>CM051832.1:74828323-76107489 GCA_028451465.1 Erethizon dorsatum
TTTCCTTTCCTTAAGTTTTGGTTTAGCTGTGTTCTGTTATGGTTATGAGTAATACTCAGTTTCACTTTTTTTGCTAAATTATCTGTTACATTATGCCTAAAATTTTGATCCGGTTTCAAAATACATTTCATGAAAAATGGTTATTTTCTGTGTTATAAGCCATATCAAAATAACTAATGACATCCAAATATAAATGTCACATATTTCACCAGTCCTTGAAATTGAATATTCTATGGAATATTTAATTAATTTTTAAGAAAGACAAATTTTTTCAATATAATTGAAATTACACACTTACTATTTTGGTGTTATAGTTTAAATGTTGAAAAGCAGTTAGTTACGAATAAACTTTAAGAAATACTTTGTAAAACTGTGGAAACTTTGACACTTGTGCCTCTTGCTGAAAGGTATTCAATATTTCCATATTCCTATTGTATTCCTTGTACTAAGAGAAATATTAATGTCCATTGAATTTGAGTTGCAGCTTAATTTGTTGTAGGTTTTCTTTGGTTCACATTAAACACTTATGTTTCTACAGGGATATTAAATATTTTGAAATATATTAGTTAACAGCCATATAATACTACTGCTACAAAAATATCATTTTAGAATGAAAGCAATATAAATAATTATAATATCAAGATAAGTTTATGTGGTCCTTCCCGAAATGCTAATACTGCACTCCATTTTCATTTACTGCTGAAGATTAGTCTCAGAAAATGAAGAGCAAGATTTACAGTATATGTGGGAAAAGTTGTTGAAAATATCACTGAAAGCCATCATTAACATATAAGGATATGTCTTTGTTGAAGACACAAAGTCGAACCAGTTTGCCTTTTTCGGCTAATTTTAATTACTGCCTTTGTGAATTTCTTTATAACTGCCAAATTTTCAAGTAATGCTGTGATAGCATTCATCAGGTTGTCATTCATTCTGTGAAGTTAAAACTAATTGGCAAGGCTTTCAAGAGCAGCTTGTGAGGAAAAAATCTTTAGATGGATGTTTTAGCAGTGGGAAAAAAGCTTGAAACTGTCCAGCAAACAGATGGCTCAATATAAATAAAACAAATTGCATGTTTGCCAAATTGCATGCATTGCCTTGCCATGTGAAAGCAAAAGAATAAAAGTCAAAAAATACTTTTTAAGAATCCAAAGCTTAAAAATATGAATTTGGAAAATAGCATTTAACAAAATAACATCATTATAGATCTTTGTGAAAATAGAACAAGTATATACTGATAATACACAGTGAATATTATGTGAATGTCATGTAGACATCAGGAAGTTCTGGAGTATTACATGTAATTACTTCTCAGTACTGTATGTATAATTAGTCAACTTTGGATTTGAGTCAGAATTCCATCAGATACATACCAGACCCTTAACTAATGAAAAAAAGGCAGTTTTTTTGTTAATTAAAGTCATTGATAAATATATTCTACTATTCTGCCAGGGGAAAAAAACAAAGGTAGGTCTATAATTCAGAGACAGAAACATATACTGTAGGGAAGAACCATGTTCATATATAATCCTTTAACCACACATTACTTAGAGAAAGCTCCATTTTCTGATCAACATACAATCCACAAAAAAGTATATGGGTGAAGACCTGAATCCCAGCTATTTTGTAGGCTGAGGCAGAAGGATCTCAATTCAAGGCTAAGGTGGGCAACCTAGTGAGACCCTGTCTCAAAATATATGTACACTGGAGGCATTACTCAGTAGTAGAACACTTGCTCATCATGCACAAAGCCCTAGGCTGACTCTTAGTTTAAAAAACTAAATTAGAAAAATAAAAATAAAACCCTCCACGTTAAGAACATTGTTAGACCATCATCCAAAGGCGATTCTATAAGTGGAGTCCTTCCTTCACCTGGGACCTTGATTAGAAATGCAAATTGTTGGGTCTCCGTTTAAAGCTACAGGGTTATAATTTTGGGAGCAAGCCCAATAGTGTGTATTTTAACAAGTTCTTGGGATGATTGTGACATTTGCTAAATTTTAAAAACCATTGCCCTTCGTTAATAGGAAAGTAAAAAAATCATCTTGAAAAGAATTGAAAGGAAATAACTACACAGTCAAACTTTTTAAACAGTGAAAATTATATGAAGAGGAAGGCTCAATTGTCTTCAAAAGGCTCATTTGACCTGGCTATTCCCCTTCTAGGTATCTTCCCAAAAGTTAAAGATATCAAATTACAGTGATACATGCATACCTATGTTTATACCAGCACAATTCATAATAGCTAAATCTCAGAAGCAGCCTATATGTCCATCAACAGATGAATGTATAAAGAAAATGTGGTATTTGCACACAATGCTTTACTATTGCACCATATAAGAAGATAAACTTAAGTCATTTATAGGAAAATGGATGTACCTTGAGACCATAATGCTAAGTGAAATAAATCAGGCACACAAGCTTATATATCACATGCTTTCTCTTATACGAGAAACCCACAATATAAATAAAGAGCAAAATAAAAGACAGATAATGGGAAGTAGGGAGACAGATCTTTCTCAAAGGGGAAGAGGAGCAAGAATTGGAGGGAGGAAGAGGGAGGCGAGGGAAAGGGGATAAAAAAATGAACTAAGATGCGTTATGTGCGTGAATCTACTCCACACAAGGAATGGAAACATTATACAGTGAAAACATGTACAAAATTCAAAAAGGATTAAGAGATGGACAGAGGGGTTTGGAAGGAGGGGAAACAGATAAAAAAGGAATTAAAATATGTTATGTATATGTACCAATTCCCCACAAGCAATGTAAACATTATGTACTACAAACATGTACTAATAAAAAGGCTCATATTTAATATATTGAAACTATAATTATATTTTAAATCTGAAAGAAATATAAGGTCATATAAAAGGACAGTTTTCACCCCAAATCTTTTTAGAAATATAATATATATACCAAAATGCCTAACAATATACACACATGTACACATGCATCCATGTACTCATGTATGTTTCAAAAATTTAGCCAGGAATCACAATAAAACTGGTTAAATGAATATACAAACAAATCTAACACCTCTTGCTTATATGGAATTTTCATAGATGCCAGATACACAAGGTAAATATTACTAAATTTTAACTCATACAATATTTTTTCCTGTACTTTTTCACCTAAATAAATAATACATCCATTGTAATTTAAGATCCTTGGTTTCCTAAGAACTAGATATTAATGATTCATTTATGAGAATAACTCAGGGATTTTCTAAAGTATGGATAATTCGTGAAAATGAAAATATTCTTTACTCAATATTTAATGAGAAAAAAATGCGAGTTGAGAATCTGGTTTCAACATATGCATTTTCAGGCTTCAGGAGAACGTGCATCATTACCAAATACCTTCTTGTATTTGATAGTTACTCTCGTCATAGTGTGTGCTTGAAAAACAGTGTACCCAGAGGCTGGCTTATCTTAAACCACATTTCAGGTTATAAATGGGGTGGATTATCTAGTTAAATGCTGCACGTGGATAAACTACAAAACCAGCCATACTAATAATAAAGTTCCAATAGCAATGCAGATGACTAATGTCATTACACACTAAATATTGCAGCATATTTAAATTAGAAATTATGTGTATCTAATGGAAACTCTAAGAAATTGAATTAGTGCATTACTGATATGTTATCCAAACTCAATAAATTGCAAAGAAATAGTAAAGAATTGAAAAATGAGATGGAAATTCATATCCATTTACATAATATTTTCCTTTGATATCTATTTAATAAAATATTGTATTCCTTGCAGTTAGCAAACAATATCTAAATTAATAAATTTAATAAGTTAGTAAATTAATAAAGTTCATGAAATAATATAGCAAAGAAAGTAATTTTTAGGAAAAGTTATATACTACACTGATTAGGTAACCCAAATAAGTTATATTGAGCAAGTGTGTTTCGTAGTAGTTGGTAAAGATTATGTGTGAAATCAAATTCACTAAAGTTATATAGTTACTTATTTCAGAAACTTATCAAATTTATACAAATTCATTTTTAAATGCTATATAACAACATAAAATTGTATATATTTATAGGATACGTTGTGATGTTTTGATACATGTATACAGTGGAAAATGTTTACATCAGATTATGTTTAGGTTAAATCACTGGAATCATTTCTTTAAAAGAAAATGATATTAAATTCTTATTGGTAATTTTTTTACATATTAAGAATGATCTGATGTTAAGTTTTCTTCAAGTATGTAGAAAAATCTTTTAAAATATTGAGTATTAGATGAAGTTAAACTTTCAACTATAAATAAGAATTTTATCTTATATATGTATTTATGAGAAAAGAATGAATTTCCAACTAAAAATTTTGGTCAACTCAACAGTTTTAAATTCAAAATAATACATTTGTGTAACTTTTAATAATGAAAGGAAAACATATATACATATAAACAGGTATTATGAGCATACATTCATATATGTATGACTGCATAAGTGTATATATTTACACACAATATCTGTGGCATACGTTATATGTATGTATATATGAAATAGTATTACTTTAAAACCTTGATAATGAGATTAGTGATACATGTATTTCAGGATTTAAATATACCCCATTATAGATCATTTTTATTTTATAAACAGTCTATTCATAACAAGTTTTCTCATGGATAGCTGAGTGAAGCTTTACATATATTCTTCAGGCTAATGGTCAAAATCTATGTTCATTTTTCTTGCAGAATTGATGAACATCATATGCCAACCACAGATGGCAGTAACAACACTATCAATGACAATGCAGTCACTCTGTATGATGAACATTAAGTGTAAACAAACCAGCAAACTAAAATGACATCCTGCCTATTTCTGCATCTTACATATGATTAACAATAGGTTATTACAGCAATAATTAAGCAATACCTTATCACTGAAATGGGAATGCTATTAAACCCAGGAAGCAAAAGTAATATTTTCATGCAAGAAAATAAAGCACAGTGCCTTGAATTATGTCAGAAATTATATGCTAAAAATCAACAGAGTTAATGTACAGCCTCTACGTTCTTACCTAATGCCAAAAAATCTACAAGGGTATTAACATGAAATTGTATATTTTTCATATATATTATTTGTTTTCAGTAAAATAAAATTATTTCTAATGAATTTTAATTGCATAATTGGAAATGCTTTCATCAATAAATACTTTGGATGCAATTTTGGATTAATATATAGAAAGTAAATTTTAAAAGGATAGTTCTTAAAAAATGTAAGAAGTAAAGAGGGATGACGAGCATATACTGATAAACTGGGCAGTGAACAAAAAGTGAATTGCATTAAACCATGGTGTCCTCCCTTAACATGGTCACTGAGTTTAGCAAATAATAATAATCTGTTCTACATTTTCCTCATCTTATTATTGTTAGGTGTAAAACATTTTAGGTCACATAAGAGCACAGAATTTGAGCCAGATTTACAAGATCTCATGAAGCATCACTAACCAATACCAAACCTTGCATTTTTTGAAAAGAAGAAAGGGACATTGAATTAATTACTAAGATTATATACAGAAATATCTTCTTGTGTATATTGTATAAAATACCATATTTCACATTTTGCGTTATCCAGCTTTCCATTGCTGTAACAAAATATGTAAGATAATCAACTTAGAGGAAAGTTTTATTTCAGCTTCTTTTTGGAGATTTTAGTCCATGGTCAATTGGCCCCATTGTCTTTGGGCCGTTGGTGGGAAAGTGCCTCATGGCTGAAACATGGTACAGCAAACTGCTCACATCGAGGTGGTTAGGAAGCAAAGAGAGAGCTAGGAAAGGACTGGATTCCCGCAACTGTTTCAAAGACCTGTCTTTAGTCGCCTAAACCTCCCTTCGTGCTCTACCTCTTGGAGTGAAACCTCTGAAAAATTCCACCAGCTCCAAGATGGGAACTAAGCTTTTAACATATGAGATTTTGGCTATAGCAAATTTTTCAAGTTTCTTTGATTGAATGATTTAGTAATATATTAAACAATTGAAAATAATTTTAATGTACTAATATTGGACAAACTCATTGCATTTTTCGTTATTTATTCAAGTTCCTTATTTCAGAAAACTGGAGATCTTTTGAATAATCTGAATGCTGTCTTTACCCTAATAACACCATGTCTCTGTTATCAAATTATCTCGGTTTTTTTTATGTTCTTAAAATTTGTAACAGTAAAACAATTGTCAATTTGATTGACTTGGGAGCCATCTAGGGTATTAGTTAAGTGTGCTTCTGGGGGTGTCTGGGTGGGCGTGTTTCTGTGTGGAACCTTTCCCCTTCCTATTTGTTTCCCTGCTCTGCATTTCGCTTGACCCGAAAGGAAATACTTTGGAAATATTTTCAACAATAAATTTTTAACGAAAACTTGGATTTATTTCTATAGAAAGTAAATTTAAGAAGGAAAGTTCTCAGTCAAACTATGTAATGACAAAAAGGCATGAAAATATTCCCTGAGCGTATACTGTTAAACAGATCAGTGCACATCGCACCCTTCTGCCATAATGTTTCTGCCTTCCAGACAGCCCATCATGGACTGAATCCCCTAAAAACACGAGCCAAATTAAACCTTCTCTTTTTAAGTTGTGTTTGTCTGGTACTGTGTCTCTATGACAGAAAAGCTGAATACTATAACATCCTTTTCCAAACTACGTTTTCTTTTATTATTTACTGATAATATTACATAATTAAAAGAGAAGTGGTTGGTCCGTATTTGTACTACTAAAACAATCATAACTTCTCTTCCAGTCTCCTTCAAGCTTTATTCTATTACTTTGTCTACCTGTCCTGTAGGGAGAGTAGTCAAAAGCAAAACATTTTATATATTTAAATTGTCTTCTATTATGTTGAGCATGATATATGCGAGAGACCCTAGTTTAATACTACATTATTAAATGTATATGAACCATTTGGTGAGTTTGATTATTCTCACTTTCTAGATATCAGGGTTCAACTCCCAGTATCTGACCCAGCAGCGTCTCTGTGGAACTAGGAATCTAAAATTTAATAAGTACCCTCACTATACCCTATTTGACCTGGCCACTTTCTTTCTCTTTAGCCATTTTCCACCAACTGAGATATTACCAGCTTAATGGTACAAAATGGTTGATAGTGTTTTCCCATTCTGTAACTTTCTTGATGCTGACAGGTACTAAGGTAAGTATAAAAAAAAGCAAATAATTTGTCTGTAAAATTAAATTTTATGAAAAATTGCAAGGTCACAGAAAGTGGCAGTACTATTATATGTTTATTATTTTGTGAAGGTCTTTTTACAAGTGACTTTTGAGTTGAAATCCTATTAAAGTAAAGAAAAAAAGACCATTCTGGATGAAGGAAGGTACCAAGCCCCTTAAACTAGAAATCAGTGGGAAAGGAATTGTGATATGAACAGTTTAAGATGCAGATGGGCTCATCACCTTTAAGTATTAATTAAAGTAAATACTAATATTAAACAATAACCGAGGGTACTATTTGAAAATAAATTCTCCATAAACCTAGTTGAATTTATCTAAGAGCAGAAAGTACTAGTGTGTGTATCATAAATACATTTTCAAGAAGATCATGACATATTAGTTTCCTCTTTAATAAATAGGCATTGTAGAAGATCTTCAAAATTGAACAAGCATCACAATCTCTAAATTGGCCAATTAAAATATATTGCTGTACCTTTTTTCCCAGAGTCAGTAATTCAGTGATGGGGTCTGAATTTTTTATTTCTAGCAAGTTCCCAAGTGATATTAATACTACTGTTTCAGGGAGCATATTTTGAAAACTACTGTTGAAGAATTTTGAGTGAGATAATTGTCAGGACCAAATTATAATGTAAGAGGGTCCAAAGGCTTATGAGAAGGTAATTAAGCTAAGGCCTTCAAGGAGGAGGGATTAATTTATAGAATAAAGAATAGACTTCAATAAATCCTTAAGTGGAAAAAAAAACGATTTTTTTTAAACTAACAAAGGCAGGTGAGACCACAAATTGAAAAGTGAAAAATAAAATGTTAAAGAAGAGCTTAAGTGATGCAGAAGAAAGATCCTCGTGGAGAAAGGTCCTTCAAGGCTTTAGAAGTTATGTTAATTTAATTGACCTATATGCCAAAAATATAAAAAAACATTGTGTGGTTGTGAACAAGGAAGTAATCTAATTGAAATTAAGTGTCTAAGAAAACAAATTGGTTCATTGTTTATATTTTTTCTCTTAAAAAAGAAAAAGAAACTGAGCCTTCAAAGGACTAGTAAGCTGAAAACAAAGAAATGAGAAACAAATCAACTTCTCAGAAAGTTACAGTAATTTCAGTTGGCAGGTACATGTACAAAAGAATATCAATAACTATGATAATTTAAATATAATCTCCTGAGGTTTGCTAAGTATTTTCACACAAGTACTTAACTGACTTTACAAGTTTCAACTGGATTGTGAATATAAATCAGTAACTACCATGAGAATATAAAAAACAGTTTTTGCTGAATTGATTTTTTTTTTTTTTGTACCGGGAATTGAACTCAGGACCCGGTGCTTGCCTGGCAAGTGCTTGTGCCGCTGAGCTATATCCCTGGCCCTGAATTGAATTCTTGACACTTCACCTAAATTTACAAGAAATCCTCAGGGTTACCAGAGACTTATTGCCAACAAACGAGGTGACCCTTATCAGATGACGAGAAGCATAGAGTAGTCAATAAGCAGAATATGGAACCAGCCGTGAAGAGAAGCCACAAAGCATTGTTAACTCCTGAAAAAACATTGATATATATCACATATCATATACTGGCTCTCTACTTCTTTTAATCAAGAATTAATAGACGATAAAAAGGTAAAACACAGATAATTTAAAAATGTCAAACAAGACTAGGAAAATAAAATGCAAGCAAATCTAGTAAAGTCAACAAAAATCTCATTAACGTGAAAATGTACATCATGCTTTGCTGTTCTTTTGCATAGTCCTCCCTGTACCCTACCCATACCTGCTAGATATCTAGCTCCAAAACAAATGCATGATGGAAACAATGGCATCAATGTGCAAATATCCAAGTTATTTTTCATTGGTTTATTAATGTATAATATTCCTTTTTGATTTGTATTTTATTAGTACATATTACCAGTATGTAATGACTAATATGAGGAGCTGGTACAAGTACATACTACGTATTAGTTACTTTTACTCTCCTTTCCCCTCTCCTCCCTCTGCTCTCCCTTCCTACGCTTCCCCTCCTCTCCTTTCCCCATCTCCGTCTCTTGGTCCTTGGAAGAAAAATGCAACACCATTTAGTAAGGTGAATTGAAGTAGGCTGAACAGGCAGAGCTACATACTAAGTAGACTGAAATAGTCACTGGTTTGTGTAATTTATTATACTTGTTGTGTATGTATCTTTTCATTAAAGCAAACCTAAGAGAAAAAAATAAATATTTGTATTATGGTAAAATATAAAAACATAAGACATGCTCTTAAGCATGTTTGAGACTACATTTCACTGGCATTAAGTACATTTATATTTCTTGTGCAACTATCACCACCATTTATTTCCAGGATGTTTTATATCTTGAAAAAATGAAAACTCTGTATACACTAAACAATAACTTTCCATGCTTTCCTATTTCCAGCCCCGGACAACCACTCTTCTATTTTCTTTCTCTGTAATTTTGACTTTTCTGCTACATCACGGAAGTCTAATTGTTCAGTCTTTGAATGCTTGTGACTGGCTTATTCTTCACTTAGCATAATCTCCACAACTTTCATCCATATTGTACTACCATCTAGAAGTTCCTTTCTTTTTTAACACTGAATAATGTTCCATTCCTTGGATTGCCTCTATGTTTTAGCTATTGTGATTGAGAGAGTATAAACACCTTTTAGAGATCCTGCTTTCAGATATAAACACAGAAATAGAACTACTGCTGGATGAAATGGTAATTTTCTGTGTAACATTTTTGAGGACTTGTCATATCGTTTTCTATAGCAGTTGTACCATTTTGCATTCTTATCAGTAGTTCACAGGTGTGCCAATTTCTCCACATCAACATTCACTATTTCTAGATTTGTTAATTGTACCTATCCTAAGAGTTGTGACATGGTACCTCGTTATCTCACTATAGTTTTAATTGCATTACTCTAATGATTATTGTCATTGATCATAGGCTTACTGATTTATATGTCTTCCTTGAAAAAATGTCTGTGAAACTATTTTATCCAATTTTTGAAATGGATTTCTTCACAATTTTGTTTTTGCTAATCTTTAGGAGTGGTCTATACATTCTAGGGGTATTTATCACTTTTCATGTATGTGATTTGCAAATATATTCTGTAATAATTGATTCTCTTTACTCTGGTGACAATATATTTTCATATGCACAATTTTTTCACTTTTATTTTATTTTATTGGTACATTTTAGATACACCTAGTGATAACATTCATCATTGCTTCTGTTTTTTTCCCATTCCCCTCACCTCCCTTTACCCCTGCCCCCTTATTTACAAAAGGTCTGTAAAATTTTATGCAGTGCCAAATCAATTTTTTCTTTTGTTGCCTATGCTTTTAACGTCATCACCAGGAAATTCATTGTCAAATCCATGGCTCTCAAACTTTTCCCTGTATTTTCTGCTAAGAATTTTAAAATTCTATGTCTTACTTTTAGATCATGGATCTATTGGTGGTACATTTTGTATTCTGATGTTAGGTAAGGATCTGACCTTATATTTTTGCATGTGGAGATCCAATTTTCCCAGCATAAGGATTTGAAAAGATTATCTTTCTTGATTCAATGATCTTTGCAGCATTGTTAAAACTCATTGACTCTAAATTCAAAGGTTTATTTCTGATTCTCTGTTGTATTTCATTGGGTTATATGCCTATCTTTGTGTAGTGCCACACCATTTTCATTACTATAACTTTTCAGTAAATTTTGATATCAGAAATTGTCTTTTTTTTTGAAGAATGTTTTGGCAGTTGAGCAACCCATGAGACTGCATGTCAATTTTACAATTTGTGAAAAAAAATATGTCGCTACTATTCTTATAGGGTTGGCATTGAACCCACTAATCACATTAAGTGTTATTGATAATAATATTAAATCTTCCAATCCATAACAAAATATCTTTCTACTTACTCATATTTTTTCTTTCATGCCTACCAGAAATATTTTGTAATTTTCATTTGTGTCTTTCACCTTTTTGGTGAATTCTTCAGTATCTTATTCTTTTTCTGTTTTTCTTTTGGTTGCAATTGTAAAGAAAAATGTTTTCTATGTTATGTAAAATTCTCTTTTGAGATTTTTCATTGTCATTTATAAAATTACAACTGATTTTTTGTTTATTGAAATTGTTAGTCAGTTCTACTTTGGCCATAGATGTCTGTGCATGATTTTCAGAATTTTCCAATTATAGATCATATCATCTGTGATATCATCTAAGTACCTGAGGTAATAGGAAATTATAAAGTACACTCAGATAAGTGAATAGAATGTCTTTGCCTCTTAAAAATTGCCATAGTACACACCTCCAATTTCTCTTGTAAAAGACATCTTTGTTAACACTCCTAGGTATAATATTTTCATTCTTTTGTAGGCTTGCAGCCAAGATTTTCTAATATAGCCTATTTCTTTTGAATTTTGAGAAAAAAATGTTTAAACTCTTCTGACCTGCCTCGTGTTTTACCAGTGACTGGACATTCTTTTATTTTATACAAAAATCTTGCTGGTTAAAATAAAAGCATATATAAAGTGAAAGAATTTTGGAATTTTAAAACATATTATAAAATACTGTTAAAAATAATCACTCAGCTAATATTTTTAACAGTAGAATATTATTTCATTAAATAAAACATATACTATCATCTCAAATAACTACAAGGAGAAGAAAAGTGACTTCCACAAGTAGTACTTTTAGGAATTTCCCCTATGTATTGCCTTTGATTATTAAACCTAATTTCCCATTTAATTTGTTAAATTCTGAAAATTGATCGAATATTGTTAATAAAAGAGGCTGTATTAAAGATATTTTTCTCATTTACGGATCCTTAAAAACTCACTGAGAAGATGCAAACTTCTTTGTTAAGATAAATATCCCCCTCATTAAATGCATTCTATAAAATAAGATATTGTTAGTAACAACAGATAGCGATTACAGCTGATATACGCTAACACGTTGGGACTGTGGAGTACAATTGAGTGGTGGAGCACTTACCTGGCACACGAAAGACCATAGGTTTGACACCCAACACTAAAAAATAAAGGAATAAAATGTTAATCTGTTATCATAATACATTACTGTAATTACTAATACTAATACTATAATAGTAATACATCATTATTCAAAGTAATAGTGGAGATTTCAGTTCTTTCTTCGTAAAATAGCTAAAAATTATTAATAAACTATAAGCCTCATAACTGAATATGTCTTATATTTGGGCAAACTTAAAATAGCAATCTAAAAGATAGCTACCTGGTTTATTTTTTAAAATATTTATGTTTCCTTTTTAGTAATACTTTAGATACCAGAATATTAATAAACAGTACAATTTGGGCAGTGTACGCTGCATGATTATTATAAACTATGGGAAAAATAAAACCACAGATTATAACTCACAAGAGCAGGAAAAATTTTCAAAATTTCATGAGGGATGGTTATAACATAATAAATGTTCTAAAATGAAATTATTTTAGAGGTAGAAGATAGATGTTATACACTTTAAAAAGCCAAAGGAATTTTTTTTTGCTTAGTATCCTATTATTTGTAATAACCATCTGGAATTTGAACACATGAAATATTATATTATTTTCAGAGAAATAATTATTCGATAGTATTTATGTCCCAGAGGCAATTTGATGCTTAGTTACATCTGAAAAATATTCCAGTAAGCCATTGTAATTAACTTGCTCATGGTAGCTAATCACATTTCATTTGACATTTTTGAAGAGTTATCATAAGTAAAAGAGTGAAGCCAGATTGAATCTCAGGAACTTACATTTAAAATGTTTAGAATTTATAAAGAAAATGAAAAGTACTTTTACAGCTACATTTACCTTAAAAATTTAAGGTAATAAATTATAATAAAATAAATATGGGAGAATATATTATGAATTTTGATGAGAAGTTAAATTTGATTGTCTTCTGTCTGGCCAAATTATTCATAGAAAAAGAAAAATAATACAGAGATCACTGGACCTTTTAAATCTCAAAATGTTTACAGTTATAAATTATCAAGTTACCATAAAATTTAAAAACTAGATATTTTAACACTTTGTTATGCCATGCATAAAATTCTAAAACTTATTTTTAGTATGCTATCATAGTTCCTTTTCTCATTTCTGAGATAAAATACCCAACACTCACAAGTTAAAGGAGGAAAGGTTTATTTTGGCTTATAGTTTGTAGAGGTTTCAGTCCATAGCCTGGCTCCAATGCAGGGAGGCACGGCAGAGGAGAAACTGTCCATGGCAGGACAGGCAGAAGGCAGCAAGCAGTGAAGCAGCAATGCAATAATGCACCCTTTTATCCCAAACAGGCTACATGACTTTTGGAAGTGCCAAGCACACCAAGAGTGTGGCTTCCCATTATCAATAACCAGAACTATGGTAAACCAATTAGTGAACTAATCCAGTACCACACAGCCTTAATCTCAGGATTGCACACCCTAGATCCACCCACCTCAAAATGCCCCACCTATGAGCATATGAGGTTTTGTGGGACATCTAGACACAATCCATAACATATACTAACGCATGTTTTCTTCTAAATTTTATTTTAGCATGATAAGGGACTGAAGCTTTTATGATAGTGTTGCAGAGGGCTGCCTTTTGTTGACCTGTAGAGATGGAATAGACCACGGCCCCCAAAATCCCAGGCCATGGACTAGTATTGGTCCATGGCCTGTTAGAAGCCAGGCTCCACAGCAGGAGGTGAGCAAAAGACAGGTGCAAGTTTCACCTGTATTTACAGTCGCTTCCCATGACTGGTATTACCACCTGAGTTCCGCCCCTGTCACATCAGGGGCAGTGTGCTCTTAGGAGCACAAGTCCCGCTGTGAACTGCCAATGGTTGTGTGCTGCTTTTCAAAATCTAATGCCTGACAATCTGAGGTAGAGTTGAGGTGGTGATGCTAGTGCTGGGGAATGGTTTAAAATACAGTTTAACATTAGCACAGAGAGTTTGTGCAGAGAACATAATAAATCAATTGCTTGTAGAACTCATTTCAAAATTCTATTAGTAAGTGGCAAGTAACAATTAAGTTGCATCTGGTGGCAAGGTCTATGGTGGTGATGTGATACACTTCTGTTGTACAGCTCTATCTGGTGGCAGACTTCAAGTCAGAATCTGACTCATGGTCTATCCATTATTTTATTTACCAGTTATTGTTTTTCCTCCTTCCTGCACTGTACAATCAAAACAGACTGGATATAAGCAACACGCTCCAGCTGTCACTGTCTCCTTCACCTCTAGATGGGACTATCTAGTTACAAAAAAACAAGCCCAGGGTTTCCACTGATTCTGCATTACGATGCATTGAATAGTTACTTCATTATATATTACAATACAATAAAATAAAAAGTGTATAATAAATGTAATGTACTTAAATCACCCTGAAACTACCCCACACTCCTAACCCTACTCCCATCCCAGTCCCAACCTCCCACTACATGGAAATACCATCATCCACAAAACCAGTCCCTTGTATCCAAAAGGTTTGGGCTACTGGAATAGACAAGCAGAGGCAAGGTAGAGAACTGTGAAGCAAGGTAGAGAACTGTGTAAATTTTGTCATATTTATTTAGGAATAGAGACCTAGGTCAAAGAACTAGATGCAAGGTTTAAACAATGGGAAGGAATATGAGATCTAGAGTATGTAACTGGAGAGTTAGAACCAATAGGATAGTGGACCTATACTATGGTATGATTGAAACATATGGTAAACATTTACACTTTTAAAAAGATATTACAGTAAAAGACAATGCTACTAATCCCCTTCAAATTACTTCTCCTTTTTTCAAACACACTTATCTCTCATTCTTGCCACTGTCTGAAGCAGTCCTGGAAGTCCTCTTTTGAGAGTGCATTTAGTTAGACTTTTGTGGCTGCCTTGATATCCTGAATTAATTAAAAATCTTTACCTTTCTTGTTGTTTTTTGATTTAGGGAAGAACCAGAAGTTTGACAGTCCCAAGTGGATGGGGACACAACACAGTGTTTTTTGTAAGTCGGCCTTTCCTTTAGATGGCACTGGGCAACAGCATTCACCATGTATTTTGTCACACCTAGTAAGACACAAAACAGGGCTTCCAAATCTGTTCCAAAATTGGCAAGAATGATGGGATTGCATTTAAAGCAAGAGGAGTATCTAGAAGGGGATTAATGGTAATATGTCTTTTTTTTTTTTTTTAATGTGTGTACCAGGGGTCGAACTCAGGACCTCGCTTTTGCCAACAGGCGCTTATGCCACTGAGCCATCTCACCGGCCCATGTGTCTTTTGCTGTAATAAATTCTTAATATTTTCAACAGTCAACATGTATTTCACTCACCCATTATATGTAAAATAAAGAGATAAAAATACTGTAAGAAAAATCATTGAAATTAATTCTTTTTAAAGTACTGTAAATATACTTCAGACTAGCAAACAGTAAAAAGGGATAAAAAGAGCAAAGCTAATTTGCAAAACTAAATATAAGTAAATAGACTCTTTCCTTGGATCTGAGATTCAGTGATAATCCCACTTCGTGTCACATGAATATTTATATTTACAGCAGAATGATGACACTCCAGATATTCCAAATGCTGTTAATGTGTATGTTGCTTCCAAGCCATATTTCATACCTCAACTGGTGTCATATGCTCCCCTTTCCCTGACTTTCCAAACATTTTATGGATTTGATATCTAGATGGGTAAGAGTGACCTTTAATGTAGGTGGATACTATCCATTCAGGTGAGGGCTCGGAGAGGACAAATGTACAAAGTGAGTTGGCCTCTTTGCAAAGAACCAGTAGAGGTTTTTTTCTGCTGCCTGAGGCACCAGAGCTCCAAGTGTGCTGGTCTTTGGACTCCAGGATTTACACAGCAGCTTTCCTGTTCTCTGGAACTATTGACACCAAGTGGTGCTCAGTCCTATAACTCTTTGGACTATAGTTGAGATAAGAATTTGTATTCAGAAAACTCTAGATTTTAATCCACCAATTTTAAGTATGAAGTATAATACTTTCAGCAAGTCACTTAAACATTCTGAAACATAATTTCCTTTCTATAAAATGTAAGTTAATATTTTCTTTGTAGTGTTATAAAACTAGAGTAAAACAGTACTTTATCATACATGAGCATATTTCTATGCACAACCACATTATTAATATTAAGAATAAAAAACCCTTACTAAATTTCCACAGTTCTTCTCAATTGTGCATAATATGTTATTAGACAAAATGATATAAAATAATTATAAAATAATTTGGATAGAATTCTAAATATTCTACCATATCCACATGAAAACGCACATTTAAAACTATACATAACAATAAAAATGAGAATCAAAATGGTAAACAGAATAATGTATCTAAATAAAAAATCATTAGCAATCAAAATTATTGCCACACTTTGTGGGAGGCAAGTTTATGTAATTTTATTGTTATTTACTAACTGCTGGAAAATACAAATTGAAAGATAATTTATATTATTAATAGGGTAGATTACGATAGCCCCATGTCCAATTAAATTTGAACTTCTGATAATTTTTATTTTAATACTAATATTTTATTATACTGTTATTGTCTTAAATTCAAATTGAATTAGATAACTTACGTTTTTTGCTTCCAGGCAATAGCAACCCTCAAATAGGAACAATAAAAATTAAAGAGAACAATAAGACTTTTAAAAATGAACATGGAAAGAAAAAATGTAGAAATTTAGAAAAAATGTGTTACTACAAATTCAAATCATTAGTAATTAAAACAACATGAAGAAGGCTTACAAATTCAATTTATTTTAATAGAAGATGCAATACAAATTTGCATAAGAAATCAGATATAACTCAGAGTAATAAGCATACTACTGTATAGTGTTTGAAAGTTTTTATAGTAATATTCTTAATAAAAATTATTGGGAAGGACCGCAACATGGTTTTAAACAGTGGTGGTAAAGTAAAAGTTAAGACTATATTGTTATTGTAAAAACATGTTTATTGACTCATTGCCACACCTATATTTATTACCAAAAGATAAACCTCAAAACTAAATAATGTAATAATATAGAATCCTAAATATGTCTGTATATACTTGAATATGTGCAAATATTCTTTCAAAAATAATATTTTGAATATAGACTTTTATCTCCACTTAATTCAATCAATACTCTTAACTTTGTTAAATATATAGAAGATAAACTTATTCTAACTAATCCAGAATAGTAAGTTACACTTTAGTTCGCCAAGAATCTGATGTGTTTGAATTTCCACTGCAAAAATATTGCTGTCAAAAGATGAGGCTTCTATGACACACAAGCTGAATATTTTAGAAGACTCAACAAACTGGCTTGCTCAAAATAAATACTTTTATGGGGGAAAATTATACAAAATCCAGTCTTCCCTCAGATTGCTTTATAATTGTTTTAGGTTCTGTCAAAAAAAAAAAAAAAAAAAAAAAAAAAAAAAAACAGGAGACAAAATTTACCTGTTTATTTTGGGAAAGAACAATTTATGAATTGGACCATGACCTGAAGCAGTAAGGGTTCAGGGAGCTCTGTCCACCAATGTGGGCAAGGAGTGTCTACAGACAGCAAAACTTGTAGAAATAATTTGGTTGTTACAGTTGGGGCCTGGGGTTAAGTGGACTTGGTCTGACTAGTTGACATTCTGTGACTGGCTGAAGTGCTGCTGTTTTCTTTGGCTGAGATTCATTTACTTCTTACAAGAATACAGTCTTAAACTAGGTTGCAGTTCATTTACATACTGTGGTAAATTGTAGTTTGCTACACAGTGAGGTAGTTTTAGCCCAAATTTAATTAAATTTAAAAATTATTACTCTACTCTTAAGAAACAAAAGCATAAACTCTCATATGATGTGATAGTATGAAAACCAATAAATAGATGCTCAGATTACATAGAGGGTGACAGCTCATTTCTACCATGAAATAAGAGTTCTTGTCTTTGAGTGCTGTATTAGGTTAAGTTTTATTTATTTGTTTTTATATTTTCTATATTTACAATATTTTAAATAATGCACATGTATTACATTTTTTGTTCTCAGTTCAAGTGCAGAGATCTTGCGTATGTAACACCAAGCTGTACATACTCAAAAGTTAGAAATAACAATAGAGCAACATATTTATAGACACTAAAATTTATAAAATATGAGAAGTCTTCAAGACAGAGAATGAAATTAGTAATCAAAGTGAATACTTCTAGAATGAGTACCAAAAAAATAGAAGAATATCAGAAAATTTTGGAAAAGACAACAAACATCTCAAAATTCAAAGAAAAATCATAATAAATGTATTCTTTCATATTCTTTGACGATTTAAATGACAAAATTTTCTCAAGAGAAAAATAATTTAAGCTTTCTTCTAGCATGGTTGCCTAGAATCTGCTTTTTGTCATTCAGAGTTTTGAGAAGTTTCTTTTAGCTTCAGTGCTAGTTATTGTAAATTTTTAAAGTTATTGTCAAACTTGGGGAAAATTCTACCAATTTTAAAGCATGCTGTCACATTTCAGGGCATTTCACACTGTCTTGTACAATCTTAGATTTATATACATCCATACTTTTATCACCAGGGTCTAGGCAATATTCACATAATTATATAACATCCGGCACTGCTCTTCAGTTTTCTAGTACTCACTGAGTTATTACTATATTGGTAGGCACACTACTGAATGTCATTTCTACTCTGGGACAGCTAGCAGTAATTAAGTATGGTAGGGAGTATTCTGAAAGAAATTCTGAGATTCTACCCTCCAGTGTGTAAAGCCTGTATAAGAACTGTGACTGTCATGGACACCACTCCAATGATTTGTTACGTTGAAAAGGTAATAGATTCTATGTGCATAATCAAGGTTCTAAATCATGGACTTTGAGTTGACTACTCATTCTAGTGTGCGCTGCCCTAATCAGGTAAGTGCTAAAACAAACTGAGCTCTTCCTGAAAAAAGAGATTTAGAGCAGGAGGCTGTTAGAAAGCCTATATAGGGAGTCATGTGGCAAGGAACTGTGTGTGGCTTCTAGCAACTGATTGCCCTTTGAGTGAAATAGAGCCTTCTGTCCAACAAATGCAAAGAGATGAATTTTGTGTCCTACCAAAAAAAAAAAAAAAAAGAAGACACTTGAAGAAAGACTTTGATTTACAGACCTATTCACATATCTCTCAACTCTAAAATAATTTCCAAGTCAATTCCCTCTTAGCCTGATCTCAATAATGGGCACACCTTTCCCATTGTACCTGGCATGAGAAAAAGAGTAATGAGGAAGAAATTCCAATTTTGATGGAATGATAGAGTGTCTACAGTTAAATTATTTTAACTTTATAAATAATTTTTTAAAATGTAAGAAAATGTTTACATTTTCCTTGGTCCAACATCAAGGAGCCTATGTTGATCCTTTTAGTTGACTCTAAAACCGACATTTATAGTTTAGCAATAGATTCTATTAGTTTTAATATCTTAAATTTCAATAAATAAAATGTACCAAATAACTGCATGCATTGAACACTAAGGTCATGACATATTAGAATCTGTGATAGAAGAAGATCCACATATGGATTAAGTAGAATCCCAACCACCAATTTCCCATCTTAGAAGTAAAGTGCTGTTGACCACTGAATTATAGACATAATATGGTTTCAGCTTCGGACAAACAAATTGAAGCAAAATATCAGTTTTCAGCAGCAAACAAACATAAAAACTGTGTCAAAACTTCCACCACAACATCTTCACTAGGATAATTTTTTAAAAATTCATTTAGTCTATAAATTGTATTGTAAACAAAATTGTCTCAGAATCCTAAGAAATTGAGTTGAGCTCATAAAATCAGTTTCAGAGGAAAACAAAGGTAAAAAAAACGTTCCCTATCCTCTGCTATATGGACTAATGCAAATTTACAGTATTTCATTTTTTCCTACTGGGAACTGGCATCACATTTTATAAAAGATAGCTCTCTGTCCATTTTTTCAACTCAGAACCAGTTAAAAATTTCTAAAAAGTCAAAGGAACTGAGGCTATCTTTTTCTTTTCTTTTGAGATAATGGAACTAGATAGACTCAGGAAAACTGAAAGCTCATAGAAATAATAATCCTCTTTGCACATTTTTAAGAAAAATGCAAATAAGATATTGGTAGGAACTGTTGGGTGTGGAACATAATCTTCAGAGCAACTGAAGTGGCCAAAAACAAACAGAAAAACCAAAAAACAGTTATATAATATATATAAAAGCAATGGAATACTCTGTGCATTTACTGAAAATTACATAATTTAAAAACTAAAGATTCTGTGTGATTGTGATTGTGCCTTAAAGACAAAAGCATCCAAATAACACAGTTCGTAATGGATCATTTTTATAATGTTCATTCTAGTTCAAATGTGAAACCAGTGAATTACTTTCTGGATAAGCACTTGTGTTAGTTGGCTATACTAATATATTTATTTTAGTGAAATATAATATTGATGATTTAATATAAATATATAAAGACTGGATGCTTGCAGTTAAACCTCTGCAAGGTTTCTTCTTTTGCCTTAGTTTTTAAAATAAATACATTTTTAATAAAGCTTCTATGTTCAACGTCGATGAACCATTTGAAAGATTTCCTCCTATTAGCTAGACTTCTTTTGGATCATTACATAAGTTTGAAGATTCATTAATGTTTGCCTCTTTCAAAACAAGAACACACTCTGTAGCTTCTCTTATCCCTTTCCAACTGCTCCTGCAGTTATCTTCTTTAAGCATTTGAATTTCTAATTTTTCTCTTGCATACAAGTAGGCATTCTATTAGCACATAAATAATATTGAGTTTCTGATGTAAACTGACATTCTTGCTACATTTTGCATATCTATAATTTATGATAATGTAAATATGCAGTACTTAAAATGCATATTCTCTACATAAAAATAAGAAATTATCCTCACTTATCAGAAAATGCTTTTGCATACCTTTTAGAAGTTCATAAATATGTCAACTGAGGAGCACAAACTCAACAAGTCTTTATTAATTCCTGTTAGTGTGAAGTCTAGTATTAATTTTTTATATAGCTCCCAATTACCAGTAGTATATTCCTTGTACCAAAGAACTGTATGTATGATTAAAAGCAAAGCATTTATATAATGGAATATTACTTAATCACAAAGAAAGATAAAATTGAGACATTTATAGCTAAATGGATGGACCTTGAGACCATACTCTTAAGTGAAATAAATCAGACACACATGTGTAAATATCACATTATCTCTTTGGCATGAGAAACTGAAAAAGTAAATAAACACACAAATGCACAATAGATAGCGTGAAATAGGAAGAAACTGTTCAAAAGGAAAAGGGAATTAGGGAGAGGGAAAGGAAGGAAGGGAAAGAAAAAATAAGAAAAGAAGGATAAAATGAAAACAGCTTTGTGAAGGGGGAGAGATGGGGGTGTGAAAGGAGGGGATTGGAATGTGAAAATAAAGAGTAATCAAGATATATCATGTACAGACACAAATTCACTATAATGAATGTGATCACCATGTATACCTAAATTGTACTTAAAATTTAACTAACCTTAAATTTACATAAACAAAGAGATAAAAAAGAAACAAAGCAGATATTTTAAAAAGATGTAAATATAAAATAGTGATGTGCTTGAAAATTACAATTTCTTAGAGAAATTTGAATAAGACTGTTTAAAAGGTGACACAATTTTTGTTTTGAAAAATGAGCAGTTTTACTCCTTACCTCTAAGATATGTGGGAATGTAAGATAAAGGACCTCCCTCACCAATGATAAAGAATCTAAGAACTTTGGAGAATTGTAAATAGCATTGTGTGGTAAAACACAGATATGCAACTGAAGATAAGAATTTGGATGCAGAACTCAGTCATCATGACACCTAATTTTCAGGTTGTGTTAGTTAGAACAGGTTAAATTATGATTCAGAAACAAACAAACAAAAAACCTGTAGATCTTAGTAAATGAAAGAAAAAATATTAATTGTTTACTCTTAGACACATCTTGGGTTACCATAGACAGTATTTCATGTCCTTGTAAATCTAACAAGCTGTAGGTCACTCAGGAAAGAGAAAGAAAACTAATGAATCACATACTTACTCTTAGAGGAAACCATTAAGAAAAGACACATACCACTTCCACCCAGAATGTATTGACCAAAGCAAGACATAAGACGATATCTTACTGATCAGAGACAATGTTTCACAAATACCTTACATTTCTTCATGACATAAGCAAAGACATTTATATCTAAGTTAAGAATATTAATGTATGAATATATTCAAAGATAGTAAAGTTAAGCAATACCTTCCTCTCTGGAGATGCTCCGTGATAGTAAAAATAAAGATATTTTCTTCTCATTTCAGAAAATTGATTTTCCTTCCAGTGTAAACTTAAGGTGTCTTTTCTACAGAGAAGGACTTCCATGATATCTCGGCTTCTAAATAAGACCACCATTTAAAACATTAGAGGGGCCGGTAAGATGGCTCAGCAGCGTAAGTGCCTGCCTGGCAAGCGTGAGGGCCCGAGTTCAACTCCTGGGACCCACATAAGGAAAAAGGGCCGGTGATATCGCTCAGCGGCACGGGCGCCTGCTGGCACACGAGGTCCTGAGGTCGAGCCCCAGTACCCACAAAAAAAATAAATAAAAAATAAATAAAACATTAGAAATATTGTTGACATTAGAGGGAAGTCTGCATATTAAGTGTTGCTTAATTTGTGAGTAGTTTCCATGAACTACACAGGAAATAAGTGAATTATACGTATATGACTTAGTTCACAAGTCTTATTACATTTTTGTGTTTATTTTGTTTTGTTCTCATGTTGATACTTTATCAGACTACTTCCCTTTTAAAATAGGTTCAACAAGAAAACAGAATGGATCAAACTTTGAACAAAAGTAATCATGTATATTAAAAAGCCAGAGACAAGGTTGGGGAATAGATTAGTGAGCATTTAGAGCATATGTGAAACCCAAAGTTCAATTCCTGACACTAAAAATGAAAGATGTAAAGAAACAAGATAATGGACAATAAATTATATGTGAATGAAGCAAATATTTGTTCCTGAAGGAATGGTCATTATTCCACATTATTTTCAAAATAAAAACTAATATATTTATGAGAAATAAGAAAAATTCTTATAATTTGATAAATCTGTTATACTTTGCTACTATAATACACTTCCAGGCTGAATGTAAAATTAATAAATATATAAGATATATCACAGAAACTGTTTCTTTATATATGCACATGTGATAAATAATAAAAATATGTGTGTCTGTAAACCTAACATCTTTCTATGCTTATGAAATAATTTTAGATGATACAAAATCATTGGATAATAAATAATTTATTGTTATCTCTTGGAAGTCCATTAAATAACAAATTATCAGATGAAGATGATAAATATGCCCAAATATACTAATTCTAAGACTATAAGGATGCTTCAGTGTAGAAAATTAATGCAATGTACTGTTTTAATGGGCTAAAGAGAAAATCTCTAAGAGTATATTAATGCATATATATAGTTATTGGACATTTTTGTCCATTATTTTAATCCTATGCCTTATACCCATCAAATATAAATTATTATTAGTGTTTTTAAGTGGAACAAAGCTTTTCCTCTATTTTATCAAGTATTTTATATCACTCTTTCCTGCGAGTCAAACCTTTTTGATAATTTACCAACTTCCTAATTTACCATCTTCCTAAAACACATTTCAAAAAACTTCACTGAATTTCCTAGTTACTCTGAATATTGTACAATCAGGTTTTGTTCATACGAAACATGTTATTGAAAAGAGTTCTATGGCATTTAGAATTGTGGATTGAATTATTTTAAGCATTTAAATGTGTAATTTCAGTGTCCTTTGCTTCCATTATCATTGTCAAGATGAGAGATTGTTATCCAAATGTTATTCTTTTATCTCTGTAATTTTTGAATTTATATTTTTGCATTTGTTTTTTGTTTTTTTTTTCCTAATGTGGGTACCGGGAGTCGACCTCAGGACCTTGCACTTGCCAGCAGGCGCCCGTGCCGCTGAGCAATATCACTGGCCATATTTTCGTATGTGGTTACCAAGAGTCAAACTCAGGACCTCGCGCTTGCCGGGCAGGCTCTTATGCTGCTGAGCTATCTCACCAGCCCTGCGTTTGGGTTCTAAAGTTTCAATAAGTCCACAGTGTAGATTATTTAAATTTATATATATTTTCCTCAAGTACATTGGGATTGTGACATACAAAATTATTGCCACTTATCAGTTGAAAAAATGTGTTAAATATGATCTCTTCAAATATTCTCCTCCTTTCTTTCCTTCTGGTGATTTGCTTGAAATTATGATAGATACCCTCCCCCCCACACAATGCACACATTTTCATCATCCATGACACTGAGCTTCCATTTAATGTTACAGTTCATTGGAAATACTACATGTCTGATAAATCCAACAACTCTTTCTGATGTTTGAAGACTCCGACTTCAGACTATTTGCTTTCCTCTGTGATTTGGATTTTTCTTTGTTTGTTAATGCATTTTCCTCTGATGCTTTCTGTGAACATTTTTCAACCTGTTGTGTGATTTAATTTTTTGAGAGAGGATTTCACTACACTTCCATCATATATTTATGGTACTAAAAACTTAGGTTTATAATCTTACTATAGTCCTGGGCTTTGTCCTTCAATTTTTAATGACATATCTGCAAATTTTTGTAAATCTAAAACTATCCTTTAAGAAGTTTACTAGCTGTATGCAATGTATATTTAAAATTATTAATACCTTTTCCATTAAAGGAGGAGAAGTCCAACAGAGTAAGGATAACATAATACCCTTGTGCTGGAAGCATGAATGAAAATAATTCATTTCATTGCTTTATGACTTTTAAGATATAGTTACTACAATGAAATGTACCACATGTAGGATAAATGATTAAAATTAAATTAGAAAGAGATTTACTTTAAAAACTCTTGTTTCTTACTTTAATGTTACTAACTTTATGTTAAGGCAGCTTGTAAATTTGTCTTTACACAAATGTGTTTTTAATGTAACATAACTGAGCTTTTGTTAAATTGAGAAGAATAATTTGATCAGGAAGATAGAACAATACAGAATGTTGATCACAATTTAGCCTACTATAATTTAGTAAAATAGTTCATGTAATTATTTCTGTCTTTACAACTATTTTAAAAGTTATTTTAATTCATATTTGAATGAATTCAATTTGAATATGATGCAAAGGTATACCTCAAGGCGTGGTTAATAACTTATGACTATCTGAGATCTTTCTCTTTGTATTTATAGTTTCTTTACCGGCAAAAATTTGAGAAATGAAAAATAATCTTACTACCTGTATACAGTTGTCATTACTGGGTTTTCCTACAATCTTTTCCACCAGATTTTTCAGCTATTTTTTTTACTCACTGAATATTCATAGGTAATACTTGAAAAAGTGGCTGTTTTAAATTGATTCTTATAATAATATTTAGAGTTTATTGAAAAAATTAAAGGACTACCATCAGTTCCTAAAGAAATTATACAAATACACTAAGAAATTCAAAGTAAATTTAATAGTAAAACACCAAATAATTGATTTTATCATTTTTCAATATTTGAAATAAACATAGTCACTTCATAAATATAGCGAAAGATATGGCTTAGTACATATTTTGGTTCCTGGTTCTCATTATTAATGATGTAGTAAAATTCAAAGAAAAATGTAAATATAAGATTGATTGGATTTTATATTTGAAAATGATGGAAGTTAACCAAGGTGTTAGCACCATGATTATATTCAACACAGAGTCTTTCGGTTTCAAAATTAATACCTAAATATCTATTTACAAGTTAGAATAATTTAAGATAATGATCTTTACTGAAATGACTCCTTTTTCCAATGCAAGAGCTCAAACATAGGGCCACGTGGATGCTAAGCAAACACTTTGCCACTGAGCAACATGTCCACCCCCGTTTTTCACTTTGAGCTGCACCATAAGCATTGACTTAGACATTGCAGTATTAATAAGAAAAAAGCATGACTTAGTCTGAACTTGTATATTTTGTTCTATTTAGTATCAACCCCAAATCAAATTGTAGAATGTGTAGCATGATCCCTGATTGAAGAAAATATATACATGTTATAATTATTTCTAGTAATAAAATGAACAAAATGGGAAAAATTGCTAAGCATATAATGATTTCTATTTAGTTACAAACTTGAATTGAGTAAGAAATCCGGATCCTGGCTTGATGACACATGCCTGTAATCCAAACTACTCCAGAAGCTGAAGCAAGAGTATCACAAGATCACAACCAACCTGGACAACTTAGCCTTGGCAAGAATCTGACTGTAATTAACCAATTAACAGAGGTAGATGATAGATAGATAGATAGATAGATAGATAGATAGATAGATAGATAGATAGATAGATAGATAATATATAGATGATAGATACAAGGGACAGAGTGTAGGTCAGTGAGAGAATCCTTGGGATCAATCCCCAATTGTTCAGAAAGAAAAAGAAAGTCTGAAGTTTGAGGAAGCATTTAAACTCAAGATGTACATTATTTGTCCTAGAGAAAAATTGTCGTCCATCTGATTCTTGAAATTGGCCACTCATTGTTCTACCCCAGAGAAAGTAACTTATATAACACATCTCTGACCCAAAAAAAGGTGTGTATACGTCATTATCATTCTTCAGGTCATACCTAAAACCCAATTCATATATTTAAACAAAGGTTGAGGAGTTGGGTGGGTGTTGACAATATCTTGGTAGGCACACAAAGTTCATCCTAAAAGAAGTAGTAGAGATTTCCAGAAGGAAAGACATGAAAATTTTGAAAGAATTCATAAAGAATGCCAATATAAACTGTGGCTTCCCCTTGCAGATAATAAGGAAGAATACAACACTATGAGTAATATACTTTTTAAATTTCCCTCTATGTTTAGGTATTTTTCAATATATAGTTTTATATAGATTTCATGAAAAGATTGCTATTTCTAAGGACATTTCTAAAAATAAGAGTACTAAATAGGGAGAGATAAAGATAACATTTCTATAAGGAGAGGATTGGAATGTCTGAATATAATAAGTAATATCATAACTGGGTGTCAAAAATGGAGTTCTACAAAGACAGATGCTGGTGTGTGTGTGTGTGTGTGTATATGTGTGTGTGTGTGTGTGTGTTGTGCTTTACTCACAAAGCATTAATGAAGTCGTGCCAAACAATTTAATCTTGTATTTCCCATGTCTTCACTAATAAAGTAAAATTTATAATAGTGATGCTTCCTTTCAGAAAACCAGCAGTCCTCAACTCTGAATCTGTGAGTATACTTAGAGTGTCAAACTCAGAGCTGGAGGGGGTAAGTCAGTAATGATTTTCAGCTATCATAATATTATAGAAATCATGCTTCTTAAATTTTCTTTAAATGCTTCTGGAAAATTTCTGTCTGAAAATTATGGACAACATTTCTTTTATAAGTGGCTACTTCAGTTTATGAAACAAAACGTAACCTCAATGATGAGTCTTTACTTAAATTGTAATGACCACCCAATTTGTTCTATTATGAAGCAATTGTAAAACCCCATATGATAAATTATTTTTGTCTGACCAAATGTCCAGCTCTCTTCGTAGTTTAAAAATATTATTTATATAAATGTTGTGCATTTAATAAAGATCAAACAGCAAGACAATTATTAAAATAATTCAAAAAATATTCTCCAAATAGTAGCAATTACTCAGATAGATGTAGCAGCTCTAAAATAGTCACATTTTTTTAAAAAATAGATTTTATTTATTAAATTTAAATATCTGAAATAGAAGTTGCATACTGATGGATCAACTAGTAGATCTGCTTGGGAGATATCACTTTTTCTAATTTATTTTGTAGATATTTAAAAACAAAATTGACTTATCTTCACCCATAAAAATTGGCCTCTTCCATGTAAAACTAACAACTTCCAAGCTAGTCTTGACACATTAGAAAACTTAGCCCTGTCAGCCTTTCCAGTTTCCCACAACCAAATAGTTACTGCATTTTGTGTCAGAAACCAGAGAGAGACCAGTTTTGTACATTTCCTGCCATTCCCTGTTGTCAGAGCAGGGCTTAGGTCAGTGGCAGGGGTTGTCAGCATCACCTACTTTTGTTCTTCTCATGGTACAGCTAAGAAAAAAGCACACTACTACTTATACTCTTATCTACTTCACCAGGAGGAAAAGTAAAATTGACCCAGAGGGCCACATGTTTCAAAAAAAGATAAAAATTTATCTTCTCCCCTGCTTAGTGAAGAATATTTTTCAACCTGGTGTATTTCAAGCATTCATATTACCTGTCTACCCCCTGTAGGCACCTGACTTTGAAACATTGCTTTCAGCAGTAACTCCAGGTAAGGGTGAGAAGCGTGCCATAAAATCCTTAAAAGTCTATCCTTACACATCTTACTCCTGAGGGAAGCAGAATGGTAAAAGGTTTTATTAGAGGAGATAGGAGCACTTCTTCCTACTGTTCAGTGGGTGCTATTTTTACTTTCCTCAGAATGGAATAAAAGCCCTTTGGCATGTGAATCCCACAAAGTGTGATATGGATGTGATATCAAATTCTCCATAAAATTCAAAATTGTCATCTGAAGAAAAGTTTTGCTTATTTTTCATCGTACATCTCATTCATAATATATACTTTTTAACACTCATAATTAAAATAGGGTTTTTTTGTTGGTTAGCTTTGTTTTTTCAGTGCAGGAGATTGAAATCATGGCCTTCATATTGAGTGACACTCTGAAAGCCCTTGTTATTTTTTCTTTTATTTGGAGACAGTGTCTCCCTAAATTGATCAAACTGGGCTTGAAATTTCAATCCTGTGGCCTCAGCCTCCCAGAATGCTAGGTTTACAGGAATGCATCACCACACAGGACTCATAAATAAAAATAGATTTAAACTGTATATGAATTTCCAATCTGCTTAAACAGGATTGCTTATTATTCACAACCCCCCTACAGACTCATAGTAACAGGCTTTGTAAAAATAAAGTAGATTACTGAGAAACAGATTTCAATAAAATTTTAAATTCTGTAGTATGAGATAATAAGTAGACCATTAGAAGTATATCAATACAATATCATCATCAGATCAAAAGTATGATATGATCAGTCTTTATGATGTGGTTTCATACTCATCATAGAATCCTGGATTATCGTAGTCTTCCAAGTGGTTCTGAGTTACAGAATGCTCTATTTCTCTACTAATTCAATGGTTCTACTAAATGTCATTTTATTTTATTTTATTTTATTTTATTTTATTTTATTTTTTATTTTTATTTTTTGTGTGTACTGGGGGTTGACCTCAGGACTTCACGCGCCAGCAGGTGCCCATGCTGCTGAGTGGTATCACTGGCCCTTTTTTTTATGTGGGTTCTGGGAGTTGAACTCGGGCCCTCGCTCTTGCCAGGCAGGCACGTACACCGCTGAGTCATCTCACCAGCCCATCATTTTAAAGATCCTTGTAAATATAGTTAACATTTAAATATAAGTATCCCTGAAATGTTTGACAATATGAGTTTCCTAAAACTACAGATATGAGCAAGAGTATCATAACCATGCTACAAACAATCACAAAATTAGAAACACTGAAATAGTCTCTCATGTTCGTTTAATAAATGGCTCTCTGCTGAATGTTCTGCTAGTCATTCTTCTAGGCATGAAATCAGAGGGACAAGAAAGGAAAGTCTAAATGCCTGTATCAATGTCCATGCAATCTAGTGGGCAAAGACACCCAGAAGACAATGTGACAATTAACCCACATCAAAAAAATCTAATCTAAGAGCTCTCAAATTTGGGCCCATATTGTAATAATTATGTAGAGAGATTTAAAACATGTTAAAGTCTGCACACCAACTTTACAAATTTTAGATTGCTATTTGCATATATAAAAGCCTGTGTATGACTCAGATGTGAAGGGAATATTAAGAAAATTTGCCTAGCCAAAGAATAGCATCACTGAATGCAGAAGTTACAGTAGAATGCATTTAAACTAACAGCTGCATGACATGGGCCATCCATACAAAGATGAGGAGAAAGTGCTCACAGCACAGAAAGTAGCACTGAGGCAATAATGAGCTCATTCATGAGGAATGAATGAAGTCCAGTGTAATTGGAATAAAGTGATGTACAGATGCCACAGTATGAGAGTCAAGAAATAGGCAGGGGAGTGTGTAGGGCTTTTAACCTAGGGCTGTGCAATTTTCTAAATATACTAGTTATCTTTGCAAGTTTATACACAAGTGATACTAATCTGACTTATGATATGTATTTTTTTTTTTTTTTTTTTTGTGGGTACCGGGGGGACGACCTCAGGACCTCGCGCGCCAACAGGCACCCGTGCCGCTGAGCGATATCACCGGCCCCTTTTTCGTATGTGGGATCCGGGAGTCAAACTCGGGCCTTCGCGCTTGCAAGGCAGGCGCTTAAGCCGCTGAGCCGTCTCACCGGCCCTATGATATGTATTATGGCTTGTATTTAGATGTCTCTCCAAAGCCTCATGAGGTCATAAGTGAGGCTTTTCAGAGGTGGATGGATATAGAGTGTGTGATTACTAAATTAGTCCACTGCTTGGTTTGGCATAGGTCTGCCAGGATTAGGGCTGCCCCACCCTGAGTGTGAGTGTTACTCGCCCTAAGGTTGGGTAGCCTAGATAAGATACAAGGGACAGAAAGAGGGTCATCACTTGCCACTCATTGTTTGCTTGCTGCTTGCTGCCTTCTGCCTGCCCTGCTTTGCCATGAACTGTTTTTCCCTTGCAGTGTGTCTTTGCCAGGCCACCCTGCACTGGAGCCAGCCAACTGTGAACTGAAACCTCTGGAAACTGTGAATTAAATAAATTTTTCCTCCTTTAATTTGAGGTATCAGGTATTCTGTCTCAGTAATGAGAAAAGTAAGACAATATGTAAGCCCTCATTTAATTTTTTTGGTGCACTCTAAAGATATTTAGTCCTCTTTTTCATTAATTAAAAAGTTACTGCTATATCTTTAGTTCACAGTCAAACTTTAAAGCAAAGGTCATTTTATCAAGCAAAAGTAAAAATAATCTGAGAGAAATTTTCCTACAAAAGAAAAAAATCTCAGTTTCTCAAGTACATTTTATCATAAATAATTAATGGGTGCTGTATCAGATTATCAGAAATTTTACTTTCTGCATCTCCAAAGTGCACTGAATGCTCCAAATGTCACCTTAAAATATGTTGCAGTTTCCCCAGTACTGAAGGTGTCTACACATTTTTAAGACAGTAATACATTTGAATAAAAATGCAAAGGATATCTAGAGGAAGATTAAAGAGTCCAAAGTTTGCTAGAGAGAGATTAAAAAATTTTCTAAAGAGATGAGTGAAACTTGAGAATGAAATGGAAAAATGAAAACACCTACATGTCAAAGACAAACATACCACTACCTTCACTTCCAGTGAAGGAAGGCATGGAAAATGAATATTTTAGTGATGATTTGGTAAGGTAAAAGAGGAGAATAAAATGTTATGGATGGATTGAAAAGATATTTAGTGGCCAAAACTGTGGATTAAATTTTTGTAGCCCACTTTATTATCTCTCTGTATCAATCCAGATACTTTATAGATCTGCTTGATTAATGCTGTTTAATTTCCTGACTCACTTTAATTTTTGGCATTGTTCCAAGTAATTATTAAAGTATCATATGGTAGGGCCGGTGAGATGGCTCAGCGGCATAAGCGCCTGCCCGGCAAGCGTGAGAGCCCGAGTTCAACTCCCGGAACCCACATACGAAAAAAGGGGCCGGTGATATCGCTCAGCGGCACGGGTGCCTGCTGGCGTGCGAGGTCCTGAGGTCGACCCCCCGGTACTCACAAAAAAAAAGTATCATATGGTATATTATATGTATATTGTGTTGTTACCAAAAGCCAGTATGCGTTTCAACTTAATTGGCCATCTTAGTGTTAATTTGTGATGAAAACTAAACTTTCCTCTGTTATATCTAAAACAGAAAGTTTGTTTTTCTAAGAGATGTGATATAATAAAGTATATCAGTTTTCTTTCTCTGCTCCCTTTATTTTTTGTTCTTCTTCATTGAAATTTGAGATTAAAGTGAGTATAATTTAAAATTCATTATCAGCAGAAGGAGAACTACATAGTATACAATCATTAATGCATGGATTCCAAAACAAAGATTTATTTTTCATGGGTTGGTTTAGAATTCTACAATTTATGAGGTATAGGACCACTAACAAGCTAACTAATCAGCTAATTCCAGTAAGTAGCACTAAAAATAAAGCAGAGAAGCAAATTTTATCATTTGATTTTAAGTTGCTTACAATATATGCTACCAGGATGATATTTTACAAATTTTTCTGAAAGTATTTTACCTAGGAAATTTCAGCATAAATGAAGAAAAAAATACTAAAGATGCAATTTAAATTCTAAAATACTGAGTAAAATGTGATATATTGCCATTGGTTATTGCAACAGAAAAAATCTCAGTAGTTCATGTCAGTGAATTTTTTTTTTTTTAATGTGGGTACCAGGAGTTGAACTCAGGACCTCACGCAGGCGCTTATGCCCCTGAGCTATCTCACCAGCCCTGAAATTTATTAACATAAAGCCAGTTATTAAGATTTTAGTTATAGGGATTAGTGAAAACCCTCCTAAATTTTGTTAACATACGTATCAAAAGTACAGTACGATCTCCTTTAGCTTTGTTCCTAGGCCGATGAGATTTCCTCCACTTGGCTCTCAATGTTTCTGGGCAAGCATTTCTGAGCTATATTCTTCCTTTCTGTGCAGTAGTCCAATTTATTTAACTCTTATCATTAAGTTAGTAAAGGTAGTGATAAGCTTTTACTCCAAGTACACCGAGACTGAATCCAATTCTATGTTAATTCACCAATGACATATTTGTATTTTTATGTTACTATAATAAATTTATTTCTAAACTTTAAAAAAAAGATTATTTCAAGCAATGACTGAAAAACTAATTACAATCTTCACCAGAAATATTAGTGAGCTCTGTTTTCTTTGGCAAACCACCCCACACCTTTATTGTATCAGCTTTTAGCAACTGATAAGACTTATTCTTGAAATGTTATAGTAATAATCTTGAAAAGAGGCACTTTGAACAAAAAATAGAAGAATACTGTTCTGACTTAAAATTTCTGTTTTACAGATCTAGGTAAGGTTACATTTAAATGAGATCTTGTACTATTTCAAAACTACACTGCAAATTACACGTTGTTTCAGAGCTGCTTTTTTTATTAGAACAAATAGTTAATTTCTTTAAAGCTCCCAAATATACAAAATTTACTTAATAATAAAAATATAATGTCTTTTTTTATCCAGGTATAGGTATGTGAACAGATATGTGACTATATAACTCATTACCAATCTTCAGAGTTTCTATCCTCCCAGCAGGATGGCATTCTGCAGAATTTATATATATGCAAAGCTTTTCCAGGTATTTGTCATTGGTTAATAAATTACACTGGTTACTATCACATCTAATAAAATATTTATTTTAAACATCAGGAGGCATAGTTTCAGTTGGAAATTTAGTTAAAAATCTATGGGTCAGTGGCTTGATATGTTCTCTTTAATCAAAAGACTAATGAATTGAGTCACACAGTGGGACACAGATTAGGAACCTGCAGTGAAAGTATCTTCATTTGTCCAGCCCTCATGCTATTAACCGATTTACCATACAATTTAAAGTTAATAATAAATACAGGTTTAAATGAGATCAAACAAAAACATGAGCAATTATGCCAAGAACTTTAATAGAAGATACAATGAGTTTTATCAATTAATTTCAATTCTATTTGATTTCCTCTGAAAATCTCAAATTGAAATAGATTACATCTCAAGTTAAAAAGAATAGAAGTTTTGACTGAATCCACAATAAGACAACAATGTAAATCACCCCCTGGCTTGTTGTAACGATAAACTACTTTCAAATAGAAACTGTCAGCACAGTTAAAGTTGCAGGTTACAGAATATTACAGTGATTAATAACACACAACTCTTTAGATTTATTCTTTTATTTACACAAAAAGAGAATGTCCTATTTTATTTTCTATAAATCTCATTTTAACTGAAATTTTTGTTTGATTTTACAGAAAACCTATGTAGTTTGGCACTTACAATAACTTATAAGCATTTCCAATATTTTATTTTATTTTTTTTTTGTGGGTACCGGGGGGACGACCTCAGGACCTCGCGCACCAACAGGCACCCGTGCCGCTGAGCGATATCACCGGCCCCTTTTTCGTATGTGGGTTCCGGGAGTCGAACTCGGGCCCTCGCGCTTGCAAGGCAGGCGCTTAAGCCGCTGAGCCGTCTCACCGGCCCATTTCCAATATTTTAAATTTCAACATAGCCATGTTAAAAGTAGAATTTTAGAATGTGTCTTTTAAATGGATACAAATAAAAATACTGTATGTTCAACTGCATTTTTCTTTCAAGTTCAGGCTGCATTTCATTTTTAGCTAAGCCTGAAAATATGTAGAATTCTCAAGAATCATATAAAAAGATCATACTTGACATATTTTGAAATGAAATATTTGGAATTAACATAACAACCTGAAAAGATGCATATCAATATATGTGATCCAGGCAGAGAATTTTAAGTCCATAACAAATAAATTTTAAAACTATTGTTTAACTTAGTACATTAATTTCTAAACCATTATTACAGTATATACTACTAGCAAACACATCCACAAATTTTTCAGATGATTTTTATTGAGAAACTCCTACAGTTGGCACATTTTTAAAAAAAGCAAATAACTCATATTTGAAAAACAAAGGAGAATCTGCTATTTGTAATTCAACTTTCTTATAATGGCAATGGAATTTTTCTAGCATTTTAGAAATTGCAAATCACTTAATGTATTATACAAACAATCTTATTTCTTTAAAGTTAATTTATGGCATTTAACTGCTTCCTGTCTCTGAATTGTGAAAAAAAAAATCGATTTCTATGGCAACTCAAATCATCACAAATTGATAGGATCAAGAATAGTATGTTATACAACTTCAGTAGGTTAATAGAGGGGAAAGAAAGGAAGAAAAGTTTAAGGGAACTGAAAATGACCAAGATATGTTATGTGTATGTATCAATTTCCCAAAACACACATCACTATTCTACAATGTATGAAGTAAACCTGCACTTTAGAGAAATGGTCGAGGACCAGTGATATAGCTCAGCAGCACAAGCGCCTGCCTAGCAAGTGCAAGGTCCTGAGTTCGGTTCCCAGTACCCACATAAAAAGAAAAAAAAAAAAGGTCCATACCATAGTATAGTTTATGATGTTAGAGGGTTGAAAGCAAAGAGCCATCAGTCTGTGTTCTTTTCTGGATTTAGAGAATGGGAGGGTTAAGTATGATTGTACCAACTTGATTGACTTAGGAGCAGTCAGAGAATTGGTATGGTAGCACACTTCCGGGTTTGTATGAGTGGGTTATAGAAGCACGACCTTGAGTGCTGCATCCAGTCCCTCATCCCTTCGTCTCTGGAACTGTGCCCCTGATCTGTCTCCCAGTCTTGATGAATTAAACAGTTTTGCTCTGTCACGCCCTTTAGCCATTCTGTTTTTGCTTGAAGTCAGATGATCACGAATGAACCTTTAAAACATGAGACAAATTAAACCTCTCCCCCTTCAAGTGGTCAGTTTTGGGTACTGCATCCAGCAGTGGGAAAGCTAGTACACACAGCTTCTTACTAGGACTTTCAAGCTGTTGGCCAAATTCAAAACCTTATAAAACCAGTGTCTTCATTCTCTTCGTAGATGTGGGCTGGAGGCTGCTCTCATTTTTCAGAGACTCCCCTAAGTTCTTAGCCCTCTCAACACAAGGCTGCTTATTTCTTAAAGCCAGCAACAGAATATCTCTCACAGATTTTATTGCTCTTCCTATAGAGGGGCCTGATTCATTTTAACAGCTTATTTAATGTGGTCATCCCTATCCAGAAAGATTTCCCTACGGATAAACTCAATCCTTTTAATGCAGGGCCTTAACATCAGCAAACCTAACTATTACTACAAATCATTTTCATGTAATAAAAACTACTTGTAGGAGTGAAATACAACACATTCCCCATTCTGAAAGCACAAAAGACGACTGTATTACACAGGGTAAAATTTAGGGGCATTCAATATGTTACCAGGTTTGGGAGTGCTAGAGTCTCCTTCTGGAAGTGGTTTCTAAGATCTTTCTGCCCTGAGCAAAGAATACGTGAAGATAAGCACAAACCATAGCAAAGTTTTATTAAAGATAGGAAAACAAACAGGTTTTGCATAGCAAGTTTGGCCAAGTAAAAGTAGGAAAAGAAGTGCACCCTACCGTGTGAGGGTGGGCCACCATGCAAGAGGAAACACAGTGGCAAAAACTCAGTGTGGACCATCCTTTTTATATCATCCATTTCTCGGGCTCACATCAGGTCTAGGTCATCCTATGGAAAACCTGCTGAAGTTCTCACGAGATGTCCACATGCATGGCTTTTGGGTCATGCCTGCTTCCCCAACCAGTTTTGCCATGACCCAATCTCCTGGCACGTTTCTTCCTTGCACTGAAACTTAGCATTATCTTACTGTAAAATTTTGTCACTTTATTAAACACTGTAATTTAAAGTGTCCTCATGCACTTTTTGGATTTGAAAATATATAAATGCAAAGCATACATAATATTCTTTCAAATGGACAAACTGCCTTATCAGATTTGCACATCAGGTATTACAATCAAACTTTAGTCTTAGGAAGATCTAAAATTATTGATGTTTTTCTGACTCTAGGTATCTGAGCATTTCAGGTAGCAAATTTGTGCAGATGAATATGCTGAATAACAGCAGAGCAAAGGTTACTGTCCTATCACTGACACCTACCAGTACTTTACAGAACAAGGGCTTCCTGTTTTGCCTTGCTTTGACTCCAGGTTTCTGCAAAAAGTAAATGTTTTATTCAGCGGTCAACTGACAGGAAAGCTAAAAGCTGGTGAATGCTCAAATCCATCTTGTGGATCAGTTAGATATTTTTTAGAAAAATAAGGAAGAACCTGCTTGTTGATTGTATTTTTATATACAGCTAAGTCAGAAATGAATCAGCAGTCAGAGAAGGATCAGGCCATCCATGCAGTCAGTGCAGAAGATGAGACACATTAAAATTAAAGTGGAATAGGCAGTAAACTAGGATTTTGGACCAAGGGTGAATTTCCAAACCCTGTATGTTGAAGAACTGTATTAGAGAGCATGAGTTACAATTTATCATTTTAAATCTAGACAGCTGGACCAGTGAGATGGCTCAGCGGCATAAGCGCCTGCCTGGCAAGCACGAGGTCCTGAGTTTGACTCCCAGAACCCACATACGAAAAAAGGGCCGGTGATATCGCTCAGCGGCACGGGCGCCTGCTGGCGCATGAGGTCCTGAGGTCGACCCCCCGTACCCACAAAAGAATAAAAAATAAGTAAAATAAATAAATCCAGACAGCCACCTGTGATTATTCAACAACTGAGCAAATCCTATGCTCTGCTTATTCGTAATTAGCTTTGACCCTAGGGACCACATGGCCACCCACTTGGGACCCCTCCTGGAAATCCAGGAGTGCTTCTTCTTCCTGCTCTTCTTCCTACTGCTCTTCCTGTCCTTCTCCTTCTTCTTCTCCTCCTTCTCCTTCTGCCTCTGCCTCTGCCTCTGCCTCTGCCTCTACTTTCTGCTTCTCCTTCTCCTCCTCCTCCTCCTTCTTCTGCCTCTTCTCCTCCGTCTTCTCCTCCTCCTTCCCCTTTCTCTCTCCCCCCTCTTCCTTTCTCTTCCTTTTCTTCTTTCCAATAAAATCTCTCCTAACTTCCTCCTTTTGGTTCAAGGCTTCATTCTTGAACCACAAGCTCAGTAATATGGTAACAGTATGGTAAGAAGAGATTTAGGATTCTTTTGCAAAGTGAAAATAGTCACCCTTTCTCTTCACAGGTGTGTGTGTGTGTCTGTCTGTCTGTCTGTGTCTGTGTGTGTGCTTTTTTGCTTTTTTTTTTTTTTTTTTGAGAGTCAGTTTCTGCAAGGAATTTTGTGCTGGTGACATCAAAAGGGTCTCTGACTTGAGAAGCTCGTTTGTTCTGCTCATATCTATTCTTACTCCACATGTCCAGCCATTAAAAGTTTTCTTTTGTAAAGATTTTCCTTAAATACTCCCTATCTATGCTTTAAAAAATGGTCTATTCATTTCATTTATTTTTATTGTGCTTATATATTTGCTTTCAATATTATTATACTATAGTGTGTTCTCTACTTACTCTAACTAATTTATTATTGCTTGCAATCATTTTTTACCTTATTTGAAATAATTATTCTGTTATTTATCAATTTTCCTATCTTAAGATTGATTTTTTAATTTATCTCTTTGATTCCCTTTTGTAACTGCCCTAGAAATCATAACACCCATCTTTGGCTTCCAAACTTGTGTAGTAATTAGTCTTTTAGCGTCTTTACTACTAATGCAGACCTTACAACATTTATTCCCTTTACCTCTTCCCGATGTATGTCGTACCTTTGTTGAAAACCTCAAGTTTATCTTTTGAGCCGTAAAGTTGCTAGAACTGTGATCGTATACAGTCAATAATCATGTAAATTATCCCACAAATATATTATTTCTTTCCATTGGTCTTTGGTGCTTAGTAAATCTCAAAGCTTCCGATTTCCTTGTAGCTACCCCAAAATATTTTTTGTATTTCCTTTTATATGGCTTTTCTAAAAGAAGACTGCAGCTCAATATTTTCTTTGCTACAATCCATGTAGAAATGTAGATAATTCACTTTTCCTCTTACACACTTTTATTTTTCCTTCACTAGTTTCTTACTATCATGTGGTCAGGTGTTTTCTTTCAGCTTCTTAAAATACTGAGATTTTCATCTGGCTTCCATAATTTCTGTTATTTGTTATGCTTCTGAAGGAAATCTGTCTTTTCAATAGCATCTGAAATTTTTCTTTTCACCTTTAGTTTTCAAAAGCTTTATTCTGCCAGGCATAGTGGCACATACCTGTAATCCCAGCACTCAGAAGGCTGAGGCAGGAAGATCACCATGAGTTCAAGACCAGTCTGGGCTTACATGAGCAAGTTCAAGGCCAGCCTGCACTATGTAGTAAGGCCCTGTCTCAAAAAAAAGTACCAAAAAAAAACCCAAAAACTTTATCCTGATTTTTCTTCATATTTTTTCCTTCAAAGCATTTTATGTTTGTTGAATTCTTATAGTTTTTCAGTTATTTATTAGTTTGTGAGATTTTCCAGCCATTCTTTAAAAATATGTCTTCTGCATCATTCTTTCATTCTTTTCATCCTATGAATCCAGTTAAATGTGTTTTAGAGTGTTTCAATTACTTCACATATCTTTATTTTCAATTATTTTTTCTTCTTTCTGTAAATTTTCCTTTACACTGATTTGTGTTGAATAATTTCTTTTGTCAGGTCACGTTTGTTAAAAAGTGTAACCAATATGTGTGTATGTAAGGTTTGCAAGGAGCAAATACACACATCTTTAATGTACAGATAGAGATTTTTCAAATGTATATGCCCTTCCAATGAAAATCCACAAATAAACTACTTTCTATCATTCCAGACAGTTCCGATCCACCTCCACTCTCCTTGTCACTCAAGGCTTTGATTTCCGTCATCACACGTACTTGTTTTGAAATGTTGAATGTTACATAAAGTGAGTTATATAGTAAACATTCTTTATTCTATTGTTCTTTTTCTCATGTCCTTGCTATGACATCGTCATTCAATAATCCTTTTTATTGCTAAGTATGCATACAACAAAACTTTCTCATCCATTCTAACGGTTAACAGATAATTTGTTGTTATCAGTTTTTAGTGATTTTAGAAACATGTCACTAAAGTATTTGTTCAACTTATGCATAGATATAGAGCTTCATAAAAAAGCTCTATAAAGTACAAATCAAGAAATTTCTGATTGTATGGTAATTGTATGATTAACATTATAAAGTATAGCTGAATACTTTTCCTAAGTACTTGTAATTTTTACACATACTCCAAGAAAATAAGACAAGTCTGACTTCTACTCATGCTTTTCACAATCAGGTATTATAAATAATTGTTGTCATTGGGAATGAAATAGTACATCATTATTGTGTTTTGATGTGTATTTTTTTATCAGTTGTGACTAAGAACACCTTTTCATTCCTTTATTGGTTTCGTATATCTTCTTTTATACAGGGCTGCTCAAACGTTTTGTTTATTTTGCCTTCACCCAGTAAAATTATGAATTTTTTCATATTTAATACATAAGACCTATGCCATCTATAAGCATTGCCATTTTTTTGTTTCAGTATATGACTTGTTGTTTTATTTATGGAGCAATGTCTGTTGATTACTAAAGTGTGATAATTTTGTGTTATTTTTATAGTAAATAACTCTGGGTCTTGTTAGGAAATTTCATCTTTTCAAACATTGCAAAGATATTGTACAATCATATCAAGAATATTTAGAGTTAATTTGAATATTACATGTAGATCTGTGATGTAGTCTAACCTAATGATTACATAGAATGCTTTCTATTTTTGTTGACTACTCTAATTTATGAAAATGGTAAATGTATATTTATTTAGATTCTTTTTACTTTTTTCATTCATGTTTTGTGGAACTCTAACATCATTTTTGTTTGATCACTTGAGTTTTGATGCATTTGATGCTATTTTAAATATTTCAAAATTTTAATTTTCAACTTTTGCACACAGTTGTAACAACACATGTTGATACACACACACACACACATATATGAGAGGAAGAGAGAGAGAATTATTGCAGACTTTGAATCCACAAACTTGACAAGTCACTTAAAAGTTTGAGCTTTTTATTTCTAAGAACCCATACGATAGTGCTGTTAACAATCATGACATTTCTGAATTTAAAAAATGTTAATTGTTTCCATCATTTATGGCTACTTTTTCTTCTCCTGCCTTCTTATACAGGTTAGGACTTTCATCCCAATGCTGAATAGATATTTTCTGTTTGCTGTTTTTAGGCTTAGAGAAATGTTTGCAGTACTAAGTTTGGTACTGGGCATACAATTTCTGAAGACCAAAATATTCTCCAAGTGAAAGGACATATTCCTTTCTTCATTCATTAAACAAAAGAAGCATTTCTTTAATAATTGAGACAGATAGGGAAATATAAAAGATTCTTGTCTTTATGAAGATAATAGTAAAAGGGTAATAAATAAGAACATAAATACTAAATAAATAAATAAATAAATAAGATAAAGTAATTTTACCGACCTTAATTGTATTAAGAATTGGAAACCTTTTCTCAAATTACAATATAACTTGTTTTTTAAGAAAGACATCTTTTATCCAAATGCAGCTTTTGTCAATTATGTTTCTTTTTTTTTTTTTTTTTTTTTTTGTGGGTACCGGGGGTCGACCTCAGGGCCTGGTGCACCAACCGGCGCCTGTGCCACTGAGCGATATCACCGGCCCCTTTTTTCGTATGTGGGATCCGGGAGTCGAACTCGGGCCCTCGCGCTTGCCAGGCAGGCGCGTAGGCCGCTGAGCCATCTCACCAGCCCCCAATGTTTCTTGAATATAATTTTAAATGTTCTTTATCCAATTTAGATATTTAATGAGTAAGTTATAGATTGAATTCATAAATGAGTAATTTCATTATGTTTTAATATACCTTTTGGAATGATAAATTATGCATAAATATATATAGTTTTAATGGTTAAAATATTTTTCCTTTCTTTGGAAAGCTTTCACTGAGAAAACATCACTGGCCACTGCTCTCTAACAGAACACTTAAGTTTTCAGTCTACCATATTTCATTACAGTTTTGTGTATACAACTTATTCTCCAGATACTGCACTCTTGAAGTTTAAAACTAGACTTGTTTGATAATTGGTTGGTGTTCCACATTTAATGAATGGATAAATTAACAAACTATGGACAATGTTGATCCACTAAGCAAAAATATTCAAGAAATTCTACATTTTATTATTCTTATCAAATGAAAATGTAGTGTTTGTCAGATTTGTTATATTATTTCAAGATCTCACTTCATGGTAAAAATGTATCTTCATTGTGCATATATCAGCAAACATTTTCTGTTTGATAAAGACACTGCTTACATTTAGAGACAATAACTTTTCTTTCCATGAATGCCATCATTTCATCAATACCCTAAGGCATTGACAAGCATTTTTAATTTGCAATATGATACCACATGTTAAACTGATTTATACCTGCATGTGACATTTTGATGCTAAAATTATTTGAGTGTGTTCACAAGTCAATAGTTAAAGAAACAGAAAACTGCCTACAACATCTATGTAATAGCTCACTGCTCATTTCAGCACTTTAGTGGTGAATAACATGGTTGCACAATTCATTATCTACAGTGTCCACGGTGCGAAGGATAAATGAAAAAAGAAAACCCTGGTTTTATCTAGGGCACTAAGACTAACATCAGGGTCCCACATATTCATCTCTGGTCTGTGTATAATTTAAAAATAAGTAGAAGAATAAAAATTCAGTGTACAAGTCAGTGTGATGGATATTGGGCAAATGTTTAAATATATATTTGCCCAATTTAAATATGCGGCATTTAAATATACGGCAAAAGTTTAAATTTTAAAACATTTATTATGGTAAGAGACACATTGTCATCAATTCCCATAAAAATACTCCCCCTCTCTTTGAACACACTTAGCACTCTTCCAAGTTTTGAAGCAGTTCTGGAAGTCCTTTTTTGTGAATGTCTTTATGATGTGTGCTCAAAAATAAGGTGAATGCTGCTGTCAGTAGTAATCGAGTGGAAAGGCAATTTCATGAAAACATTATACTGCGTCTTCATCCACCTTTTTCATGAGCTCTGTCACCCTGGCCCTGTGAGACTTCTGGCAGCTCCCTGAAGTCACAATGCCTGTGCAGAGTGAGTGCTTTGAAGTGATTCAGGCCACCGAGGCAGTGCCAGTAAAGGCCCTCAGGAAAAATGACTTCTAGAATTGCTTCAATACTGGCAATAAGGATGGAATAAGTGTGTTCTAACACAGGAGGAGTATTTTGAGAGGGATTAATGGCAGTGTGTTTTTTAGCTAATAATTTTTTAAAATTTAAATAGTCACTAAAGTTTTTTTTTTTTTTAAATCACACCTCATAGAAGCAATGTAGTTTTTGTTTCTGTAAAAAAGGCTATGTCACAGAATTGTATGTTTTCAGTTTGTGTTTACCTCTTATCAAAATTTTTTCTCATTTATCCAGAAAAACATTTTGGAATAAATATCCAAATACTCTCTATTTTATATTTTTCCTACCGCCAATACTTATATATAATACAGTGAAAATTTGGGATTCAGAATTTAGTTCCATTTGATACTAACAAACTAAAATTTAATCAACCTGTACTTTTTCATTTATTCTGCCCACTTTTCATTAATTACTAGAGTATTTATATTTTACCAGCATTCTATGGTTCATCTAAAATGTCATTCCTTTGAGGCAAATAAATGTGTGGTCTTATTTTTGTGCGGAATATAAAAAAATATGAACTCAAAGAAGCGTAGAGCAAAATGATGGTTATCAGAAACTAGTGTGGCACTGAGGGGTGTGGGAAGATCTTGGCAAAAATACAATATTTAAATTAGGCAGGAGAAATGAGTTCAAGAGATATATTGTATAATGTGGTATCTACAGTTAATAACAATACATTGCACACTTAGAAATAACGAAGAGGGTTGATATTAAGTTCTTACCACAAGTCATACTAAATACACAAGGTGAGGCAGGTTACTTAGCTATTTAGCTATACTACAATGCAGACATACTTCAAAGCACCATGTTTTACACTTGCAACATAATTTTTGTTGGTCAACTGTTGTGGTTTCAATCTAAAATGCCCCCCAAAAGTCTTCTATATGTTAAGAGGGCTACTGGGTCATGGGGGCACTACACACCTCAGAGGATTCCTCCATTCATGAGTTCAGTACTGTTAGGAGGTGGAGCTTGGTCAGAAGGAATGGGTCACTGAGAGTATGATTTACAAGGGTGTTCTCTCGTTTCTGGCTCCTGCTTTTTCTCTATTTCTAGGCTACCATGGTTGAGCATATTTTCCTCCTTCATGACTCCCTACACTACCCTGTTTCTACCTCAATCCAGCCAATTGTGGACTAACACTATGAGCCAAAATAAAGCTCTCTTTCTTTAAATTGTGTGTGTCAGATATTTTGTCTCAGTTATAAGAAAGTGACTAAGAAACCAGTTAAAAAGCAAAGAAATTCCTTAGTAGGTTTGTTCGTGTGGTGGTGCTGGGGACCGAATCCTGGGTCTGCCACTTGATAATCAGGTGCTCTACCACTGAGTTATGCCTCCAGCCTTAGAATTTTTGTAAGGAAACAAGAAATTCAATTGTTCCTTTAAAATATATGTATAAGTCACAATTCATATAATTCAGTATTAGAAAGAAAAAACAATAAAATGACATCGCTAATACAATCAGACACATTTACTAAAATTTTAAGGATATGGGGAAAATATTCTACATTAAAGTTTCATGTCAGCAGAAAGAGCAGTGATGGAGTGACTGTTAATCATGACATGTGAACTTGATTAGAGAACACATAGCAGATTAGAAAAGCACACATTCTAGTGTACCTTTGGGGTTTTTCCAGAGATGATTGGCATGTAGGCCAGAAAACTATGGGAGGAAAAGCCACCCTTATTGTGAGTGGCAACAACAAATAGATTTGTATCCTGGATGTAATAAAAGGGAAACAAGAAGAAATTGTTGCTGTTTGAAGAGCTCTGTTTTGCTTCATTGGGTGTGCCTCTTGCTGCCACGGCTTGTGCACCTTGGAGTCCCATTGCTCCAGCCTTCCGTGGCAAACTCATACCAACAACTCTCCACGGAACTTCCAGGCCTTCGATCTTAGACTGGTGCCACATCCCTGACCCCTCTTGTTCCATTGCTTTCCAGTGTGCAGATAACCATTGTGGACTCTCTTCCTCTGATCCTAAAAGATGGCCTATTAAATATATAAATCATATATATGAGATATATATAAATCACATATATGAGATATATATTAAACCAAATATATGGTACATATATATAAAATATTTAATTCTGTTTTTCTAGAAACCCTAACCAATACAGATGGGTTCATGGTGAAACTGATATCTTAAATTAAATCATATGAAATTACTAATATTTGCTTTTTGCTCCTATTAACACAGTGAGTTCATTTGGCTCATGCCAGTAATATTTGTCAGGGACTGTGGTAATCATTTTACATTTAATCTGATCTATAACAAGATCAGCCTCTACATAGCTTCTGAATACTAATGATACCACATCAATATTTATTACTGCATTAAACATTTCCCAGGGCCCAAATTGCTCCATCACCTATCTCCAGGTGACTTTTTAAATGGAAACACTATATATACCTAGTGTTTAAGAGAAAGCTGATTTCTTACACTCTGCTGGTAGGAGGGCAAATTGGTTGATTGCCTTAGCCAAAGCACTTGGCATCATCCATTTGAGCATTTAAATGCACTAAAATCCAGTGAATCTTGTCCCCAGATATATTCTTAAGGGAAACTCTTACACAGGTATTAGAGGATTTAATGAAAAATGTTCGCAACAGCTAAATCCTTGAGTGAACTGAAATACACACTGATAGGAGGATGGACCCATAAATTGTGATATATTTACAACAAAATATAAGGGTAAAAACATGTATACTTGCTCACATTCATCTTGAAAAAGCAACAAAATACTTTGAAATGAAAATATCCTTTGTCGTGTTACACAGGATGTGATAACTTTTTAATAAAAATAATTTTACTAAATGTTTAAAAATTAAAATGAGAAAAATGGTAAATTTTATACAAAAAGCCATGAGAGTGATACTACAACTTTCCAATGGTGTTTACTGGTATGGGTGAATTTTTTAGGGTGGTATTTTTGTAGGTATAGGATTTTTGTCAGCTCACAGGATTTTGTGTTCATTTGCTGTTTCACGAATGTTTACTATGTTTTACCAGATGACTATATACATTAAGAAAAGGCTTTTGGTGGACAAGCTATGAGAGTATGTGCAACTAAACATTTATTGCAATTAATAAAATTAACACATTTCAATGCCTAGATAGTTCAAAATAAGGAAGTAAATAAATAATAAAAGGACATAGGTAGTTTTGTTACCATATGTGGATGAGTAAACCAAAATATACTCATTTGTAAAATTTTATGGTTTGAATATGATTCATTCCCATCAAAACTCATGTTGATACTGAATTCCTTTATGTGGCAAGGTGCCAAGGTGGTAAGATTGGACCTGGCGGGAAGTGTTTGAGACTTGGGCTGCAAACTGAATGGATGGATAAATGCTATTGTAGAAATGAGTTAGGGATAGTGACAGTTTGGCCCCTCTCTTCTTTTACCTGTACACACCTACTTGTCATTTCTATTTCCCCACTCTTACCCCACGCATGGAGCAGTACAGTGTCCTTATCAGAAGCTAACCCATAGGGCTCCTTGACCTTGGAATTCCAGCCTCTGGAACATGAGCTAATTAACTTTTTTTTAAATAAATGACCACTCAGTCTCATATACTCTCTTGCAGCATCAGAAAACAGAGTAAGACATGAAGTTATAACATAATTGTAATATGGAATACTCTATACAAAAAGTGTCCAATAACATATTTGAAGTCGATGTTAGATCTCACCTCACCACAGCATATCTTAACTACTGTTACTAGGCAATGTATCAGAAATAGGTATCTTGGGGCCGGTGAGATGGCTCAGCGGCCTAAGCACCTGCCTGGCAAGCACGAGGGCCTGAGTTCTACTCCCATGAACCCATATACGGAAAAAGGGCCGGGGATATCGCTCAGCGGCACGGGCTCCTGCTGGCGTGCGAGGTCCTGAGGTCGACTCCCGGTACCCACAAAAAAAAAAAAAAAAAAAAAATACAAAACAGAAAGAGGTGTCTTAAAAAGGAATTTTTGAATTCTGGGTTTATTTTCATAAGGATCCTTGACCTTGCTGAGACTGCTGCTGGTAGAAGAGCATGTGGGCGCTCTCACACCTGCAAATGCGTAGCCCTTCTGCTCTGCCTCTGGTTTTGTGGTGTACACTCAAAGGTTCTCCAAGATTGTCTACTAGGTGAATTCAAGCCTGTATCATATCTTCCTTACAATGTCCTAACTAATCACCATAATCAATACAAACTACCTACCTTTCCCCACCTTGCCATTCTGTATTTCTTGGCTCTTCCTTTCTGTTTGTCAACTGTTTCCCTCATTAGATTGCTGTGGCTTTTCACTATAGCAACTATTAGTGGAACTGTTCAATTATTTAGATTCTCTCACTTTAACTTATCACTCACCTACTTAAAACATAGCCAAATACTATCTGTATTTGGAAGTAGTGTTGAACTTGGCTTAATGGAACTTTGAAAGTTGAAAATAGAAGTTTTTTTGGTGTTGCAATGTAGGACATCATGTTTGCCTTATTTACAGCCACAGGAACATGCCAAAATGGTAGTTTATATCTTCGTTCTTCATCATGGAAAATTTAAATAGTAAAGAATTCCAATCAGGAAAGTTAACAATATTATAAACTTGCATACAATATCCCCCTCCGTTTTATAATGGGGTTGCATCCCAATTAATCCATCATAAGTTGGAAATGCATTTAGTGCACCTAAACTACAAAACATTAAATATTAGCCAAAACTACATTGTATTTGCTGTATTGCTTACATCAGTCTACAACTGGACAAAAATTATCAAATACAAAATCTTAAACAACTTATTTACTGAGTAGTGCACTAAAAATGAAAACTAGAATCTTTGGACAGCTATATATTTGCACTGTAGGGAAGTAAAAATAATTGTAAATTGAACCATTAAATATTGGAGAGCATCTATGTTATGCAGCGATGGCTTCATCATTGTTTTCCTTCAAAAGCATAATTACCTGATGATTTTTAGGTTTTAAGAAAATAGTTTTGTTGTATGTTGCCTTGACCACAAACTAGATCTTAGAATTTCTATTTCCAGAAGCAGCCAGAGAAATAGATGGCCCTGCAAATAGCTTTTGCATTCTCACCAAGTTCATTGCACTGCAGGAACTCATTCAAATATTTCATACTGGCTTACAATTTAGCTTTGGTGTGTTGATTCATTAGGAGCAATAATGAGGCTTGAATAATGTCACTTGCTAATGGAATATAAATATGGAACAACAACAGTAGGTCCCTCTATTACTTTTTTTAGAGAATAAACACTGTTTTAAGGTTTTAACACAAACAGGAGGATATACATGCATGGGGTCAGGTTTTTGATCTGCAGTCTCTATTACCACTAATGACAGCTAGCTTTCCAAATGCTTTTTATCTGCTCAGCATTATCTTATAATAGAAATCATCTAAATTTTAGCAGTTAAATGTTGTGGTATAGAAGCAAGGAAACAAAAATATTTTTTTCTTAAAAACTTTAAAAACAATTGTGCCTACTGTATCTGAATTCAGTGTTTGGCTTAAGTGATACTTGATCAGGCAAATGAGACTTTGTTCACTTTACTGGGCCATACACAGTTCATACAATAAGTATTCAACCTTTGGCCAATTTAGTGTCCCTTCAACACCCCCCCCCCAAAAAAAAACAACAACAAAAATAACTTGAGCTAATTTTTGGGAAGGATTTTATTTAAAAGAAAATAAAATGTCATATCTAGAAGTAATTTTTGATCCAGAAATAAATTTCACTGGTTTAACTATTTTTATGGACCAGAAACCTGTATCTGTTTTTTAAAAAATGAGCTGAAGTACATTTCTAGAAAAATATTTTCTCTTTCATCAGTTAAGTAAAAGCATGATCAAAAGAAAACTAAAATATATTATATATTCTGAAGTTTAACATCCCACTAAGATCACAGGAATATTTTAATTATAAGAAGTGCTATGATCATTACACATAAACTCTTTTAACATACTGTTACTATTCTTCTACACTGAATAAATACCAAATAAATATCATCTTTAAATGATATAAATATGGAAATACTTCACTGATTTCAGATATGTGTACTCTTGGAATCATTTAACAGGGATTGAAATTTTAATGATCAGATAAGCATGTGTTGGCAACCAAATTGGATCCAGGGAATGTTAATAGATTTTCTGTGTAGGGTTACTAAGCTTTAATGCTAGCAATGAGTTGGTATTACACAGTTCCTTTCAATCACTAGAGAAAGGACTTCTCAAATATGGAAACAAATGGATAAAACCTGCCAGAATTTATACATAATTATTGCATATTTTATTTCTAGCTTTTGTTTTGCCCTTTTATATATCAAAAATGTAAATATTTATATAGCATTATCAGTTATCATTCAGAATGAATTACTTCAAACATCTTGAATCCTTGATAGTCTCTGAGAAGCCAATATAAATAAAAATAAAATCATATATTCAGTTCTACACGTTACTAATAGAAGGATTCCAAATGTTTACTTTACCTGCAAAGGAAAAGAAATCAGTTTTGAGAATTTAGGTATTTATAGATAATAAACATTAGCAATATGAATGAGTCTTATCCATTTCTAGAAATGCGGACAAATATTTATGAAAAAATTATTATAATTATGAAAAAAAAATAAAAATTTTCAAAACATGCCAAAATGTATGTCCAAAGATTTTGAATTCACAGGAGATAAGAGTGGGTTCTACCAAAAGAACCAAGATTGCATTCAAGCAGCCCTAGGTTTGAATCCAGTCTCCATCACTTAGCTGTAACATGCTACCACTTAGCTGTAACATCTTTGGCAAGTTCCCAAGATTTTTAAGATTTGGTATATTTTGGTATTTTGGTATTTGTCTTATCTGGAGCTGTCCAAGCAAGTACCATATACTGAGTGGATCAAAATGCAGAAATTTATTTTTTGAAATTTTAGAGCTCAAAGTCCAGGATCAAGGTACCAACCCATTCAGATCTTTGTACGATTTTCTTCTGGCTTGCAGGTCTGGCAGCAATATTCGCAAGTGATCTCCTCTCACTGAGTATAAGAAAGAGGGAGAGAGGAAAAGGGAGAGGGAGAGGGAAAGGGAAAGAAGAAAGGAAGGAGAAGGAAAAGGAGGCAGGGAAACATGGGGAAGGAAGGGGAGACTAGGGACGGGGAGTGGCAGAGAAAGCAGGAGAGTGAGGCAGAGAGGAACAGGGGCAGGGAGAAGCACTATTTCCTTCTTATAAGGGCACCACTCGCCATCATGACCCCATCTATCTCTCATTACCGTCCAAAAGTTCCATCTCCAAATGCCATCACTTTGATGCTTAGGACATTAAGAAATAGATTTTGAGTCCATAACCACATCCTTGTCTTACAAACACATATAATTATCCTGCGTGGACTTACAAAGATCGGATCACAGCAGACCTAATACTAGTGGAAATCAAATGCTGCAATGGTGATGCTGCTGACACCTGTGACCATCATGAGAGAGAGCCAGACACTAATTGGCTGAAGATCCAAATGAAGAAAATTCATATGGCAATGGAGTATATTAGAAATCGTATAAGGAACTCGTAAAGGAAAAACACAACACAGCTTTGACCTATTAGCTCATTATCTATTTCAAGGATATTCTTGGGATAGCTGTTAAATGGAGGCTACAGTTTAAAAGGCAAAAATAATTACATTGGCAATAACTGTTGGAATACTGTGGCATTGCTTATGCTTATCATTAGCCAAACGGGACATGTTTCATGAGAGCCACTACTAAAACTTGTTACATATCCCTAGATATTCCAAGTTCACAGAAGTGAGTCTGAAACATGTCTGAGAAATATGAAGGTCAAAGAATATCATTCTTTGCCTAAAGTGGCAAAATTAAAAGGAACACAAAGATATACACTTTTCTTGAACTAGATATGTGGTACAAGAACTTTTTCAAAATCCTGAAAGGACCTCACCCAGTTGGACTAGGATTGCAAAGACTACAAATGTCCTGTAAGAGCCAAAGATGAATTTGAGTAAAGGGAGGCATTCATGATCAGCTGGAGGAGACACCAATAATGAGTTAGCTGCAGTTGTGGCTCCCTGGGGTAGTAGGGGGGAATTTTCTGAAAAACAGAGAAAATCACTTCCATAAAGAAGTCAGTGTTGAATATTTGCCCCTTTGAAAGAGGACTAATAACTGTTCAAAATAGAGTTCTAGATATTAATCCTCTGTCCAAGCAGTCATTAGCAAAACTTTTTGCTTGCAGTAGCTAGCAAAATTTTGTGGGATGTCTCTTCACTCTACTAATTGATTCTTTTGCTGTACAGAAGCTTTTTAGTCTGATATAATCCCATTTGCTAATTCTTGCTGTTATTTCTCATGCAACCTAGATTCTGCTTAGGAAAACATTTTCTATACCCATGTCTTCAAGTGTTTTACCTATTTTATCTTCCAGTAGGTTTGTCAGCTACTCCTCAGAGGACTAATGGGCAAGTGAAATGAATGACACTTCACAAAGGAAGAAGTACCAATGGCCATCAAATATATGAAAAAAAATGTTCCACATCTCTTGCCATTAGAGAGATGAAAATTAAAATAACATTAATATTCCATCTTACTCCTGAAAGAATGCTAATCATCAAGAAATCAAAAAATATCATATGCTGGTGTGGCTGTGGTAAAAAAGGAAACTTCCTATATTGTTGGTGGGAATGTTAAGTAGTACAATCATTATGGAAATAAGTATGAAAATTTCTCAAAGAACTAAAATTAGGAATTCCATAAGACCCAGCTATTCCCTTTCTGGGTATCTTCCCTAAAAAGCTTAAGACATCATACTACAATGATACATGCATACCAATGTTTAAAGCAGCACAATTTATAATAGCAAAATCCTGGAAACAGCCTATATACCCAATCAGAAGATGACTGGATAAAGAAAATGTGGTGTCTATACATAGTCCAATACCACTCAGCTATAAAGAACAAATTTGAGACATTTGTAGGATAATGGATGCACCTGAAAAGTATGATATTGAGTGAAATAAATCAGGCACACAAATGTGAGTATTATATGGTATCTCTCATCTGAATGAGGTAAAGTACAAACTAAGAAAAAAATAAATGAAGGATAGAACAAGACAAGGGGATGGATCTCTTGCAAATGGAAAGAGGCCCAAGGGTGAGGGGTGAGGGAAAGGGAATGTGGAAATAGGTAGAGTGAAGTTATGCTATGTACAAGGTGCTAGTAACTTCAATGAATGTAGGCATTGTATGCTATATACATGAACAAAGATTAATAATATCAACAAGAATGATAAAGGGGAAAGAGAAACTAGAAGAGGAGGGATGGAGAGAGTGGAAGAAGATTAATAAAAGAAACAATCTGTAGCATGTGCATGTACCAACTCCCCAACATGATTATAAAATGCACATACTGCAAACATGTACTAATATAATAAACACTTTTTAAAAAGAGAATTAAGCTGCATACCTTTCCCCAGATCATCTGTCCACTCACTGGGGTCTTGATGGGAGGGAGGGTCTGGGGTCAAAACATGAAGCTAGAAAGTAAGGGGAGAGTTGGAAAAATAAGAAGATGAGAAGCTAATCTTTTTCTTCACCAAGTGTGGACTTTCAAGCTTAAAGCAGCATTCAGTGAGCAAAGAATAGAAGTTTTTATTTAATTGAAGTTCAGAGTTCTGATTACATAGTAACTCAGGATTTCAGCTCATTACATAGAACTATTTTGAAGCCTGGAAATACCAAATGAACTACTCATGAATTTATTCCAGAAACATACAGACCAGACTAATGATTAGGTTTAAAGACAGTGGGAAAAGAAATAAAATTATTTTATGGCTTACACATCAAGACCAATATATTTAATAAAATGGTTACATTATTGCATAGTGATTTATATTATTGTTTCTATATTAAACCAATGGTTTACAATACACTAGTATTCTCTTTTTGTAATTCCAGAAAATTTTATATTGCTTACAAAAATGTTCCCATCATGTACAATTAAACTCTTTTAAAATGTAGCATATAAGTATATTGTGAAAATTCTATTTATATAGTAATTTGAGTCTATTCCCTCAGTTCCCAAATTTAGATGTTATTGTTTCTGGGCATATCTACACAAACTCTAAAGAGTACACTATTCAAGGGTGCATCTATAAAATACAGATTTCATTAAGTATCTAATATTCTACTGGGCTTTGAGATCCATATAAGAAGATGTGCAAGTCTTTGAGTTTAAGCTCCCATTTGCATTTATGATACTCCTCCAGAACAAACCCCTCACAGGAAAATCAATTATTAAAGAAGTGTCTTCAGCATAGCAGATAATCAGTATGGCAGCCAGCAAATGGAGCAACCTTAGGGATACGTTCTTCCAGCCTCCTCTTTGAAGTGCAATGTATTTATCCAATTTTCATAGATAGCTGCTATTGTCAGTGTCACTAAGATCAAAGCAATGAAGACACCAACATTCTTTAAAATAAATTTGATTGTTCCTTTTGTGCATGATGGGTAAACATTTGTTCTGTTCAATGGTAAAAATATGAAGAACAAATAAACTTTCTATGTTTTTGCCTTTTGGAAAGTGGTTTTTATATAGTGTTTTATTTTTCAGTGTACAACTTCTACAAGGCCTTTTAAATAATTTTTTATCATTAGCACATCAATTTGACTGCACATTATCTTCAAGGTTAAGGAAATTATAGATGTCAAGATTCCTAATAAATGTGAATAAATAATAGCATGTAGTAATATTATAATTGAATATTTTCATATTAAAATAACAGAATAAATCATTTAGGAATTACAATTTTTACCAAGTATCATAAACATTACATGTGTGTGCATAAATGTCTTCATATTTCTTTGTTTCTATTGTGTGATAAAACGTATATTTCAAGTTGAATTTTGGAAACTAGTAAAAAGTGAAATTTTAGATGTAATCAACAGCATTGACTCTGTGGGTTGTACAGATTTGTATTTTGATTATTTAACCTATGTCTGGGGAGGATAAAATGCTAGTCATGGCATATTATTTGATATTTTAAAATCTAATTATACTGAATTGTTACAACACTTTTTATTCATTAAACTAATATTTATTGATCACTACTAAAGCCAGACACTGTTTTAAATGCTCAGAACACGTTTGAGGAAACACTGAGAAGAATTCCTCCCTACATAAGAATCCCAATCTACACTACTCTGAGCATGGCTAGAAGTCTAATATAGGGATAAAGTGGTAATTAACTAAAGAATAAAACTTGATTTACTGTCAAAAAAAAAAGAAAGACTTGAGTTTCAGCTCAGCTACTTATTATTTCTGTTACTTAAATCAAGTAAATTGATTAAGACCTGATTTCCATTAACTCTAAAATGCAAAATACCACCTAATTTATAGTGCAATTTGATGCAAATGTACATGCAAATCACCATGTAAAGATAGATATCTGTTGTCTAGAACACTAAAATTTATTATTTTAAAAGTAATAATATATTTTATATATTTGCAGCTTAATACAAAATATTGTTTTACTTTTTTGTGATATTAAAATTAAAATATTATGATTGAATTTGAAATAAATATAATCTAAATATTTCAAATTACATTAAATAGACTATCCATTGAAATTAACCCCAAGAAGTTTCTATTTTGTAGAGTTTTTGACAACTCCTATAAGTTTATTGCAATTAGTTTAGCTTTTTGCTTAGGAAAGTTTTCCTGGGAAATTTTTATTATTTTATTTTATTTTTTGTCTTAATGATATTTTTCATTGCAGATTAAATTTTCATACTTAAGGAAGTTAAAACTTAAAATCACATTTGTAATCATATTACAAGTACTATTCTCACATGAATGTTTAATGTAAAGAGATAAACATGTCTTTGAATTTTAACACCACACTTTTCCTGAGTTGGGTAATTTATATAAACTCTACCAGTTTAGGATTTTTTTTTTTAATCTCTAGAACAGAAAGGACTAACAGTCATACAGCAATAGAAAGTGAAATAGTAATTCTGAGACACACAGTTGGTGTATGAACACCACAGGGTTCTTTTTCTTTTCTTTCTTTCTTTTTTTTTTTTTAAGTTTTTCTTCTTTGTAAATATTGTTGTCCCTGAAATCTAGGTCTGCAATTTCTTTTCTGTAGATGAACCATTAAACAAGAATTGGAAAGCTACACATATAATTACTGCTTTCTATCACTGTGTATTTTCCCCAACTGCTGTTTCCCTTCTGGGGAACCATCCTTTGGTTGCTTGTTGTCTTGAAATACAATTGTTTCTGAACAGATGTAGAAGTACACATCATAAAGTTCAGAAAATAAGCAGGATGCAGAGTTTTGGGATCCAGTTAGAGCACTGAGCATAAATACTTCAGCCACTCACAATTCTCAGAACTTCTGAGAAAGAAGCATTGAGAAAGGAGATGGACTGTTATGTCCTTCAATATGCTATTCACAGTGCTTTGCAATATGCCCTCGGCACCATATTCAGGGGTCTCGTTTCATTACATCTTCTTAAAAATGTAATAAACTGTCGAGACCTGTCAATTCTGCTTCCTACATTTTCATGTTCATTCAGGTTCATTGCCACCACCATAGACAGACACTTTCCTCCAGGTTACTCTGCTTCAATTTGCAGCAAAATGGACTTGCACCCAATTCATCTGATGATATTATTCCACTGAAAACAATGTTCTCATGGCTTCCTGTGCTCAACCTTGTCTGTCTCAGGTTACATACAGCTGGCACTTTTTTTGACTCATTTTTAAATTTATTTTTTATTATACATTTTTGCCATACATGATGATCACATTCATGATGGAGAGTTGGCATATGTACATAACGCATCTAAATTCATTTTTTTCCTCTCTTCCTCCTCTCTCTTCAACCCTTATTCCTGTCCTGATTTACAAAAGTTGTGTTTCCATTTTTTGTCCTTCATATGACCCAGCTACAGTATTCGTCTTCTAAATATTTTCCACAAAGAGTTAAAGTTATCATACCACAGTGATACATGCACACCCATGTTTATAGCAGCACAATTCACAATAGCTAAATCTTGGAAACAGCTGGTATGCCCATCAAGAGATGAATGGATAAAGAAAATGTGGTATTTGCAGACAATGGAGTATAATGAAGAATAAACTTCTGACATTTTTAAGTAAATCAATACATCTGAAGACCACAGTCTTAAATAAAATAAATCAGATACACAAGTTTAACTATCCCATTGTTTCTCCCTTGTGAGAAACCTAAAGTGTAAATAAGGAGCCACAAGGAAGATAGAAGAATTTGGTTTTTCCCCTTTTTTACAGAGGCAAATAGGGCATAGTTTTACCCTTTTCAATCTCCTCCTCTTCTTCTTCCTCTTCCAGTCTGCTGTTCATTTTGATATGGTAACTATTCAAATACATCATTTTCCCTCACCACTCCTTTGGAACTTAGAAATTATCCAAAACCTATCACATCCATTATTCTTTACCCTTTAGAATACTTAGAAGGAGGCCAGTGTACATTAAGTTCAGATGGAGGCCAGCAAGATATCCTAACATGTGATACTAAGTTCTGCTTTGTAGTAAGACAAGAAATATTTCAGAGCATTTTCATTTCAAACTTTAGTATGATAGGGTTGTAACACAATATTTTGTCCAGTGTACTTTCCCTTTAAAAGGGCACAAGTTTCTTTAATGAGGCAAAAAGATATGGTCTCTGTTTTGAAACTGCACAGCTTGTTCTCTGTCCAGATGAGGGCTCTTTCTGTGTGCGCTGGTATGCTGTGTAACTGGGTGTTCGGCATGTTGGCTTGCCATTCCCATCATCCCTAAAGGCATTTTATGCAGAAAACTTCATACTGATTATATAAACTGACAGATTATTTTGACTGATTCTTCCCTGTTTATAATGGAGCCTTTGGGGTCCTAACCATCAGCTGCTAGCTCCTCAGGGAATTCACTTTCTCTGCCTACTTCCCTCTCTGCTATTAAAGTTTTCTTTTAAATCTTTGTTTTTCCCCATAAACTTCTTCTTGTATTTGTAATCATTTCCACTTTGTGAATTTAGCTGGTAACTATCAAATTCAAGCATGTTTATTACTGTTTTATCTTCTTTGTAAAGTGTGCCTTTTATCATGACACAGTAGTTTTCAGTGTTTCCTGCCTTTAATCTTAAATTACAGCTTGTGTATGTGTGATGCAAACAGCCAATTTTATTTCATTTTCCAGTTGCCTATTTGACAACTCCTCATTTCCAATGTTTCTTTATTATTGATTTTAAATGTGCTTCTCTGGCTGCATTTAAATGGATGATGCCTAACTTGGTCTTTCAATAATAATCATACTTTATCCACACAAAGGGCAACAGTTGGATATAGTTATTGTTTTCTTGTTCTTTTATTTTACTTTATGTTTACTGTTCAGTTAAAGATAACTTTCCTGTATTTACTTTTACTTTTGCATGATTTCATAAAGTTACTATCCATTCCATGTTTTCCTTGCGGACATTTTGATATTCTCACTAAGATTTCATTTTATTATCTTTACTGGCCCTACATTTAAAAACACATATTTCTCCACTGTTTATGAATAAAATATTTCCCAATGCGGGCATACAGTTTTCCTACCAAGATGGTTTATGTTACCCATCTCACTACTACAGAACATAAGGAAACAATGACTTATTCTACCTCTTTCCTATGTTCCCTTATAATAGTTCCTTTATCTCCCATTCATTCTTTCCCAAACTTGTTAAAGTTTTTCTTTTTTAAATTCTGGACTATAATTAAAGTTTCCTTTTTAGAGTTTAAGATGTTACTTTTGTTTAAGGTTTGGTTAGAGTTTTGGCTCTGTATTTTGGGTAATGTACTTGATTTAGGTATTTTTTCAAGCATCTTTAGAAAGGATTCATTATGTTTTAGTACAATGCAAACCTTTGCCTATGTGGGGTAATGACTATTACCAGTAGATGTAGGATTTTTTTTTTTTTGCTAGGGTAAAAATCCACAAAATAAACAAGTATGGATAGAGTAAGATCTACTAAATGCCTATTCTGTGTGAGATAGTACTTTAGATGCATTTTATGCCTTAATAAGTATAACTCTAATCAGTACTATTACTTTTTTTTTTTCATTTTATGAATGAGAATACTAAACCACAGAGAACTTAAGACAGTTACTCAGCCCTGGAGAGGATGATGTCTGGATTTTCCAATCTTGTTTCCTTTAGAGTATCAACTCCTTCGGTGATATCTGGCTTCACTTTATCAGCAGGTGTCTTTCAGTATCTTTCTTTGTCTTTGCCTTTGAGATGACTTTGCCATTATTATTACCAGAAGGAAGACTGGAGAATGTTTGAGCTCTTGTGTAACAGAAATAGATTTTGTGCTTGAAATTTTGGGTGGTTCTACATCCTCTTGAGTTGGACATTAACTTGAATCACTGCCTATCAAGCAATGCTTTTAGCTTCTTAGCAGATCCTTATCTCTTTGAATGTAAGAAACCTAGCATTTTAAAACACAGGATTGCGTTCCATGTACATAGTTGCAGCCCCTGGAAGCATCTTCTATATCTTTTTCCAGTCTTCTTTGTAGGTTCCTCCTATTGCAGTTAATATGAGACCCTCCAGGCTAGAACCCTGTCCCTTCTTATCTGGCTCTACACCTTCTCTTGAAACTATACTCTTTGGATAGTGGCATAGCATCCTCCTCTGAGAAAGGAAGGTCCAAGAAAGGTTCTGATGATCTGGTCTGTAAGCTGTGTCTTCACCTGCGTGCCCCATTCACATCAACCTAGAGGTGGTACAGACCTCACTGACAGCGGGGAGTGGACAGGCTGTGGTATGCGATCCCAAGAAAATTACAAGGCTTTTCCTCAGGCAGTGAGGAAGCCAGGGCCCCACGAGCCCCACTCCCAGTCAACCCTCACGGTGGTCTCGAGCCTCCCTGAGCAGGGTCCATGAGCAGGGTCTCTTGTGGGGACTCCCAGTTCTGCCTTGCTGAGCCATCAGTTAGGGAAGTTTAGAGTGTGCATTGTTTGGTTTACATTTTAGTCAGAAATATTTGCAGTTTGTTGCATAAAATGATTGGAAATTATTAACTTTCACATTAATTTTTCTCGTCTATATTTAATTTTATTTTTCTTTAACTGATCTATAAAAACATAAAAATTGTGCCTATTAATAAGCTAACATGCTATACTTTCATGCATTTATTACATGTGATTTAATGTAATCATCAAATACTAGAATAACTGTAAAATTTTTCTAAATGTCTGTGTGTGGTACCTACCAATGAAAATAAGCACAATATATGTTATAACTGGATTATGATTATTGGGTTGTGAACTATTAGTCACCTCTGCATAAATTTATTTCCTTATTTTAAAAAATTTCTTAGTTTTATATATTATGGAAAGGAATTTTCCAGAAATAACTTGTTTTATGTAGGCATTAAAGAAAATCAAGATAATTAACTTACAATTTTAAAAGTCGGTGTGTTATTGCTTTGTTATTTAGTCCTCTTTTCTGTCAAATTAATTCAATATGAATTAATAAAATCCCCTTTAAACATAGACAGAAAAATTATTGCTTTATATCAGTAGATTTATCATACCAAGACAGAATGCTTAACCCTGCCATACATAAGGTAATAAAACTGACATTTTTAATTTAAATGATGCTTGTTTTTCTTTCTGTGTAGAAATATGTAATTGTTACATGAGTAAAGCACATGTCATTTATATAATAAACTTATTCAGGTAGAATGTTTTGTCATAAAATATTATATTAACAGAGTAAACACAGAAATCTTACTGTGGTCTAACATTGGCTATCTTTTAAAATTGTGAAATGCCTAAAAGTTTGTCCATAATTCTTTTCAAACAAAGGACAGTCTTGCTGCGTTTCACTTGTGCATTCACATAAACCTCTGGGTTCACCGTTTTACTTCCTCAGCTTACTCAGCTTGACGCTGAAAGCTTTGGATCAAGCTTCTGCAAGATAATTGTATGAATATAGGTCCTTCCTAAACTTTGATTCCACTTGGAATCCATTCTGTTGCCATTAGCTTATTTAAAGCAAGTGTGTATTTTATTAATTGTGCGTATCACTTAATAAAACATGACAAAAAGGGAGGAGATTGAAAATGATCATTGGTAGCAATATTATTCTATTATTTAAACTCTAAAATTTCAACTTGGTTGTTACCTGAAGTTTTTGTTGCCAATTTATCATTGGGAGGAGAAAGAAAATTTATTAATATGAAATTAAATTAGGATATGAAATAATGATATTTGTAAATAAGTAAAACAAATTTCACACATTTATTACTTGAGCCCTAATTCATTGTCAAGGACTGCCATGTTTACTTTGTTTCTATCATTCATTTCTCTAGACAAAACTATAAAATCTTAACTGATCTGGGTTAGATAGCCACTAATTATTTGTGTTTTAGTATGCAAGTGAGCAATTGATATTTTTTAAATTTCTAAAATGTTATGTAAAAGATTTGGCTGGTTTGATTGTTTATAATAATAATGAGAAAAAACATTTTGTGTGTGTATGAGTGTGTGTGTATGTGTCTGTGTACTGTCTTTTGGGGTAGAATTTCAAAGTCACTCTCCACCATGTGATTCTACACTTGGCAGGCACACATAAGAATCTGGCTAATGAGGCTTCTCAAGATGCTCCAAGACAGCAGAGCCAGGTGGCAAATGCCACATCATATTCATATTTCAATGTCCTTCAGCATTCAGCAAGGAGAACCATCCTCTTTATACTTCATTATAGTGAGATATAGTCAGATCAATATACATGCTTAAAACAAAACATGAAAGGAAATTATTCATTACCTCATCACCGGAAGCAATTAGTTGTTCTGACATGACTGTACTACAAATAGCTCAAAGATATAAAGAGAATTGAAGGTCTAAGTAGTTAAAAACATATTTTAAAACATTTCATTTTTCTTAGCTCAGAATAAAGTACCTTTGCTGTTTTCTTTATCAACTATAACTACTGTAATTATATGAAGGAAGGAAAATTGTTTCTATCAGTCAAATGGTGAAAGTTAAAAATTCATCACTTGGGGCTGATGAGATGGCTCAGTGGAGTAAGCGCCTGCCTGGCAAGCGCGAGGGTCCGAGTTCGACTCCTGGAACCCACATACGAAAAAAGGGCCGGTGATATCGCTCAGCAGCATGGGCGCCTGCTGGCACGCGAGGTCCTGAGGTCAATCCTCGGTACACACACAGACACAAAAAATAAAATTCATCACTTGATTTGTACACATTTCTATCAACATATTTAAAATATACATGAATTTGTGGTATCTCAGGTTGTGGCCAAAGTTTCTAAATTCACTGAAAAATAGCATGAAGGGACAGCAATAATATGAAGATGATAATGTCTTAAAAATTCTGTGGGGCTGGTGAGATGGCTCAGTGGCTTAAGCGCCTGTCTTGCAAGCGCGAGGGCCCGAGTTCGACTCCCGGATCCCACATACGAAAAAGGGGCCGGTGATATCGCTCAGCGGCACGGGTGCCTGTTGGTGCGCGAGGTCCTGAGGTCGTCCCCCCGGTACCCACAAAAAAAAAAAAAAAAAAAAAATTCTGTGGCTAATAAAATCATATCCTGGGATAGGGGAGTATATAGTGCACTTAGAGTTTAAATAATATAAAACTGTAGTTGTTTTTAGAATATAATTGTGATCTGAAATTTAAGGATAACAAAAACCACATAATAATAATCAAATTTTATCTCTGATAAAGCTGTTAGATAAACCAAATGAAATTTTTAAATTTGAAGATCATTACATAAACTATTTAGCTATTAAAGCGTAAAGTTATTTAAAAAAAAAAAAAAAAAAAACACTTAGGGCCCGGTGAGATAGCTCAGCGGCATAAGCACCTGCCTGGCAAGTGCGAGGTCCTGAGTTCAACTCCCAGTACCCACATACAAAGGAAAAACGGGCCGGTGATATCAGTCAGTGGCACAAGCGCCTGCTTACAAGGGTGAGGTCCTGAGTTCAACCACCGTTACCCTCAAAAAAAAAAAAAAAAAAATTTTACCTCACATTTTCAGTCATATTCAGCTCCTAGAAAGGAGGTGCACAGTGGAAAAGACTGGTGGAAGAAAGCTGCTCATATCATGGTGGGCAGGAAGTGGAGAGAGAAGTGAGTAGCCAGGGAGGAAGACAAATTCTTTCCAGCTCACACTGCAATGGTCCACCTCTAACCTTGGTGATAAGACTGGAACTAGGCAGGAGGACCATTGCAAGTTCGAGATCAGCCTGGGCTACAAAGTGAGCTCAAGGCCAGCCTGAACTGCATCAAAAAGATAAATAAATAAATAAATAAATAAATAAATAGACTGGTGCTTTGTTTTATGTTCTGCAATTTCTGACATTGCTATCTGATTTGTTTCTAATAAATGCAATTCTCCATAAGAAAATGTAACTTTTTATCTGAAAAGTCTTCCTTCAATCTACAGCAAAATGATATTTTTCTTATTATTACACAACGCCATGATGATGAAGTTATTTATGGCTAAGAAGAAAGCCAAGCACTGCAGTCTAAAGTATTCTACAACCTTGCACGTAAATTGTCCATAAACATGCAATGAATATCTCAAGGCTGTATTAACTCATGATTCAGACTTGTAGTTAAGAGCCAATGATATACCTCAAAGGCATAAGCGCTTACCTGGCAAGCACAAGGTCCTGAGTTCGGTTCCTGGTACCCACAAAAGGAAAAAAAAAAATGTAGTTAAGATACAAAAGCATAAAAGGAAGTAATAAATGTGCAGAAAGATTTTAAAAATACACAAACATATTATTTACATTTGTATTAATGTATTATAAAAATTTCAAATGTATTATATAAAATGTCAGTTCTCTTTCTTCTTGTGACTTCATACTCATTCTCTAACCATGAGAAGTATGTTAAACATATAGTTAAAATGTGATAAGTATATGTACCATTTCCCTACAATTGCAAACATATACTAAGAAAAAAGGAAAATAAATAAAATAAAACAATAATATTTCATTTGATGCCTTTTTCAGAGCAACATTTAAGCCTCAAGGATAAGAAATAGCTAATTTATTCATTTCCTTTTGTGGCCATTTCTTGTACTCTCCCTTTTGGAAGTGGTGGTATATATATTTTTAACAGGATAACATAACAAAAGTAAACAAACAAACAAACAAACAGAATTGTATTTTTACCCAGAACTTCCACGTACACTAGCTTGATGTCTTTAATATTACCTAGCATGCATATCAGTAAGCAAGAACTGGAATAAAGAGTTCTTTATTACTATTTGCATTATATACAATTACACTCTTGGATGCTTGTTAACATTTTCAATACATTTATATAAAATGGTTTATTTCACAACTTAAGCGAATATATACCTAATGATCAAGCTAAGAGGATAAGACCATTTCTCTGAAGGCATTATAGATGGACAGTTTTGCTACCAGGAATAATATCTAAATGATTTTGTTGAACATATTTTATAAGTGTCTACAAATGTGATTTTGTTTACATAAAGTTCCATAAAGGGAATTTTTATTTTGTAATGATTTTTGAGTCTAGAGATGCATATAGTTCATTTTAGTTTTAAATTTAAATATCTGTTGTGGTGGGAAGGATAATGATTCAACAAAGATGTCTGTCTTAAGCCTTGGAGCCTGTGAATATACTATCTTGCATGATGAAGTGGATTTATAATTACAGGTAGAAGTAAGGCTGTTGATAAGCTAACACTAAAATAAGATTTTTCAGGGCCAGTGAGATGGCTCAGCAGCGTACGCGCCTGCCTGGCAAGCACGAGGGCCCGAGTTTGACTCCTGGAACCCACATACGAGAAAAGGGCCGGTGATATCACTCAGCGGCACGGGCGCCTGCTGGCGCGTGAGGTCCTGAGTTCAACCCCGGGTACCCACAAAAAAATAAAAATAAATAAATAAAATAAGATTTTTCCAGATGATTTCACTGAGCCCACTATCATCATGAAAATTCAAAAATTGGAAAGGAGTGTGATACCTAAGGCCTTCATCCATTGCTCCTGGTATTGAAAATGTAGGGGAGCTAGGGTATGTGGGTGGACTCTGAGGTCTACAAACAAGGAAATACTTTCTCCCTTAGAGCATCCTTCTCCTGACATCTTGGTTTTAGGCTATGGAGGCATCTTTTTTTAATTAGTACATGTTTCTAGTACATAACAATTACATTCAACGTGGGGAACTGGTACCAGGTATGTAACACATCTAAACTCTTTTTCTTTTCCATATGTTACCCTTCCCATTCCTCCTTTTTTCTTCCAACTCTTGATCCCCTTCCCACTTACAAAAGCTCTATTTCCATTTTTTCCATCAATTTTACTTCTAATTTACAATTGTGGTGGTTAATTGTCAACTTGAGTGGGGAACCCCCAGCTTAACTGAGTCAACATGGTTCTGAGCATGGAAGACTCACTTTAAGGAGGATTGTTGTTGGAACAGTATAAATGTTTCACTTTTACATGTTCAAAGGAGAAATCATGGAAATGTATATATATATTCTATCTTAAAAATCAGTTTACATAATTAGCATTCCCATCATTATCTCTGAGTCTCCACATTTGATGCCTGATTTCTTCAACCCAAATATTTTTGCCTTCATACAAATCAAGATCTCTCTCTCTAGAACAGTCAAATATTTATTACATAGACCTTAAGTTATTTTTCTTTCTCTGTGTTTAATATCAATTTTTAAATAAGGGAGAATCTACACTGTACCTAAAAGAGCAAATTTCCTAGAGTTAGAAACCAAACCTACTGATGGAACACAATGAGTTTTACTGAGAAGTCAGACGGTCCAGAAGGAGCTCTTAGCAGGAGGATAATAGCCACAGAGAGTTGGAGACAAGTATAATGTGGTCAAATTATTTCTATTAAGAGAAAGCTGCCAACACAGATTGTTTCTTAAAATATTTTAAATGATGCACTGATATCTTCTAGACTATGGAATTTATAAACTATCATTTTAACTGTTCTATGTGGAATTGAAACTGATTTGGTAAACTAACCACTTTTTCTATTTTGTTTACAGGCTACTGAAGGAGAAATGTACTTTATTAGTATGCATCAGATAAACTTGTTTGATCTAATTTAAAATTTATAGAAAATAACAAAAGTATCATTTTGGTTTTCTTTTTTTCTTTCTTTTTTTTTTTTTTTTGTGGGTGCCGGGGGTCGAACTCAGGACCTCGCGCGCTAGCAGGTGCCCGTGCCGCTGAGTGATATCACCGGCCCTGATTTTCTAACTGCTGACAATGATAAGAATTTACATCTGTGTTCACCATTGATAGTATCTTGACCCATGGGTCATTCATGAAAAGAAATACAGTCCAGCAACAGTGCTCCCATTTCAATTTTTTATTCTTTTAGGATAATCAAATCTTTTGCACCTATAAACCCAGAAAGACAGTAAGCAATACCATCAGTCTGTCAACAACTTATAAAAATGTATGTCAATTTATAGTTTTGTTTAATACAGACAATTATTTGACTCTACTTTTAACCTTTCCTGATAGCTTAATCGTTTTTTTTTCTGCTACAATTCTAATTTTTAAATAATACAAATTTTATTTTATTTTATTTTATTTTTTGTGGGTACCGGGGGGTCGACCTCAGGACCTCGCGCGCCAACAGGCACCCGTGCCGCTGAGCGATATCACCAGCCCCTTTTTTTTTTGTATGTGGGATCCGGGAGTCGAACTCGGGCCCTCGCGCTTGCAAGGCAGGCGCTTATGCCGCTGAGCCATCTCACCGGCCCAATAATACAAATTTTAAATAATACAACTTTATTTTTTACTGTTCCAGAAACTGACAAGTCCAAGATCAAGGTGGTGGCACATTCTGTGTCAGGTGTGGACTGCTCTCTGCTACAAAGGTGGCACCTTATTCCTGTATATTCTGGACGCAGTGAACACTGTGTCGCTACAACAGCAGAAGGGATGCGAGGAAACGTATTGTTCCGTTATGCATCCCTGAATACACCTCTTGCATGACTTAGGCATCTGATAAGGCCTCACTTCTTAAAACTATTCCATTGCCCACTAAGTGCTAATGTATAAGTTGTGGAGGGCACAGGCAGACCACAGCACCTGCACATGATAGAGTTCTGTTAATTCGTATGTAGAAAATACTTCAAGGACCAGGAGATGGTAAATTTCAAGGATCAAATTTTTAGAGAATTTTCCATGACCATTTTACAGCTGTCTAAACTTGAGAAAAAAATAGGCCTATGTGGCTAATTGCATCATCACACAGTATTGATTAATATTAATTGATTAATTTTTATAACATTTGTCAGTCTTTCTTCCATCAGATAAATCCTAGGAAATATGGGAAATGATATTGATGAATTTACAAATCTGTTCAATATCAAACAATCTTCCTAGTATAACATCAACTATAATTCAGCACACTTTCAAACTTAAACAGATTTTTTAAAAATATATATTAAGTAATTTTATAGAATGGAATTTTTCTGAAAAGAAATCATTTCTTTATTAGTCCTTTTAGGATATAGTAGATATCCACTGGAAAGGGGAATTAAAATGAACTGAGTATATGGTAAACATTTTCATAGTTAGCTAATCAGCAAACACCAAGAGAACAAGGCTAAAATAATTAAACAAGAAGATAATTTTAAAAAATAATAAAATTAACAAAAATAATAACATCCATTAAATTTACTGATCTATAGACAAATTAATTTATGGAACTCTGGTCAAGTTTTTTTTTGTTTTTTGTTTCGCTTTGTTTGGTTTTGTTTTTGGGTGGGTACCGGGGTCAAACTCAGGACCTCATGCTTGCCAGCAGGCGCTCATGCCGCTGAGCAATATCACCGGACACTTTTTACCTTTGTATGTGAGTACTGAGAGTCAAACTCAGGCAGGTACTTATGCCGCTGAGCCACCTCACGGGCACTGGTCAAGTTTTAAAGCAAATATATTTTTAAATTAGTTTACTGAGCTCTAGGCTAATTTTAAAAGAAATTATTGTTTATTAAATGAATGCATCTATAAAAATGAACATTATTTTTGTGGGTTAGGTTATTCTTTGGGAAATATAGAAATTGTTTTCAACACTGACTTCAATTAAATTTAAGTTTCTCTTAATATGTTTAATTATTGTGAAAACAAACTTTCATGTTTTTAGACATGAACTTTTAGTTTAACACAGAAAAAATCAATAACTAACACAAAGCAGGTTAAATATTTCATAACTTAAATCTCTAATAATAGTCTAGCACTGAGGCTCAATCAAAAATCTATCAACCTAAGCGTATGTAAAGGAAAAACCTAGTCTATCAGTTATTTTTTATAGAATCAGATCAACTCAATGCTACATATGTGCCTTAAACCAACTTTCTAAAAACATTTATGCTTTAACAATACTACTAGAAAAAACTGTTAACATGATCTTTATAATGGTCAGTGGAGTAAAAATCATAACTGGGTATAAATGCCTTTAAACTATAGTACTATTCATAATACTAATATTTCAGGAAAAAATTATATTTAACCATCCAAGGATAAACAATATAAAACAGCAGAAAAAGAACTCTGAGTTAAAGTACAGTATATGAATTAAAAATCAACTTACAGGGCTGGTGAGATGGCTCAGCGGCATACACGCCTGCCTGGCAAGCACGAGGGCCCGAGTTTGACTCCCAGAACCCACATACAAAAAAAGGGCCAGTGATATCGCTCAGTGGCACAGGCGCCTGCTGGTGTGTGAGGTCCTGAGGTCGACCCCCGGTACCCACACACACACACACAAAAATCAATTTACAGAAGTCGTTGTCTATAAAGTGTAATGAAAAGTAAATTTATCATTCTTTGTGAGAAAATTATTATAGTCATTCTGACCTCAAATTTTCCTATCTATCTTATGTATTTCTGAATATGTAAATATCCAGTACCTTGTAGTAAGACCATAATGATGATTGGGCTTATCAATCTTTATTCATTGAAGTGTTTAGTGTGCAAAGACGAATTTTTATTAGAATATATGTCCTCACAAATTATAAAATTCAACAGGAAAACATGCACACATGGCACAAGTCTAACTCCAACTTACATTAAACACAAATAATGTTACTTATATAGAGTTTTCTTTATTTTTCATGTAATAAGAAGTTCTGGGATTAAGTGGCTGGTAGAGTAGTCATTATGCTAGAGCCAATGTGTTATTGTTATTATTTTTGTTTGTTGATTGATTACATAATCTGTCTTGTTTTCTGGTCATAATATTGTTGTTACAATACTAAGCATCCTATTTTCTTTCAAAGGGGAAAGAAGAGGAGGAAACAAGAGGGAGTACATCCTTGTCTATTAGCCATGGCTGTGTCACCAGATTACTGTTAGCAGCAGGAAGTAAGCAAATACACCAGTCCAGCTGTTAGCTAGAGGGGATACATTTCCAGGGCCTCAGTAGATGCTTGAAACTACAGGTTGTATCAGGTATTAATTTTACTTAATATAGTACTTATGGTAATAGACTTCAATGGCATATCAAATTGCCAGCATCTCTACCATTTTGCTTTGTGGTCTTTATTAAGGTAAAATAAGCATTACTTAAACACAGGTATTTGTGATGTCATGACACATGATCTGAGAAAAGACACAGCTACTTAGTAACCAATGTGCAAAGAGCATACACAGCGTGGATAAAACGGACAAAGGGATGATTCACAAAGGCAGATCAGAGTGAGATGGTATGGGATTCCATTGCACTACTTAAAATGGTGTTCAATTTAAAACTTACTGATTGCTTATTTTTAGAACATTCCATGTAATTTTTTTTCTAGCAACACTGGGGATTGAGCATGCTAGGCTAGCCCTGTACCACTGAACTACTTTACCAGCCTTTTTCTTTTCTTTTTTTTTTAAATTGAGAAAGGGGTTTCTCTAAATTGCCCAGGCTGGACTTGAACTTATTAACTTTCTGCCTCAGTCTCCTGGGTAGCTTGAATTATAGGCTACCTTCACTATACCTTGCCCCATTCAGTCTTTTTGTTGTTGGTTTATGTTTGTAATACATAATAATTATGTTTTGTTTTGAGATATATATATATATATATTCCTGGTCATTTTCAATTCCCTATCCCTCTTCCCTACCTTTCCTTTTTCCCTTCTCGGTCCCATTCCCTATCTTCAAAATGTCTACCTCCCTGTTTTCTGCCTCCTCTCTTTTATTTTATTGTTTAATACCACATGGTTTCTCTTATATGAGAAACCCACTCAATCATTTTGGAACAGATTTTACCATGGGTAACTGATACCATGTTAGAAAAACTGAGAATAAGGGAAGACTATTTGTATATGGCCTTGATAGCATCCATAAGTATATAAAAAGTTAAATAAGTACGAAAATAATGCAAACTGCAATGGTTTCCATAATGTTCTTTACAAAATATTCAGAACTTTCAGAGCAACAGATTTACAAGGGGAAACCCTTCTTTGCCCACTCTTACGGATAAAATCAGGATAGGATATGGGAAAGTCCTAACCCCCAGTGCATTAGAATGTTAATTTATTTGCAAATAAGGTTTTGCAGATGTAATTAGTTAAATTCCAATGAAGTCCATTATGATAGGATGGACCCTTAATCCAGTATGATGAGTGATCTTATAGGGAGAGGAGAGAGATGGAGAGATGGTGTTCATAGGTGACATAGAGTCACAGAGTCACAAGGAAAAATGAGGCAAAGGCAGGCATTAGACCACAAGCTAAGGTATAACTGAAGTTACCAGAAGGTACAGGAGGATAGGCAGAATGCTGCTTGAGATGCTTAGAAAGAGCATGATTTAAAACAGCTTCATTTTTAACTTCTAACTTCCATACCTGTGAGAGCACAAGTTTTTGAAGTTTTTAAGCCACCGAGTTTGTGAAACTTTGTTACCGCAGTCCGCAAAAGCTAATATAACCCCTTATTCGGTGTTATGTTATGTCACAGAAATAATTTTAGCAAAAACTTGATATAGTTTCTTCAAGATTCTCCATTTGTGTGTATAAACATGCATGTATATTCCCATCAGTTTATATCCCTCTATGTATCGGATGCCCCCAAGCACCGCTTTCTATTCTCGCCATTACCTGTAGCAGCAGCAGTCAGAGCACTGGCTGAAGCTCAACCTTCTGAATAGAAATTTGCCCACTTCATGCTGACAGTGTCTCCAGTAAAGCAGAGTGAATGCATCTTTCACCTCTAGTCCCTTAGGCTTTTCTAATGCTGCCGGTTGAGATGTCAGCAGGAACTTGGAGTTTCAGGGGCATTAAAGTCTACACAGGAAACTGTCAAACAACAGGGGATGGAAATTAATGGATAAATGTTTCTTTCCCTCAATTCTGAGAGAGCTAATTCTGAAAGGCATATATATTCCTCTATGAGGTTTCTGGAAGTATTGAGTCCCAGTTACCCAAAGCTGTGGCCAACTAATGTGACGTCATTTTGTGACTTTCTTTCATCCCAGTTCCATTTATCTGGTCTTTCACCTCTGCTCCTCTGGTTACTGCTGTCACCATAAATCATGAATCATAAAGTACTTTGATTCTGTCTAAGAGTTTCCGTCTTCCATTAGCATCCTAAAAAGGTTGAGTTGCTCGCTCACAAGTGGTATCAAATTTCAGATCCTTCTCAGTTTTTGACAAAATCCAAAGAAAAATGTCTATGACCTATTTGCTACTTTTCTAATATTTGTGAAAATAATTTATTCCTGCCTGCCCTTTTGTTGTTTTATTTGTTGTTTTTGTTTTTGTTTCTATACAAAGTATCTTTTGTTTCTTTACCAAGCTACCCAGTAGAGGGAGGTCAGATAAGAATAGTTTCTTCAGAAAGACACAATCGTCTGGCAGATTTGTTGTTTTGTTTGTGAGAGAGTATGAAACGTTGATTCTAAGCCATCGATTTGGGCCATATCTCATGGTATCGAGCAAAACAGGTTTTCTCTTATTAACAGTCGTGTAGCATCTGCTGAAGAGCCATGGCAAAGTAAAAAATATACACCCATACCTCAGAATAATGCATTATTTAATGTGGAAAGGATTCTGAAAGTGAATCCAGCTCCATATTTATTTTGTTTGTCTTTTTATGTATATACATGTGTACATGCACATATATGAATATGTGTATATATGTTCAGACACAATTCATCCATCCATTTATATATTGGTTAATTAGTGTTCAGGGGTTGAAATTTCTTACAATGATTATTTAAAATATTCAGGGCTAGGAATAGTGAAACATGCCTGTAAACCCAGCACTCTGGAGGACTGAGGCAAAAAGACCCCAAGTACAAGCCCAGCCTGGCAACTTAGAGACTTAGACTCTATCACCACTTATTTTTTAAGGGCCAGGGATGTAGCTCATTGCAAAGGCCCTGGGTTCAAACTCCAGTACCACCAAAAGAAGAAAGAGACGGAGAGAAAGAGAGTATCTCAGATATACTTTGGGATATCTGAAAAAGATGTCAAAATGCGAGTCTTTGAATTGCACTGGTTGTGTGGGAACTATATTTTCTTTGCACTGAATATATAGTATATCTGTAATTGTAATTTACACTTAGAAATATAAAAATATGCATGTGTTTATGTTTGTGTATATACATATATATGTATTTATTTTAAATTATTAATAATGATTACCACTAGTTGACATTTTTAGAATTGACTGTTATTATAGTTTTTTTAATTTAAAAATTGAATACAAATTACTATATTATTACAAATTTTATACTATATAAAAAGATATGTCCAGCCTATTAAAAGTGCATAAAATGTAAAAAAATATAAAAGAAAGAAAGAAACAGGTTATGAAAGAAAGAGTGTCCATAAATTGCTATTGCTTCCTCATACTGTTTTCTTTCCTGGGCCTGAGGTCAGCTCATCAAACCAACCATGGAATCTATTTGCAAGTTCAGCAACACTGTTTTATGTTTTATGAATTTTCAGATACCACTAGTAAAACATAAGTTATAGTTTTCTGTTGCTCAGTATTACAACTCTTATATATGATTTACACCAGTGAAAAAAACACAATGTAATAATTGCATTACTGAGGTATTTAATTTATAGGTTGGGTGACTAGAACTGTGTTTTAAAGTGTTCAGCTTTGTTAACAATAAAGTACAAGCTGGAAGATTCTTTTCAACAGATGAAACATGCAGATGTTGCATCTTTGATTTCACAAGCCACGAAATGATTTTCCTCTTTTCTTTTTCTGGCAGCATGCATTGTTAAAACCTCTGTTTGGGATACATTTTAGTTGAATATATGATCATGAATAAACAGCATAATTATTATAAGCATAGATCATTTAGTATTTTTTTATTGAACAAATAATTTTGACTCTGAACTTTGTTTCCTGTGTATCTTCTCTAGAAAGTAGCTGAAGACTACGTCATTTATATTGAAAGAGATATTAGGCTGCCATCAGTAGGTGGCTGTTTCACAGATTATCAATCAGCTATCTTCGTCAGATTCAATCAGATACGACTAGGGAGGGAGAATATAGTTGTACAGGGATTTGTATTCAGTGGATTTAAACTTGACTAGGTACCTATAATAAAGCATCTTTAGAAGTTCACATGGTTTGGCCATTTTTCTCACATGAGAACCAGTGAGAGTAACATTAGATAGTTATACATCAAACACTTTTCAAAGGAAATAAAGATGCTCCATGGGAGTGATTAGAAAAATACATAATTTTCTAAATGTGAAAACTCATCTTAATTTATCTAAATATCTGCTTTCTTCATTTCGCACACATAGTGACAATCTGAAAACAAAAGCATTATCGTATATTAATACGTGTCTTTTTAATTAAAGGAGACTATAAGTAGCATCATCATATTAAGGATTTGAGTCTATAAATCTATGGTTTTTTTTATTTGTTTAGATTGACTTTGAGAAATGTTTCATTCCATATGCCCATTTACCTTGAAGCAAACAGTCTTCACTCATCCCTTGACAGTGTTAAATATATTAAACTATTGAATTAAATTAGTAAAAATACAATCTAATTTTCTTTTTGAATATTTCATTCACTCATCACTAGTACCTACTATGAACCATTTGCCAAGTAACACTATAGGCTCTGGGGATTCAAATTTAAGATTTAAGAACCTGCCCTTTTTACGTTGTTTTCATTATATTATAGTCAGAGGCTCTGCAAAAAACAAGGTAAAATGAAAATAACGATATCATGGTACTTTTATATGCTTTTGTGACTAGGTGGCTATGAAGCTCAACTGCTTGGTCAAACAATGTTGCTGACATTTCAGAATTACCAGCCACACAATAATGAGCCAATGTCTTCCCTCTCTGCTCTCCTGCTCCACCTCTGCCTCCTTTCTCTCTCCTCGTCTCCCTCCACCTCGCTGTCTTCTCTCCCTATCCTTTGCTCCTTCTCTACCTCTACTCTATGCCCATCTCATTACTTCTGTGTGACATAGATAAGTACTAAGTAGAAAAGGGTAAATACAGCAAAGTGAGATGGCAAGTTTGAAACTGATAGAAGGGATTGGAAATTTTGTAAGATGAATAGGAAAATCTCCTTGAGAGAGAAAAATTTGAGCAAAGAGTTCTTAAAAAGAGAAGTTTCAGCCAGATGTGGTGGTACACATCCACAAATTTATACCACCAATCTCTCTCCCATCCTTCCCCTAAGGAACCTAAAGCCTTTCACCAGGGTAACTGCACACTGGAGAAAGGGAAATGATTATATATTATGAGCACTGCTGGACATTCGCTCTGAGCTGTCACTGATTCCAGGAGATTCAAAACACCACTGTGGCCCTCGAGTAAGGGTATGGGTCTACAGAGGTCAGGAGTTCAATGGAGTTTTATCAAAGGTCCAACTTACAGTGGGTCCAATAGGTCCTAAAATACATTCTATAGGCATTTCTCTAGTTCTGAATTGTATAATTAGTATAGATATACTTAGTACTTGGCAGAATCCTGATATTGGTTCCCTAACCTGCAACGTGAGGATTACTATGGCTGGAAAGGCCAAATGGGAGCCATTCAACTTGCCTTTACTTGAGAAAATAGTAAACCTACCACATCCTAGAAGGGGTTGCAAAGATTAGTGTGCCACTATCAAAGATGAATAATCTAGGGGTGATGGTTCCCACCACATCATTATTTAATTGTCCTATTTAGACTGTGTAGAAGACAGATGGATCTGTGAGAATGATGATGAATTACCATAAACTCAATCAAGTGATGTTTCCAATTGCAGTTGCTGTTCCAGATGTGGTTTCCTTGCTTGAGCAGATTAACACATGTCCTGGTAGTTGGCATGCTATTGATTTGCCAAATGCTTTCTTCTCCATTCTCATCCATAAGGCCCACCAGAAACAATTTGCTTTCACCTGCTAAGGCCAGCAATATACCTTCACTGTCCTACTACAGGGTTATATTAACTCTCCGTCCTGTGTCACAGCTTAGTCTGCAAGGATTTTAATCACCTTTCTCTTTCCCAAGGTATCGCACTGGTCCACTGCATTGGTGTTATCATGACTGGACCAAGTGAGTAGGAGGTAGCAACCACTCAGGACTTGTTAGTAAGGCATCTGCATGCCATAGGATGGGAGGTAAATCCATTTAAAATTCAAAACTTCTCTACATCAGTGAAATTTCTAGTAATTCACCTGTGTTGGACATGCAGAGATATCTCTTATCAGGTGAAAGATAAATTGCTGCATCCAGCTCCTCCTACAACCAAAAGAGAGGCACAAAACCAAGTGGGCCTATTGGGATTTTGGAGGCAACACCCTCCTCACTTAGGTGTGCTACTCTGACCCGTTTTCTGAGTGATTCACAAGGATGCTAGTTTTGAGTGGGGCCCAGAACACTTGGAGGCTCTGCAACAGGTCCAGTGTGGTGTGCATGCTGTTCTGTCACTGGAGCCGTATGATCCAGCAGAACCAATGATATCTGAGGTATCAGTAACAAATGGGGTGCTTTTTGGAGTTCCTGGTAGGCCCTCATAGATTAATCAGGGTGAACACATTAGGGATTTTGGAGCAAGGCTCTGCTGTCATCTGTAGGCAACTGTTCTCCCTTGTAAAGAACCTCTTGACCTGCTACTGTGCCTTAGTGGAAACTGAACTTTTGACCATAAGATATGAGGTTGCCACATGAACAGAATGGCCAATCATGGGGTGGGTATTATCTGATGCACCAAGTCATAAAGTTGGATGTCCATCACTAAATAGAAGTTGTGTATACATAATCAAACCTGAGCAGATCCAGAAGACAGAAGTAAGTTACATGAAGAAGTTGCCAAAATGCAAAACTGTTGTTACTCCTGCTATACTGCCTTCTGTCTCCCAGCATGCACCTGTGGCCTCATGGGGTGTACCATAGGATCAGCTGTCAGAGGAAAAGAGGTTAGGGCCTGGTTTACAGATGGTTCTGCACATTATGCAAGTACCACATGACAGTTAACATCTGCAGTACTACGGCCCCTTTTCAGGACATCCTTAAAGGACATTAGTGAAGGGAAATCTTCACAATGGGCAGAACTTCGGGTAGTGCACCTAGTCATACATTTTTCCTGGAAGAAAAAATGGCCAGATATAAAAACTATGTACCAATTCATGGGCTATATACCTATTCATGGTCTGACTGGATGTTCCTAGAGTTGGAAAGAGCATGACTAGAAAATTGGTAACAAAGATATTCAAGGAGGAGGTATGTGGATAGACCTCTTTGTGTCCTATGTAAATGCTCACCAGAAAGTGACCTCAGCAGATGACTTTAATAATCAAGTGCGCAGCATGACCAGTTCTATGGATAACAGTCAAACATTTTCTTTAGCCACCACTGTCATTGCCCATGGGCTCATGAATGAATGGCCATGGTGGGTCATGCATGGACTCAGCAATGTAGACTCTACTCACCAAGGCTGATCTGGCTAGAGCCACTGTTGAATGACCAATATGCCAGTAACAAAGACCAACACTGAGTCCTCATTATGACACCATTCTCCTGGGCGATTAGCCTGTCATCTGGCTGCAGGTTCATTATATTGGACAGCTTCAATCTCAACCATCAGCTTTGGATATCTATTTTCAGCCTCCAGCAGACTCCACAGCCTTCCAACGCAGACCCTTTGGCTTCCTGATAGGGAAAAAAGTATCATCAGAATTGAGCATGGTTTCAGGTAGCAGAAATACAAACAGAATTTCACAGAAGGGTTGCAGTTTTTATTTTTCCACTTTTATTTTTTGGAAATAATTGGCTGTGCCCCATAAAGCATATTATAAGAGTTTTCAGGTCATACAGTATTTCTTTGTGCTTTACTTTGATTTCTTTATTTACATTGAGGCTAAACAATTCTACAAATTGCCTATTCATTAATTTATCAGCTATTCCATTTAGTGTCATGGATTTCCCTATTTCTTTATACAATATGCTTATGTACCAAATATTTATTACCTATGTTGCTAGTATGTGTAACCATTTCTCTTAAATTTTTATATTGTATTTTATTTGAGGTGCTGTTGAAGTTATGTAATAGAGCTTATTGCAACTTATTGAATACATGGTTATTTTTTACTTCACAGATTTTTTTCATTTGAAATACTATGTTATACTAGGACTTATACCAATAAATCTTACTCCTGCTATGTAAATATAAATCTATGCAATGCAATTATTTGGAGAGAGGAGAGAGAAAGAAAGATAATGAGCCTCTCCAGCTTATCTAAGTGCCAGGCAACTATTCTTTGTGCAGTTTATGAAATATGATGTTTCAATGTAAAAATGACATTAATTAGACATTGTCCAGTGCCTCCTGTCTCCCATAAATGTATTCTGTAGAATAAGAACCTATTCATTTTTAGATCGCAGCTTTAATGTTACACCGTAATAAAGCTTTCTCTCTTTAAAGCACTCCAAATTTGCTACGTAAATTTCCTTGTTATTTCCGAGCAAATTTTGTCACTTGTGCCAGTGTCAGTTCTTTCTCAGTGTGTGTTAATTCTACAATGCAAGAAAACACATTTGTCTTTGTGAATTCTGCATAAATACAGGTATATCAGAGACAACACACAGCATGTTGAATAAATGAATGAAAAAGGGAGAGCTTGTACAGACACAGGTTTATTCTCCTTCTGCCTTAAAGACACATAATCATAGCCAAACCACCTAGCTTCTCTGGGACTTAATGTCCTCACCTGAAAGAAAATGAAAAAAATACTCTTCTAATAATTTATTTCAAGGCTAAAGTTTAAGTATGAGCTACGTGTCTTAGTCACTTTCCCTTTTGTTGAGATAATACCCCATACTGGCTAACTACAGGAGGAGAGGTCTATTTTGGCTCACATTTGGCTCAAAGGAGGAAACAACATGGCAAAAGGGCATGATGGAGGAAAGCTCTTCATGGCATGGCAATGAGGAAGCAGAGAGTGAAGAGAAGAGCTGGGGAGGAAGATGAACTCCTTCCAGGACACAACCCCAGTGACAGGCCCCTTCCTCTCAGGTCCCACCTCCTAACAGAATGTCAGCTTTAATCCCTCATAATCCAATCAACTTCCAAAAGCCCCTCAGGTGAATGCAGGAAGTTCTTGTGGGACACAAAGATGTAAACAGTAATACTACAGGAAAGACAAAATCTGCTTATATAATGAAAAACCAGTAGCTGATCATCTTATCATTGCTTTAAAAAATTCTAGAATTTTTTAAAAACAAAAGTGGCTAAATATTGTTATGGAGTGTATAATACAATGTCAAGGGAATATTGCTGTAGGAATGTTCAGCCAATAAAGTGATGATTGGTGGAGAGTGCCAGTGAATAAGAGATCACATTAAATTCTGAACTACTGATTCAGCAAGGTGGTTTGATTTTCTGCCAGAGTGTTTAGCATTCTGGACATGAAAGTAAATTAATTTTAAATGGGAGCTGGTAAGCTGTGAGGAGTTAGTGCAGTAAAGTCTTCAGGGTCTTTGTTAGAATTCAAGTGCAATTTATGCAGGAGAGGCAAGTAAAGGAATCAGATAAAGATTTGAGACATCCTCCCCTGCGCCGAAAAAAAACACACAGTCTGAAAAAATACAAATTAAATAATGTGATGCCTTCTAGTGCACCTACATTTATAATAATTATAAGTCAGAACTTTCCATAGGTTATCATCAATATTTCACTTGCAACATAAATAGTAAGATGAGCTAAAAGAAAGAAAAAATTCTATTAATAAAACTTTGTTACTTGAGGTCCTGAGTTTGATTCCCAGTACCCTAAATAAATAAATAAATAAAATAAAATAAAACCTTTTTACTTCCAAATAACTTAAAAGTTATCTTTACCCATATTGCTTTCATAAATGTAATATTAGCTCATCAATAATATTGGCATTTGTCTCCCCTCCAATTTAATCCTTCATTTTATTTTATTTTATTTTATTTTGTGGGTACTGGGAGTCAAACTCAGGACCTCGCACCTGGCAGCAGGTGCTTGTGCCACTGAGCAATATCACCAGCCCCTTTTTTTCCTTTGTGTGGGTTCCGGGAGTCAAACTTAGGACCTCCCGCTTGCCAGGCAGGCACTTACTCCACTGAGCCATCTCACCGGCCCTAATCCTTCATTTTAAATAAACTAATAAAAGTAACTTTCCAGAATATAAGTTTCCATTATGAAAATCATGTAGATTCTGTTTAAAATAAGCAAAATACTTAAAGCAGATCAGAGAAATTTGGGAGTTTTTGTACCCATCAATGGTAACTTTTGATTATTTAATTTTAAAAAAATATTTGACCACTGAATATTTTACATAAATACTTAACACTTAAATAAGTCTTGAAAATAAGAATTCATCTAAAAATTATTTCTGTAAGGTATCATGTATCAGTTGAAGTTTTCTTTAATAGCTCCTCAAAGTTAGGACTTAAGTTATTTTTGTGTGATTTCTATGATCCCCTTTATTACTTCAATTTTTATAGGCATTCTGAAATTGATTTATTTCTACTTTTTGTGTGATTACCAGAACAACTGATAATCAAGTAATTTAATTCATATTATTTTGAATATGTATTGTTAAGATGTACAATATAATTTTGGCTTATCTTTAACTTCACATACAGTGAGCTTATAATAATATTAAAAAAAATTATCCTAGCTTAAATGAAGTAAATGTTAACATAATGTATACTTATAGGTTTTGTTTTATCTCTTTAAAAATCTTCTCTTTTAGTTTATAAAAATATAAACAGTAATAATGGAACAAATGTTTAAACAATCATTCTTATAAGCAAACCATAGCTCTTATAGCATATAAAGTGAAAGTAATTATGGATATTTGCCTTCAAAATCTGATAGCATAAAATTAAAACATAACCTAATTGCTAAGCTTTTTACAAAAACATGAAGAATGTGTACTTAGCCTTAGTGAGGTCATAAATATTAAATAAAGGCACATCCAAACTATTAAATTTTTGCATATATTTGCTAAATTAAAATGTCTTTCAAGTGTAAAAATATGTTAGTTTCTAGCAGAACATTTTTAAGTTAAAACAATGAAACATAATTATGGGCTCTTAAGTATTAGATATAAAATATTCCCTCACATTCTCCTCTGTGTGGAAACCGATTGGGTCGTATGCACTCTATATTCATCAATGGTTCTTCCCTTGATGAGTTAAGTAGTTAAATCTGCTATTAGGAGGTGGAGGCTAGTTGGACATGGTTCCTTTGGGGTGTGAAGTAGAAATGTATATTTGGCCCCAGCCACCTCCCTTCTTTCTTTGTTCCCTGGCTGCCATGGGTTGAGAACCTTTATTTTAGTCACTTTCTTTTTGCTGAGATATAATACCAGATACCCATAATTCAAGAGAGAAGTTTATTTTGGCTTAAATTTCAAAAGTTTCTATTCATATTTAGCAGTAGAAAGGGCTAGGCTCACATCATTATAGCCAGAAAAGAGAAAGCAGTAATGAGCTGAGAGAAAGATATACCCTTCTAGGTTTTGTCACTAGCCACCTGCCTCCAATGAGACCCTACTTCCTTACAGCAAGTCAGCTATTGCACCCCCATGATTTAGTCACCTTCCAGAAGCCCTGCTTATGAGCACATGAAGTTCTTGGGGAACATCTAGATATAAACCATAACAGAATGTTTACGCTGTGTCATTGATGTTGGCAGAGATTAACTTTCTTTTTGATTTTTTACAGAGGCTCACACCTAGGATTTTGCCCTAAGACTCAAAAGAGACTTCGGATTTGGACTTTTCAGTAGTACTCAAACTGTTAAGATTTTGGTGACTTTTAGAGATGGAGTAAACACATTTTGCATAGAGAGATCCACATGAGTCTTGGGGCCCAGGGGGAGAATTCTGATTTAAATATAGATGTCCCCCATAAGCCTCTGGTGCACATAGGTAGGGCTTTTGCAAGAAGACTGCGCCATGGAGTGAGATAAGCTATAGCTGACTTGCTGTTAGGAAGCAGGGCCTGCTTGATGGAGGCAAGTCAGCAGAGGTATGAACTAGAAGGGTGTGTCTCCCTTCTCAGTTCTTCTCTTCTCTCTCTGCTTCCTTGCCACCATGGTATGAATAGCTGACCTTTGCCCAGGCCTTTATGCCATACCATTTCTGTGTTTAGGGCTGCCAAACACTGACGAAAACTTCTGAACCATGAGCCAAAAGCCACCTCTCCTCCTTTAAGTTTCGGTTGTTGGGTTTTGTCCCAGCAATGAGAAAGTGACTAAGGCAACCTTTTCCTCCACCATGCCCTTATGCCATCTTCTTTGTGCCTTGGAGACAGCCAACTATTTTGGTGAGCCAAAATAAACCTTTCTCTCTTTGAATTCTTAGTGTAGGGTATTTTGTTCCATTAACCACGACAACAACAACAACAAAAATGATTGAAACATAGGCTTACACTTTATCAGTAGACTGAGCTTTACAAATGATCTACTTCTCCTGTGTGTTTGAAAATAAATAAACAGATGCAATGAAATTGAATGGCTTTTAAATTATAGGTTTCTCTCTTGCCCTATTATGGTCCTATTATAACTCTTTTTGCTCCTCTTTTCTTTCTTACATACCACCTCTTCATTCCTATATTAGATCTTTAAATACTTTACAACATGTTATTTTTCATTCAGCATTGTTCAGATGAAACAGTAAAATACTTGTGCAAAATATTTTTACCATAATTCTCAAATTTATAGGTTCAATTCAGCACTTTTGACTAATCAATATCATTTCCAATAATGTGGTCTACAAATATCAGAAAAATATCTATACAGCAATGAACACTGAAATTTTGTGTTGTTTTAAAAATAGTGGTACAGTGTATTAAACATTAATAGATTCTTTAACATGTCTTCTATTGAAAATTAAAAACTTATTTTACCTTCTCTTTCAGTGTGTCCTGGCTTGTGACTGCTCTAATCAGAAGACAATTATATTTTGCCAGTTTTTTGAGAATAGTCTTTAAGAGGACTGGAACCATCCACCTCGGAGATTTAAACTCTTTTGTAAGAAGCCCAGTTACCATGAAGATAACAAATGGAAAAGCCTTGAGACCACTTGAAGTAAGGACATCTTAGCTCAGTCCTCCAACTGCCTCCTACAAGGCACAAAACACGTTAGCACACACTGGCCCAGTCTGGCCATCACCTAGTGTGTTATCGCTTAAGACATTGTCTAGCTATATCTCACGGTAATGTTATCAAAGGAATAGAATACATGAAAAAGTGCCTCCGAAGTTGGTGATAGAAATCAACTTTGAAAATGATGAGGAGTCAGACACCAGAAGGTTATGTTAGAAAAAGAGATTATTTATTTAGCGTAAAACTTTTACAGCATTGGACATTTTGCTGCATTGTATTATCTTTTTAGTAGAAATGTATAAGAATTAAAACACAAAAAAAGCAAATATAATAATACTATAATCCTGATTTTTCTTGATCTTACATTACTTAATGCCTTAGCAATCTATAAATATAAGAAGCTTAGTATTTGTCCTTGTATTTAGGTGTCTTTTAGAATATTTAAATGATCAATAAGTTAATATTGAGTGACTTGGCAAAACATTTCATAGGATTCAACTGGAATCTGAGAATAAATTCCTTGCTGAGCAGATCTGCTCTTGAAAGAGATGTATAAATTCAGAACATCAGGTTTGCATTTCTAATCATTCTTCATACCCCATACAGCATGTATAATGAAAGATGATTACACAGTAACTAGTAACACAGCTGGGAGGTGTTCTCTGAATAAGATTTTTGTTCTCTTTTCATTTCAAAACAGCTTTTATTTCCATGACATCTTGCATAGAGCAGATGGTCTCAAAAGTTAAATTTGACCATGAATACTACATTAACTGTCATGTTACTAGGGAAGGAAGATTATAAACAAGAACAACTTCCTTTTAAAATGTTTCATTCATTTTTTCATTTTACTTTTATATCATATGTATATGTTTTCATTTTGTAAAGATGGTATTTAGCAAATATGGTTTATTTCTGTTTTATAACTCTATCTTGCTTCAATTTATTTCTGACCATTCAAATTCAAACAAGTATGCATCTCGAGAGTCATTAATATGCATAGGCCAAAACAGTTGTATCACCAGTACAGAAAAAGTGAAGGAAAAGTTTTTCTTATTGTTTTCCAACTAGTGGATCAACATGAGCAGATGTTCTGTTCTTCGGCTGTCAAGAAAATTAGCACTTTTGTAGGAGGTACTCAGAGTTGAAATATCTTCCAGTCATTGAAAAAATAGATCTCAGCATGGCAGTGAGCTATAGAAGACAAACGCTTTGAAATGAGATCATCACCTGAAAATTATTCAGTCTTCATAAGTTTTTATATTATGTCCATAGAATTGATGCCAGTTATCTCTTTAGCATTGATAGATATAGTTCTGGCTTCCAATGATTGGTCATATTTATAGTGAGTGTTACAGGAATCAAATGAGGAGTAATTGCAAAATTCGTAAAAATTGAAAATAAAGCAAATAGGAAAAAATCTCTGACAATTACATAGCAGATCTAATAACTCAAACCCTTATTTTGCCTAGACAGTTAGGATACAACTGTACAGCTTCCTCTGTTGACTTCTTTACTTTACCCATTGCTTGTTCTACAGCTTATCCTGTCAGTGCTGAGGAAAATACTACAGCAGTAACAGCACAGAATCTTAAGCAAGACCTCAGCTACTGAGCTCTACGACTTCCTGTCTTTCTCTGGCAAGTTTCTTGGCTGCTATCTTCAACGCCTCTGCATATCCTAAACTGGAATAACAATAATATTCTTATCACAGTGATAAAACAAAATAGTATACAATAAAATAAAATTAAAATAAAATAAAATAAAATGGAATCCAGGCTTCAAAGAGTTCCAGAGCAGAAAAAGTCAATTAGGGCTCATAAGTGACTTTAACCTTGGTTGACTTGCAGATGTGAGTAAAGTTTAAGTTGGGACCTTTCTATAAATCTATGAATTGAAGAAAAAAAAATGTAAGTTTAACTGTTGAGAAGCTGCCAACTAACTTACATAATTGGGGACAGTCCAGCAAAGTAGAAAGTATAAAGTAAACCCATAACTAACTCTCATGGTTTAGGTCTAGAATGTGTCCCAAAAGTCTCATGTGTTCAAAGGGCTTCTGGAAGGTGATTAGATAATGTGAGCACTATACTTATTTGTGGATTAATCAACTGATGAGTTCCCAGCTGATCGTGTAGCTAGGCATTAGGGCCTGGTCTGAAGAGACAGGTCACTGAGGTCCTGACCTGGAAGGACATATCTTCCTTCCCAGCTCCTTCCTTCTCTCTCTCTCTACTTCTTAGATGCCATGAATTGGGCACATTTTTCTCCATTATGTCCCTGTGACATCCTATTTCTTCCATGAAACCAGCTGACCAAGGATTAGAACTACGAACTCAAAATATCCTCTCCTTCTTTAAGTAGTGGGTGTTGGGTATTTTGACCCAGAAGAAAGTGAATAAGACAGCAATCAAAAGTTTGCTTTGTTCTATTTCTGCATCTAGATCCCTAAACTGTTTTCACTTTAGTGCTTTCTGATTAACTGCATCCCAGTTCATGAAAGAAAGTATGGAACTTGAAAATAAAAATCTCCTTCTTCTTCTTCTTCTCCTTCTCCCCCTCCCCCTCCTCCTTCTTTCCAGTAATGGGACTCAAACACAGACCTCACACATGATAGGCAAGTACTGTTGCTAAGTTGCCTCCTGCATAGCTGAGAGCATAGGTGTGCACCACCAGCGGGTTATAAAACTACTGTTAATTTTTTAAAATTTTGCCTCAGTTTGTTTTTCAATAAGAGAAGCACTCAGGGATTAAAAGTTTATGTCCAGAATGACCTTAAAACTCTTTATAGTAAGAACTCTACCAAAGTTAACTGTGACTTGTATTTATTCATGAGGAAGAGATTTGCTGCTGCAACTTCTGTATTTGTTTTGCATAATTTATGTACTGTTACTCAACATATTTAAGACAAGAGAGTGAAGGTATTCTAAACTATTCAGAAAAAAAATTTACCCTTCCAGGAAAGACCTCCACAAAGTATAATACCTTGTCAAATTCTCACTTTAACATCTAGCTTTGGCTTACACTGAATTGGTTAATTTTTTACATGTGCCATTTTTATCTAACAACTACACAGTGATAATTATTTTTACTTTATATCTTAGCTATACATTCGCATTTAATGACTTATTCATTTACAGAATGAAAAGTTCCAATGTACTGAATGTCTACCACATTCTAGAAATCATTCTCTACTTTGTGCCTAAATGCCCCACTTGATGGAATTCATTAACAGGGGAAAGAGAATATTATTAACCTAAATGTCATGCAATGTGATAAGTGTTCTTCCTGAGTTATGACCAAAGTAATATCAGGATACACAACATGGAACATTTATATCCATGGCAGGGGAAAAGAATAGTACCATGGTGGATGAGTCATCACAGAAGCAAAGAAACTTAAAACTTAAGGAAATAGTAAAAAATATGAGTGGGAAAAAAATTGGACTCAGAGAGTAAAGTGCACAATTGCAAAGTTTTATGATCATTAATATGTAAACAAGAGTTACAAAAGGTTAACACCCTTGGAATTTATAATTTGTAACATTTATAGTATTAATAGGTGATACTACAAATTATAACAATACTCATATTCTAATTATTTTACAGAAGTGAGGTAGTGAAATTGTGAAATTGTGTTCTTTGTATGACTAAAAACTGGTTTAAAATTCACTGAACTTGTATTGCAAAGTGCAATACCAAAATATGAAAGAAAACAAAATAGCATCTAATGAATAAAATAAATTTTTGAGTTTTCAGGAAGTTTCTCAACTATGAATAGTCAAAGAATTGAGCATGAAACAGAAATGCATGGTGAGAAGTTACCTTCTGGAATTTATAGTGTAAAAGCTCTAAAAATTGCATTTCCTCCTAATCTGGAGACATATCTAGCTTCATTTTTAATGTTCATTTTTAATATAGTGGAGTAAAAACATTACTTGTGTACACGACAAAGATACACTGAAAGATCACAAAGACAAACTCCTACGTACTGTGTAATTTGTTTTCAAAGCTATAAATCATGTAGCATAGTTCAGTTCTGCAGCTTTGACCTTGCGCAGCATGGAGATCCAGGTAGAGGCCGCTTCTGAGCTGGAGTTATGCTCCCTGAGTTTCTCTACTTACAGATTTCTTTTTGCATCATGGTAAACCCGGGAGAGGGATATAATGGAATTCTCTTATTTGTGCAGCTTTTCTGTAAGTCTATAACTACTTCAAAGTAAAATATTTAAAATTTTAACAAAGGTAATAGAAACACTCATTCACACAACACTTCTATTTGTGCCTAGTTCAAAAATTAGTCTTTTCTTGAAATTTCCAAGAAAAATATCTTTGAAGCAAAGACCCAAGAACTAGACAGCTGAAGTAATAAGAAAAACAACAGCCAACCAAATATTTTACTCTTTTATTACTTGCCTATTTAATATATAACTTAACGTTGTCCACATTTTGAAGCTATTCTTAGCAAGTCTATTAACTTTGATGTTATTAATTATTTAAAATTATATTACATTATAAAGAGAGCTAAACAATAATTTAAATTCACTAATATAGCATGGGAACTAAACCCTTAAATCTAGAAATAAAATTTTATGCTTTTAAAAAATATTAATACTGACATAGAGAGCACGTGTTACAAATTAAATACATGACTTTTCCTGTAGCAAATGTAATTGTCATTAAATATTAATAAGTAATATAAATGTATTATAGAATAAAATGGTAATACTGGAACATTTGATATAACACTAATTTTAGAATTTATAAAAATAATTTAATTGCTAATCAAAAAAACTTTATTTTTTTTTTTTTTTTGTGGGTACGGGTGTCAACCTCAGGACCTCACATGCCAGCAGGAGCCCTTTCTGCTGAGCGATATCACCAGCCCTTTTTTCGTATGTGGGCCCTGGGAGTCGAACGCAGGACGTTGTGCTTGCCAGGCAGGCACCTATGCCTGCTGAGCTATCTCACCGGCCCCCCAAAAAACTTTAAAAACTTCTCCCTGTAGGTACTAAAGTTGCAGAATTAAAAAATTACCTCAATAATGATAATATACAGCATAGAGATCAAACTAGTTTGTGTCTACCAAATGATAATGATTGCTCGGATGAAACAGTTAACTTGAAATGACATCATATGTTTGATAGACATTTTATCTTTTCCTCAGCTAATCAAATATCTCATCAATAGTTGTTATAAATTGTTTGGAAGAACATGTGGATTTGGCAAGAGTCCATTATTTTATATGCTGAGACACATCACAGGGACAAATGTACATAACCAATTTGAATAAAGAACGGTCAAATCCCTGAGGATATTTCAAATATAAGATATCCTGGGTAATTCACATACATCTTATAGAGAAAATATCACAAAATGTATTTATAATGAACACTAATATTTAATAAAAGAGGGTATTTAGATTGGTATTTTTAAAGCTCAGGCACTAATTAACTTGTAATTAGTTTCAGTAAATACTGAAAAATGAGAAAATAATTTTATGATGAGGTTCAGAAGGTTAATTCTAATTTTCCCTTGTTCTCTGTTAGAGAAAATACTGAAAACATATCCCATATCGACAGCTAATTAAGAAATGTAACCTATACAGCCTTATGCTTGAAAGACTTCATTCTTTTTATTTTCTAATCATATATTATTTCTGATCAAATTTAGATATTTCTTTTCTTTGTTCTTTAACAGCAAATTTACTCTTTAAAAATACTTCTGAAATATATATTTCAGTCATTATTTCATTTTTCTTCTTCATGTATTCAGAGAAGACCAGCAATCATTAAGGCTTAGTTTGATTTGGTTTTCTGTCATAAATGTCAGGTATAAAAAGTACTTTACAGCATAACTATAAAGCATGTCGATATGACTAAAGTAGCAGGGTTTTGGGCTTTTTTTGCTATAAATAGTGTTCTTTAGCATCTCAGAAGTTCTGCAAAAGACATTAACCCTATTAAAGTAATAAAAATAATAACCATAGGCTGGTAATTTACATCTCACATGAAAAAATGGTAAATTCTAAATTAAGTTAGTGTTCAAATTTGCCATTTTCTTTTTTCCATAAAAATGTATCTGATATAACAGTGGTTGCTGTGTAAGAGATTAGTATTCAAAAGTGCCTTTGTGCTTACTTAGCTGCCTCAGCACTCTAGCACTAAAGTTAAAAATAAAAAGCAATAAAAAGCAAATGAGACTGTGAAGTAGGTGCAGCTGGTCACTGTTACAGAACCACAGTGTGAGCAGCATTATTCACACTGTATTTCTGGCAAAATACTGTGGGAATTTTTTTCTTTTCTCTTTTTTTTTGCGAGTGTCCTGACTCCTGAATCTCTGATAATATGCTGATTCTGTAAGTCAGTCAGGTCTAGTATTATAATTACCAGTGTTAAAAAAAATGTTTTGATGTTACTGAGATGTCTTAAATAGTTTGAAATATAGTTGCTGGGAAACAACAGTATATAAGGGCATTAGAATCTGTGATTACTTGTTGATAAGCTTTATTTCTACAAAGAAGAAAATTGCATCTGCAATGCTGATTCTACCTACACTGAGACAAGAAGTACATTTAATTGGAAATAATTTCCTTTGAAATTATTTCTAACCTTAGGTCAAAAGTTTCATATACTCTTCTTGCTGGAGGGTACATCTTAGTTGGCTGATTAGATTACATTATCTAGGTACACCTTGGAAGCCACTGAACACTTAACCCTCCTGTGTTTAAATTAGCTGGTAGAATAATAGACTATAAATAAATTCAGCTATTAAGCTATATTAAAATCTAGCAACCTGAGCATATTTATTCTGATTGTGAAGTGAGACCAAAAGCAAACTATGTCAAGATTTTCTCAAAAATTTTTGCATAATATTTCTATTTAAAATAGGACTATTTAGGAAAAATGCATGACATATTGTAGAGTAATGCAGCAAAATTATTTTGGAGGTGGTAAGTGATGATAGGTGATAAGTACATGATACATAGATACATACACGCAAACACATATTAAATATATCTTACAAAGCCAATAGCATTATGTCACTTCCAAAGGAATAAACTCACTTCCCAAAATTTATTCCATTAAGTACAACTTAAAACCCTAGACATCATCTATAAAACCAACCTGAGAAGACTCTCAAAGGGGAATCATTGAAGCAGACAGACTAGGGACATCATCACCCATGGAAAAACCTGAGGTAAGTACCCAAAGTTTTGTTTTTTCCCAATAGATCTCAGAAGTGGTATTGAAAAGGCCAGAAACCTACAAATACCAAGGGGATAAGTAAAAATAATTTCCTGTTGTCTTTAGTAAAAGATTAGGATTCCTAGCAATGCAGAAAACCTTCAGGCAAGAACTACTAGAATACAGACAGCACAGGAAATACTGGACCCCACCTCAATCCATACAAGCAAATCCTCAGTGGAGAGACTAGATTCCCACCTCACAGGGTTACAATGCAGCATCCCAATCCAATCTCCAGCCCTGCCCAAGTAGCATCAGAAAGGGCCAAGTGGGGAGCTGGGACTGTCATCCCCTAGTAAGGGGTACAGGATATCGGGGAAGAAAGAGATAAAGACCACTCATTCCCTGCTTATTAGGGAGCAACATGTAGGATGGTTAGACAGCAACTCTCTCCTCATGTTATAAGTTTCCATCGCCCTCTCCTTGTGGGATGATGTAAGACAAGATGTAGTGGAAAGTCAAGATTACCACCTTTGCCAAGTCACAAAACCAGCACCAATGCAATAACTGTAGTGGCTACTAGAGGAACAGTAAGAATGCTAAGTTGGTTATAGTAGAGGCCTGATGTAGAATAAGGCACTTTACCAGCAGCAATGCTAGCCCTTAATCTTAGTTGTCACAGAGCTAAATGGGGAAGCTGGAGTTGTACTCATACCTAGAAGTAAATAGGCAGCACGCCCCCTTCCCTGCAGAGTGTAAAGCCAGATAAGGCATTTTAAATAATGTTTGTATTCTCATAACATTAAATTCCAGTCTATAGGCTTTAAATAAAAATCACTCAGCATATAAAAAAGGAGGAAAATCTCCAACTAAATGAAAAAAGAAACCTATGGATTCATACACAGAAATGTTAGAAATACTAGAATATGTAATGAATATTTTAAAGCAGATATCATTAAATTACTTCAATGACCAATTTACACATACTTGAAATTATGAAGAATATATTTTCTCACTAAAACATAAAAGATATATAAAAGATACAAATAAAATATTCTGAACAAAAAATAAAATTAAAATTCAGAAATGGAATTGATCACAGAATGAAAGTATGAAGAAAGGGCATATGAACACGAAAAATAGAATTTAAAAGGTTACTCACTATAAATAATAAAAAGATAATGGAAGGGGAACTTAACAGATTCACAGGTGTCTGTGTGACTATAAAAATGCCTAATCTCTATGTCATTATGGTACCTGAAATAAAAATTAATATAAGATGAAAAATTCATGAAGTAATGAATACCTAAATATTTCCAAAATTTGTTAAAGGACGTAAACATAGGGAATCAAGAAATGTTCAAACCCTAATCATAATAAACACATCAGGGAACACAAGCAGGAACCCTCTACCAATGCATTTTGTGGTCAAACTTTCGTGAACTAAGGAAAAAGAAAAAAATATTTAAATCATTGAAAGAGTAATGAAAACTCACTTACAGGGGAGAAACAATTCAACCACTGACTTTTTCACTATAATCTATGAGGCCAGAGGAAGTAACACACCATTTTTCAAGTCCTGAAAAGAAAGAGCTGGCATTCCAGAGTTCTATATCATTTTAAACTATCCTTTAGGAATTGTAGGGAAATCAAGGTATTTTCAGAAAAGGAAAATTATAAGAATTATCCACCAACTCATCTACACTCAAAGAATGCTAAAAAAGAAAACTTGGACTACAGGGAAGTAATAAACAAAAAAAGTAAATATAAAAACTACAATTGGTTTGCTTTATTTTAAGTTTTTTAAAAATATTGTTTGGTGATTAGTACAAAATTTTCTCATGGGATTATAAATGTAGATGGAAGAATTATTTAAGAAAAATATAAACATGAATAGATATAGGATTGTTAAAATAGGTAAGATTTCTACATTTCAATCAAACTCTGAAATTATAACACCAACAGTTTGTAATATGCCATAATTGTATATATACACTATATCAGATGAACCACTAGATGAAATAAAAATATTACAAAATGAATAAAAATGCAATTAAAAAATATTAAAGGAAGGGAAGGAAATGTAAATGTATAGGCTCCCCCCTCATAAAAATATAAGCATACAACAAAAATGTAAAAATAGATTTGAGCTCTAACATACAAATAATTACATTAAATGTAAACAGTCTTAATGTACAAATTAAAAGGGAAAGAATTGACTTAACATATTAAAATGCATACTGTTTACAAGAAACACATATTAAATATGAAAGTATAGCCAATTTAAAAGTAAATGGATGAAAAAAAATATTATGCAAGGAGAAATAAAAAAAGTGGAATTGGCTATACTGTTATATTTTGCAGTAAAGTAAATTACTCAATACAGAGAAGATCTCACGTAATTACCAACAGGTCAATCCAACAAAAATACATTATCCTATATGTATGTGTCTCAAACATCTGAGCTACAAAATCTAAGAAGGAAAAACTAATAGAACATAAAGGAAAATTTTAAATATATTTGATTAAGGTTTATTTCATAACCTGATCACAACAGTTTACTTAAGAGCTGGGTAAACAACAGATAAGGATAGAAGAAATCAAAAAGGGTGGTCTGGACAACGTTCATCTATTACTCTAGTGTTTGGAGATGCAATTCATGTACTCTTTAACCAACTGAGCAGAAGCTAAGAACAGAGATTAGACTATCCAGTAAATAATTTAAGAGAATCCTCTTGTCTAATAATGCATATTTCTCATGACAGATATGAGAAAGCCACAAAGTTTTCAAAAACTTTATATCAAAAGAAGAACTGCTTGACAGAGAAAGGAAAAAAATGAAAGTTGTCAAGATCCTCAAATTCAATAGCCAAGAAACAGGCTTATAAAACTATTCAGCTGCAAAATTGTGTCATCTTTCAAAAAAAGGACATATTGCTCCAAAGGCAGAGCCACAGGTCCAGAGAACAGAATTATGAGCCAGAGGGTGGATCCTTGAGCCAGAAGGTATTGTTCCCAGTCCTTGAAATTTAATTGAGTTTTCATTGCTGAATTTCAAAATTGGAACCAGTGACACTCTGTATTACTTCTATGTTCTCTTTGGAGTGGGATGATAGAATTACATTCTGCTTTCCTCATTTCTCTAGTTTGGATGAGCATGCCCCAAAGGTCCATGTGTTAAAACTTTGGTCCCAGAATGGTACCATCAGTAGGTATTATAGATTTAGAATGTGGGGCTTTATAGGAGTGCCTTAAATTATTGGCGGCATGCCCTTAAAGGATTTTGGGGAGTCTGGTCTTCTTTTGTCAACCTGTGCACCATGGTTCCTCATGTAAGCAGTTTTTCTCCACCACACTCTTTACCATTCCCATCAGCATGCATTCTCACCAGAGCCCCAAAACAATGGATCTTTCTGATCTTGCCTTGGAAACTTGAAAATCATGCACCACAATTAAGCTTTTCTCTTTTTTAATTATCTCATGTATTTCATTATAGTGATAGAAATCTATTATACCTGTCATTGTAGTTCAGAAACAGGCAGCACATTTTTTGTTCATGTTTTTACAAATCCACAGGTAAACAGGAATTTTGCCCAGTGATATACTCATGGTCTCCATTATACCTGATTTGATTTGTACAGAAAAGAAAGGCAAATATTTGATATGTATAGTGGATAAGCAATATGAAAAAGGAGCTAAGAGAGGTTCAAAAATACTAGCTGTGGTAGTGGGAGTGCTACAACCCTAAATCAAGAAACATCCTTGCCATTAAAATTCACAAAGGACAAGGAAAAGATTCTCCTTTACTGTTCCCAAAGGGAATGTTATCTAGCTGACCCCTTACTTTTACTCCAACGAAACTCATTCCAGACTCTTGCTTTCCATAGTGTGTGAATGAATAATTTTGATTGCTTGAAACCACAAAATTTGTGTCAATTTATTAGAAAAGCCTTAGGGAATCAATATAATACCATCAACTAGCGGGATCTAACTGATATTGACAAAACGCCTGACCCAGCAACACCAGAGAAAATATTTTTCGATTTGTTCACAAGATAGAAACCAAGGTAGACCATATCCTAAAACATACTTCAATAAATTTCCAAAAATTTAAAGCAGTGTTTGTCTTTCACAGTGGGATTTAACTAGAAATCACCAACACAAAGATAATGAGGTCTGACATGTGGCTTGACAATAGAACACTTTTACAATATGTGCAAGCCCCTGGATTCAATTCTCAATCTTACCAAATAATAGTAATAATAATGAAAAAATCTAAAAAGTGGTTGAAAACTATACAATTTACCTCTAAGCAATCCAAACTCCAGGGGCACCATTAAACAATGTTAAGGGTGAAATATATAGCTTTGAATGCATACATCAGTAAAGCAGATAAATGCAAATACTAAGTTAGTAATGTAATCGCCCACTGCAGGTACCTAAAAAAAGATTACATAAACTCAAAATAAATAGGAATAAAATCATAAAGATAAAAGCAGGAATCAATGAATTCTAAAATGAAAAACAAGAAAAAGAGATCTTTGAAAAGGCCAATAAAATTGGCAAATCTCTACCAACAGTCAAAGAACAAAAGGAAGAAGAAACAAATTACCAAAATTAGAAATAAAATGGATATAAAAATTACACTAAAGAAATAATATGAAAATTTTGCACACATAAATTTGACAACTCAGATGAAATGGACCAATTCTTTGAAAAGCACAGTCTACCGCATATGGCCCATAATATATAGTAGCACCGAATCTATGAAAGAAAATGAATTTGTGATTAATAGAAAGTACAAAGTAACATTAATTAAAAAAACAAAAGTTGACATGCCTAGATGTCTTAACTTAGAAATTCTGCCAGATACTGTCTAGGATATACAGAAACAGGATTGCTCATATGTTGCCTGAAGGAATAAAAAATATTACAGCTATTCTGAAAACAATTGAATGACTCCTTGTAAAATAAAGCACACAAATACACAGAAATGGTACTATTAGACATTTATCCTACAATAATGAACATTTATATTCAAACACAGACAAAAATAAATGTGAGCATGGATGTATATCATTGCCTTACTCATAATGGAGAGAGAATGAGGCAAAGATAGAGAAGCAAAGAGAAATTCTTCAATGGGTAAATCATTAAACCATGGTACATTTATATTGTGACTACTATTGAAATATAAAAAAATAATTAACAACTGATACATGGAATGATATGGAATAATTTCTAGCATCATCCCATGTTAAAGAAAATTCAGGGCCAGTGAGTTGGCTCAGCAGCATAAGTGCCTGCCCGGCAAGCGCGAGGGCCCGAGTTCGACTCCTGGAACCCACATACGAAAAAAGGGCTGGTGATATCGCTCAGCGGCATGGGCGCCTGCTGGCACGCGAGGTCCTGAGGTCGACCCCTGGTACCCACAAAAAAAAAAAAAAAAGAAAATTCATAAAGTTTGCAAACTGTAAATTTGACTTATATAACAGTCTTGACATAACATTCTTATGGAAAGAGATACAATGTTATAGAAATGTCAAGAGACAGAAAGTAGGAACAGGAGGGAAGTGAGTGTGGCTATTAAAGATCAATGGGAAAGATTCTTACAAAAGAAATGTTCTGCATCAATATAGAAGAGGATACTTCCTTCCTCAGTTCTGGCTGTGATATTGATCTTGATTTCATCAATATCAGTACACAGTTAAACTGATTAAAGAATATACTATTTCTCACTGTATTAGTTCAGTGAGATTAACCATATTATTTCATATAACAACATGCCCATCTACAAGTAGCTCCTAATTAAAAGTTTAATTAAATATATTTTGAATTTTATAATGTCAGTGGAATGTGTGAAGGTAGGAAAGTACCCCTAAAACATTAATCATCATTGTTACATTGGTGAATTATTCAAGATTTTTTAATTATATGAGGTGAATCCTTACAGTGGAGTTAGTTCATAATTCTTACAACACACAAAAGTTGTCTTGTTAAAGATCTAGATATCTATCAACTTTCTAAATAGCTATTTAAAAGCTTAAAGTATATAATCATTAGATCAAAAGTAAAGTCAGCCAAATATTGGAGGAGCATTAGATATTACCAATTTGGGGGCAACATAAATAACTGTATGCTTCTACATATTTAAGTATAGTACTTCTGACAAATTTTCCATAAATTTATGAGGGCTAACATGAAAGCATTAGAAGTTAATTTATGAATGATTATTCTCATTGGATTCAGTAAGAACATCAAAGAAATATACATTTATGTTTTCGAAGGTACAGGAGACACCAGAAACCTCAAAGAGAGCCTGAACTGGAAAGCTAAAGAGTCTGGTTTATCTGCTCTCCTTCCCATACCCAAAAGATTTGTTCATAGCAAAAGGACTCAGGATTCTTCTCCAGGGTGAGTGGGAACAGGAGCTGTCTCTCAATCTGAATGAATCGATGGGGTAATTTCTGGACAGTATCTTAGCTACAATACCAACTTGTTATATTGGGGTGAATGCTGGTTCTCATCACATGAGCCAGAATTGGGAAATTACGTATTTATTCACTTTCCTCTCACTTGGACATAATATCCAAAATCTACAACTTAAGAGGGGTTTCTTTGGGCTAAAAGTTTGAGGCACCAAAGCAGAGGAAGGATGACAGAGATGCATGGTAGAGAAAACGGTGCTCAACCCTTGGAAGCCAGGAAGCAGAGAGAAATATGCCCATCTAGGTCATGCCCCAGTAACCCACCTCCATCAAGGCCTCACCTCTTGAGAGCACTTTCAGCCACTGAACTCACCAGTGGACAAATCCACTGATGATTATACTGCCCCATCATCAAATCATCTTTCATACATGAAAATTTGGGAGGAATTCTAGATTTAGACCCTAACATTAAGGCGTAGACAAACTCTGGCATTATGTGTTGTGAGGAACTAATAACCTGCTCTGTTTCAAAACGCTTTTGCTAGTATTTAGGGTAATGCTATTGAATATAGATAATAAATATTTAAACTCAACATCTTGTTGAAATTCGATTTTTATATTTGACTCATATTTTTCTCCTAGTTGCAGAATAAAGTGAATGATGATGCCTATGCCATGTTCCTAGTTAACAAAACAAAATATAGTAGAAATACTGTCTTCTACAGATAGAATTTTTGAAATATAGGACTCTTTCTTTTGACCAAGAGAAAGAATTTATCATGGAGATCCTTCATAAGAAACATTGAAGCTGGGTGTGGTGGTGCATGCCTGTAAACCCAGCACTTGTGAGGCTGAGGCAGGAGGATCACGGCAAGTTTGAGGCCAGCATAGGCTACATAGTGAGTTCGAGGCCAACCTGAACTACAAAGCAAGACCCATGTCAACAAAAAAAAAAAAAAAGAAAGAAAGAAAGAAAGAAAGAAAGAAAGAAAAAAAAAAAAAGAAAGAAAGAAGGATTGACTAATATTATAGAAGAATAGAAAAAACATTGTAAGTAATGATTTAAAATCAGGCAGAAAAGAAATAATACATGGAAGTTTAAGTAGGTGGAAATATTTTGATAAAGTACTGAAAGAATATGTTACTTATATTGATCAATTTGAGGAATATAAACAATGATTTTTTGCTTAAATAAACTTTCACCAGGCTTTTTAAGTTTCTCCTGTGCAAATCTATGCACTTAGTAGAGCTTAACAAGCCCTGTCCTAAATTTCTTTAGCAATAACTTCTGATTCTTGATGTATTATAATCCTTAGTATCTGACAATGTTCCTCAACCTCAACAAGTCATCTATTGATAGCTGATCAACCTGGGCTGCTTTCATCAAGAACTGAGAGCTAGGTCAGTTTAAACAGAATCCCTCTTCTGCTGTTTCCACTTGTTTCCGCTTTCCATTGCATCCACTGACTCCAAATGCTCAATAGGTGTAAGTTCTTCCTTATCTATTCTGTACTCAGAGCTGAGTGTGTATGCACACACACACACACACACAGAAAATCACATTGCAGTGGTTCCTAGACTATTAAATTGATCCCAAATAAAGCCTGCCTTACTGTGTTTCAGCAAGTGTCACTTAATAATTTTTTCTTTAACATAAATTATAAAACTTCCAAAGAATAAATAATGAATATTGCCAATATTCATTCCCCAATAAAAACGATGAGAATATTGTGGAGGTTGAATTATCAGATACTCATTATTGAACTCCTGATACAGATATATGGCAGAAATGTGGTATATAGCATGTTTTTTTTTTTTTTTTTTTTGGTGGGTACCGGGGGGTCGACCTCAGGACCTCTCGCGCCAACAGGCACCCATGCCGCTGAGCGATATCACCGGCCCCTTTTCCGTATGTGGGATCCGGGAGTCGAACTCGGGCCCTCGCGCTTGCAAGGCAGGCGCTTACGCCGCTGAGCCATCTCACCGTCCCTGTATATAGCATCTTAAAGCAGAACTTGACGTGTATATCTCATATAAAACATGAGGAAGGTATGTATATATGAAGAAACTATGCATATATGTATGTATGAAGTTCTAGAGCATTCCACAGGGCCACACCCACTTCTGAGCAATTAAGCACTCAGAATTTTGATTGCAGATATCATATGATGCATATCATACAGATATGGCAGGCTGTCCATGTGGCTGCCATTGTTCTCCAGGACCTTCTATGACCCATCTGATAACACATGACCCAGAGCTCTATTACATTAACTGAAAGTTCCAAGACCATCAAGTAAATAGCAGTTCTATCATGCAGAACATTCAAAAGTGTTGTTGATCACATCATAAGAGCTGAGACCAAAGAGAGACCTTCCCTTTGTGAAAGCTTAATATCTTTACTATATAATATATGTATATGGCTAGAACTATAGATAGAGATAACTATATATATATGGCTATATGGCTAGAATTCCTATAAAATATTTGCGCCATATAATGAGCAGAGTTTGCCTTTGACTTACAGACAACATTAGAACTGATACTATCAATAACCTGCTTTAATTGAAAGGATGAGTAATGCTTTTCTGTGCAATTGAGACCATGAGTATAATTCAGCTACAGGAATATAGACAATTTTCACAAACTTAACTTAGGAGTTTAATTCAATAAATGCTTGTCCAGAAAATATATCCATAAACCAATATATAACGTTACAATTTACTTCCACAAATTCTTAGAAACCAATTTGTCTAGGAAACAGTTTGGTCATTTGGGCAACATTTGTCCTATTGGGCAATTAATTGAACACTTAAAAAATCTGTTTACTTATTGAAAAATAAATTGCTCACCATCTTTTTCTTACTCTGTTTCCTAATCCTAAAATTATAATGTAAACTAAATTAGTCCTTGAAATATACCTTAGAGTTGGCAAAAGTATCTCAAATATCCAATGCTATATATTGTGATATGTGTTAGAATGCTTCCAAACAAATTTAGATCAAAAAATTATTTTTTGAAAAACTTTAGCCAAGCAAATGAAAAGTATGTTGAAATTTTTAAATTTAGTTTTCTGTTAGATCCCTCACCAAATAAAGTGATCCTAACAGCTCTTATCCCAATATGTCTCCCCACAACTTCCATTACTCTCTGCCTTTGTCCTTTGATTTGACTACTGTGATGATCACCCATCAACTCCCAATACTCAACTGTCTCTTTGTATTTAGTCATAATTAGCATACAAATCCCCTACAAATAATTTTGAGCCCTACTTTTGGAAAGAATTGAAAGCTGTTGTTAAAGATGTTCCAAAACATTAAGAAATGGATACAAAGTTATAGAAGAATTAAGAATATTTTAGAGAGAGAATATAGGAACCACATGTGTACATAATGAATGGGAATTAGAATAGGAAGATGGCAGGATTGATTTAAGGGACTTTTTCTTGTTTGGAGAACGAGAACTGTTTCAAAGTTATATGATAGCTAGCTCTTGAAACCTCTTTCCAACTTATTTCTTGTGAAAATGGTTTATCCTTTAATACAGCCCTACAACCAAGAAGAAGGTAATTACTTAGCCAGTTCAATGAACAGGATTTTCATTTAGCTTTTATGCAGCAATCAAGCATAAATCCTGATACAGATATGTTGAATATTTCTCATCATGTTTTGTCACTACCCTTAATTTAGAAATAGAAAATTAAAAATGCAACAAAATCTGGATTGGGGCATAGTCCCGTTATTCTATCTCCAATTACTTTCTGCATATTTTGAAGAATCTTAGAATAAAATCAGCATATGCTGCAAGAAAAACTAATGCCTATGCCCTTACAAACTGAAGATCTTTTTACTTCCCATCCGATCATTATGTACTACTGAAGAGAGTCTTTTGAGGAATACCTTATAAATTGTAAGCAGAAAACAGCATTAGGCAGACGATCGTCTTGCGTTCACTAAGAAATGAAAAGAAAAATCAAATTCAGCAGCTGATCAATGAAGGTCCTTGGAGTGAGGACCAAGTGACAGTTGCTTTCATACTGTACACTTAGACACTCATGGATAAATTTATGTGAATAGTAAATGACAACTGTACAAATTTTAGATAGATAATGGCATGGAATATCAACTTTAAATACCAGTCACTCTTACACAAACTCTGCCCAGCAGAAACTCTCTTTCTAGTAACCCATAGATCGTCACAATGGCCCAGACTATATATTTACATAAAGTCAGTTACAACAAAAGAGTAAACATCTACTTTTCTTTTCCAAAAAAAAGAAAAATTGAGACTATACAGAGATAGTTATATCTAAGGAGTCTGCTGAAATATTCCACTACTCGTTACCAGCTCTTAGCTAGTAACTTGAGGCCCCAGATTTCCCTGAAATTCTGTTCTAATCCAAATAGGAATTGTCTTCTTGGTAGGTTCTGAATTTGATGTGAGTTTTAAGACTGATCATAATGATCCATCTCTTATTTTAGCTAAGAAAGACTAGTAAGCTTCCAAATTCATGTTGTAATATTATAAATTTAAATAAATCTATTAGGACTTGATTTTTACATAGGAAATAAATTCTTATAACAATTTTCTCGTACATTTCTCTCAAATACATCTATCGAAAGAAAGAAAAACTCCTATAAACACCCTAGCATCTTTCTGATATTCATCCATATTTCAAATACCTTTATTAAAATTTTCTTCCCAAGAATATCACAGTTTAGTTTTGTGTTTTCAGGGACACACTTTATGGCAGTAATAAGAAAACATCAATCAAGACATAACAGAACACAGCCTAACTCTTCACCTGATTTTGGCTTTGTACCAAAAGCGAACTGTACAGAACGTGGGACATGGATCTTGCACTGGAATTTTCTCAGTACCTAGAAATAAGGGAGCTAAAATATTTACAACAGCAGCAATGCTTTGGGTGTAGTTCTTAACTTGGAATGTTGTGAAAGGCATCCTTTTTCTTGATCTTGGCAGAAGCCTCATTAAATAACCAATATATTAAAGATATGTAAGTGTTCTCTTGTTTATGTGGATAAAGACAAAGATCCACACAAAAAGGATTCATAAAGAAAGACTGCTTTTTCTGATCATTAGGCCAGGCTGGCAGCATTCACAAAGACCTTGCCCTGCAATACTTCAAAGTGCTCTTTAGAGAGCTTCAGAAAGTCCATTACAGAATCTCAGCAATTTTGTCCAGAGTTTGAGACGAGACCTTTGGGAAAATACTGTTATAAATAACGTGGGACACACTCTGACACTTTTAGGACAGCTATCAATAAAACCAGAGGCCATCAAATGAAATCCTGAAAAAAAATTTTCATCTAAATACCCACCACAGGTAAAACAAATTGTCAATATACTCAGTCGACATCAACAGACAAAATTGAGGATATCTCATATCTCATATATCACAGTACAACCATGTAAAAGATAAAGTATGGAAAGAGCCTACGTTTCAAAAGTCTTTTAAATTTGCAAATAGACTTCGTACAACTACCTATATCAGGCAGTGCTTACTAGAGAAACAGATTTAATGCAAGATATACAAAGATATAAGAATTTACGGGCCGGTGAGATGGCTCAGCGGCTTAAGCGCCTGCCCGGCAAGCACAAGGGCCCGAGTTCGACTCCCGGATCCCACATACGAAAAAGGGGCCGGTGATATCGCTCAGTGGCATGGGCGCCTGCTGGCACGCGAGGTCCTGAGGTCGACCCCCCGGTACCCACAAAAAAAAAAAAAAAATTACAAGATTGGCTTACAATGGCTGCCCACAGAGTCCGATGTGGAAGAGTGCAAAGGGGCAGTGTGCATACTGGGGATCTAAACGATCCAGCCAAAGCCTGGCGCTCACTGTAGTGTCCTGTGTGAGTCTGTATCAGCAGACTGAAGGTCTGGGACAGAATGCTGAAGATGACAGCCAGGGTAAAGGGGAAGACTGAAGCTCCTCTGAAGAGACGGAAGCAATCCTTCCTTCGTCCTTTCATTTCCCTTTTATACCTTTGTGGTGACAATCTTCCCTAGGGTGGGTCTTCCACTTCCATAATTATGCTGAGCCAATTTAGTTGGGTGTTACTTTCTCAAGTTGACACAATCAGTTAACTATCATACTACGCTAGGAATGAACTTTTTAATAAAGCCTGATGAGCCTTTCCTAATTTTAAAAATGAAGTAAAATTTTCCCATACTGGACAGTGATGGATATGGTGGTAGCAAAAAGATTTTAAGTTTTCAACCTGAAGAAATCTAAATCTGTAATAACAAGAACAAATAATTTATAAAAACTTTAGGAAAGAACTTTGCAAGTGTTTTTGGTTTTTGGAGATTTTTTTCATTACCTTATTTAAATTTATGTGATCAACCAATGTGATATAATTAAGCTTCCTCATCCAGTCATGTTCCTTTGCCTCTTATGACCTCCCACAATTATTCTATGAATTTTTCCCTTTCTCTTACAATTTTGAATTCTGCACTTAATTCATGATAACATAAAAATGTGCTGAAGGGACTCATGAAATATATTTACTCATAATTCACTGAATGACACCTGCTGTTTTTCAAGGACACTTGGAAGTAATCTTCACTGCTCAAAAACCTGGGAAAATACATTTTAAAACATCTTTAAATGACATCATATATTTCTAAAAAATGGCACAGTAGTTATTTTTTCATTGTAATATTCTAATTTTTATTCTAGTTCTTTGTTTAATTTTTTAAATTCTCTATAGATTTACTCCACATTCCTTTCATTTTCTTTAATAAAATGAGCATAATTATTATTATAAAGTACATAGTTAGTAACCACTATAGTACAATCACCTGAGAAATTAGTTTTACTTTTCCTTTTGTATTAAATGTTTCTTATATATTTTAGCATGCCTGTTTTTTGCTACATGTTTTAAATATTGTAGTAATTTTACATATATATATGAAAGATTTAATGAATACACATTTTGAACAAGATAGGTTCTGCCTAAAGAGTATGTAAAAAAATCTGCCATATATTTATTTAACAATTCAATATATGCACATAAATAATTCAACCTGAGGTATCTATACTTCAATTGCCAAGAATTTCTGGATTAAGAGTATGCAAATAAATCTGCCATATATTTATTTAACAATTCAATATATGTGCATAAATAATTCAACCTGAGGTATCTATACTTTGCAGAGAATTTATAATTTCCAGAGAATTTCTGGGTTCTCAGGATATATATTTTATTTTTTTGGGATGTTTATTTATATATTTTAACATTCTAAAAAGTTTAAAAATGTATAAAAATATTTCATATACTCTACCCAGATTCAACAAGTTACAAAATGCCACTTTAGTGCTTAATACATTATAAATCTATTCCCTAAAATCAAAATAGTTCATTTAAGAATGTTATGGTTATCATGTTTAGAATATGTAACATCAACTCAATACTTTAACCCATAGTATAAATTCATCATTGTTTACAAAATGTCCTATGGGGGATATATTTTTAATTTACCTAGAAAAAGCCAGACAGGACGAAAATGTGCATACTTGATTTGCTCACATACTGTCCCTTAATCTGAAAGATTTCCTTAGTATTATTTGGTCTTTCTTAATATTTGGAATGCCAGTTATTTCATGTTGATATTGGTTATTTTTTACCCTTCATTTGTTGTTTCAGGCTATGCATTTTGGCTACAATAATATAAAATCGATTATTCTTCTCAGAGTATCACATGTTCAAGATCACAATTACTGTTCATTTTTCTATTAACTTTGATTATTTGCAAGAAATATTTTCAGATATTTCTATTTCAGTTACTCTAATTCTTTTTAAAGTAATTAAGTGATTCATGCAGAAGCATGTAAGGCTTTGTAGATACACTGTTCATGGAAATCCTAAAACTCTAACATTTTAAAAAGTTAGAATACATGCGATTGTTTCCCATGTATTTCTCAGGGATTTTCTAATCAGTGGTTACAACACTAAAATCGGGCATAGTTTAATTATGAAATAAATATAAAATAGTAGCTCAATATATAAAAGAGTAGTAGCTCAATTTTTTGAAAAGTGGTAAAATGTGACTTCTTAGGTTATTCAATATATTACGGATAACTGTTTTCAAGTTTTATATTTTTGTGTCCAAATATATGTTTGAGAATAGAGGTATCAGAGTGTTAACTGGACTTTTTAACTTGACATATTTCATTTTACATTTTAGCAATAGAAAAACTCTACATATTTTTAAAAATAGCAGCAACAAAAGTTCAGTGTAGTATTTCATTTTCTGTGATTTGCTTCTAAGAGTCATATCATTTTATCTCTTCTCTATGGTATGTAGCAAAATTATTCCCAGTTTAGAGTAGTTACGTATTTTATGAAAATATCTAACTTTCTGTATATAGAAAATAAATTATTTTGTTAATTTTTTGTATGAAATACAGTTGTTAAAATTTACACTCAATTTTAAAAATTTTGTTACAAAATTTTAACTATGAAGAAAAATAAATCCATGCTTTTTTACAAGATCCTGTTATAGAAGTTAGTATGTACTGAATGCAGAGTAATTTCAAACTATTTTTTCTGACAATATGATGCCAGAAAGAATATTGAAATTGCACTTGATAAGAAAGAAAAATAATTACACATAAAGAAGAATAAAGATACACACCATATGAGTGTCAATAATATTGAAAATATAAATAATTCATAAGTCTTATATGACATAGGAACCTATGTCATAGTTTATTTCATTGAGACTCTTAATGGCATTTAATTTTTATTTTCTGAGTTATGAAATGCAAAAGGCCACCTTTTACAGTTCACTGATAATCTATTTTGTGTATGTTTTTATAAACATATAAATCTAAAATATGTTGATATCAGAGAATCATAGCTAAAGGAATTAGTTTGATTATGCTGAACTAAAATATTTTGGGGAATCATTTCAGAGAAACTAAGGAATAAATAGTTGTTCCTAGACTGTCATATGTAGAACCACTAAATATCAGAAATAAGGTTTCTCTCTACATATAAACTAATGTTAGCCTAACATGGTATTTTCTTTTGCCAAGCATGTTATAGTATACAAAAATATCGAGGAAAGTAGAAAATATAAGAATAAACCCTAGAGGGGCCGGTGAGATGGCTCAGCGGCATAAGCGCCTGCCTTGCAAGCGCGAGGGCCCGAGTTCGACTCCCGGAACCCACATACGAAAAAGGGGCCGGTGATATCGCTCAGCGGCACGGGTGCCTGTCGGCGCGTGAGGTCCTGAGGTCGACCCCCCGGTACCCACAAAAAAAAAAAAAAAAAAAGAATAAACCCTAGAAAATCATTCTACCTAGTGGTAGAAACATAATTTTGTTTATTGCTTCTTCTTCAATCCCTTAAATATGCATTAACTTAAAACAAAACTTTCATATAATAAAAGTAGAAAAGTCTAAATTTTAGACAGTAGTTTATATATCTTTATATTTTACATGTAAATATAAATTTTAAAAATCTTCCTAAAGTGATCATTCATTTAGTAGTGAGGAGCTCATTCATATCGAAATAAACGGAAGATTTTCATGCACTTAAAATAGTTCAAGCAGAAGAGGCAAATAAGACAGGACTAATATCACTGTTGAGGTTCAATAAATGACATAAGGATTAATTTTTCCTCTTTATAGCTTCACATTTGTCTCCAAACTCTTCAGTTTAGCAAATGACAGAGACAATATATAACCCATTATTGTATTTTGATAACCATGTTTAATTGTACAAAGAAGAGACCCAAAACAATTCATTTGCACATTTAAGTAGATAGCCATCAAATCTATGTCTTCTTTGAAGAATAAAGAATTAAAACATAGAAAGTGAATGTATAAATATATTTTAAAAGGTTGAATTTAATAGAACTTTTGAGTGTTAAAGAGCATATTTTGAAAGCATTGTTACCGAAAAATAGTTTGCTTATTTTACTAAACCTTAGGTGATCTTCTCAAATTTATACCCTGTACTACTAATTTGGTTTTCTGCAGCATTCCACCTCTTCCTATGTTCAACAATACTTGTAAGAATCATTAACATGCTTAAATTGATTTATTATTATTACTGGTTTCATCTTACATTCAATTAAGACTTACAGAATCAGACAATACATATATAAAATAAAACATTCTCTTGGAAAGAGAAAATCATACAAAATATAGTACATATGATTTTTTCTAATTTGAATAGTAAAGTTCATTTATAGGCTAAGGAATGCCTTTATTTTCAGATTGCGTGTGACAAACATGTAGTGGAAGTCTTCAACTGCTTCCTCAAAACTCATAATCTGAGTCCAATGTGCTGCATGATGAACATTGGTTACCCTAGGCATCATGAGTGAGACTGGTCAGTACGGAAAGCCTACAAAACGAAATGTTACTGATTTTGTTCCCTAGGTGAATGCAACTAATTTTGGGTGGCCATGTTCTGACGAACTCTGACTGTTTCCCATTCAGTGTAACCAAATGAGAAATGAAAATTTATGCCCTGCTTCTGTCTCTCATTTTTAAAAATTTTCCTCTGAAATTTATTAATTGTTCACAGCCACCTAAAATTGAGTTGTCATCAAGTTATTTGAAGACCACATCTTGGTGAACAAAGAAAATGTAGGGTCAAGATGATCTAGAGTAGTTCATTGCAAATGTGTGATGCACTGGGCAAAATTAATAAATAACAAGATATTTTTTCTATTTACTGATTTTTAAGGAAGGAGCATTTTAGATAAACCTAGAAAGAAACAGTCCACAAATGCAAGAAAATGAACTAAGTTCAGTAATACCATATGGATGTTTAAGAGTCAGGATACTCTTAGTTCCAGCCAAATGGTGAGCTGGAATGGATTAGCACCACCACTTTCCACACAGTCACCTCGAGAATTTCAGGACATATCTTACATTCTAGGCACTAAGAAAAACAACAGAATTGTGTCCTGGATAAAGTGCTTCTCTTACATTAATATACTTGCGATAAACAAGACTGAAAGATGGGCAAAATGCTTGCAGGTATGAAAGATAGGATACAGGTCAGAAAAACATTCCTTAAAGTATCTGTTTCTTCTCTTCTTTTTTGCTTTAGACAATTGTTGTGTGACCATTCACTGAGCAAATTGTCTTCTGGAGTTCAAACTGAAGATTTAGATAGAAACCAATGTAAGGGTGATATAAAGTTCCACTGGGATGAAGTGTAAGATTTGAACACTTACCTGTGTTCTCTTTTCCAACCCTCAATACCAAATTTTAAAGGCTGCTGAATCACAGTGAAAAGCAGGAACATTAGTGTTGCCATTATCAGAGAGTTTTTAGGTGATACCACAAGCTATGATCCCATCCAATGCAAAGAATAGACGAAGCTTAGAAAGCTAATCGTAAAGGGAAATGATCTTTAGCTGTAATTAGATCTTATTACAAAGCCATTTTAATTAAGAAAGTTTGCAGCAAAAAAAAAAATTCTTGTTCAAAGGAATTTTGATACATGGCATTCTTAGCAAGGCAGAACAATTAAAAACAAAATAATTGTTTGGTATTTAATGATGAAATAAACCATTAAATCTACATTAATATGTAAATAAGGACTACAAACAAATAACTTTTTCAGAAATATTATTGGCAAAGAATGAAAGAGAGATTGAAACAGAAGGGATCAAAGCTCCAACTTCATTAAGAAAATATTTTCTGTATAGGTAATACAAAAAGTTATGTAAATATTAAAATAATTCTGAGAAACCAAAGCATAAATAGAGAACAAAATGGATTATAGATATTGTAAAGTAGGAAGAAAATGTCCAAGTGGGAAGAGGAATAAGGGAGGAGAGATGGAGAAGGGAAGAAAGAGAAAAGGGAAAAAAAGGAGAATAGAAGGAAAAAAATGGAAACAAAGATTTTATAAATTTTTTTTTTTTGTGGGTACCGGGGGTCGACCTCAGGACCTCACACACCAGCAGGCGCCAGTGCCGCTGAGCGATATCACCAGCCCTTTTTCGTATGTGGGATCCAGGAGTCGAACTCAGGCCCTCACTCTTGCCAGGCAGGCGCTTACACCACTGAGCCATCTCACTGGCCCAAGATTTTATAAATAAGGAGGGGAAGGGGATAAAAGGGAAGGGAGAATAATGGAGGAAAAAAAGAAGAATCAAGATATATTACATAAAGTTAGAAATTCCCTATGATGAATGTGATAATTATGTATATCAAAAGTATATCCATAAAATTCATTAAAATAATAATTATTGGTAACATCTGTTAAAATATTGTAATAAGTATTAATGCATTTGTCTTAAAAATTCTGTACTCTCTCCAAATGAATTAATTGTTAGGGCATGAAATTTATTCCCGAACATAAATGAAAATGATTTCTTAATGTACTATTATGTAAAAAGTGATTACAAAAAAGGCAGGATAGAAGAGAAGAGAAGAGAAGAGAAGAGAAGAGAAGAGAAACAAGAGAAGAAGAGAGAAAAGGGAAGGGGAAGAGGGAAGGAAGGAGTGGAGCAAGATGTCGTGTAACATGTTTAATTTATTAAACTAATATAGAATTAAAATGTCTTAATTTGGGCCAGTGAGATGGCTCAGCGGCGTAAGCGCCTGCCTGGCAAGCGCGAGGTCCCGAGTTCGACTCCTGAAACCCACATACGAAAAAAGGACCGGTGATATCGCTTAGCGGCACAGGCACCTGCTGGTGCGCGAGGTCCTGAGGTCGACCCCCGGTATCCACAAAAAAATAAAATAAAATAAAAAATAAAATGTCTTAATTCATTTGTATTAAAAATTTTATCACCTTGATTATTAAAACTTGAAACTTTTTCTATATTTTATCAATGAATCATGTTTTCTCATTTGTCTGCTGAATATTCTTTGGCTCACTTTCTTATCAGGATATAATTTTTTATGAGTATAATTTTAAATGAAAAATCATAGATATATATTTAAGAAGTAGAATACATGTTTTGAGTTACATAAAGATTAAAAAATGATTACTATGCTCATGTTAGTTAACATACACATCATCTCACAGATTTGTAGCAATTCCTAACTTTGTTTACCTAGTAATATTTTATAATAGCAGAACTCAAAAATACTCTTAAAGAGAAAAATGCACTCACCATTTCATTCCCAGAGATTTTAAAACAGTTATGTGAACATTATTTTAAAAGATTTATTGATAGCTCTACATATAAATGCATTTGTAAAATAGAAAATTTGTAAATACTCTATATGCTGTTTCATAACCTGCTGTTTCAGTTGATGGAGTATAGTAGACACATTTTCACCTTAGTGAGTTCATGTGAACATTGTAATCTCAACACTGGTGAGGGTGTGGAGAAGAAAGAAGCCTTATACACTGCTGGGGGGAGTGTAAATTATTACAGCCTCTATAGAAATCACTACGGAGCTTTCTTAAAAAAAGAAACTGAAGGGCCGGTGAGATGGCTCAGCGGCATAAGTGCCTGCCTTGCAAGCGCGAGGGCCCGAATTCGACTCCCGGATCCCACATACGAAAAAGGGGCCGGTGATATCGCTCAGCGGCACGGGTGCCTGTTGGCGCGCGAGGTCCTGAGGTCGTCCCCCCGGTACCCACAAAAAAAAAAAAAAAAAAAAAGAAACTGAAAATAGAGCTACCATATGCTAATTGCTCCTTGCTTTATGTCTAAAGGGATTAAAGGTAGCATACTATAGGGATTACTTGGATAATTGTATTTATTGCAGAAAAATTCACAATAGGCAGATATGGAACCATCTTAGGTTACCTTCAACAAATAATGGATAAAGAAAAAAATTATAAATATATATATATGTCATTTGTAGGAATATGGATGGAAGTAGAGATCATTGTGTTACATAAAGTAAGACAGACTCAGGAAAACAAATATCACATTTTCCCTAATATGTGGAATCTAAAAAAGATGGCATAAAATATAAGAGAGATGATTATTAGAGAAGAGAAGAATAAGGAATGTTTTATAGGGCAAAAGGGAGAATTATGGGGAATAGAATAAGTTATTAATTATATCTTTCTCTGTTTAATATTTATTTTATTGATCAAAATATTTAAGTGGTAAATATACTGATTCAAATAAGTGAAAGTCATTGATTCTGTATAAGAAAAAGTTTTTTGCTTCTAAAGTGTGTAAGCCAGGTGTTCTGTTCCAACGATGAAAAGTAGTTGTGAGAAACATTAACATATGTGTGCAAGTAACTGATTTGTATGAAAATTAATGGCTGTAGAAACCTGAGGCACAGATGATGGATATTTTGTTCTGACTCATAACTAGAACAGTTTAATAGGGAAAAATTATCATCTTCAGACAGATTTACTGAGAACATGAGGCACAATTTAGCCATAACAGTAGTTATTCTGAGATAAGTGGTAAAATATATTTAACTTAAATCATGGTACTACCATTGAATTAACAGTGTGTATTCATGCTCCAATTATAAAGCAATTCTCACAATTGTCTTCTTCCTGGAAATTTAGCAGGAACAATTAATATAGTCAAATGTTTTAAAATTGTGAACTTTTGTAATATGAGTGCCCTCAACTTAAAAGTTTTGCACGCTTAAAAAAGCATATTGAGGGCTGGTGAGATGCCTCAGCGGCATAAGCGCCTGCCTAGCAAGCGCGAGGGCCCGAGTTCGACTCCCGGAACCCACATGAGAAAAAAGGGCCAGTGATGTCGCTGCTGGCGCGTGAGGTCCTGAGGTTGACCCCTGGTACCCACAAAAAAAAAAAAGAAGAAAGCATATTGAGTACAAATTAATTTAATGCCATCAATTTTTTCTTATAGTCTATACATTCTCTATGAATTATTTCTACACATTGAATTAAGTTATTGAAGATAATTATAAGTTAAAATCCTTACATATTTTATAATCCTCAAAATTTTAAATGTATTAAATGCCTACAGATTAATTATAAAAGAAGCAATCGTTAAAGGAAAAAATTTAACCATATATATTATGGACTGATATTTAAGGCAGAATTATATTTTAACTGCACTATGCTTTTTTATTTTTTATAGAAACATGATTGAGAATAAATTGTGATAGAAAATATCCTTTTTAAAATAAGATGTTGAAATGATCATAAGGAATCCATAAAGTCATGAAAATAACATGAGTGGGACATAACTCAATATCTCAAGATAGAAATTACTTGTCTTAGGAAGCACTAACCGATTTGTGCAGGTCCTTCAACAAAGACTATAACTTTGCAATGAAAGCTTTTATTGTTTTGTCTTTCAGGGTAAGATTATCTGTAAATTAAGTTACTTACATCAAATTAATAATTCTTCATCTTGATACAGAAAGATTTTAAATATACTCAAATTTGGTAAGAAATTTATGGCCATCTGTATTTTGTACAATTCCTGCAAGATTTATCTAGGATGTCTACACTTTTGTCTTTTTGCATATAATTTGTCTGTGTAAGGAAGAAAACAGAAAGAAAACTTGACTTGTTCAGTGCAAATTTACTAAATATCTCACCTGTATAAGGCATCTTTCTATGTAAGGTATTGTAGTGATTGCCATAAACACCACAAGTAAAAAGCCTAAAACTCAGAGCCACATATTAGAAAAGAGGTGGACTTGTGTTCAAATAAGAGCAAATTGATTAGGTACCTGAGTATTTGTCTTGCTCATCTTTGGTATGTTTTAGTTTCCAATGATTTAGTTTCAGTGGAGTACAGTTACCCTAATTGTTGTTTACAGCTGTATCTGTATTTGAGTTTTACCGACTGTGGGCCAGGCACCTCGTGTTTGCCATCAGCTGGGGAGAGTGGTACAGTGGATTGAGGCAGTTGAGATCCAGCCTATGCCTTCTGGAGGTCTGAGGTCATGACTTACGTCTCAGGATGCGCATTATAATCTCATCACGAACTGCTGTCTGGTTCTGTTTGGGGCACCATGGCATCACATCCAATTGATTTTTCTGTCTTTTTGTTTCATTTTTATTTATGGAAACCAAAGATTTGAATGCATGCTGACAGGAAACCCATATGAGGGCAGTTTTCCTGCTAGTATCCTATTACTCTGAAAATGACCCAGGTTATGACAAATGGCACTTACATGCATTTAAAGAAAAAGTGAAGTAGGAGACCAGGGATATAGTTCAATAGCACAAGCTCCTGCCTGGCAAGCACAAGGTCCTGAGTTCAATTCCCAGTAACCAGAAAAAAAAAAAGAAAGAAAGAAAAAGTGAAGTTAACTGTTGTACTTTATTGCTAAACTTTTTTTTTTTTTTTTTTTTTTTTTTTTTTTTGTGGGTACTGGGAATCGAACTTGGGACCTCACGTGCCAGCAGGCGCCCGTGCTGCTGAGCGATATCACCAGCCCTTTTTTCGTATGTGGGTACCAAAGTCGAACTCAGGACCTCGCACTTGCCAGGCAGGCGCTTATGCTGCTGAGCTATCTCACTGGCCCCTATTGCTAAACTTTTAAAGCATTTTTTTATTTCACTAGTTCACATTTGCAGGACATAATAATTAAATTCATTGTGTGAGTTGGTACATGTACATAAAATATCTTAGTTCCTTTTTCATCCCCTCCCCTTTTCCTCCCATTCTGTGCCCTTCATCTTTTTGTCCCTTTCCCTTTTGCAAAAGATCTACCTCCCTGTTTCCTATTATCTATCTTTTATTTTGCTTTTTATTTATTTATTTATACATTGGGTTTCTCATATAAGAGAAACCATGCAATATTTAAGCTTGTGTGTCTTATTTTTTGATAAGGACCAATAAAGCAGAAAAAAAAGTAGTGGGAGAATTCCCCAAATCATTGTTTTATCTAATATTGTTGATGAGAATAATCTCAAATTTTAAGAGAAGCATGAAATGTCTTTAATATGCTAATAAATACAATGTATTTTATTTCTCTTTATCACTCTAATGTCTCAATACTCAAACACCAAATAGTATCTATGAATTATCATGGTACTATTATCTGGTAAGGTAATTTCAGCTTTAATTGTTACCACAATAAAAATGAGACAGAAAATCAGCAATTTATAAAGACAACATCTGGTATTTACTTTTTGTTCCAACAACTGATTTCATTTTTGTTCATATTAGTAAAATATAACTAAGTTAAAAAAGATGACCATTTCAGTTTCTCACATTAAATTTTGTGTGTTGTTTTTCTTATCACTCTCTCAATTTAAAAGTTCATAGTCAGAAACTAATGGTGTGTTGCATATCTCAGTGTACAAGTCAAAATTTTATGAATACTATGTGAAAGAATAAACCATAAAAGAAAATCTCAGTTTGCGTGTTTTGCCTAATCTTATAATTTCAAACTATCTTTTGCCTCACACAATTGGATTCTTCTCTATCAAATATCGGTAGTTACCAGATATGATGTGGCATGAAATTACTTTCTCTCATGTATCATTAAAATACAATTCACAATCATCATGACTGTACCTTCTTGTTACTTCTCAAATTATTTTCTTCCTATGTATGTTGGAAATTTTCTTAAGCTTAATTACCATTATAAATTTTATCCAGTTGTCTGATCAAAACTTTGATTACAAATGTCATACCAATTGTAGTAAAGAATTAAGAGCTCTCTGGAAATTAAAAGTGGAAAAAGTGGAAAAAGCTGATTTCTATTCATGTCATTTCCAGACATCACTAAAGAAATCAGGCACTAACACATATCAAAGAAAATATGTGCAGTGTCAAAGAAAATATGGGAAGAAAGTATGTGAAGTGAATAGTATTTGTCGCAGGTACAAACGGAAAGTATATTAATCATGAGACAGGAAAAACAGAATGGAATATTTGATGGAAACAGAATGAGTTGTGGAAACAAATTGATAACAAAATACACAAACAATCAAGGTAATAGGAAGGGGAAACCAAAAGAAGGAGATGTAATTGTAGAATTGTTTGTTTTCTTTCCATCAGAAATGTGAGGTGAGCCAAAAAAAAATAGAGAATTAAGGTTCCTATAAATGCTGAATTGCATGCCCTATTTATAAAAGTGTACTATAATTACCACCCCCTCTTGATTATGAAATCAAAAGAAATACTAAATGGATTAATTAGAAATTAGAAACTGAGAAATGTACAAAGTATCTTAAGTCTGGAAAGGAGTCTTGTTGGGTTTCTGTTTTTAAAAATGGAATTAGAAAAATGTGTGTAGCAAAGGTTAGCATGAGCTTCTCTTTTGTAAGCCTCTCAGGAACTACAGCTATATTTTATCTGCCTCTTTTCAACCATCTTCAGTAGAAATAAATTGGGAGGTTTCATAAACACATATTCTCTTACCTAATCTACCATTAACATTGTAGCTTGGATAGGAAATGAGAGGACCTGAGTGAGTCCATGTATTAGGTGTGTATTCCTCTGCCTGAAGAAGCAATTGTGCTGTTGGTTTAATTTGCATCATGAAGTTCAGAGCTGGCACCGCGACTCAAAGTCATCACCAGGAATTCAAGCTGTTTTCATTTTTTCACTCGTTTACTCCTCAGGGCTCAATTTTTGACTATACGGTTTGATTTTGTCATTTTAAGTATTTTCCACTTCCCACAAAGGTAAGAAAGAGCAGGAAGGGGGAAAAAGCAATGGCTATCCTCTGAACTGGGAAAATAAGCTGTTTTCTCTGAAATGCCCATATGATTATGTATGTCCCTGTGTCCATAATCGTGTTTCACGGTATCTATTGTTTCACATACCACATTGCTACCCTCAACAAAGTTGGAATTATTTTGTCAAAAAAGAAAGCCAGTTAAAAAAGAAATGTTTGTATCAGTTAGAACATAAGGAGACAAAGTTCACACGGAAATGTGATAATTGAAAGGAATATTTACAATTTATTGAATAAGGGAAAGAAAAGAGTTCTACAGTAAAGAACTTCAACATCAGAGGCAAAAGAAAGGAAAAAAAAGAGGGACCAGTTGTTATGGGGGGAGGGAGGGAGGGAGGAGGGTCACTGTGTAGGAGGACTTTCACTATCAGAAAATCAGAATCACTGCTATCTACTGGATCAATGAAATTTTTTCTTTTTGTGCAACTTCAACAAGGAACCTATTCAATGACACTTTTGCCTCCTTTTGAGGATTTTGCAGAAATGTGACATTGCATCATTGTTAAACAGATTCATTGGTTGGACTGCTACAGCCTAATTCAGGTGGTCCTTTTCTACAAAATTTTGCACTGTTTCCAACATTTTACACATCTCCCAAATCTCATCTCAAGTGAGGGACTCCTCTGCTATTTTCTCCTCCTTTGCATATGTGATGTCCTCCAAAACTTCTTGCGATTGGAAAATGATCACCTAAAATTGAGAGAGAGAGAGAGAAACATCATGTGATGTTCAGTGTTATATACTACTTGTTTTGCAAGACATCACTGTTTATCAAGTTAAAATTTATTACATATGGTTGCTCATTTTGCAATGCTTGCAGAACAAGTTACTCAAAATCCAACATATATACATATATATATAATGTACAAGTTACATTTTATTGGCCACCTATAGAATCATGGGTGGAGGAATACAAAATGGCTGTCTGAGTGCAGGAGAGCTGGAAGATCCAGTTGAAAGTTTAAAGCCTGGAGCTCACTGCAGAGTGTAGTTGGAATCTGTGTTGGGAAGCTGAGGTGTCTGCTCAAAGCGTGAAGGAAATAAAGACTAAAGTCCAAAGGCAATGGCAAAAACCAGAGCTTCTCCAAAGATAAAAAGGGGAAGACTTCTTTCCCTTTTGATTCTGTCCAGGTACAAGGCTATTGGCTGGTGCAACCCCCCTCCAGGGTAAATCTTTCCTACTCAGTTTTCAGCCTTTGTGTAGTGTCAATCATCCAAAGACACACCCAGAGCTTTACTAACCTGCTAGGTGGTTCTCAACTCAAGTTAAATTGACAAATCACCTTTAATGATCATGTATTGCAACATGCAAATACCATCTTAAGTCTGTGGCAGGAATGATGACCAAAGAAAGAATTAGGGAGATTCATGTCTATGATATAAGGAACGATTATATTTTATATCTGAAGTATAAGGACTGATTATAAATTAGGTGGGTCAATTGGTTTGGCCATTTAAGGTCATCTCAGTTAAATGTATTGAAACCAACCTTCACTTCTCTTTACCAATCATTATTTGCCATTAATTTTTCTCCCACATTTAACTGCATAGGTTAAGAATAAAAGATTATGTTTGACTTGATCCAATTTGTGATTAGGCAAACTTATAAAATTGCTATCCCACTGGAGAACATACATGTTTTGCCAGTTATTTAATTGAAGAACAATCTATATGCTGCTATAATGGGATTCTGCAGATGTAATTAAGATCTCCATATCAGTTGACCTTAATATAGGAATATTATACTTAATGAAATTCACCTAATCAGGGGAGTCCTTAAAAAAACCTGAAATCTTCCTGATGAGAGATTCAAACTCAGAGAGATTCTATGTATGAGATGGATTTAGTGTGAGGGAGATTTCTGCTCTGCTGACTTTGAATATATAAGTAAGTATATAGGTGCCATCCAGAAGTGGAAAATGACCCCTGGCTAACAGTCATTAAGGATACAAGAATGTCATTTATTGAGCAGAAAGAAAATTGTATCTGTCAACAACTTGCGTGAATTTGGAAGAGAACATCTATCTCTGATCAGATGAATGTAAATTTTTCCTTGCCATCTTTCTCCTGCACACTGCTGTTAGTTTTCTTACAAAGAAAATTTCTTAAATGCATAGCATGGCATATACTAACTTTTCAAATATAGTGTTTCTTAAACCATCAAGGTAATAATAATGTGAAAAAAAAAAGATTTTAAATTTAACTTTTAAATTACTAAAAATTTGATAATCCACTAAATTCATGGAAATTATAGTTCTGTTTTAAACATGTTTATATATTTAGACTTAATGTTTACAAGACATACTGAAGTGAATAAAAAGGATTGTTAATTTAAAGGTGTATAGTAAAATTAAATACAATTTTAGCCAAATACGTTTCAGGAAAGGAGAATCTCAAAAGCAATATTTTAGATGCTTTCCAGTTTAAAAAATGGAGAAATGCTATTTTGCAGGAACATATTCAATATGGACCATTCTAGAAATAATCTTGTTTTTTTGTTATTCTGTGTTCTGGTGCACCATTGTTGAGTGCTTTTTTAATCAATAAAAACAAATCAAATACAGAAAAATTGAACAAATAACTTTCCATTCAGTAGACTATCTCATAGTTACCAATGGTATCGGTATCTTTTTAAGGTTAATTTCGTATATCTGAAAGATATTAATTTGCCATCCTTTCTCTTTCTTAAATCTAAACACAACTTTTCAGTTCATTAACTTAAGTTGAAACATTTTTGAAAAAAGTTTAAGTACATCTAAATATTTAAATGTTTTTCTCTAAGTTTTTAATAGTGCATGCTTGCAGTATACAATGATTACATTCATTTTGAGAAGTTGGTACATGTACATAACACATCTTAATTATTTTTATATTCCATTACTTTCCACTCCCTCACAACTTGCTTTTAAAATTTTTAATAATCATTTCATAATACTATTTTAATTTTATATGAAAAAGATACATAATATTCTAGTAAATAAAGTCCAAAACAAGTAAATAAATTCAAACTATTTATGAGCTTAAATATTTTCTTCTTTTATTAAAATTGCAATACAATTATTGCAGTAGAATTTTAGGTATCTTATGCAATGTCCAAATGTATACTATTCCAGCTCTTAAAGTTGAATTGAAAAGTTGACACCCAATCAATTTCTGAAAAAGTCATGCCTTATGAGACTTCTTCCTAAAATCAGCAGCATTTTGTTAGATAGCAATGTTTGACTTACTTATATATAAAGTTTATCTTCAAATTTAAATGATGCAGAAAGAGATCTTTGAACATATATCTTCTGCAAACTAAAAACACTACAAATTTTAACATTTTTGACATGTAAAGTATTATCCAGCAATTTAATTGGAAATTCTTTAAAAACAAAGTTTGAAATTTAGAAGAAAATTTCAGGTACTAGATTATATATTAGCATTACCAGTTAAAGATAATAAGGTAACTGAGATTTAAGAATCTTTATTACCAGCAAATAATTGGTTAGCAGACATTGTGTGGGAGTATATTGCATGGTATCGTAACTAACTATATTATTTTCCAAATTTGCCCCCTAATTTTGTAAAATACACCTAAGCTTCACTTCACAGCAAGTTCTTCAGTTACTTTAAAAAGCTCTTATTTCCCTTGGAAAAAATTAAAATGAAATTAAACAAAAGAAAACTACCTTTTTAATGCATAAAATTCAATTAGTAATCCAAAATATACACATATTTTATCATAGTATGACTAGTTTCTTCTCTTTTTTTTTAATCCTCATTACTTGCATGTATTATACTTTACACTACCTTAACTTCTTTATATAATGTAAATAGAAATATAAAATTAATTTGTTTTATTTCAAAGTTAAAAATAATCATTTTCGAAGAGAACTCTTAGGTATTACTCTTAATTAACATAAACAATAAATATACCACATATGCAAATTAACACCTAATTTCTATTCAGTCAAGGATACTAGTTATCTATATTGAGACAAATCTCGGGGGTTTATAAATACAAGTAAATATTTATAACACATTTTTCAAACTTCATATGTTATGTTCTGAGATTCCCCCATCTACTGGAGACCATTTGGAAATCTGTTCCTCATTTATACCACCTTGAACATCTGCAATAGCTGGTATTTTGTTCCTCCTTTCGTTAGGACTATCTATTTTTTATTCTCTCTGGTGTGAGTTAGTAAGAGCGGAGAGGACATCATCAACACTGTACATCAAAATATACATGTGCTCTGGGCTTGGTGGCACGGACATCTAATGTCTGCACTCTGGGAGGTGGAGCCAGAAGATTCGCAAATACAAATTGAAGTTCAGCTCCCTTGGCCATTTAGGAAGACCTTGTCTCAAAAAATTTGAAAAAGGCCCTTTGTTCAATTCCTAGTACCATCAACATAAATAAATAAATAAATAAATAAATAAATAAATAAATAATAAAACAACACAAAACAAGCAAACAGAACAGAATTTTAAAAAATAAACTATGTTTTCACCCTTTCAAATGCTCATGAAATTTGTGATTTCAACTGGGTGTTTTTTTTCAAGTAACAGAAAACATGCAAATGTTTTGGGAAATAAATAATTGCACATGCTCTTTATGCAGACAGAGATGACTTTAAAAAGGTCAAAAAATGTCATTACTTATTGGTTAGGTAGAAACAGATAAAATGCAGTAGTATTTTTAACTGTTGTGTATTTTCTCCTTGCAGAACTTCTAACAGTGGTGCTTCTGAGTGGGTGTATGTCCTGAAAAACTCGAAGAAGTGACTCTGGAACAGTGTCTTCCTTTTGTTACTTCTCTACAATTTGAAGTCTCCTTGAATTTTTTTTTTTTTTTGTGTGGGTACCGGGGGTCGAACTCAGGACCTCGCGCTTGCCAAGCAGGCGCTTACGCCGCTGAGCTATCTCACCGGCCCAAAGTCTCCTTGAATTGAAAGGACTATCTGAGGTTCCTGCCAAAGCAACGTAAGTATGAATGTCATTTCCGAACTTAACTGCTGAAAGTAGAAGAGTCTTCCAAATCTGCTTTTTTTTGTTTTGTTTTGTTTTCTTTTTTATTGTTTGCTTTTCAATTCACTAAATGGAAAGAATTCTGAGACTCTTGATGGGTGATTCAACCTAAGATAATTACACTTCCCGTGTTCTCAAGTGTTTCCTGGTTTCTTTCTGGAATCATTGCCCTTCATCCTGAAGCATTCCCTCAGTGAAAGTTTCTGACAACAAATTCATCAACTCATGTTCACCTGAAAATGACTTTATTCCATATTTACCAATAAAAATTTTTACCTTTAGATATTATTTTCCACTGGTATGTATACTGCATGGGTAAATTTCCTTTCAGCAGTATAAAGACTCTACTATTTCATTTCTGCTTTCCTCTTTCCTGTTTGAAAGTTTCCTTTTTTGCTATTTTCTTTTTGTTATTTTACATGCAATATTACTTTTTTCCTATAACATCTCTTAAGATATATTTTCATTTTCTCTCAAAAATTTTAATTTTATGTCTCTTAGTGCATTGTATCAGGATGCATTCTCTGGGAAACAAACTTAAAGACAGATTGTATACATCTGGGAGAATCTTCCATATCCTCATTGTCTTCCTCTTCCTCCTCCTTCCTCTCTTTCTCCTTTGTTGATCTCCTCCTTGTTTTTGTCCTTCTTCTGCTTTGTTCTAAAGATGAAATAATTGGTGTTTTCCCTTGGTCACAAACAAACAAACAAACACCCTAAAGCATAATTTTTAGCCTAAAACTATCAGCCCCACTTTCCATTATCCAGAAAGGAAAGAATCGACATAAATGGAATAAATAATGTTCATTCTTATGTGAGGAAGGCTGAATAAAAGTCACTGAACTACATAGTTCAGCATTTTCAAGACTGTAAATGAGAATATAGCAATATGCCAAAAAAGTAGTGCATTTTAACACCACAGGGATGGAAGTACTTGCATTCAGGATCCTCTCAGACTTCACTCGATGTATTTCCCCTATATATCTTGTCATCTGGATCTTACTTTATGTCATTTTAAACATTCTTTGCATTAAATGTTTAAATATGTAAAGCATCCCTGGCTACTGTGAGCACTGTAGGGAATGAATCAAACCTAAGTATGGAGAGATGGGAATCCTGTTTAAAGCGCACTGCTTAGTAATACATTTAGAAATTTATGCTATATGACCATATGTGCAAGGAGATAGTGCAGAATCGAGTTACATTACTAGAGAGTCAGTTGTTTCTTGCATAAGAACTGATTTTAAAAATTGATCCCCATACTAATTTTGGTGACCAAAGGTTATGTATTAAATACTAAGTCTGTGCAGGAAGGAAAAACACGGGCTTTGCTTTTCTCTAACAGAATGGTTACTATAAGTATGTTCATGTTTGATGCCCTACCATATATCTTTTCTCAAAACCTTCTGTCTCCAGTTTTCCAAGACCATGATCAACCAGTCAACCATTTGCCATTGACTATGTGTTCAGTTTACGTGGCTAAGTTCTGTAATTTCAACCAAATATTGGTCCTCATGTAGCAAGCATATACCTTCCTTCAATAACTTATTACATGATCTTAGTTGCCAATTTTCAAAGCAGAAAGGAATGTGAACATAATTTTGAAAGATACAAGTAAATGCCTATGAATCAACTTTAAGTAAAGACGAGTACTCATCGCTATCAGGGAGAAGTAGGCCACTTCAGTATATTCAGAGCTTTCAGGGGAATTTGATAGTTCAAGGGTTTTCAGTCCAGATTTCAAGTCTCAAGGATTTTCTCTTTCCTAAGTCTTTACTTTGGCATAGCAGCATGGCCCATTTGAAAATTCAACCCTCAATTTAACTCTGCTACATGGATCATTAAATCTTGTGTCTGACCCTTAATTTTTAAGGCTCAACTAATTTCCTAGTGCCTCAGTCATTTTTCTTGTCACTGGCACCAAATACTCGACACCAACAATTTAAAGGAGGAGAGGTTTATTTGGGTTCACCTGGGTACAGTCCATGGTCAGCTGGCTGCAAGGCACATACAGCATGGGGGAAGGGTCTGGTGGAATAAAGCTGCTCAAGTCATGATGACCAAGAAGCAGAGAGCAAAGGGAAGAGTCAGGCAGGGATATATACTCTTCTAGGTCATGCACCCAGTGACCTGCCTCTTCAAACCAGACCTACCACATATCATTATTCAGCTCTGAACTCCTCAGTGCATAGAACCACTGATGAATACTGTATCATGCTTCCATTATCCAATCACCTTTCAAAAGCCCATCCTTTAAACACGTGAGCACTTGGGGTGATAGTCTATATATACATCACAATACCTATCAAGAAGCAATTGTTAATGCAGTACTGATAGTTATTATATAAAGCAGTACACATTTAATATAATAATGTATAGCAAATATAGAAATTATAATATATTAGTCAAAAATAATTAAATACAGAAGCATTTTAAATTTTCTTTTTTTTCCGATTCTCTTATATTTACATATACATAACAAAATATTTTGGAGATGGAATCCAAGTCCAAACACAAAAAAAAATTATTTATGTTACATATATACCTTATACACATAGCCTAAAGGTAATTTTGTGCAATATTTTTACTGTGCCTGAATTTTGACCATGACATGTCATTTGAGGTCAGGTGTGGAATTTTTCCACCTTTGGCGTTTTGTCACCATTTAAAAAGTATCAGGTTTTGGAGCATTTTGAATTAGAAGTGCTCACCTTGAAATAGCATTACTATTACAGGTATTTACTGGAACTAGACACTAGCCTGTGTAGTACCAGCCCTCCCCACAAAACTAATGATAACTAATATATTTATTAACGTCATCTTAAATTTGAATGAAGCAATTCAGAGTTAAAGTAACTAGTCCAAGACGATTTAACACATAGTAACTTTACACACCAATAACTATGGAAAGTAGTGAGTAATCCCAACAACTGAATTAGATATCTAAAATAATTTCTAGCTGATCTGCAATACTGCCTTTTAGTATCTTATTATGAATATCCTTTCAAACACCAACTTGCCATAAGCAAAGATAATATCATGAATTATATCCATATAATTCTTAAATCATACTAATGAAATAATATATAAATACAAATATAATATAAAAAATAATAAAAATTATCATATCAGAAAATACTGACTGCTTATTCAACTTTGTTCACTTTTTAATGTATATCCTGAAAATATTTTCAAGCCAGTATGTTTTCTTTCTTTCTTTCTTATTGCAGCAGTTCCATAATAGTTCATTTCCAGTATTAGTCTCACCAAAATCCCTACTTTATGGTGAAGTGAATGACAACATACCAAACTACCATTATGCAGGTTTTTGAGTATTTGTGCACCATGGTTATGTTTCTGAGATTCCTGGATATTGATATCCTCAGCAACAATTTAATCATTTATGTTATTTTATAATATTCTGTTTTATGATATTCATGCTACTGTTGACAGGTATTTGGATTTGTACCAATTTCTGACTATTATGCATAATGATAATATGAATATTCTAGTACATATTTTTGCTAAACCTATGTACGCATTCTTCATTGGGCATGGTAGAAATTGTAATTTCTTCGGTTTATATTGTCAAAGAGTTCTCTAAATTAATTATTATAATTATTGTTCTACTAGCAACATATGACAGTTTCTATTATTCCATACTGTCAGCAATACTATTAATAATAGGGCCTGTTTGGTTTTTTTTGTTTGTTTGTTTATTTGTTTTTTATGTGGGTACTGGGAGTCGACCTCAGGACCTCGCGCTTGCCAGCAAGCACTTGCACCGCTGAGCGATATCATCGACCTTTTTCCTTTATGTGGGTTCTGTGAGTCGAACTCTGGAGCTCGCACTTGCCAGGCAGGCACTTATGCAGCTGAGCTATCTCACCGGCCCTGTTTTGTTTGTTTTTATAACTGTACTCATTCTGATGGGTGTATGTCCATGTCTAATTGTGGTATTAAAAAATTGGGAACAACATTCTGTGAATATTTCTTTTATGGTTAGGGCTTCCTGAGCTAAGAAAATTGACATAATGTAATTGTAGAACCAATAGTCATTTCACCTTGGTTATTTCCTGCTTGGTGGAACCATGGGTTTACATTTCAACTGATATAAAACATCACTAAGCAAAGATTACTCTCTTTCTCTCAAGACAGGAGGAGGACCATACAGCTGCCTACATAAGCTCCCAAACTAGTAATTTTGGAGTTTCTCTCCTGTGGTTTATGACACTCATTATATGCATAGACGTACTCATCTAGCTAGTATTTGACTGTTCTTTTAAGTAATAGTAGTCTGTTATGATACAGAAACTTGTTTTCAGGACAACAAAATATGTACAGATACAGTGATGTTAAAATATATCAGGCCTTATTTTGCATTTCCCTTACAATTAATGATATCAATAAACTTGTCAGTATTTTTACCACATGGCCGCTTTAAAAGGTGATTAATATTTTTCCCATTAACAATGATTTTCTGCTTTTAACATACTAATTAATAAGGTTTTGTTTGGTTTTCTTTAATGTAATGTGGCTTTGGTATGTCAGATGTTCATAATGTTCACATCTTCTTTCCCTCTTTTTCTGCATTTTCAGCCTCTATTGTGTTACTTTTGTCTGTCTTTATTTTTTAATAAACAAAATTTCTCAATTTTAGTAAAATTTAATTGAGCAATATTTCTTTTTTTAAAGTAAGTATACTTGTATGTTTTTAAGTGTATCTCTCTGCTTTCTTTTAAAAATACATTTACCAAGACTAAACTCACTATTTCTGTTGTTCCTAGAAGTTATGTTGTTTTGTTTCTACACCTAAATCTATAATGAATAGTAAATTAATTTTGTATTCCATGATTCAGCATAGGTACTAATTTTTCCCATATGCATATATAAATTGAACCTGATTAATTTAATAGAGTAATTCCTTTTCTTTGGATTTAATAAATTAAGACTGCATATCTGTGGATTTGTCTAAATTAAATTATATCTTCTTATCCATCTTTAAATCTGTGTGACACTGTACTTAATTGATGAAAACTTACACTCATAAAATCTGGTCATGGGAATCTTTCCTCTTTGACTCTTTAACATTTGTTTGGCCATTCTTTGACCCTTTTGTGACTAAGTCAAATTTCAAACTAGCTTATCAATTTCCACAAAATATGTTTTTATATAAAAATCTCAACAATCATTGAATTAAATCTATACATCAGCTTGGAGAAAGACTTATATCTTTATAATGCAGCATCTTCCAATTCATGGAACCCTCATTTAGGTGCTTTTATGATACCCCATGTTGAATTTTGACCTACTCAGTGTAAGAACAAACCATAGATCTCTTATCCAAGCAAGTGCTTTCTTACCTGTTATTTTCCTTCTCTCACATATAAAGAAGTCTATAAATACTTTTCTTAACGTGCTTTCCTTTATAGCGATGAGTATGCTTACATTGCCTGTACCATTGTGATAATGAATAGGAATAAGAGTGCAAGAAAAACTAGAACAAACATCCATCTGTCTCCACAGGAGGCAGTCAGTAGAGACAAACGCATCTCCCTTCTGTTTTTCTCCATACATTGTATACTTAAATTGACTATGGTTCATTTAAACTTCATTATTTTATAATTACCCTCTATGAAAGATAGCACGAAGAAGCATGCTCAGAGCATAAAATGTAGTTGTTGACACATAAAATTTAATTAATATCAAAGGAATATAATTGAGCTCATGCAGCAAAGCAGATATATTTCATTTTCCATTTCAATGCTTAAGCACAGTAAAAGGAAAATGAAACTTTCAAAATCTATCTGAATTGAAATAATTGAATAAAGAGTAAGAAAAGAAAATTGAAGCCAAACTGAAGTCAAACAATTCCTTGGGAGGAGTTTCTAGGAAGTAAAGTGTCTCTCTAATTAAAATACAGCAAAAGTATCTCTTATAAAATTGAGTATCAGAGGCCTCTACATAAAAGAATTAATATGTTGAACACAATCATGAATGCCATAATGATAATTTGGTCAACAGACAGTATATACAATGGTGATCCCATAAGATCTTACTGCCTGGTGACATTTCAGCCATCTCAGCTTCTGTTAGCCCACGGTGTGATATTTGCACAATGACACAATTGCCTAAATATGAAATTACCAGAGGTGCCTTTCACTGAATCTATCTCGATTTTAAGTGACAAGAAACACATGACTATATAAAGTGATACATGAAAATAAGAGACAAAGAAAAATTTGCAGAAACGATTTACAAATTCTCTGAAAGAAAAAAGCAAGAGTCAGTTGAAAAACCATGAAAAAGAACAAGCAAACTCAGAAAGTTAGAGGACCCTGATAATGAATCCATTGTTACCTGGCAAGTAAGGAAAAGACAAAAAAAAAAAATGTCTTTTTTCTAATTTTTATTTTTTTTTTAATTTTTACTTTGAGTCAGGGTCTTGTTAAATTTCCCAGGCTGACCAGAAACTTGTGATCCTCCTGCCTTACCTTCCTTAGTAGTTGAGATTACTGATGTGTACCATTGTGCCATGTGCTGTAAGTGTATTATGTTATCTTTTTATATCTTGCCAGCCACTAAAGTTTGTCTTTTGTTGATAAAGAGACTGTTTTACTATAGGACTGTAATGAAAGCAGAAATCTTACGCATGATAGAATGCAAAGCCAACTCAAAGGTCTTGAATTAGTAATGTAGAAGAAAGCAAACTAAATTACTGAAACAAACATATCATAAGCACTCTTTTGTGTGTTGATCTTCCAAAAGTTCATGCACTGGAAACCTTATTGCCTATTTGCATGTTCATGCTATATGGAATTGGAGATTTGTGGAGGTAACTAGGGTTAAATAAGATCATGTGGGTGGGGCTCCATGATAAGATTAGTAGATTTGTAAGGAAGAGGAACTTGTCTTATCATGTGATGCTACCTGCAATGTTATGACACAGCGAGACCCTCACCACTCACCACATGCTTAGAAGATGCCAATCATTCTTACAGATTCCCAGCCTCCAGATCTATGAACCCAATAAACTTTTATTCTTTATAAATGACCTTATTTAAAGTATTTTGTTATACCAACACTAAGTAGACTAAGTCACACTCTGAAATATATCATTTATATGACACTTTTCCACAGATTCTTTCCCACCCTCCTACTGGGTTAGAGTATGAATCACTCACAGAGCATAAACTGCAGGGGTTTCAGAGTGCCTGGGGCTAAATAGACTAATTGTGTGGCATAAAATCCATTCTCTCTTTTTATGCTGATATGAATCTGCAACAATCCTACTCATTTTCTGGACTTCTCTCTGATTTCAAAAAGTAGCATTTGACGTTCAGCAAGGTGGAAAAAAAATGGAATTTTAAGGTAAAATACCTGAAATTTTATGTTGCCTTTCTACCAGCTACCAATATACCTTTGGATGAGATATTTCAATTTTCTAGTTCCAAAATTTCTTAATGTAAATTCAGCCTAGTAATACTGATTCTTGGTCAGTTTTATGAGGCTTCAGTAGTACGTACTTTTTTGTGTATAATATTATTTATTCTATGTGATATTTATTGCCAGTTATAGGATTACCCCTGCAGTGAGTCCTCAGTCTGCTGAGGACTGTGTTATGGTGCATGACGGGGAAAAAAGAGAGCCAGAGAAAAAACAGGCGCAGGCAGGGATTTGGGATGAACAGTTGTTCTCAGGGAACAAGAGGCAAGGAAACACCCAGAACCTTGGTATTTATTCATTACTTCTGAGTCAAGGACAATGAGTGAAGAGCAGTGGGTGTTTCTGAGAACATAAGCATGGGCTAGCAAGACAAACAAAGCATTTTTGCAAGGACAAGGACAAGGATGAGACAGAGGGCAATGAGGAAACTGTAGTTTCTCCAGATGCCTATTGTCTCCAGCAGGTCTTATCTTCCCCTGTGACCACCACAGCAGTCATTAACCCTAGGCCTTCCAGCTGTAACCAGAAAAGAACAGGGAATTTCCATGTTCCAGTTTGGCTCAGGGGCAGGACAAGAATAAGCATGGAGGTCCCCTAGACTCAATTTATAATTTGTGGTCCCCAACAAGCATTATTGTTTCAATACAAGTATCTGAGATATTGAAGTACACGTAATGCAAACTTCACAACTTGTTTGAAAAATGCAGATTCTAGATAACACCATAAAAGCATATTGTTAATTGTCAGATCATAACCGATATGTGAACACTCTTGGATAGTTTGAAGTAATTCTGTGTTCTACAATAGCTTAGCTATATTAATATTTCAGCATCCAGACTTTTTGTAAGTTTATTTTGCAAGTTGAGATATTATTTTTTTATCATTTTGGTTCAAATATTTTTGAACAGCTGGTGTCACATTAAGCCTTTGTTTATTAATTCTAAAACAGTTTTTGCTTTTTCTAATTAACTGTTTTCTAAGTAACCTGTAACATTTTCTTTTGTCAGCAGATTTTCTGATTCCTTGAATAACATCTTCTGTTCTCATTAATAGAGTTCTCAAATATAAAAAAATATATTTTCTAACATTTTTAAATACATACTCTGCTCAGTCATAATACCATAGTAATTAGTAATTAACTTTAGCTAACATAAAATAACACCTTTGAGTTCTTCATAAATGAGCTGTGATTAATCATAATATCATTTAAAATATGCTCCAGTGTTCTCTTTCATAAAATAATGCTAGAATATCTTCCATAAAAACAGGGAAAATATTGACTGAAAGTTGAAATTGATTAAATGAGTATATATTTTGAATTTAGATATCTCTAATTCTTAAAGGACAAGGCGAGTTAAAATACTTTTATCATGTTCCCTTCATATTTTTTAATGCTATTATCTTAACTAATCAATTTCTTACTATGTAGTTCAAACAATATCTGCATACTCAAATAGAAATTTATTTTAATTCAGCAAAACTTTATTGTTTGTAACATAGAAATCAAGGCTGAATCCAAAATAAATAATCAATAGAGTTACTGTGTCTTTAAGAGCTAAAACTAGGTACAGTTTTCTTTATTGACCTCCTACTTCCCCATTTCATTCTTAGAGTTTTGTTTTTATAATCAATCAGACATAGCTTTGTGTAAGACTGGAATTTTTTAAAAGAATTTTAAAACCTGATGGCAGTGGTGGAATAAAGTTTCTTCTATAAATATAAATTTATAAAGAAAATTTAGTTCATTGGGCAAGGTCTTTTCTTGCTCATCTCAGACTGTTTTACTACCTTAACACTCAAAGAAAAGGGAAGAGAGTACAAGAAAGTGAACTTTGTCCTGTAAAAATTATCTGATCTGTTCATTTCTCTTTGAAGTTATTGTTCTTTGATTTTTAACCTATCTTCATATAGCATCTATTTCATTGTAGTACATGATATTCCAAGTGAATAGCATTCATTTCACTTACAATATCTTCTTCCACATTTGTGTTCCATGATAGAAATAATTGTTATATTTCTTTACATAACTGAGAAGCTATGAGTTAGACATGTACTCGGCAATTATCTGTTGAATGGATACATATATTTAGTATTGTTAATCTTACAAATCATAAATACTTATTTCTTATATGAAAAAAATCTCCCATGAAAGGCCCTTAGTTTGAAGAAATATTAAAGAGAAGTTCAAAGTAGAATCTTTACTTTGATAACAAGGACACGATAACAAAATGGAAGATAATCACTCATGGGAATGATGACAAATATAAAGAGATCTTGGTTAGTTTTACATATCAGCTTGAGTGCTTGCATTTATCCATGTGTATAAATGTGTGTGCATGGGTTTATTCATATAGACCTGTTTATGTGTTCATATGTGTGTCTGGATATTCATACATGTGTATATATATATATATATATATATATGTTTATGAATGTGTGTTCAGATGTGTCTGTTCTCATGTGTGCCTGGCTTTGAATGTGTACCTTTGTGGGTTCATGGAATCCCAGGTGTGTGTGATCATATGCCGGAATGAATGTAAGTGTATGGATATGTGTATATCCAAACATTTTTTCATATCATATTCTAGGTGTATACGTTAGGGTATTTCTGGATAACTTCAATATTTGAATCATTAGAATAAGTAAAGAAAATTGTCCTTCATATTTTGAGTAGATATCAAATTAATTTAGATGATATAATAAACAAAATGACTAAAATGTCTTACCATCAGCTCTTTTGGTCTTTAATTTGCCTTCTTTTAGACTAGAATTTATACCATCAGCTCTCTTTGGCTTCCATATTACTAACTGCAGATACAGAAACATCTTGGCCTTCATATTATTACATGAAACAATTCCTTATTTTTATTATTTATAAATTTTAAAACTTTACTTGGTAGATATAAAGGAAAGTTATTTTCTCCATATCTTTTTGGACAAATATGCCCATAGTCGTTGACATGATTAAAATTCTTCTGGGAACTGAGTAGTTTACTGCAGTTACATCTCTGACCCAACTAATTAATAATTAAGGAAGTTATCCTCAGAAGCTCTCTTTTAAGGTTTTTTTTGAAAAGATAATGGGTTTAGCTGCTAAATCTTGAGAACTGAATTAATCATTTTACTTTTTTGGAAACTATAATACTTTTAATGATCTTTTACTATCCAGTAAAGTCTGTTGTGTGATCCGTGAATCACTATTAATGCCCATTGCTAATCTTTAGGAACATGCTATAGAACCCATATTTTTCAAATATATTTGAATTTATTTTATTTGATAGTGATTGCTAAATAGTGTGTGGATTATCATTTGAGTCAGACTACTCTGCACAAAGAAAAACACAGTTAATTTGATTTCTTTCATAAGAATATGAATGTTTGCTTGCTATCATGCCTCTTTCATCTAACTTCAAAAATTTTTACTTTACAAATACTTAAAATGAGAGAACTGGACTGTGTGAGATTCAAGATGTCTTCTAGATCTAAAACATTATGATTCTGTAAGGCTAAAGTAAATATCATTGTGTTGATTAATCCTGAATAAATGAAATGGATTTAATTAACAATTCAGATTTTTACCAATTATTTTTAAATGAAAACATGGACTGTTCTAATAAAAATGGAGACAATTTTTCTCTTAAGATTTACATACACACTGCAAATATTTAACTATATTTATGACAAATTGAATTGCAAACAACTTATATGGGACAAGATTACCACAAATCTGCAGCTTATACATTTAACACTCATGACTACAAAACTTTCCTAGGTCATGCATGCAGTCTCCTGAAACAGTTAACTCAAAAATGAATCAAAAGCAATATCTCACATTGCAATGCAAAGAGAAAAAAAAAAACAGAACAAATCATGGAAGAAATATGGAAAATGACAATAGTTTAACATACAAATAATGAATGCAACTACATATAATTAACATTGAAAGGAAAAAAATCAAATAAGAAGAAATATTTGAAGTAATGAGGGTCAAGCACTTTCCAGTGTTAAGGACAGACACTAAACTACAGATTTGGGACTGTGTAGTAGTATCAATACCCACACACCTGGACACACACACACACACAGAGGCATACCAAATTCATACTGCATAAAACCAAAATAAAGTAAACATTTTGAAAGAAGTCAGGAAAAAAATACCTTTCCTGTATAGAAATAAACAATAAAATTACAGAAGACTGATCATAAGCACTAAGAACAAAACTAAATGTGTGTGAAATACTTAAATCATTATAATAAAAAAGCACTAGGATTTGGTAGTCAGAGATTTCCTATAGAGGTGAAAGAGAAATATGGACATTTTCAGACAGACAAAAAGCTAGGGAATTTTACTGGCAGCAGACTGCACTGCAATAAATGTTAAAATAAGTTTCTTCATGAGGAAAATATGAAATAGGCTAGAAATTTGTATTTAAATGTAAAAAAGGGAAAAGAAACAGAAAATATATTTTATCTTATTCTTAATTAATGTAACTACTGAAGTCAGTAATTGTAACTTTTTGGGTAAATAGAGTTGAAGGAAATGAATAATAGCATAATGGAAAGGAGAGAATTGGGAATATTCTTTCTGAGTTAATAGTGAAATGATATGGTGTATATGAAAGTAGACTTAGATTAATTTAAAATGTATGTTGCAAACACCAGAGAAACATTGAGGCCTTTTTAAAAAGACATGTAATTGGTATACTAAGAGCACGATACAAGATATAAGTTGCTTACCTACAACCAAGGCTGAAAATGATGGCTATAGAACTAGAGCAATAAGCAGAAAACATTTATCAGTAGGAAGACATTAATTTAACAATACCAATAATTATTTTGTTAATGATGTACATATACCAGTTTAAACACGGAAATTATCAGAATAATAAAAATGGAAATCAACTACATGTTGTCTACAAGGGACCTATCTTAAATATGAAGACTCATGTAAGTTGAAGGGAAAAGGATGAAGAAATATATTCCATGATAATCCTAACAAGCAAGCTGAACAAATTCTAACTTGGTCATTTTTTTTTTTTGTGGGTACCGGGGTCGACCTCAGGACCTCACATGCCAGCAGGCGCCCGTGCAGATGAGCGATATCACTGGCCCTTTTTTAGTATGTGGGTTCCAGAAGTCAAACTCGGGCCCTCACACTTGCCAGGTAGGCGCTTACGCCGCTAAGCCATCTCACCAGCCCTAACTTGGTCATTTATATAATGCACAATGTGTTGATTCTTTGAGAAGATAGAATAATTCTATATGATAAGGCACTTAGCAAAGTACTATCAAAATACATGAAAAAGAGTTTTATAGAAGTATAATGAGAAACAGACAAATCTACTAAGTTGGAGGCATAAACACACTTTTGTTGGCAACTAAAGGTTAAACAGGCAGAAAATTTTGTAAGTATACAGATCTTCCTAACAGCACTAATATTCAACCTCATCCAATGAAATTTATAGGATACTCCATCCAACAAAAGTAGAATAAATGTTCCTTTGAAGGTCATGTGAGACTTTGCCCTAAATCATAAAACATAGCATAAAAAATTTAAAGAATAAAAGTTATGTGAAGTATATTCTGAGAGCACAAAGGAATAAAAGAAAAAGATCAAATACAGAAAGATAAAGAATTCTCAAATATTTATTATAGAATGCAAAACATTCCTAAATAATTCATTGATCAAGGAAAATGTCCCAAGATATGTTAAAATATTTTGGATAAAATGAAAATACAACTCGTCAAAACTTGTAGGATACACCAAAATTAACTTTGAGAAAGAAATTTATAGCATTAAGTGCATACAGTAGAAAAGAAGCAACACCTAACATAAATGGCCTAACTTTCCATTTTGGTAATTTAGAAGAACAAATAGTTGTAAGCCAGGAGTAAATAGAAAAAGGAAAAAGGTAAGTGAAAATAGAAAATCAATAAAGAAAATTGAAGCAAAAATAAGCTGGTTCTTCGAAAAGATCAATAAAATTTCTACCCAGACAACCAAGAAAAAAATGTGAATAGAAATAAATTGCTGATATCAGAAATGAAAGTGATACCATTGCTATTGATACCATGTATGTTAAAAGCACTATAAAGGTATCTGTTAATATGCCAACATAGTTAATAACTTAGAGGAAATGAACCAATTCATTGGAAATTACACTATCTGTAATCATTAATTTTATATGTCAACTCATCTGGCCACAGATGCACAGATTAAGTATTATTTCTAAATGTGTCCAGGAGAAATTTTTGGATAAGATTGGTATTTGAACCGGTAAATTCAGTCTAATAGATTGTCCTCTCCAGTGTGGTTTGGCATCATCCAATCCACTGAGTGTCTGATGAGAACAAAAGGAATAAGAAAAAGGAGGAATTCACTGCCTTTGCTTCTTGCCTGCCTTTTTAAGCTGGAACATGGGTCTTCTGCCCTTGTGCTAGAATTTACTTCATTGCCCCTCATCTGAGGCTTTTAGAATTGAACTAAAATTACAGAAGCAGGTTTCCTGTGTGTTCAGCTTGCAGATCATAGGAATTCTCATCCACTTCCTAATAATCTTTTTCTGTATCTGTACAATATCTATCTGTGTATCTATCCACCCACATGTCATCAATTTAACACAACATAACACAGTGCTAGAATGCTATTCTGCCCTTATTTTGGGGGAATATAAATAAATCAATGGTATCTGACCCAGAAGCCCATGATTCTGCTATAAGTCGAATATATGCATATATGTATGTATTTTTCTAGTTATCATCTATCTCCATATATACATTTATATGCACATAAAGAGAAAGAAAGAAAAAATAAAAGAAAGAAAGGAAAAAAGAGTGGGAGGGAGGAAAGAAGGAGAGGAAAGGAAAAGAAGGGAAAAATGAAAAAGAAAGAAGGAAAGGCCCTGCACATCTATGCTTTCCTTTTCACACAACACACAAATCTTTTCATACACAAATAGGAAATCTTCCAATTTAACATGCAACTTTTCATCAAATAAAAAATAAAGGATTCATTCCTTCTCAGTGAGAGAAAACACAAAGTAATAATTTGCTATTGAGTCTCAAGAGATTGTATCCCAAAGCAATTACCACCCAGTCTAGTTCCCATAGCCAACCAACACTGAGGAAAAAAAAAATAAGATATCTCTTTTTTTTACATAAGGAAAATTTGCAAAATCCTCAGCAGCTCTGCGTGTGTTAACTAGCAGTTTTCTTTGCCCTATAAACACAGGACTACTGTAAAGCATTCCAAATGAACATCTTTGGAGTATTATAAATATGTTTCATTTATATTTCCATTGGATAAACTATCTCTTTCTCCAGAGGTAGGGTCAGTCATATCTACATTTTATTCTGTTTCCAATGATCCAGTGAGGAGCAGTGATTGTAATGTGGTAGTATCTGTTTGAAATTTAGGGAAAACATACTTGTATGCGTTGGAAAAATCATCCCTTTATTAGGCACTAAGATCTGTACACTAAAAGAGCCCAGATTTAGAGCAGCAGCACATGAATAAACTGCTAGTCTAATCAGGTGAAGCATCTCTCTTCAGCAGTTACCTTTGATTTCCTTGATTCATTTTATGAAATTTAGTCTCTCTCAATAGAGGATGTTATTTTTCAGCAATTAAAATATATACTTTAAATAAATATCAGCAGATCCATGTTAGCTTATGTTAATGACAAACAATTTGCTTGATGATAATACATTCTACTTGAAATCTGCCTTTCAAAATTTTAGATTATCTGACATTTTAAATAATGTTCCTGTAGTTACAAAACTGGAGTGTATACTCTACTTATTATGAAAATTAACATAGCAGGCAATAAGATTATTTTGAAATGTGAAACTTATTAGTGTTTACTAAAATTTCAAATAATTTTAATTTAAAATATGTGTAATTGGATTCATTTGTAGGAAAACTTTTTTTCTGAAATTATGGTTAGATTCCTTTTTGCTTTCTGTGAGTGTATCTAATGTATTTTTGAGGACGAGCTGAAATTCTGATTAAGATGCATTATAAATTTGGAAATAAAGCCTTTTATCAGCAGTGATCATCTTCTAAGCTTACAAAGTTAAAACTTTGATATGCTTCATTTCTTTACTTGCAACTTTGAGAAAAATTTGCTTTATCAGCAATTTTTGCCTTAAAAAGCTAAATTCACAGAAGATTTATGGCTTCATTGTTATAGATGTCAGCTAATTCCTTAGGGTATTGGGAGATGAGATATAGAATAAGGGATTCTACTCTTCAGAATGGACAAAGTGAAAATCATACAAAGTCTTCAGAATTGTATTACGTACTAGTTTGCAGGACCCACTCCATATCTAGTCTCATTTCATCATGAAAAAATGTTTTAAGGCAATACAACACTTTAAACTTTAATATTAGTTTATGTTCAAATTTTATATACTATCATTGTATTTATTGATTGAGACACCATTTTTTAAAGAATGTATTAACTGGAGTTTTCTATAATGGGCCAACAGACTGATGTCCCTTATAATACACCAAGGAGATCTCTAGTTGATTCCCTCCCTTACTTTTGGTAATGTTATTGTTCAGTTTCCTATAGGTCAAGACATTCCAGAGGCCACTCCAATCTTACAATCCGCTATTATTATTTGCAGCTTTCCTCTTAAAAATAAGTGTTGTATTTTAGTCTCTGGATTTGGAAAATATTAACAGTTCCATCCATAAAAGGAAAACTGGTTTAATTCCAAAGTTAGTTTATTAAACTTTTTAAAAATTTTCTTTATTTTACTAATTTTTATTTTCTATTTTTAACTGATGTATGAAAACACTAAATTTGTACATGTTAATGGAGGACTATGTAATATTTAGCACAGTTTCACCTATTCGTGTTTCATATGATAGGATTTCTTTTATGACAATAGTACTCCATGGTATGTATGCACCACATTTTCTTTATTTATTCATCAGTTGATTGATACTTAAATTGTTTCCATTTATTGCCTGTTGTGAATAGTGCTGCTTTGAACATGGCAGAGCAGATGCTTCTTCAACATACTAACTTAATTTGCTTTTAATATATTCCCAGGGCCAGTGAGATGGCTCAGTGGTGTAAGCGCCTGCCTGGCAAGCTCGAGGGCCCGAGTTCGACTCCCAGGAACCCACATACGAGAAACGGGCCAGTGATATCGCTCAGCGGCACGGGCGCCTGCTGGCACACGAGGTCCTGAGGTCGACCCCTGGTACCCACACACACACACACACACACACACACACACACACACACAAAAAATATATATATATATATATATATATTCCCAAAAGTGGGATTCTTGTATCATATTGTAACTTTTTAATTTTTTGAGAAACATCTGTATTGTTTTCCATAGTAGTAGCACTAATTTCCATTCCCACCATCTGTGTGCAAGGTTCTCTTTTCGATTTATCTTTTTTGATACTTGTTATTTTTACTCATTTTGATAACGGCCATTTTTATTGTAGTAAGGTGATATGCCATTGTGACTTTGATTTGCATTTCCCTGATGATTAGTGATGTTAAGGATTTTTTCACATACCTGTTAACCGTTTGTATGTCTTCTTCTGAGAAATCTATTTACTGCCCATTTTAAACAGGATTTTTTTGTTTCTTTGCTATTTAGTTTTAGTTCTTTATGCATTTTAGATATCAATTCCTTTTCAGATACATACTGTGCAAATATTTTCTACCTTACAGTTTCAGATTTGGGCATAAGCCAGGGTTATTGAGCAAACTCTTTTAGGTGAGCCACATAGTAATAGCAGATCCACACTGGAAAAAAGTGAGCAGAGGTATAAAGTGGACGAATGCAAGTGTTCATTACACTCATGCACACTGCTGGGTCCTGTAGGAATGGCCTGCTTAAAATGGTGGTTCAAGATGATACAAATACATAAGCAATTTATTAATAGCAATGATTTTGATACTGTAGATACACAGAGATACAGTCAAGAAATGAAAAAAAAAAAAAAAAACTCACCAAAAAGATAATTTATTTTGGTTTCCTGTATCAGGTTTAGAAAATGTTACATAGAATGTGTAAGTATTTAGGTATTCACAGTACTTAAGTAACACATTGTTGGATAATATATTTTTCTTTATATGTCCCTTATTTCATTTGTCTTAATTTGGAGTAAATATGACTGATTCTTTGAACATTTCTTTAACTTACTCATTTATTAGTGGAGCTGTGATGTCTAATACTCAAACATCACACCTCTGAAGACCACATTACTGTTATTTTGGAAATATATATATATATATATATATATATATATATATATATATATATATATCAGACATCCACTAGGGAAGTTGCAACATATTTCCTGTCAATATCCTGTCAATAAGTAGGCCAATACAGTATTTGTAAGTTATAGCGGATAATGTCTTCTCTGTGGTAAAACAGCCAGCATTGAGAGTACAGCTCTTAATAATGAAGGAAACCCTAATGCTCTCAAATGTTGGCTGTTTTGCCCCAGAGCAGACATTAGACATTATCTGAGGACACTATTGATTTTTTAATAACTAGAAGGATGTTATTGACATCTAGGGTTGAAGCTAAGGATGCTGTTAAGAATTCTGCAGTGTAAAAGGACAGCACTCCCAACAAAGAATTATCAAGTCAAAAATGTCATTAGCACAACTACTGAGAAATGCTGCTTCAGATAGTTGGGACAATTTTTGCATCATATCATTAATAGGAAGTGAAAGTTATGGACACAATTATCTTCACCACTTATTGATGTACGTAAGGGAATTCAAACCTATATAAATTATGAATATACAGAAATGTCTGAGGATTTTCTTTGAATAGTAATAAGGCATGGCCCAAGATTTGAAATACGTTAAACATCCTTGAGTGACTCTAATGTACCCATGTTTGGAATCTCCTGGGGTTAGATACTATAATACTTCTGAAGTAAGTCAAGGAATTAAGATAGTAATGATGAAAGCTGCCTGTTAGATTATAGAAATATGAAAGAAATGTGTAAATTTGGATGAAAAAGAAGCACAAAATATGTTTGTATTTCCCAACACTTATGTGCTATTATATTGCAGGATCCCAAATAGTTAGAGAACAAAGTAAGGGAACTACACATCTAGAATCTAGTGAGAAGAATGATAATAATGCTGGAAAATGAAGACAAACATGCCATTCTCCTTTTAAAGTCCATTGAAAATGTTGTCTATATCTTTTTCCTCTTTGTTGAACAAAGTTTCACACAGCTCTCATTATGTATTACACACTTAATACGCATTTGTACAATTGTAGAATGGGCATGCAAATGTTACAGGTAGAACTACAAAAAGTAAACATGAATTTTTGCATATTCATGTTTAAAAACCAACTCTTTGAAGTACCTTTCCTAAACCATACAGCACACAGACTTAATCTCTGGATTTATAAAATAAGCTATACTAAAACTAACATAAGGCCATATTTCTATATTATGAGCAGTGGAATAAATTTTGGATGCTACAAAATCAAAAATTCATAAAGAAAAAGTTTGTTATAAGATTTGGCAAAAATAATTTTTCTGTCCATCACACAGATAATAAATTAATGAGAAAAAGATGAAAGGTTCAGAAAAAGTGAAAAAGATAAGAACAAAGAAATCTTATATTAATAAATGCCAAGGCATAATTCACACTTTAAGATTCTGAAAATCAATCTATATTCTTAAAAAATAAATTTTTCAATCATTGGAAGTGAAAGCCTGTAACACATACAATTTATGCTCAAAGATTTCAGGAGAGAGAGTGAGGGATGAGAGAAAAAATGACAAGGCTTTTGTGCAAAACCTAAAATCTCACATATGGTGTACCATTTAATGGTCATGCACATTGGGTGAATACTATAACTCTTCTTAAAGTTAGAAATTATTTCTAAATCAAAAGTTATAAATAATCCCTACACGCACTGACTACAAAGTGCAGAATGATGTGATGTAGAAAATTATTGATAGTATGAATTTTTCAAGTATATGGAAAAACTTTCCTGACTGACTCTTGGGATAGTAATAGATCTACAAACTCTTGTCATCATATATTAGCAGAATCCATGAAAAGTAACACAAGAGTTGGACCTCTGAATCTATCCTACAAAGATACTCCAACATTTTACAGGTATGTATAGAAATAAATTACTATACCTATATTGCTGTCAGAGCTGTGATGACTTATTATCATAACTAGTGTCTTAAGTGAAACTATATACCAAAAGATATCTGAAAAAAGAATATAACATATATATGGAGAGGGCCTGTAATATAGGTCAGTGGCATAAGTGCCTGGTCAAGTGCAAGGTCCCGAGTTCCTGGTACCTGCATATGAAAAAAAATAAATAAGTAAAATAAAATAAATAAATATATATATATATACACACACACACACACACGGAGAGAGAGAGAGGGAGAAAGAGAGAGAAAGAGAGAGACTGCCAAAAATGTATACATACTTCAGATAAAGAAAAGACTTGTCTAAATATTTTAATATTGAATTTATTGAGACATTATAATAAAGTTACCTTTGGCCTCTACAATTACAAGAGGCCCTCACAGTGGTGGCCATTGGCTTCCAGACATTTATCAGTATGGCGAATTGCTGCTTGGGTAACCTTGGTCATTGAGATTGCTGCACATGCATTTTCAGTTTCTCCTCTAAGGGCGGGCAGTGAAGAATATACAATATCCACTAGTGTCTCTAATATGAGGGTAACAACATCTAATGAAAAATTATCAGACAATTTTTCTTTTCCTGAAGTGTGTGCACATTATTTGGCAGACTTTCTACATACATATATGCATGTGTGTATATACATGCATATGCATACAGGTAATATTTTGCAGTAGTTTTAATAATAATGAAATATTTTAAAGCACTTACATTTCATCAATTAAGGACTGTTTCATAAATTATGACTTACTGTAGAATTGGATCTCAAATACTGTATCCATTTCCTTAAAAAATAAAACCACTTCATGGTCACAAACAGGAAAAGATTAATGGCCTGTACTTAGATTTACTGGAAGCAAAGCTGTCATTTTTTTCATTATGTTAAATAGTCCTTGTTAACAACAATGATAACTTTCTTTCTTCCTATTTTATTGTTATTATTACATGTTAAATGTTCAAATTAATGGGATTGACTGTGATCTTTCCGTATATTTACACATAATTCATCGATCAACCTTTCTTCCGTCCTTGTTCTCTTACTTCCTGCCACGTGTGCACCCTTCCCACTCCCTAGTAATTCCACTTTTCTTTTCAGGGCTTTTTTCTTGTTGCTGTTTGTTTTTGTGTGTGCATATTTCAGTGTCCATAAGTGAGAGCAAACATGCACATTCCAAATGAGAGGTAAATGTGATAAAATGTATGCAGTTTATTTGTTCTTTGCATTGCATCAACTACAAAACACAGAATGATTTGACTACAAAAATATTGATATAATATTATTTAAAAGATAGTGGTTTAAAATTTAACATACATCGAATTGGCTTTCGTTTCCACTTCAAAATCCTTCCCTCCCTCCCAAGTTTAAGTGCTTTTAATTCCAAAGTGATAAACTTGTTTCATTTTAACTGATCTCTGTGTCTTGAATTTTAAAAAGATATATGAGTTAATACTAGTTGGTATTGGTGAATTATCACTTCCTAATAAAGAATTTTGTCATTTTTTTGCTGAATGTAAAACTAATGAAGGCTAATTAAAATATCAGACCCTCACGCATTCACATTCAAAACCATTTATCTTGACCCATTAAGAAAAGAATCACTGGTATGGAATTCTTTTGAATTCCTTGAACATTTAAAATAAAACTAACAAAAATAATTAATTTTTTTCTTTTGTCAGAATTCAAAATACAGGTAGGCTAGTAATTATGATTACAATGGAAATGAAATTATATTTCTCAATCTCCTACTGTTCATAAGGGATCATAACTCAAAACTCCAGTGTGATTTCTCCTGGGTACCTTTAAGCTGTATCCTTTTCACCAATCTTTATTTCTATGTTATTTCTCTCTTCTTGGAAATGCTACTACTTCTTAGATTTGCAGCCATCCTTATTTCTTTCCTCTGCTTTCAGCTTGATCACAGAGTCCACAGGGACTCTCTTTGCTATCTACTTTTCTTCTTCAACTGAAATAGAACGTTCTAAATTACTGACCTCTTCACTCCTAAATGAAGTTCACTCATTTGAAATGCTGGCAGTGATAAACTCCAACTTATTATCCCACAAACTGCTGAGCCTAAATAATCATTCAAGTTGTTTAAAGTCTTTGGAAAACGTATCAGAATTTTACTCCTGTACGACACCCAGCTGCTGGAAACTGAAAGTCCATTTAAAATACAAAAAAAGAAAGTGGAAAAATATCACAAAAGGGAAATCGAATGCCTACAGTTTTATGTAGTCCCAGTTTTCAAAATTCTGCCATGTTTGTGATATTGACAAAAGCTTAGACAGAGGGAAAAATTGTACCGATGACTGATTTGTTTCTTATTTGTTTGTTCTTCATCACTTGTCACAAAAGCATTATAAAACTGCAACACTTTTCCTGAAGAACAGCATGTTTCCGGTGATTTTACTGTGGTTTTCAGGATGCTTCAGTACTACTCCATGAAATAGCAAGTGGCTATCAAAATATATTAACAACAAAATAAATAAAATTTAAAATTAACAACACTTCTTGAATATTCCCAAATTTGGCCAGCAAAAGGCCATGTAAGCTATTTCCTGTGCCCTTTCAACACATATTTAAACTTTTTAAAGTACTTCCTTATTTCATAGTGCAAAAACAAGTACTGAGCCCTTCTTGTATTTCACCATATACATCCTTGAAATCTGCAATATTCAGTGCATATATATTTATAATTCTTATCTTTTCCTGTTGAATTGTTCCTTCAACTAATACGTAGTGACCTTCTTTGCCTCTTCTGATAAGGTGTAGTTTGAAGTTTATTTGGGAATAAAATTGCTATCCCTGTTTCTTTTAGGGTCCTGGTGCATGGTATATAATTTCCCAACCCTTAATTATTAATCTGTTAATTTCTTTTTGGATTAAATGAGTTCCTATAAAGCGAAAGAATGTTGGGTTCTATTTTTTATCCAATCTGCTAATCTGCGTCTCTTAATTGGGGAGTTGAGGCCATTTACATTAAGTGTTATTACTGAAAGATATCAACTTTTTTCTGTCATTGGATTATTTTTTGTTATTGACTCATTTATTTTATTTTTTTTTTTTGTTATTTAATTACTCACCTTGCTTGATGTATTTACTGCATCCGACTTTTTGGCTTTCTTGGGTTTTCTCTCTGTCTAGGATATTCTTGAGAATTTTTTGACGTGTTGATTTGATGTTCATGTATCTTTTAAGGTACTCTTTGTTGTGGAAGGTCCTTATTTTTCCATCAATTTTGAAAAATACTTTTGCAGGATATAGTAGTCTGGGTTGGAAATTGTTTTCTTCTAGGGCCTAATGCACTTTACTCCAAGCTCTCCTGGCCTTTAAATTTGTGCTCAGAAGTCTGCTGTCACCCTCATAGGTTCACCTTTATGCGTGATTTTTTGTTGTTGTTTTTCTCTAACACTATTTAAGATTCTGTCTTCTTTTTGGACATCTGGGAATTCACCTATGATGTGTTGTGGGAAGCTTCCTTTTTTCATCATTGTTATTTGGTGTTCTGTAAGCCACATTTACTTGTATGTTGAGTTATTTCCTCAAAATTGGAAAGTTTTCTGCTGTGATTACTGTAAATAGATTTTTTTAAATCCATGTGTGCTGTCTTCTAATTTCTTCGTAACTCCAATTAGTTTTAAATTAGTCTTCTTAGCATCCTCTAGTAGCTGTTCAATGGATTTTTGTTTTCTTCTCATTTTAATGCCTTCTCTGAGTAAATTGTCATGGATTTTCATTTTGTCTTCAATTTCTGAAACCCTCTTTTCACAGTTGTCATTTTTGTTGTTTATGAATTCTACAGAACTTTTATCTCTGGGAGTTTTGTTTGATACCTTTTCATGGATTCTATGTCTGTGCTAAATTTTTTGCTCATGTTTTGAGCAGTTTTGGGCAGCTCTTCCAATGTTTTATTTGTTTCTCCCATATCTACATTGGCAATTTTGTATGTCACTTGCACTATTTTTTGATATGTCCTCTCTGAATTTGCCAAGTTTCTTTACTTGTTCCCTGATCATTTCCTAAATTTCAGCTATCTAGTTTTTGCTTTCCATTCCATGGGTCCCCCTTAGATCTACTTAGGGAGAGATGAAAAACTTTGGGGGTGTTTTGTTGCCATGTTTTTTTCAGGTTCCTATTATTGTTATTACTATTATTATCATCGTTATTATTATTTTGTGCTGAGGGTTGAGGTCAAATAGAGTGAAGAGAGATTGTTGCTGACATGAGGAACTCTTTAGTTAGATTCTGTTTTTCTGATAGAAAACATATTTTGGCTTTTTGCCCAAAGACATTGTCTACCCCTTCAACCTACTCAATTTAATTGTGTTGGACCTGTCAGTGTGTTGTAAGGAGAGAATTTTTACTGGTTGCAACATCATCAACAGATTCATATATACATCAATCACAAATATTAATACTTGCTTTGATAATTTCACCTTTTGTCAATACTAATTACAGGTTTCATTGTACTGCTATCTGTAATCTTTCTAAAATGTAGCAGGTAGGGAGAAGTAGGAAGGTAAGGGAGGGAAGGGAAGGGAAGGGAAGGCAATATATCAATAGTAAGAGGAATGTAAGAGAAACGACACTAGGTAAAAAATAGGAATTCGGACTGTGTGGGAGTTATAGCTGGGTTAAGATTTGAAAGAGTATTTGTGTGGGCAGGAAGATGAATGCAGAGAGGTAAAAGTGTATTGAGAAATACCCTTTTATGTTGATGGAGGCCCTGAGACTGTCAGTATCTGTTAATTGTCTGTAAATAACTGTGTTTGGATCCTCTAAGCCCAGTTTTGTTTAGGATTACCCTGACATACCCTTAAAAGGCACTGCTGGATTCACGGTGCTGGTTAAGTTTTATTCTCTAAAGCAGTGATGCCAAGCCCCTGTTACAGTTAACCTGTTACATGGAGAGGGGGGGCAAGGCAAGGAGACAAGATAACGAGGAAGAAAGGAGCACAAAGAACAGGGAGGGGACAGAGTAAAAGATAAGAGGGAAGAAACACTGAAAGAGGGAGCAGGTCAATGGGAAACCCTTGAAATTTAAAGTATAAAAACCACCCAATTACCAGTTAAGACGTAAGAACTAAAAGAAAAAAAATGAAAACAGAGAACAGAAAAAAAAAAAAAAAAAAAAAAAGACTGCAACCAGGATGAATCAAATGTAACAAAATAGCAAGGATACAATAACTATAATTAACATAATAACAGTGGAAATAGAAACCCTTCACACAATTGCTACGGTATTCAGCCGGAGCTTTCAGGCCGGTCCCCCTACACCGGCACCACTTTCTAGCCTTGGGTAACCAGCGGTGCCCCTCGTGGGACAGAAAATTGCCCGTCTGAAGCCTTGGGGACGTTGCTCCCTCTGCACACTGTGAACTGCGTCCTAGTACTGAGTTCCAGGCATGTCCCCCTGCAGACCTACATGGATGTCCATGCTTTAACCGATTTGGGGAAGGGCAAATATCACAGACTTCACCCTTTCCTTCACAAGTTCTCCTTACCTATTACATGGTTAAAAAAAAAAAAAAAAAAACCGATAGCCCAGGCACAGTTCGCTCTCTGTCCTCTGATGTCTGTTTCAGCCCAGCACACAGAAACAGTAGCAAGGCCCTTTCCTCTCCTCTGGCTTCCCAGAGTCACTCTGAGTGCCTCTGATTCAGGTAACTGTTGAAGAAGAACCGATTTTCCCTTTCTTCTGGAGTTCTCAGCTATGAGGTGCTGAGGTCTCCCTTATAGGAGTCCCCTGACCATCATGGATATGGTACTGAACACTGCACATACAGCACTCCTGTTGTTTGTGGGAGGAATGGAAGTTTATTAGTATTGCGGTCCATTTTGGGGCTGCCTTCTCGCTCTCTGGTGTCCCGGGCTACACCGGCACTGGAGCACCACCTGCTGGCCGTGGAGGCAGGTGCGTGTGTGTGCAACAATGAAATTCTCCATTCTGTTTTCCACTTCACTGGATTCCTAGGTTGAAAATGTCTTACTTCTTTGCACACAGAGCGGAAGATAGTGTGACTATGAGTCTATTTGGTCTGCCAGCCCATCACCGAAGGGCCAGCTTACTTCCTCCTTCAGTCTGATCCTTTCCCAAGATGGCACGCATACTGGATCTGGGGCTGGGGCTGGGAGCTGTCTAGTGTCCCCTCACAAGAACTTCAAACACTGGATTTTAGTTCAGCTGAATTGTCTTCTCTTATATCCTTCCATAGTGCATCAGATTTTATCTTTCACCCTTGTCTCAGAGACCTAAGTGCTTTTTTTAATTAATTAAGTTTATTGGTACATTTTAGATATGCATAATGATCACATTCATCATAGGGAATTTGTACAAAATATATCTTGATTCTTCTTTTTCTTACATTCTCCTCCCCTCACTTCAACCCCTCATCCCCTCCTCCTTTACAAAAGCTTTGTTTCCATTTTTTTCCTTTTTTTCTTTTTTTTTCACTTCCTTTCCCTCTCCCCCCTCCCTAGTTCCCTTTCCCATTCAAAAATTTTCTTCCTATTTTACAATATCTACTATACATTTTGGTCTTTATTTACACTTTCCATTTCTCAAACCAGAGAAACAATGCACTATTTGAACACGTGTTCGATTTATATCACTTAAGAGTAAGTTCTCAAGGTGCATCCATTTATCTAAAAATGTCTCAAGTTTCTTCTTCTTTATGGCAGAGTAGTACTCCGTTGTATATATATAAAAAAAAATCTTCATTCATTCATCAATTGATGGGTATTTGGGCTGTTTCCAAGATTTAGAGGTCCTACTTCTTGAAAATGTTGCCTTGATGATTAAGCTTCCAACATATACAATTTGAGGAACATATTCAAATCATGGCAGCACTGTGATCAATAAATTCAATCAGGTCAAACTCAACAGATTTATCCTTGGTATGATACACTTAGAAATTTTTCTCACCTGTATTAATCAGGCTTGAGCCAATGTGTTTGACAAAATTTTGCAATTCTTCATTGTGTACAGTGAATCTTGTCAGGATAGGGTAGGTAGTCATGTTTTATGTTCTGTTGGAATTTAAGTCTAGGTATAAGTCTGTAAGCAAGAAAAGTAATGTATGTTGGAATTGAAAATTAGAATCTACCTAGAAGGTTAATACTTCAGGAGCAATCATTATTGGGATAGAAGGCAAGACTGAGCTAATCACAAGTAGGGAGTAAGGGCAAAGTAAGTTCTACAGGGTGTTCTAGGTCCTCATATTCATAATTTACCCACTTAAATGTCCACTTTGTAATTCAAGGTCTCAGTCTTGATTAACATTATAATTTTAATAAAATACTTAATAAGGTTGTGAATTAAACTTATACAAATTGAAATTTAGATGACTGTAAGATCAAACTTGTCTGAGTACTGGAAAATTCAGCTCTGTGCCTTAAGGAATTTTGACTTTCTCAGAGTAATCAGAAAAACGCTCCAGTTTGCTACCCATGTTATAAGCTAGGGATTTAAAACCCGCTATTTGTTATTTTCTTCTTGTGAATTCTTCCTGGTCTTAAATTATATAAATCTCTGGCCCATAGTTCTTGTATTCTTGAAGTCTTTGTTTCCCCCGATGCACTAATTTAAGATCTAATATAACTCACATCACCTAGTTACTTCATTCTAGGCTTTCTCTTGTGCTCGTTCAAGAAGGAATTTTTCCAGTGAAAAAAGAATGCCAGTCTTTTATTTTCCATTGGCAATAAATTTATTACTGCCTTCAAATCTAATCAGTGCAGAGAACCAGTTACAAATTCAAGAAAATATGCTTCTATTTCCTAGAGCCACTTCTCATATGAAATGCTCTGTTGGTCAGAGTTTGGTTAGGAAAACTAATATGACAAATTTTTGTGTGGAAATTCACAGGCATACAACCACCAATCAACAAAGGTAAAAGAAGGCTGCAGTTGTTTTTAAGAACTCTTCTAGAAGGCATAATAACATTCGAAGAGTCTGGGAGTCTCCACATATTAACACAGACTGTAGTACCAGATACACAGCACAAATCGATCTGTAGATTTTCTAGAGCCATACTTAGAAGTTTGCTTAGAACCTCACACCCACACATCTACATGCAGTCAGGTCTAAGAAATAATGATCCTCCCCAGCACCTTCTGAATTTCACCAAGTCTTTCTTTGATAGACATTAGTATAAATCAACACATTGAAAGATCTTTGCAGCAGGTAATCTACTACATAACCTGAGTTGCAAAGAAGAGCTTTTAAGTATCCACATTGCCCACCAAATTTTGCGATATCCTGTAAGTGAGAAATAAGCTTCTATCTTCTTAGAATTTATCTTTATCTGATATATAAAACCATAAAATTATACATGTTAATGGGAAGAGTGTAGCAGTTCAAATATATATATATGCATTTCACTTTTAAAATTAAACATATATGTCTCCTTAAATAGTTATTATTTGTTTATGAGGAACACTTTCAAATTTTTTCTTCTAATTTTGAAGTATATTAAGTTCATTATTGATATGTATAACACACAGAAACTTCTTGCTCCATTCTATTATAACTTACTATTTACTGATCAAACTTTTCGTAACCTTCACTTTTTAATCTCCCAAGCTTCTGATAGCCACCATTCTATTCTTAACTTCTATGAGAACAACTTTTTGGACTCCATGTATGAGTGAAATCATATAGTGTTTGTCTTTCTATGTCTAATGTTTTTAACTTCAGTTACTGACATCCACTTTCATCCCAGTTGTCTCAAAGGACAGGATTTCGTTCTTTTTATGGATGGATAATATTCCATGGTGTTACGGCTTGTATATAGACGTCCCCTCAAAGCCTCATGTGCTCATAGCTGGGGCTTTTCAGAGGTGGATAATTCTAGGGTGTGTGATGCTGGGATTATGTTGTGTGATGCTAGCTTTAAATTGTGCGATACTGGAATTAAGAATGCATGATTACTAAATTAGTCTACCGATTAGTTAAGCATAGTTCTCCATGTGGATGATAGGAAGGCCCACTCTGGGTGTGGGAGGCACCATCCAAAAGGCGAATAGCTTGGAAGGGATAAAAGGGAGAGGCTTCTGCCTCACTGCATGCTGCTGCTTGCTGCTTTGCTGTCGCCTGCATGCCGCCATAAACTCTTTCTCCTTCTCAGTGCCCTTCTGCCACGCCACCCTGCCTTGGAGCCAGCCAACTATGGACTGAGACCTCTATAGACTGTGAGCTGCAATAAACCTTTCCTCCTTTAACTTCGGGTGTCTGGTATTTTGTCTCCGCAATGGGAAAAGTAACAAAAAAAAACAAGATGTACATGTACAACATTTCTTTTGTCCATCCATTAGTTGATGGCCACTTTGGTTGGTTCCAATTAGTAAGTATTATTAAACATCTATATTATTTAAACTACCATATTGTGTTTCTTAATTATAATATCTTAGCATTTATCCCAACTAATAAAAATAGTATTATTTAATATTGTTGTTATAGTCTTTTAAATTTACTTTTACTTAATTATCTGATATTGTATTAATTCTGTGCAATCTTTTTCTGACATTTTTCTTGAGTATAGTCACTTCTAATTTGTTTTCCTGCCATCTGCAGATATGGGTTTGGGGAGAAAGATATAGGGATAAAAGCCACTTCGCTACCTTATTCCTCAATGTAATATTATAGTTTTCATAGACCATCCAGTCCTACTGGTAAAGATAAATTATTTTATTTCTTTAAAACTGATTTTAACCATATTAAACAAGAACCTTAGCATGTACCATATATAAATAATAAGTGAGACCTCCATGAAAAGTATTGCAAATATATTTACCTCAGGATTATTTCAGTTATAATAGTTAAAATTTAAAAATAATTTCTACCAGTAGGATAATGTTTAGTAATATAATAGAATCCCCCCTTGATGTAACTAACCACTTGCTATGTAATAAATCTAGTCTATCCAAAATTCTTATTTTGAAGCCCCAAACCCCAGTGTGACTATATTTGAAAATAAGGCCTTTAAGAATGTAATTAAGGTTACATGGGGCCCTGACAACAGGGCCCTAATCTGATAGAATTGTCCTAATAATGAAGGAAGAGATACTAGAGAATGATTCCCACACCCACGTCCACATTGCACAGAGGAGAGTTCATGTGCCGATCTTAGCAAGAATATGCTCCCTTCATATCGAGGAGAAAAACCTCTCTAGAAACAAACCTGGCTGGTGCCTTGACTTCCATCTTCTGGAACTTTAAGAGGAGAGCTACAGGTTATTTAAGCCATTTACTCTGTAGTATTTTCTTATGGCAGGCTAAGTTGACGATGCACAATAATCAAGTTTTAAATAAATATTTAATAATATAAGTAAAAAAGAGAGTCAAAATAAAGTATTTCTATGAATGCATTTATATGCATACGTGTATATTTGAATATATGACTACTTTTGAACATAGAATATACGAATATGTTTTATACGCTGAAGAAGGACCTTCAAAGAACTACATGGAAATAAAAAGTATTTGGTAGGAGTTCATGAAAATCATTCCATTCTTGGGCAGCAAAGCCCTGTTCTCCAAAAGAGCTGCAAAGTGATGAGTCACAATATCTTAGCTGCAGCCTGGCCAACAGTATCTGTTCAGAACTTTCAAGTTGATTTTGTGCAGTCTCTGGAGACTCATTTTAACTCTGTTTATATGAAAGTAATTTGTCTAAAACCTTGGCAGATGAAGGGAGGACAGAGTGATGAAAGTGTAGAGTTGTCACTGAAAGCAATCACTGAGAAGTCAGAAATGTACACAATCTAAATTTAGGCTCTGAAGAGTGATGATGACAGAGTTCCTTAGGCCTAGAATGTTCCCAGTAGCGAACTAAGATTTCTAATCAGAATATGTTTTGTTGTACCTAGTTATTTAGAAAGAAAAGTAGACTTTGCCTGACCTTTATGTTCACTCTGCTAACCATCCAGTTTGTGTTGATGTTCATTGGTGTTTCTGAAGTTTTACTTTGGAAATATTTTTTCAAATTAATTTAGCTTTCAACTTTAAATTAGTGTGTCATTTGCTTTTAAAGAAAAGTTTATTTTATGAGGTTAATGGGAATTACCATGGTCAGTGGTGAGCATTTGAAAGGTACCTAAGCCCCAAAGATGAATGTCTCGACACCAACCAACGATGACTCTTTTTCCTGTACCCTAAAGCAGGTGATGTGATCTTTCCACACAAATACAGTATTAATCTTATTTTCAATTGACTCACACTTCTCTGATGATCCGTTGTCTTTCCCTACAGGAATTTATGCAACATAGATTGTACTATCCTAGATTGCGATGTTAGCCAAACCTAGCAAAAACTAGCCTCTGACACTCTAGAGGGTCAGAACTTTAGATGTGGGAGTGAACAAGTGTAAAGCAAGCTCCCCGGCCATTGTTTCTGGCTGGTGTACATGCTCTTAGAATTATCTGTGCTGGACTAGTTCACAACTGGAAATCAAATGTAGGTTTTTCATTGTTTGTTTTGCTGTTATCTTTTTTGTTTATATGTTTGCTTAACATAGAAAGGAGCCCCTATCTCTTCCAGGGTCCAAATGAAAGATTTAGAAAGTAGTGAACTACTAAAATGCTTATTCTACATATGCAATTTAGCTTTATAACTAGATAAACATAGGCCAAGTTGGCTTTACAATTTAAATAATATATTTGCACAGGTGTTCCTTACTGGGCTTTTATGATACTTGTCTCTTAAAAGAAGTGCCTTAACATTTTCAGGGATCTCTCTCGCTCTCGCTCTCTTTCTCTCTCTGTCCATATATGTGTATGAAAATGTAATAGGGGAATCAATGAAAAGAAAAACTGAAATAATGAAGAATTCTGCTATGGCTTTTAAGATTTCCTGGTTATGTTACATTATTTATTATTTGATATGCTTTCCAGATAGCAGGCAGATAATATATTATTTGTAGGGCCAAATAAAATATCTATATCATGAAAGCAAATGTATAGGAAACTTTAGCTTAAACAAGAAAATATGGAAATATTTATCTAATTAAAACATATAATTACAAATTGAAACAAATGTTATTTTAATCCAATTTTTAATTTAAATCATGAAAAGGAGCATCAATAAATGCAAAAACTACTAAGGACATGCCAACAGAGTGGTAAAAAATGAAAAACAAACCTAAAATGGGATGTAAATCAAATTAATTCCAAAACTTCCAAGCTGGTTTCTTCATGTGTGTTTGAAGTTAAGTAATCTGAGGACATATGAGATATATCAACATAGGTTTATAGAAAATAAATCTAATGTTCCCCAGTGTCATAGGCTTCTGTCTTCATAACTGATTTATATGGTGCCTTAGATTCTGATTATAAGGAGATAGTGACTTGAAAAGACATCATCTCCTTTCACCCTGTTATTTACCTGCCTTCACAGTCGATACACTTATACCTGGATGATGAGAATCTGGAAACCCACCCTTGCTGCAAAGTTGATCATCATGAATGAGGTATTTCCATAATTTATTTTCTTGCTTTAAATGTAGCAAGATTAAATATGACACTACTCAAAGTTATGTAAGTTTACCTATCCCATGAGATTCTTAAAAGTTCAGAATGAATAAATAAATTAATATTTTAACATGCAGCGGAGAAATCCTTAATCAATGATGATTATTTTACCGTGATCTTTTGTAGTTGTTTCATATGAATGTAAAAGAAGATTTATTTACAGAAGCATTTTACAAAGAGAAAAAGCCATAGAAATATATGGGGGAATATCAATGTATAATGATCATCACGTACATATTTTAAAGAAAATATGTAATACAATCTATAAAAAATTATGACTTTTATTTTTCCTAAACTTTATTTTGAACAGTTGTAGGAATTTTAATAAAGCAACCTGTATACTTCTCATCAACTTTCATTGTTAACATTTTTCTTTGTATCTTTGGTATTTTATATATATATAATATATATATATATATATATATTATATATATATATAATTTGAAAATGAATAATATGATATGGTAGATAGTAATACCATGTAAGCTCTAAATATTTTTAAATATCATTATACATATAAGAAAATAAGGAGTATCTCTTACATAACTATAATAGAAACATCACACAAGAAATTTTAACAATGATACTATACTATCATTCGATGCATAGTCTGTATGTCACAATTATCCTAATGCCTTTCATGAGTGTTTATTTTTCTAAATTTATTAATTGGCATATATTATAAAATTGTAACTATCATCAATTTGTGTGGTATCTGTTTTTGTTCTTTTTAAATAAATATTACTGCTGAGATTTTTTATACTTTCAAATTTTGATCTGAGAATCTTTGCAGTAATGTAACAAAAACTAAATACTGTTAAAGGAAATCTTAATTTACTGTCATCATTATTAAGTAATATTGTTTTTTTATGCTTCTTTGATTCCATTCTTTACTAGAGCTGATTATATGGATTTTGTATGCGTGTTTGTCTTGTCATTTAATACACTGCAATTAAAATTCAGTTAATGGTTAGCGTTATGTTTTCAAATCATCTCTAAATATTTTTGAAATATCAACTTAAGAATGATACCTTTCAATAATTGTATTGCTAAATTCTGTTAATATGATTGGGAATTTAGAGGTTTTTTTCTTACTATCATATAGTCTATTATTTTGTGTATTTTGCATTCCATGTTAACTCATTCAAGAATAATCTTTATGTTATTTTTTCTTAATCATACACTTTGGACAACACTAATTTATTTTCCATTAATAGAAATTAACTCAAAATAGTTTAGGAGAAAGAACATTGCACTGGCTAATAAAATAGTTTTTTAAACTAAAATGAATGACAGAAAATTTCAGTAGCAGCAACCAGGAAAAACAACAACAACAAAATGCTGCTAAGACTACTATATCTAGTTTTATCTACATTTTTAATTTTAGTAGTTTTGGGGATATTTTCTCATCGAATACTTTCTGTAAATAATGAATACATAAATATTGATAGTGCCTGAATTTTATAATACATAACTTGTGCCACTGCAGGAAACTTATTTTGATTTTATTCTAATTTCCATTAACCCAAGGAGAGACTAATTGGCTAAGCTTAACTAGGTAGCTCGGTGATACAAGGACATAGAAGTTATACTGGTAATAATTTTTCATGGTCATGTCTCTTTTTGACACTTAAATACATGCAAAGATAACTGAGAGTTCTAAAATTACAGAAAAATAAGCAAAGAAACACACTAATTCTGTAATGGATGTAATTATAAGGTATGCACTTTGGACTTTTATCTCTGCCTAAGATATGGCATAAGCATTTACAGAAATTTTTTTCATTGATTAGGTGAAGTTTACATAGAGATCACGCACTTGAAACATTACTCTAATTGGAATAAAGTTTTTTATGCATTTGGTAATTTACATTTTAATTGTTTTTGATACAGAAATGTAACTAATATAGCTTAAATAGTCATATAAATTTTATTTGCTCTTGATCATTTTTAAATATAAAATTTTTACATAATTGCTGTGCCATGGTTTACATATCTTTGGATGAATGAGAAATAAGTGATGAATAAAGAATTAGAAAAACCCAATTTTTATCAGCTTTAAATGTATCTGTGCTTTTGGGTCCCTAGATATTTATGAACTTAGTTCAAGCTGTATATTATGAGAATAATTACTAAACCAAAATGGTATTGGATTAATTTGTCTCTAAAACTAGTTTCATCTGTTTGCACACCCATAAGTATGAGTCTTCTGGGGCCATTGCTCTCTCATTTAATTAAATATTACAGCTAAATAAATACTTTGCTTAAAATATATTTATTCCTAAATATAAGCCTAGAACTAACCATTCTCATCTCCATACTATGGTTAAGCATGATTGCATAGGTTGTTTGACTTCATTTATGTTACCCAGCTTTTCGTGGAGTTTGCCATGAATGGATATTACAGTAACATAGCAGGCCGTAGAGTAAAATAGGAAAATGATAGGAAGCAAATTTCCTCGCTCCTCATTTTAATCATTACTGAATCTGTCTAACATTTCAAAGGTTTTTCATTAATATCCCAAAAATTCTACAAAATTATGCAAATAACTAAAAACATGCTATTAACTGATCTGGTAAAATTATCAGACTTTTTCTTTTGATTTTAATATATTACCTTGTAAAAAATGTAAATTCACTGTAGTTTTCTAATTGTTCAATTACTTCCTTCACTAAAAATTATTTATCTATGAATAATATTTTACATACTTGTAATGAAAATACAGGCACAATTTTAATGTATCAAAACTATTCATCTAGATTTTTATATAAACTTTACTGTAATAATAGTCAAAGTACAATTGACACAAATATCACTAGTTGTAATTTATATCAATTCTCTTAATATTTAATTTGTAGGTAGGACTATATGTGAACCTGATACATTACATAAAATTTGATATTAAAAATATATCTAATACTCATTAAACTGGTAGTGCTTTCCAGGGTGTACAGACTCAGTAATTATTTTTACTACATTTAAAGATAAACATTTTTTTCTTCGTGCAAACACAATCAGTCTTAAAATTCTATACATGGACAAATTTGAATTGTTGATCTTCATTACCAAGTGTCATTCTTGCTTCAGTCTCATAAAAATAAATGCAACTTAGTTCTATAATGTGAGTCATGTTGAGCTTAAAAGTTTGATTTTTTTTTCCATTTCTGTCAAGTGAAACATTGTTATCAATAAAACCTAAATAAAGCTGGACTTTCGACTATGCTATTTTCAATGATTCAGAAATCCAAATAAGCCAAAAAAACCTATAAAGGGGCAAGTATTCTTAATTTAAAAAGTCAATATTAACAAAACAGTATTTTTAAACAAAATACATAATATTTGTAGTCATAATACTTATATACTCATAATATTTATAGATATAGATATACTCATAATACTTGTACTCAATATTTATAGATGTAGATACAGATATAGATATACTTGTCTATATATTATGGATATACTATTATATATAATGTATAATATAGGATATACATAATTTATGCATTATATATATATGCTTCTCCATTCATTAAACCCTCCGAAACCTGACATATGGCTTAATTATTGCCTTTTTGGTAGGCAATTAGGAAGCATAGCTTATAAAGTGTATGGCTTATAGATGGTAAGCAATTAAAATTCTTATTTTTCAAAATTATGTTCCTCAATCAGACATTACAGTTTTTAATTTTTGAAACTCAATACAAGTTTAAAGATTCATTTAAACATATAATCTCCTAACAGAAAGAGAACAATAGGCTTAAGAGGTTTCATTGGATATTTTAGGCAAGCAGTTTCGCAGTAATTAAATGTCTTTTTCTGTAACATGTTCTGTATTCCTGAACACCCCTGAAAATCATCTGTTTGAGCCCAGAGGGAACACTCCTGGGCAGGCTCGTATCTTCCCTAAATCATGCGGTATCTGGTGGGCTGCTTAAATACTGTATTGGTTCTTAGTGCTAGTAGATGAGTGGGTGAGTCCCAGTTGAATTATTAAAGTTCATAATCATTTATAAAATGTCATCCCCCAGAGCATTTACTTATCCATAATACCAAGAAGCCATTAACATTCACATTCAAACATCAAAGGAAAAGCTATCATAACTCCCACCAGAAAAGAGAGCTGTTATAGATCCACATCCCTCCAAAGATTTTCATGGATTTGTGACTGTCAGACACACTTTTCACATTCAAATCCTCTTAAAATTTCAGTAACACTTTCTCTTCAAGTTTTGACACTTGTGTTTGTGCTGCTATGACTCCTCATTCTTCTAAGCATTAATTTTAATAGATAGTTATGATGTGCATTATGAATTTTTTCAATAAATTATCACAAGTTTAGTTGCATTTTGTTGACTTTAGTGTAATCATTTCTTAGTAAAATTGCAATTATTAAAGCGATGTCTACTATTGCTGAGAAATGAACACCAAATAATTTTATAGATATAAACTCAAAAAGGAAAAACAGATTAAGACTTGGTTTAAAAGTTGTATAGCTAGGGCCGGTGAGATGGCTCAGCGGCGTAAGCACCTGCCTGGCAAGCACGAGGGCCCGAGTTCAACTCCAGGAACCCACATATGCAAAAAGGGTCGGTGATATCGCTCCGTGGCATGGGTGCCTGCTGGTGTTAGGGGTCCTGAGGTCGACCCCCGGTACCCACACACAAAAAAAATGATGTATAGTTAGATTCCATAAATTAAAGAAGTACAACTAAGTAAAACATGAAGATCTACGCAAAATATAAATCTGCAGCTCCAAATCGTTTGCCTTCTAATTATGCCGAAGCCTTAAGGAAAATCATCTACAGCAAGACTGCAAATAGCAGTTTTTCTAATCACACACTTCTTAATTACTCCTTACTCCATTTCTTACTCCTTTTCCTTTCTTTCCTTCCCTTTCATATCCTAGATTTCCAGAGAACACATCCATCCTACTGAATTTCTTCCAAAAATGTCCTTTCTATGGGGCAGTTTCCCTCCCACCACCCCACAGGGGATCAAGCCTAATCCATCTAGCCACTTGATCTGTCTCGATTATTGTTACAGTCTTTGTTCCATGTTCTTCTCAAAGAATCAGGTTAAGATGGAGGAGTGAGGTAGTATTACAGTCAGGCCAAATTTTTTTTTATCTGCTCCAAATATCACAGTATCAATACAGGGTTTGCCTTTTCTATAAATCTTTATTAAATATATACCCCTAAATAACAATTCAGTCCTAATTATGACAAAAGACAAAAGTATTATCAATCAAGCTATATTATTATTTCACAGATATCACTCACAGTCAGATTCTGATTGTTCTCCTACTGAAAAGGCAAACAGAGACTGTGCATGGTGATATTAAACAGCTCGTAAAATAACTCCTGTCACAAATTACCTTAGTTATAGCAAGTATAGTATAATACTTATTTTTGAACAATAGAAAACAGTGTGTGCTTCTTTTCCTTTATAAGGGTACATATAATTTCCATTTTATTTCAAAATCATCATTTATTTTACTAAGCACTGAACAAGAAAAAGAATACAGAAACATTTTAATTCCATTAAATATGTCACTTACTACACTATTAGAAACTTATATATACAATTTTAAGAGTTTTTTTGTCCCCGGATATTGTACTTAGTTGACATGAAATTAGAGGAAGGAAATGTTTTTTAAAAGTTAAAAAAGTAATTCTGGAAAACAAAGACTCCAGAAGACTTATTTCAAACCAGGTTATTCATGGTTTGAATACCATGGAAGGAAGATTCATGTGAAATTACCTTTGTTTCCCCATTACTGCATGTGGAGTCCTTCCTTTAAATTTTTCAGGAAGCAGTAAAAATTATATGGCATTGAGGATATTAAGAATAATAACAATAGAAAAAGGTAGACCAGTGGTTACCAGAAGCTGGGGAGAGAATAAGGGCAGAAGGATAGGGAAATGTTGATCAGTGTACCCACTGAGTGTTAGGTAAATAGGAACAAGAAATTATGGCACATTATTGCAATTAGGATGAGTATACATAACATTAATATATTCCGAAGGGTAGAAGAAAGGATTTTGAAAGATTTCAACATGAAAAAGAAATTAATAGATACATGTTTCTACAAGTTTAAACATTACAGAGTTAAGGATATACGGAAACATTACCAGGTACACAATTAATATGTACACTTTTAATGTTTTTATTTATAAGTTTAAATTAAATGAAAATAAAAATTTTATGAATTATAAAACATTATCTATAAATCTTATTGCAAATCACTATAAACCAATGTATGTTTTTCCTACTTATAGTAAGAATTTCCTAAGTGAAGGAATGAAAGCTAAAGCTTTTGCAGGATAGGGTTAAAACAAAGGGAAAAATGAATGGATTTTAGACAGCAAACCGAAGTTGCACTAGATTTAGTGTTCTGTAAAATTAGTTCTAGGGTTTGACATATGGTATAAATTTGCCTCATATTGAGACTGTGAGAACTCAGTATTGCTTGGTGCATGCTATTGTGAGGAGCTTTTAGGATCCTTTCCGCCTTCTGAAATTCATTCTTACCTTCCCACCGAGTTTGGGAGAAATAGCTGGAGTGATCCTGATTGAGAGCAATGTGCCCCATGTTTCCCAGGTTTATTTTGAAGTTTTAAAGTTTCTGTAATAAAATGGGATGCTTCATGGTACTTGTCAATTACACTTTGAAAAGCTTTGGGTTCTGACCTGTAGGTTATAAATTTACTGTTGATGGGCCAGAGAAGAATGTTTAAAAACTCAGAAAGTCTACAGATACAGTTAGGGCTGAAAGGATCCTTAAAACTCTCAATTTGCCACCTAGAAGGATCTAAAAAAAAACTACAGTGGTGAGTGTGTGCATTGAGAAGATTATTATTTATTCAGTAATTACTGAATTCTGCTGCCATCTGTTCCATGAAGCATTTAAAAGCTTCCTAGGTCAGAGCAATCTGCTTCCTTCCTTGAACTTCAACACCACTTTAGGCATTCACATATCCCTCTCTTGTTCTATACTTAGTTGCATGTAATTCTATTTCTTTCAACAGATTACATGTTTTTGAATGTGGATTTTTTTTTATTCATCTCTGTAATTTTATCACAATCGATGAGTTACACTTAATAGATACTTAGTAAATATTGTCTTAAAATTAATTTCAGAAAGCATTGTGAGAAGGATGAAGAAAACGAGAATTACTGTTATTCACAAGAATTAAAAGTTGGTATGTCATCTAAGAAAGTAAGCATGCTTCAATTTTACATTTACCAAAAATCAAAACAATAAAAAAATGAGACATTTAGGGTCAGTTGAACCTTTCTCAATTAATCTTCTGAAAGATATGTAGAGTGCTCAATCAATCAAATTAAAAGGGGTCTATTAAAATACTGTTTGGAGACAACATCAAATAGCATATCAAATGAAAGTAGATAATTAGGTGGTTTATACTTGTAGTGGTAATCTGGAATTTAAATTTGGGGGAGAATATATGATGAAGTGATTAATAAAGGTAGTTCTATAACCAAGATAGTCTTGAAGTTATGCTTAGATGACCAAAAGTATAGAACAATTCCAATTCTTTTTATTTCTTTTTTTTTTTTTTGTGGGTACCGGGGGGTCGACCTCAGGACCTCACGTGCCAGCAGGCACCTGTGCCACTGAGCGATATCACCGGCCCCTTTTTCGTATGTGGGTTCCGGGAGTTGAACTCAGGCCCTTGCACTTGCTGGGCAGGCGCTTAAGCCGCTGAGCCATCTCACCGGCCCTCTTTTTATTTCTTAAGAAAACTAGATAAATTCTATTCTCCCAAAAGTGTCTATATCTGCAGTTTATCATGCAGGCCACAAGATTAGGTACCAAACAGTAACAAGAACAAAGACAACAACAAAGTAGAAACAACTACAGAATTGGCTGGAGTACTTATAATTTGTTAAATGAAAGTTATCCAAAAAATAGGGAACACTAAGACTGTGGTCAAAGGGATTGCTTCCTTAGATTTACTCTAATGTATCTGGAATAAAACCGCAGGGTTCACATTCTAAACACGTGGACCAAAGAAACATTTGCTAAGGAAAGCAAACAGCAAACTTCACAGCACAGACTCATTCATAACTTAGGACTCATGGGACTTCACAGAAACAAAACAAAGTAAGCAAAGATAAAGTTAAAACTAACAAAGCACTTAGGAAAATCACACCCTATAAAGGTTAAATAATATGAAAGATGAAAGAATCAATAGCTCTACAGATATAGTAACTATGTGACATTTTTTTCCAATTATAAAGTGTGTCTGTTTAAAAATTTGAAAGGGATTAAGTGATAGAAATTACAATGGAAATGCTGTTCAAAAATATTCAAGAGAAAACATTTAGAAACAAAACAACACAAGTAAATTAACTTGAGCAGTAACGAGCAGGATAAACAGCAAATTAAACACATCAGAAAAGAGAAAAATCAGAATCTCATTTTCAGGTAATGAAGCACTAGTAAATTTACATAAAATCTACCTAGAATATACCAAAATAAGAAAAAACAGCAACAAACAAAACAAAAGCAGTACTTTGCTTGCAGCTACTATACAGGCAAAATCAGAGAGACAACTCAAATGGATAAAACTTCATCTCGAATTTGGGAGGTGTTTTTTCCTTTTAGCTGTCTGATAATTCTAGCAGAGAGCATGAAAAAATGAACAGTTTTAATAGTCTTTGCTTTTTTGAGCTTATGATTGGAGTCATTGCACACAAATAACAGAGCAGGAGGCCAATGCGGACTGCTAAATTCATTGTTTGTAAGTTATCAGTTCAAGGTAAATGGAAATGTGAACTGGAAGGAGATCCTGGCTGCTTCAAGGAACTTGAATTCATCTGCACATCATCAGAACACATAATCTGGATTCAGATGCTATGAAATGTTTAACACCTCTAGCCACCTAGTAAGAGAAAATCAAATGAACCCACAATCATAGTCAAATATTTTATAACACCTATTTTAAAAATCTAATATAAACCCAAACTAATTTGAATATTGAAGATGTAAGCAAAGTGATTAAATATTTAATAATATATAACCAAAGTAAAAAATACACATTCACGTCAAGATCACCCTCAACCTCAAACAAAATTTAAGGTTTGACACAGTATAAATGAAAATATGATAAGAGAATACTGAGTTCATATAAGTTATGCTTTCTATTATGAGTGGAAATAACATTGAAATCAGTAACAAAAAATAGCTGAGAAATACTCATGTTTAGAAATAAAAACGGAAAGACACTGGAAATACTATATATCAGTAATAGTTATTTAGATACAGCCAATACACTGGGAATTGTTGAGAGACTAGACAAAATATAACAGAATACATACTTGCCCAAAATACCAGGGATATATTGGTACTTGGATTATGAAAAAAAGTATCATTTTAAAGTAGTAAGGAAAGGACCATTTTTTTCAGCATCTGGTAGTAAATAAATTGAAAACCCACATAGAAATAATAAAATCTGTTCCCTCCCTTATGCTTACACACATGGATAGTTCCAAGTAGAATATAACGCCAAAGGAAAATATAAATCTTTTTTTTTGTGTGTGTGGGTACCAGGTGTCGACCTCAGGACCTCGTGCGCTAGCAGGTGCCCGTGCTGCTGAGCGATATCACCGGCCCTTTTTTTGTATGTGGGTTCCAGAAGTTGAACTCGGGCCCTCGCGCTTGCCAGGCAGGCGCGTATGGTGCTGAGCCATCTCACCGGCCCTAAATAATTCTGAAAATAATATGGAATGATATTTTTGAAAACTTCGTGCAGGTGAAGATTTGTTAAAATATAGAAATCATTAAATGTAAATGAAAATTTGGAGAAGTTGTAATACATTAAAATATTATTGATAAAAGTCAAGCTACAGATTGGGAGAAATTATCGGTTGTATATAAAAATCGGATTGGAATTTCAACACTTGCATTTGCTACTAAAGTTGAACACAGGGAATTTGCATGCTAAACCTAGGAATATACCTGAAACACTCTGTGTTTAATCAAAGAAGTGAAACTTTATGAGGAATATGGGGTAGGATTTATTACTGGCACTAGACCTTCCTCACTGTGAGAGCTCATTAAGCAGTATATGCATGGTTTTTGCTTCTGTATCTGGTGTTGGGGTATAGGGCTGGCAGTCAAGAAGATGAAAATGATATTAAGAGTTAGCAAGGAAAAATATAAATGCAAAGAAAACTAGAAGCTATAAAATCAAACTGACCTCAGAGAACAAATTGTGGCAGAAATAGGCAAATTTGAACCATATTCTACTAGTAAGTAAAGCAAGTCCAATGATGAAGTTGACATGCAGGCTAAGTTAGTACATTTTACCCTATAGTCTACATATACTGGCCAGGAATTGAAGAAAGTAGAAGCTGAAAATGTGTTGCAACAACAGTTCCTGACACTAGAAGGAACTATTAAGTTATACACACACACACACACACACACACACACACATATACACTTTCCCACATTTTTACTAGTCCTTATTATTTCATTCTGGAAGATCCAAACATGGAGCATATTTTAATAATTCCTCTGTCACCTCCCTCTCCTCATCCTCCTTCCTAGTTTCACGTTTTTGGAGAAGGGCTTTCAATATGTACAATGTATTTGGATCGTATTCACCCTCGCTATTGCCTACCCTTATACTCCCCCATCTCCTCTTATGCCTTTTCTCTTGTCAAATAATAGTAACCTTTCTATTCTTTATTTATTTTTATTAGTAAAATTTTATGAAAATTAATTACATTCATCTAGGGAAATTGGTACATATACACATCACACCTTACTTTTTTTTACTTTTCCAGGTGTACTTTACATCTCCACAAAGTCTAACTCAGTTTTTCTCATTGTCTGCCTTTTATTTTGCTCTTTAAATTATTTATAATTTTTAGTTTCTCATATAAGAGAAGACATGCAATATTTGGCTTGTGTCTGATTTATTTCACTTAGTGTTCCACATATTTGTGAGAACATGCAATGTTTGTCTTTCTGAGCTGGGCTTCTTTTACTCAACCTGAAGATCTCTGGATCCATCTATTTTTCTGCAAATAGCAAAGTTTAGTTCCTTTTAAATGACTGAATAATACTCCATTGCCTATATATACCACATTTTCCATATCTGCTCATCTGTTGGTGGGTACCTAGGCTGGTTCCACATCTTAGCTATTACATACCATACTGCAATGGTGATGGCTATGCAGCTATCCCCATAGTATGCCCACTTTATTTCCTTTGGATATATACCAAGGAGTGGTTTAGCTGGATCAAATGATAGCTCCATTTTTATAAATTTCTTTTGTTTACAACCATAAACAAAGATATATAGGAAAAATTTTCCTGGGAAATAGTTCTAGCTTAATTAAGTACACAATGCAAAACCACCATAAACATATCTTTTAGCATGCATGAAATGACACATGCAGAATATTTATACCAGAATTTTCTGCATTGGTCTCAAAGTGAATCCATTCTAAATGCTTAGCAAAAATAGACTGGATAAACATATCATGGACTCCATATGTATATAAATATGTATACACACTTAGGGAAAAGAAAACTAGTATGATGTTTTTTCAACACATGGTGTTACCATCATATGGAGGACCCTAGAAGATGTCGTATATCACAGAAAACCCACTACACTGCCAGCCCATAGGGAAGAAATTGAACATGTGCAGCAATTTCAAAGACTAAGGTTACCCAACCAGCAGTTCACTGCACTGATAAATGTCTGGAAGCTAATGGCAACTACTTTGAGCACCTCTTGTAATTGAAGAGGTCAAAGGTCACTTGTATTAATCTCAGGATGTCTCAATATATTTAGTATTAAAATATTTATACAATTTTTTTTCTTTTCCTGCAGTGTATATATATATATATATATATATATCTATATCTATATATAGATATATATATAGATATATATATAGTTGTTGGACTCTGTATATATATAGACCATGAAACACAGTTTGGCGATAAAAATAAACTAGATATATGGAAAAATAGATTTATATCTGCAATAGCATGTTGAACAAAAAAAGCTAGAAAATTATTCATTTATTGGATTTGTATAAATTTCCCAAAGATATACAACTAATCAATGTAGTTAAAACAGAATTGAGATTATTTTTGTGTTTGGAAGAATATTTCAGTGACAAAGTTTTTTGTCCAATAAATCTAGAGTATGAGTAGTGTTCAATTTATTCACCTTAGAAGTGTTTATATGTCAGTTCTCTTCGTAAAACTTTTTTCCTGTTGTACATAGAAATTGTACACAGAAAATTATGTACATCAAGAGAATTTAAAAACTTAAAGATAGGAATGATAAATTATTCAGAATGCAGATCATAGATTTAAGATGATCTAAAAATAGCAAGTTATTTTAAGAAAGAGAAAATAGAAAAAGAAAGTCCATCATACTTTTTATAAATATTCTGTAATGACAAATTAGAATAACAGAGAGAAAAAAGCTGAAGAATTTCTGGGTAAGAATTTCCCACAATTGTCAATTAACTAATTTGCTAGGTGTATAACAAACTGATCCTTTGTCCAAAGAAATAAATCCAACCCAGAATTTAATATTATGAAATTGTAAAAGAATCAAGGCTGATTGAAGTTATTAGTAGAAATATGAGAAAAAACAAATTAGCTACAAAATAATAGTGATTAAAATAACAGACTTCCATTTTAATTGATTCCAGGAAATATAGAATAATATATTCCACATTCTTTTTATAGAAAATATTGACTAAACCTTAATAAATGGCTGAATTTTTGTTGTGTGGTTTTTGTTTGTTTGTTTGTTTGTTTTGTTTTGTTTTTTCTGGAAAGTCTTGGTAATGAGCTTAAAGCTTATTGGTACAATACAAATAAAAAAACTTATTTGTAAAAAAAACACAACATTGAAAATTTTAGAGTGATGAAAGAGTGGTAAAACTCTCTTTCAGAAGGACTTATAATAATGTGATGTAAGATGAATTAGAAAAGTGGATAGAATTCAAGCAAGAGCCAGGTAGGGATGGATCAGAGAACTAATAAATCTGTTTTCAGCAACAAGTTCCTTCTGTTCACTCCACAAATTGTTTTTCTGTCTGAATTCAGAGTCATTCTTCTAAAATGTACGTTTCACACTTGGAAACTTTGCAACTGATGGCACTTCTGATCTCAGAATAAAGCTCCAATTTCCTGTCTTCTTGATGTGGGGTTCATGAGTTTCCTTCCAATATGTGCCACCCCCTGAACATGACATTCTAACAGCAGAATTTCTTCAGGTGCCACATTAAAATTGAAATTGTCGATTAAAATATTATTAGGAAAATGCTGACTTTGTAGAAAATTCTAGCAACCTATCAAATTTGATTCTTGTAGGAAAAATGTATTCCAGTGAAATGCTTTACTTTTGTTAGACACGGTCTGTTTTCATTGACATATTTGAATGTGACATAGATGACATTTGGTATACTTTTAATATGTAAGTATGCTCCAGAAAGCTTTCTAAAAAGTTTAGTAAAGTATAAAGATTTTACATAATTATGTAAAACTGTACCATTATGACTATAAGCTGATTTCAATTGAATATAAAGGGAAGATCCTCGTAAATTTAGATAAGCACTTGAAATGATTGGTTTATAAAAACATGCATATATTTTACATATTTTGTAATCATTTATACTATTTTGTAGTTATATTTGTTTATATGTCACAATTATAATTATATATAAGCAAGTAATATTAAATTATTAAAATCTAAGTGAAATATTAGTACATGACATTATGTTATTAGCAATCAATTACCATATTAAGTATTTTTCTTACCTAGACTGTTGTACTCGTTTCCTAAGGCTGCTAGTACCACAAGCTGCACAGCTTAACCAATAACAATTCATTGTCAGGATTCTGAAGACCAGAAGTCCAAGGTTGAGATACTGGAAGAATTGGGTCCTTCTGAGGGTTTCAAAAGAATGATCTGTTCACATTCTCTTTCCTTTGCAAATGAGGCCTAATTCAATATGACTGGTGTACTTACAAAAAAAGAAAATTTGAACACAAGTCATATAGGATTATGCCTCATTTTAAGGACTTCATTTTGACATGATTACCTCTGTGAGGACCCTTTCAGCAAATTAGGTCACATTCTGAAATAATAGGGGTTAGAACTTCAGCATATGAATTTTGGGGGAACACAATTAATTCTACAATAACTTGAAAGCAGGAATTGTGTTTCATTCATCTCCTGCTCTCATGTACTATCCGCTAGGAACCCAAGTGTGGATATATACAGCAATGATAATTCAAATATTTTTACATTAATGTAATATTACATTACATTAAAAGTTATAGGATGAATGTACACCAGCTAGAACAAACGTGCCTGGCAGAGTCCTTGGGTATTCACTTTGTTCTGAAATAACCACTATGTGGCACAGTGTCCTCCTCTTCCAGATCGTATGTAAAACTAGTAAATCGCCATTGTATCATGTATCCTTTGTGGTTTGACCATCCCTCTAACCCTAGGGCTAGAATCTTTCCCTAACCAGTGGGGTAAATCGAAAGCTTTTAAAACAATTAGCATCACAAACGGGATGGCCCACCATGACCAAGGACACTTCCTTAGCTTTAACAAATTGTTCCTTAGCTACTTAACGGCTTCTTGGCAAACTTGGTTCCATAATATGCTGAAAGCTGCCTGGGTCAGAGCTGCCAGTCACTGGAGGACTTCCTCTTTGTACTGTAAGATACTGTATTGTTTTTTCTAAATGTTGCCATCTCTTCCTAGCCTAACTTGGTCTTATCCCAAGATGATAATTTTTAAGTGATCATGTACCAGCCTAATGTGCTATTAGGTTCAGCATGAAAGTATCCTTCAAGGTAGAAATATTTTAAATTTTGCTGAACTCAATTTTAATTAGATTATTTTGTGTTGCCTGTACTATTTTTATTCCATTTAAGAAATCACTGCCCATTTCAAGGTCATGAATGTTTCTTCTTATGTCTTTTTCCTAATAATTTTCTACTTTCAGCTCCTAAGTTTATGTCTTTGAATCATTTTTAGGTTTTATTTTGTATAAGTGTCCAACTTTATTCTTCTGCATGTAGATCTCTAGTTTCCTCAGCATCATTTGTTGAAGAGATCATTCTTTCCCCAGTAAATAGATTTGGCACCATTTTAAAAATTAATAAAGTACCGATATGAGAATTTATTTTCATTTTCTGGATTCTCTCCCATTGGTCTGTCTTTATGGTAGTACTGCACCATTTTGAGTTTGATAGCTTAGTATTAAGCTTTATAATCAGTACATATGAGTCTCTAAATTAACTTTAATATTTGGTAAAATATGCTAACTGACAAATATTTTGTGCTTAATTCATACTTTTCTCAAATTGCAACTATATATATATAATTTTTTTTTTGGTACCGGGAATCGAACTCACAACCTCATGCTTGCCAGGCAGGCACTGTGCCACTGAGCTATATCCCTGGCCCTAACTGTATCTTATTAACTCGCCAAATTTAATTGTATTGTCCCTTATAATCTTTGGTCAGTTCCTAAATCTAAAAAAAATTGATATATAAACCTTACCTTAAACTTCAGAACTACCCTCTTTTCTAATTTTCTGTGTTTATAGCATATGTTTTCTTAAAATACCTTGAAGTTAATGTAACAATTTTAACTGGCATCCATGATGTAGCTAATATTGCTAATGTAAATGAAAACAGAGGATTCAACATTGAAATTATTAAGACCTAATAAGAAAAAACATAATTTTCTACACTGCTTCTCCATTTGATAGCCCAAATGGAACTGGAAAACTGACTACTATTTCATGATAGATTATTACAACCTGAATGTTATTATCCCACTTACTAAGGATCCATATCTAATACCAAATCTTGCTCAGATTATTGACTCTATCCCATAAGGAAATATTTTGCTATTACAGATTTGGTTGATATGATTTGTTCAATGCTTATTTCAATAGTATTTTAACATCTGAAGGGACTGACTACACTTTTACCAATGGGGTAGCTCAGCACCCTTGGGCCACTGTGGATGTGTCCTTCATTTGGGAGTCAAAGAAGCATGCAAGACAACAGAAAAGAAAACAGCAGCACAAGAAATGAGTAAGGTACCTGCCCATGTGTGCCCGACTGCTCTTGTTACATGATTGTTCCAGTGAAGATCTTGACTCTCACCACTTTCTCCAGGAGAACAGAAATGGGATTACATACACTGAGGCCACAATAAAAAGGCCTCAAAAGGACATTTTTTCTTTATGGAGTTCTCAGTAACTGATGGTAGTGACCACGATACCAAGACTGAAACATCCTGAAATAAGAAGAAATATCCAGAATAACCCAGTATGTGTTCTTGTTTCTCCTAAAATAGAATGTTCTGCAATGTTTTAACTCAGTGATTTAAGTCACGCCCAGGGTATATAAGCTAGAAAGGTGTGGTCTCATGGTCCCTGAGCTGCAGTGAGATGTGGGGCAGACGCAGATGAGACGCCATCTGCCTTGAACAGTTTTTCTGACCTTTTGGCTCTGGTTTATCAAGAATCCTGGGCTTCAGTTTATCCTGACCACGTGGTTTAGAAGCCTTTGAAACTGGTTTTCAAGAGTAGTTTGGAACGTTTTGGAGATGTTGACTAGAGAATCCTTAGAGTGCTGTAAACTGAGCTTGATGAGCAATTTTGGTGGTAGCTTAGGAAACCAAAATGCTTATAATGATAGGGATTTCAAGGGCCAGGGTAAAAGTTCCATTTGGGATCAGGGACTCCCTTGATAGTTGGACTGGAGGTAATGTGTATTACACTCTGGCAGAAAATTTGTCTTCATTTTGCCCATAGCCTAAGACTTGGCACATGACTGAGATTAAGAGCAATGGACTAATTAATCTGGCAAAGGAAATTTCAAGACAGCCCAACATTCAGGCTTTGGCATGGATACTGCTGGCTGCTTTAGCCAATTTATAGTGAGAATCAGGAGCAAAAGGCAGAGCAGGAAAATGTGAAAACGAATTTTGGCCCAGTAAGAATCATGTGTAATTGGGACCAAATGAGACTTTGTTGCTGAAGGGATTAGTGCCATTAAAAAGAAATCAAGTATTTTTACAGAGAACGAGAAGAATGTCTTGAGAGAGCTCAAGAATCAGCAAGACCCCTCCCATCACAAGCTCAAAGGTACAAGTGTGAAAACCTTTCATTTGAGAAGAGAGCCCTGAGCCCCTGGTACCTTAACATTCAATTCCCACTGCTCAGCTATCCAGGTACTGAGAGACATATATAGCGATAGCCCAAGGAAGCCAGGCTACTGCCCAAACTGGCAGCAGACCTTGGCTTCATCCAAGTGGTGCTGTTTTTTTGAGCATGTAGAATGAAAGAGTTGAGAAGTCATAGAGGCTTCACCCAGATTTCAAAGGAAGGACTTGGAAGCCAAAGAATGTACCTCTAAAAGTGGATTGAATCCTCTGAAACATGAGCTAAAGTAGACCTCTCCTCCTTTACATTGTATGTGTCATGTATTTTGTCCTATGGTTGAGCAAGTGACTAATACAGTCCCTTACTCAAAAAATAATTCTCTATGAAAAGGATTAGGCACGATTCCTTCTTATTCATGAAACAGTGGGTTTCAGTTCCCTGCTGGCCCACAGTATTACCCACATAAGCCAATCATATCTTCTTTCAGGACCTCGGGCAGCTCACCCATTTGATACTATAAAATTTGTGTCCCCAAATGTCCTATTTTTAACTTTATTCCAGAACACAGCTCCTATGTGCCTGAATGGTGCATTGTCCTCTTATCCTAGATGGTGAGTTGATGTGACTCATAAACTGCTATTGAGCTCATTTCTTCAGTGTAAGGGGTCTGGTGTTTGCCAGTTCCCATAACCCTAGGCTGGTAATTTTTCTGTTATAAATGAGAAGAGGAGGTGATGAAAACAGAAGGAAGGAAGAGAGGAGAGAAGGAAAAATGAAAGGAAGAAATTTGTCAGGATCATAAGCATAGGATCCAGAGTTTAAAAGAAAATGTGGCTTTTTTCTCCCAGTGAATTAAGAACAGGTATTACCTATATTTGTTCTTAGGTCATTGATTCTAGCTTATGTGTTTTAGTTATTTAGAAAATAAGCATTATTTCTCAAGTGTTTATTGGTTGATTATTCATTAATTTTCAAGATATATTGCTATATATTTTCTATAATGTTTCTATATCAGCAGGAGTAGGGAAACTGTTTTTTTTTAAATGGTGTTTAAATTATAGTGAATCCATTACAAAAAGACAATTTACTCAATACCACTAGCTATAAAAGATAAGCCAAGGCTGTCTTGTGAATATTAACACTATATTTGTGGTGCCTATCATCATCATTTTGCTAGAAAGTCAACACAGTTCTATTATTATTGCTAGAAAGTACCCCATTCTGCAATATTTGAAATGCTTAGATATTTAAATTCTACATTTTAAACTAATAAATTATTTTTAGAATTAATACACAAACATGTCTACATACAAGTATTTATATATTTTGCATTTTCTATAGGCACTTAGGAAAGAAACTGTACAGTTCAAATTATTTCATGCTCATTTCCATTTATGATTTTGCCTGGAAGAAATGAAGCAGATTTTTTAATAGGACTTGGAAAGACTTAAGGGGAATAGGTGCACATGAATTATAATTGAGGCAAATCCATTTTCGTAGCAATTCTTTATTATCTCACATTCTTTGGAGAAAAGCATAAGGTAAAAGAGACACTTTTTTTAGCTCTTCTAAAGATCTACATTTTATCAACTCGACAACCTTCAGAAGTAAAATCGTGCTGTGTTGTACATGCAGTTTGTGTCCCAAACGTTCGTACGTGGGAAGCTTGGGCTACAGTGTGGCTGTATTGAGAGTTGTTGAATGTTTTACTTTATGGGTCTCTGTGGGAGGTGACTAGATCTTTGGGGGGTAGAAGGGTACTGCTTTCTGAAGGGATTATTGTACTTCCTGCGAGGTAAAGTTATTATAACAAGAATGAGCCTGGCCCTCTCCAGTCTCTTTCTCCCATGCTTGCAGAAGGGCCCTGTCTGCACACAGCTAGTTCACTTTGTTTTTCTCCTGCCAAGTTGTGATACAGTCAGGGAAGATTTTCCAGGACAACAATGCCATGCTGTCTGGACCCTCCAGCCACTGGAATTGTGACTCAAATAAATCTCTTCATAAGTTACCTAGCCACAGGTATTTTAATTTATTGACATGAAATGGACTCAAACAAATGGGATTTATAATTCTTCACATATCTGTAGATGACAAAGAGTCATAAATAAATATATATATATATATATATGAAAAAGTAAGCGAATAAATTGAAAATGCTAAATAAGCTTTTTTTCTTGTTTATTTGCTTTTTATAGTTGCTTTAAACCAAAAGCACTAAACTAATAAAGCATGGGAATTTTGTTATAGTAAAAGTTTAGTATAAGACATCTCCATTCACTTTTGTCCACTTATAGAAATTTTATTGTATGAGTGGAAAGTGTTAAACATGGTAGTAATTAAAAGTTCTAAAGCGTTAAGCAATAATGATATTGCAATAGAAGCTAGAAGAAAATTCTTGAGCACTAAATGATAATTTTTATTATATAATGTATACCGTTCATGTATGTCATCTTTTAAAAATAGGGTGACATCATTTGCAGTAAATAACAATAAACAATGTCCAGGGAAGAACATTTTCAAATTAATTTCTTCTTATTGCGCTGTATGAGTTCTATGATATTGTAAAAAGTGTCTTATGTAGACAAGAGAGAAGTATAAGATTGGGCCAATGAACACACATAAAACTTATGAAATGTAGCTATTAGTTTTAGGTACGGGAAACATTTGTAGTTGACTTTAAACGAAATGTGAGCACACTATGGTCCATGATCCACATGCAGCCACCATTTATTTTTATACGTAAGTATTTACTGAAGCACAGCTATGTCCATTCATGGACACATTGTCTGAGGCTGCCTTTGTGTTACAAAGCAGAGCTAAGTAATAACAAAGACTATATAGACCACAAAGTAGTATAACTATCTGGCCCTTTATAGAAAATTTTGGTTACTTCTAATCTACACCACTGAGTTAATCATCTTTGATAAGTAGGATCTGAATGCCTCCTATAGTTCCATTTCCAATAGGAATGCCTTCTTTTTTCCATTCCTCCTATATTTGGAATAACATTTGTGAATTATTATTCCTATTCTCTATGTGCTATTTTATTTATTTATTTATTTTTTTTTTTTTTTTTTGGTGGGTACTGGGGGTCGACCTCAGGACCTCGCACGCCAGCAGGCGCCCGTGCTGCTGAGCGATATCACCGGCCCTTTTTTCATATGTGGGTTCCGGGAGTCAAACTCGGGCCCTCGCGCTTGCCAGGCAGGCACTTAAGCCGCTGAGCCATCTCACCGGCCCCTCTATATGCTACTGAGACTATAGTCAGAGGAAAATATGTGAGTTTGTGACAGGAATGAAGACCTGTCATTTTACTAAGCCATAGTATAAATAATGGTGTTCCAAAAATATATTAATGATCTTGAATATATTTTCATGGTGTTTTTCCAAAATAAAAGAAAAAGGAGATAATTTGATCCTGCTTCTTGTGCTTACATGATGTAGAAACACATCGCTTCCCTTCGAATTTATAGATCAATTCCATTCACTATGTAAGTATAAACAACAAAAGTAAAATGTTGACATTGCTTTTAAAAAGGATATTAGGGGCCGGTATGGATAAATGTACTGAGAGGGCAAAGTCAGAGGATTTGGTCTAATTTCACAGTGTTTTCTTGGCCAGAGTTCAAGCCTGGACCTGTATGTGTTACGAAAAAATGCTGAAGGACCTTGCTTGCATGTGTATGATGTGAGTGGAACCTTCAGTTAAGCTAGGTGAAAATGGTAATTGAAAATAATTTGAATGGGTGTCATTTTCTATTTAAGCTTTGTTAATAAGGCACAATTTTTAATTGTCAAGTTGTATGCATCCAACTGCACAGGGCCATTTGCTTTATTCCTGAGGGATGTTAGGCACTACATCTATGATAATCAATTTCTATTAGGTTACTAAAATTAATTTTATAGCCTGCATAATTTTTGGATGCATTGTTACAAGAAAAAATATATTTTAAATACAGTCTGATTATTTAATTAAATAATAAATATTTAAATACATTTATAAAGAGAATTTTTGAAATACATCAGTATATAAGGTTGAGAATTTTTGTAAAAAGAATGTAACCGTAGTGGAATTAATTGAATATGATGCAGATAGCAAAAATAGAGTAGAAATTCAGACATGAAAAGAAGAAGTTTTAGTTCTACATCCTCAAAACAACAGAAGGGGACAAAATAAAATGAAATATAGTAGTAGTGTACAGAGGGCGTAGCCCAAGAACCATGTAAGCACTACACTGCTAATTTTTTCTTGCTATCACAGTGATGCGGAACAGTCTTAAACCACATGTATTCTACCTATTGGAATCATTGCAAGGAATAAAACAAGAGAATAACATAACCTCAGGGCTTCATAGTGCCATACCTAGGTCACTTGAGTGTGGCTAGCTGTCCTATTATTTGTACCTTCCCCTCACCTTTGTTTTGACAAAGGACATTTAGTGGCCAGTGAATGGAGAATAGGGATACCCTATATTCACACCTCCATATTTATCATATGGATTCATTTCTACTTTGAAAACATCCTGACTATTTGTAGAAAGCAAATTTACCACCAAATTATTGTAAACATACCATATGCACATATTTTAAAAAGAAATTCTAAAGGAAAACTTTGAATAATAATTCAGTAAAAGAAATAGAATGGGTGAAAGTTTTACAGTTTACCTAACATGATTCTTCTGAAATATAAACACATACAGAAATGCATAAGGCCTGGTGTGTTTGCTACAAAATCAGTCTCATTAGCAGATACATATGAATGTATTTTCACACCTCATATACCTCTGAATTCAAATCATAAGACTATCTGCTTCAATTAATGAAAGGCAGACTCCAAAGCAAAGAGGAGCACCCAGAGAATTATATTGGAACAACAAAGCTGTTAGTAACACTCAACACAGAAGCACTGAAGTGTTTTAAGTAAGAAGTGCTGTTTACTTTTCTAGTCCACGTTCTGGAGACAAAATGAAGCCTTTAAGTACATAAGCATATATTAATACCAGAAAGGGTTTTAAGGAGCATAAAACAAACAGTATCTACCCTAATATTTAGTCAACATCTTCTGTCATGTCTCCAATGATTTCAAAAAACAGGTGTTAATTGCACCAGGAAAACTATTTGTAAAGAAAATAAACAGCCTTGGGTGAACAAGCTATTCAGTGAAATGAGGTCGTCTGACCCTACCTTAGTTAATTATATTGTTTGACATTCCAACTCGTAAAATCTTTCCCATCTACTTTTTAAATATCTTGATTATATTTCTGCTTACCAAAGCTTACATCCTGGTTCACTTCTTCTATCTAGACTAGATATCAAGACAATCAACACTTTATTTTCCCCTAGACTCCAATTCATGAATGTTCACAGTGCTCCAAAAAGCAAGCTTCATTTACCAAGAGAAAGAACCCTGCAGTGTGTCTCAAGCCCAAAGGCTTTGATATACAGCACTTCATTTGGAGACCCAGTTAGGGGAAATGATTCCAGGGCACACTGGCTTCTTAGAGGCATTCCCTGCTGAAGAAAGCATCTTGGGATTGAAGGGTGTATCCAGTGGAAAGCCTCAACTATTGCAGATAGTAAAATGAGAATTGGAGGGATGATTAAATACATGTCTTTAAAATTATATGTATGCATATAAGTGCAAGTGTATGCACACATGTATTTGTAAAAATCTAAATTAGCAAAAGATAATTCATAAGTATTTTTTTAAATTTCATAGACTAGTCAATAATTATTTCACCAACAAGCTATATATCGTATCAGAGTTTAACATTAAAACTGGAAAATCTAAGAAAGAAGAGGATATAATTCTCACTTTAATAGCTTTTCGAAAATAAATACTGTTCAGATTGGAGTCCACAGTTGACTCTGGTTATATATTTAATCTCTCTCTTTATTACACAGTGAAACACATTATAGGAATTACTGCAGTTTTACTAAAGAAATATTCTGGTACATAATTTTCTTGGGCATAACTGTTAGCAACATACATATATAATTAATTTTCACTGTACTTTATCTTGTGTAAAAATGTTATCTATACACGTCTTCAGTGTAGTTCTGCATTCAGGGAATGGATGGCAGGGACTTTTTCACATAAAGTGAAAGATCTAAATTCTTATGACATTAGACATCTGTAAATTTTTGCTTCTGATGTAAAACAATGAGTTTCTAGTGCTCTAATGCTCTCACAATAAGTTACAAACATAAACACTACCGAGTCATCCGGGTTACAACAAAAGTAGACAAATTTGGGATTGGAAATAAAATTTGGAACAAGACTATTTTTGTCATCACAGAAGTGGTGGCACAGGCAGCTTAAACACTGCTAGAAAACAATTGATGTTTCTGGACAAAGACAATAAAAGAAGGGTCCCAGAAAAATCTTGTGATTGAAAATGAAGAAAGGAGAAAAGCAGAAAAAGGGGAATATATATATATATATATATATATATAGAGAGAGAGAGAGAGAGAGAGAGAGCAACATTTTCATATATCAATCATAGAATAAATATATATAAATATGTAAAAATCAAAACTACTAAATGTTTACTCAAAAATAAATAGATAATGTGAATAATGATATATTTGTTATAGAAATTGAATTTTTAAACATCTTTCTATGAAAAGAAAACAAAGGCAAAATTTCTGCTCTATATGATTTAAATGATATATGTTAGCAAACATAAGAAATACTACTAACGCTGTAAAAACACTTTAAGGAAATAGAAGTGATAGAAGCAATTTCAATTCATGAATACAGAATTATCTTAATATAAAAAAAGCAATTTTACATACTAATATTTCTTATAAGTATACTCAAAAAAATCCTCAAAAAGCATAATTATGAAATCAGCAATTTATAAAAAGATAATGTGCTATGCTAGAATGTGAAGTTAATTTAACATCTAAAAACTAGCTTTTGCAGTTCATCATATTAACAAAATAAAATATAAAATCTTATAACTATATACAAAGGTAAAGCATTCAACCAAAATGAGCAACTATTGCTAATTTGACAAAAAGTAGAAGATTCATGCAAATATTTTCAACAGTTTAAAAACAGAGAACTGTATTCTAAAAAAGAGTTCTAACTAAACTTAAATTACTAACATACTTACTGGTCAAATATTGATTTACTTCACTTTGTATTAAAATGAAAAGGTGCTGGGCATGGTGGGGCATGCCTGTAATCCCAGGCTGAAGCAGGAGGATCTCCATGAATTCAAGGCCGGCCTGGGCTACACAGAAATTTCAAGGCCAGCCTGGACTCATAGCAATACCTTGTCTAAATAAATAAATAAGTAAATAAATAAATAAATAAATAAATAAATAAATAAAGGTAAGAATATGTACTCTGAATATACTAGAGGTTCTAAATGTAGCAATAATGTAAAGGAGGAAAGGCACAAATGTTCAGATTTTTAAAAAAATGAAACTATCTTTTTGTGGATTACATATTCATTTACACTGAAAATCTTTAGGAATTTTGAAAATATAATTGAACTAATTCAGGGAGCTATGCAAGTTTTTAAATACAAAGTAAGTATACGGAAATTCAACATATTTCTATAAGGTAGCAGACAAAAACGCTGCAAAGTTAATTTAGATAAGTATTTCCCCTTATTATTGTATGAGATACCATCAAATTTTTAGGAATAAATATAGCAAAAGCATTACAAGATCTCTACAATGAAAACTGCAGAACATGGATGAAAGAAATTTAAAATATGGAAGAGTAAAATGATTGAATACCATCCCAAGTTTTCTAAACTACATTCCCACTTTGTAGTATGAGTTGACAAACTTCAATTCACAAGCTAAATCTGGCCCAGTTTGCTTTGTAAATGAGTTTTTTTTTTTCTTTTTGTACTGAGGATTGAGCACACTGAGCTACATTCCCTAGCTCTGTTTTTAGATTTTATTTTCAGACAGGGTCTAAGTAGGTCATTTAGTTGCCCAGCCTGGACTCACACCCATGATCCTCTTACCTCAGCCTTCAACAGTGCTGGGATTGTGGGCATGTACCACGAGGGATGGCTTGTAGATAAATTTTATCAAATGCAGTCTTCCTATTCACTTACATGTTGTCTGTGGCCACTTATACAATAACTGCTGGCTTGAGTATGTGACAAATGCATGGCCTGCAAATCTAAAATATTTCTTATTTGGCCCTTTGCAGAAAAGGTTTGCTGACCTCTTATTCTCTGCATTTTAAACTTGTGTCCCGTGACTGTGCCAAATTCATTTATTAATTCTGGTAATTGTTCTGTAGATTCTCAGGTGAGTGCTGGCTCTGCTGGGGAGGAAAGGCACTAGACAATGCACAGTTGTTTGATTCAGCAGCTGCTAGCAGAGTACAGGAGGGAACCGATCCCAGGTGTCTTATACAAAGGGCAGCAGAATGTGAAGTTCCACAGTGAAAAATACATCAATATGTGATACTGCAATGATGGGAGTTTTAGCTTCCGATAAGATCTCAAGAGATAGTGCAACTATATCTCTAGGACAGATATTTTGCTCCTAGCATTAGTGTGCATACCAGTTCCCTTAGCCCCTAAGTCTCACAGCAAAGATGTCATCAGGCACAGAAGGATGAGGTACAGGCAGTGGTTTTCACTGCAGTTAAGGATCATGATGTTTGGGGAACATGCCTCATATAGCAAATGATTAGCAAACCTGTTTGTTGTGCCACAGCAAAAATTATACCATTTTGAAGGGTGTTTGCTGCAAACCAATCAGTGACAAGTGTCCGGTTTGGCAGGAACCTACTCTAAAACTTCCCGAGTCTGGCAGGATCTCAGAGTACCACTTGCATGAGTCCAGTGAGAAACAACACTCCAATTTGCATCCAGAACTGAGGGATCCCACAGCACCTTGTCCTGGGTTGGTATACTCTGCATGCCACTGGGCTTTCTGAGCTCAAGAGTTGCGGAACATACTGTTCTCCGGAATAAGGATCCGAGGAGTTTTTCTGAGCACTTCTTCCTTGTTCAGGATGTCACACTCTCCATTGATTAGTTTCTTGACCCACTAAATTAAGACATCATGAAAATTATCATTTATTTAATGTTTCCTATATGCTACGTAAAACAAGTTTTCCATTTTAGTACTAACACCAACTTTGTAACATGGATATTTTAAAATTACTATTGTATGTATCCCAATAATATGTAGTGGAATCATTTCCTACTGCAATATACTGTTTTGGAGGAACATCCATAACTTAAAACTTTAACATTAAGAAAACAACCAATTAAAGATTCGAAAAGGAAGAGATGGAAGAAAAATGAAATCTGAGATCACTCTAATGGTATTCTTAGATGCCTTTTACTACAAACATTGAGCAAAGGAAATTTCGTAGACCTTATTTTTATGTAAAGTAAAATGCATAACTTTATAATTATTAAAAACTTTCCAGAACTAAAATTTGATATTCAAGCATAAATGTGTTAAAGATACCCTTCAAAAGTAAAAATAGGGGCCGGTGAGATGGCTCAGCTGCGTAAGTGCCTGCCTTGCAAGTGCGAGGGCCTGAGTTCGACTCCCAGATCCCACATAGGAAAAAAGGGGCCGGTGATATCGCTCAGCGGCACGGGTGCCTGTTGGAGCGCGAGGTCCTGAGGTCGACCCCCCGATACCCACAAAAAAAAAGTAAAAATATTTTTGACTTATTAAAAAACAAAGATTATATTGACACTTGTCATTAACTAAAGGTCTGCATTTGAAATACTGAGCCTTCTATTTTTTTTAAATGAATGCTTGCCAGAGATTTAGAGCACTACTCAGCAAAGTGATTAATCAAATCATTATTAGGATAAAAATGGTATTTTTTCCTGTAGGATATGGGAAAGAGATGTATCAATACTGAGAATTACACCTGTACCATTTCAAGAGAGAACTGTTAAACAATTCTGTCTCTATCAGGAGACAAAGTAATGATTGGCTTCTTTATCATGCACTGGTATTCTCTATCTCAGAAGATCTCTTAGGCATTGAAATAAAAGCTTCTCTTACATTCAAGCAAGAAGAATTCCTATCAGGGAACTACACTTACAGGGGTGTCTCTGCACTTACACCCAGTAGCATTCAAATTCAAGATCTTCTGCTTAGAAGTTATGTGACTTTTGAAAAATGATTTAATTGTTCTAGATGTTAGTTTCCTCACTGTGGCAATGCGTATAACAAACATGAACATACTTAATTAGTACAATAAATTTTTTAGAAATTACAAGTATTGTTAGAAAGTGTACTTTTTATAAATTAGGAATGATTTTTATATTTTAATAGATCAGGAAGCTCAGAAACTCACTAGAAGTCAACCAACCTTGCCTCTTCCTGAATGATAGACAGAAAATCAAACCCCTAAATAAAGAACATATTAAATATGAGATACCAGGACACCTGTTACTAGATAATACCACCAACTTTCATCTTTTTTGTCTGAATGGCATCAGAAAGAAATCAGGGTGTCTAAAAAGAAAACAAAAATTCTTTTAGAAGCCTCTTTTAAAAAAGATAGGTCAGCATAAATGAATTTTTTATAACCTGAATAATGATTTTCCTCATGCTGTACTCTGAGTATTGTCTAAAGAATTAGTACCACATCTTGCCTTCTTTTGGTGTATTAAACATGGGAAGAAAATTAAATTTGGAATTCTTTCAAGAATATAATTTTCTCTTTTTCTAAATTTTTTATCTAAAGGCTTTACAATGGAAAATATTTTATAATTATATACAATTTAAAGCATCTATCTTCAACAGTAAGTTGGCATTTGAAATAATGTCTCTCCTGAACTATTCTCAGACTATGTTATTTTGGATTACTGTAAAATTCCTTACATCTGCAAGTTAAACCAGAGTTGTAATGAACAAGTCTCTGTTTGGTAGCTTAGTGGAGTTAGTCTTGTCAAAGGGTTTTTCTGCATATAAAATATAAATATTAATTTCTACCCTTTATGCTCTAGAGGACTGCCATACAGCTGCATGTGTAACTACTGAAATACTATAACCAGCTAATATATGAAAAAGTATACACTGACAGAAAAACTCTTTAGTGATTTGGTTAGGGTTTTTCATCCCTCCTTATGTTGTGCACTAAAGAAGTAATACTGAAGTAATAATGCATACTGAAGGAGTATACTTAGTATTTGTGAATACAGTTTTTTCCCTTAGGCTACCTTGAAGTATTAAAATCCAACCAACCAATCAACCAACCAACAAGCACGTGGCTTCCTCATTAAACCATATTACTCTGTCTCCTTTACCACCAAAGATCCATGAGATCAAGTAAAGGGATAACTATCCCCAAAAATATATTATGAGGAAAGTGCTAAAAAAAAAATGGAGATATTGGTAGATTGCCAGTAATGAAAACAACAAATAGAAGATATGGGCTCAAGGAGATGTGAAGCAGAAGATCCTTCTGCAGAGAACTGACTGCACATTAGCAGTGAGAGAGGACAAAGAGCAGGTTAAGGAGGTGGGCAGAAAACTGTACCAGTTCTTCTCTAAGGAATGGCTACAGATTAACTTTGCCAGCCGATGTCCCTGTCCACCTATGCATGGAATTTACTTCCAGGCAAAATCATTTGATTTGTTTGATCTTTCCAAGTGCAAAACATGCTTGATAGAACGGACTTCTTGCAGGTTGTGATGCCCAGTTTTACTCCACATTCTTGCAGAGGATGACTTTCAGTGACTAGTTATTGATTATTCTTCTTGCAATTACTTGTTAATGTAGCCTCCTAGAAAATAGGGATAATGAAGGGAATCAAGTAGGCAAAACACCATGACATGATGTGGTATTCATCCTGGAGAAGGTAGAGAAGGGAAGACAGAAAACGTAAATAAACGTGGCATATATTATATGTACAGATAAGTGTTATGGAAAAAGTCAAGCACGAAAGGATAGGAAGTGTGTGTGTACGGATGTGGAGTAAGGATCCTAACCAGTAGATGCCTCTCAGCTACCAGTGTAACTCAACTTATTCATCTTTAAACTGAGAAAGAAAACCAGAAATTCTTATACAACAGCAGAAAATGCTCAGAAAAGTGACCTATTGTGTTATTAAAAGAAAACATGAATCATAAGATACTTGAAGCAAACAAAAAATACAAGTATATATCACCAAAGTAAACAGACTTACTAAACAAATAAAAACTGATCATTCAGCAAAGACGGTAGAATATTTAATATTCTTACTAACATTTAAGCAATAGAGACATATATAGATTTTATCCAATCTTGAGCGTACTGGGTGAAAGAATTAAAAGAAACAAGTGCATGATAATGATTTGAATAGGTAATATGAAAGAGAAAACACTACTCTGAAGAGAATATGAATTGAGTTTTTCTAATATAGAAAGCTGGGAGAAAAATAGTTCTGAGCATAGAATTTTATACACAGTCTAATTTAATCAACTAAGGAAAATTTTAAACAAGCTAGCTTTGGGGAATTTATTTCACATGCACAGTTTCTGAAAGACAAAAGGGTGTTTTTATAAAAGGATTAACTCTAGCAAAAATGACAACAACAAAAGATGTTAGCAAACAAATCTTAAATTACAATACACCTTGACTGTAATGCATAAGTGAGGGTGGAGAGGTGCCATTTGTTATCTGTACCTGATGCAAGGTGGAGAAGATGGTCAGAGATTTGAATCTGCAACTGGGCAACTGCATTGCCTGTGTATGTCCCACCTGTTCACTGAGTTCTCTTTTTCCCAGTGCCACATGATGTTATGACTTATGTCTAAAATATCCTTCCAAATTCTCATGTGTGTGGGAGGAAATGGTCATGGGGGCACTGTACTCATTATTGGACTCAGCCTGGGGATGTGACCCAAAAGAGTGAAATTTTGTCCCTGGCTCATCCCTTCTCTCTCTTCTTCCTGACTGCCACAAGTTAAATATTTTCCCTTCACCATGCCTCTCACTCATCCACTTTCTGCCTAGGAGGCAGCTGACCATGGACTAAAACAATCAGGAAAACAAAACCCCTCTTCCTTTAAGTTGTGAGTGCTGGATATTTTGTCTCAATGACTGGAAAGTGACTAAGACAGATGTTGGTACCAGAAAAGTGGGGTCATTTCTGTGACTCTATATGACCATGTGGTTCAGTAACCTTTGAAACTTGCTTATAGAAAGAATTTGGAGAAAAATTTGGTAAGCTCGCAAGAGACCTAGACTGATGTAAGCCAAGCTTAATGGAAGATTCTGGACAGAACTGAGAAGACCGGAATGCTGATATGAATGCAAACAGTAATGACTAGGCTCAGGACTAGTTCACTTCATTTGGGAACAAGGACCCCATTGAGGAACTGTTCATGTGTGTTACACCCTGGCAGAAAATATGTCTCTATGATTAAGGGTGATGGACTAATTAATCTGAGGGAGGAAACTGCAAAGCAGCCAAACATGCAGGCCATGGGATGGGTACTGCCAATTGCTTTCGGTCAGATCTACAGGGAAAAGCAAAACCAAAACACAGAGCTGAATAATTTGAAAAAATTTGTAATTACCAAAGAAGAGCCTGTAAAGATAGGGCCCAGAAGAACTTTGTTGCAGAAAATATCATCATTTTAAAACAGGCAAGTACTTTGCACCATTAGAATAAGAAAGATGGCTTAAAGGCATCTCAGAAACCAACAGGAACCTACTCTTCTTACACTCACGGGAACAAAATTGTAAAGTTTTCATTTGAAAAGAAATGAAACACCTCCCTTTCCCCTTGAGAAGGGCCACCCAAGGAACTGATTCCTGGGGATTCATTTCACAGTGCCCAGCCATCCATTCACTCAGAGTCCTCTTCAGCCATGAGCCAAAGTTGTCAGCAGACTTTGGCACTGTTCATGTGGTGCTGGATTTATAGGTATGCAGAATTCAAGAGTTGTGGGGTTGGTGAGATGTCCACCCATATTTCAGATGAAGGTGCAGGAGTCCAGGTACAGTGCCCATGAGAAAGTAGTCATGAATCTGTAAGAGTAAAGACAAAGTTCAGTGGCAACCCCAGAAAATTAGAGATACTATGAATGTGGAACCTCTGGTGAGGAAAGTCACTGGTATTGAGAGGAGTCCTCCCAATAAAGAGGCCAGGAGGGGAGCAACTGGTAATGCCATGGGGCAGGGCTGCACAAGCTCTTTGAAGTTCACATCTCACCACAATTTGCCCCAGGTTGTTGACACAGAACTACAGGGATTAATGCTTGTCCCCCTGGGTTTTGATCTAATTCCTTTTATTCGCATATTTCTCTACTTCAGAATGGAAATATCTAGCTTCTGCCATTATATGTTGAAAGTATTTAACTTTCTTTTTTTATTTTTACAGAAGTTTTTGGCTAAGAGTTTGCCCTGAGACTTAGAGAGTATGGAGTTGGACTTTCCAGCAGTGCTGGGATAGACACGGACTAAATACATTTTGCATAAGATCAGCAAGAGTCTCATGGGGGTCAAGGGTAGGATGTTATGGTTTAGATGTAAAAGGTATTTTATCCCAGTGATAGGAAAATAACTAAGACACGTGAGATATAATGCAGCATCCCTGCTTGTTAACAGCACCCTATGGAGGCAAGAAGATAGAACCTATGAGCTCAGATATTTCTCGTGAACAGAAAATTGATGTTGAAGGGACTCAACTACTAATATGAAGAGGTTTTCAAAGTTATTTATGGAGTCAGAGTGAGTGAGACTCAGAGAATAACAGTGCTATTTAGTTCAAATTGCTTTGTTTTCACTCAAGTTCCTTTCCCTCCCCCACAGCAGATGTGACTTTAGAAAGGAGGTTCATTGACTTTCTTGTTCTCTGGTTTTTGCTTCAATAATAGGAGATCAAAGACTGAATAATTTATGATGAACAGAAACTGTTTTAGTAGACGGTTGTAGAGGTTGAGAAGTCTAAGAACCACAGGCTGGCATGGTAGTAAGAGTCTCCTTATTTTTCCATCCCAGATTGGGAACCCAAAGAGAGGGTGAAGGAAAGAGAAAAGGGGAACAAATCAGCTCTTTTCTAATAAACACCCTTCCATGATGAAATGATTAACTCATTCATGGAGCCAGAGTCCCCGTGGCCCAATTAGCTCTCAATATACTACACATCCATAAGCCGCTGCATTGAATTTTAAGCTATCAACACATATCTTTGAGGAGACACATTCAGAGCAATGACCAACAGAACATTTGTGGTTAGAAAACATCCTAGGGCTGGGGATATAGCTCTGCAGCACAGCACCTGCCTGGCAAGCACAAAGTCCTGAGTTCAATTGCCGGTACCAAAAGAAAAAGAAAAAAGAAAAGAAAAGAAAAGAAAACATCTCTAAAAAAATAGAATTTCCAAATCTTAATTACTCTAGCACATGAATTAATGGTTATTCAAAATCAAGGTATTGTGTGTGTCAGATAAAAACTTATTTCTAATGTTTTTACATTAGTCTATGTGGGAACTGAAATAACATGTACACTTGAATCACATTTAAATAATTTTAAATTGAATCTCCTTCTTAATTTTTAAAGCAATGCAAACATACCACTTTAAATAAGTTTTCCTTTTACACTTTGAAATTTAAATGAACTTTTGACTATAGTGAGAAAAATCTATTTAGTTCCAAGACAAAATCAAGTTCAACATGCATAAAATGAATAAAATACATTCAATTTGTTATGGAAAAATTAATTTCCCATGGCATGAAATTTTAAAAAGCATAAAGTTAGGAATATAAACTGCTAGCATTTTGATCACTCATATTCTATAATCGTTTGATTTCCTCCAATATATACAGCCCAAATATTTCTCTTTTGGATACTACTCATTTGAAAACATTACTTGAAATAATTCTAGAAAAAATTGTTTACTGAAATTATCATTCAATTCATAGATGGAGAATTTGGAACTTCAGTGAGAATAATAAATTTCAACACACACTAATTTGAATAATATTTTAATCATTATCTAAACAGAAGCTAGTTCCAGCCTTGGCATTTAAAAACAAATAAGAAACGAAAAATATTCCTAAGATTAATTCTGCTAATTAGCTATCACTTGAGTTAATTTGGTAGAAATAAATCAAAAAAGAATGCTCAATACTCTAAACTGTGTACTGGATAAAAGAATAGTGATACTCATCCTTAAGCATCCATAGCCTACAATAATAGCACAGGGTTAGGTTTATATTTTTGTTTGGCTTGTTAAAATGTGAATATGTTTCTCATCAATGTACTTCCTAACCTCTAATTCTTTTGAGAGCTGGAATAAATACTTTTGTTACTGCATGCTCCATGTAAAGATCTTAGGATAGATGAAAGTACATGGTGTGAAGACCACATTTTATGGCTTGGTATACTCTCATAGTTCATGGTGCACTCCCTTGAGAAGCAGGTTTCTGAATCTTCTGTGGACCAAATGCCTTACTCAGCCTGGGTCTCACTATTTTATCAAGAGTTTTGTACAACTGACTAGCAAGCTCTCTAGCTTTCTTTATTACTAGAACTTGTCTTGCTTTTATGGTTTTCCTAGTAAATGGATTAGGACCTTGTTATTAGATGATTTTCTTGATTCAGTGCTTTTGTACCATCTGACAGTCTTCTTTCATGCAAGCAATTTACTTCATTATTTTCAAATATTGCACTTTTACGGTCATAGTCTGTTGAAACTTTAACACACACACACACACACACACACACCCTATGACACTACAAAGTCATGTGTGATTATAGATGTCACCCACTAACTTGTACTTGTCTGTTTTTATTTCCTATAAATATAACTCCTGCTCAACTAACTAGATCCTAAGATAAAACCATCTTTTTAGAAGCAGAAATCATTTATGATCCCTGAACTTTCAACCATACAAACTTTACTTTTATCTCAAAAAATTAATTGAATAAAGTCTCTTTAAATCTCAAAATATACTGACTTCTGACTGTATATATATACATATGTTCAGAATTCAAGGACTATAAAAACAACTATTCTTTAAATAACTTTTTCAAATATCAAAGAGTATTTGCCATGTAGTCATAAATTTTGGTACATGTTTAAGAAAATAGTAAATTAACATGTTTTTTGTATTTTACTCTTTTCAGTGAAATTCTCCTTTCAGCGGAAAAATAAATTGGATAGTTATTAAAAACTCCAACAAAATAGCATGAAACAAGACAACACAAACATGGGATGATGCTTTCTTCTTACAACTCACTATCTTGCTAAATTTTAGTTTTATTTTCCTATTAGGTAGTAGGGATACAGTCAGGAAGCATGATAGATATTTCAAACACATGGAGTTTTACATAGAATTGATTACACAAATATTGGTGTTTGAAAGAACCAAAAGAGTAAGTGGAGGACTCTTAGGATTAATACTAGCAAAAGCAGTTTAAATCAATGAAGCTTAATAAATGAGATAAAATAAGAGTGTTGTGTTTAGGGATTTTGAATGATGCCTCAATCAGTTTCCCTGGGGGCAACCCTTTCCTTCTGGAGCAATTTTCATCAAAGATATGTCTCACACACCATCTGAGCCCGAAGCAGTTTATTCAGGCATCATACTTAAAACACAGAGGCAGGGGCAGCTTGGTGGAATAGGTCAGTTACAATGAATGTTCTGATGAATGGTTAAACATAAGCATTTCTATTGGGAGACCATTCAGATTTTGGAGGACTCTTCATCTTTTCTTATACCTGTATTCAGTGACCAGACTGAATCTTTCACAAAGAGAGTTTGAGCTACCGTTTTAAAGGTATTTGTTTAGTCTTATGAAAGTTGTTATTTTTTGCAGCAGTGATTTTGTCTCCAGGAAATACCTAGGCCAGTGCTGGAAATCCCCAAACCATTTGGATCATATTGTGAAGTAATGTATCGTGTTCACCTTGATAGATGTTTGAGTGTGCCTTCAGCTATCATTAATCAGGTAACCACCATATGTCTCTTACAGTTCACAACACTAGATGTTAACGTTTGTGTCAGGATATGTTTGGCTACGTTTTGCATCCCAAAAGCATCCTGAGGCTAGTGCTCAGATTCATGATGGCTTAGGCACTGGACAATTACTTCTCAAATTACTGAAACAAGTACAGCTAGCATAGCTTGCTGGCTAATGTCAGGATGGCACAAAGAAGTTGGAGTCTGGGAACAATAATCTTTTCCCCTTTTTTGCTCCTGCCATCTTTCAGTAGTGCACCGATGTTATTATTATCAGATTCTAAAAGTAATCCAGCTAAATGAACATGTAGAGCTGTGGTTTGCGGATTCCCTGGCCTCATATCACAAAACAGAGTGCAGAGAGTTGGGGAAAGACTGAAAGCCAATATACAAATAACCAGCATATTGTAGCAATAGGACCCCAACACACAAGGATAATGTAGGGATGGTATGTTTAAAAATGAAAGAGGTAACCTAGACTGTTTGTGGTTAGCTTATAGGCTAGATACACACAGAGATTAGCTAAATTCTTCTTTATACAAACTGTTCCAAAAAGGGCAGGCAAAAATAAGACTTTTCACAACACCTCCCAAGGATTTCATTACAGACCCCTAACAATGAGCTAATACCCAATCTGAAATAGCCACCTAAGAGTAATGCAATGGGCCCAGAGACCCCCTTATCCTATAAAAACATGTCCACTGCCCCATATTCAGTGGTCACTCAGCTCTGGTGTCCCCACTCCTCAGTCCAGAGTGGCTTTGTACCATTATGCAAATAATCTTACTTTTGCTTTGCACCATTTCAGACTGCTCTTTCTCTTTCTAAGGCAGAGAGAAAGACCAGTCTGAGAAAGCAGAAGGTGGGCTGAAGATCACGCCTCATGGCCCTACATTTGGAGGGTCATCTGGGATTAAAGACCTCCAGGCAAGGTTAGTAAACCGTGAACACACTGTCCTCTTCTTGTCCCACTTTCTGGAAGTCCCCTCAGCCAAGGTTAACATGGTCAATACCTCAGGGCTATGGCCCTATCCTTGGGTGATAGGGGACCTGTTCTGGGGAGTCAGCACCTCATAAAGTTTTATGACAGCCAACAGAAACCTGGTGGGGATCGATACCTCATACTGCTTTTTAAAATTGTCTGTGGAAACCTGGTAACAAGTCCACTATGCAACTCCAGGCCCATACCCAGTCAGAGGTTTATTCTCACCCACTTCACACCAAGATCAGGTGCCCTTTTTGCACCTCCTGGTCTGACCTAGTCGGGGGTTTATACTGACCTGCCTCATGCCAATAGACTGACTCCCCCAGTTGAGCTAGACCTTAACATCTCCAGGGTGGAGACTATATACACCATGACTCAAAGAACTCTGTTTGCAGAACAAAGAACACAATTTTTTCCAGGCCATCTCCAAATTGTATTTCTCAGGTGAAAATCTGCACCCCCTCATGAAACTAGGCTTCTCCATATGAGACTGCCCCTTGTCACTGTCTTGTGGGGGAAAATTGGGCAATTCAAATTCTACCCTGGCTGAATCCAGATCACCTCCTCATTCACCTTCCATCTATTCTGTCACTTTCCCATACTTTGCAATGAGCTACATAAGGATCTCAAAAAGGAATGGGGGCTCAGGAAGGAACAATGTAGAAGGGGAGCCCTCTTTCTATTATTTGTGTTAGAACTCCTCAATATGAATTCTCTACAGGAGGCCCAAGAGAGGATTGATCAGCCTAGCCCTGAGACAGAAAGATCTTTTGGAACCTATTTTTCTCTTCAGTTCAGACACCAACAAATACCTTGACCTCTCTGAGAGTTGGCCTATATGGCCATCATTGCCCTTTTAAAGGAGAGGGACTTTTGAGAACTTTATGTTTTTGAGGAGTGGCAAAAGCAGTGATATTAGGGATATAAAAGGAGGTTGCAAGGACCAGGACACTGAGCAGACATAAAATCAAGTTGTGGCTCTAATCCATACATGAGTATAGCACAGATGAACCCAATGTTAATGAGATGAGCTGGGAGCAGAGGGGACCTAGGCTGTAATAGGCCCTCCTGGCAGTACAGGGGATGCCCTGTCCTCACCAAGGGGAGAGATACCCCGTGCAGGGACACCTAGTATCAGGGTGACTCTCTCATTTCCTTTTTTTTCCTTTTTCCTACAATGTAAACCAGATCCTTTACCATCACACCTCATTTATCCCTAGACTGTCTGCTCAAACACTGGAAAGAATTAGACTCCCAAACTTTAAAGAAAAAGGCCCTAATTTTTTATTTTATTGATACTTGGCCTCAATACCCCCTAAATGACCAAAAAATGATGTGGCCTATGGGAGTTCCCTTAACTTTAACACCATACTTCAGTTAGACCTATATTGTAAGAGGAAAGGAAAATGGAGTGAGATGCCCTATGTCAACTCTTCTTTACCCTCTGGTACCATCCCGAGTGGGTTTCTCAGTGTTCTCTTGACCCTCCTCTGTTGGTAACATTGAAATCCACACACTCCAAAAGATCAAATGAGAAAGAGAAATACAAACCCTCAGAAAAGGGGTAAGATTGGGCCCCTAAGACCTCAAAAGATAGGGACCCTGCCCCACCTCATTCTAAATCTGGCCCTATGTCACTGCCAGAAAAGTTACTGTCCTTCTACTCCAATTTGATGTGGCGGGGGGGGGACAAAAACACGTCCCATTACTTACTCAAAATCAAATGAGATCTGAAGTTTCACAAATGACTCATATAGATATATAAGAGCTTTTGAAAGGGAAACTTCTCTTTTCAGGTTAACCTCGCATGATGTTGTGTTTCTCTTTAGTGAAATGCTTTGCTAAAGAGAGAGACAAAAAAAGAGTTTTAGGTGTAGCCATTAGATCTGGAAATGCTTAACATAATATTCACAGAAGAGCCAGAAAGGGGGAAGGTGAAGCCAATGTGTATGTCCCCATAGGGAATGAGGCTTGCCTCTCCTCTAAACCTCAATAGGTCCATGGAACACCTCACAGAAAACAAGCCCACTTGCACTCCTATTACATCAAAGAAGGAATAGAAGGAGCAAGGGCTAAGCCTCTCAACTATGCAAAGTTAGGCCAAATTTGCCAAAAAGAAAAGGAACACCCCCATGTTGCATTGTTTTTGCAATGAGTAAATGATGCCATGACCAAATATACCTTAATAAATCCAGGCAGTGTCATCCTACAGATCCTCATTTAGGATAAGTTTCTGAATCAGCCCCTGATATCCACCATAACTTTTTAAAACTAGTGGCGGGCCCAGGAAAAGATCACCTGGAATTAGATGACTATTTCAAAGAGGCCACTGAGGTCTTCTACAACAGAGATAGGCAGACCGAAAAGAAAAATAGGGAAAGACATAGAGTTAGTGGCTGCCCTACCAACTAGATCATAAAGGACCCCTGTGCTATCATGTCAAAAACCTAGACATTTTAAGAAAGAATGTCCCCAATGGAAGGGGGCTTAATATGTGCCCTCAAAGGCTTGTCCTGTCTGTCAAGGCAATCACCGGAAGAAACAATGTCCCCTCCAGGGGCAGGGACACTCCCAGTGAGGGTCTCCAGAGCTCACCATTCAGGCCCCACTTAGTCCTGTTCAACCTACAGAGCTCTGGGCTGATTTGATAGTGGGGGATTAGCCCATCAATTTTCTTATCATATAAATGCTAGCGTTTTGGTCCTTGCCTTCTCCCTTGGGCTGCACTCTTATGTGCACTGCTATGATTCAGGGTGTCTCAGGACACACAATGGAAAGATTCTTCTCCCAGCCTATGGCTGGTACTTTGGAGTGATCTACACATTGCTAATTCCTTTCTGATAATACCTGAGACCTCGAACCCACTACATTGGTACCTCAATTCATGAATTTAATTCTTTCCTTGATTCTGATCTCAAACTGAATTGGATGAGAACTGAATCAAATTCAATGATTAGGTTCAATGTCGACCTTGTGGGGAAATTTGATTTGGTTCTCCTCCAATTGAGTTTGCAAACAGAACTGTGAAAATAATTAAGTTCATTAACTGAGGTATCAATGTATTAGGAAGAGATTTGTTATCAAAAGCTCAAGTCCAAATCCTGCTTCTTCTGGGACCTAGTCCTGCAAGAATATTCTCCCTTCAAGGGTTACAGGTGGACCCAGCTGTGTGGACAGAGGTATGCTCAGTGGGGCAGGACCTAAAGACCATACCTGTCTTCATTCATCTAATGGACCCAATACACTTACCTCACCAAAAGCAATATCCCCTTTATCTAGATCTTAAAGAAGAACTAAAACCCATCATTCAGAGATTGCTGCAACAGAGACTCCTTGGAGAAACTGTCAACCCCTATAATAGTCCCATTATTGGGATTAAAAAAAAAAAAGACCAAACAAGTGGAGTCTGCAGAGTTCTCAATGGCTCATGCTGCACCTATACAAATACCTCCCAACAAGTTGAAACTTGAACCAATATTATCTTAGACAAGATCAAGTAGCTCCATAAGCAAAAGGCCAGGGACTCTCTCGGCTTCCCAGGTCTTTGTCCAAATCAACAGTTGCCTTCTTTCTGTCACCACACAACCCCTGCCTCTCCTGGAACCACTGGTTGCCATTCTTCTTCTGTGCATGTTTGGACCTGGTCTTCTTAACTGTCTCTTATTTTATCTCAGACTGCATCATTGCTACCAAAATGCACATGGTCCTTCAGATGGAGCCACCATGGAGCTTCCTCCAGATTTCTACCAAGCACCACTGGACCAACCTTCTAGAAATCATTCCATGCCCCTACATTGCTGCCCTCTGAGGTACCCAAAGCAGTCATCACTCCTACTCCTGCAACAGTGGGATGGTCCTTTCAGAGAGCAGAACGTAGAGATAGTACCCTAATAGGCAGGGATAATGTAGGGATGGTTCTCTTAAAAAGGAAAGTTAACCTAGACTGTCTGTGGTTAGCACATAGGCCAGATATATTCAGAGACTAGCTAAGTTGCTCTTTGTGCAAGCTGTTCCAAAAAGGGCAGGCAAAAATAAGACTTTTCACAGCCCTTGCCAAGACTTTCATTATTGTTATGGTTTGTGTATAGATGTCCTTCAAAGCCTCATGCAGTCATGGAAGGGGGCTATTCAGAGGTGGCTGACTCTAGAGTTTGTGATTGATTCATGGTCCAGCGCTGGGATTAAGTGTGTGAGTATTACACCTGCCCTAGGGCAGGTGGCCTGCATACAATATAAGAGACAGAAAGAGGCTTGTCCCTTCCCTCCCTTGCTTGTTGATTTTGGTGTCTGCTGTCCACCATGAACTGTTGCCCCTCTGTCATGTGCCACCCTGCCTTGGAACCAGCTGATTATGGACTAAAACCTCTATAAACTGTGAGCGAAATAAACCTTTCCCCCTTTTATTTTGTCTCAGCAACGAGAGAAAAGTAACTAAGGCATTTATATATCCCTAACAACAAGCTGATACCCAATCAGAAAGAGCCACCTGGGGTGAGATGGTCCCCAAGACCTCATTACTCCATAAAATAGAACTGCTGCCCCATATTTAGTGGTCACCCAGCTCTGGGGTCACCACTTTTCATATTGGATTTGTACTACATTCTTCTGCAAATAAACTTACTTTTGCTTTGCACCATTTTGGACTCCTCTTCCTCTTTCTAAGGCAAAGAGAGAGAGAGAGGGAGAGAGCGAGAGAGAGAGAGAGAGAGAGTCCAGCCCAGGAAAGCAAGATCTCCCCTCTCTGCCCTTAATTATCATCAGTAGACATAGATATGTAAATAACTGATATATACTCTTTAAAAATGTAATGTGGTCTTCCCTATATTAGGCATAAAATTCAAATCTCATGACTTCATGTACAGAATTTTTAATTATGTATTTCTTAACTATTTCTTCATTCCTATGGTTTAGATTTTAAATGTTCCACAACTGTCTCATGTGTTTGGAAGATGATGGGATCCTGGGGTACTACAGCTAAATGTGGTATTGAAGTAAGGCCTAGTGGGAAGGGGCATGAAACTGGGGGTGTGACTTGGAAATGTGTATTCTCGTCCCTGGCTCCTCCCTTTTCTCTGTTTCCTGTCTATTGTGGGTTGAACAGCATTCCTCAGCTTTGCTTTTCCACCATGTTGTTTTTGCTGTGCTGCCATCTGATCATGGACTGAAACTTGGAGCCAAAATAGATCTTCCCTCCTTTAAGTTGTGAATATCAGGTATTTTGGACAAGCGACTAAGACATTTATTATAGGAGTATGCTTTGTCTCTTACAATAACCTTATTCAGGTAAAATTTGCTATGTTCAAATGTACCTGGCTAATGGTATAATAGAGATCATTAAAGAAGAAATATTTAAAAAGATAATTTAAAAATATCTCATTCTGATAACTTAAAATTTTAAAAAGATTGTATTCACCACAGAATATTTTTTCATTTTTAAAAAAATTGAGAATATAAAGTGTACATTGTCTTATTCTTCATAATATTAATTGAGCATTTTTTGAGTCTAATTTCATGCACAAGTGTGTTTAAATATTTTCTAAATGATTTTGTATTTTAAAGAGTCTCTGTTGTAATCTACATTGTAGTAATTTTTGAAGTACTTCTCTAAGAAAATTTTAAAAACCTTTAAAATGTTAGATAACCATCTCTACTAATTTGAAGGATCAAAGAAATTGTTTATTTTTGCTGGGGAGTTGTTAAAATTATAAAGTGCCTCTCATCCCACTGCCTTCAAAAATCAGTGCACTGTTGCATTATTCATACCAAGCAGTATTTCAACAGATTAGCCGTTTAAGTAAAAATAAATAGATTTTTATAAATATTCCAAACAACTTGATTACACTCAGGAGAAGACTTGTAAACATTAAGAATTATGAGATTTTGCTGCCATCTTCTGATGAAAATACTTTATGAAGTAAATAAAATGTTTAGAAACTATTCAAAGAAAATCCTTATAAAATATTTTACTTGAGTTTGGGGTCAGGATGTGGGAGGAACATATGGAAAGGAGTAATGTTAGTAATACACCTGTAATATCTTTACTGCTACATTTTTTTAAACATCTTACTTCCATGGTATCTGTTACTTTTTTGTTTGTTTGTTTGTTTTGAGATAGGGTCTTACTATGTGGTTCAGGCTGGCCTTGAATTCACTGTAGAACTCAGATAGACTGTCCTCGAACTCCTGGTAATCCTGGCTCAGACTCCTAAATGCTTGGAGTACTGTCCTATGCCACCACGCCCACTTTCTTATACATTTTAAAAATTATTTTAAAATAAAAGTTTTCGTATTCCCTGTGATATGCTGAAATAAGAGCAATTAGAACTATTTAGATATGCTTTTTTTTTTGTGGGTACCGGGGGTCGACCTCAGGACCTCACGCGCCAGGAGGCGCCCGTGCCGCTGAGCGATGTCACCGGCCCTTTTCTCGCATGTGGGTTCTGGGAGTCGAACTCAGGCCCTTGAGCTTGCCAGGCAGGTGCTTACACCGCTGAGCCATCTCACCGGCCTTAGATATGCTTTTAAATTGGCAAATTTACATATTACAACAAAGTGATCTATAATTTCATTTATTGAGTGGTTTTAATTGTGAAGGTCATTAAATATATTTAACATGAATGCAATAATCTTCCTTCTTAATGGCCTCAATCTTAATTACAATACTGTTTAAATTCCCTTTTTTTCCTTTTTGTTTTTGAAATCTATAAACTCTGAAGGACAGAATGCAGAGTTATTATCTTCCTGTTTTTCAGATAATTAAATTGAAATGTATTTCTTGGTGCTTGGTCCTGTCATGAGCTTATAATATAATTTATTCTGGTCACACTTGAGTCTTTCAGAATGAGTTCCAGTTTTTCTAAAGGCCAGTTCCAGAAAATCCTGCCTATGAATTACTGGATAGTCTTGTATGGTGACAAAAAAAACTGGATTTCCCTCTTTCTTATTCCTAACATTTTCTTGTATATACAGTTCTAAGTTGAGATATAAGAAAAGATAGGAAATAAGAAAAAGAGAAAGAAAAAAAAGCATTGTAATCCAGAGCAGACAATGTATCTAAAAGCGTAGCTTGACCTAGTACAATTGTGCCCATTTCTTATATGTTCTTTGACCTATTGGTATGGTTTTCAATGTGTAATATTTTAATTAAATTCATAAGGCCTTATAAGCTAAATAAATGAATCAGATGCTGGAAAAATAAAAGGAGTGGGGGGAAGAGAATTTAAATTTGTTATGTACATGTACCAACCCCTTACAGTGAATGTAATCATTATGTACTACAAACATGTACTAGTAAAAGTTATAAAAAAAATAAAAAGTTCACTTCACTTCTTTTTTTTTTTTTTTTTTTTTGTGGGTACCGGGGGTCGACCTCAGGACCTCACGCACCAGCAGACGCCCGTGCCACTGAACGATATCACCGGCCTTTTTTTCGTATGTGGGTTCCGGGAGTCGAACTTGGGCCGTCACGTTTGCCAGGCAGGCGCTTACACTGCTGAGCCATCTCACCGGCCCACTTCTTTTTTATAGTGTAATTTAGACAGAGAACATTGGATGAAAAGATGGCAAGCTTCAAAGCTCTTACATTCTCTGCTCGTGATCAGTTTAATGTCTAGATAATACTCAAACTGCATTAGAACTAAATGTACAGCTCTTCATATGCTGAAAATTTATTTTTTGGGTAACTTATTTTTTTGTCAGATTTACCATTATTCTCTTCCTCTAATTGTGTCTTATAATCTCTTCAAATCTCTCCTTTGATACTGAATATTCATTTAAAAATTATCTAATATGCTGATTTAAATTAATTATGAAACATAGATAAGGTTCACTGATACTTTTAAAAGTATTTATTTTATTTAATTTTCTGACTATGTAAAGATTTGCCACTAATTGCGGTAGTAACTGCCAATTCCAATTATGCGTTTTTATGGTTTAGGTGTGAAATAGTCCTCAAAGGCTGATGAGCCTGGTTTTCAGAGGTGATTGGATCATGAAGGCTCCAACTTCATCAGTGATTAATCTACTGTTCAAACCAGAACTCCTTTACATTAAGAGGTGACAGGAACTGAAAGTGGACACTAGGTAAGGGGAGTGGACTATGGGGTGCAACCTTGAGGTCTATATCTGGTCTCTGACCCCTTCCTCTCTGGCTCTTTCCTTTTCTCTCTGCTTTCTGGCTACCCTATATGAAAACTTTCTTCTACCATGCTCTGCTGCCAGAGCAGGGGTCCATATACAATGGACCATTTTCTGAAACCTCTGGAGTTGTGAGCCAAAATAACACTTTCCTCTTGTAAGTTGTTTATCTCAGACATTTTGCCACAGTGTTGTTCAAATCTAATTAACATATGCGTATAGCATAACTCTTCCCTACCCTCAAGAAATTAAAAGGAAACCAGTGATGGTGGGTAATACATACTATATCTTTGTGTAAAGGGCAAAAATTGTTTCCTATGGACATATTACAAATTTGAAGTACATTTCTTCAGTTAGTAGATTTTGGTCTAACCTGGTTAGACTCTAACAAGAAACAAGGGCATAGAGAATAGAGCTGGAGTTCTGTGTATGTTACTAAAATACAGAACCATATGTGGTGATTTGCATAAATATAGGATTCTGAGATTTCTCTTAGGTTACTCAATATAAATGGATATTGCACTGAATTTTTATGTGTACCTGCCTGTGACTTCTTCTCAGCCTGTCAGGTAAAAGAGGCAATATAATAAATCACCATAGCTCCCTTCTGGGCTCACTCTGCCTTCTCTCACTTGACAACTTCAGAATTGTTTCTGTTCCCCTTATCAGTGCCTCAAGTTGCTTGCACTTATATTTACTTCCTAATCTCCTCAGTATTTGAGATTGAGACAGATCTCTAACTTCTTGTAAACTGCACTTGTAGGTTTCATGTTCACTTCAAAACTTGTGTACAAGACTCAACTCAAAGTCTTCCTTCCAGGTCTTTTCCTTCCACAATAGCTGAAATTTTGATAAATTTCTCCATTATCCATGTAGAAATTCTACTTCACCTTCCTCCTCAAGAATGCACATTCATTGAAAACTCTGCCTCCACCATCTCTGTATGTGATCCTTCTTTCTCAACATAGCTATGATTTTAGCCTCATCCATCTGTCTCAATGCCTTAGCCATCTGCATTGTACTCTCCTCAGATTGATGAGAGTGTCTCTTAAATACAAAGGTCTGGACATATCACTTCACTGGTCACAGTCCTTCCAAAATTTCCTGTTACTTAGAGGATATATGATGACCACCCCCCACCAAAACACACAAGCACACCACCCAGCTGTGCCTCTGTTTTGCGTGCATCTTCCTCCCTTGACTCTTTCTTGATTCCCTGCTGAAGATCTACCAATACAACCCTTGAACAGAACATCCGGTCTTTGTACATTATTGGTGCCTATTTATTCTTCAGTTCCAGCTGAAAACTTACTCTTCTGAGTCCCACATTACATAGTTCTCCATGCAACTCCACATCCTTGAACAATTTATACTCCTGTCATGTATGACAATTGCATGTTTGTTTCCACTTCCATTGCTTAAAAATTTTGTTTATTGTGCTTACCTGAACAGATTATAAACAACATGAAGACAAATACCTTGTCTGCCATATTCATGACATTTCAAATATCTGATGGTATGTCTGACACATAGACAATAAATATGAGTTAATTATGCCACTAATTTACATATATCTGTAATATGCTAGTATGTTTAGAGATATATTAACTGAATATAATATAAACAAAGTGCAGGCTGGGTTATGCAAAAACTGAAGGAAACCTGATAGGACCATATTTTATCAATCTTTATGTTGATTTAGTTCAAAGACATATTATTTTTATGTAATTTATTTGGAGCCCACTTTGAATTTCTTATATTTTTTGGAAATTTTAGTTGCTAAAAGACACAGAACCTGGGTATCCTGTATTTAACCTATAATGAAAACTGCTAGGGCCAGGGATATAGCTCAGTGGCACAGCACCTGCCTGGCAAGCACAAGGTCCTGAGTTCAATTTCCAACACCAAAAACAAAAACAAAACTAAACAAACAAAAACTGCTTAAATTCTATATCAGAAGTTACCTTCTAGTTTAAATTCATTAGGTTTCTTACATTTCAAAATATGGTAGTGTCATTTCCTATCCAATATATTATATGTTTCACAGATTTGTGCTGAACTTTGAACTGTCATTCCTTTACTACACTGTCTGTCATGTTTTAAAACCTTTTGAAGACTGTGCACTGCCAACTATATTGAAAGTAAGCAATTTCTTTACAACTGTCATATCAAAATTTAAGAAAGGTTTTTAGGTCATCTTATATCACAATATTATCTGTAATACTGATGAAAAGAGTTTATGTTCTGTAATATTTATTTTTCAGGATATCTTTTTGAGTAACACTTTTCATCTTTTATCCTCTATTTGTTTAATTGAATATTAAGCTCATATTTTCAAAACTCTCACTTTCTTCCCCTAAGTATTTTATTTACAAACTTATCTATGGAATGCCTGAAAAATCAAATACCGTATATCTTTTAGTTGTTAATAAAAATAATAACAAAATAAATAGATTGCATGGCTTTATGAGAAGGACCAAAGGTTTACTCAAACTAAATAAAATATTGAGCTACTTAGATCATTTTAGAACCAGAAATTACACACAGGTTATAAGATATCCGTTAAATTAAGAAAGCTCTTTTTTTTTTTTTTTTTGTGGGTACCAGGGGGACGACCTCAGGACCTCGCGCGCCAACAGGCACCCGTGCCACTGAGCGATATCACTGGCCCCTTTTTCGTATGTGGGTTCCGGGAGTCGAACTCGGGCCCTCGCGCTTGCAAGGCAGGCGCTTACGCTGCTGAGCCATCTCACCGGCCCAAGAAAGCTCTTGATAGCGTGAATTCACAAACCATCCACAGTTCAGTAATGAACTTTACAAAATGAGACAAAAATTCATATGATAGAAATGGCAGGATATTTCCAATATCCTGTGATTATCAACAGGTAATGATAAACATATGCAAATTAGTCATAACTTATAGCAGATTGCACTGTTTATTAAGAAGTAAAAGCATTGGGGCCGGTGAGATGGCTCAGCGGCGTAAGCGCCTGCCTGGCAAGCGCGAGGGCCCGAGTTCAACTCCCGGAACCCACATACGAAAAAAGGGCTGGTGATATCGCTCAGCAGCACGGGTGCCTGCTGGCGCGCGAGGTCCTGAGGTCGACCCCCGGTACCCACAAAAAAAAGAAAAAAGAAAAAAAAAAAAAGAAATGACATAAGCCAAAGCTTCTTATCTTAATCTTGTTACCAGAATTTTTGTATGTTCATTATTATTTATTGGATTCCTTCATTCTGCATTGTCAGCACACTATTAAATCATATAGCAATTATAACAATTCCTTACTAATATTCTTTTTAAGCTTTTTACTGGACTTTCAGATATCTCTGAGGACACAACCAGTGAATAGTCTTTCTTCTTCCAAATGTCTCTAGACAAATGTGTGACAAAATATGAATAACAAAGAAGTGTTGCTGAAAGATCTTAGTACTATATTTCAAGTGTAGTTCCTGGGATGATAGCATTAGCATCACCTAGGAGCTACTAAGAAATGTAGAATCTTGAACCTCACTCCATGTATAGTAATCAGAATCTGAATTTCAACAATGTCCTGAAATCATTTAAATTACCAAAAATTCAAAAGAAATGATCATGAAAGAGACTATAAAATTTGAATTTAGGGAATTGAAATCTAACTTTGTCATTGATTGTCTCTACAACCTGAAAAATCCCTAAAGATTTTTGAATCATATTTATTTATCTAAATATTTGTGCAAAAAGTTATATAACATTAAGCACAGTGTTGTATGTATACTCAATGTTAATAAAATCAGTTATTTTTCATGTGGGTTACATTCACTTTGCTTGTTTTCACTTATTTTGATGAGAATTTCCACTCTATAAATTTGCTACTTGTGCAGTCAAATATAGCATTTCTTCTTCTTGGCTACTCTGTAATTATTATTATTATTATTTAGAAAAGACATTCCTACTCAAATAAATAGTCACTATTTTTTTTAGCAACTCACAGTTTATTTTTGATATTTTAAGTGCACATGTAGAATAATTCAGCAAGCATAAGTTTCTATCCCCATGAATCGATCCAACAACCATCCAGAGGCTATCTCTCATTGTTCCCCTTTCCCATCACTATTCTATTCTTCTCCAGTGGTGACCATTAGTTGAGTTCTAAAACAACCACAGATTAATTTTGCCTATTTTTAAATTTTATAAAAATGAGGTAAAACATTGCATTCTTTTTCATCATGCTTTTCATGCAACAATTTAAGAGATTAGTGTTGCTGTTGTACTAGTGGTTCATGTATGCATATTACCTTATGTTATTTCATTTTATGGAAAGACCATTCTACTATTGTTTTGTTTTTATTTCCAACTTAGAGTTATTACAGTGTGGCCATGGAATTTAGCATACATTTACCTATTTGAGTAACAATTAGAAGCACAATTGTATCATATGAATACATGTATTCAAGTGTATTCCAAAGTGGTCCTGCACCACCTTATAGTTGTAGTGAGAATTTCAGTTATTCCGTAGCTTCTCCTACACTTTGTATTATCTGTCTTTTTCATTTTCATCCTTCCAATTAAGGACTGTAGCATAGTATTATGGTTTTAAACTTGCATTTCATAGATGATTATTAATTTGTTCACCATTAAATGTAACAATGATCTATTTGGATTTCTTCTGTGTCTATTCAAATTCCTGCCCACATAGGGAACAGTAATTATTGTCAGTTATACATAGTGAAAAAGCATATCTTCTCCTATCACACCACTCTAAGTATATATCACATTTTATTTATCTACTCGTCTATTGATGGCTATCTAGATTATTTCTAGAGCTTAACTATTGTGTATTGCTTTGCTATAAATATACTCTTTTGGGACTATACCTAGGAGACATAGAGCTAGATCAAATAGAATTTATATTTTTTAAGGGTTTTGGTTTTGTTTTTGCAAAATATCCATACTACTTTTAATAGCAGTTGTAACAGTTTACATTACAACCAGCAATGAAGAAGTTTGTGGCTGGCAAACAACCTCACGCTGAAACTCACCAGAGGAAGCAGAGTAAATAAAAGTTCTACCAAAATTGAGAAAAATTAGGAATTCAGTGAGCTAAAGACAGTGGGACTGGAAATGGACACATGGTGACTGTCCTTCCAAACTTGTCTGCTCAGCATTTGAGGCTGAGTGAACTCTGTGTCCTCACACTGCCTCACTCCCTAAGTGGGGGAGTGGGGGAAAAGTGTGTATCTAACTGTGCATTGCTGTGGATTAGCGTTTTAGTTTCTATGGTGATTTATATTGACTTACTGGTTTATCCCTCGCCAAACATCACATATTGGGTCTTCCAGCATTGGGTTTCTGCAGGCAGAGATACACAGTTTATTGGTTCCAACTTCATAAAGCCACTCATGCTTTGCACAAGTATTTCCTTCTCTTCTTTCTTTCTGCCCCCTCTGCCTCTAACACCTCCTTTCCCTCCTGCTTCCCGGCAGGTCATAAAAATAAAGCCATCAAAAACTTTAAAAAACTTTTTCTCCCTCTTTTTTTGTTCCTATTTTATCTCATTTTATTTTACTTACACTTTTTTCTTTATTCTTTTTCTATTTGCCAGTCTATTTTTCAACACTACTGTTCCTTATCTCCTTGGGTTATTGAAAGAGTTAAAAACTATTTTAGCAAGTTTGAAATTAAGTGTTGATATGTGATTAATTCTTTGGATGTTGTTATTTTTGTTGATTGTTCTCTCCTCAAAAGTCATTGGCAGGACTTGAACACATGTGGAGTAAATGCCTGAACACTGAATCACAGGCAAAGTGAAGGGGACATCACAGGGAGAGAGGCAATTAGCGAAGAGATCTCTGCTAGAGTGGCATCGCTCTCTATCCCAACCGATCTTACAATGTCCAACCCAAAAACACAAGAGTCATGAGAAAACAAGGCAAAAAAGTCTCCAAAAATTCATAACTCACCAAAAGCCTATGTCACAAGCACTGAAGCAAATATTTTCAAACAAAAAACTAGAAAAAGAAAATAGCTAAAATCATTTTACAAAACAGACAAATGATCAGCTGAAAGAAGCAGTTGCTAAGATGTTCATCATTTTAATTACCATAGCTTTGTAAAAAAGTTTATTTCCTGATAAAGTAAATCCTGCTAACTTGCTCTTCTCTAAGTGTGTCTTGACCAGTATTCACCCTTTAATTTTCCACATAAATTGCAAAAAATTGGCTTCTAAATTTCTATAGAGAATCTGCAAGGACTTCGCAGTTAAAAAAAAACTTGAATCTCCTAATCTTTGAACGCAAATATTCCACCATTCCTTTGATCCATTCAATCACTTTTATGGTTTAAAATAATATGGTCTATAAAATAATATTTCAGAATTCTTTTTTGACATTTTACATTTTGCACACATTTATTATGCTTATTCTTAAATATTTGATGTTTTATTACATTTTAAGTGAAAATGTTAAATGCTATTTTAATTTCAGTTACTGATTTTATAATTTATGTTCTAATTTTCCTTATTAATTTTAGTGACCTGTATATGGATTATTTTAAATGATCTACATATATATATATTTTCTTTATCAGAGTATACATATAATACACACAATAATTAAAAATGTATTAGTTTGCTGGGTCTGTCATAATTAAATGCCATGGGCCGGGATATAGCTTAGTGGCACAAGTGCCTGCCTGGCAAGTCCAAGGTCCTGAGTTTGATTCCCAGTACAAAAAAAAAAAAAAAAAAAAAAATTAAATGCCATATATTGGTTGCCTAAGACAACAGAAATTTGTTTTCTTTATAGTTTCATAAAACTACTTATCATAAATAGAAACCAATTTTTCATAAATCAATTTCTGCATTTACTAAACAATCATTTTTTGGATTTCTGTTAACATAATAATTTAGATGTTTTCTGAAGTCCAACAACCATACATTTTTACAATAACCTCAGATTTATTATTCTTTTTATATTTTGTTGAGTTTTTAAAAAATATATTTTGGTAGATCTTTTACTCTATGTGTATGAGCAAAATTGTCTTTTTGTGAGGAAAAATCATGTTTTTTTTATATGGAGGTTTATTTCCCAAATGACAAATTGGTACACACCCATTTCTTTCTTTTTTTTTTTTTGTGGGTACCGGGGGTCGACCTCAGGACCTCGCACGCCAGCAGGCACCCATGCAGCTGAGTGATATCACCGGCCCTCTTTTCACATGTGGGTTCTGGGAGTTGAACTCGGGCCCTCGCGCTTGCCAGGCAAGCACGTAAGCCACTGAGCCATCTCACCAGCCCCCTCATTTCTTAACTAGTTTCTCAATATGATATTTTTTGAAGCATATTTCATATTTTTTTTAGTAAGATTCATCAATAAAATATTCTGGGACTGGATGTGTGTGTGAGAAAGAGAGAACAAGAGAGAACTTTGGGGATTTAATTCCTTTTTTTGATACAATGTCATCCACATTTTCTATTGATTCTTATGTTAGCTTTGATATGCTATATTTCTAGGAATTTATTAAGTTCGCCCAAATTATAAAATTTATTGCTATAACTTTTTCTACTATATATATGTATAGTGTGTATAATGTCTCTCTTTTCTCAATCTTGTATATTTTTATTTCTTCTTTCTGCTTTGCTAAGCAATTTAGCTATGTGCTTGCTTATTAATTTAAATAATGTGTTCCAGTTAACAACTTTTCATTTAACTAACCATCTTTATTTTATTTTTTGTTTTTTATTTCACTAATTTCTGCCTCAATTTTTTTCTTTCTACTTTCCTTGCATCATATGCTTTGTTATTCCTTTTGCTTTCTTTGACTAGATACAAAGGTGACTATTTTTAGTTTTGTTTGATCATTTACCTTTTTCCAATTTCCATTTGTTTGCTTGCTTGTCTGAGGGAAAGACTTCAGCTTCCCTTTTGAAATATCAACTGTTATGGTTGGGTTTTTTTTACTTGTTTGTTTTTGCTTGTTCTTGACTACTTCCCATCCCCATGACTTTGAAAAATATTATATTTCTTACTTGGTGTTCCCTGTACATCTTTATTTGTAACTTGATGTATTCATCAGTTTTGGAAAATGCTGTCTCTGATCTTTACTGATTCTCCTCCGCAGTCTTCCCTCTACTGTGATTTCAATCATACTTGTATGATATGAAGTATCAGCCCCTATGACTCATATATCTTTTTTTTAACATGTTCAATGAAAAGGAATGTAAAAACTATAAACAGACTAGCAAAATAAAATCAATCTTTCACAAAGAAGCAAAAGTATATAATTGGGCAAACATAGTCTTTTTCACAAATGCTGCTAGAACAATTAAGTATCATCATACAAAATATAAATTGATGCACAGACATTAGGTTATTCATGAAAATAACTCAAATTTATTACAGATCTAAATATAAGATGTAAAACTAAAACAAACAAACAAAAAACGTTAGAAGATTATACAGTATATGCTAAAATCCAGATGACTTTGGTTTTAGCGATGTCATGGTTATGATGTTTGGTAGTGACGTTTTAGATGTAATATCAAAGGCATAATACACAAAAGAGCTCATGGGTTGGGCATGGTGGTGCAAGCCTGAAATCCCAGCACTTGGGAGGCTGAGGCAGGAGAATTGCTGTGAATTCAAGTCCAGCCTGGGCTACAAAATGAGTTCAAGGCCATCCTGAACTGCATAGTGAAACCTTGTCTCAAAAACATGAGAAAAAAAAAGAAAAGAAAAAAAGAGAAATAACTCATGAAGTCATGAACAATACATCATTGAAATTAGGCTTCTGCTTTACAAAGGACAATGTCTAGGGAATGAAAGGACAAGCCTCATACTGGAAGAAAAAATTTTCAAAACACATTTGATAAAAAAATCCTGTCTGTTTACTCACAATATGATAAGAACATAACTAACTAATTAAAACTAACTAATTAAAACTAATTAAAAATGAGTAAAGATAGCTTCTCAGCCTTTTGGGTAAGATCAAGTGTAAAAATGAGCAAAGACTTCAAAAGAATCTTTACCAAAAAAGATAGCCCAATGGCAAGTAAACATGAAATGATGTCCAACAAAACACATTGAAGGTTTTGAAAACTACCAAAACATCCCCATTAGAATAGCCAAAATTAGGGCTGGGGATGTAGCTCAGTGGTAGAGTGCTTGCCTAGCATGTACAAGGCCCTGAGATTGATCCCCAGTACCACACACACGCACACACACACACACAAATATCGATAGATAGATAGATAGATAGATAGATAGATAGATAGATAGATCAATATAGATATATCTATATAGATATATCTATAAGGCTGGGGATATAGCTCAGCGGCACAGCACCTGCCTGTTAAGCGCAAGGTCGTGAGTTCGATTCCCGGTACTAAAAAAAAAAAAAAGTATAGCCAAAAATCCAAAACATTGACAACAGCAAATGTGAATGAGGATGTAGAGACAGAAATGCTCTTTCCTTACTGGTGCGAAGGAAAAATGGCTTTGCCAATTAGGAATACACTTTGACAGCCTGGCATGGTGATGTATGCCTGTTAACCCGGCACGGAGGAGGCTGAGACAGAAGACTCACCTCAAGTTTAAGGCCAGGTTGGGCTACATAGTGAGTTCAAGTCCAGCCTGAACTACATAGTGAGACCCTGTCTCCAAAAAACAAAAACAAAACAAAGAAAAAAGTAATACATTTTGACAGTTTTTCATATAACTAAACATATTCTTTTCATGTAACCCAACAACAAAGCTCTTTGGTATTCAGCCAAGAAGTTGAAAATGTGTGATCACTAAGAACATTGCCCAAAGATAGTTACAGAAACTTTATTTATAATTCTCAAAACTTAGAAGCAACCAGGATAAATAAACTATGATGTACCCAGATAATGGAATTATTTAGCACTGGAAAGAATGAGGTTATTAAACCATGAAAAAATTGAGGAAATTTAAATGCAAAATACTAAACTGAAAGCTGGGTGTGGAAGTTATTCTTATAATCCCAGCTCCCAGGGAGGTTGAGGCAGGGAGATCATAAGTTTGAGCCCAGTCTGAGCAATTTAGAGACTTAGGGAAACCCTGTCTCAAAATAAAAATAAAAAAGGGAGGGAGGTATGGGGATATAGTTTATTGTTATGGCCCAATCAATCCCCAATAACACAAAAAGAAAAAAACAAAACAAAGCAAAACAAAACAGATTACCTGAGAAATCTAATCAGAAGCCTCCAATGTCATGGTTAGTTTAGTGTGTCAATTTGAATGGGCCACAAGGTGCACAGATTAAACATTATTTCTGGATATGACTGTGAGTGCTCCCAGATGAGGTTAGATTTTGAATATGCAGATTTAATAAATTGCCCTCATGGATGTGATTGGGCCTCATTCAACCCACTGAGGGCTTGAAAAGAACAAAATGTGGAAGAGGCAGAAATATGTCCGTTTCCCTACTAACCACATGAGCTGTTTCATCATAATAGATCTTCCTCTTAGATTGGAATTTATATTATAAATCCTCTTGGTTCTCAGGACTTGAAACTGGGACTGCATCACACCACTGGATTTATTGAGTTTCCACCTTGCAGAAGGCAAGCTGTATGACTTCTTGTCCACCATAATAATGTGATACAATTGGGATATATGTCTATCCTATCATTCTGATTCTCTGCAAAAACCCATTATAACTACATACTGGGGGGCCGGTGAGATAGCTCAGCGGCATAAGCACCTGCACAGCAAGAGCGAGGTCCAGAGTTCAACTCCTGGAACCCACATAAAGGAAAAAAAGGGCCAGTGATATCACTCAGCCCCACAAGTGCCTGCTTGCAAGAGCGAGGTCCTGAGGTCAACGCCGGTACCCACTTTAAAAAAAAAAAAAAAAACCTACATACTGTACTACTCTGACCACAAAATATTCTAGAAAAGCCAAATCCATGGAGAAAGTAAAAATGTGTGCGGCTTTCCGATGTTTCAGGGGAGGGAGGCATGAATAGGCAGAGGATGCAAGGTATTTTCGAGCAATGAAACTATATATTAGGATAGTATGATAAAGCATAAATATAGTTACATATTTGTCAAAACCCATAGACTGTACATTAAGAGCAAACTCATAAACTTTGAATTTTGTGTTATAATTGTGTGTCAGTGTAGGCTTACTGGTTGTGACAAATGTATCACTCTAATACAGGATCTCTACAGGGGGGTACATTGGGCCTTAGTAGGGAAAAAGATATACAGGAACTCTACTTGCTCAATATTGCTCTAAATCTAAAACTAACATTTATTAATTAAAAAATAAATGGCGACAGAAAGGCTTCATTTGTTTTCACTTTGAGTTAAAAATTTTAAAAACAAAAACGCAAATAAAAATTTAAAAATAAACCTCACTAAGAGCCTGTGAACAAGACTGGGGCATAGCAAGAGAGCTAACACCTGCCATGGTGCAGGCCTGGGGATGGGAAACTGTAGGTGATAAAAAGAAAATGAAGCCACAACCAAATTCTTCTTCTCTGTCTCCATTATGGGAGAAAAAATGCTGTAAACCTCTGGAAAAAAGGTTGCCTTTAAGGAATAGCCGAAGACCTATTGCAGGCAGCAAAAGAGAACAGAAAATTTCCAGAAATACAGCATCTGCTTAAGACTGAAGCTGAAATAGAACAGGAGAGAATAAGTGTAGCTTCTGCCTCAAACACAAAAACAAACACCCAGCAACAACTAGCTCAGTCTGCTCAGTCAGAAGAATCAAAAACATTGAATGTAGCCTCTGCTTAAAGAGCAAAGAAAAAAAAAAAAAAAACACTAAATTGAAAGTGCAGCAGGTACCAAGAAAATATATTCTAGCAAGAAAAATACTGGAAACCAATGATTCACTGAGCAACAATAATTCAAAGCCTGGTTTAACACTCCTCATTATAAAAACATTACTGCTTATCTCAAGGGCAACAATAGTTCAATATTCACAGTTGCCCATGTCAGGCTACAATGTATCTCAGTCATTACTATTCTGTATATGTCCTGAAGTATTCAACTATAAATCTACAGTATACTCCACAAAGTAACATCGTACACAGCACACACACACACGCGCGCGCACACACACACACACACATCATCATCATCATCATCATCAAAAGAGGAAACTACCAACAGAAACAAATGTATATATAACATAATTTTGAACTATTGTTATGGCTTGAATCTAAATGTCTCTCCAAAGCCTCGTGTGCTCATAGGTAAGACTTTTGGGAAGTGACTGGATCAGTCCATTGATTGGTTTAGCATAAATCTGGTTGGGGATGAAAGATTTACTGAAGGCAGAAGCCCTTGTGGATGGCACTGACCAATAGGCTTGTGGCCTGGATGGACTATAAAGGGAGAGGCTGAGGCTGCTTCCCACTTTCTGCCTGCCATGCCATGGACTGTTTCTCCTCTATGATGTCCCTCTGCCATAGTACCCTGCCTTGAAGCCAGCTGACTATGGAGTGACACTTTTACAAACTGAGCTTAAATAAACCTTTTTTCCTTTAACTCGTGTCAGCTATTGTGTCTCATTGATGAGAAAAGTAACTAAGACAACTATCTGCTAATAATAACATAATTATGTAATTATGGTTAATATATTAAATGCTCTAGTAGAAAAGTTTATACACACACAAGTATCTGAAGAGATAGAAACTATAATAAACTGAAATTATTAGGTAAGTTAGAGTACCAAAATCTCATCATAAGACTCAATAAAGAAAACATAAAAATCAGAAAACCTGAAGTTAATAGAAATCACTAATTTGCAACATAGGTGGGGACAAAAGATAAATAGAGTATTAAAAGGGTATGAAACAGAGTAAATTATTCTAACATATGCAATTGAAATCACGAAGAGAATTAGGGATAAAATAAAGAAACATCTAAAAATTAATGACTTCCAAATTAGTGATAGACAACAAACACTCAAGGAACTCAAAGAACATCAACCAGATAACATCAAAACCAACTAATGAACCAATCAACAAGAAAAACTTATTCCCAGACATATCCTACTAAAATTTTGGCAAACAAAAAAATAAAGAGAAAATACAGTAGGCAGATAAGAAAAAAAAGACAGTTTCACAGGGAAGAACAAAGGTAAAAAAAATTACAGTTGACATCTTTCCAGAAATCATATGGCTTAGAAGACTGTGAAGGGTCCTCTTTGAAGTGCTCAAAGGAAAATACTCAGCATTACAAATCAGTAAAGATATTATTTGAAATTAAAGAAGAGATAAAAGATTTTTTTGACAAAAACTGAATCAATTGCCTACATCTATAATTATATATATATATATATTTTTTAAAGGCCTCTAGACAAATGCTGGGCCTACACAAACAAACAAAGAATACTGGAAATGTCATATACAGAGTAAACAAAGTTTATTTTTATATTCATCACTCTAAGGATACATTTGCCATCCAATGTATAATATGAGACAAACAGAAAAATTTAGAAGCCAAAGGAACACTGACCTTTATGTCAGGTAAGCAGCACTCACTAATGTATCTTCTCCCCAACCCCATAACTGGAGACAGCCTTTTGAGAGTTTCAAGGATGCCCTGAGAGAACTGAAGTAGTTAGTCGAGACTCAGAGATATATTAGGGAAAAAACTTATTTTCAAATTACATAAAGATAATTGTCCACATTCTGAAGATTGTTATTTAATGATGGGAAATTAAGACAAACTTGCAAAAATCTGACATGATTATTTCATATCAGAAGAATAAATTTTGCTCTTTATTTATATTTTGTATTTCTCATATAAGAGAAACCATGTGATACTTGATGTGTGCCTGACTTATTTCACTTAACATTATAGTCTTGATGTGCATCCATTTACCTACGAATGTATCACATTTATCCTTCTTCATGGCAGAGTGGTACTCTGTATGTGTATAAATACCACATTTTCTTTATATATCCACCTGTTGATGTACATATAGTCTGTTTCCATGACTTAGCTATTATATATTGCGCTGAGATAGGTAATAGGAAGTAGAGAGATCCTTTTCAAATTGGAAGGTAAATGAGATAGAAGAAAGGGGGAAGGTAAAATGGATAAAAAAGAATAGAAGACAAAAAAGGAAATAGTGCTTTTGCAAATGGGAAGAAGAACAAGAAGAGAGCAGGGAGTGTTAAAAGGGGAAGGGGACAGAAAAAAAAGAATTATGATGTGTTATGTGCATGTACAAATTCTCCAGTATGAATCATTAAGTACTGTAATCAGGTACAATGAAAAAAATTCTTAAAAAGAGAAATTGATCATTCATCTCCACCAGCATCATGCATGAAACAATTAAAATTGCTAATGACTCTTTTGGTCCATATCTCCCATTAGTTTTGATAAAATTTTAAAGTTGAGATCCCAAGTATCAAGGTTCCTCTGACTAGCCCCTCATGGCTACATTTAACTACACAACTGTGTCCTGGCAAATGTTTCAGTTCTGTATGAACTGATTTTCCTTACTGAAGAGTTTTGGCTCTGTCAGGAGTACAGAATTCCAACTTATCTTGCAGCTATAGTTTACAAATAGTTTTCACTTACTGATAAGACTCCCTGTCTCCAATACTCAGAATAAAAACATTAATACAATTTTTTTTTTGTTTTTTTGAGACATGGTCTCATTATGTAGTCCAGGCTGGCCTTGAACTTGCTTATGTAGTGCAGGCTGGCTTCGAACTCACAGCAATCCTCCTACTTCTGCCTCCTGAGTGCTGGGATTATAGGCATGCACCACTATGCCCAGCTACATGAGTACGATTCTGTAAACAAAATTAGAAAAGTCTTCAGAAATCCTCACAGGGCTTAAATTATTTTCACTGACCTTAGGAAACTGTGAGACAACTCGCTTAAGGACTATCAGCTTTCTCCTCATAAATTAGTAATAGATCCTAGGACATGTCTGTAAATATCAGCACAGTTTTTATATTCCACAAGTCTCATCATCAACATGAGCAGCAGCCTTTCACCACCATCCTCCTAATAAAACTTGTGTTATCTAAGCCTGCTTACCAGACATTTGGAAGGGATATCAAAGAAATCCAGCTCTAGAAATCCAGCTGGAAAAGTCATTTTTTGGGTAATGAGATGTTTTCATCAGAGCAGTGAAATATCAAGAGATTGACTCTTGAATTCTCATACTCTGATGGAACACCTAAAGCTTTCAACAAAAAGACAATATTAAAAAAAAACCTTCTAAACAGGACCTTAAAAATACATAAGTTTCTAATGTAAATAAAATTCAATAAAGTTTGACAAAGATTAAAATGGCCACAGCTATACATTTTCATCCTTTATCCTTCAGATTTTGCTTAGTGCCTATTTTCTTCCTGAATATGTGCTTTATTCTTTCAAATGTTACCCCCAATAGAATGTCCATATGTCGTAATTCTTAATATTGTTGTCATCATTCTTAGTCATTCTTTATTATGAGTCTCATACCCAAAGAACTTTAATTATGATTTGGCAAAACCATTCAGTGAAGCCAATGTTAGGAGTTATGCTTCAATTTTTCCTAGAGTATTACCACACTTTCTTTGGTACTTGTTATTTCTTACTGAATTATTTGATTTCTTGGATATTTGGAATCAGAAGTATTGGATTCATTATATAGAAAATACTATTATTTATTGATCACACAGAAATCTAAATACCCTCTGCCCTCCTACCTTAAAAAGACTCCTATATTTATAAAACTTGAGGACTTAGAGGAAGCCATTTTTGTCATTGAGATTTCACAGAAACGAAGCTTGGAAGAGTATTATGAAATGTACTCAAGGTATTTGAGGAGTTTTATTATTTTACAGACCTTTAAGTAAAGTGTACAACTTAGATTAGTTTCAAGTTCTATTGCTTTAGATCTGTTGATCCCTAAACTAAATATTTTATCAACTGCTAACAGACTATTTGAATAACTGGTTCTAAGATACAAGAATAAGATTCAACAACCTTATAGTGATGTATTGATGGAAATCAGACATTTGTGTGTTCACAATAACTAGCGACAGACTTATAATTTGAAAGTCTACAAGTTATTACAGAGAAAAGGACAAAAATTTATCTTTATAAACTATTGCTGCCATTCCTTTATTAGACATTGGTTTTTATTCACGGATAATATGATAGTTGGGTTAATTAAAGAAGACGGGGGAGGGAGAGAAGGGAAAGGGAATTAAAAAAGGAACTAAGATGAGTCATGTACATGTACCAACTCTGCACAATGAATATAAACAGTATATACACAAACTTGTATTAATAAAAATAAAGAAAATAAAAAATATATTGTCAGAATTTTTTAAAATCTCAGTATGAATTTTTAAATAATCAAAGGAAAATTTTGACTGTGATTTCTGCTGATTTTATAATTAGAAGAATGGGCAATATACACAGAGTGCTTCAGAGATTGTAGGCAAAATAGACAATGTCGCTAAGACCCCCAAACTTGAAAAGGCCATGTGGTTGGCTAAATCATTTCTTTTTTTTTTAATTTTTTAAAAGTTTTTTTTATTTTAAAGAGAAAAAACAATAAAAACAATAATACAAAATTTCAAAACAAGATAATCAGAGATTACCAATTGTTAACGTATTGTGTATTGTTATCTTCAAAGTAGTTTCTCAGATTAAAAGATACAGGCATGAAAAACTGATCAAAAATATAAACACAAACTGTTCTTTTCAATGAGCTAATAGAAATTAGTATTATAATTGTCTTAGCCATCTTGTGTGTAAATATATATACTTTTCCTTTTCCCTTCCTTCTTTTCTACTTTCCCCCATTCCAGTCATTCTTTCCTTTTGAAAAGTTTTATCCTATTTCACAATGTCTATTGTATATTTTGGATCTTATTTACTCTTTCAGCTTCCTACACTAGGGAGATAACACAATGTTTACACATGCAAGTCTGATTTATTTCACTTATAAGTGTGGTCTCAAGGTACATCCATTTACCTACAAAAACCTCAAGTTTATCCTTCTTTATAAATGAGTAGTAGTCCATTGTATAAAAATACCACATCTTTTTTATCCATTCCTTGGTTGATGGGCATTTGGGTTGTTTCCAAGATTTAACTATTTTAAATTGTGCTGCTATAAACATGGGTGCTCATGATATGTAATAGAGTAGCTATGCAAACAATTCTGATACCTCAAGAGATAGCATGTATTTGCTTATGGAATATATGTTTTCTCATCACTGCACCTATCTCTGCAGTCTTCAATATTTCTAAAAGTACCCAGTAAGCAAGTCATGCAATCAGAATATTCAGCAAATACAAAACAATCAGATTTTAAAAACTATTTCATGTGATTTGTTTTCTTGGTTTTATTCATGGATTCTTGGCTCCTACCTAAGAAGTCAACTACATATTATTATCATTACCTTTCTCCTACTATTTATATGTATGGCAAAATTTAAATATTTGATTTCCAGAACTGCATCTGATATTGTTGTGAAGCATAAGGCTATAAATAGATATCCAACAATTAGGAACAGAAAACACAATTCTTAAAGAGCTAAGACTGACCCCCTGAAAGTTGCTATTGATCACACTCCTGTGTAATATTAGTATCCTCTCCAGTTGTGGCTAAAAGCATGACCATGGGGGTAGGGGAAGAGAACTAGGATGACTTTCAACCTTGCAATACAAACAGATTTTCTTTGTCCACCTGACATGCCCTACACCCACCCAGGAAATTACTGCACAGGAAGATATGACTATAAACCAAGAAATTTAGTGTTTGCTTCAGGAATTTCATGCAAACTAAAAACATTTTATTTTTAACATACAAGAATGGATTTTATGAAAAATTAATTTCTGCATAAATGTCTTTCAGAACCCAGTGATGGTATTCCTGTGCTAAAGAAAATTCAAATTACTTTGCAAAATTTATATTGCTAGAGTCATTGATATGCCTGAAAAGTTTTGAAATATTATATTTCTTTTTCCTTAAGGGAAATAGCCAGAGAAATCTGGAAAAAATAAAATAGCCTACAAATATTGTCCACAAAATGAATCTGAACTTTATTATATTTTAAAGCACTGGTTTTTATATTTGTACTATTTTTTATCAGAACAAAGGATATCAAAATATGTCAAAGATAATAAAAATTGACTATTTGGATATTCCAAAAGCTTATATTAGAATTTTTAAAAGTTAAATTCCTATTTTCCAAAATCTCCATATTTATATATGATGTTTTTGTCAGCATTCTTGCTGAAATATATTCTCAATAATTCAAGTAGTTATGCATATAAATTAAATGAATTTGAAAAATATTTTTGACAATTATGTATTTTAAGACAACCTGATTTAGAAAAGTGTTAACTATTAAAGAGATGTAATCATATAGTGAAAATACATAAGAGGATATTTGAGTATTCAATCTACAATAATTTGGAAATCATGATCCAAAAACTGCATATTTTAATACTTCTCTTTTCAGAAATATTAAGAGAGTTAATGTAATTTTTTTCTACAAGGAGATTCAATCTTAGTTTATCAAATGCAAAATATTTGAAAATTATTTATAAAGTAAACAATAAAAAGCAAATTGTAAAATATAATAAATTAGAGCTTTATAACGCTATAGGTTGAATTTTTCCTGACATGTATGGTAGTGTGTCTCATACAAATTTTCAGCGCTGTTGAATACCAATACATAAATGTTTTGGTCTGTTTTGATGTACTTTCTCTCCCATGTTCTTCAAACCATGCAAGGTACACTCACTTCATGAGTTTATTTTTAATAATTATTTAAATAAAATGAAATCACTTTGTTTTATATTTGTCATACTGCTGGAGATAGATATAGATAAATACAGGTATAGATATAGGTCTTATTAATGTGCATGGTAACAAAAGACTTCTTGAGAGATGAAGTTGTGTAACATGTCGGAACAAACCCTTTGTTAAAATAGTAATTAGATGGCATTCAGCAGAGTATTCTATTTAGTTAATTTGAGATTCTTCCCAATAAATTCCTGGTTGGACTGGTACTTGCAGTCCTCCTTTCTTGGGCTTCAAGAGCTCCAGGATTCGTGTGTCACCACTCCTATCTAAAATTATTTTTATAGTGTTACTTTACATCTATCTTTTAACAAAGCCCAGTATTATTCTCATGGGAACATTTTATATGCACCAAGACAAATTTAGAGTCCTATAAAAAACAATTCACAATTTACATAAACGTATAATTGTTTGACTATTTCAGTGTTGTATATCTCTACTACACAACTAAAATTTTGATAAGGTCAAAAATATTGCCATTTTGTTTATTATATTCCAAATTCTTAGCAATTTTTGGCCCACTATCTATGTATACTATTTAAACACCATCACAGTAACCTCAGACAAGGTAATACTGGTTATTTTTTCTAAGAACTTTTCATACTTGAATAATTGAATACCTACTCATTAAGTTGCCCTCATAAATTCAGCCAGTGAATACTTAGGAAGTCCTGGAGTTCTTACCACTGAATATCCTTACAAGAGATACCCTCCAAAACATTTCAGAAAGGTCAAAAGGTGATAAACAACCTCAAATCTAAGAGGGAATGAGTACCTTGAACAGCATAATACAATTATCCCTTGAATTCAGTTTTATGTTAGCAGGTAAGGTGGCTTTGTGGCAACATGGGGCCAGAAAAATTTCCCACTGGTAGGGAGAGCCACCGTTCCTGCCTGGAACGAATCATCTGCCCGGGTTAGAGACTTACTTGACTTCACTGTTACTCCTGTTGACCAAATCACTGTCACTTTTGTAAAATGGAAAATAATGTGAAATCCTTACATGAAAATAACATGAAAACCTGGGTCATATTCAGCCACTAAACATAAAAATCTCATTATTATAAGCACTTCTTATGTTTTTTAATGCAAATATATATTCAGCGATATTCTCTTTAGATATAGCTTTAGGATTTAAATAATCTCACAGTTAGCTACTCATTTATGCATGCTACATGCTGTTCTTATGAAAAGTTAAAACTTATTGCATTTATATTTATCCACCATTAGTAATTACCAGAACACTTTTTGTAAAAGTAGACTTCACAATTCCTGTTATGAACTGGGAATGAAAATAACTATCTTGCACAATTTTGAAAATATTCTAGCTTTAATTTTCAAACATAAACATTTATGTTGGCCTTTACAAAAAACTCTTCATATTCAGGTAAGGAAATTATAGAGGTTTACCATCTGAAGCAACCATGCCCATAATATAGGAAATTCAATACCACTGTGCCCACATACTCAAAAACAATAAGCAAGGAAACAAAGACCTCTGTAATTTCACAAAACCAGAAACAGTATTGCCTCATGTTCATTCAATAGGACAAAAACAATTCAAATGTTACCATTTGGTGTTCAGAGGACCCCTTTGAAAGTATACCATTTAGCATCATACTCTTAGTTTAGGCATAGTGTTGAATAGTGACATTAAATATGAGAGCTACATATAAATTTTCTCATACCCTATTTTTAAGAATAGAAAGAAACACACGAAGTAATTTTAGAAGTAAATTGTATTTGACCCAACATATGGAAAAGACAATATGAAATTTCACAATTTTTTAGCTTTTGACAAGATTGAAGAAGTCTATACTAACAAATATATATGAAATATGACATGTAATCAATATAAATTTATGTTGATATTTTATATACTTTTCTTACCATGTTAAGAAAAGCTACTGGTGTGTATTTTATATTTGTATCACTTTTTAACTTAGATGCTAAATTTTATTGATATGATTCAATCTGTATACATAAGTGTGGTAAATGTATAGGCATTAAAGTAGATTAACATACTCTGTTTCAAATATGTTAATAACTTAGTATGAATTTCCACAATACAATAATTGAATAATTTGAATGCATATACTAAAAAGCAACTATATTAATATCAAATGTAATGTTTTCCAAATTACAACTAAATAATTTTATTAACTATTACACTTAAAGCATGCACATTAATCTATGTTAAAATGATTATTAAAATCCTTATTGATTTATAATTTCATTGTTTTTTTTTCAATATAAATTTTCATATTGACTATCTAAGTGCCAAGTGGGCCTTTTTTTTTTAAACTCTCATTTGTATGCAGTGTAATATTGATGAAAAAATGTAAATCACTCTGAGATTTTGGTCTTGATTGTTGAATATTTGGTAAGCATTTCTTTTGTTTCAAGAAAATTTTGAATTGGACTTAGCAAGTAAATATAAAATTCTCCAGAATTCAATGAACATGCATCAAAAGAAACACATAATCATTAACTCTATTGTCTTTTCTCCTCTACACAGTTCCACAAACTGAGGATGATTCATAACATTTGCATTGATACACTGAAATATTTTAATAACTGCATCCATGACACTTTTAAGTATTTGCTTCTGAAAATTGAGTCAAAAGATTTTCAGTAGATGTCACACAGTGAAATGGATCTAATGGAGAACATTAGTGTAATAGGCAGGGTTCACTAGAGGAACAGAGTCAGTAGAAAATATATGTATAATCACGGAAGGACATTGATGTAGGTTTACAGGGTTTGAGGTGGGATGGTGTAAAATGGCCACCTGGAGGATCAGAGGTGAAGAATCCACAATGGTCATCTGGAGATCCAGAGGATCCAGTTACGGTTGAGAACAACAGTGATCACTTAATGCACCACCAATTCAAGGTTTAAGGCTCTGAAGTTCACCGTAGCTTCCCCGGTGTGTTTGAAGGCTGAATAAACTGGAGACCAATGCCCACAGGTGATGAGGAAGACAGGAGGTCCTCCAAACCTGGGACACTTCCTTCTTCTTTTCCTTTTTATTCCTTCTAGGCTACAAGACTATTGGTGCCATGAAAAATTTTGGGGTTTCTCCCCTCAATTTGCTGGCCTACTATCAATCATCCAATCCACAGACACACTCAGAAATGTGCTTTACTAATCTGCTAGATGTCTTCTAACCCATTCACGTTGACATATCATGAAAAATTGTCAAAATGAATCTTTTTTTTTTTGTTTTGTTTTTTTGTTTTTGTGGGTACCAGGGGGACGACCTCAGGACCTCGCGCGCCAACAGGCACCCGTGCCACTGAGCGATATCACCGGCCCCTTTTTCGTATGTGGGATCCGGGAGTCGAACTCGGGCCCTCACGCTTGCAAGGCAGGCGCTTACGCCGCTGAGCCATCTCACCGGCCCAAAATGAATCTTTTTTAAATTCTAGTAAATCCTAATTTTCAGCCTAATTTAGAGATGATCATCTGTTAGGACAGAAACTAATTTTGTTTTTATTTAGCAGAAATTCCTCCTCAACAGAAGAAATATACAGAAACCAAGTCACAAATTTTCTATTTCATCTTGTGAATTTACCACATTTCTGGATAAATAGGAATACATGAGAAAAATCGAGATATTAATTGGGTAGTATCACTCATCACAATCTTTATTGTTTCATTTTTAAATCTACCCTTTTTATTTTTTAAATTAAATTAATTAATTTATTTATTTTTTTGGTACTGGGGATCGAACTCACAACCTCATGCTTGCCAGGCAGGTGCTGTGCCCCTGAGCTATATTCCCAGCCCCTTTAATTTTAACTTTTATTTTTATTAGTGTATATTTGTAGTACATAATGATTACATTCATGATGGGGGATTGGTACATGTACATATCCTTAAAGAAGTGTACAATTTTTTTAGGTTTTGAAGCAATTAATTCAATTTTACTAGACAAGATTAATTTTGCAGTCAAATGTTTTGTAGATAATTGAAGATTTTTATTTGCAAAATAATCTTTTAGTTTATTACTCATAATTTCTATCAATACAGGAAATAATTTATTTTAAACACTCTCCATCTAAAAATGAGTACTTTTATTACAAAAATAAAGGCTACTCAAATGACATGCTCATTTTGTTCAAAACTCCTCAAAAGACTTTATTCCAAGCAACCGATGTATTTTATCTTATTTATAATGATACACAAAGGCATAGACATTTTACATATTAATAGAATGCCATGTTATATTTCAATACATGTACATATTGCATACTATTTAGAGCAGACTACATATATTTTCTCAAATATTTATCACTTCTTTATGGTGAAACTTTTCAAAGTTCACTTTTCTAGCTTTTTGAAATGTATAGTGTTGTTATCTAATACCATCTTATTGTGCAACAGCACCCTAGAGCTGCTTGTACCTATCTAACTTAACTCATTACCTCTTGATCACCATTTCCCCATATTCACACCACTTCCCTACTATCTTAAACCTCTGGTAACTGCCATTGTGGGCTGTATTGTATGAGATAAATTTTTTATTATGTTTTACATATAAATGAAATCATGTGATACTTGCTATTTAGTACCAAGCATATTTCACTTAAAATAACGATCTTCAGCTCCATTCATATTGCCATAAATGGCAGGATTTTGTTCTATATTTTCTAAGGCTGAATAGCATTCCACTGACATATTTACCATATTTTCTTTATTCAGTCAGCAGCTGATTAATGCTTTGACTGTTTTAATTTTTTAGCTATTGTGAATAATGCCATAGTGAACATGGTGGTGCAGACAACTCTTCAATATACCGATTTTATTTCCTCTGAATATATAGGCAAGGCTGTTATTAATGGATTATGTGGCCATTGTATTTTTAATTTTATGAGGAACCTCCATACTCTTTTCCATAATGGCTGTCCTAATTAACATTTCTAACAACAATGTTCATGGGTTCTTTTTTTTCTGTATCTTCTCCAATTGTTGTTATCTTTATCATTTGATCATAGTTATTCCTACTTGATGATGTCTCACTGTGCTTTTGATTTGTATTTACATTGTGATTTGTGATGTTAAGCATTGTTCATAGACCTGTTGGCCATTTATGTCTTCTTTCAAGAAATATCTATTTAGAAGTATTGACCATTTAATGTATAATCAATGTATTTGATTTTGTTCAATGAAAATATATCTTATAAAATTCAATACATAGCTTTGAAAATGTCTCTCAATATTGTCCATTTTATTGCATTAGAATTTTTAATGTAACCTTCAGCTGTATTGTTTCCTCTGGTGCAATAAATAGGCAAAACACTTTTTTCCACTACCTATTTTTTCTTTTCCAATCCATTGCATTATTGCTTTCTAAATCCTCACTCAATTTTGCATCACTACCGTGCCTTCCTTTAAAATTAATTTTTAAAATGCATATTTATTAATACAATTATATATGTTACCATCTAAAATTTGCATAAAATTACTATATTTAATGCTTTTTGCTTAAAACATTAAAATTAAATTTCACAATGTCACATTTGTATATACAAAAATCAGCTCTAATAAATCAATACATTAACACTAGCTAGATAAGTAGTGAGCATAATTTTAACTGTGTAAATGATATCTACTAACAATTCTTTTAGTACAGAATGATATATTTTAGGTAATTCAGCAGTTTTACTGAAAAAAATTTAAGGTGGAATCACAATGGAGTTTGCTGAAATCCAGAAGATTATCAGTAACTACACTGAGAACCTGCTTTCTAATAAAATGGAAACTTCAGGGGAAATGGATAAATTTCTAGATACATATAAACTGCCAAAGCTGAACCCAAAAGATACAAAAATACTGCATAAGCCAATATAAGGCAGTGAAATTTAAGAAGTAATACAAAAATTATCAACTAAGAAAAGCACAGGTCCTGACAGATTCACTTCCAAATTCTGGAAGAACTTTAGAGAAAATCTAACGTAAGTATTCCTCAAACTCTTTAAGGAAATAAAAAGGGAAGCTGTACTCCAAAAGTCATTCATGGAAGCAACCATTACCCTGATTCCAAAAAAAGAAAAAGACCCAACCAAAAAAGAGAACCACAGATCAATCACTTTAATGAAAATAGATGCAAAAATCCACAATAAGATACTGGCAAACAGAATGCAACAAGCCATCAAAAAAGATAATACATCATAACCAAGTAGGATTCACTCTAGAGATTCAGGGATGGTTCAACATAAGCCAAACAATAATTATAATACATCATACAAACAGAAGCAAGGACAAAACTCACACCATCATCTCTGGATGCAGAGAGAGCATTGACAAAATCCAACAACTATGATTGAATAAAACCCTAAAGAAAATAGGAATAGAAGGTATTTATCTCAACCTGTTAAAGACATCTTTGACAAACCAATGGTTAACATCATACTAAATGAAAAGCTGAAATCATTCCTTCTAAAAAAAAAAAAAAGGAGGGCTGGTGAGATGGCTCAGCGGCTTAAGCGCCTGCCTGGCAAGCGCGAGGGCCCGGGTTCGACTCCCGGATCCCACATACGAAAAAGGGGCCGGTGATATTGCTCAGCGGCATGGGCGCCTGCTGGTGCGTGAGGTCCTGAGGTCGACCCCCGGTACCCACAAAAAAAAAAGGAGCAAGACAAGGATATCTGCTATCACCATGTATTTTCAATATAATTCTCAAAATATTAGCTCGAGCAATAAGATAAGAAAAAGAAATAAAAGCAATATCGATAGGGAAGGAAGAAGTCAAATTATTATTATTGTTGATGACATTACCCTCTGCATAAAAGACCCCAAAAAGACCACAAAACAACTCCTAAAAGTACTATCCAAATTTAGTAGGGTAGCAAGATACAAAGTCAACACTCAAAAATCAATAACATTCCTATACACCTGTAACAAACTCACTGAGAGGAAAATTAGGGAAATAATACTCTTCATAATAGCATCAAGAAAAGTGAAATACTTAGGAATTAACCTAACCAAGGAAGTGAAAAACCTCTACAATGAAAATCATTACACTGAAAAAGGAGATTGAAGAGGATATCACAAAATGAAAGATACTCCCTTTTCCTAGATAGACAGAATATAGTCAAATGTCCATACTTCCAAAACTGCTATATAGATTTCATGCAATCCCAATAAAAATTCCAAAAACATTACTAACAGAACTGAAGAAAGCAATCCTAAAATTCAAATGGAACTTGAAAAGAACTAGAATAGCAAAAGTAATTCTGGGCAACAAGCACAGGGCATGGTCATCACAATTCTGGAATTCAAGTTATACTACAAAGCTACAGTAATAAAAACAGCATAGTGGGGCTGGAGAGATAGCTCAGTGGCATAAGCACTTGCCTGGCAAGCGTGAGGTCCTGAGTTTGACTCCCGGAACCCACATAAAAAAAAAAACACAAACAGAAAACAAAAAAACAAAAAAAACAGCATAGTATTGGCAAAAATACAGACTCATGGATCAATGGAACAGAATAGAAGATACAGAAACAACTCCAAGGACACTGAACTATGTTGTTTTTGACACAGGGTCCAAATCATTTTGCTGAAGTAAATAATCTCTTTAGCAAATGGTGCTGGGAAAACTGGCTAATCACATGCCGAAGGTTGAACCTAGATGCTTATCTCGCACACTGCACTAAATTAAAATCAGAATGGATCAAAGATCTAAATATTATAATAGAAACACTTTATCTGCTGGAAGACAAAATATGTAAAATTCTTGAAGACATTAGTGTAGGCAAAGACTTTCTGAACAAAACACTGATTGCACAAGAAATAATACCAAGAATCAACAAATGTCATAATTTCAAATTAAAAAGCTTCTGCACAGCAAAGAAAACCACCAAAAGTGAGGAGACAACCTATAGAATGGGAAAAAATTATTTTGCCAGCTGCTCCTCAGGTAAAGGGCTAATATGTAGAATATGTAAAGAACTAAAAAAAAAAATTAGGCTTCGCAGATTTAGAGACCCAATTAAAAAATGGGCATCTGAAATGAACAGACATTCCTCAGATAAAGAAGTACAAATGGCCAGTAAATATATGAAAATACATTCAACTTCTCAGACCATTTCAGAAATGCATATTAAAACAATGCCGAAATTTTATCTCATTTCAGAAAGGATGACTATTATCAAGAAATCAACCAATAAGAAATGCTGTAAAGGCTTTGGGTAGAAAGGAAAACTTATCCATTGTTAGTGGGATTATAAACTGATACAACCACTATGGAAATCAGTATGGAGATTCCTCAAAAAACTAACAATAAACACTCCATTTTACCCAGCTATTCCTCTTCTAGGTATCTTACCAAAAGAATTAAAGATATCATACCACACTGATATATGTATAACCACATTTATGGCAGCATGATTCATATAGCTAAACCTTAGAAACAGCCTGTATGTCATCAACAGATGAATGGATTAAGAAAATGTGATTTATTTATATACAATGGAATACTACTCTGCCATAAAGAAGGACAAAAGAGTCATTTGCAGGAAAACAGATGCACCTTGAGACCATAATATTAAGTAACATAACCCAGACACATAAGTTTAAATATCACATGGTTTCTCTTATATAAATATATAAATATATAAATATATAAATATATATATTACAAGATAAAAGAGAAATAACAGGAAAAAAGGCATTGTGATCCAATGCAGATAATGTATCTAAAATTGTACCTTGACTTAGTACAATTGCATTAAATGTTTTATATATCTTTTGGCCCGTAAGTCTGATTTTCAATCTTTATATGATAATTAAATTGATAAGTTCTTATAGGATAAATAAATGGAAAAATAAAAGAGGAATGGAGGGAAAGGGAAAAAAATGAATTGAAATGCCTTATCTGCATGTACCAATTCCCTACAGTGAATGTAATTATAATGTACTACAAAGATGTGCTAATTATAAGTAAAAATAGCTATTTAAATTTATTTTCGGGGCCGGTGAGATGGCTCAGCAGCGTAAGCGCCTGCCTGGCAAGCGTGAGGGCCCGAGTTCGACTCCCGGAACCCACATACGAAAAAAGGGCTGGTGACATTGCTCAGTGGCACGGGCGCCTGTTGGCACGTGAGGTCCTGAGGTCGACCCCCTGGTACCCACAAAAAAAAAAATACAAGTTTAAATTCTCATAGTATTGTCACACTCATGTATATGTTCTCAGTAGACTGAATCTTTATTTTTGCTGCCTGCATGCACATAAAAGCAAATAGAAACACCATAACAATAAACATCAACATAATTTGGGTAGAGATGGTTGAGAATCCTTTGTATACCTATGTGAAGGGGAATATTTTTATTATTTTGCTAAAATGATCATGCTGATACCTTTTCACTTTCTATTTCTCCAAGTGCTTTATAGAGGGTTATCTTTAAAAGAAAGTTGTATTTTTCCACCTGTGTAAGAACTTCAATTTGAAGGAAAATTGATTCTGAGGGTGATAAATATGGAAACGTTTCAATGAAAACTTTGCAAAAATGTTTTTAATGATTTCTGTTTAGTAAATGCTTATATTCTACAAAACAGCATCCCAAGAGAATTTATTGGATGGCCTTTTCTGAGGTAGGATGTTTGAAAAAGCCCTTAGCCAATGCAGTAGAGAAAAAATGAGCAAAAGATAACAAGGCAGATAGTAAAATTATAGTTATACTCCACTCTTTTACTCACCTATGAGGAATTCTAGGTGAAGGTCCTAGTAAGTTTTTTTTTTTTTTTTTTTTTTTGGTGGGTACCGGGGGGTCGACCTCAGGACCTCTCATGCCAGCAGGCGCCCATGCCACTGAGCAATATCACCGGCCCCTTTTTCGTATGTGGGTTCCGGGAGTCGAACTCGGGCCCTCGCGCTTGCCGGGCAAGCGCTTAAGCCGCTCAGCCATCTCACCGGCCTGGTCCTAGTAAGTTTTGAAGTAAATAATATACAATAGGAACTATACCTCCATATTTGTGCAAACATCTTAGCATTCTACCATTAATTTATACAATCAGAAATATTCAAAGATTCACATTTTCTTTTCCATTTCCAATGTGACCTCTTTTGCCAGTTTCATCGTCTTTCAATAACCCTAAGATAGAACTGATTTCTCTGCAATTAAATCATATCATTCTGGTTCAGTCTCTATATACTACTTTTTTTTTTTTTTTTTTTTTTTTGTGGGTACCGGGGGGTCGACCTCAGGACCTCGCGCGCCAACAGGCACCCGTGCCGCTGAGCGATATCACCGGCCCCTTTTTCGTATGTGGGATCCGGGAGTCGAACTCGGGCCCTCGCGCTTGCAAGGCAGGTGCTTACGCCACTGAGCCATCTCACCGGCCCTCTATATACTACTTTTTAAAAATTTAATTATATTTTATTAGTACATGTTTATAGTACATAAGGATTACATTCATCATAGGGAGTTGGTACATGTACATAACATAGCTCACTTTATTTTCTCTCATCTTTTTCCCTCCCTCCCACTTCCCTCCCTCCCACTTCCCCACTCCCTCTCTTCTTCCCCTTTGCAAAAGGTCTATCTCTCTGTTTCCTATTATCTTTTCTTTTTTTTGCTGTGTAATTTATTTATATATTGGGTGTCTCATATAAAATAAATCAAATGGTATTTACGCTTGTGTGTCTGATATATTTCATTTAATATAAAGGTCTCAAGAGTATTTTGAACTACATGCATTGTGGAATGGCTAAATCAAACTAATTAGCAAACAAGTATGTGAAGGCATGAGTTTTAAAGCCATCAAAACCTAGGTCTGGCTACTTTTTACAGAGTTATTTTCAGGAAAATCTATTCAGACCATTTCATAATCCAGATAGTCCCGATGTACCTACTGTAAAAGGAATTATCTTCCTTTATCTTATATTTAATACTCCTTCAGAATATGTCCACTTCTGTATATTTATTTTCTACTATTGCTCTTTACATACTCATTTCAGCCAAATAACTTCCAGTGCTTATCTGAATACCCCATACCCTTTTGAAACTCCATATCCATACATGTTTTTCTTTCATCTTTTTAAAAATACCCCACTTTCTGATAACCATACTTCAACTTAAATTTCAAGGCCATGGAGCAATACTGTAGTACACTTGAATTTTCCTCAAAATATCCTAAGAAATCAATGTTTTTCTTGTATATTCTCATAACAGGCTATTCATATTCTAAAATTCAATTATCTTCTGGGGTCATGTTGCACTTTTTTGAGATTCATATTGCATTGAGATGACTGTCGGTGAATATTAAGTGGGAACTTGAGTCTGCACCAAGATTTTACAAATACTTCTACACACAAGTATGCCTATTACCCTGTTGTTCAGGGCAAAATACCTGGTTAGCTTATAAATCCATTACTTTCTTTATTAACACAGCATTCACTCATGTTTGTGGAAAATTAATTTTAATTACAGTCCTAGTTCAGTTTTCCCAAACATTGGCATAAGCTAATTTTAAATTGACTATGCAGTGAATTATTTGTTTATTTAGTTCCTTTGTGACTTACTTTCTTCTTCTGACCTTCAAATTCAAATATTTTTCACAAAATAAATTTAGCAAGAAGTTTAGCAAATATTTTGTGAAAGCAACAAAAATTTTGAATCACTTTTAATAACATATAGTAATCTATGATATACCAATTGAGCTTTTTCCCCAGAAAGCACAAGGACAAAATAATGTTTTACAGTACAAGGTTGATAGATTCTGTGTTTTAAAAAAGAGAAAAACTCAAAACCACAAAAGTGTCATTTCTCTTGGAAATACAAAACAGTCTCATCATGCCAAGATGTTTGCGCAAACAAATATAGGAAATTTAACAACAAATTCTGTACTCAGAGAGAAACAAGAAAGAGTTATTGGTAAAATATCTGCAACTGATGACAATTTTGGTACTGTGTAATATCACTGAGATAGCAATGCAATTATCGTCACTCTTTTTGCAGCAGTAACACCACCTGGGAATATAGTATATTATGCTTCGTGTCAAAAGAAGAGCAGCTACATGTTGACAATTAAGACCAAGCTTTCCTTATTCTATCGAAAATCCACCAGTGTCTATCTCCTAAACTGTAGTTGTATATATCAAAACTTTGAATGTCATACAGTAATAACTTAACATAGCAAAACTTACAGTAATTTTGAGTTCATAATTTTTAAGCTGACTTTGATCTGAATATCTAGTACTATATGATGGAGATGCCACATTTTTGCATTCTTAATAATATAAAATTGAATGTTGTGATTTTCTGGCCTACAGGTCAAGCAGTTGTTTAGGCAAAGATGAGTAATTTAATGAGGGACATTAAGAAATATATCTCTTGCTAGTACAGAAATCGTTACTGTTTTGCTATAGTTTTACTACTAAAATGTTGGAGAGCAATGCTAAATGTTTATAAATGGTAATCTGTAATTGATATACAGCAAAACAATGGTTAAGTAAATTCTCCAGGTTTGTATTTTCCTCATATTTTATGTAGTTCAGCCTTGGTAAATTTATAACGAAAGTAATTATTATCATTTTTATATGTTTCTTTCCTGAAATGCGAGAGATCATAATAATGTTCCAATAACTTTTAGTACATTTGAACAATTGATAAATATCTCTTTTTTTTGTGGGTACCAGGGGTCGACCTCAGGACCTCACGCTCCAGCAGGTGCCCATGCCGCTGAGCGATATCACTGGCCCTTTTTTTGTATGTGGGTACCGGGAGTTGAAATTAGGACCTCGCGCTTGCCAGGCAAGCACTTATGCCACTGAGCCATCTCACCAGCCCCAGTATCATTATTTTTAGTACAGTAAATTAAGTGAGGACTTTACTTGATATTGGACTTCCTCTTCTTTAGGTTTTTTAGCAGCATTGTTGCCATATTAATGGGTGTGGTAACATTGTCTGTGGTAGTACCAATGAATAAATGGAAATAAATGTTCAGATTAGGAAGGCATTTAGGAACTGGATTATTGAATGGAGAAGATGAAGGACAGACTCAGGGAGATCATTTGAGTTATTTGTTTAGATAACAGGGTGGATGACTGACAAAGAGAAGTGTCCACAGTTTCTATTTCATTATGAATAGCTGCCAACCATTAAAGTGAGGAAGGGTAAGAATTATGAACCTAAAGTTTTAGGTAGGTCACAAAAAATTCCCAGAAAGATTTAAAAATCTGCAGAGAATACAGAAAATGATAATGCATCTAACATCCTCAGTGAATTAGAAAGAAAAGTGAGAAGCTACTGGTATAACCAGGTGCCCTAAAGAAAGATATGGAGTATATTTGTTTAGTTTCTATTGTTTTTTGCATTTAATTTATAGAACATAAATGATCTAAAAGCATTGCTAGGGTGGATGTGTCCCATTTACCATGCCTGACATTTGTGGAATGCAGGACAATGGGTAAACCTCCATAAGAAGACTGCTAGAAATTATAGTCTCACTTAATGCTAGAATGAGAGGAAACTTTTAAAGAGGTTGAGAATATCTCTGGTTTTTGTATATCTTGAATATATAGACAAAATAATACTGTATACACAAAGCATTGTATTGTAGAGTGGGAGCTCAGAGAAACTTTCAGTTGGATCACAATGTCGATTAACCTGGGGTGGGTGGGGAAGAGTGAATTGAGTGTTCCTCAAAAATTTATGGAATCAGTCCTATATCTTCTAGGCCTTCTTATATTCTAGGCCTCATGTATATTTGCTACATAAAACTGGCCACAATATCTCTGTGTATGTGTTGGGGTGGGTGGGAGGGTTTGTGACTGTGTGTGTGAAACAAATGTTCATCCTACATTATAACCTGTAAATTTCATGCATGAGGGCAGAGAAATATGTGGGTGTGCTCATCATTGTTTCTCTAAACACCGATTCTGACATAATAAATTTGTAACATACTGAGTGAATTAAGCTAAAAAAGCTAGAATTTTGTAGGGGGAAGGTCTAGATTTAAGTGGATTTTTAAATACATATAGTATTAGCTCATAGGATAGAGTCATTAAAAATCAGAGAGAGGAAATACATTAATTAGCCACTAATAAGAGTTTTAGTCAGCCTATTTTCTTTTTTATTTTGTTTTCTTTCAGATATTCTTTTAAGTTACATGAATGAACACATAAAATTTTTACAAACCTACAGAGGTGAGAGTGTGTGTTGCTCACTAATAGTTGCCCAGCATCTAGAGGTGTATCTAGTACTGTATTTTGTAGGCATGTTTTGTCAATTGAATTGACTCCATCAGCATTACTAAGGCAACTAATATCTCTACCATGGGTTCTTTGACTAACAATTATTGTTTATTGATAAGAACACATGACAACATTTGCAAATGATCTACTATTACAGCCTTCCAAAAAGAAACCAAGATACATGTTATCTATCGTGGTAGCAACTAGTCATATTTGCTAAATAAAATATGTTTTTATAACATATTCTAGATGCATCATACTCAAGAGTTTAAGTTAATATTCTGAGAATGTGGTGAGAGATTGGTAATGAGGTCACAGTTGCTGCATAGTGCATACAATAATAGCATAAACTATTTGTGTAACATCAAACTCCACTACAGGGAATTTTTTTTTCTATTAAATTTCAGGTGTTGAAAGAGCCTAAAGGTTGTTATAAATTATGTATAGCACTATATGGAATTAAAAGTAGCAGTTTTTATTCCTTACCAGTTACAAATATTGCTTCAAATTGAACATACTGTAGGTTTGTGGTTCAATCCACAATCTTGCTGTGGGTAAATAATACTTGTCAAAAGAAGGTTTTAATGCACATTAGAAAATATCAGATTTTTCAATAGATTACTGAGAATTCTATTGCTGTATTCATTATTTGCTAAAATTCACAGAATAATCAAATATATAAGCTATAATTATAAAATAACTTCTCCAAATTATAAATTAGATTACTATCCTTTTAGCTAAACATTCCGTAATAGTGCATTTGTCTTCTCCCCTTCCCCTCTCAAACTATAATCTTCAGTTCTTTTATTCTCTGACAGTGTAACTGGGTTTGGAAATGATAAATTTTTCTATTTCTATTTTGGCCTCAGTAGCAAGAGTAAATATGAATACCTGTGATTTTTCTTCCCTGAGACAGGTTTATTATGAAATTATATGACAAAATTATGCTGTTACATAACAATTAAACACATAATAATATAAATTCAGTATTATGCATGAGAGATTTTATATTAATTTCTAATGATTTTTTTAAAATTTTTTCATTCAAAATTCCAAGCCTTTTTTGTTATAGCTATTAATTACATTTGTTTTATATTCAGGTACATATAAAATGATCTACACTGTAGTTTATCTATACTGCCATCATTTATATATTTGATTATTCTGTGAATTTTAGCAAATAATGAATGCAGCAATAGAATACTCAATAATCTATCAAAAAATCTGACATTTTCTAAAGTTGTGCATTGAAAATTTCTTTTGACAAATATTATGTACCCACAGCAAGACTGTGAGTCAAATTCTGTGCTCTTACGAAGTACAGTAGAGTGGGACATTTTATAAAATATATAAATTATATTAATTTACACATAGCTTTCACTTTTAACCTTGAACTTGTGCAGCAATTTGACCCCTCCATCCATCTTAGTATACTTCCTTCTTTAACTTTCTGGCACTATATTTCTCTGCTTCTCCTCCTACTCCTTGAAACACTACTTTGCAATACTCTTTATTTACACCATTCTCTATATTGTGTACTCTTTGAGCTTAATTTTGAATCATCTAACTACTCTTTAAACTCCAAATATCTTCTTGAATAACCATTGACTTGAAAAATACTACATCACTTAAGTTCTTGCTGTTTCCTTGTTAAATATTTAGCATTTTCCTTTCCTAGACTTTCCCTACTGAATGAAGTGCTGCATACTTGATAAATCTTTGTCCCATTTATGATATTAAAACATAAATTCTATTGATAAGATCCTCTTCCCCCCAAATTACCTGTTTTTCTGTCCAATTTTCATAAAATTTATATCTCAAATCCATTCCTTTTTATCTACAGTGCCACCATAATTGTAGTGCATCTAAATTATTGAATTAGTTTCTGATGCATTTTGTTCACCTCATAATCTAAATAGTTAATAGTTTGCACAGCCATGATGGTAACATTTCATACAGTCATCATGATAAAATACATGAACCAAATAATTTCACTCCCCAAATTAGGAAATTTGGTGTCTCTGTATGGCTCTTAGAACAAAACCCAGATGTCTTACCTGGTCTATAAATGCCTTCTATAATATATTCTGTCCTTCCTCCCAATTTCCAACTTTATCTCGTAAGTTTGCCATTATTTTTGTTTTTTATTTTAAAGAAAAAAAGATAAACAAACAATGAAACTGAGTTTCAAACAGGTTAGTAGGACATTTACAACAGTTGATACGTTGTGTATTGCTGTCTTCACAGTAGTTATTCATTATTCCTTTCTCTCCTTCATCATGGTACACTTTTACTAAACCCTTCTTTATTATCCATAATTATCCCCAAGCCAGTTCTCACTTCAAATATTTTTATTTTACCCCTCAATGCCTGGAGAAGTTGCACCAGTCCCACATAGAAATCAGTTTAAGTGTCTGAATGTCTTATTAATGATCATCATCCATGGAATGATTTCAATTAATTTCATAACAACAACATTCAGGATGTGTTTTGCTTATTTGTATGCATTTTGGTCAGTGTTTTCTTTCATTAATTTGAAATTTAATTAGGTCATGAATACTATAGTTCTTGTTCAAATACAAATTCCCTGCTTCAGGTGCAGTGTACTGGAATAGAGTGGACATTATGCAAATGCTTTCTAAATAAGTATACAAATGAATAATTTTATGAAATGAATGGATAAGCCATGTTTTCCTTAACCCTCTGGATAATCTATTAGTTTAAGAGGGAAAAGAAAACAACTTAAAAAACTGTTAACTCTCATATATTGACTTTTTTTTTGTGGGTACCGGGGGATGACCTCAGGACCTCATGTGCCAGCAGGCGCCCGTGCCACTGAGCGATATCACCAGCCCTTTTTTCTTATGTGGGTTCTGGGAGTCAAACTGGGGCCCTCACGCTTGCCAGGCAGGCACTTATGAGGCTGAGCCATCTCACCAGCCCCTATATTGACTTTTTAAAATCCTCCTAAGTAATGGTCTTTCAAAACTAGTAACATGTTTGTTAAATTCCTTTTTCCTCAAAAATATTGATAAAGATCTGTTAGACTAATGAGAATTTCAGATTCACAAATGTATGGCTACATCTTCATGATATTTACAAAATCAATATTCATGAGCACTGGTGGAAGATTTTTTATAGGCAACTTGAGGTCACATTTATCATCTGATAAAGGTACCTTCCAACCATCAAAATTCCTTTCTTTACTTATTCAAGTAAATGTTCCTACAGCATCTAATTTTGTATACCAAGAAGAATTGAAAATTGTTTGACATCCCCATGCTCAATGAATCAGAAAAGGTCTGTGTTCCCAATGAAGGGATAGGTGTAGTGTTTGCCAGCTCTACAGATGTTTCTTCATTCAGCCAGATGAAGTCTCACAGCTCCTTTTGTTTTATCCAGATGATATCTTTTAGAGGTTTTGGCAAAACAAAAGCAAACTAGGTAGATGATGCAGATGAAGAATGTAGTTTCTTCCTCTGCACTTAGTGTTCATAGTACATTAACATGAGGTGCTGGCTTCTCTTTAGAACTATGTATTTTGACCACACAGTCACTTAATGTTGTGTAATTTAGAGATCTTTTATTTTTGGCTGTAATATATTAGCTAGTGTACAAATTAAATACATATGTAAACTTAAATATTTTACACTGAATCGTCACACATGTTCATGTATGTATTGACTCACAATGAACTAGTTGTGCTTGCTTTGGCAGCACATATATGGTGAAGTAGTTGTTTAGCATCTCTGAATGATTTATATTTAACTTTTAGATTGTTTTCAGACTTTAAATTAAAAATATTGTGCCATAGATTTAACTATTTTTTAAAACTCAAGAATTTTCCACTCTTCAGTCAATGTGATTTCATAAACATTTCTCTTTTCTCTCAGAGAGAGAAAGTATGTCCAAGCAGTTCAAATAAATGTTTGTTCAAAGCAGAAATTTACAACTAACCTAGAGGAAATATATAGGTTCTTTGAGTCTTTTATTTTATTGTGGGTATCAGGGGTTGACCTCAGGACGTCGCACGCCAGCAGGAGCCCATACCACTGAGCGATATCACCGGCCAATTTTTTGTATGTGGGTTCCAGGAGTCGAACTCGGGCCCTTGCCTTGCCAGGCAGGCGCTTATGCTGCTGAACCATCTCACCGGCCCCCGGTTCTTTGAGTCTTAATGGCCCACCTGTAAACTGGAGCTAACTTTAGTCTCATCACAAGATTATTAAGATGATGAAGTGAAATAGTAGATATAAAATGCCTTTGATAGTACGTGATAGAATAATACCTAATACATTTTGCATATTATACAACTAATTAAGGACTATCTCAATATCTTGTCAAAGAAAATATAATGGACGAAATAAGTGTGCATCTATAGTTACCTCATATATGAAATTACTGTTTAAATACTTTCCATTGAATAACAAATAACACGTCCAAATACAAAAGGAGGTAATAAAAACAAAATGGAATTTCAAAGCATTGGAAACATAAAATAATGAACAAAAATAAGAAACCAGGTCAGAAAGAAACCCCTTAAAATTACTGAAGGGGAAAAGATAAAACAACACTGTACACTTCAATCATTAAATAACTGAATTCCTCCCTTATTTTTACTTTTCTTATATTTCTTTATCTAAAAGTCACGTAGAAAAACTAAAAATATAATTAGCGACCAGATAATGTATCTAAATATGTATGTATATTCATGAAAATTTCTAAAGAGACACTGATACCAATAAGAAAATAAAATTTCACATAAAGAATGAAAAATTTCAGTAAATAATTTTTAACAGACAGTCAAATCAGGTCATTTTGCCATTGTTTCTGTTACATATTTTCATTGTATTTAAGTGTTAGACTTCACTTGTGAATGTTTTCAAAGCTCAAAATAAAGAAAATGGGTTTATAATTAAATAACTATAATATTGCTAGTTCTAAGGAATTTCACCTGAGTCTCTCCGGTGCTTTCCACACAACAGTGCGATTCTTTCTTGTTTCACAGTTAGGAAAATTGGGTTTGTTCCAACATAGCAGAAAGTCAAGACGTTACTGTGGCTGACAGTCATTGAAGCTTAAGATGAAATCATCTTCATTATGCTAACTCACTCGTGGCCGGTTTGTAGCACAAGTATAAATTCTCGATTTATTAGCAAAAGGACACTGAGGTACAAATTTATGTAACATTTGGCTAAATCAATTCTCGTCATTATCAATTTCAATTTCTCTCTGCTCAACAGCTTATTTGCTATGGATTCGACCTTGGAATGCGCGTTTTTTAAATCACAAGAGGAAAAGTTCAAAATGTCTCAACTAACCAGAGAAGTTAATCTAACTTTAATAAGATCATTCAAAGTCTGAAAAAAAAAGATAAATGTAAATTTGTACTGTATTGTAGTTTAATATTTTTATTTGCATATGAAAATGGTAATGTCATGGTCTTAAATTCTGCTCTACAAACCTTCAAAATTACAAAAAAGAAGTTAAAGTGAGGTTAAGAACTGAATTAAGATTTAGGAGATATCCTCAGCCTATAAAACTTTACAAGTACCTGTGTTATCCACAGTAAAGGTACATTTCTGTAAAATATTTAATGAAAAGCAAATAAATACTTCTGCAGAAATATTCAGAAACATTATTTCAATTTAAATTGTATGCATTGTCATATGATAGATCAAAATGTCAAATAGTACTTTTATGTTTCCCACTAATAATTTCATCACGATTAATTTATATAATGTGTAACATTTTTTGTTTTCCTTGAGTCAAAGACTTCCACACATTGCTGTACTTTGAAATCATTTATGAAGTGTTCAATCTACTAATGGCTTGTTCCAATTCTTTAACATTCTGATTTGATTGGTATTGGTATAACATCTCTACTAATTTTTAAATATATCTCCCTCACTGATTCTAATATGCAGCAACATTTGGGAATAAGTTTCATACACCAGTGAAAATCTTAAATCAAAATCTTAAATCAAAATCTTAAATCACTAGAGTTGAAAACCACTGGTCTAAAGTCTAAATTAGGTAAATTGACAAATCTACAACTGAACTCATGCCATAAAGTGAGTCTTGTCATTTATTTGATAATCGTAAAAGTCACTGAAAATTATTAAACTGTTTGTTACATATTGAATTGAAGCAGATATTATAATTATGGCAATTGTGGAAAAAAAATTAAAATTATTAAACATGGTATAAAAAAAGCAACAACTATAACTTAGTAGTGCCATTTTCTTTCTCTGTATAAAGTTTCACCTAATATGTTCTAATGGCTATGTACTTTGATTGGACTCTGGCATAAGACTCCAGTTGTCAATATCTGAAATATATTTTACATTTATTTATTTATTTATTCTTTGCCTCCCACTCTAAAATATAAGCTCATTGAAGTAAGATCTGTATTCTTTTCACTGCCATATCTTCAACCTGAGATGTCCCAATCTTTGGTCTAATATGAGGCAAAGCATAAAATTCTGTCTGGGACCCAGGCATAACTCAAATTTATGATAGTTATTGTTGTTATTTATTTTCTAAAGTATCATGGAAGCAAAGCTGACATGTTGCCTTTCCTTTTGATGTACAGAACAGCATACAGTCAGAAATGTAAAATATTTGACCACTAATATAGATAATAATTACAAAAATCAGAGTCCAGGGTGACATTCCTGGATTAGTCCATCTTATATTGCTATGGCAGGACACTATAGAGTTAAAATTTTATTAAAAAAAGAAACTTGTTTCTCACAATTTTGGAGGCTGGAATGTCAAAGATCAAGATGATTTTGTTTGGTGAGGACTTTCTTGCTGTGTCCTCTTATGGCAGAATGCAGAGGAAAGAGAAGGAGTAAACTTTCTTTTGGAAGCCAGTTTTTAGGATCATTAATCCATTCATGTGGGCACAGCCCTTGCGACCTATGTACCTGCCAAAATGCCCACCTCACAGAAGTGTTATATTTAGGGTTAAGCTTCCAAAATATGAATTTTGGGTGATGTATTGAGACCATAGACCCTCACTACCTATGTCTCTAGTTAAGTCCTTTTAGGCATTTACTGTAAATTACTCTCTAGTAGAAACAGATTTATTCCTATTTTTAGCAGTAGTGATACATGATATAGTGTGCATGAATAATAACCATGTGAAAAACCTTCTTTTCCATAACCATGAGCAGATTGTAACATGGTTATTTAGTATGTTTTCTGTTGGTTTGATTTTTTTAAAAAATGTTTATTTTCTTTAAATACTTTTGTATTTGCCTGTTAATCCTATATATTCAACATGCAAAGCCCTTTGGAAAAAGTTGTTTGAGATAAACTAGTTTTATTTCCCAAATTGTTTAGATTAGATATTTTGTTAGTACCAGGAAAACCATAAAACAAAAGGCCTAAAATTATTAAGTGGATGGCCTGATTCAAGAAAATATGTCTATTATTCCTATACTTTAAAAGTATAGTAAAACCTTGGTTTGAGAGACTAATTCATTCTGCTTGCAATTCAAAGCATTTGTGTATCACTGTGATGAAACAAAGAGAGAGAAAAGAACCAGTTATATGTCAGTGTGACATACTACTTAGATTGCAAGGCATCATTCATTTACCAAGTTAAAATTTCTTAGAAACGTTTGCTCAGCTTGCAGACACCCACAGACCAAGCTACTTGCAAACCAAGGTCTGACTGTATATTAAAATAGAAAATATGGGAATCACAATGAAAATTACTAACAAATTGCGTAGCAAGATATCAGATAAAGATATTAACATATATATATATATTTACATGTATATGAATGATAGAAAGATAGGTATCTACATACACAGTAGTTATGATTGGAAAATTTTTAAAATGTGATTAAGTTAAATGGAAGTTCTACTACTATAACACCTTGCATATATAACACAAAATGACCTGCTCTAGGTAAAAACTGATAGTTTAACTAATTAAAAACAGGTGGACTATCTGACAACAGAGCGTAACAGAGCTATGCCATTCCCAGATTTGGCAGTTAGTGATAATAGGATCATTTAAAACAGCAGGTGTTTAAACTGCCATCTGTATGAGTGGAAAATATGTGTTAGGGAAAGAAAGTTATGTTTAACCTAGTCCAAAATTTTTTAATTAAAAAATTTTGTCTAATTTAAACATGACCTAATTAAAGGTGATAATGCTTCTAAGAAATTCAATTGATTATGTTAGACACTATGATTCTTTAGTATACAGATGCATGGATAAATGCCATAATATTTTAATAATAAGATACTGGGCTTTGTTTTAAAAGTATGTACACTACTCATTCTGGCTTTTTAAAAATACAATATGATGCGCAGAAATATCTTTCTTATAGTTTGGCCTAATATTGGAATATAATTGATAAAATAAAGATTTAAAACTTGTTTTCTTCATACCCTTCTTTTAAAAACTAAGGGAATAGTTTGAACATGAATATTACTGAGTTAAATTTGTTGGTTATAATTTAAAGCTACTAATTATAATTTAGTTTACATTTTTAAAAAGCTAGTGTTAGGTATGTGATAGTTACCTGTGCCTTCCCTGACAATACTGATATCAGATTGTGAAAGTCACAATAGATTGCTTTCTGTCTTTCAGTAACCTTGCTTAATTATTTTATGTGTGACAAGATACTTTTGTTGAGAAAAGAATACCCATAAGTTGAAAATAAGCTGGAAGAAGACATGTCCTTTCAATGTCATTTTTTAACGGGATCACTCAAGAATATTGTTTAATTATCTAAGAGGATGCACCTGTGCTTTACCTTGCTATTTATTATTTTATTAAAGCCTGAAACTGTGAAATTAAATGTTAACTCATAACTTTTTGTCAGGTAGGAAGGATAAGCTCAAAGATTTTAGGGTTTTAGTTTAAAGACCTATAAGACTTTTGACAATTTTATATCTGTTAACACATTCTTTTCATGAATCCCCTGACAATAAGAACCTCTGTTTCTTGACTTATACCTTGAATCAGTTTTACTATCTTACTGATTCCTTTATTGATGAATGAAATGAATAAAATGTTACACATATGTTTATTTGATGTTTGTATGATAGTCATGCTTCTAATATTTTTTCTGATTTGAATTATATTTTTTATTTTTACTTGTTTTATATTTCTATATATATATATATATATATATATATATATATAGTTTCCTTTTATAAAATGACATATACTAATTGTACATATTTATGTGACACAGTAAGATAATTTGGTAAATGTATTCAAAATGGACTGTTCATATCAGATTAGTTAACATTTCCATTTCCTTAAATATTTTTTATTTCTTTGTGTTGAGAACATTCCAATTCCTCTCTTCTAGTTCTTTATAACATATGTAATCAACTGTCATGAACTATTGTACTCTTCTGTGCTGTAGAACAGTGGAACTCCTCCTGCCTCTGTACCTACATTTTGGTACTTGCTAAAAAACACCCTCTATGCTGCTTCCCCCTACACTTCCCATGCACTAGTGATCACTATTATCTGCTTTTAAAAATAACTTATTTAAATATGTTAACTGTTTTAGAAATTCAGTGGAAATGCCAAAGCAGAATAATGCACCTAGGACAATCCGAGTTAGTGACCTAAGAACAGCCCTCAAGGACACTTGTCTCAGCTCCCAGGATAATTCTGAGAGCTTTAGAGATTTCTCAGCCACCGTTCCTGTTGTTTTTCCTAATTTTGTCACCGTCTTTTTACTTCTAGACCAACTTGGTTCTGATTCTCATTTGCTCTGCTACAATAAACTATCCTAGCAGCAAATGTTAAGAAATCTGGTTTAAAATCTGATTACTTTGTGATCTCTTACCAAATGAACTGAGTAAAGAATAGAGATTATTTGTATAGAAAGAGGGATCCTAGGGAGTTCCACGTGATTGATTTTTAATTTGTTGTTTATTTATGAGAAGAAATCAAATTCAAGGAATTCTATCTCACTTTATTTACAGAAAACAAAAGTACTTACATAAGTATATTTCAAACAACAGAAGATAATGAATTTCATCCAGTAGTATTTTAAATATATTAGATTTCTAAAATTATTTTTTTCAGAATCTACTTTCTGAAATTCAAGTTATCATAAATTTTTGGTGACCTAGAATTTTTGAAATTTTTGAGTTTAAAAAAATATATCTTTCTCCTTGTGTCAATAGTGTGGAGAATATGTATATTTAAAATATACAAATTGAATTTATTAATCCTACAAAATTTTTAATATTAAAACATAACATTGTATGTTTAGTTGAATCAGCTTACTGCAAAATGTTTTATAACAGCTATTGTGTCATAGTATGTCTGATTAAATACATTTTTCAAGATTCTTCATTAATTAAAAAACTTGTACTAATGTTAAATTGAAATTCCAGTATTAAAATATTATTCATTTGCCTTTGACAAAATCTGCCCAGAAAACAAGTTCTCTATCTGAAGAGAATATTTTTTTATGCTTTGTGTTGGCTCTTTTTATGTCCTTTGTAATTTTTTTTTAACAAACACAGATTCCTCACTTTAAAAACAGGCCAGGATGGTGAGATGGCTCAGCAGCATAAGTGCCTGCCTGGCAAGCGCAAGATCCTGAGTTCGACTCCCCGTACCCACATAAGAAAAAAGGGCCAGTGATATCACTCAGCAGCATGGGTGCCTGCTGGTGCACAAGGTACTGAGTTCGACTCCTGGTACCCACCCACACACACACAAAAAAAAAAACCAGGCCCACTTTTCGCAGAAGTGGGATGAACTTCTGTTTTGATGCTACAATATTTTGTTGCCTTTCTGAATGAACAGGTAGACCAATTTCTCGGTACAAATGATCCTCTCTTAATCAAGTGACCAAACTCCTTCAGATAGCTATTAGTTATTTACAATATTGTTTGTATTATTTTGAAAACCAATACATATTTATTTTCTGATGGAAGTGTGAGAAATTTCTTTCTCATTCTTATGGTACCTAAACCTCAATATTCTTAAAGATACTTTCAGGGGGTCTGCAAAGTCAACATAATTATCAAAATAGTTTTCACCTCTCATTTCTCAACAGTGTATAGAGGATTTTTCCAAAGGCATTCCAATTTGTGACACTACGATATACATGAATAGATAAGAAAATCTAGCTGTTTTCTCTTAGGTTATACAAAAATATTTGCAAAAAACTCTGAAACAATGCCAGTGTTGTATTATTCTTTTGTATTGGGTATCAGTTTTATTGAAAATATTATTACATTTACATGTACTAGGTTAATTATCATTTTAAAAATGGAAGAGGGGAAGGGGATCTGGGAATGGAGGAGGATGGGAAGGAGGGGAAAGAAACAGGAATCAAAAAAGAATCAAAATGGGCTACATATATGTTCCAGCAAATGTATTTATCATGTATTGAAAATGTATACTAATAAAAAAGACAAAAGATTAATGTAGTGAATACTGATAAATATGGTCTACATGCTGAGTTTTGCATCCTGAGCTGTTTTCTTAACAGTTCCTATACCATTACAGTATTGTGTTAAATGATTAATATAATTCTAAAAAGTAGATTCACAATAATTTGAACAATAATTCTAAAAGGAAATTATAATTTGGTGGATTTTCAGATGATTTCTATTTTTAATAATAGAAATTACTCTTCAGTGGATGGTGTTAAAGTTTTTGCACATATCTTTTGGGATGGATAGTAGGCAAAATGAGAAAGAAAAAGAGGTATTGGAATCCAGTGCAGACAATGTATCTAAAATTGTACCTCGACTTGTTACAATTGTCATAAATGTATTACACACTCGTTGTCCTGTCAGTCTGTTTTTCAACTTTTATATAAGATAATTAACTTTATAAGTTCTTAGAAGATAAATAAAAGAATGTGAGCTAGAAAGATAAAAGGGGAGTGGAGGGACAGGAAGGAATTTAAATGTGGTTTGTACATGTACACTACTAATTCCCTACATTCATTGTAATCATTATGTACTGCAAAAATGACTAAAAATCTTAAATAGCTGAAATGCTAGTAATTTTTAAAGCAATCTACTGTTTGACCTTTAAAATATCATGTTAAAATTTATGTTATATATTAGTAATATAATTTTTTAGGTGTTTTTATTTCCAATCAGATTTTATTAATAATTTTAGATATACATAATGATTACATTCATCATAGAGAATTTGTACCTGTAAATAATATAATTTGGTTTCTTTTTCCCATTCCCCTACCCTCCCTCTAACCCCTCTAACCTCCCCATTTACAAAACATTTGTTTCCATTTTTTCCTTTTTTCTCATTTTTTTTACTTTTCCCTTTTTTCTTTGCCCCTCCCCCTCTCTTATTCTGCTCCCCATTTGAAAATTTTCTTCATATTTCATGGTACCTTTTATACATTTTTGTCCTTATTTACACTTTTGGTTTCTCATACCAGAGAAACAATGTGGTATTTACACATCTGTCTGATTTATTTCACTTAAGATTATGGTTTCAAGGTTCATCCATTTACCAAAAAATGTCTCGAGCTTATCCTTTATGGCACAGTAGTATTCCATTGTATAAAAAAATCTTCTTTATCCATTCATCAGTTGATGGGCATTTGGGCTGTTTCCAAGATTTGGCTATTACAAACTGTGCAGCTACAAACAAAGGTGTTCATGTATCACTGTACTGTGATGCTTTTAATTCTTTTGGGAAGATACCAAGAAGGGGAACAGCTGGGTCAAATGGGACCTCTAATCATAGTTTTTTGAGGAATCTCCACACTGATTTCCACCGTGGTTGCACCAGTCTCCATTCCCACCAATAGTGGAGAAGTATTCCTTTTTCCCCACAACCCTGACAGCATTTGTTATTGGCTGATTTCTTAATAATAGCCATTCTTTCTGGGTGAGATGGAATCTCAGGTTTGTTCTAATTTGCATCTGTTGAATGACCAGAGATGTTGAATATTTTTTCATATATTTATTTGCTGTTTGTACCTCTTCCTCTGAGAAGTGCACATTCATCTCAGATGCCAATTTTTGGACTGGGCCTTTAAATTTGGGGGGTATGATTCTTTTGAGTTCTTTATATATTCTGGATAGTTGTCCTTTGAGGAACAGCTGGCAAAAGTTTTTTCCCACACTGTGGATTGTCTCTTCACTCTGTTGGTGGTTTCTCTTGCTGTGCAAAAGAAGAGAAGACCTAATGCTACTACTTCTCAAACATTTTAATGAAACTGAGAGGGAAGCAAAACTCTCAAATTCATTCCTGGAAGCAAGCATTACCCTGATATCAAAACCAGAGGAAGATCCAACCAAAAAAGAGAATTATATGCCAATCTCTCTAATGAACACAGATGCAAAAGTCCTCAATAAGATACTGGCAAACAGAATGCAGCAAAGCACCAAGAAGATTATATACCGTGACCAAGTAGGATTCATCCCAGGAATACTGGGATGGTTCAACATATATAAATCAATATATGTAATACACTGTATTAACAAAGCCAAGACAAAAATGATATGATCATCTTAGTAGAAGCAGGAAAAGCTTTTGACATAGTCCGACACCCATTTATGATAAAGACCCTACAGAAACTTGGAATAGATTGTCTCAATCTGATAAAAGCTATCTATGACACACCAATAGCCAACATCATACTAAAACTGAAAGCTTTCACTCTAAAATCAAGAACAAGACAAGCTTGTCCACTGTCACCACTCTTACTCAATATAGTTCTGGAAACTTTAGCCAGAAAGAAATAAGGGGAATAATGATAGAAATAGGGGAATAATGATAGAAAAGGAAGAAGATAAAATCATTATTCACAGATGACATGATACTCTACATAGAAGACCCTAAAAACTCCACAAAAAGACTTTTAGATCTAATAACCAGATTCAGTAGCATAGCTGGATACAAAGTCAACACTCAAAAATCAATAGCCTTCCTGTACACGTAAAACAAGCTCACTGATGGAGAAATTAGGGTAACAACAACTTTCACAATAGCATCCAAAAAAAAAATGAAGTACCTAGAAATCAATCTAATGAGTGAGGTAAAAGACCTCTATATTGAAAACCACAGTACTCTGAAAAAGGAAATTGAAGAGGATATCAGAAAATGGAAAGATATCCCTTGCTTTTTGGTAGGAAGAAACAATATAGTGAAAATGGCCATATTTCCAAAATTGTTACACAGAATTAATGCAATTCTGATCAAAATTCTGAAAGCATATCTCACAGAATTAGAGGAAACAACCCTAAAATTCATTTGGAACCAGAAAAGATCTAGAATAGCGAAGGAAATTCTGGGTAACAAAGGCAAGGCAAGAGGCATCACAATCCCAGACTTGAGATTATAATACAAAACTACTGTAACAAAAACAGCATGGTACTGGCAAAAAAGCAAACCAGAGGATTAATGGAACAAATTTGAATATACAATTCCAGACAAACTTAGCTACCTTATCTTTGACAAATGTGCCAAACACATTCACTGGAAGAAAGATAGCCTCTTGAATAAATGGTCCTGGAAAAACTAGCTTGTCACATGCTGAAGATTAAAATTAGACCCATATTTTTCATCATGCACTAAGCTAAAATTGAAATGGATCAAAGATCTAAATATTAAAACAGAAACATTAAATCTACTGGAAGATAGAATAGGTAGAACTCTTGAAGACATTGATGTAGGCAAAGACTTTATGAACAAAAACCCAATCACACAGGAACTATCACAAAGAATTGACAACTGGGATCTCATATTATTAATTTTTGTTTTGAGGTTTATTAAAAATGCATAAAAAATAATGCCTATAACATCACATTATAAAAGAAATTTTTTAAAATGTCCCAAAATAATTTAACCTTATAAATAAAACAACATATGGGTCTACTACTAAAATAGCAAACATAAGGTAATGCAAACAAAGAAATGACCTGAAAATAAGTATATAGATTAAGTATGGATGTTGGAAATCCAAATAATATTGATATTATTTTAAATAATAAATATAACCATTATAAAACATAAGTACATTTCTAAAATGTGATTTAATTATTCAACAAAACAGGAAATTGACAATAGTTTGAAGCAAGAAGAGAAAACTATTGAAAACAACAAAGCATTAATGATATTCTTGAATTAGAAAAACTCTGAGAAAAAAAAGAACATAAGTTTAATTTCCAAAAACGAAAAAGAAAAAAGAATATAATATTATATTAAAATCTATATTACTGTCCTTTTTAGGGAAAAATGAACAAATGTTATCTTTACTTAACAGAAACATAATTTCTTGAGATAAAACAATAAATCTAAAACTGAAAGTAAATATTGAACTCTTTTTCCACAATTATTTCTTAAACATCAATACTAAAATAAATCACAGTAAAGCTATTGGAATTAAGGGATAAGAGTAGTTCATCCACCAAAGCAATAAAAATATGCACCTTATGAGGGAGGACATAAAGTTACCCTCATTTCTCCCAACAGTGTTCAGTACCAGATGATGATGGATCAATTTCAATAATGATGTAAAAATTCTAACTTCCTTTGCCAATAGCATATGCTTCTAGCCACAATGTTATTATAAATCTACTGTTATAAATCCTAATTTTTATATATTAATAACATGGTGATTAAATATTTGAATACTTGACAGATACAAAGGATAATTGACAAATCTGCCATCATATAGGAAATTTTAATGTAACATTCTCAAAATGGATTTAAATATAAAGCCAAAATTTGGCAAGAATATAGTGTGGAAACAAGAGAAAAATCAGAGTGACATATTTAGAGCTCAGCATTCCATGACCAGATACAAGTTTATTGGAAAGTATATAGACTATTTATGCTCTAATAATTTTGCATACAGATGACTTCAATGTTAACATTTTAAAATATTATCTTTTTCAGAGATTAGAAAGTGAGATAATAACTCCCAAAATTTCATGAATCTACATCACACTTGATATCAAAATCTTTTCAGGATATTTCAAAAAGAAAACATTAAAAGCTAATATGTCTCATGAATATAATGAGATAGTTCATATAAAACAACAAAATTGAGCCAGTGACATATAGATAAGGTAAAAAACACAATCATCATGTCAATTTTCCAGAAAGATGAGGTTTGTCTAAGAATCAAAAAATGTATTACGATAATTAGCCACATTAATTTAAAAAACAAAAATATATACAGAAAAAATTCTTATCCAATTTTTAACATAAAGGAGTTTCATAAATATGTTAAATGCCTTGTGTAAAAATTCTCTACACACACACATTTAACAACAACAAAAAAAAAACACTGAAAGATTTTTCTGCTGGATTCCATATGAATGGGACTGTTAGGAGGTGGGGCCTTGTTGGAGAAGGTCATTGAGGACATGACCTGAACCTGAGAGGTTGTATTCTTGTCCCTGACTCCTCCCTTCCTGCTGTGCTTTCTGTCTGTCACAGGATTAGCAGCTGTCCTCTGCTATACCCGACTGTTATGTCGTTTCTTCTTGGAACCAGTGGACTTCAGACTGAGACCTCTGGAAACTGTAGTTATCGGTATTATGTATTTGAGTCCCAGCAACAGAAAAGTGACTGATACATTGCCCTCCCAGGGTGAAACTGTAGCTCCTAAATGGAAATCTGTGGGGGAGTTACATTTAAATTTAGCTTCAACCTGTATTGCATTATGTCCGTATAAATCATGTTACTTTAACATTTTGGAATGCTACCTGGATTTTTATTATTAAAAAATAATGAACATCTTTTGAAATCACTATTATTTTCATAGTAATGATCCAGAAAGTATTGCTAACCAGAAAAATGTGAAGAAGTTTGATGAATTTTTTCCTACTCTGCTTCATTTGCAAAGGTTGGTAATTTTACTTAGATGTTAAAATTAGCATTAAGAAATGCTTCATAATTGTCCTTCAATTAGAGACTAGATTGCAGATGATTAACTGTATATTTTATAAATAAAATATCTCATAAATTCAGTAAATGTTCTTCTCTCAAAAATGAACTTAAAATTTATTTTAATAAGAATAAATTCGGGAAAAAAATGACAAAGTTACAATGAGCAAAATATTAAGAACTATGCATGAAATTACCTTAAAAATACATTGTATTCCAGGGAAAAGTTAAAAATTTTATGTATTAGGTTTTGAAAACTCTCATACACAACTGTAGACATGATTTTTCAATTCTTGTTCTACTATAGAAAATATGTTCTAAGATGCTAAATTTCCATTTGACTAAATATCTGCAATTGCATTCTTTCCAATTGCCTAAGAAAGAAAATGTTTGAACAAATTTATCTTCTTTTGGTTATGGAACAAAATATACTGAGTTGTAAGCTATAATGAATATTTGGATACATCTTGCATTTATTAAATTTCTGAGTGTATTTTAAATAACTAGTATGATTACTTCAGCACATACAATTGAAAACTATTCATTTCATGTTACTAAGACAAAATTACAACATAGACAAGCATGTTTTTATTTTTATAAAATACTTTAAAATGTATAGTACCAGCTTTAAATAAATTTTTTCAATATTCTTAGCTTTAATTTGTATAAAAGCAAATTTAACAACCTATAACAAATTGTGTAATAGGGTGATTTAAGATATATTCATAACTCTGTCACTGAATATGTGAAATTTAAAAAATTTCCTTTTCTTGTATCTATTAGAAAAAACTAGTGATAAAAATTCTGTAATATTCTTAATATGAAAGAAAAATATTAGTATTTTTCAAACAAAAATAATCATTGGAATCATTTTCAATTTTGGTGAAAATATTGAAGTTAAACAAGTGCAAGGGAAGAAATTTATGTTTTCAAATTCTATGATATTTTTCTTTGTAAAAATGTCATCTCCATTTCATTCTTTTAAAATAATTTTTATTTTGTACACTTTAGGTTTACACAATGTATTATACATTGTGAAATCTTTCAAATAATTGGAAAATTTGCTGTCCTGGGAAACACAAAAATCATAAAGATATTTAGAAGCACACTGATCCTAACCAATATATTAAATAGTTGTAATTAATAGTTTTAATGTCTAATTTTATTCCACTCCTTAATAGAACAGTAAAATACTGATCATTTAAAAATATACCAAATCACTAAGGGATTTTTTCCTAACCAGTAATTATCATTGTATTTATGAGGAAAATTTGATTAATATTTTATGCTACTTAAGCTATAGTTTGCAAAAAAATCTAATCTCCATTATTGTTGAGGCAGAAAATGTTGCATAGGTCACATATATCTCATACCCTATCTTGAAGGACATAGCATCACATGGAAGTTTTTAATAGTTGACCTATAAAACATACTAGATAATCAGTAGAATGTCATAGTAAAGGTATATTTTATTGATTATCAATGTACATTATCAGTTACTTAGCAATTTTGAGGAAACTCATTCTTAAATTTTTTGGTTTTTTTTTATATGTGGGTACCGGGAGTCGAACTCAGGACCTCACGCTTGCCAGGCAGGCACTCATGCTGCTGAGCTATATCACTGGCCCTCATTCTTACATTAACAGCTCTTCTGGTTTATACAAAATTTCAAGTGAAATTTTAATAATGGTTATAAAGTGTACCTACATTATGTCAAGAGGTATTATTGTTTAGTTTTCTACTTTCATATAATGATACCCACTATCAGCTGGATAAATTTTCCATTTTAATTCAGTTATTTAAAGAGTGGTATAATTACTTGAAAGCTAAAAGAAGGTCAAGCTTAATTTCAATTAAAGCACGTTTGTTGAAATTGTTATACCTTGTTGTTTTCTATGTGCTTAATTATCAATTACTGAGAGAAAGACCTTGGAATCTCCCACTATAATGGTGGATTTATGTATTTTTCTTTGATTTATCTTTTTGATTCATCTTTTTTAATGGCATATTGTTGGCTTCGTAGACCTTAATAATTTTTCTGTCTTCCTGAAGCATTAACTGCTTCCCTATTATCTAATGCCCCTCTTATCCCTGATAGCTTTCATTTTTCTGAAGTTAAATTTGTCTAAATTAATGCAGCTATTCCAACTCCTTCTTTGTAGTTGTTGGCATAGTATATCTATTCTTTATTTACAAAGTCATTTCTCAGGTTTACACTGGGTTTGCAACATGCATTCTGGCATCTGTGTCATTACTTAATAAAACTATACCATTAACATTTAAAGTGATTAGTGAAGCAGTTCAGTTAATATCTAATATATTTCTGACTGCTTTCTATTAGTTATATTTTATTTTACTTTTTCCCTATCTTTCTAGATTCTCTGATTTCACTGAGTATGTTGTAAGATTATATTCTATCTCTTTTCTTTTTTTTTTTGGTGGGCAGCAGGGGTCGACCTCAGGACCTCATGCGCCAGCAGGCGCCCGTGCCACTGAGCGATATCACCGGCCCTTTTTTTGTATGTGGGATCTGGGAGTCGAACTCGGGCCCTCGCGCTCTCCAGGCAGGTGCTTACGCTGCTGAGCCATCTCACCGGCCCTCTCTTTTCTTAGTATAGAATTTATACATTACTTATGAAATTTAATGGTTGACCTAGAGTTTGCAATACTCATTTTTAACTAATCGAGTCCAACTTAAATAATATTATTTCATGTGTAGTGCAGATATTTATAACAGAGTTTCACTAATTCTTTTCCCTATTTTGTGACATTTCTGTCATCAAATACATCTACCCATGAACTGTAATCTTATAATGCATTACTACTAATGGTATCTCAAAGAATTTGCTTTTAAATTAATAGTAAGGATAATACAATTTTCAGATTTTTCTTTTATTTATTCCTTCTCCAAAGCTGTTTTCTAAAAATCTAGATCCAAGTTTCAGACGTATATTATTTTCCTTCTTCATACAAAACTTCTTTTCATATTTCTTACAAGGCAGTCTTACAAGTGATACGTTCTTTCAGCTTTTTTTCATTTAAAAGTCTCTGAGGGCTGCGGATATAGCTCAGTGGCACAGGGCCTGTCTGGTAAGCACAAGGTCATGAGTTCAATTCCTGATACCAAAAAAAAAAAAAATTCCATTTTGGGCCGGGCATGTAGGCTAGCAGCACAGTGCCTCCCTGGCAAGTGCAACACTGTGAGTTTCATTCCTGGTGCCAAATAAATAAATAAATAAATAAATAAATAAATAAATTTCTCTAGTATTTCACTTTTAAAAAATGTTCTTAGATTTTAGCAATAGTTACTTATTAATAGAGTGGAATATAAAATTTTAATGTATGTGTACATTGTAGAACAATCAAATCAGGCTAATTAATATATTCATTACCCAAATATTTATCATTTTTTTCTGGCGAGACTATTTAAAATCCTTTCTTTAGCTATTTCAAAATATACAATATATAGTGTGTTCTCTAGTTTTGAAGGATAATTTTTTTGAATTTTAGACTGGTGGTAGATGTGTGTTTTTTCTTTCGGTAGTTTACATGTTCTACTACCATCTCTTTTTGTTTACGTGGTTTATTGAAAAGTGTGATGTAATTTTTGTTTCTCTAAAGGCAAATTTCAGTCTCTTTATAACTCCTTGCAAGGTTTTTCACTTATTTTCTTCAGTTTGTATATAATGACTAGGTGTAACATTTTTTTTTTTTGGTATTATTCATTTAATGTTCTCTGAGCTTATGTAATTGTTATTTGGTACCTACCACAAAGTTTGCAATGCTCTCAACCATTTCACAAGTATTTCTTCTGCTTGTCTTTCTTTCTACTGGCATATCAATTACATATCTCTTATTTTTTGTAATTGTCCCACATATCGTGAGTATTATATACTGTTACTGTTAACGTTACTCCTTCTTTCTTTGTGTATTTGCATTTTGGAAATTTGATTAATGAATTTTCAAGCCCTTTAATTTTTCCTAGGCTGTATCTGGTCTACTGATGGTACCATCAAATGTATTTATCCTGTTTCAGTGTCTTGACTTCTAACACTGTACTTCCTTTTGATTCTTACTGTTTCTCTCTCTTGTTTACATTAACCATCTGCTATTGCACATTGACTACTCCTTCCACTAGGCTCATTAACAAATCATGAATGGTCACTTTCAATGCATGGCATTTTCAACAACTGTGACATATTAGAGATAAATTCTGATGACTCTTTTGCTTCTTCAGAGCTGGTTTTCTTTTCCTTTTCAGAATGCTTGTAATTTTTGTTGAAAACCAGTTGAGTCACATGAGATCCACCTGAGGTAAAGAAGTCATTAACATTAAATTTTCTGATGATTTTCTTAGAATTTGGCTGTATTTTTGCTGCATCTGTCTATACAAGAGGCTTAAAAGTCCTCTACTGTCCCAAGTGGTTTGTTTCCCATTTATCTTTAATTCTTAAGAATTTCTCCTTAAATAGAACTTGTGTCTGTCAAACCTTCCAACTGGAATTCATTTTTAGATTCCTTGTGGCAATAAGTGTGCAAGAAGGAAAGTACTGTATAATGTTGTGAAGAAATATTCTTGTAGGAGGTCTGCATTTTTGTATGATGTTTTTCATAGTATTTCTGTCACCCCCAAGGTAACACAAGAAGAGTAGAGAATGCTGAAATCAAAGAAATGCCTACAAGAAGAAATGCCTACAGCCTCTTGCTATGACAAATACTCTAGATGTGCTTTTCTATATTCCACTTTTACTTTTTCTTTCCCCACAGGAACCAGGAAAGAATCTTTCTTAGTTCTTTACTCTAAAAATCTGGCAAGATTTCCTAAAACTGTATCCTTTCCATTTTTCTCACTCTAATACTAGGTTTTTCAGCCTGTAGCAATTTGACAAAATTATCATGTTATTGTTCCTACTAATTTCTGGTTTTGGCAGTTTCTAGAACACAATCTGAAACCAGAATTAAACTGTAACTATATATATTTACTAGTCCTCTTATATTTCAGGGTGGTAGATTTCTTCATAATCTCAATTATCTTTTGGTCAACAAATAGCTGATTTCTACTTTCTTCACTTGTTATTGTTGTAATGAAAGGAATAATGACTTCTAGGTTCTATATGGTTATGCTTAAAGATTATTTTCACTGATGTAATTAATACCCTAAGAAAAATCAATGTGTTAGAACTGATAAGAGTTCTTATGATAGTTTCAAGAAATAGTTTACTAATTAATATTTTTGACTTCACAGATAAAACATTTTTGAATCTAAGTACCACAAAGATGTGAAAACATTTCATATGACAAAAATTAATAGGTAGAATAGACTATATTGTTATATTCTACATTCTGGCTTTATTTTTTTACAGTTCTTTTGATCTACCTTCCTCTAGATTAAATGTTTCATCATTAGGCTGATAACTAACAAATGGAAGAACTTCTCAGTGATTATAATATGTAAAGTAACAAAATCAGCAAAAAGCATAAACATGGATCTTCTGCTGACACTTTTTATGACTGAGGAGGCTACCTATCACCTGAAAACCACCAATAGGTATTTCTGTAGGTAACACTGACCACAATTGATGCCAAATTTCATTCCTAATTCAATCATAACAAGAGTAATTAAAATATCATTCCTAACTTTCTGTTGAATCTAGAATTTGAGTTTTAAAGCAACAGAACAAATTTAAGCTGATCATAGGGAATTTAGTTAGAAGGAAAAAAAGTAGCATACATAGACATAGTACTTATTATAGTCTTCTCATATACAAGTAATATAAAAATGTAAGACATAATGAAGAAGCATCCCATTTAAAATTCCCCCAAAATTATGTAAATAAAGAATAAATTTGAGAGATGTCATTCTGAGTCATATAAAACAAAACTTTAAAATTCTACTAAAAACATAAAATACTGAAGAATAGTCCTAGAAATGCATTAATGTAAATATATAACACTGTAAATGTCAGTTCCTGTTGAGAATTTAAAAATTTAATGAATTTCCAACCAAAATCTTAAAGGTTATTATTGAAATGTAAGAAAAAAGAACAATCACAAATCTATTATGAAAGTGTACACAGGAAGGAAATAATAACCAAAGACAGACACTTAAGACTGTCTATTCATCAAAAACTACCAGGAGAAAAATGAAAAGTCCAGTGCAAGTATAGACTTAATTCCAGTTTCCTTTCCGATACTCCTGTATCATGTGATACTCTTTAAGACTCCCGCTTTGACCATACCCAATACTAATAAAACTTTTGTTCTAACCAGACGAAAGGGACAAGAACTAGGGCTACTTGCACAGCTGGAGACTCCCTCCAGCTTGTTGCCTATTTATCCAAATAGCTCGACCTTGTAGTAAAAGGTTGACCTCTTTGTTTACAGCACTTAGTGTCAGCTGCACTCCTTAACCCCAAGGTGCAAAATATTACTCCATACCATCCCTTACAGGTACACTTCTCACATAACCTTGCCAACCTTCTCAGCCATCATGTTTTAACCTTTCTCTCTCTGGCCAGAGTTTAAATTCTATAATTTCAGTTTTTACGAAACTCAGTTACCTTCTGCTGCCTGTCTGTCCTAAACTCTGCCAACCTTATCCCAATAACTGAATCCCTAGACTCCACTCTTCAATGCGAGTCCACAGAGCTCTTTGATTTTACTCTCACCTGCTTCTATCACACAACCTCAGAACACATTCCAGTGTCTTCCGATTGATTTAGTGATGGAAGTGCTTCAAAGACCACCCCTTCCCAGGCAGTGTATGCCATCACTGAAGGCTATCATGATAACCAATCCTCCTACCCTCCCTGAATAGTAATCGAGGTGGCAGCCCATCCCACAGGGACAACTTCACAGTATGCAGAACTCATTGCACTCAAAAGCATTCACTTTTACAAAACATAAAACAATCAACATTTACATAGACTCCAAATATGCATATAAGATCCTGCACTCAAACACCCAAATCTGGCATGAAAATGGGTTTCTAACTGCAAAAAGTCCCACTCTACAAAATAGGCCCCTAATTCAAGATCATCTAGAGGCAGATCTTCTAACCCATACAGCTGCTGTCACTCATTGCAAGGGCCATCAGAGACCTAATTCACAGGATAAACATGTCAGACATATCATTTGTGGGAACAATGCCTATTTCTTGAACATCCTAATAGCAGAATCCCCCCATTATTTGCCCTCTTCCTCCCTAGACACCATAATCCAAGATCTACGGCTATAAGGAACCTTCTCACATTTCTGTCCAGAACAAATCACCACCTTTTACTTCCACCTTTACTTACTTCTCTGGCTCTGATCCTTTCTTTCTCAATACTATTCATCCTCTTAACCCCTAACATCGCAACACAGACCCTTCCTAGATACCTCAATCAGACACTCTCTCACATGGCTAAAATCATCCAAATCTTTAATGGAACCATCCAATCACCCTGCTGAGTCTGCCTCCTTCTTTCCCAGATAGTAGAGTTGGTAATCCTTGCTCCCCTCAGAACATGGATAAACATATTTGCAGGACTACACTTCACTGAGACTGTCAGTCCATGGGGCACAGCCCTAGCTGAAGGATCTTACATCAGACTCCTGGGGACACTAAAGGCTATCAGACAGGCCTTAAAGTCTCACCAACTGCTACAGCAGGTCGTAATTGGTCCCTCCAAAGATGGACTCCATCTAACCTACTTCTCTGTGCATTTCTTGAACCAAACAAGTATGGGGAGGAGCTTAAGCTGGAGATCGATCACATGTGTGGGGCTGGAGCAAGGCAGCGCCCAAGGCAAGCCATGTGAACAAGCTGCTCCAGCCCAGAGAATACCAGGAGCCTAAGGCAAGCCAAGCAAACAGGTTGCTAGGAAAAGGGGTGTCCTGTGACATCAACCTGCTGAGTGTATAAATAAATGTGCTGCAATCGTTGAGAGTTCCTTTTCTCCCATCCGGAGAGAGGGCTCCACTTGGCCTCAGCTTTCTGTTTTATGGTTCTTGTCTTTATTTCTTCATCTTCCACTGTTCTTCACCTTGAAAATTTTGAGAGCTGAGCTGGATGTGGCAAACAAGATCACTTTACCTCAGTCAATTCTTAGGCCCCTCCCTCTGCAAAACTACTATCCATTTCCTCCCTCCTTCTAATAACCACAACTTTAACTATCTGGGGATGCTTTTAAGGGTATCTGGGTAAATTTTCTTCCAGGGCAATCTAAACACTACCACATCTGAAAATTGCCAAGACAGGGGAAACGACCCCTAAAGACACTCCCCTAGCCCATGGAGGTACCCCAAAATGCAAATGCCTCAATATGGCTGAAAGCAGAGTATTCCTAAATCAAAACATTCACTGCTTTTAGCCAAGAGGGTCCTGCAGTATTGCAACTAACTTCACCTCTTTCCCCTTTGACAGCTGCAACTGTGCCTTCCATATATGGCCCATATTCAAAGCAGCCCAACATTTACTTCCTAACCCACCCCTAGACCTCCTCCTCCTGTCCAGATTTGATCTCATGTGATGCCTTTGCTGAGAGATGGATGTGTGGAGACAAGGCATACATTTGCATACCTACCAACTACATTAGGCTTTCTCAATCCCACCCTTTCCTTAGCATCATCCAATCTCCCCATCTCTATTTCCCCCTAACTCATGTCAGGGGTCAGCACTGCATACAGCTTGTCCCCTTAGTGCCCACTCTGGGAATAATCACAGGAACTGGAACTGAGACTGGGGCTCTAGGAGTCTTTCAGAGTTCACCAGGCTGTAAAAAGAGCTCACTCAGGGACTCCAAGAAGTTTCCAATCAACTGGGAAAATTGCAAGATCAAATAGACTCCTTGGTTTCGGTTATCCTCCAAAACTGCAGAGGCGTTGATCCCCTGATAGCTTCACAGGGTGGCATATGTGCTCTACTCCAAGAACAATGCTGCCTTTACACCAACAAATCCAGTCACATAGGAGATGAGTTAAAATGCCTTGCTGACTGGGATTCCAAATTCCTTGGATGCTCTTCCAATGATCTGTTTCCACTTCTTCTTCATTGGCTTCTAACCTTCCTGGCCCTCTTAATGTTTATTACTTTTTTCTTTCTTTTTCTTCCCTGTATAATTAATCTATTCCAGAGATTTTTTCAGAAACAAATAGCAGACATCTCCTGAGCAAGTTCTTGAAAACACCTCCAAACCATCTTCCTTCTCCAAAACATCAAAACCAAACAAGATACAACAAAGCAAAACAAAGCAACCAAACTTCACCCACTCTCAGCAGGAAGTAGCCAAGAAAAGAATGACTACTCATTTTCCTACACCCCTTTGAAGCCAGGAATGATACAGCCTGTACAAGGACACCACTAGTTTGAATGAGCCCACCAGCCTTCTTAGAAAAGTGTAGGTTTCATTTTACTTAGGTCACAGCAATCCTCCATGGACCTGTCATTGGGCACAGAGGGCACATCAGTAAGCCATAAGTCCACTGTTTCCCTGACCTACCCTCTCCAAAGCCTGCCAAAATGCTATTTTAAAAAGTTTTTTGGCCTGTAAGAGACATCTTCTTTTTCTGCTCATACGGAGAGATCCTTTGCAGGTTTAGTAATAAACTTTCTTGGACTGTTGAGTTCATGCCCCTTCTTTCCCAGTCAGATACAGACTCTATGCGCTATTTTGAAAACTTATATTGCAATAAATTGGAAAATCTAGAAGAAATGAAAAAAAAATTTAGTCATATATGATATTCTAAAATTTAACCAAGAGATTTTAAAAATCTAAATAAATCAATAACAAGCAATAAATTGATGCAGTAAGAAATGTCTCCCAACAAAGAAAAACCCACAACCATAGTCACTGCTGAATTTTATCACAACTTTAAGGAAGCAACTACTCCAATGTTTATCAAAGTATTCTATAAAATAGGAAGTACAGGGACACTTCTAAACTCATTCTATGAACCTAGTCTCACCTTAATATACCAAAACCAAAGACCTAAGAGAAAAGAAAATACAACCTTCATGAAGATAAATGCAAAAGTTCTCAGTACTGTACTTGCAAAGTAAATTAAGTAACACATTACAAAGTTTACAATTGTAATCTATTTGTTTATGGTTCAACATATGCAATTCAATAAATATAATACACAATAATCAAGGATAAAAATCACATGATCATCTCAATAGATGTAGAAAAAAGACTTCAGTGAAATAAAACATATCTGCAGGATAAAAGCTCTGAAGAAAACTAAGTTCAAAGGGATAATAACTCAAAACAGTAAAGTTTCTACATGACAAACAGCTGGTATTGTACTCATTGGGGAAAACCTGAAAACATTTCCTCTCAAATCAGGAATCAGATGTCTATTTTCCCCACTTTTTCTCTATAAAATGCTGGAAATTTTAGACACAGCAATGAGGCAAGAGAAGAAAATAAAAAGTACACAAATAGGAAAATAGTAAGTCAAATTATCTTTGCTTGTAGATGATGTAATCCTGTATCTACAAGACTATCAAATCCATCAGGAGAGTTTTAGATATAATAAACAAACTCAGCAAAGTAGCATGATAAAAAAATCAACTTACAAAAATCAGTAGCTTTTCTTTCCACCAATAACATAACTGTTGAGAAAAAAAGTATCAAAAGAACAGTTCCATTCACAACAAGCTAAAACCATACCTATGGCTAAAATCGTATGTAAAACATAAATGAATTTATAGGTAGTATTTCTGACCTAACAGATAGCACTTTGAAATTTTAAAAGAACATGTGAATTATACTACCATAGCTCACATAAATATTGAGAAAAAATATGGAATGGTAAACAAATTACAGATTCTTCTCGACATACAATATTATATCAAGATTAACCCACTGCAAGTTTGAAATGTCATGTTAAAAATACATTTAATACATCTCCTAAATGAAACATCAGAGTTTAACAACATGTCAATAAATCATAATTTATTAGTTGTTTACCTCAAGCTGCTGCCCAACATTGAGAGAATCCACACCACATATGACCAGTCTGTGAATAGATCAAAACTGAATATACAGTTTCTCCCGAATATGGATGATTTTCACCATTGTGAAGTTGAAAAAGCACGAAGTTGAACTTCTGTAAATAAAGGACTATCTGTATATTTTCTAAAAAATAAAACAAAACGGATGGCCATAATGTTTCTGAGAACCATTCTGCCCTCTCTTATAATAAAAATGAAAACAATTGAATTGTATTATTTTTATACCATCAAACTGTTAAAATAAATGCCACATTTTTATAGGAACGTGGTAAATTGTGAATGCTTGCACATGGTAGGTGAAGTGAAGATAATTATAAAGTTTTTAGGGTATTTGTCTATGCTTTGATATAGTCATATAAAAGCGACAAGTTAATACTAAGGAAATGGCATGCTTTGTAAAATGTTCTCCATACTCTGTAAAAAATTTAAATGTTATATTTGTAATTATAAAAAACGTAGACCACGAAGTATCAAACAAGAGAATGTAAAAAAATAAGAAAATAAATAAATAAATAGTGTGCATCTACCTCTATCATTTCTAAAATTTAGATTTTTATATTTAAAAATACTCCACAAGCTTTGAAATATGTTTTCAGAATAATAACACGATTAAATAAAATTATGTAGAAACCTAAATGTAGCATGACCTGATTTATATAGACAGGGAATAACAAATAGATGAGAGGAAGAGAACAGAGGGTTTAGTAGAATAACCATAGGAATAAATGCCCAGACATATTAAAAATTGCATCCAAAATTACAAATCCATATTTTTCATTGGATTTTTTACATTTATTTTGTTGATAAAATTGTATAAGTACACTTGTAGTAATCATGAAAGCATCGTATATTTCTCTCTTTTCACCGTTACATCCTACATGCCTGGCCCACAGTAGATATGCAGTAAATATATTTCAAATGATTGAATTATAATTGTGAGAGAAAAAATTGTGTTTTCTTTATTTTAAAGAGAAAAAACAATAAAAACAATGATACAGAATTTCAAAATAAGTTAATAGGAGATTGACAATGGTTAATATATGTGTATTGTTATCTTCAAAGTAGTTGCTCAGATTACAAGATATAGGCAAGAAAAATGGATCAAATGATATAACCACAAACCTTTCTTTTCAATGAACTAAGAGAAATTAGTAGTATAGCTATCTTAACTATGTCAATATATGTATATATATATATATATATATATATATATATATATATATATATATCTAGACACACATACACATATATATGCATACTTTTCCTTTTCCCTTCCATATTTTCTCCTTTTCCCCATCCTAGTTTCTCTTTCCTTTTGAACAGTTTCTTCCCATTTCCTAATATCTATTGTATTTTTTGGATCATATTTACTCTTTTAGCTTCTTACACTATGGATACAATATGATGTTTACATATTCAAGGCTGATTTATTTCACTTATGAGTATGGTCTCAATTTGCATCCATTTACATATAAAAGTCTCTAGTTTATCTTTCTTTATGGCTGAGTAGTACTCCATTGTATAAAAATACCACATCTTTTATATCCATTCCTTGAGAGATAGGCATTTGGGTTGTTTCCAAGATCTGGATATTACAAACTGTGTTGCTATAAACATGGGTGACCATATATCACTGTGGTATGATGTTTTTAATTCTTCTGGGAAGATACCCAGAAGAGGAATAGCTTGGTCAAATGGGACCTGTAGTCCTAGTTTTTTGATGACTCTCCACATTGATTTCCACAGTGGTCCCACCAGTCTACACTCCCACCAACAGTGGAGAAGTGTTCCTTTTGCCCCACAACCCATCCAGCATTTTTTATTGATTGATTTCTTGATGATAAGCATTCTTTCTCAGGTGAGATGGACTCTCAGTGTTGTATTAATTTGCATCTCTTGAATGGCCAATGATGTTGAACATTTTTTCATATATTTATTTACTATCTGTATTTTTTCATCTGAGAAGTACACATTCATCTCAGATGCCCATTTTTGGATTGGGCCTTTGAATTTGGGGGTTCTGATATTTTTCAATTCTGTATATGTTCTAGATATAAGTTCTTTGTCTGAGGAACTATTGGCTAAAATTTTTCCCACTCTGTGGGTTGCCTTTTCACTCTGTTGGTGATTTCTTTCGATGTGCAAAAGCTTTTTAATAAGATGAAATCCCAGTTGTTGATTCTTTGGAGTATATCCCATGCAGTTTGGATTTTGTTCATGAAGTCTCTTCCTACACCTGTGTCTTAAAGGTTTCTACCTACTTTCTCTTCCAGTAGACTCAGTGTTTCTGTTTTAATATTTAGATCTTTGATCCATTTTGACTTTAGTGCATGGTGATAGACATAGATCTAGGTTTAGTCTTTGGTTTGTGGACAGTCAGTATTTCCAGAACTATTTGTTGAAGAGGCTATCTTTCATCCAGGGAACATATTCGGTCCCTTTGTCAAAGATAAGGTGGCTGAGTGTGTTTGTAGTTCTGTCTGTATCTTCTAATCTGTTCCACTGATTCTCAGGTCTGGTTTTCATTTTTTTTTTTTTTTTTTGTCAGTATCATGCTGATTTTACCACAGTAGCTTTGTAGTATAATTTGAAGTCAGGGATTGTGATGCCTCCTGCCTTGCCTTTGTTGCCCAGAATTGCTTTAGTTATTTTACATCTCTTCTGGTTCCAAATGAATTTTAGGAATGTTTTCTCTATTTCTGTGAGGTATGCTAATGGTATTTTATTGAGATTGCATTAAATCTGTATAATCATTTTGGGAATATAGACATTTTCCTTATGCTGCTTCTTCCTACCCATGAGTAAGGGATATCTTTCCATTTTCTGATATCTTCTTAAATCTCCTTTTTTAGAGTACAGTAATTTTAAATGTATAGACATTTTACTTCTTTTGTTAGATTGATTTCTAAGTATTTCATTTTTTTGGGGGGTGCTATTGTGAAGGGTATGTTTTCCCCAATTTCTCTCTGAGTTTGTTATTCATGTATAGGAATGCTATTGATTTTTGAGTGTTGACTTTGTATCCAGCTATGCTACTGAATTTGGTTATTAAATCTAGAAGTCTTTTGGTAGAGATTTTGGGGTCTTCTCTGTAGAGTATTATGTCACCTGCCATTAATGATAATTTCACTTCTTTCTTTCCTATCCTTATTTCTTTTATTTCTCTCTTGTCTAATGGCTCTGGCTAATATTTCCAGAACTATATCAAATAGGAAAAGTGATAGTGGACATCCTTGTCTTTTTCCAGATTTTAGAGTGAAAGCTTTCAATAAAAATTGTGATCTTTTGAAGATGAGTTTTTGGAAGAGCAGTGGAAGAGGATGTGAATAGAATTATGATGTTTTCTGTACATGTGCCAAATCCCCATGCTGAATTGGCTCATTATGTTCTAATAAAAATAAAAATTAAATATTTTTTTAAAATAAAAATAAAAAGAACATTAACCTAAAGAAGAGCTTTGAAAACTCACCCAACCTATCCCACCAAAAGTGAAAAAATGTTTTGATTGTAGATATATATAATGCTAATTTAGTATACATTTAGTATTTCTCTCTAAATTGTACAATTTTGTATATAACATATTTTCACTTCTTTTTTCTCTTCATTTTTTTTTGAAATTGTGATTCAGGCATTGCATGTTCAAAACCAAATGTGCAACATATTAAAATCATTTAAAAATTATAAAAAGACAGCATTTCAGTAGCAACATAGCTTAATAAATAGCTTGTAAAATTAAAGAATTAACTTACAATTTTCTGTTTCTATCACTAGGCATTACACAAAAATATTTTTAGCACAAAATCTTTAACTTTTTCCAGAATATATTTTCCTTTAAATGAAAAATAAAGTGACATAAGAAATAAGTATCATTGTATGCATCACATTATTCACTAGTTTTCTTCGAAAAATAATTTTTATATTGGTAAGTACACAACAAATCAAAATTAATAGAAAAAAGTATCCTGATATAATTACATTAACTCATTTATAGAGTTGTTTATAAATAGGCATGGAAAAGTATGCATAAAGCTCCACACTATACCATCCTGCTGCCCACTACTCCCACTTTGGTCAATATAATATTAAACACATTTAACAATTCTCCACCCAGCCTATCCCTGAAGCATATTATACACTTAAGTTGTGCAGTTGAAATGTAGAACATGATCTTCTGACAAATGAGGAACTGAGCTTATCTTAAGGAGAATTTTTTTCATATGTTTAAAGGAGCCACCATGGGATTTAAAGAAAACTTCAACCACAGCAGGCATTAAATACAACATTTTGTGACAGTATTCATGAACAGTGGTTAAATAAAGAAAATGTGCAGGTAGCTTGATACTTCATGCTGGCTGGCTGTCCCACATTGTATTCTGTGGTGTGTCAATGATGATAGACTTACGCATTCACTCTAGCTGTGAGATAACTCCAGATGATGACCGGAGGTTTCATCAAATGAATTTTTAAACGTACAGGTTAAACTACTCGAGTGATTATTCAATGTGGTCATTAATCACTGTGAATAATAGGTTAGAAATAGTAATTTCCTAAGAAGTTTAAACCTCATTGAAGTAGATGTTCACATTAACACTACCTTTCATTTTGGTTTTCATTCATAACAAATATGCACAATGAATATTTAAAGTATACCAACAACACACTAATCGCTTATTTACAATAATGATTTTAGATTATGGCTCTAATATCTTAATCACAATTATTGGGAAAACTGAATGTAATATGATGAACCCAAAACAATGTCAAGCACAACAGAGAAACTGGTACTAAAATTTTAACAATAGAGAAATTTATATGCTAATTATTCTCTTTAGCACGTGTACTTATAATCCAAAGAAATATCTCATTCAATCCATAAAATTGTGCCTGAACTGTACTACATAAGAAATATTAGATTAAATGTTATTATCTATTTTAAATGAAATTTTAAGTTGAAAAACAATTAAATAATTGAAGGTCCCTTGAGACTTTCAAAACCAATTTTTTAAACCAATTGTTTAAAGAACAATTTTACTGGAAAGTCAGTACCTCATCCATATACTCTGCAAATGAAGCTAGATTATGTTGTATTGGAGTATTTACTATTCAGTTTGAGGTTCTGCATTTTGAGAGAACTATACAAACATGACAACAAATTGTGGAGAGCACTAAAACAAGAAATAGAAAAATATGTACTATTCAATTATGTTTTCACATTTGTGACCCTTTTGATAACTTTTTCGCAGAATAGTGAGAATATTCGTACTATTTTTAACAACAGAAAAATATTCTTGTGAAATATGTTAGAGAATCCACTCAGTTATGGTAAAATGAAAGAAAACTTGGATGCTGAAAATTTTAGATATATGATTATTGGCCAAGAAGTACTATTCAAAATAATGGTAAATAAAGAAAAGACCACCATGGGAAAGTAAAATGTAGAAAATTTTGTATTTGCAACACTTAGCCAAATTTTGATAAATTTTTATTTTACAAGAAAAAGCTAAGAAAAAAAAAAAGAACAGTTAGTGTCACCTGGAAGCCAGGTCTTGATACACTGAGGAGCTTGTCCCTCTTCCCTTTAGTCCTCTGTTCTTGTGCCCTTGGTGAAAGAAATCAGTCAAGACTCATAGGCAGCAGTGTAGAAGTGTAAGTAGAATATATTATAAGGAAGACACAGAGAGAATTATGCCTTTAAGCTAGAAACCAGGCAATGCTACCAAGGCATCTGCAGGGAGTATGAGTTTGGATACATTTTACCCATATAAAGTTACTCCTGGTGTTCAGCGAATTACAGTGATTATTACTATGCTTGTCAATGTTTTCTGTAGAAGTTACAGTACTTTGGAATTGCAAAATGTCTTCCTTTCCCTCTTAGATGGTCAGTGTTTCCTCGGGGGCTTTAGTCATGCAAAGAAGTTACAAAAGAAATTTGAGAAGGTTAAATTATGATTTTAAATTTTTATTTTTATTGGTACTTGTTTGCAGCACATAATGATTACATTCTCCATGGAGTGTTGGTACATGTACATAATACATCTTAATTTTTTCACCCCTTCTCTCTTCTTCTTCCTCCATTTTTCCATCTCTTGGTCCTCTTCACATTTGTAAAAGATGTATCTCCCTATTCCTATTATATTTTATTTTGCTCATTTTTATATTTTGGATTTTTCATATAAGAGAATCATGCAATAGTTAAGCCTGTGTGTTTGATTTATTTCACACTGTGGTCTCAAGGTGCATCCATTTTCCTACAAATTACTCAAATTTATCCTTCTTTATGGCAGGGTCTTACTCCATTATGTACAAATATCACATTTTCTTTACCCATTCTTCTGTTGATAGACATATAGAATGCCTCCAAGATTTAATTATTATGAGTTGTGCTGCTATAAACATGAATATACATGTTCCACAGTAGCATGATGTGTGGTGTCAGCCCAAGGCACGAGGTATTTAAAGAACATTTACTTTCCTAATACATTAAGCTGGAGGCTATGGCATTCAGGAATGTTACATGCCTTGATCAAGACTGACTTGGCCAGATGATTAGGTATCAGAAAGAATATGCACAATGTGTAACCTTAAAATGTCTTTGTGCTCTGTCTGATCATTTTAGGCCTTAGACTTAACAAATAGTTTTGAATATATTATAATTTATTCGAAGCCTATGTTTCTTAACTGACAAATCATGTGATTTTGCCCCTCCTCCTTCATCCCTCAGACCTACTAACATCTAATTACCTGCCCAACACTACAAAGCACATTTTACTATTGAGAAATAAAATACCAATCAGAGACATCAAGATCATTATGAAGCCAGCATCAAGTTTGGGGTCATGTCTCATAAACATGATGACCAAGTCATGTTTCCCCTCTGAACCTTAGTTTCATCAATTGAAAGTACAACTTAGATTATCTGTCTTTCCAAGTATTCCCTGGAAACAAATATAAACTTTGAGCCTTCTATAAACACTACAAACATTTTTTTCAATACGAGATGGTATGGTTCTATATAATAAGAATTGTCAAGTGCTATGGACATTCTGTTAACTTTCTTGGTTTTTCAAAATGTCATGCTCCTTATAAAAGATGTTTTCAGAAATAATCTTAATATGGTACATGTTGAGAATTGACTGTATTTTCCCAACATTTAAATGTTGAAGTTTTACCTCCTATATAGTGATATTTGCAGATATTTCTCTTTAGGTAGTAACTGAGGTAGAGTGAGGTCATAAGAGGGGGTACTCATGATTGCATTAGTACCATTATAAGAAGATACCCCAAGGTGCCTGTTTTCCATTTCTCTTACACTCTCCTTCTCCCCAATCTCTCTGCCTCCTCCCCATGTGAAAATGCAGTGAGAAAGTAAGAAAGTCATGCTTTGTAACCCAGGAAGACAGCCCTCTCCATACATGAACCATGTTGGTACCCTGACTTTTGACTTCCTATCCCCTGAATTATGAAAAATAAATTTCTATTGTTTCAGATATCCTGTCTGTGGTATTTTATTATGCCAGATTAAGATATTATAACATGCTATAATAGTAATTTATTTCAAGTATGTGGCTTAGAAACAACTACAACAACCAAAAAAACCCTAGGACTTCCTTATATTCTTTATGCACTATATGTTTTATTCATTCTTAACAAAAGTTTAGGGGCCGGTAAGATAGCTCAGTGGCATAAGCGTCTGCCTGGCAAGCGCAAGGTCCTGAGTTTGACTCCCGGTACCCACATACAAAGGAAAAACAGGCCGGTGATATCGCTCAGCAGCACAAGCGCCTGCTTGCAAGAATGAGGTCCTGAGTTTGACCCCTGGTACCCACACACACAAAAAAGTTTATAGTACAAATTTTAACCCAGAAATATAATTAATTACTTGCTCATAGTTAAAAGAAAAATAAATAAATCCATATTTAGTGTAACATAGTGTAAGTGTAACATAAAGTTCTAAAGAGTGGAGAAATGTTCTATCTTCAACCAAAATCATTTAAGCATAACTAGACCAAAGATAATAGGCAGAATGCTGCCTCCAGTGAGACCACAGGGCCAGAAGGCATCAGATGGACACAAGCCAGTTCCAAGCACTGCAGCTGATGTGCATTATCTCAGCAGTTCAATTGCTGTTCTTTCCAACTCTTCCTCCATATTAATTTCTACATAAGTTTCCAAAACTGCCCAAATGTCCTCTCTGTGGAGGAATACTGTTCCTTGTTAAAGTGGAGTAAACTGGAAAGCTAAGAAAGAAAGTAGCTGAAAATGCACATCAAGTGACTGAAATTTATGAGCTGAATATGTGATTTTTAACCAGGATAATCAAGTAATGTGATAATGAGGAGATGTCCTAGGTAACAGTAATTAGTAGGAGAGATCATGGCTAATAGCTTGGAAGGAGATTATATAAATGACTTCATCTAATTCAGTATCTTGTTCTTCCATATGCACTGATATTACTTCTTCAGTACGTCGTGGGAATAGTACTCCTCTCTAGGTGTGACTTGACAAATTGAAAATTAATAGAATGCATTCCATCTCTATTTTATACAAACACAATATTGAACTTCAATTAAAAGTATCTGAAAATAGAGCTATACCGTGTTTTCACATAAGATTTTATTATTTCTTAAATTCTAAAAATATCTTAAATCAACTTATGCAACTTTATTTAATTATTTGATACAGTTTTAGAATGCATCACTGGTACTTTTTATAAATGCTTTATTAGACAATTTTAAATCATAATTCACTTTACTATGTAAAATAATAATAACAAATATTTTATAATATTATAGGATTTAAAACACCTTGAAAAATATTATTACAACAGATTTAAAATCCAGAACATGAGTCAATAGCTAGCTTATTTTAGAAATTCGTCATGTGGAATTAAGAAGTTTCATGTACTCTTAAGAAAAATTTGCATTACATTGTTAAAAATAAATATTGACTTTCCTGTGAAAGAGGGAAATGTAGTGATTCAGTTTAAATTTTGCATAATTTTCTCTACAAAAGTTCTACATACAGTTTTGTAAATAAAATTTTCTCATTTATTTTCACCACATGAAATTCTAGGTTATGATTGTATACACTGAAGGCAGGTAAACACATAAAAGCAAATTTCCATTCCTATATGAGAAGAATGAATTTTTAAAATGCTTATTGATCTTTCATTTTTTATGCTAAATACTGTGCTTAAATTTAGCTAATGTAATAATTTGCCTATTTTTAGCTCATGTTTAATACTATTTGCTTCTATGACTATAACATAATTTTAATTTTAATTTTCTTTTCACTTGAAGAAAACTCATTTGGTACAAGTTTATCTCTCTCTCTTTTTTTTTTTTTGTGGCTACCCGGGGTCGACCTCAGGACCTCGCGTGCCAGCGGGCACCCGTGCCGCTGAGCGATGTCACCAGCCCTTTTCTCGTATGTGGGTTCCAGGAGTCGAACTTGGGCCCTCGCGCTTACGATGCAGGCGCTTACGCCGCTGAGCCATCTCACCAGCCCCCTATCTCATTTTTTTTTTTTTTTGTGGGTACTGGGGGGTTGACCTCAGGACCTCGCGCGCCAACAGGCACCCGTGCCGCTGAGCGATATCACTGGCCCCTTTTTCGTATGTGGGTTCCGGGAGTTGAACTCGGGCCCTCGCGCTTGCAAGGCAGGCGCTTACGCCGCTGAGCCATCTCACCAGCCCCCCATCTCATTTTTAAATAAGCATTTATTTAAAAGTAATTATAGATTTACCACAAGTGTTAGCAATTGGGCAGGGAGGTTCAGTGCACTTTTCACCCAGTCTATCCCAATGGTATCATCCTGCATAATTAAGCCCATCAAAAGCAGGAAATTGGCACTGGTTAACCATTCACTTTGATTAGCTCAGTGAGTAACTGAATTTTTTTGAACTTTTTGATTTTTCCCTAAATAGATCTTGGCATGAATATAGACATTATAGTGTGTGTATGCATATATAAAGGGGAATACAGATAACTACACCAAGGATTAATTTGATTGGATGTATTATAAAACATACAGACCATGGCTAGTATTAATGTATTATATGCTCAAAATTGCTAGAAAAGTAGATTTTAATTTTTCCTACCACAAAAATAATTTATGTGAGTTAACATATATATCAGTTAGTTTGCATTATCTAGTACATACTGTGTACATATATCCAAACATCATGTTGTACAAAATGTATATATACAATTTTCACTTTCAATTTATAAATGAGTTTTAAAAATTACTGTGTATCAGTTAAATATGCTACCATCCATTACCTTGAAATAATTTAATAATCATTTGTTCAGCTCCACCTCTGCAGACTACTTTTACCTAAATGTCTTAATCATACCACAATTAGAACTACTTGGTGCTTCTTTGTCTTACTTCTTCTAATGGTAGCTATTTCAGCAATAAACTAATTGGATAATATGTATTTTATCGTGCCAGATTTAATATAACACAATGAATTCAATATTGTGTTTTAGTATTAAATATACCTTCCTGGATTATTGCATGGAAAAGGTACTTTGGGAACTTGTCTGCTCTTTCTGGAGCAAGTGCCTTATATAAGATTTCATAGCCAGGCATGGTGGTGCATACCTGTAATCTCAGTTTTCTGGGAGAGTGAAGCAGCCTGGCAGGATTGCAAGTTCTAGCCCAGTTTGGGCTATTTAGGAACCTAGATCCAGTCTCAAAATGAAAAAAAATATATATATATATGAAAACATGCTGGGGTTGTAGTTCAGTGTGAAGACCCTGAGTTCAATCCACAGAAGTGCAAAAATAGATGATAGATAGATAGATGATAGATAGAAAGATAGGTGATAGACAGACAGACAGACAGGTAGATAAAAACTTTAAAAAGGATTTCAGGAAACCAATAATATTTAAAAACATACTGCATAGCTTTTTCCTAGAACTTAGAGCTTAATGTTTCATTGTCATTTCCAATGAGTAAGTTACAAATATCATTAGATGACATTATTTATAAGGTAATTTTCTACATCATTAATTTCATGATTTTTGTAACATGGTTATGCCTAAATTACATATTTCACTTTTGGGGGAATTATTTAAAATGCTGATGGGAAATAAACAATAAAACATCTTTTATTATTATTTTTAATCTGCAGAAGTAAACTTGGATTCCTAATCCAATTTTCTCTTACTTGTTTCTCCAGTTATATACACTTGTATAGCATCATGAATTTCATGTTAAGCACTGACATTCTTTAAAGATAGCTAGTCTGAAAACAAGGGAGAAGGGCCGGTGAGATGGCTCAGCGGCTTAAGCGCCTGCCCGGCAAGCGCGAGGGCCTAAGTTCGACTCCCGGAACCCACATACGAAAAAGGGCCAGTGATATCGCTCAGCGGCACGGGTGCCTGCTGGCGTGCGAGGTCCTGAGGTTGACCTCCCGGTACCCACAAAAAAAAAAAAAAAATAGAAAACAAGGGAGAAGAAATTGGGACTTTCACTTTTCTTTCTGTAAGGAATCTAGAGAAAACAATCACATTGAGATGTAGGTAATATTTTCTGTTTGAAAGATATGAACCAATATAAGATGCAGCAAGATATGGAGAAGAAAGATTTCAACTCATTCTGGTTTTAATATCTCTAACTTGGTGAAAATTGGGTAAATAAAGAAAATTATATCATTGGTCGGTCAGTTCAACAGACACCAAGAATATATTGCCGATTTGGTGGTAGTAAGTGAAAAGTCAGAATGGCTCTGTTTTAGTGATTTTTACATGCATTTAATGTTTCCAAAATCTATAAACATTTGACATCATCATCCTTATTTTAAAAATATGAAAAAGCTCCAGAAATTTAAGTAACTTACTAAAATCTGCAAAGGTAGCAACTGTCAGAGCAAAAATTCAAATTCAGTCGACTGCTCCAAAACTTCTAAATTGATTTTTCCCACTAAAACAACTGAGAATTTCATTGTTTTTGAGGAATCCCAAAAACTAAAGATAAAAAGATGTTATTATCTTTTGAAATAATGTCAAAACAATACAAACACAGGAAATAATGAAACTATTTTTTAGGAAAAAGACAATAAGAGAGTAAGAAAAAAAGTTCAAACAATTTATCACTGAATTATATATGTGATTACAATTTCCATCACTCTCAGACTTGTTAGATACTGAGCATCAACAGTTATTTGATGTTTTACATATGCCTTCTCACACCAGGAGGGATTTTCACTGCCCACTTGGGACTTTATATTGATTTAGTCAGTGTTCTCCAGAGAAAGAGAACTAATAAGATAGATAGACAGGCATATAGTTAGATACATGTATACAAACACACATACCTGATACATGCATACATGATTGTCTCACATTCTTACAGAGGCTGAGAAGTCCAGTGATTTGCTCTGTATAAGCTGGAGGCCCAGAAAAGGTGATGATGTAGCTCCAGTCCCAATCCAAATGCCTAAGAACAAAGGCTATTAGTGTAAGTCCTAACGTAGTCTGAGAACCAGGAGTGACAATTTCCAAAGTCAGGTGAGAACGAATGTTCTTGCTCAGAGAGAGAAAATTTGGTCTTCCTCTGCTTTTTTGTTCTTTTTAAGACCTAAACGGATTCAAAAATGTCCACCCACATTGGTGAAGGTAGATTTATTTACCTAGACTGCCAGTCAAATCCTATCCTCTTCCAAAAATCATCTTCAAAGACAAATCCAAAAACATCACAATTTATCAGGTATCTGAATATCTTTTACCCAGTCAAATTGATCAAAAAGAATTAACAATTATGCTAACTATTATTGTCCATTATGTGCATGTTTCAAGAGCCTCACCTAATGTTTTGCAAGGTTGAAACTTGGCTACTTCTGGACCATTGGCATCAGGTAGAGTTGATGAGTACTAGGCAAAATTTCAAAGAACATGATAATATTTTATTGCCAGATAATAAACACAGCTACCAAGTATGTAGAGAACTATTTTGAAACCTTCACTCTATAACAAAAAATGGTCTGAATGATCTCACCTGCTATATGTCATATGTTCTCTTGGAAGACAAGGTGCAGTGTGCAGACATGCCTAATTGCAAGAAAGCAATGGTCAAAAATGCTCAATTGCGTCAGCAGTTTATTTCTGTCTACTCATTCCATTTCTCCTTAGTAGTTAGGATCTACCACCGCATAACCCCTTCACAGCCCTGGGACCTTCATCTTGAGAGTGGATAGCCAAGTCATTCTCATCTCCTTTCTTTCATTTCCAAACATAATATAGCAGCATTTGACAACTCCTCTCCCCTGAATGCTTACCCTTCAAACTCTTGCTTGAAATAAGAAAACCAACTGATAATTAATTGCCTTCATCCTCATATTCTTGCTATAACACTTCATTTTTGCCACTTGGCAATGTGAATTTTTCTTTCAACCAGGAGATTTAGAACTTATGATAAAGAAAAGTACACACAATAATAAATATTTCAAGATCTCATATAGCTACATATTTGTAAATTATACAAGTAAATACACACATGTATATATACAAATTACAATAAGAATTGCACAAGAATATGAGCTTGAAGGAAGACAGAGACTGTGTAATAGGTTTTTCCTTTTGTATTCTCAAGAGCTATGAAAATATCTATCAAAAAATTAAATAGTAGCATTTATTAAGTATCCTAGATATTTGCTTTATATGTCCCAAATAGTTGCTGTTTTTCAAGAGCCACATGACTACTTTACCACTATTCCAGGTGCCATGTAGAAGTACCTCTATGGAGTACATCAAGGGATTCTTCTGACTTCTAGTTTGCAGTTTGGGTCAACTGAAGAGAAGCACTGGCAAGAGATAGAATGATGGGAAAAACTATTCCTTTGGCCTTCTTCCCTGTAAGGCCATCATCATTAAGAATGTCTTTCTATCAAAGCCACACTTTCTATCAGAGGAAGCAATGCAACTCTTACAGCAACCACTATTCTTTCTAGAACACAATGGCTGTTCCTTTCCATTCATTCTCAGGGGAAAGGGTAATTACAACTGCAGGCAACTTATTTCAATCCTTCATAGCTCCCATTACTGCTCTCACATCTCCTTAAATAATTTACTAAATTTTACTTAGCTTTTTATATTTTATTATGCCATCTGCCTCACATCAAAGCTGTGAAAATAAAACCTAAGTCTTTTATTATTCTTCAGCTTCATAATTGTTAGTAATATATTCATATTACTAGATCTTCCAAAAACAAGAGGTCTTTCTGACATTCTCCATTTGTTAGCATCTTCCCTTGGAGCTACTAATGTTTTCATTATTGAAAGTAAAGTTAGTATAAGATGAAGGGACAAACTCAAAGAGCATAGAAAGAGAAAGATATTGTAAGACATGATGCACATACACTTTTTTCAAAGATGAACCATACTATTTTGCAGAATGGAGGTAAATGAGCCATAACTAAAAAAAAATTTTTTTTCACTGAAACAACTATGCTAGACCCATGTGAAAGTATACACATTCTTGCACCTCCCCAGAATCTGCACTTTCCTTATCAATTGCTTTGTCCACTAGTGATATGTATAAATCAGAAAAAAGAAACAATAAATTTCATTTTGAAGATTTTCTTCCTAAGTCAATATAGACTCCTTTTCATGATAAAGAATTTCCCACAGTGTTTTTAAAAGATTACCATACCTCTCAACACTTACCTTTTTACACCAACACAATAATTGCTATAGTTGACTTGCTGGCAGGAGGTGGGCACTGGTAGAAAGAGATAGTTACTGAGTCATGACCTGTAAAGGTATACCTGTTTTCCCAGCTCCTTCTTTATTCTCTGCAACTTTGCTATCAGGAAGTGAATAACTTTCCTTTATTAAAGGCCCTTCCAACGTGTTTTTCTACTTTTAAGTCACCAAACTATGAACTGAAACCTCTAAAAACCATGAGCCCAAATAAAACTCTCCTCCTTTAAATTGTGGGAGTAGGGTATTTTGTCCCAGAAACAAGGAAACTCAGTAAGACAGATTTTGGTACCGAGAGTGGGGCGGTCGCTGTGACTTCCTGAACATGTGCTTTAAAAACGTTTGGAACCGGGTTATAGAAAGAGTTCAGAAAGATTTGGGGATCTTTGCTAGAGAAGCTGTGTAATACTTTCGGCAGAACTTGCTGGGATATTCTGATCGGATCTCAGAACATCAGAATGTTCATAGAAGTACAGACAGAAAAGGCCAGGTTTGGAGGCTTTCAGTTGGGAACAAGAACTCCATTGGCAGTCAGGTTCAAAACCACATATATTAAATTCTGGTGGAAAATTAGTCTAAATTGTGTTCATGTCCCCAGACTGAGATTAAGGACATCATAGTAAATCTAGGGAGAGAAAATGTCAAAACAGCCCAACATTCAGCCTGCAGGAGTGCTGTCATTGCCTTTATCCAGGTTTATACTCAGGAAAGAGAAACAAAAAAAAAAACAAAAAAAACAAAAAAAAACTTTGAAAAGTTTTGAGTTTGGCCAGAAAGGAAATAAATTCCTGCAAAATTGGAGCAGAGAGACCTTGGTTGTAAAACAAAAGATTAACATTAAAAAGAGACACATAGTTTACACTAAAAAATAGAAAGATTCTTTGAAGGCATCTCACAAATAATGAAGATCTTGTGCTTTGCAAGCTCAAGGCCACAAAGGGGAAAGACTGCATGGAAAAAAGAGTCCTAGGGCACTGTGCTCAAGAAAGGCTGCAGCCAGGGATATAGCTCAGTGGCACAGTGCTTGCCTGGCAAGCGTGAGATCCTGAGTTCAAATTCCCAGTACCAAAAAAAGGAAAGAAAAAGAAAGGCTGTCAAGGGTATTTATTTCCAGGGATTGTTTCACAGTGCTCAGCAATCCAGGCTGCTGACGGACTCTGCAGCCATTAGCTAAGGGCCACCAGCCACTGCTTGAGCTGATGGCAGGACATGGCATCTTCCATGTGGTGCTACTGCAGAATTCAAAGATTGTGGGTTTAGGGATGGTTCCACTCAGATTTTAGAGCAGTGATGGTGAACCTTTTAGAGAGTTTAATAACAAATAGCCTGCTGCAACACATGCGCCATAGGTTTGCCACCATTGTTTTAAAGGAAGTCCTGGCAGGCAACTCTTAGAAATGGACTAAATTCATTTTTCATAAAGAGATAAGACATGAGTCCATTGGGTGCCAGGGGCAGAATGTTATTCCTTAGATATCAAAGTCTTCCAAAGGATTCATGTGTTCAGATGTTGGGCTTTTTGAAGGTGATAGAATTATGGTGCACTATAGCAGACTTGCTGGGCCTGGTCAGAAAAATGCAAATCACTGGCTGCCTTGACCTGGAAAGATAGATCTCCCTTCTAGGGTCCACCCTTTGTTCTGTACTTCTAACTGCCATGACATGAGTAGTTTTGCCCTTTAGCCATCCCTCCCACCATAATTTTTTCTATCTTGGAAAAAGGAAACTATGGACTGAAATCTCTAAAAATCATGAACCCAAATAAACCTCCTCTTCTTTAACTTGTGGGAGTTGGGTATTTTGTCACAAAAATGAGGAAATGGAATAAGACAATTCCTTTTACTAGTAAGACATTCTGAGACTCTCCCCAGACCTCTACTATGCTCGTAATAGTTATGTAATTGTAAGATCTTTAAAGCCACTGGAAAAATGGGGTAATTGGAAGTGTGAAGTACTGGATTATATTCCCAATAATATTATCTACTCCTGCTTTCCATGGAGATCAAATGTAGCTGTGGAGTAAATGACAGAGAAGTTATATTTTCTTGGGTAGTGGTGATCTTAGAAATGAAGTTATTGTTAATAAGAAAATGAGAAATATCCATTATTAGCCATTTTTCTCTATTTGTCTAACTTCGCAATAGCTCCTCCAAAACAATTTATAATTTATATCCCATAAAGAGTGTAACTTAGATACAAAATTATTTCAAGAATATAATTAAGACTATATCGGGCCGGTGAGATGGCTCATGGGCCGGTGAGATGGCTTAGTGGAACAAGCGCCTGCCTGGCAAGCGCAAGGGCCCAAGTATGACTCCTGGAACCCACATATGAAAAAAGGGCTGGTGATATCGCTCAGCGGCACAGGCACCTGCTGCCGCACCAGTTCCTGAGGTTGACCCCCAGTATCCATAAAAAAAAAAAAAGACTATATCTAGAATATAGCTTAAAAGAGAAATAGACTCTAATCAATTTTGATATAATCAAATTTGAAACATCTTTCTGGGTTACATGCAAGCTTATAATATGCTGTACTCCAGTTAATTATTAAGAATTTCTTTATTTCTCACAATATTAGAGAACATTTTATTCAGAAATGTTCTAAGAGGCTCTATCCCTCTGAAATGGATATTTTAGGGACTTTAAAGTTTAAATCTTCAAAGAAAGCCTCTTTCATGTTGAATTTTTTAATTAATATAATTCCATAGTTTGTTTACTATAATTAGTTATTCATGCCAAACCATGGCCTAATTCTGCCAGAGTTTATGAAAATTGCTGAAAACTAAGTAAAATAATATATATTTGTTTCCTGTCAAGTCTTACACTTGGTCAGATCAATTAGTACAATTACATAGAATCAGGTCAATTTACTTTAGTAAGGATAATTTTCATTTCTTAATTCATCTCCAAGGTTCATCAGAAGACATAAATAAGTGCATCAGTAGCCAAATGATATTTTATAATGAATAGAAATAGCTTTTAAAATGATCATCTTTAAATATTGTAGATGAAGAATAAGAGGACACATTAATAAGTATACAGATGATAGTTGCCATTTATCATTAAATATGGTACATTGCTCAAATTCATGAATTTCTCCAGGATGTAAGTGATCATTATCTCTGCTCCATTCATGGGAGAATAAAAGGTAAAGGGTTAAATAACTTGCTCATATGACATTCATTTAGAGATATGATATTCATAAAGAAAACTGTCCTTAACTCCCAAGTATGTTTCTAATATGCTAACTGGTAAATATGAGAAAAATTAGTTTAAAAAAAAAAAGAATTCATAGTTATTCTCTTCAAGGTCCCAGAAAAACACTGGCAAATTTTAAATCTGAATTCAGTTATCTTAGCAAATATTTTGGTTTTCAATTTATTGCATTGATATAAGTCCAATAACTGATCCAGATGATTGCAAAAGTTATAAAATAATAACATATTGTAAGGGTTCAGTAACCAAATATGCAGTATTTAAAATCATAAAGAAATCACTTAAACATCATTAAGATTTCCCAATTGTAAGTGCTATTTTTTAAAATACAAGCTTAATTGCCTCTTAGTGGTCAAACTCATATCCTTGAGTACATTCAGTGTATTTACATTTCTAAGACAAAGTGAGAATCAGAGGTCTTGTCTCTTGGCCATTGCAGATGAGGGCAGATATATGCAAACACCCATTCAAGTTCTTTTTCAACTCATTTTGGCCTTGATCTCATTTTGTCTAAAACTTCTATGCAGGGAATGCATGCAATCGAGACCAACAATTGGTTATTGTTTTGCTTTCTCTAGGATAGTCACTCTATTTGCTTCGCTTCTAAAACAGTTTTAATTTTTAATAAAAATAATGAGGTTAACTTTGAGGCTTAATCCTATAATTATTATAGTTTATATAAAAAAGGAAAATTGCTGGAAATATTATGTAAAATATAACTATTTATATTAATAATGCAGTAAACTAAATTTGAAGTGGAAACCTGAGAGTATTTTCTTTTTTCTTTTTTATTTTTTTGAGAAGGCTCTCACTATGTAGATCAGGATGACCTTGAACTCTTGGGCAACCCTGCTGCCTCAGAGTCTCGAGTGCTGGGATTACAGGCATGCACCACCATACCTGGCATATTTTCAATATTTATCTAGAATGATTCAAAATATAGTGTATATAAAAAATCCAGAAAATAATGTGAAAAATTAAAGATCTCAAGAAAAATGTGCAAATGATAAACAATTCACAATGGAGGGAACATTATTGATGAATAAGAATTTTAAAAGTTCCTCTATCTTATTGAAATTAGGATAACAAATTTTGATACGGTAGATTTTTTTAATACTTACCACAACATACAGCTTCATAATTAAGGAGATTTATAATATCTAGTATGAGTTAATTCTGGAGAATAATATAATATTAACTATAACCTACATATCATCAAGATAAAGATACTGATAACAAGTAATACTGGTGTATTTTGAAAAATCATTAATATCATATCCTGTGAAACTAGACAGGGAAAATTACAATCAGTGTGGAGGGCAATTTTATTAGTTTATATGACAAGGAAATATTTTATTGTGCACAAAGAGACATATACAAGGTAATTATTTACATCATTTTATGAATAAATGTTCAAACATCAAAATGTTATGGTTAAACAAATACTAGGAAGTAGTTCTATGATATGAAATCATTCTATGTACATAAAATGGAATGGAATGATCTCAAAACAATGATTTCAAAGTTAAAATCAGAACTACATTGAAAATGTGAAACTATCCATGGTATGTGGACACACACAAACACACTACTTTGGAATCTGTTACATATCTTGTTTTTTTTTTTTTTGTGGGTACCGGGGGGTCGACCTCAGGACCTCGCATGCCAGCAGGCACCCGTGCCACTGAGCGGTATCACCGGCCCCTTTTTCGTATGTGGGTTCCGGGAGTTGAACTCGCGCTTGCAAGGCAGGCGCTTATGCCGCTGAGCCATCTCACTGGCCCTACATATCTTGTTTTACTGGATACCTTAAAATGAACTCTTCTTTCTCATTCGAGTTTGCAAAAACAAGTTTTGTATTTATTATGTAGTATTTTTAAATTACCAACATGAAAAGATAAAAAGGATAATTCTTGCTAAGTTTATTAAAGAAATGATTTTTTTCTTCAAAATAGAGGGGGTTTAGATATACACAAAACACATCATAATTATTCATTTTGAATTTTTTTAAGAAAGAGGAAATAGAGTTAGACGTATTTTTCCTATTCCTTCAAATATTGTAACAATTTTCTAGAATAATATGTAATTTCTAGTCAGGGGAATTGCAAAAAACTGGTGCTAGGAAATCAAAAGATGCAGATATTTGCATTTGAATCTTTAGTCCTCTTTCAGCTGTGCCTGAAATCAGCCATCCAGAGTTTCTGCCTTGTTATGTTCTCCAGTCAGCTCAGCAGAGCTGTTTCAAGAACACAGCAGGAAAGAAGATACCTTGTTGTTTAAAGTTACCACACCCATTTCCTTCATCAGCGATAGAGAAGCCATTTAAGGCAATAGTTTCAAAACCTGTTTTGACAAATGGAATCTTTTGTAAAATATCTTTAAAATGTAAGCTTCTGGTTGCTTCAGGAATGTATATGTCTGTGTGTGTGTGCATGCGTGTGTGTGCGTGTAAGATAGCAATACGTATATGCATAGGAGCCCAGTTGATAATTTTCATAATCTTCCAGATTTGATCTGGATAAATCATTAATATATCTTTAGAAATTTTGAATAGAATATGCAGACAACCTGGTGTTATTTTCTTTCAAAGTTTAAGAATATTGCTACTTGGAAGTATAGTAGAAAGCTGTGTTTTTAAAATACACTGAAAGCTGCATTTTAGTAATTGTTAGAATTTGAATTATGCTTCATAAAATGATGTGTAGAAGTCCTAACATCGACCTCAATCCCTTTCTTGTGCATATGGCTTATTTGACAAAAAAGTCTTTGCAGGTGTAATCAAGTTAAGATATGGTTCCTAGTAAGGGCCCATAGCGATAGAGACACACAAAGAGCAAATGGCCAGGTGAGGATAGAGGAGAGACTACAGATATTCTATGACAAAACAAGAATGCCACCTGAAGCTAGAAAAGATCAGAAAGGATTCTCCACTAGAAGTTTTGGAAGGACTATGGCCTAGTCAGTACCTTAATTCTAGCTTCCACTATTGTGGGATCCCACGTTTCTATGGTTTTAATCTCTCTTGTTATGGTAGTCTAGAAATTAATATAATATTTTAATGGATTATTCAGCTGTATGAATAAAGTAGACCATAACTAGAAATGAAAAATAGAATTTTATGAAAGACTGTATCACAGTAAAAACTGTATAAATGCTCTTTCACATTTTGACTAGAGTGGTGAGGTAGGAGACTAGGGCATAGCAAGGAGGCTGGACAATAGGGTGGACCTGCCAATTACAGAGAGCTGTCAACTCATGGCCTGGACCTGACTCCAGAAAAAGATGGAAAGACGGAAGCCACTGACTTTGGGAGAACTGTCCTCCTATTCTTGCACTGGCCTGTCCTGCGTGCAGGATATATTTTTATTTTTCTTCAGAGCATTTCTTCTTCTTGAGTACCTTTTTTACTCTTTTCTTTTTTAACCTTTCTTTTTACATTTAAATAAATGTTAAACTTTCAAAGTCATCTGTTGTCCTGTCCAATTCTTCAAACGGAACAAGAACTCAGAAGCACTGGCCCCTACAACATCTACAACAGTGTGGATTAAAGGACCGTTCACCCTGGTGATTCAGAGCAGCTTGGGTGTGACTTGATGCCATCAATCACTTGATGGACTTGATAGTTTTTTATACATCACTGTACCTTTATTTATTGTTACAAAATATCAAAACAATGGAAATGACCTCTTAGAACTTTGTGAGGATGAATTTATACATTTTAAATAGATAGAAAAATAACACATAGTGCTTGCTTTTAAATGTTGGCAGTAAGCCATATTTTAAAAGCAAAATAAGCGTGAAACAAAAGTGAAAGTTGTATTTACTCTTATAGAAGGGATATTCACCAAGCCCCATGCAAACCTGAAATTTTATGAAAAATGGAAACATTGTCATTTTATTATTTAAATTTTATGACTCACAGCATGTTTTGACATTATATTCCTGAAAAGTTTTTTTCTCAGTACTCTCAGCATGAAACTAATCCTGTAATACCAAATAGACCTTGACCTTGGGTGACTTTAGTGGAACAGAAGACATTAGAGGTAATTTCTGTTTTCTCCAATCTTTCTTGGTGTCTTCATACTCCGAAGTTTTTGTCATGTCTGAGTTAGAATTAATTTATTTTCATTGTTGTTTTATGTGAGCTTGAAGCTCTTCTACTTTGAAATTTTGATCATATAAAAAAGGTAAAATTTCTCTGACCTTCAGTTTTCTCACTTGCAGAATTAATAACAAGTATGAAAAGTTTACAAAAAAGTGCCTGTCTTACATGTCCGGAAGACAGAAAGCCTATAACACGAAGTAAGTTTTGTTAACACTATCCATTCTGGAACTTATTCTTTTCTGGTAATTTTTTTCTTCTGTTTGCATCTGAAAAGATCTTACAGATACATTTTCCATTTGGACAGCCCTTCTATTAGAGTCATTCAAATCTTTTGACCATGAAACACATGTGACAATGTAAGCAAGTTGAAAATTGCACACATTCTTAGCATTCGTACAAAAGCATTTTTTGGTTTCAGCATTCAAAAGCTAAATGAAACCATATATTATTTTAATCTTTAACAGTGTGAATTTTAGCTATGTGTGTGATAACTATATCACTGTGCATACATACATCTTATATAGATACATACTTGTATACCTACATGTACGTACATGCATGAGTATATAAAAACATGACTATAATGTATACACAATTATATATAACTGCATGCTCAAGTATTTATATCACTATAATAATTATAAAAAATTAAATGATGCAACAAATATGTCATGTGGACTCATCAGGTTTACTCAGCTAAGTGCCTATCACAGAACAATGTAAATTTTTATCTGTTCTTTTCTTTTTACATTCTCTTAGAAAGAAATGTACTCATGACTGTCTCATGAACTCATCTTTTCAGATGTCCTTAATCTAGAAAATTGTTTCCCTCTTAGATTACAGTGCCATCTATCTTCTGCCATTATGATTACATTACTTATCTATTATCACATAACAAACAAACAAAAAGCTTAGTGAGGTGGTGACTTAAAAGCATGGTGTATCTTTTTTTATAATTCTATAGGTCAGTGAGGTAGTTCCTCCTTTCTGTTCACGTAGGGTCAGACCAGCAGCAGCCTTTTCAGCAGAAGTCTTAACGTGGCTGAAATGTTCAAAACAGTCTCACACACATCAGGCTGCCAGGGGAGATGATAGTTCTCTTTCTTGTGTCTTTTCATCTTTCCAGAAGCTTCCCTACTTTCTAACATGATACTAAGGGCAATATCTAAGATGGTAAAGATATAAGCTTCATGGGCCGGTGAGATGGCTCAGCGGCTTAAGCGCCTGCCCGGCAAGCGCGAGGGCCCGAGTTCGACTCCCGGAACCCACATACAAAAAAGGGGCTGGTGATATCGCTCAGCGGCACGGGCGCCTGCTGGTGCACGAGGTCCTGAGGTCGACCCCCCGGTACCCAAAAAAAAAAAAAAAAAAAAAGATACAAGCTTCAAAGAATCCAGAGATTTGGACTCCAGAATTCATTACCACTTCTACTACCTTGTACTGGTAAAAGCAAATCAAAATCCATCCTAGATTCAAAAGGGAAAGGAAAACAATTCAATTTATTTGTGTAAGGAACAAATAAAATGAAAATGAGTTAATGCAAAGCATTACCTTTAACTGGTAGAGTAGCCAGCAAATTCAATGAAGACCTTAGATTTCATCAGCAAAAACAAATTCACCTTAAATTTATAATTACCCAAATTTCTATTATGCCTGCTAAGAGCTACATGCTAGAATATATGAGAATAGAAATAAATTATTTCTTTGATGTCTTAGTTACTTTCTCATTGCTAGGGAACCCACAAGTTAAAGGTGGAATACTTTATTTTAGCTCGCAGTTTAGGTTTCAATCCATTGTTGGCTGACTCCAAGGATGGGCAGCATGGCAGAATAACATGGCAGAGGAGACACAGTTCATGGTGTGGCAGGTAGGAAGCAGCCAGCAGACAGCCTTCCTATCCCTTCTTATTCCATTCAGGCTACAAGCCTATTGGTTGATTGCCACCCACACCCAAGGTAGGTCTTCTGTTTTTGGTAAATCCATGCTAAGGCAATCAATGGACTAATCTAGTGATCACACAGCCATAAGCCTGTATCATACATCCAAGGTATACTACATTCCAGAAGTCCCACCTACGAGTGTATGAGCCTTTGGGGGACAACTAGATATAAACTATAACAATTGATGTGATGGAAATTGGACCAAATTTAATATAAATATACTGAAATGCAGTGAAGGAATACATAAGAGGTTAAAAAAAATAAAAAATGTTTTAGACATTCTGCAATTATTGCAGTAAATTTAACACAATAACAAGACATTCTTTTTAGGAAAATTTTCTGTGTTGAAATGGTTAAACTTTTTCCATGATATAAAAATGCTGCATTATTGAAAAATAAACATCCCATCAGGTATCAAAGCTCATCTTCAAAATGCATCATTTGTACACTGATATAATAAAATGAAAAAAAAAGTATGTATATCAACTGCTTTTGAAAATTTTACGTAGTGCTATGATGGTAAACTAGACAAAAATCTCTGTATAGTAAGTTCCTTACTTATGAATGAGTTCCACTCTGGGAGAATGTTTGTAAGTCAGATTCCCTCGTAATCCGACAAAGTGAGTATTATACAGTACACCTGTGAGAGTTTGCAACTCAAATGATCATATGTTGGGGACTTACTGTTGTAAAGTTATTCTGTGAGTGTAGAGGCAAAACTTTAACAACACTTTCTTGGGTTATTTAGTTGTGCCTGAGATTTAAACTGACAACAAACAAATTAACAAATGAAAAGCACACAAATCTATTTAGTGCAAATTTATGTAGCATAGGACAGTTCATAAACAAATGAAGACACACAGACAACATTAGAGTTGAACTTATACACCGAATTGGATAAAAAACAGCAAATTATGAAAATATTACAAGATACAGAGACTTGGGGCAATTAATTAAGTGGAGAAGTGACCAGGAAGATGAGGCTGAATCCAACAAGGCTTGCTTGCACAGACTGGTCTTGGCCTCCAATTCCTGTCGCTAATGTTAAAAATGACATTTTCACTCTGAATAGGGAGAGGATCTTTCACATGAGAATTCCAGGTCTTGATTTTAAGAAATTGAAAAATTAAGTGAAATTTTTGTTGCTGTTTTAGATGCTTTTATCTCAAAATGGTCAATTGACCAGAGCAGCATATTTTGGGATGACATATTCTACACTCTGCCTTTTTATCTAACTGATCACTCTTCAAATTACAATGAATATATGAATACCAGGTACTTCAAAGGTCAAATATATAGATTTCAATAGAAAGAGAGAGAGTGAATACATCTGGAAAATTCAAATATTAGTGAAATTGTTTATTTAATTAATAAATTTAATATGTAAATGTTTTGTCATTTATCTACTAGCCTGTATCAAATATACATGTGTGCATGAAGCTTAGTCAATTAATACTGCACTTATTAAATTACAACTTGTTCATGTTATTAAACCAATCTACAAATTCTGACAGTTTGGAGAAAGCATAAAATATATAATATTTGTAAATTAGTTTATACAGTTTAAATGATCATCATTCATTTGTATTTTTAACAACTAGAAAAGATGGTTCTGTGGCTGGTTATTATTTTTCTACATAATATTTTTAAATTTAGTTTGGATTTTGAATTAATGACACTTGTGATTTATACAGTTTCCAGCCTGATACATAGTTTACTCTTTTATTCAAAAATAAAATCCACTATAAGTTGTTTCTGTATGTTTTTTGAAAATTATTAGATTGTAGTAAGGTAATTTTAATTACTAATTTTCCTATTCTACCCAATAGAAAATGCTGTTTCAGTAGTTTTTTTTTTTTTTTTTTTTTTTTTTGGTGGGTATCGGGGGAACGACCTCAGGACCTCGCGCGCCAGCAGGCGCCCGTGCCGCTGAGCGATATCACCGGCCCCTTTTTCGTATGTGGGTTCCGGGAGTCGAACTCGGGCCCTTGCGCTTGCCGGGCAGGCGCTTAAGCCGCTGAGCCATCTCACCGGCCCAAGTAGGTTTTTTTTGGATGATGAAATTATTTTTAAGTTATCCTAAGTAATATTTTATATGCATAATGAGGAAAATGTAAACACAAGATATTATTAGAAATCTTGCACTGTAGTTTATTTTTTTTTTTTTTTGTGTGTGTGTGTAGTACAGGGGGTCAAACTCAGGACCTTGTGTGCCAACAGGCACCTGTGCTGCTGAGCAATATCACCAGCCCTTTTTTTGTATGTGGGTACCGGGAGTCAAACTCAGGACCTTGCGCTTGCCAGGCAGGAGCTTATGCCACTGAGCTATCTCACTGGCCCTAGCTTATTTTCAAATAACATCTTTAACACCTACTTTCATCCTTCAATGATTTCACACAGCATGCTAGTATAGTGTCAGTGACAGACCAATGAAGTAAATTCAAGGAAGCAATTCAAGTAGAACTGCAGTTCACAAAACCAGATGGAATATCATTTGTATCTACTGGATGTTAGTTATTTTAATCTCTACACCATAGAAACCAGGTACTAAACAGAGTTAAGAGTTCATAAAGTTTATTTGGAATTGACATCTGCACTAAATGCCCACAGAATTGGGTGAGAGGTGCCCAACATCTTAGCATAATATCCTTCAGTGTCATAACAGAACTTAGCATAACATCCTTCTTACTCATAGCATAACATCCTTAGACTTTTGTCTCAACAATGACAAAAGTAAGACAGAATAATAACCATTTATTGAGTGAACTGGCCTTTTCTCTATTGTTTGTTATTGGCACCATTGTGTAAGATCAAGAAAGGATAGCATAAATGTGAAAGTATTTCTGAGCTGTATATTCTATTCCACTGCTGTATATGTTTGTTTTTGTGTCAGTACCATGCTATTTCAATGGCTATCATTTTGCAGTATACTAAATTGAAGTTATGTAGTATAATGCCTGCAGTTATGTTGTTTTTTGTAAAGATTGTTTTGATTATGTGAATTCTTATATATTCCCATAAGAAGTTATAATTGTTAAAAATTTTCTGTGAACAAAAATTGAAATTTTAATAGGGAGTACATGAAAATATAGATAATTTTTGCAAATATGAAAATTTCACAATGTTAATTCTACAATCACTCATAATGGGATATCTTTCCATCTATTTGGGTCTCTCATTTTCTTTCATCACTGTTTCATAGTTTTCGATGTATAGGTCTTCCACTCTTTTGGTTAAATTTATTCGTAAGTTTTTTGTTTGGTTTCTTATTTTCTTATTAGTTCATGTTTGTTGTATATAATATTTGTATTTCTTGGGGGAATTGTTATATTTTATGTGATATTATAAATTGGGTTGTTTTACTCATTTGGTTTTAAAATATATTTTGTTAGTACATAGAAAATTTTCCAATTTTGTATGATGATTTTATACCCTCCAACTGTATGGAATTCTCTTATTTGTTGAAATAGTCTTTAAGGATGAAAAATACATCAAATAAATACATGTGTTTATCATTTATATTTATGATCAAAAAGTCACTTGAAATTTTAAAGATCCTGTGTTGTAGTCAGGGTTTGCAAGGGAAACAATACAATACAGGACACATAATTTATAGAGTTATTTTGTAATAGTCACCCAAAGAGTCATATACAAAAAGTGCAGGAAATCTGTCCACACACTAAAGACCCAAAGAACCCAGGTGAGGGCCTGGATCCTACAGCAGTGTCCTGTATGAGTCCAGCTGAAGACCTAGAGCCCATGACCATGCCCTCATGAGTCCAGCTGAAGGCCTAGGGCCCACAACAATGTCTCATGCAAGTATATTTCATGGATCTGCACCGGGAAGGCCCAAAGGTCAGTGGTGGAAGCTAGAAAGTCTGCACCAGCGGGATGAAGGACCTGTGCCAGCAGACTGAGGGATCTACCCTGGAGCCAGGAAGCGACACTCAGAGTAAGAACCGGAGCTCCCCTGAAAGTCACCACAGCCATCCTCAGCAACAGTGAGGTCCCGAGCTCCTCCGGCGATGAGAACAGCCAAGTTCCTATCAGGAAAGCCAACATGACAAGCTCCTCAAGGAGAACCGACAGCAGCAACTCTTCCTCACCAGTTCTCCTTTTTATGTTGTTGGCAACAGTCCTCAGGTGGGCCCTCCACACCAGGCACCACGCTGATTCAGTTCAGCTGGGTGTGACAAGTTGACCACCAGTTGTCGATCCACCACATCCTATAAGACTTAAAGAACGTCATAAGAAAACCTTCTGTAAATTATCATGCTTATCAAGTAAAACTTGAACTACAGAACTCTACACAGAAAGAAGAAGAATTACATAAGGGAGATAAAATGTATAAGAAGGGGTTATCCATTCTCAAAATGTAAGTAATTCAAAACATATTAACTGATCAGGGAGGCAGTATGGAATGGAGATATGAATTAAACATGTAGGTTACAGTATTAAAGGATCAAGTTAAAGCAGTCAGATATTCATAAATGAAGTAGTTCCAAACCACAAGTGTTTTAGTGCTGCAACGAGAGAGTACAGGGAAAAAAACATTATAAATTTCTATGAAGCAATACAAAACATTTGATTGGTTAAACTGGAAAGTCCTTAGTTGGAGGTTAGTTGATGGTTTCTAATTGGTAAAACATTTAATTAGAGGTTCGTCCACAGTTTCTGATTGACTACACTTAAGTTTTATTTTACTGTAAACATCCAGTTAGGTTTTGATTTGTTTATGAGAAACTAAAGCTTCTTCAGTCTAATAATATTCTGATCAATTATTTTAGCAACAATAGCATAACAAAAATTGTGGCTCTGGCTGCCAAATCAAGAAGAAATGTATTGATTTGTAATTAAATCACAGGGAGAATAGGAAGATTGCTTAACAGTAAGGATATATAGAAGCCCACAATCGCTATTTTTAACTTTTAATGTCTGTCTTATATTGCTAGATCATTCTTTCTCTTAAAAAGTTTACAGCTGAGGGTGGGATGGAAAATATGGCCACCAATAGTTACAATGGACAAGTCTCACAAATCAGCTAGAAGTACTGTTTTTTTCTGTATAATTCTGAAAAATATGACAGGAACATTTGGATTCTTGTGTTGAGGAATATTTGTTTGTAAATTATTCCTTATCTTATGTTGGTATTAGCCTAACTTCTGACTTCAAACAACAACCTGAGAAATACCTTCCTCTCTTCCATTTTCTAGAACACATTATGTAAAATATATATTATTTCTTTATTATTTAGGTAAAATCTGCTATTAAAATTGCCTTTGTTAATTTTTCTTGATGGACACTTATCTCTACTAATTTCCATTCTTTTGTATATATGAAAATCTTTTTTTGATAGCTGTAGAATTAATTCAGATGATTTAGGTCTTCTTAAGTCTTCCTAATTTGTTTATCTCAAGGAATTTGTAAAAACTAATTTTTAAATTCAGAAATAAATTTATTTGTACAATTTCTCTTTCTTTTCTTTTAATAACTATAGCATCTGTATACCACCTTTCATTCTTACTAATGGTATTTGTAGCAACCATTACTTTTGTTTATCAGTCTGGTTAATATGGTTTCAATAAGCTTTTGAATGACCTAGCTTTTGAACAAATACATATTGCTAAGATAGAAGAGTAAAACAGTCATTTGAGCCATTTTTTTCTTGTATAATTTTACTGCCATCAATGAAAGCACTTGTAAGCATTTCCTTAGCTCTATTCCATAAATTTTGATACATTATATATTATAACTTCATTTAAAATATTTCTCATATTCTGGACATCGTATTTTACTTATGATTTATATAGAAGTATGTTCTTTGATTTCTGGATCTTTGAGAATTTTTCAGATATTTTTCTAGTTTTTTTTTCAATTCTATTTTAAGTAACATATTTTTATGATTTGCACTTGTATATCTATTAAGTTTCATTTTACAATATTGAATATCACCTATGTTGTTTACAGAAAAGTATATAGTGTTGATGTTGCCCATATGAACCATAAATATTAATTGGACCAAGTTGGTGTGTATTATTTTTAAAATATTTTATATCTTTGCTTATTTTTATCAACTTTTCTAAAAGTATCTGAGATAGGAATATTAATGCATCTTGTATAATTATGAATTTGTTTATTTCTGTTTTTCTAAATTTGATTCTATTTATCTTGGAGTTCTATTTTAGATTAATACAAATTAGGTCTGTAAAAATTTTCTAGAATGCTGATCTTTTTGTAACTAGTTAATGCCTCTCTTTATCATGATAATTTTCTTAGTTCTAAAGTTTACTTTGTCTGATATTAATTTGCCTTTATTTATTTGTTCATTTACGTGTTTTATGGTGCTAAGGAATAAACCCAGGTCCTTACATATAGTTGGCAAGAGTTTTACCACTGAATTAGGTTCCCAGTCCATCATATATATATATATATGTTTATATATTTATATTTATTTTTTTTCTGGTGCATCACCTATATTTTAATTCCCTTTTTTCTGGTATATTTCTCTTCACTCCCCAACTGGAAACTTAACATCTTTTAAGAATTTATATTTAACACACATTTCTTATAGGTGATGCATAATTTAGTTATATATGATTCAATTAAGTATTCTTTTCATTTTTGTGTTTTTAGAACATTCACATTAAAGTTTTATTTTATTGGTTTAATTTGATCATTTAATCATTTATTTTCCATTTGTTCTCCTTAATTGTTGTTTTTTTTTTCTTTTTCCCCTCCTTTTAATCATTTTAATATTTTTACCATTCCATTTATGTTTATCTGTATGTTATTGTATTTTTCATATTGTGGTGACTATTTAGATTGAAAGATCCTTGCCTAAGCTTACTGCCCACACAAGTTAAAATTTTACTATTTTGAGTGAAATGCTAATGTTTTATAGCTATACAGTTTCCATTACCACTCTACTTTATGACATAGCAGTCACATATCTGCATCTACACATATTAACACCTCACAAAATAATATTATAACTTTTATTTCAAGAGTCATGCATCTTTTAAAACTTAAGAGGCAAAAGTGTCATATTTTCTTGAACAGTTACATTTTTCTCATTCTTTCTTTTGAAAAATTTCACATTTCTAAGTAGCATGAAGAAAATTTCTAACCTTTCTAATAAACTATTTCCATTGAATATTCTTATTTTTCATTTATCTATAATTTCTGTATCTTGACATTTACATAGGAGATTTTTGATGTATATGGAATTTTCTGTATTGTTACAATCTTTCCTTCAGCACATTAAAGATATAATTTCATTAAAGGTACACTGTTTTTCATGATAAAACTTCAGTTGTTGAAGCTATTATTTCAATACATGTATTTTTCCCACTTACAAAATTTTATATCTTTACCTTTGATTTTTAGCTGGTATGTAATATATCTAGGAGTACTTTTCTTTGAGTTATTCTTACTTGGTACTCAGGCATCCTCTTTATGCTGTAAATTTATCTCAGCTAATGTGAAAAGTTGCTCACCATTATTTTTAAGCTCTTTTCGTGCATTAATCTCTCTCTTCTCTTTAAACTCCAGTGATGAAGTATTGCATATTTTGATATCTCAAATGAGATTAACACTTATCATTTTTTTTCATTTTCTATAGTTTAGGATTTTTCTACTGACATATGAAGTTCACTGACTCCTTCATTACTGAGCACGTTCACTATAAATTTTTACTTTATTTATTTATTTATTTTTTTTTTTTTGTGGGTACCGGGGGGTCGACCTCAGGACCTCGCGCGCCAGCAGGCGCCCATGCCGCTGAGCGATATCACCGGCCCCTTTTTTGTATGTGGGATCCGGGAGTCGAACTCGGGCCCTCGCGCTTGCAAGGCAGGCGCTTATGCCGCTGAGCCATCTCACCGGCCCTAAATTTTTACTTTAGATACTGCGTTCTCCAGTTATAAAGCTTACATTTAGTTCTCATTTATGGTTTCTGTTTCTTTCCTGAAATGTGTCTTTCCATCACTTCAATAGTTTTTACTTTACCTCAAAGAACATGGTTAAAACTGCTTTAAAGTTTATATCTGCTTATTCCAACAGTTTGTTTATATTGGTATTGACATTTGTTTATATAAGGAGAAAGAAGCTCAGACTACGCACTTTTAAAAAATATTAATACAAGACCTAGCTGTGTTGTCCAAGTTGGCCTCTAACTCCTGGGCTCAAACAATCCTCCAACTTCAGCCTCCTGAGTAGCTGAGTCACAAGTGTGCACCACACCTAATTTAGGGGATTTTAGTAAGTCTCTCAGTGATTCTGATGCAAGGGATTAATAGCATCTGAAAGACAATAGATAACACATACAATACGCTAAATGATCTCACATACTATTTTATTGAAATACTGCATCTTCACAGAGATAGATAAAAATATATTTTCCATTAGCAAAACAGAATTATCCCACCTATCACATAATGTCTGCTGCCAGCTGGTAAAGCAGTTACTATAATCATTTTGATGTTATATATTTGAGACTCTGATGTCTTACTCTAGCGCACGCACACACACGCACACTCACATCAGTAGGTTAACAGGTACCTCAGTGGAAAAATCATCTTTTCAGTGATAAAAAGAGATATGCTAACAGAGCCATTGAGATTCTAAAAACAATGAAGGTGTGATTTTGCATTATTCCCTGTATACAAAAAGTCCAGTTTGATAAATAAAAAAAAAAGTAAAATAAAAAAAAAATTTAAAAAGGGCAGGTGAGATAGCTCAGCGGCACAAGAGCCTGCTGGCAAGCACAAGGTCCTGAGGTCGACTCTCAGTACACACATTAAAAAAAAAAAATCCAGTTTGAACTGCTTACCTCTATAATTATAAAATTCTCATTGAAAAACATTAAATAATGGGGTAAATGAAGAGAACAATTATTCTGTAATTTCTCTGTTGAAAATTATAACATATAGAAACAAAATCCTTTTGCTCTCTCCTCTCTTTTTGCTCTTGCTGCTTTTGCTGTATACTACCTCCATGAAAAAAAAGAAACAGAATCCCTATCAATTCTCTTCATTTATGTGCAAAATGTAAGGAAATTCTCTATTGCCTTTATACAAACAAGAAAATTTTTATCACCTTATCTTTTTTTTTCTTTTTGTGGGTACCGGGGGTCGACCTCAGGACCTCACACGCCAGCAGGCGCCCGTGCCGCTGAGCGATGTCACCGGCCCTTTTTTCATATGTGGGTTCCGGGAGTTGAACTCGGGCCATCGCGCTTGCCAGGCAGGTGCTTATGCCACTGAGCCATCTCACTGGCCCTCTTTTTCAGCACCATGTTTGTGACCCACAGATATGCATCAATGTAACTGAGAATTCCTGATACATCTCCTCTGCCCAAAAATCTATTCTTGAGGCATTTTCCATCTTCCTAAAGCTACTAATCTGTGAAGAATTATTCTTCCATAAATACTGCTATTTCTCTAAGCAGAAATAATATGGAGTACCATTATTTCGTTATAACAGAAACTGTCATTAGGTGTAGGCAGGCAACACATATTTATTTAGTATTTACCTTGTTTGAACACTACGTTGAACGCTGAGAGGATGGTGAAAAAATAATTCATACACTTGGCCTTCTTTAACATCTTAATTATGTCTACACTCTGATTGAATACAGGTACTTTGTTGTGTATAAATTTACATTTACATTTAAATTTACATTTACATGAAATGATAGGTCTTAAGCTTTCAGATAATCCATGAAGTATTTTAATTTCTACAGTAATCCTCTATGAATTTATGATCATTATTTTATTTAGAGTCTTATAAATATTTTAATAGAAATCAATATTTTGACCCCATATGACATGTGGAAAACATAACTTTAACTATATATTGTTTTGATTAATTTATGACACAATTACTGGCATATTTTGGCCTTTTTAAAAAGTTACTAAAAATGGGCCGGTGAGATGGCTCAGCGGCTTAAGCGCCTGCCTTGCAAGCGCGAGGGCCCGAGTTCGACTCCCGGATCCCACATACGAAAAAGGGGCCGGTGATATCGCTCAGCGGCACGGGCGCCTGCTGGCGCGCGAGGTCCTGAGGTCGACCCCCCGGTACCCACAAAAAAAAAAAAAAAAAAAAAAAGTTACTAAAAATAAGTATTATTTCTGAACAAAAAAGGTACACATTCCAAATGATGTTATCATTATGTATGTCTAAAATGTACCAATAGAATTAAATTTTTAAAGAAGTGCCATCAAAATAATGGGCCATCCCCACAGAGGGAAAATCAGTGGAACAGTATGGAGATTCCTTCATAGATGTGTTCAAGGAGTAGCAGGAAGGCCAGCCTGCCTAGAGCAGAGGCATCAAGGGCAAGCAGCAGATGGGAGGAGAGGGTGTCTCAGGACTTTGCCTACAGCGTCTTCTTCAAAATGAGGGGCAACCATCATTAGACATTTACATTTTTGCAAATGGGAAAGTGAAAATAAGTTATCTTATTGCATTTTTTAATTTAATTTTGCAGAAATGTAAATGTTTCTCATGTTTAAATACAATGAATGCTCTTTTTCCCCTGTCAATTGTCTTTTTATGTCCTCTGCCAGTATAAAGGATTTATTGGTTCTTTTTCTTATATTGAGGAAATTAGCACTTTCAATACCATCCGTAATATAAAAATATTGTTCTAGGGCCGGTGAGATGGCTCAGCGGCTTAAGCGCCTGCCCGGCAAGCGCGAGGGCCCGAGTTCGACTCCCGGAACCCACATACGAAAAAGGGGCCGGTGATATCGCTCAGCGGCACGGGCGCCTGCTGGCGCGCGAGGTCCTGAGGTCGTTCCCCCGGTACCCACCAAAAAAAAAAAAAAAAAAAAAAAATATATATTGTTCTAATTTATCATTTGATTACTGATTTCGTTAAAGATATCATACAAAAATAAATAAATATTTTCACTATATACCATGTCTTTCTTTAACTTTATATTTTTTATTAGTACATATTTTTCATACACATTGGTCACATTCACCACAGGGAATTTGTGCCTGCATATAATACATCATTCTTCTTTTTTTCTCCATTTCTTTCCCCTCCCTTCAACCCTTTTTCCCATCTCCATTTATAAAAGTTTTTTTTTTCCATATTTTCCTTCTATACTTTGTCTTCTTATGTAAGACTGAAACCAAATAATCTGAGCTAGCCAATCCAAAAAAGCAGAAAGTAAATACCTATGTGATTTTAGAAGTAATTCACATGCTCCAAAATACATGTAAAGCTGGGCATGGTGGTCCATGCCTGTAAGCCCAGCACTCAGGAGGCTGAGGCAGGAAGATCACTGTGAGTTCGAGGCCAGCCTGAACCACATAGGAAAAATTTGTCTCAAAAAAAAAAGCAAAATACAAAGAAGGACTGACAAAGGAAGCAACAAACTGGCAGAAGTCATGCATGAAAGAGGAAAGAATAAGCAAAAACAAAAACTATGACAAGTAACCTGACAAACCTGGCATGGGGGACCTTTAAAATCAATTTTCTGTATAAATACTCTTGTGGCAGGTCAGTGGTGTACCCTGCTATGTGAAAGCTGTATCTCTTGTTGAACATTAGATAGTGCAACTAAGGTTACCATGGCTTTTGGCAAATGACATCCTAGATATGGTTTCAGAAACACAAGGGGGGAAAAGCTACACACAAAAATTCCACAAGTTAGCAATTTTTACCAAAAACAATTTTCTCTGATCACAAAGAGAAAACTTCTGAGTTAAACACCCTAGGAAGCTAATGCAGCCCCACCCTAAAGTCTTTTGGGAATAGCCATGCTAGAAAACCCAGCTGTTAATTTTGTAGAAATAAAAAGCATATGGGGATTGCTGATTTAAAAATAATACAATAAAAAGTAGAAAAAATTAAGTAAACTTAGTCAACTGACATATTTTTCACAATGTAGAATATAATCATGACTAATACTTTGCCATAAAAAACCCACAAAATTGTAACAAACTAATAATTTCTATTAAAAATGATCACAAAAATAACAATTCAAGGACAGAGTCTAGACGAGTAGCTCAATGTGAAAGAGCATGTTCACTCTTGTATTCAATACACAACACCTAAAAGGAAGGGGAAAATTATTTCAAGGAAAATAGCAAAGGAAAAGAAGTTGAAAGATGAGCTGGAAGACATTAAAATGGGATTAAGATGTAAAATATAGGAATTAATGTGACTCATATCTGTTTCTAAAAGCAAAACACATGCAAAGTTAATGTGCAAACATGCAATCCCAGTGCAATTTCATGGACACAGGCTATAGTGAAGAAATTGGTGAGGCAGAGAAGAGAGAACCAAAGCAACAGAGGGCTTTACAGCCTAGGTAAAGCACTGTGACAAGCATTCCTTACTTCTTTTCTTAAAGGATACCCTCTTAGAGGCCTTATGAAGGCATCATATCTCTGTACCAACTGTCCTGAGGTTAGAGAAGGAAAATAATCACTCTAGATTCTGTATCCTTTAGTCAAAGCCTTCGAGTGGTACCTCGAATCTCTACGAACAGCTATGGTATGTACCAATCTCCAATACAGCAATGATGTCACTCTTGACTCTGCATAGGTCACTGTCTTTCTATCTGCACACCAACTCCCTAAGAGCCTGGCTAGGTATCCATGGTGACAAGCACTCCCTACTGTTCTCACACCTCAGCAGGATTTGGGTAGCCTTGGAACTGAAAGTGAAAGGCAAGTAAAGCTGTCATCAAGCTTCATGTCTTGGAATATTATTTTGCATGTGGCTGGGAGGTCCTAAGAGCAACCAGCGAAGCAGAACACTTGGGTTTTAGAGCCTAAAAAAACAACAACTACTTAATTTCTTACATGTCAGAAATACTAGCTTTTGAAAAAGTACTGTAGCTTAAATGAAACAAGTCTATGATTCAGAATGGTGAATAAACTGAATTCATTGCAGTGGAACAGAACAGAATATAGATATTGTACAAAATGCAAATGTAGACACAATAGAACTAGAAACAAATTTGAATTAAAGGAAAAGAGAATATAATAAACAGGTGAGTTTATCTTGGGTGTCAATAAATCTCTCTTACACTTGTTCAACAGGTGATAAAAAGGTGAGCGTATTTGACAGTATAAATTTAAATGCTAAGAATGATATGTAATTTTCTAAAATTGAAAGGTAGAGGAGAGATCCGGAACAGGAAATAATTACGTCAATTACAATAAATAAAATTAATTTACCTAAAAGAAATGTGGTGACATCTCCAAGGTCATGAAATTATTAAGTACCATGATCAGGAAGGGAATTCAGTTTTCTGATTCCTGGCAAGTACTGAAATAGTATGCAGTAAAGCACTTTTCCAAAATGTTTCAGAAGCAGATGGTATATAGAAAAGTTTGGGCTATAAACAAGAAAATGCACAAACATATGCATACACAAACAAATGTATTTGTGAAATCACACACATTCAGACACACTGCAACATGCACACCCAGCTTAAAAGCCATCAGAAGTAATTACTACATAGAGTGTACCTGATTTTATTGTTTTTAATACACTGTAAATTCAGAGAGAGTAAAAAGACAGTCTCCCATTTTTCTTTTATTTTGTCTCAGTTTGGACTTTTGATTTTTAAATAAACTTTTCTTCAACCGCTTAGGAGAATTATGAGAAAGGACTGCCTTGTACAAGTAAAAGCCTGAGGAGGGGCTTCTTTGCCACGGATATGGTCATATGTGGGGTGAACACCATCTTAGATGGATGAGAGTGTATTTTATGCCTTAAGATACCAGAGGAAGGAGCTGGGGATGTGACTCAGTGGTAGAGCTCTTGCCTTGCATGCACAAGGCCCTGGGTTTGATCCCCAGCACCACAAAAAAAAAAAAAAAAAAAAAAGATATCAGAGGAATTAAGAAATTTGCTATTGGTGACATTCCTAATGTCCCTGACAAACAAATTGGTTCAAAAAACAGTTATAATATATCTAAATTACAATAGACTTTTTGGTGCATGACTCTAGAATATAAAATAGACATCCTAAAACAGGCAATTTGATTTTTCAATCTTGCTTCTAAGCTTTGGTCAACTTATTATTTTTAGCCCAACTTAGAGTCTAAGTTAGTAATTTTTGCTGTTGTGTGCTGTGTACTTCTAATCCTAACTACTGCAGAGGCTAAGGCAGAAGGATTATAACTTTTAGACCAGTCTGGGCAACTTAGCAAGACCCTGTTTAAAAAATGAAAAAATCAAAAAAGAATAAGAAAAACAAAAATGAAAACCCACCTTGGGATATTGCTCAGTGTAAAGTGCTTCCATAGAATGCGTAAGATTTTGGGTTCAATCCTCAGAACTCCTCCATGCCCCTCAAATTTTTTTAAAAATTAGAAATCGATTATTACCTTTCTGTCTCTCTGTCTCTCTGTCTCTCTCCCTCTCTCTCTCTCTAATATAAAGTATGTCTGGACATATTGTTCTTTAACTTGAAATATTCCTTCAGTCTGAAATATCGAAAAGGAAACAGTGAACATGACCAGAGTAATAATATCACAAATACACTGAAGAGTTGGAGATAAACACCTGAAAAACCAAGTGACAGGCCTCCTTTATTTGACACAATTTAGTCAGGTCCAGCAAAGAGGAGCCAGACATTCTGCATCTGAGAAGTGTCAGCAGGTCGTCGGGCCAAATCCTAGCCTGACGTTCCATGGATATTTGCAATGCAGGCTTGTTCCAAGGGTCACAGAGGCTGAGCTCAGCTTTTTAGTTGATGCCAGCTTCTATCAATAAATGTACAAAAAGTGCAAGGCTCCCAGAAACCTTCGTGGTGCAGCAGAAACTACTTGCCTAAACCAAAACGATGGCTGCATTGACAGCAATAATTTGGTATGTTGCATGACCAGATCTCATGTGTGAGAAACAGTTAATCTATTAAGGCTGTTTTTTTCCCCCTAAAAAATTGAATCCAGTACATATTTGACTTCTGGCCATAGCTCAGTGATTGTCAGAATCAATAAAACAAGGTTTGACAAGCTGATGGGTACACTGAAAAATAACAACAAACTGTGATAAAGCAGTTGACTAACTTAGTGGCCTTGAGTTCAGATAATGTGGTTGCAATGACAGCCTGAGGCCATTGTGTTTTTCCAAGGCTTAGAGGAGTGAATCCAAAACTGGCTGCTCCTGCCGCTTGTCTAGTGTCCTGAACAATTTTGGGCAGGGAAGGGCCAAAGACAGTTTCAGAAAGATGTTGCCAACAAGAGTTGAGGGAAGGGCATCTTTTATTTGTCTTCATGGAGTGGTGATTTTCAACATATCACTGATATTAAAACACTTTCAGTAGAGACTATTGAGTCTGAAGATCTTATGGGATGATAGAGAAGTAAAGGAGATGACTCATCAAATACAGAGACATATAAATCTCAAGTAACTATGCTTAAAAAATATTCCAGACATACAGCCAGCTTTGTTCATTTACTCTTACAAGAAGTCTAGCAAAATGTAATTCATTTGTTAATGCCTCCAGAACCAGAAGTTCAAGCATTGTGTGGAATGTATTTGGCAATTTATCTTAATATACTTTTTACATTTTTGGTGCATCATATGTTCGGAGATAGGGCTTCTAGACGGTTACTGGATTTGGGGGGCATTGTGATCATCAGTAGCTTAATCCATTGATGAGACCACAGATGAGTGGGCTGTTAGGAGTTGGTGGTGCTCAGAAGAGGGGAGTTATTAGGGGAATGACCTGAAAGGGTATATCTCCCTGCTTGGTTCCTCTATGATTCCTTGTTATTGCTCTGATTCCTTGGAACCATTAGGTGAGCAGCTCTTTCTCTGCCCAGCCCCTTCTACCATGCCATTTTTGCCTTGGGACCAGGCGACCATGGACTGTAACTGGGAGCCAAAATAAACCTCTCCTTTAAATTGTAGATATTTGTTACTTTGTCCCAGTAATGAGAAAATGATTAAGAGAAACACAAAGAGAATGACTCTGTATTGGTCAATTTCTCTTTGCTGAGAGAAAAAGTACCTATAAACTAAAGCAGGAGAAATTTAATTTGATTCATGGTTTTATTGGAATCAGTTGATGGTTTGATGGCTTACAGGAAGAAATGAAATGGTGGAAGGACACTGTGGAAAAAAGTTCCTCAACCCATGCTTACCAGAAAATACAGAGAAAATAAGAATGAAAGGAGGATCCAGGTACAAGAATACACTCTTTAAGATTATATCCCCAGTGACCTACCTTTTCTACCAGAACCTCACCTGCTAAAAACATATTTAGATATGAACTCCTCAATAGATTAATCAATTGATGAGTATAGCACTCCATGATCCAATCACCTTCCAAAAGCCCCACCTCTTAACACATAAGACTTTTGGGAGACATTTTAAATCTAAACTACATCTAAATTTATTGTTACAATGTAGAGTTTCCCATTTCTCATCTATTTTTTAATATGGTAATACCTCATTTAATGAATGCTTCCATTGCAAACAATTCAGTTCTCAAACAAAAGTATTCCACAAAGTTTTGCTCCCATTCACAAACTCCACATCAGGTGACAAACACAATCATGAACATCTTCCCCAAAATCATAAAACAAATGGAGTTCATGAACAGAGCTACCACTGTTTACTGTGGGTTAGGGCTTGTGTTTAGATGTCCCCTCAAAGCCTCATGTCATAGATGGGGCTTTTTCTGAGGTAGCTGGATCTAGAATGTGTGATGCTGGAATTGATTTATGGTGCAATGCTAGCATCAAAGGCACTAGGATTAAGGGTGTGAGTGCTACCCACGCAAAGGGCCTGGATAAGACACAAGGGATAGAAAGAGCTGTGGTCAGCCCTCATTGCTTTACTACCTGCTGTCCACCATGAACTGTTTCTTTTCTGCATACCTGTCTGCCATGCCATCCTGCCTTGGAGCCAGCCAATTATGGACTGAAACTTCTACAAACCATGAGCTAAATGAACCCTTCCTCCTTTAACTTTGGGTGTCAGGTATTTTGTCTCAGCAATGAAGAAAAATAAGGCACTGTGCAATAACAGTTTCTCAAACATGGATCATATGTTTATCATCTCAATAATATGCAAAGACATTTTGGACATTATTTTCAAATCCCCTAATTAAGTATAGGGTTTCTTTGTTTAAACCCATTGCCTTATGTTCCTTATTATCTCCCTTGTTTAAGGTAAAAAAAATAAAATTAATCATAGCTCATACTGCTATTGAGAGACCCAGATGGGTCAGACTGATGATAATGCTTTTTGAATTGTCAAGTACTGTTGAAGTTTCAGTCTTTCACAATCAAATAACCATCAACCCACTGCTGCATTTTAGCATAGAAAGTTTTAATGCTACAGTAAAATAGGCCCTTGTAACAGACCTGATACCAGATTTGGTCTATAACATGTACTCATTTGGACAATTTAAAATCTCTTTAAGTCGTAATTATGCAATATTTTAAAACAATGGTTATTATATATCTATACCATTCCATATATGTAAATATATATATAATGTGTATATATGCAGAAAGAGAAATTTAGAGTTCAACTCTTTAAATTAGAGCCTTTTACTTATCACTCTGCCAAATATATGAGAGAAAATCTGTGTGTGTTTTGTGTGTGTGTGTGTGTGTATGCACACACATAGATATATAGTGTATGTTCTGGTGGCAGAAATTGTAAGAAACTGAATATTTAGTGATTAGAAGAATTGTTATGTTTTATGAGGTTGTCTTAGCAGGTAGCATACATTTTAAAACTGAATTTGATAAGATTTGGCAAAAAATGACTGAGTAAAAGAAGAGTGAGAGAAAATATAGCTATGGCTATTTTGGAAATGGAGCCTAAGAATAGGCACTAAAACAGATTTTCAGAATTAAAAACTACAAGATTTCTCTAGTAAGAATCAAGAGAATCTCCTTTCTTTGTTGACAGTAAACTAGATGTCTGCTCTTCTAATAGTGAGAGGGACAAGAACCTGAAAGTGATGATACCAAGAAATAAACATATACACTATGCAAGCCAATTGGTCTGGGTGACCATAGCCTGTGAGTTCTGAGGACTTGGCCACTTTCCATGCTCACAACCTACAAGCCTCAAGTAAGTTTTCACCTTGTAGCTATATATCTAAGGATGTCAAGCCATTTCAGAATTCCTAGAACATTTTTGGCCTTTCTCGAAATGATCAAAACAATGGAAAAAAATTATAGATGAATGTGAAACATAATACTTAAAAAATAGTGAAGAATTAGAATCTTAAAGTGCGTAATTTCTTACTAAATATCTAGAAAACAGTAAGGAACAGTAAGACTTCAAAAACAGCAGAATTGTTTTATATAGGAAAAGAAAGCCATGTACTTGAATAATTCTAAGCAAAATGCATACATGTTTTAGAGGTAACATGTGATTAACATAATATTTTAAAAATGTGGACAATATAGGTTTTTGGCTAGAGAAAATACAATGGGAAGAAAGAACTAATTTCAAAGTTCAAATTATATAAGAGTGGCTATTTAAAACCTGAATTAGCTTAAGGTAAAATACAAGAGTTTGAAGCAAAAGGCACTGAGATTAAGAAAGGAACAGAAGAGAAAGCATGGAATGACTTTTCAAGATTCTATTTGTGCATGCACTGCATCAATTTATATTTTTAAAGCATATCATAGCCTTTTCTAGATTAACTTTTAAGCTAAATTTATCAGATTGACTTTCAGTATCCTTTATGGAAGATATTGCCTTAGGCTACAAAATGAATAGCATAGCAACAAATTCAACAAACTATTTTTAAACCATGAAAAACACAAATGATTATGAATTCTATCTTTAAGCATAAGCAAACACTAATTAAATTTTATAAGAAAATAAGTATTTTTATGGATTTATAAATATATTGGTAGTCCCTGGAAGCTGTTGCTATCTTTAGCACACCTCTGGTATGAAGAACGGGAAGGAATTACCATTGTATTATGAAATCAAGCAGACAGGTGAAAATTAAAAAAAAAGGATAGAGAGCAGAAAAGGTGGTAGGACCTTTGCCTGATTTTGGACCATTTTATTAAATAGAGAGATGTCAATATTGTGAGTTGACATTTACCAATATAAACACTAGATGTCTCAGGCTTAAAAGTAAAAATATGCTAAGCAGGCATGGTGGCGCATGTCTGAAATACCAGCCTGAGATTCCAGCCTGTAAATTCAAGATCAGCCTGAACAATTTCACTAGATTCTGTCTCAAAACAAAGAGAAAAGAAAAAATTTAAAAAGGTTCTGGCTATGGCTCCAGGGTACAGCACTGGGTTCAAATGAAGAAAGAAATATAAATATATTGCTGTATCTTTCCCCAAAGTATTATTGTACAAAATATTGGCAGGAGTGATTCAATGGGAAGAGAAAAAATGACTTTGGTGTTAGTTTTACTAACTAACTAATTACTAACTAATTTACTATCCTGTGAAAACTTCATAACTTGGCCAGCTTTTGAGTTCAAAACAAGCATATTCTGAACAAAATAAATATATCATCAGAAAACCACTGTATAACTAGAAAATTAATCTAAGCTTTAATTTTAAGAAAAATGAATAAATTAGTGACTTTGATATTTTGTGTTCTATTGGCAAGAGGAAATTAGTACAAGAAACAGAAAAAGAGTAGTAATTCCGTATTGTGAAAAATTTTGAAGGGAAAGGAAATGGGCAACATTTAGAATTACAACTTTGATGTTACATTTTCTTAAACTTTCCCTATGCTTCATTTTACTGCATTTATCACTTGGAATACACACTAATAAACTCAAAGTTCAATAATAGCATAACCATTTAGCAAAAAATATAGAATGTATTACAATTGTGATAAATGATACATATAAAAAACACATAAATTATTCACATGTTTATCTGCATACATTTACTTGCTATTATTATTTTGCTAACATATTACATATTTATTATTTTAAGTAGAAAGAAAAGTTAGATAATTCTTGTATCTAGGTTGAATTTGCAATTGTATTGTAACAGATAACATCATTTGATGATTTCAGTAAGTTGTATCAATAGGAAATATTTTTCATCAGAAAAATGTACAAATATTAAAATTTAAAACTAGAGTATTTTCAGCAGTACTCATATCTCATTAGTAATTACAGATTTATCAAAAGCAAAATATCTATCTTAAAGCAAATAATTTTATTTGAAAAAGGAATTAATAAGGTTGCTAATTAATAATATCTCTTCTTTGTACTACAAAAGCATAAATTAGAAGTGGAGAATCCTGGTTATTAATTTGGTTTCTGTCATCAACTATTCAAGTGATCAGAGCAAGTCTTTGGTGTAACGACATCACAATGACATCTAAGACAATTAAAAATACATAATTTTCTTTCAATGAAATTGAAAGGGAAGCAATACTCCCAAATTCATTCCTGGAAGCAAGCATTACCCTGATACCAAAACCAGAGAAGGACCCAACTAAGAAAGAGAACTACAGGCCAATCTCCCTAATGAACATAGATGCAAAAATCCTTAATAAGATACTGGCAAACAGAATCCAACAAATCATCAAGAAGATTATACACCATGACCAAGTTGGATTCATCCCAGGGATGCAGGGATGGTTCAACATACGTAAATCAATAAATGTAATACAGCATATTAACAGAACCAAAGACAAAAATCACATGATCATCTCAATAGATGCAGAAAAAGCTTTTGACAAAGTCCAGCACCTTTTCATGATAAAAACCCTACAGAAAATTGGAATAGAGGGTCTTTATCTCAATCTGGTAAAAGCTATCTATGACAAACCAACAGCCAATATTATACTAAATGGCCAAAAACTGAAAGCCTTCCCTCTAAAATCAGGAACAAGACAAGGATGTCCACTGTCCCCACTCTTATTCAACATAGTTCTGGAAACTTTAGCCAGAGCGATTAGACAAGAGAAAGAAATAAAAGGAATAATGATTGGAAAGGAAGAAGTTAAATTATCATTATTTGCAGATGACATGATACTCTACACAGAAGATCCCAAAAACTCCACTAAAAAACTGCTAGATTTAATAAGCAAATTCAGTAGTGTAGCTGGATACAAAGTCAATACTCAAAAGTCAATAGCCTTCCTGTACACAAATAACAAACTTACTGAAAGAGAAATTAGGGAAACAATACCTTTCACAATAACATCCAAAAAAATGAAATACCTAGGAATCAGCCTCACGAAGGATGTAAAAGACCTCTATACTGAAAACTACAGTACTATGAAAAAGGAGATTGAAGAGGATATCAGAAAATGGAAAGATATCCCTTGCTCCTGGATAGGAAGAACCAATATAGTGAAAATGGCCATACTTCCAAAATTGTTATACAGATTTAATGCAATTCCAATCAAAATTCCAACAGCATATCTCACAGAATTAGAGAAAACAATCCTAAAATTCATTTGGAATCAGATGAGACCTAGAATAGCAAAGGCAATTCTGGGCAACAAAGGCAAGGCAGGGGGCATCACAATCCCCGACTTGAAATTATACTATAAAGCTACTGTGATAAAAACAGTGTGGTACTGGCAAAAAAACAGACCTGAAGATCAATGGAACAGATTAGAAGATGCTGAAACAACCCCAGACATACTAAGCCACCTTATCTTTGACAAAGGTGCCAAACACATTCGCTGGAAGAAAGATAGCCTCTTTAATAAATGGTGCTGGAAAAACTGGCTCTACACATGCCGAAGATTAAAACTAGATCCATATCTTTCACCATGCACTAAACTAAATTCAAAATGGATCAGAGATCTAAATATTAAAACAGAAACATTAAATCTGCTGGAAGGTAGGATAGGTAAAACCCTTGGAGACATTGGTGTAGGCAAAGACTTTATGAATAAAAACTCAACCGCACGGGAACTATCCCAAAGAATCAATAACTGGGATCTCATCTTATTAAAAAGCTTTTGCACAGCAAGAGAAACCACCAACAGAGTGAAGAGACAACCCACAATGTGGGAAAAAATGTTTGCCAGCTGTTCCTCAGACAAAGGACTACTATCGAGAACATATAAAGAACTCAAAAAAATCAGACCTCCCAAATTTAAAGACCCACTCCAAAAATGGGCATCTGAGATGAATACACATTTCTCAGATGAAGAAATGCAAATGGCAAACAAATATACAAAAAAATGTGCAACATCACTAGTCATTCGAGAGATGCAAATTAAAACAACACTGAGATACCATCTCACCCCAGAAAGAATGGCTACTATTAAGAAATCAACTAATAACAAATGCTGGAGGGGCTGTGGGGAAAAAGGAACCCTTCTTCACTGTTGGTGGGAGTGTCGACTGGTACAGCCACTGTGGAAGTCAGTGTGGAGATTCCTCAGAAAACTAGGGTTGGAGGTCCCATTTGACCCAGCTATTCCCCTTCTGGGCATCTTCCCAGAAGAATTAAAAACATCGTACCACAGCGATATATGTGCACCCATGTTTATAGCAGCACAATTTGTAATAGCCAGATCTTGGAAACAACCCAAATGCCCATCAACTGAGGAATGGATAAGAAAGATGTGGTATTTTTATACAATGGAGTACTATTCAGCCATAAAGAAGGATAAACTGGAGACTTTTATAGGTAAATGGATGCAACTCGAGAAAATACTCATAAGTGAAATAAACCAGAAGCACATGTGTAAGCATCGTATTATCTCTCTAGTATGAGAAACTAAAAGAGTAAATAAGATCCAAAATGTACAATAGATATGGTGAATCAAAAAGAAACTGGTCAAAAGGAAAGAGAGACTGGAATAGGGAAAAGAAAGAAGGGAAAGGGAAAAAAATTGTATATATATATATATAAGATGGTTAAGATAGATACACTACCATTTTTACTTAGTTCATTGAAGAGTAAGGTTTGTGCCAATAATGTTTGGACAATTGAATGCTAATGTCTGGTGTCCTGAATAACTAACTTAAAGATAGTAATACGTAATGTATTAACCATTGTTACCCTCCTATTATGTTGTTTTGAAAATTTGTTCTTCTTTTGATTTGTTTTGTTTTTTTCTTCTCTTTAAAATAAAAAAAAAAATACATAATTTTCTATGTTTGGTTACTGTATCACAAAAATAAAATGAGTTGCTTTTTCCCCAGTTTGCCAGGATCACATAACAAGTTGCAGTAAATGCTATGTGGAAAACAAGAAATTCACTGTTGTGGAAAAATGAGATTTCAAAACAATTCACACCAAAGTCCCATAGGTAGATGGTCAGAACTGTCAGTGTTGCTTGGAAATGTAGCCATTTTTTTTTTTTTTTTTTTTTTTTTTTTTTGGTGGGTACCGGGGGGTCGACCTCAGGACCTCGCGCGCCAACAGGCACCCGTGCCACTGAGCGATATCACCGGCCCCTTTTTTGTATGTGGGATCCGGGAGTCGAACTCGGGCCCTCGTGCTTGCAAGGCAGGCGCTTATGCCGCTGAGCCATCTCACCGGCCCGGAAATGTAGCCATTTCTGGCACATGCTGCTCAACTTAGCATATTGCAGGACAAGTACCAGCAAGGATTTAATTATGTAACAAAGGTTAACAATTCTCCTGAGCACCACCAAACAGACCTGCTGACTTGCACATGTAAGGATACTGACAAAGACACAGTGTAACAGAATAAAGGCCTCACTATGCTCTTGTCTTGTATTAGAGTATCAATACACTCTACTTTTCATCTTCAAAGAAGAAATAGTATCCTTTCCTAAAGTGAAGAGAAGAGTGGGGGCCCAAGAGAGAAGGCATGGGAACTACCACCACCAGAAGTGCCATAAAGACAGAGCAACACAAGCCCTTCGGTGCTCACATCTTGCCACAGATTGCCTCAGATGCTGCACATGGAACTACAGGATTTGATGTCTGCCCTGCTGGATTTTGGACTTGCTTTGGTTGTATTCCTTTGTACCTCCTGTTTGTAATGTCTATCTTGTGCCACTGAACATTGGAAGTGTTTAACTTTCTTTTCATTTGTACAGGGGCTCACAGCCTTAAATCTCAGAGGAGACTTGGGACTTGCATTTTTCAGCAATGCTGAACTGTTAGGACTTTGGCAACTCTTACAGATGGACTTATTGCCTTTTGTGTACATGCATCTCTGGGGACCAGGGCAGAATGTTATGGTTTGTGTCCAGATGTCCCCTCAAAGCCTCATATACTTTTGGGGATCAGGCTTTTCATAGGTGGCTGAATCTAGAGTTGGTGACTGATTCATGGTCTAATGCTGGGATTATGGGTGTGAGTACTACACCTGCCCTAAGGTGGGTAAACTACATACAATATAAGGGAGTGAAGGAATCTTGTCTACCTCTTGCTGCTTTTGCTGTCTTCTGCTGCCATGAATTGTTGCCCCTCTGTCATGCGCCACCCTGCCTTGGAGCCAGACAATTATGGACTGAAACCTCTACAAACTGAGCTAAATAAACCTTTCCCATTTTAACTTTGGGTGTCAGGTATTTTGCCTCCACAACGAGAGAAAAGTAACTAAGACAATGACATCATAGTAAAATTTGAAACTGGGTACTGTGCTGCTTCCAGCCTTGCTCTTTTTGTATAAAATCACTTTGGCTATTCTGGCTTTTTCTGTTTCCATATGAATTTTAGGATTTTTTAAAATAATTCTTAAAAGAATGTCATTGGTATTTTTACGGAGATTGTATTGATGATTTGCTTTTGGTAATATGACCATTTAACAATACTAATTCTGCCAATCCATGAACATGTATACTTTTTCCATCTTTTAGTGTCTTCTTTGGTTTCTTTCTTCAATGTTGTGTAATTTTCATTGTAAAGATCTTTACCTCCTTGGTTAGGTTGATTCCTAGGTATTTTTTGAAAACAACTGTGAATGCAATTTCTTTCCTAATTTCTTTCTCAGCTAGATCTTTGTTGATATAAAAAGAAGATATTGATTTTTAAAAATGTTTTTTTTATTTTAGATCTTGGAAATGCTAGTAATTCTGAAAATTAGTAATCAAAAAACTTGACATTTCAATGCATTAGACAAAGAATGGTGTGTTCAGTAAGTGGTGCCAGCACTGCTAGTTGTGGAAATACATGCTTGCATTCCCAGCTCTGTGGGTAGCTGAGATAGGAGGGGCATAAGTTCAAACCCAGCATGAGCAACTTAGCAACTTAGCGAGATCCTGTACAAAAACGAAATTAAATAAAAGGGGTTTTGAGTGTAGCCCAATTCAAAGGACTTGTATTCTATTCCCAGTATTAAAGATGAACAAAATGTGCCAATACTAATGATCATTCATTTGAGGGAGAGGAGTGAAAGGTACACTGTCTGTTATCACACAAAATTATTTTAAGAGAATAAATCAAATTTTGAAATATGATAAAATATTTTAGAGCAAAACCTAGGACTATGTCCTATCTGGAAATCCAGAAACTATAAAATTAAATGAGATAAGTCTAGCTAGTTTATTTTTGAAATGTTTTTAAATTTACTAATATCTCAGGGAAATACAGGTGACATCCATAAGAAATACAGAGTTAACATAATGTGCAGAAAGTTTACACTAAAATAATTTAAGGTAAAAATAAAAACAATTAAACATGAAAACATGTAAAGGACTGACAAACATTTAAAAACTTTTCCCAGCATCCATGGAAGGGAATATAAGCAACACATTTATGTAAAATGTTAAAAATTCAATAAAATATTCATATATTAATCATAAATTTGTACATTTCTAACGCTATTTGGCATTTAACCTTGAAATTCCTTCTATAATTATATATGTGCTGACCCTTTTATCTAATTTTTATCTTGTATCTTTTATTTCTTTTTTAGTACATTTTTGCCATTTTTTAAAAATCCAACAATAAGTTCATATATATAAACATTTAACATATATGCAACAGCATCAAAGCATTCTTCCACTGACTTATCATTAAACTATGTAAAGTTCATTCAATTAAAATTTTATTCAGCTGAGTTTGATAGAGAGAACTTTATAATGTACCAAAGAAAAAGAAAATCACATTGTGAAATATAGGACCAATGATCATTTTTATAGATAATTTTATAAAAATCTCCTTGATATATTTATCATTTATCTTTGTCTTCATGTATTTCTTTTATAGCAAACTTTTCATACACAGAAAAGCTATCATTCAAGGTATTAACATGCAGATAGGACATAGGGGACAAGGAGGAGGGGTGGTTCAATTAATTTTCTTTAAGACATGGCTGCTGGGAATATAGCTCCGTGGCACAAGCGCCTGCCTGGGAAGCACAAGGTCCTGAGTTTGATAGCTAGTACCAAAAAAAAAAAAAAAAAAGACATAACTATCTTTTTATCATCCCATATTCCTTTGACTACATGCTAAGTTTGACCATAATTATGAATTCATTATTAAGGATTTACCCCCAAACAATCTGTGTATAAAAACAATCTGCATATTTGTGTATCAATCAATTTTTGTAGATTTCTATTACATGCAAAGATGATAAAATATTACCTTTCTTTTTTTTTTTTTTTTTTGTGGGTACCAGGGGGACGACCTCAGGACCTCACGCGCCAACAGGCACCCGTGCCACTGAGCGATATCACCGGCCCCTTTTTCGTATGTGGGTTCCGGGAGTCGAACTCGGGCCCTCGCGCTTGCAAGGCAGGCGCTTATGCCACTGAGCCATCTCACCGGCCCATTACCTTTCTTTTTGAAGTGCTCTTATTTTATGAAATAATTTAAATTATAATTTGTAGATAAGAGAGGGAAGACTCTACCAGGGATTCTAGAACATAAATAATTCACTTTAGCTCCAAACAGGGAATGGTTTAGGGATTAATTTTTTTAATGAGTGAAAGAAAAATATTATCTTTGGCAAATTGAACTATAAGGGAAGAGTCATTTGAACTTCTGGGTCAAAAGGCAAAAAAGACTATGGGGAAATCTCAGATATTCCCTCTTTAGTGCTGAAGAAATAAAAATAAATTGTAAAACCCATGATTATACAAAAGAAATTGCAGAACGAACTCATAAATAAGGGAAAATATGATAAAAAGAAACAATAAAAGGAAAACAAGAAATAATTCAGACATGATTCACAGTGTCTGATAGCTGTATGCTTCTACTTCCAACTAGAAAAAGAGAGACAGTAAAGTTCTACCTGTCACTTACTATCATCCAGTCTCCAGAAAAAGAGTTCCCAGCACTAGAAACCATGGGCCATCTCAGTCACAGGCTCTCACTATAGTATTTCAGCTTGCTAGCACTTTTAGAAAAGTGTCAAGGAAATGAGACTTCACTCTGGATTAAATGCAGAGCACAGTGTAATGCAATGACAGATATTTTAATATTCTGATCAAGAAGGCAGCTTAGATGTAGCAAGACTAAACAGGTATTTTGAATAAAGTAGCAACTGCTTAGATTAAAACATTTGGTCATTTTTATTGTATGATTAATGTTCATGTTTATCTATGTTCAAATATAATTACAGAGCTATATTGACAATGAGTGCATTGAATCCTGATTGCTTTGGCTAGTATAGATATTCTAATAGTATTAGTTTTCTAAACTATGAACATGGGATATCTTTTCATTTATATATGAAAATGAAATAGTATACTTGATTTCTATTTTAGACAGTTTGCTGTTACTCTGTTAAACAGCTAGTGGTTTTGCATATGGATTCTATTTTCTAAAATTTTATAAATTGGAACAGTTTTGGGTGGAGTCTTTACAGCTTTCAACATGCAAGCACTAATTGTCCTCAAACAGTGACACTTTTTATTTTCTTTTTTCCAATTTGGATGCCTTTTATAACTTTCTTTTACCTAACTATTCCAGTCAGTACTTCCATTACTATATTGAGTAGAAGTGTCAACAGCAGGCTTTCTTTTCTTGCTCAGATCCTAAAGAAAACCTTCCAACTTTTTCACCTTTGTGTAGAATGTGAGCTGTTGGTTTGACCTACATAGATTTTATGGTGATGAAGTACTTTCCTCCTAAGGCTAATTTGTTGAGGTTTTTTATCACAAAATGATGTTGAATTTTATCAAATACTTCTTCTGCATCTATTGAGATGATGATGTATTTTTGTTATACTTTCTGTTAATATGGTTTATTACATCTATTGATTTCCATATGTTGAACCATTCTTGTACCCAGACATAAATCCCACTGGGTCACGGTGAATTATCCTTTTAATGTGATATTTAATTGAGTTTGTTAGTATTTCATTAAGGATCTTCATAACTAAGTTACTCAAAATTATTGGCCTATATACATTTTCTTCTTACAGTGTCCTTGCCTGGATATGGTATCAAGGTAATGCTGGCCTCATAAAAATCAGTTCACAAATATCCCTTCTTTCAACTTTTTGGAAGATTTTCAGAAAGTTTCTTATTACTGCTCTTACTAAATAGGCAGAATTCAGCAGTGAAACCAACAGGTTTTTAGTGATGGGAGGCTTTTTATCACTGGCTCAAACACTAGTTATTGTTCTGTTAAATTTTTTGTTCCTTAATAATTCAGTTGATTGTTTATATGTGTCTACAACTTTATTAATTTCTTCTAGGTTATAAAGTTTGTTGGTATATAACTATCCATAGTAGCCTTTTGGTATTTCTGTGATGTCAGTTCAATGTCATGTCTTTTATTTCTGAATATATTTACTGTAATCTTCTCTTTTCCTTAAACGAGTTAGCCTGCCAATTTTGTTTATCTTTAAAATGAATCTTAGTTTTGTCAACTTATTTCTATTGTTTTACAGCATCTATTTCTGTTATTTCTGATCTTTTTATTATTATAAATATTTCCTTGGGGCCGATGAGATAGCTCAGCAGCATAAGCACCTGCCTGGCAAGCGTAAGGTCCTGAGTTCAACTCCTGTTACACACATATGAAAAAAGGGCCAGTGATATCACTCAGTGGCACGGGCGCCTGCTGGCGTGCAACTTTCTTCAACTACTTTTGCACTTAGCTTATTTTTCTTTTTTTAGTTTTTTAAAATGTAATATTAGATTCCATGACTATTTTTTCCCCCTGCTTTGGTGCAACTATTTATTGCTGTACATTTCCCTGTTAGGACTGCCTGGGCCAGGAGTACACCTCAGAGGTAGAGGTTTTTTGCTAGCATGGCTGAGGGCCTTGGTTCAGTCACTGTTACCTTGAAGAAAACAGGAACAAAAAAGCCTACTTTTGCTGATCCTATATATTTTGGTATTGTAATTGTTTTTTTTTTTTTTTTTTGTGAGTACCAGGGGGTCGACCTCAGGACCTCGTGCGCCAACAGGCACCCGTGTCACTGAGCGATATCACCGGCCCCTTTTTTGTATGTGGGTTCCGGGAGTCGAACTCGGGCCCTCGCGCTTGCAAGGCAGGCGCTTACGCCGCTGAGTCATCTCACCGGCCCCTTTGGTATTGTAATTGTTGATACCTTGTGTCAACTTGAGAAGTTTAGAAGGTTAACTAAGCAACTCAGCAGGGGCCAGGGTCCTCACTTGGTAAACATCCTGAGCCTATGCAAGAGGAAGGCATGGAGTTTGTGTGAGTACTACACCTACTCTTGGTGGGGGTAGCCTGCTTACAATATAAGGAAGGAAAAGAAGCTTGCTCACCACTTTTGATCGTATTGCTTTTTCTGTCTTTCACCATCATGAACTGTTACCCCTCTGCCACACCACGCTGCCTTGAAGCCAGCCAATTAGGGACTGAAACCTCTACAAACTGTGAGCTAAATAAACCTTTCCTCCCATAATTTTGGGCATCAGGTATTTTGTCTCAGCAATGAGAGAAAAGTAAATAAGATAGGTTTATTGTGTATCCACTTTTTTTAACTTTTTCTATAAACTGCTTATGTTGTTAAGAAGCACCTTGTTTAATTTTCATGTATTTATCAATATTCTAAAATTTTTCTCCTTATTTATTTCTAATTTCATAATATTATGGCTGGTTAAAAACACTAAACACAATTAAAATATTTTTAATTTTGGTAATCTTTTGTGATCTGCCATGTGATCTATCTTACAGAATGATACATTTGTGCTTAGAAAAATGAACATTCTACTATTGCTCAATGGGATGTTTTCATATGTCTGTTAGGGCAATTGGGTGTAAAATTAGTTTAAATCAATCTTTCCTTACTGATTTTCTGTCTTGATCATCTACATATTGATATATTGGTGAAAGTGGGGCATTTATGTCCCATACTACTGTACTACAGTCTATCTTTCCCTTCAGTTTTAGCAATATTTGGTTTATATATTTAGGTGCTCCAATTATGGGTACATATATATTTATAATTGTTATGTCCACTTAATAAATTCACCCTTTATTCATTATATAATGACTTTATTTGATTTTTTTTTATATTTTTAACTAAAGTCTATTTAACCCAATGAATTTTTGGTTCCTCTTTTAGTTTCCTCTTACGTAGAATATCTTTCCATCTTCATTTTCACTCTATGTGTTTTTGTAAAAGTGAGCTGTGTCTCCATTAGGCAGCTTACAGTTAGGTTTTTGTTTCTGTAATGTCTTCTGATTGGAGAATTAATCCATTTGCATTCAAGGTAATCATTGATAGATAGGGACTTAATATTACCATTTCATTAATTATTCTCTAGTTCATTTGTAGATCCTTTGTTCTTTTCTTTTTCACTTTTTAGACCAGCATTGGAGGTAGGTTGGCCTCAAAGTACACTGGAGAGTGTGTGGGAGGTGGTCCTGTGCTCAAGTAGTGCCACAGGCCAGGGATGCTCAGGGATGCTGGCACTACCTGGGCACTGGACCAGTCCAGAGCATGGACCTGGTGAGTGGTTTTGGAAGTGGGGCACCCATGACAGCATCTACTGCAAAATTCTGGAGCTTGTAACTGTAGCTTCAATTCTAATGCCAGAAAAGGTTTGGAAGCCCAGTGATGGGTTTTACTGGGTGTGGTGCTCTTGTGGGAATTTCAGACAAATACTTGCAGTGACTTCGCTCTCTCACCCCCAAGCAGAGAGTGACTTTCTCCACATTCTGCACTGAGGGAAGGGTGTTGTGACTAATATAAAACTGCCTTTCTGTTCTTCTCAATCTATCTTTTCATTCATCTGGTTTCCTTATCTTTTGTGAAAGTATTTTGTGCTTGGTTGCTTCTCTCTAGAGAGAGAGATGCTGCGAAGTTCTATTCTGCCATCTTCCTTCGGTCTCAACACTACCATGAAGTTATTTTAAAAGATTTACCTAGACATTATTCTAATAACTATGCTATCTAATAAAATAGTGTAATTGTTAAGAGTGTAATTATTTTTCTCTCTGTATAGGTGACTTGCTGTTTTGCTTGCACATCTGGCAATCTAATACTCTAAATATGCTCAAAGAAATATATTGGAAAATTTTAACTAATTTAAAATGTTATTTCTCTTTTAACTACTTTATTTTTAATGGTGTGATTTTAGATATATTTGCAATTTTTTGCATTTCATATCCCAAATACTTACTCAAAAACATATTTTAAAGCAAAATATAACAAACAACTTTTTAAAGAAGAAAAAATAAACATATCATGAAAAATGGACAAAAATAGATCCACTCAGAAAGCACAGGATATATTTGAGGATAATGCAAGTAAAAATGAAAGATTAGTTACTGGGTAAACTGAAGAAAGACTTCCATGCCAAACTGAAGAGTTCAGTCATTGTCAGTCAAACAGAATAATGCTTAGAAGGTTTTGCATGGAATAATACGGTATATCTTCAAGAGAATTCATGTGGCAGACATTGTCGGAGAAAGACTTCAGATAAAGATTCAGGTGATTGACGTTTGTAATAGCAAGAAAAATTGCTATTTTTTCTTCAGTTGATAAAAATATATACTGAGGCTTGCAGTCAAAGGATGACGAGCTTTGTAATTCATGATATTTGTTTTAATTTTCTTTTCTTCTAGTTACTTCCTGACACAAATGCCATATGGAGAATACTAAAGCATATGGAAAAGATTTAGGTCATACTCATGACAGACTTAAAACATTTTTAGATTGTGATTTGCCCCCTTTCCCTAGCTTTATATCAAGTAGCATAAAAAAGTATTGCAACTATTTAACAAATTATGAAATGTAGGATAAAGAAATGAAAGTAGGACAGAAATTCAGAATTTTTTTCCAGATATTTTAGCTAGATAAGATTCAATGCCAGTCTTACAATGCAGGTGGTTTAACCTATGACTGCAGAACTAAGTGCAGTTCTTTACTACATATGTTCCCCCTTGACATTTGAAGTTTACTTCAATATTTCTGTAAAGTACTAAAATTTTAAAAACAAAACCACTCAATTCTTTTACCTAACACTGTTTTAGTGTCTGGCAAATTCTCAAATGCCAAAAATGTTACATAGCTGTCTTAGTCTTAGGAACCTTAATCCTGCTCTAGCCTAGGGCTTTAGGATTGTTTTTGTTTTCTACAATATTTTCCTGTCAGAGAAATTTATAATCTAAAACTTTTTTCACAGAAGTAAATTACTTCTGCTAAATTACTGCTTTACTAGGGAGGAGTTGTAAGCAATGAAATGAGAGGATTGCAATTTACATGGAAGTAAGAAAACATTTCCATCATTTTGAATTCTCTGCTATGTTTAAAATTCAATTTTCAATCTTCTATTTTCTTTACCTTGTATAAAAACACAAAAGTTGTTAAAATGTGGTAAGTTAGAAGTTGAAACATTACATCATTTACTCTTATTTTTGTACAATGTTAGTTTCATTTATAAAACAGAAATGATAAACTAAAGTATGGTCTTAAATGACCATAATGACATAATTATGACATAATTATGATTTAATATTATATAAAAGTGCCATATAATTAGACAATTACGTGCATTGTTTTTATAATACCATTGACTAAACTAATGGTTTATTTGACTGTCTTAAAGACATATAATTGAATCCTACATTTGACTTCTTATAACCAAGCAGCAGCCTTTTAAAAGGAGACAGAATTAAGCTGACATACTACAAACAAACTCCACGTGGACCAGCAATATAATTACTGTTCTCATTGTTCTTAACCTCCTCATCAGTAAATAATCACTATGAATCCTATATTATTTGCCAATTAAATTTATTGTATTTGCCAATTTAGTTTATTATATTTTCTGTCTGGAATTTCTATTGAAATTCTAATTAAAATGTTAATAATGTTAAGGTACTGGTTGATTTTTATTTCTTCTTATTCTTTTGATAATGTTTTAATTATGTTATCCTAATATTTTTCCTATCTCTTACTACACATTGTAAACATTCAACCAGTACATTAGGAGCTGAAAGATCTTTTGATGTTTAAACAATTAGTAGGAAAATTCATCAACTAGGCATTCAAATTGGAACGAGGAATTGAGAGGGAAAAGTCCAATATCACTCTCTCAATCTGTGATATAAAACATCATGGTTAGAAGCTGAGTATAAAGATTCTAAATTTACAGATTTTAATATTTATGAAGTAAATTTAGAATACGATTTCATTCTATTTCCTCTTCCTCCCAAAGATACCTTTCACTGGCATTTCTGGTAGCCTTCTCATTTCCATGTGACTGACTACTTCATAGTGATAGACTTCCTCCTACTACTGAGGGGTGGTCTCCAAATGGCTTCAGGAATGAAAGGTCCACAGTCACCATTAACAGGCTTACCTGTATTTTAGGGACTACTTAGATAATGCACTGAGCTTGAGTCTTCTTTAAAAAGCACTCAATTTAACTGGCTGCACTCAAATTTCAAATTATATTTTAAAGAAAAACAAACTTCTTGGTACTTGATAAAAAAAAATTACCGAGTCAATATTATTTATCTTACTCTTCATTATTTTAATGCATGAATACTCTAAATATTTTTCTTCTTTCATCGTATTTACATCAAAACATCACAACTCTTGAGTAAAGTTTCTGGTGACTTTCTTGACATTGACACATATTTTAAATTTTATTTTAAGTACCCATGATTTTTTTCATGTATTTATTCATTTTGCATTTATTGATATCCTTACCTGTGCCACATACATAAAGAGATATATAAAATATTGATCTTCCTCTTAAGGAATAATAGTCTATAACTGCATGGTTCAATATAATAGCACTGAAATATGTGGCTACATGTTGAAATATGGCTATATAGAAATGGAAGGTGCTGTCTGGTGTGGTGACACACACATGTATCCCAGCATTCTGGGATGCTGAGGCAAGGAAGATCCCAAATTCAAGACCATTCTGGACAATTAATGACTTAGGAGGTATGTTTCAAAATAAAAAAAATAAAATAAAATAAAGAACTGGGGATGTAGCTCAGTGTGGATTCCTTAGTTCAATCACAAATACATACATACATACATGCATAAGATAGAAGTTACAATTGTAAAATACATGCCAAACTTTGAGTACAGAATAAGGGCCAGTGAGATGGCTCAGTGGCATAAGTGCCTGCCTGGCAAATGCAAGGTCCTGAGTTCGACTCCCGGAACCCACATATGGAAAAAGGCCCAGTGATATCACTCAGCAGCACAGGTGCCTGCTGGTGTGTGAGGTCCTGAGGTCGACCCCCGGTACCCACAAAAAAAAGTACAGAATAAAATGAAGAATGAAAAATGTCTCATTAATATTTTGTACTGATTTCATACTGAAATATTATTGATAAGTAGAATTATATATCAGATATCATTAATTTTACTTGTGAACAACTATCACTGATATCCAAGTTATATCAAGAATAAAAAGGATTTGACAGTTGGGAGAGTGTTGGTAAGGAAGTTGTTACTGAATAATTCCAAAGAATGCTGCATTTCTTTTCATCCCTAAAGTGGGGAGGATGAGAATTCCCTCCACTCCTCCCACTCCCCAAGGAAAGTAAGAGTCTCTGAGAAGACATCAGAAGCTGTGGATGCTTTTTAGCAGGGAAACTCATATCTTACAACTGGAAAGTGTACCCACTGAACAGTGAAACACACTAGCTTAGCCAGGACAGCCATTAGAGTGGAAACCAAAAGGGCTCTTGAGAGAATTTATATATATATATACAAATTGGAGGTAGGGCTTGGCCGCCTGTAAAGATTTTTGTCTCAAATACTTTGACACTAGGTTGGTACCTTGAGCAGCCAGCAAAGGAAAAAAATAGCTAAGGATGTAGCATTCCTCACATCTGTGGGCAAAAGTATCTCAGTGTTCTAAGGCCAAGTAGGTACCATATGATAGCCAGAACTGATATCTTAGAAAGGCACTGCAAAACAGCAACAACTAGTGGAACAAAAGGGACCCCAGCAAAAAAAAATCTGCACGGATTTGTAGTACAGGGTAACAGGTGTGTTGACTAATATGAAGTCAACAAGAGAGTATATCACCATATCAGGAGACTGAAAAAGTCAGGGGTCTTCCAAGGAATTCACCAGTAATGCAACAGAAAGGAGGAAGAATTAGAATACCTGCTTTGAAAAAGAGGTTCATCAGGTAGTATTGCATGAGTTATCAGCTAACAGAAATGTTTGTATTTTTTCTCTTGATGCTATAGAAGTCCATAGGCACCTGGGTAATTGCTATGTAAGGGAATTATGAATACTAGTACTATATACATTGTAATTCATTTCTTTTGATAAGCTCATATGTCTATTTATTCTGAGATTAAATTTAAGAATACAGTTTCTGTATCATGAGATATGCAGTGCAGCTTTAGTAAGCACTGATTTACTGCTTTCCTCAGGCATGGCAGCAAAGCAAATAGCTACAGCAAGGTAGGAAAATATGGGCTGCACATTTTTATTATAGCTGACATTTTCTATTTCTCCTTTTTGTTTTGTTTATCATTTCAGCCATTCTGGTAGCATCACATGGAAATTGTTTTGAATTATTTAATTACTAAGAAAATGTGGACTTTTTCATATTCTTATTGGCTATGTGGATATTTTTGTTATGATATTTTCAAATTATCTCCTCATTTTTGTTATCTGATTATTAGCCTTTCTTCTTGTTAAGAGTGCCTCATAGATTCTGGATATGAATCTTTTTCAAAAGATATATGTATTGCAACTATTTTACTGTGTAATTTTTTGCACACTAATATTAGTGGCTTTGATTACAGATATTTGCATTTGCAAATACTCAATTTTTCTTTTTTCAAATCATGGTTAGTGATTTTTGTGCCATTTAATAAATCTATGATTACTCCATATTTCCAAAGATATTTTCCTGTAAATTTTCCTCTTAAACTTGTACCGATATACCCCAGGAATATTCAAGTATTATAAAATTAATCCAGAACACTGAGGCAAATTGTTCTGTGTAAATCCCATTGGCTTGTATAAAAAAAGCTTCTAATATGCTATCAGATCTGATAGGGGTTGAGTTGCAGAACCAATACAGGATTTATCTTAGTAAAAGACTTTCAAACAAGATCTGAGAATGGGAGTACAGCACGAAGGTTTAAAGAAAAAAACTGAGATTTTTTGCATGTTTTGTTTTGTTTTTTTCCAGTGCATTTAAGGTCTTACTATGATCTGAGATGATCTATAGGTGTAATATTGATGAAATTTTCAAGTATTATAAAATTATTACCTAGTTGTTACAATGGTTCTTTTTCTATACCATGACATCATGCTGTTTTAGGCTTAGCCTCAGCTAGACCGACAAAGGATTAGTTCACATGGTCTTAAAGACCTTCTCCTACTAAAAGAATTCAGAGAGAAGTAGAAATACATTAATGCTACATACACATCAGTGAGATGATCAATGATTTGTTGTTCTAGATAAATTGCTTAAAATATAGATAGCATTAAAGGAAATCTTTGGACATGTCAAGATACTTAGAATATTTTAGTTTCTTTCAGTATGTTCAAGGACTTAACTTTAAAGCTTTTCTGACCACTTATCATCTCAATTAAGTATTTCCAGAAATATGACTACAGGAGGTGTTCTGCATTTGTGGGTAGAGGTGAGGGACAACTTATTCCAACTATCACACTTGGATTACATGAAAGTCCACGAAATTTACAGCTTACTGGTGCTTGAAGAAGTTGATATACCTGGGACAGCAAGATTGTTACAGAACTGAAATTGTAAAGCTTTACAGAGTAAGGAGTTATGACAAAAATAAAAGAGAATTATTTGTTATGCTTACTTAAAATCAATCCATTTTCTAATGATAAGATGGTGAGGAAGAATAAATTTTCATGAGTTAATTCAAATTCATTATATACTTATTAGACTCAAGCAATCTGTATTTTATAAAGTCTGATTAGTAATATATAGAAGACAATATGTTTTACATATAGCCAAGATGTGCACATTTTTCTATCACTGTCAGTTATTACCTTTGTTTTCTTATATATTAAACAGAAAAATTAAGAAATAGCAATAAAATAGAGTTTCCAAGCAGACTAGTAGGAGAATAACAATAATCAACACATTGCATACTGTTACATTCACAGCAGTTGTTCAGAGTCCAAAATATAGGTATGAAACATTGTCCAGAAAATTACTAGTTCAAAACATTCCCCTTAGTGAACCAAGAGAAACCAGCTGTCTAACTATCTTAACTGTCTTGTGTTTACACATATTTTTTCCTTTTCCCTTCCTTCCTTACCCCTTTGTCCCATCACAGTTCTTCTTTTCTTTTGAACAGTTTCTTCTCTGTTCACAATATCTATTGTACATTTTGGATATTGTTTACTCTTTCAAATTCTCACACTACTGAGACAATACAAATGTTTACACATGTGGGCCTGGTTTATTTCACTTATGAGTATGGTCTTGAATTGTATCCATTTACCTATAAAAGTCTCAAGTTTAACATTTTATGGCTGAGTAATATTCTATTATATTAAAAAACAAACACATTTTTTATCCATTCCTCAGTTGATGGGCATTTGGGTTGTTTCCAAAATATAGCTATTACAAATTGTGCTGCTATAAACATGGGTGCACATATATCACTGTGGTATGATGTTTTTAATTCTTCTGGGAAGATACCCAGAAGGGAAATAGCTGGGTCAAATGAGACCTCTAATCCTAGCTTTTTGAGGAATCTCCACATTGATTTCCACAGTGGTTGCACCAGTCTACACTTCCACCAACAGTGGAGAAAGATTCCTTTTTCCCCACAGCCCCACCATCATCTGTTATTGGTTGATTTCTTGATGATAGTCACTCTTTCTGGAGTGAGATGGAATCTCAGTGTTGTTTTAATTTGCATCTTTTGAATGACCAATGATGTTGAACATTTTTTCATATATTTATTTGTCTTTTGTATTTCTTTATCTGAGAAGTGTATATTCATCTCAGATGCCCATTTTGAGATTAGGTCTATGAATTTCAGGGGCCTGGGTTTTTCAATTCTTTATATGATCTAGATATAAGTCCTTTGTCTGAGGGACAACTGGCTATAATTTTTCTCACTCTGTGGGTTGTATTTTCAGTCTGTTGGTGATTTCTTTTGTTGTGCAAAAGCTTTTTAATAAGGAGAGTCCCATTTATTTATTCTTTGTTGTATTTCCCATGTGGTCTGTGTTTTGTTCATGAAGTCTCTGCCTACACCTATTTCTTCAAGAATTCTACCTACTATCTCTTCCAGTAGATTTAATGTTTTTGTTTTAATATTTAGATGTTTGATCCATTTTGACTTTAGTTTAGTGCATGGTGATAGACATGGTACTAATTTTAGTCTTCAGCATGTGGAAAGCCAGTTTTTCCAGCAGCATTTATTAAAGAGGCTATCTTTCTTCCAGTGAATGTGTTTGGTGCCTTTGTCAAAGGTGGTTTGTAGTTGCCTCTGCATCTTCTATTCTGTTCCACTGATCCTCAGGTCTGTATTTTTGCCAATACCATGCTGATTATATGATGTGCCTTTGTTGCCCAGAATTGCTTTTGCTATTCTAAGTCTGTTCTGGTTCGAAATGAATTTCAGGAATGTTTTCTCTAGTTCTGTGAGATATTCTAATGGTATTTTGATTGGGATTGCATTAAATCTGTATAAGAGTTTTGGGAGTATGGTCATTTTCACTATGTCGATTCTTCCTATCAGTGAGCAAGGGATATCTTTCCATTTTCTGATATCTTCCTTGATCTCCTTTTTAAGGCTACTGTAGTTGTCAGTGTATATATCTTTTACTTCTTTTGTTAGAATGATTCCAAAGTATTTCATTTTTTTGGATGCTATTGTAAAAGGTGTGTTTTCCCTATTTTCTCTTTCAGTGAGTTGTCTGTGTACAGGAATGCTATTGATTTTTGTCTTTTCACTTTGTATCCAGTTACACTACTGAATTTGGTTATTAAATCTAGAAGTCTATTGGTAGAGTTTTTCGGGCCTTGGATGTATCATGTCATCTGCAAATAATGATAATTTAACATCTTCCTTTCCTATCCTTATTCCTTTATTTTTTTCTCTTGTCTAATCACTCTGGCTAATTTTTCCAGAATTATATTGAATAGGAGAGGTGATAGTGGACATCCTTGTCTTGTTTCTGATTTTACAATGAAAACTTTCAGTTTTTGACCAATTACTATGATGTTAAGTGTTGGTTTGTCATAGATGGCTTTTAAAATAAAGAACCTCTATTATTAAAATAAAGAACCTCTATTCCAATTTTCTGTAGGGTTATTATCATGAATGGGTGTTGGACTTTGTCAAAAGCTTTTTCTGCATCTATTGAGATGATCATGTGAATTTTGTCCTTTGTTCTGTTAATATGGTATATTATATTTATTAATTTTCATATGTTGAACCATCCCTGCATCCCTAGTATGAATTTAACTTAGTCATGGTGTATAATCTTCTTGATGTTTTGCTGCAATCTTTTTGCCAGTATCTTGAGAATTTTTGCATCTATGTTCATTAGGGAGATTAGCCTGTAGTTTTCATTTTTCATTGGGTACTTCTCTGGTTTTAGAATCAGTGTAATACTTGCTCCAGAAATGATTTTTAAAGTTTTTCTTCCATTTCAGTTTTCTTAAAGAGTTTCAGCATTATTGGCATTAGCTCTTGTCTAAATTTCTTGTAGAATTCAACCATGAATCTGTCAGGGTCTGGGCTTTTCTTTGTTGGTAAATTTTTAATTACATTTTCAATTTCATTGGTTGACATTGGGTTATTTAGAATTTTTATACCTTCTTGATTTAGTTTTGGCAGTTGCATTGTGTCTAGGAATATGTTCATTTCTTCTTTGTTTTACATCTTATTAGAATATAGGTTCTTGTAGTTGTTATTGATGATCTTCTGAATTTCTGTAGGATCTGTTGTGATTCCCCCTTTTCATTTCTAATTGTTTTAATTTGTGTTTTTTGTTTCCTCTGTTTGATAAGGTTGGCTAATGGTTGATCAATTTTATTTATTCTTTCAATGAACCAACTTTCAAATTCCTTGATTCTTTGTATTTTTTGGCCTCTATTGCATTAATTTCTGCTTTTATCTTTATAATTTCCTCCCTCATATGAGCTTTGAGTTTGATTTGTTATTCTTTTTCTAGAAGTTTGACGTTCACCATTAGGTTGTTTATTTGACCTCATTCTGTTTTCCTGATGTGAGAGTTTATGCTATAAATTTCCCTCTTAGGACTGCTTTCATTGCATCCCACAAGTTTGCTATGTTGTATCAGCATTAATGTTTAATTGTATATACTGTGTAATTTCACGTTTAATTTCCTCTGTGACCCATTTGTTGTTCAGAAGGGTGCTGTTTAATTTCCATGTGTTTGCGTAGTTTTTGTGGTTTCTTTTGTCATTGATTTCCAGTTTCATTGCACTATGGTCAGATAGTGTGCAAGGAATGATTTAAATTCCTCAACATTTACTTAAATGTGTTTTGTAGGCTAGTGTGTGGTCTTTTTTTGAGAACATCCTGTGTGCAGCTAAGAAGAATGTATTCTGATATTTTGAAGTGGAGTACTCTGTAGACATCTACCAAGTCCATTTGTTCACAGGCTTGGTTTAATTCTGATATTTGTTTGTTGATTTTTTTGTCTGGTTAATCTATCTATTTGTGAGAGTGGGCTATTAAGGCCCCCCATTACATTTGTATTGGTTCTTATTTGGTTATTCATGTCTGTTAATGTTTGTTTTATGTACTTCAGTGCACCTGTGTTTGGTGCATATATATTTATGATTGTTATCTCTTCTTGGAGTTTTCCCTTAACAAATATGTAGTGACCTTCTTTGTCTCTTTTAATCAGTTTTGGCTTAAAGTTTGCATTGTCTGCAAATAGAATAGCTACACCTGCTTTTTTCTGGGTTCCTGCAACATGGAGAATTTTTTTCCATCCTTTGACTTTTAGTCTATGAATTTCTTTTTTGGTTAAATGTGTTTCTTGAATGCAGTATATTGATGGATATTGTTCCTTGATCCATTCTGCCAGTCTGTTTCTTTTGATTGGTGAGTTGAGACCATTTATATTGATAGTTATAACTGATATATATTGGCTTATCTTTTTCATGTTATTTTCCTGTTGTTGGTTCCCTGTCTTTCTCCTCTGCTTAATTGCTTGCCCTGCTTGGCAGTTTCTTTCTATTGCTGTTCATGTGTTTCTGGTCTTCATTATGTCTTTTTACTATATCCTTTAGAACATTCTGTCATGCTGGTTTGGTGGTCATCAATTTCTTCAGTTGTTCTTTGTCATGGGAGTATCTTATTTCTCCACTGAATTTGAAAGATAGTTTTGCAGGGTACATCTATCTGGATTGAAGATTGTTTGCTTTTTGGGCTTAAAGTACCTCTCTCCGGGCTTTTCTTGATTTGAGAGTTTATGTTGAGAAGTCTGCTGTAATTCTAATGGGCTTTCATTTATAGGTGATTTGTTTCCTTTCTGTAGCCGCTTTTAATATTTTGTTCTTGTGTTGAATTTCTGGAATCTTGATTATATGCCTTGTTGTAGATTTATTTTGGTCATGGCTATTTGGAATTCAATATGGTTCATTTACTTGTATGTCAAATTCCTTATCCATGTTTGGGAAGTTTTCTGCCATTATTTCTGTAATTTACTGTAAAGCTAAGAAAGCAAAAGAATTGATCAAATCAAATTTAAGTTTTTGTTTTAAAAATGGGAGAGAAAATAAGCAAAATGACAACACAAAAACCATAAAGTCTAATATGAATCTAGTTTTTTATAAAAGCCATTTCCTCTCTAAGGAATAAAGTCATTTTGGCCTGAATGTGCTTTCTTATTATAAAGAAAATCTTCATCAAAGGTGTTCAACTTGTATAGAAGAAAGTCAGGTTGGAGAAAGAAGGAAAATTATAAAGAAAAATATAAAAATAGTGAATAGAAACCAGCACTGAAACTGAGAATTATTATAGGCTAACAGGAGATATTTCATTGCAAGCTGCAATACACTTCATTTTCAAGAACACAAATCTGCTTGCTTTCTGCGTAAAATTAGAAAGACCTGCTTTTTTCTTCCCTCTCTCTCTTTTTCCTTCTTCCCTCTGTCTCTTCCCTTCTTTATCCCTTCCAACAATTTCTTAGTGCATAACTATTTTGGGGAAACACAAAAAATGTATAAATTGAAAATTTAAGGCTATAGTTGTCATTTCCTACAATTTATAAAGAAGCAGATTCAAAATGGGAGAACTGATCCCTTTGTAAATATTTGCCATATAAGAATATCACTGTGGTTGTTATTGCAGTTTAAAAAGCTACAGTGCTAGTAGTCTGCTAGAAATTATCCCCTTTGCTTGTATATTATGATGAAAAAGAAGAAATAATGTATTCCACAGGAAGTAGATCTACTAAAAATATCATCCTAGTTAAAGCCCGAAAACTGCCAGTGAAAAAAATGCAGGTTACTTTTCCCTAAATCCCTTCTTCTAAAGTAACAGTGATTCTTAAATGTCCACTGAGAGTGCACCATTTTACTTTTAAATCAATTTATGACTTGTGCTTTGGTTGGTGTTCAATAATTTTAACAGATAATAAAATTGATATTATAGAATTTTTAACCATTTCTTCTCCAACTTTTAGTAAATCTGAACTTCTATGCTCAGGTACAGAGATGTTTCACAGCATTGGCATTTAAACACCTGACTCATAAATAAAGCTTTTCACATACAAGTGTGTTCTTTTGTGTTTCCATCAGTTTATTGACACGCAGTGCAAAAGATGTACTTCACGAAGGTTGTGAGGGCCAGATGGTGGTAATGTTCTTCTTCTCACTCTCCTAGTTCAATTCATGGAGTCCCTGCATAAATACTAACAAACCATAAAAATTGCATGCTATGTTTTAACATAGCAAGCAATTACATGCACTTTCTATTAAACATTTTTCATATTTTTAAATTTTGCTTATTGTTTCTTTTTTCCTTTATCTAGTAATAATGATAATAATAATATGTGGTGTATACTGAATACTGCACATAGCTTGTGCAAGGTACTATTTTTTTTATAAACATTCACTTCTTATAGCAATTTTATGAGGAGAGTTTCATTCACCTTTAATTTAGAACAAACTGTGACTAGCAAATTAGTAAATTGTATGAAGTCACATAATGGATAGGAAATGAGAATAAATTCAAATTAAAATAGACAAATCCTGCAGCATGCACAACCTCCACAGAACAAGTCTTTCAGATATTAAAGCAAATTGTTTTTAATGAATCAGAGCTCACATATTAGAATTTCAAAGAATTACACTGGGATCTCATATAAAAGCTTTAATTTAAATTTTCACATTACAATTCAGAGATCTATATATTAAGCAACATTCTAAATATGACACTTTTATAAGTTTGGATTATTTCCTTGTTTGCCTTTTTATTTGTTTTTGGAAAGATTATGATCTACTTTCTCAATCAAAAATATGGTTATATTTTTCAATTTAAAATGGATTTTCCCCTTTTCCAAGCTTAAAGTATACTAGAAATGTATCCTCAAATAGGACTTTGAGGTTAACCTGTAAGCATCTGCAACTTTCTACAGAAAGACATTAGATTAACATGTGATATCTTCACCTATGGCCTTAGGTTACAAATCTAAAAAGTTTATAACCTCTCCAAAGTTGTATTACCATTCTGAGGTTCAGACTGAAATTTAGAGAACAGTCAACTCTTTTATAAAATAAAATGTAGGGTACACAGTTAAATTTTAATTTCAAATGAATAGTAAAAAATTGTAGGGCCGGTGAGATGGCTCAGCTGCGTAAGCGCTTGCACAGCAAGTGTGAGGGCCTGAGTGCGACTCCCAGAACCCACATACGAAAAAGGGCCGGTGATATCGCTCAGCAGCACAGGCGCCTGCTGGCATGCAAGGTCCTGAGGTCGACCCCTGGTACCCACACACACAAAAAAAAATTGTATTACATTTTTTAAATGGCTAAAATTCACTTAGTTATTTTTATTAGCAAATGTTTGCAGCACATGCCGCTTGCAATCGTCTTGGGGAGTGGGTCATGTATATGATACAGCTTTATTCTCTTTTAATCCCCTTCCCCTTCCTACCTGCCTCCCTCATTCCTCCTCTAAATCCTTTTTCCCCGTGTTTGTTGTTATTTATATTGTTAATCTCATTTCATGTTTATGACGTATACGTATGCTTACATTAATTTAGGTCATTAATTAGGTTCCCGTACATGGCATTTTTTTTCTACTTATTTCTCTTCCCTTTCCCCCTCTCATCTCACCCACATTCTTTTGGGCCCCTTTTGCAAGAGACCTATCCACTTGTCTTTCTATACCTCTTTTATTATATTTTATCTGAAAACTTCAAAGAAGAGATATAGGAAAAGGGAATTCTTGGAATATTTATCAGATAAAATGGGTTTCCAGAAATTAATACATCGTTAGTTTGTAGGCCATTTAAGCCCCTGCATGCTGCCATGTATCTCCTAATACACTCTAATTAAACTGAGGGACAGTTTGGCCATCTCTGATGATCACCTATATGTCTCATGGGGACAAATCCATGCTCAGAACTGTGTTCAGAGAGGGGGCCATAGGATTGCAAGGAATTACTTGTAATGCTACTCAAAATTTTACAGGGTTTTCTAAATTAGGAGGAATGATATGGTTGGCAGCTTTTATGGGTTGTATCTAGATGTCTCCCCTAAGCCTCATGTGGCCATAGGTGAGTCTTTTTGGAGATGGCTGGATCTAGTGTGTGATGCTGGAATTGCTTCATAGTGTGATACTAGGATTACGGATGCCCCATCCTGGGTGTGAGTGCCACCGACCCTAAGGGTAGGTAGCTTGGATAGAGCATAACAGACAGAAAGAGGGCTGTGGTGGCTGCTTGTCACTTGCTGTTTCACTACTTTCCTGTTTGCTGTCTTCTGCTTTGCTGCCCACTGCCTGCTATGAACTGTTTCTCCTCTGGTGCCCCTCTGCCTTCCCACCCTTCCTTGGAGCTAGCTGACTATGAACTTAAACCTCTACAAACTGTGAGCTACAGTAAGCCTTTACTCCTTTAACTTTGGGCATTGGGTATTTTGTCTTAGCAAGGAGCAAAGTAACTAAGAGCAGCATTACAGACAAAGTGCACAATTGCTTAATATGTAGAAACACTCAGCATTGAAATGAGCAATTCTTTTCCATTGATTTCACACCGAACACTCACTGGATCCACTAAATTGTGAGGCAGAAAATATTTAAAGAATATTTTTGAATGTGTGAGAAAATTCACTTATTAATTAGCTGGAATTAACCAGTCTATGATGTATATATATCTTTAAACATCACATTGTACATGAAAAGTATATAAAATATTATCTAGCAAATAAAAAATAATAATAAAGAATATTTGCTTGGATATGTACCAAAGATTCCCCAACTAGTGGGCCATTTGATACCTAGTGATGTATTGATGAACCAGTTTGGGAGAAAGATAGAGAGGTAAATTTTAGCATGTATCAATTTATAGAGTTATGCAAGCTCCCACTATACCCTACTTGAAGCTCCCAAAACTGCCTTGCAAAAATTTCTCAATATTTAATAATCAGGTTTCACAAGGCTTAATGGGAAGCTCCAGCACAAGTCTATGTGTCACATTCCAACTCAGAAAGTCAAAACATTTTATTGAAATTAGTTGTTAATAGCTGTTTAAATATCTATCATTACCAACTATGATATCTGGAGGCTAGGGTAGATACTATTCTTACTTGTATCCCCAGATCTCTCCGGTCCTTGTCATACAACAAATAAAAAATAAAACAAAGCATGGTGGAATTAAATATCAAAATTTCTGGCCGGTGAGAAGGCTCAACGGCGTAAGCACCTGCCTGGCAAGTGCGAGGGCCCGAGTTCGACTCCTGGAATCCACATACAAAAAAAGGGCCAGTGATATCGCTCAGCGGCACAGGCGCCTGTTGCCGTGCGAGGTCCTGAGGTCAACCCCCGGTACCCGCAAAAAAAAAAAAAAAAATTTCTTAAAGTTGGGCTGGGTATGTAGCTCTGTGATAAAATGCTTGTTTAGCATATTTAAACCCATGTGTTGGCTTCAACTGCCAGCATACACCATGGGAGCATTAACCGGAGGTATGTATGAGATGGATATGCAAACATAAGGCAATTTGGGGGCCACAAATGCAAAACCTCCTGGGATTCATGATAAGAGATTAAAAGATAGGCTACAGGGCCACAGGTCCAAATGGGATCAAAATGCACTGCCTTAGGGAATGAATACTCTGGTCCTTGTCCTCCACATACTCTGTTTTATTACTGAGATTGGCACTAAGGTCAGTCATGCAGATCACCCTGACCTTCCCCTGTCCTCTACATGAATTCCTGCACAGGTGTCCTTCTTTTGTCTTTTATCCTTGCTTCCTAGTTCTATCAATAAAAAGCCACATAGCTTCAGTTCAGGGGTGTTTTTTCCTGAGACTTTCTCATGCTGGGGGTTCTCAGTCAAGGCAGTCCCTCTGGGCCTCCTAGAGGTTAAATTGCATATGGGCTCTGAGTAATCTCTCATCCTTTGCATTGTGTCACAGTTGTGAAAATGACAACGCACACACACGCACACACAAGCGCACACTAAGCTATTTACAAGAAGAGCTAGTGCTTATTGGATCCTTGTTATTTTAATTTTAATTCCTCCAAATGAAAAACAGTACTGATTTATTATCCTTATCACAATACCAAGCAAATCGAGAGTGTTGGTTACTTTTCTCTTGTTGCTGAGACAAAATACCCAACCCTCAAAATTGAGGAAGGAAAGGTTTATTTAGCTCACACTTTGTGGACGTTTCAGTCCATGCTTGGCTGGCTCCAAGGCAGAGTGGCACATGGCAGAGGGCAACAGTTCATGACAGTGGAAGACAGCAAAAGCAGCAAGAGCAAAAAGGGAGGAGCGAGAGAGCAAGCCTCTTTCCCTCCATTATATTGTCTGCAGGCTCTCCACCCCAGGGTGGGCATAGCACTCACACCCATAATCTCAGCATTGGATGCATCAATCACAAGTTCTAGAACCCTGCCCCCATGACAGCATGAGGCTTTGGGAGGATATCTAGTCACAAACCACAACACAGAGTTTCATGCTTTTCTTTGTTATCTTCCAATCCAAAATGTTAGAATTTCTTTCTTGAAGGTGAACAAAGCTTCATTCAGTTATCTCTCTAGTGAATTCTCAGAATCAGAGCACTCACTCTACTTTTAGTATGTGGTTTCTGTGACTCAGGTAAACACCATTCAAATAGGAATCACATCTTGTGATCAAAGTGTTTGAGTTCATACCTACTGATACATTGTATACAAGTACAGCATGCAATTGATCACGTGGGCTGTCAGTGAAAGACTGATTAGAATATCTGTCTTTTCAAGCTGATTGCCTAGCTAAAGATGACACATAAGGGAAACAGACATCATAAATGATGAATCTATTGAAGTTGTTTTAAAATCATTTTATAAAGTAATCTAATTTTCATTAAATACAACATTTCCATTCGTAATCTTTACAAAATATTTTCATTTCCTTAAGAAATAAACCAACGCAAAATGGTAAAACGTTTGTCTGTCACGATATAGCATTCTGAAAGCATTTTATGCAATTTTACAATATAATGATAAATATTAATGCTCTGCATTCATAGGATATTGAAGTTCACCTAAAGACAATCTTCTGCTTACTTAGAGGTTGTTGGGGAAGGGATCTCAGAAAACCAGTTCACAAAATACAATCCCTCAAACTCCAAGAGTCACAGGTTAAGATGAAACATGAAACAAAAAATAAAATCAAAGAACTCAAGCGTTATATACACACTATATAGACAATTTTTATATAGATTGTCTTTCTAAACTGAATCTCATGTCATAACTAATCTATAAAAAGTAGAAATATTTTCTAATTTTTAATTAAAGATAAATATGCTTACAAAGTAGCTTATAAGTAAGCAAATTAGACAAAGATTACCACTCCATATTGATAAAATAGCCCAAATCAACCACATTTTTGTCAAATCAATTAACTGGTTGCCTGATTTAAATAGCTTGTTATTAACTACATTGTTTCCACTTGGCAGTTTGAAATGTTATACTAGAACTTTAATACTACTTTAACAAAATCCTAGGCATCTGAAAATCTCAGCTAAAGAATATCTAACTGACCTGGAAACTATTCAAAACCATGGAGAGAAGACACATGATTTTTCAGAAACCAACATAAAAACAACTTTTTGAATCTGATGTTAAAGTAAAGCAAATGATCTGGTTACAAAAATTAATTTTAAAGCTTATATAAAAAAAAATAAAATACTTATAAAATTTCTGATTTTGTAAAAATAGTACTTTTATTTAAAGACATTAAGATTGAATAATGTCAGGCCTGTGAGATGGCTCAGCAGCATAAGCGCCTGCCTGGCAAGCGCGAGGTCCTGAGTTCGACTCCCGGAACCCACATATGAAAAAAGGGCCAGTGATATCACTCAGCGGCACGGTCACCTGCTGGCGCGTGAGGTCCTGAGTTTGACCCCTGGTACCCACAAAAAAAAAAAATATATATATATATATTGAATAATGTCTACATAGCCTTTAATATAAGTGGACATGATTATGAATTGTTCTCTGCTATTGAATCTGAACCTCTTTGAAGTAGTTATTCTTTACAACTTTTATTAATATGTTCTCAGTAATTTTATTAGTTATCTACATAGGATCACCAACTTCCTTAAATTCGACTTCTCTGTGTGTGTGGTACTGGGTAATAAACTCAGGGTCTCCCATCTGTTAGAAAAGTTCTCTTCTAAAGTCCAGGTGTTAAATCTGATTTTTAAAACAGTTTTCTTGTTATTTAAAGCCTTGAAAAGTATCAAAGAATCAACATATGTTAGAATTAGGATTAATTCTAGAAGTAGAAAGTAGAGAAGAAACAGAAGAACAAAGGATTATAATTTTTTCCAGGATAATAATTTTTACAGTTTAAACTCAAAATCTCTTATTTTGTTCTTATAACTATTTCTTATTGTGTGTCTGTGTGCATATGCATGTATACATACACATATACTTAGTGTGTATATATATATCAGTATATACTGTACATACATGATATATAAATACTGCATATATATATATATATATATACTTTCATTGCTCCATTGACACCCCTGAAAAATTCAGTATAAGTTTAGCAAGAGTTCTTCCAATTCCCAACTATATTTTTCACACACTAAACATTTTCAAAAATATATAAATGATTTTTATTTTTATGTTACTAAGTCTATTCTTTTACCTAATTAATCTTATGTATTTCTAATAGTCTTGATAAAATAATGTTTTCATTCTTATCTGTCAGATAGAAGTCTATAACATGAATATTTAATATTTTATATAGGCACGCCCTTACTATGAGGTACCTACATTATTCCTATCATTATTATTATATTATTATTATCACTCAAAAGCTGTTAACTATAACTCATGAAAAAAATAAGTCTTTTGCTTTGCAGTTTCCAGTTTATATACAGTGTTTACTGTTGAAAGCGCTGTGAAATCAAATTCATATTGATCCAATTTACTGATTAGGAAATGAGGCCCAGAGAAATGAAATAATTTTCTCAAGATCTTTAAGATGATATCTGGGGGCCGGTGAGATGGCTCAGCGGCGTATGCGCCTGCCTGGCAAGTGCGAGGGCACGAGTTCGACTCCCGGAACCCACATAGGAAAAAAGGGCCGGTGATATCATTCATTGGCACGGGCGCCTGCTGGTGTGCGACGTCCTGAGGTCGACCCCCGGTACCCACAAAAAAAGAAAAAGATGATATTTGGGAATCCAGTATTTGTTTGAAGGTCTATCTCATTCAAAAACTAACCAAAGAATTTTATTATGTATTTCTAACTGAAAGAATTAGATTGTGATGCTAATTATATTCCTATTTTCACAAAGCAATAGTTATTTTCCAAATGTGTAACTTATAGAAATTATAATGTATACTGTTACAGTAATTAGCTAAAATCTTACTATTTTTTTTTAAGAAGAACATAATTTTAAAAATATTTTTACTGGACTTAAAGATTTCAGTTAAAAGTTTTGGCATAAAAAATGATAGACTGTCACTAGTCCAGTTTAAAACAATCGAATGATGAATAAATAAATTCATAAGATTGCTGTTGGTTGAAGGAAACTCAAGCTTATCTGTTTAAGGTCACAAGGTTGAATGTTTTTTGGTTTTTTTTATTTTTTTTTTTTTTTTTGTACTGGGAATTGACAAGTTTGAGTTTTTGCAACCCTAAAACTGGTGGAAAATCATTTTTCTCTGACAGTTATGCTTCCTTTATTTATTTTTTGGTCACAAAACTAAAGGAATAGCATTTTCATTTCTTCAAGAAAAATTTCAGTTACAAAACTTTTTAAACACATGAATAGATAATTAAAATGGTCAGATCTTTTCCTTTCAAGTTCAAAAAATATACAGAGGAGAAAACAGTGTTTAGTTTAACAAATATTTCACATTTCAACAGCAGAAAAAAATATTTAGAATCTGGCTTTATGTACTGGGGTATGAATTAATGCCTATAGTGATACATCTTTTAGAACAATGAAAGTAGGGAAAAATTAAGTGTGACCCCAGAAGAGATTGTTACAAATATAAATATCTTCAGTTAAAACATTGCCCATAATCAGGAATTCTTTCAGTCTTTCATGAGATGCACTATCATCAGTAAAGTAAAACATGAATCAATCAAAATTTCCCTTTTATGGAAGCACTAAACAGCAGCTGAATATTTACCTTCATCTTCATAGAAAAAATTTGGCTGTAAATTTCTACGTATATTTTGTCAGGTACTATTTATCTTTCAAAAGTTTATGGCAGTATTTTCTCAATGTAAAGTATTTAAAATATTATCAAAATATAATATTTGCATACTAGTAATTTCAAAATGGCCCTAAAATGCCACTGCAGAATTTCCTGTAGAGAAATTTTATTTCTTTGCCAAATCACTTTATTTTTCAAATGGATATCAAAAATACTAAAAAATTAAATTATATTTAAGAATGTTAACTACTTAAGATGGATTCTTTCAAAGTGGATTTTCTTATCCATTCTGTTGACCAGAATCAAACCAAGGAGAATGTATGTGCCACATAATCAAACAAATAATATGAGTAGCAAATAAATAACAATTACACACCTATAACAAATAGAACACTAGAATAAGTAAAATAAATATATAGATAAGTCACAGAACAGAAATGTAAATAGCTGGCAAATATAAGATGGAACTCATTAGAATTCAGGACAAAACAGGAATGAGAAATCATTTTGTATACCCACAAGGTTGGCAAATTTAAAATGTCAGACAATAACAATAGTCCTTTATAGAGAATACTATAAACTCTCATTCATTGCCAGTGGAAAAGAACCTTAATGCAGCCATTTTGGGAGACCATTTATATTACCTACTAAATTTAATAAGATACACACCTTGAGCCAGCAAATCCAGATCACATGGAAACCTAGAGAAACCCTTGTCCTTGTTAACCAAAGATGTGTACAAAAGTAATTATAACAGCAGTGCTTGTAAGAACAAGAAACTGGAAAAATTGAAATGTATATTCAAAGAAGAATGGAAGAATGACATGTGAGATATCTGTGAATAGAATACTGCTGCAGTAAAAATGAATGTACTGCCTCTTACAAATCAAGAGAATTGTATCTAAAAAATCCATTGAGTTATAAAATAAGTCTCAGAGGAATGTTGTATTCATGACATTATTTACTTAAATTCAAAAACATAGAAAAATAAAATCATATATTTTACTAATGCACAGGTATTTTCTTTCTTTTTTTTTTTTTTTTTTTTGTATATGCAGGTACTGGGAGTCAAACTCAGGACCTCGTGCTTGCCAGGCAGGAGCTTATACCACTGAGCTGTATTACAGGCCCTATTTTCTTATAAGGAAAGCAAAGGAAAGAAAATTCATAATTCAAATTAGCAATTATCCTTTAATCAAAAGATATGAGGTATGATTGTAAACAGATTTTTCAAAGGAAAAATCTATTTCTTACGAATTTCATAAGGAAAGAAAACCATTAGCTATTCCTTATGTCTTTCAATTCTAAAAATACATAATAATGAGTAAATAAACACAAACAAGTGAAAAAATGAAACCAAGGATGACATGCAGTTACTTATAAATCCTGTGATTTCAGTGAAGTCACACCTTTCTACCTACAACTATTTGTATTTAAGAGAGATTATATGGGCTCATCTCTTAGTCCCTTATGATTCTGATATTTTGATTTCATATTTCTTGGACATATTAGTTTATTAAATGTAGAGAATGTACCTACAAATGGATTAGAAGTAGAGACTTAACCTCTCTTAATTTTCTTTATTTATTAAACCTTTAGCAAATATTTTCTCTGTAAAATAAATCTCTAATGAAACACATCAAATTCACTCCATGCCTGTAAACAAAGATTAAGAAATGTTACACTTATTCATTTATGTGTGAGCTAATATAATGCTACATTTACAGATAATAATCATTGTGACTCTTGCTATAAGCAGTGAAGTTTTTTGAAGTATTATGCTACAACAAAATTTTAAGAGTGATGACATTGGCACCTTCACAATTAGTTTTCTCCCATGAGGAAATAATAATCTGACTTTATTCTACCATCATTTAAAGTTTGCATTACTTTGCAAAAAGTTATTCAGTATCTTGCTGAAGAGACTTACTGCTAATTTGAATTTTGAAATGAAAATTCTATGACCAGAATTTTAGAAGTGTATTCAGTGTAATTGAAAATGCAAATGAGAATATATATTGTTTTGTATCTATATATCTATATATAGATATATATAATTTTAAAATCCAATACTTTTTTCTTTTTTTTTTTGTGGGTACCAGGGGTCAAACTCAGGACCTCATGCACCAGCAGGCACCTGTGCCTCTGAGCGATATTACTGGCCCTTTTTTTGTATGTGGGTACCGGGAGTCGAACTCAGGACCTCATGCTTGCCAGGCAGGCGCTTATGCCACTGAGCTATCTCACCAGCCCTAAAATCCCATTCTTGAAATGAATTTATTCTTCTTCTTGGAGTGGCAGCAATATTTTAGATAGATGCTGAACATAGTTTCCTTTTAACTATCCCTCCTCATAAAATCTTTTTTAAGCAAAATTTGAAAATATCCAATTTTGAATCCATACATGGCACATAATTCTTGTGCATAGCAGAACAATGTGTTATAATAAGCAAAGTAGCTATGTAAGTACTGCTCAAATGTTCCTGCAGCCTTTTAAAAGAGAGTTTCATTTGATAAGTGACACAAAGAACAGGAAGTAAAAGCTGAATGCCTAAAATTTAAATGTTTTTGTGCTTATTGTAGAATGAAACAGGGCCAAAAATTCTGGCAATCTGTTAGTTTGAAAATCCTTTTCCATACTCCACCAGGAATTTTAGTTGACATCAGTTCTAAGGCTACCACTGGGACTACCATCAAGGAAACATGGTCAAGCAATGGCTTGACTGAAGCAAAGAAATTGCTCATCAGCATTCCACATCTGATTTTATTCATAAGGGTCTCAGCCAAAGCCAATTTCTTATGTGGAATTCATGTATTTTTTTTCCACCCTTTTTATTGTTAAATAAAATGGAATGGCTTAATTTATAATGTAGAGCTCCATAAGACCTATTGACCAAGATCTAAAAATAAAATCATTATTAAATATCTAACAGACATAATCAACTCTTATGTTACACTAAAAATACACTCAAAATATTTTTGGTGACAGAAAACTGCTTTGTTTTATCTTTCTTTAAATGTATATCACTAAAGAGTGATAAGGCACATAGTACTATAAATTTATTCTCTTACTCGTGATGTTTTTATACTTCTTGAAAGTACATTATAACATAAAGAGGAAATAGAAATAGGTATAGAATAAAACATATCTAGTTATTAGACAGAAAGTGATAGAAAAGATCTATGGTACAGTATGATTGGGATTTATAATTTTATTCAGTTAAAAAAGAGAATATTCTAAAAACGTACTTATTACCAATTGCCAATATATAATTTTTATAGTGTATTGACATTTCCTATGACATAATTTAGACATTTCTATACCACATACTAGTTGTGATAGTTTTGTACATTTATTATAGTATATAATATATCTTAACATTTATAGTACTAAATGTATAATACTAGATATGTGCACATTTAATTTTCAAAACTATTGTGGGAATGAACATTGTAATTCACATTTTACATTTGGAAACTGAGTTGCTTACAGCTAAAGTCCCATCGCTAGCAAATCATAGAGCTGAGTCATGTTTTCTGTTTGCAAAATATTTTTTTTCCATTTGCCAGCAAGTGAAATTCATAAAGCTTTAAATTCAGCCTAATCAATTACACTATCTCAAACTCCAACAATAAATAACAGTAAAATAGGTATTTCTGAAAATATAAATTGTGTAATTACATTATACATATAATACAATAAAAATATACCTGGGCCGAGGGGTAGCTCATGTTAGAACTACTTTATGATCTCACAATCACTCTTCTGACTGAATAGTGTGTGCTTAGCATAAAGAAACATATAAACTAAATTAAAAATAAAGAAATATCAGAGCTGAGGCACACCTCTGAACAAATGGACTTAACTGATACCAACAGGGTATTGTTCTCCAATACAGCAGACTACACATTCTTCTGAGCAGAACATGGAAATTTCTTCAAATTAAACCATATGTTCATCCACAAAGCCTCCTTAAATATGTACAAAATAATCAAAATCACTACATTTTCTACTACCAAACCATTGTACAATGAAAATAGAAATCAATCACAAAAGAAATAACAGAAAATGTATAAACACCTGGAAAGTTAACGCACTCCTGAATACACAATGGGTCACAGAAAAAAATCAAAGAAGAAATTAAACAATTTTTGGAATCACACATCAATGCCACTACAGTGTGCCAGAACCTATGGGACACAATAAAACAGTCCAAAGGGAAACTTATTGCAATCAATTCTCATATTAGAAAAATAGAGTGAGCACAAGTAAATAACATGATGATGAACCTAAAGATACTCAAAAAACAACAATCCAAAACCAAAACTAGTTTAAGTAGGGAAATCATAAAGATCATAGCAGAAATTAATGAAATCGACACTAAAATAATTAATACAAAGAATCAACTAGCCAACAAAGTGTTCCTTTGAAAGGATAAACAAAATAGAAAAACCCTTAGGGAAACTTACCAGATGAAACAGGAAAGACTCACATAAATGCAATTAGAAATGAAAAAGGCAAAATCACAATTAAAATTCAAAAGATAATAGTTCTAACAAATTAGAAAATCTTAAGAAAATTGGAAACATTTCTAAACTCCTATGAAATGCTAAAACTAAATCAAGAAGACAATGAAATTATGTAAAATCCAATAACAAACAATGAAATCAGGGCAGTAACAACAAATCTACAAACTAAGAAGGTTCCAGGACCTGAGGGACTGCTGAATTCTACAAGATTTATAAGGAGGTTATAACACCAATATGCCTGCCACTCTTGAATGAAATGGAAAGAGAAGGAGTGCTTCCAAACTTAGTTCTGGAAGCCAGTAGCACACTGATCACAAAACCAAAGACCAAACTAACAAAGAAAACTATAGGCGATTTTCCTTAGTGAACATAGATGCAAAAATTCCTCAGTAAGAAACTGGCAAATAGAAGGCAACAAATCACGGAAAGATTCATACATCATGACCAGATAGGTTTCATTCCCAGTTTGTAAGGATGTTTCAACACATGCAAATCAATAAATGAAATACATCACATAAACAGCAGCAGGGACAAAAAACACATGATTGTATCAGTAGATGGAGAAAAGCTTTGGGCAAAACCAACACTCACTCATTATAAAAACCCTGATGAAATTAGGTGTAGAAAGACCTTACCCGAATCTGATAAAAGCCATTTATGACAAACAAATGGTCAGCATCATATTAAAAGAAGAAAAATTGAAAGCTTTTGCTCTAAAACCAGAAATAAAACAAAGATGCTTACTCTCTCCCCTTTTGTTCAACATAGTATTTGAAACAACAGAGAAATCAGGCAAGACAATGTATTGAAAGGTATACATATACTGTAGAAAAGAAGAAAGACAAATTATCATTATTTGCAGATAACATGATCCTCTACATAGAAAACCCCAAAATTCCACCAAGTCAAGAGTGGTGGCACATGCTTGTAATCCCAGCACTCAGGAGGCAGAGCCAGGAGGATTGCCGTGAGTTCAAGGCCAGCCTGCACTACATAGCAAGACCCTGTCAAAAAAAAAAAAAAAAAAAAAAAAAAGACTGTACCAAGCAAAACTTCCACCAATTTAATAACCAAATTCACCAAGGTAGTAGGATAGGAAATCAAAACAGAAAAATCAATAATGTTCATGTATACCAATAATGAACCCACTGAAAAATAAATAGGAAAATACCATTTACAATAACATGAAGAAACATTATTCAAGATTTAACCTAACCAAGGAAGTGAAAAGCCTCTACGATTAAAACTGCAGTACTTCCAAACAGGAGATGGAAAAGGACATGAGAAAATGGAAACATCCCCTGTTCCTGGATAGGAACCAATATCTTCAAAACGATCAAACTACCGAAAATGAAATATAAATTTAATAAAAATACCTATTGCATTTTTCATATAAATAAAGAAAGTAATACTAAAATTCATATGGAAACAGAAAAGATCTAGTATAGTAAATGCAATCCTGGGCAATAGGAGCAAGGTTGAAGGCATCACAACACCTTATTTCAAGCCATGGTGATAAAAACAGCATGGTATTGGCACAACAAACAGATATGTGGATAAAGGAATAGAAAAGAGGATGCAGAAACAACCCGACACACATTCACTTATTTGATTTTTGACAAAAAGGTCAAAGATGTGTTGAAGCAAAGATAGCCTCTTTCACAAATGGTTCTGGGAAACCTGGACATTGATATGAAGAAGATTGAAGCTAGACTCACATCTCACACCATGTACTATACTAAACTAAACTAAACAAAAAATGGATCAAAGACTAAATATTAAAACAGAAACACTTAACCAACTGGAAGATTTAAAAGGTAAAACTCTTAAAGTCTTAGGTGTATGCACGTATTTTCTAAACAGAACCCCAATTGCACAAGAAATAAAAGGTACCAACAAATGAGATTATATGAAGTTAAAAGGTTCTTCACAGCAAAGGAAAAAAAAAAAAAACAGAGTGAAGAGACAACCTATAGAATGGGAAAAAAATTGCCACTTACATCTCAGACAGATGAGTAATATCTAGAACATACAAAAAGCTCAAAAACTTTGGACTCCCCAAAATAAAAGAACAAATCAAAAATAAACATCTGAAAATGAATAAACATTTCTCAGAAGAGAAAATACAAGTGGTCAATACACACATGAAAAAATGTTCAACATCACTGGTTACTACAGAAATGCAAATTAAAACAATGCTGAGAGTCCACCCTACTTCAGAAAGAATTCCCCTCACTGAGAAATGAAACAATGACAAATGCTGTTGTGGCTGCAGCAAAAAATGAACCCTTCCTACTCTGTTGTTGGGAATGAAACTATTACGATCATTGTAGAAATTACTATGGAGTTTATCAAAAAACTAAAAATAGAAATTCCATTTAATCTATCTCTTTCCTTTCTAGGTATCTTCCCAAAAGTTAAAGATGTCAAGTTACAGTGATACATGCATACCGATGTTTATAGCAGCACAATTCATAATAACTACATCTTGGAAGCAGCCTGTATGGCCATCAACAGAGGAGTGGATAAAGAATATGTGGTATCTATACAAAGTGGAGTACTAGTCATCTATAAATAAGATAAATTCAAAACATTTGCAGGAAAACAGATGTACCTTGAAACAAGTTAATGTAGTAAATCAGATACACAAGTTTAAATACCATATGGTTTCTCTCATTTGATTAATCTAAATACATATAAACTAAGGAGTAAGATAAAAGAGTGATAAAAGGAAACAGGGACATAGAACTTATGCAAATGGGGAGGGGCCAAGATACCCAGGATGGGGGAAGAGGAGAGGGGAAGGGGACTTAAAAAATTCAACATGTGTTGTGTACATGTCCAAGGTGCCCATAATGAATGTAATCATTATATGTTGCATATGTAAACTAAGTAACAACCACAATAATTATGAAAATGGGGGAAGGGTGTCCAGAGAGGGAGGAAGGAAGGAGGCTGAGGAGGTGAAAGGGAATAAAAGGAATCTTCTATATTTTTGCTTTGCTCTACACTCCAGAATATATGAAATAGTGATTTTTTTCCTTCTGCCCTTTTGGACTACAATGATCCCAAGGATTAGACATCACCTAACAACTAAGGTCAATTCTTCATTGTCAAAGTTATGTGTGGGAATTAAATCATACTTCAGAGTAAGAGGAAATTTTCTTGATTTTCTAAGTTAGGATAATTTCTTTTTTTAACTGAAGCTGAGTTTTTTGCTCAGCTATCAGCAAACAAAGATATAGCTCTTATGACAGTATTCATAAATTTCCTACTGTTTATTTATTAAAGCATAAATCAAGTCTTCCCAAAATTTAATTTAATACAAATAAGATTTTGCTTTTTAAAAAAGTAGCTTATACTTATTTTGCTATTAAGTAGAAAACAATTAGACTCCTTTTCAATCACATTAAATAGTTTCAAGACTACCCAAAGTTCATTTATTTTAAATTAAGAATATAAATCTGTATACAATTTACACTTCTTAAAGCATATTCAGTTTCATTCTACACCTTGCAAATGAAAGAATAGCACTGGGCAGGCTCAAGTGTACAATAAGCAACCCTATAAAATTTTGTTATTGTTACAAACACATGAGAAATTTTCCACTTTCCATCATCTTTTATTTTAGGATAAAATTAATGTTCATTATATTTGAGAGGCTTGTCTATTTAAGGTGATATAATTAGCACTAGCTTCTCACATATTGCTACATCTAATTTGTAAACAGTGACTTGAATTGTAGAATTTTGAAAAGCAACACTCTGAAGAGTCTCTCTGTTTAAATTGAAAGCCTTTTCCATGTAATACTGCCTACTATTTACTCTCAAGAGCTGATGATCATAATGTAATATATCTGTAATGTAATTTATTAGAAACATTCAAGTGTTATCTTGGGGTCAGTGATATCAGCAAGGTTATGGAATAGTATTTCCCTTGCTCATTCTCTCACAGAAAAATCAGCTATTTAACAATATCTCTCGGGGCCAGTGAGATGGCTCAGCGGCGTAAGCGCCTGCCTGGCAAGCACAAGGGCCCGAGTTCGACTCCCAGAACCCACATACGAAAAAAGGGCCAGTGATATCGCTCAGCGGCAGGGGGCGCCCGCTGGAGCACGAGGTCCTGAGGTCGACCCCCGGTACCCACAAAAAAAAAAAATCTCTCTAAGAGTTAAGGAATTCAGAAGAGAGACTGCAGCATGTGGGTAGAGTACAGAAATAAAAGATACTTTGAAGAAGTCAAGAAGGACCATTGCACATTACCCAAGTACCCTCTTCTCCATATCTTAGATTCCAAGGCTGTTCCCACAGTCCAGTACACCAAGCAGGACAGTCTCCCTTCAAATGAAGTGAAAAGCCCACCCACGGAGTGCTTCAACTGACCTGTCCAGAATTGCTGAATGGACTGCTGATGAAGTTTCCCTGATGAAGCAAGTGTGTGAAGACAGAAAGAAGTGCATATCTCCTCAAGCTTCAGCCATTATTTCAAGGCTAGAACTCATGATAACATGAAAAGAACAAAATAAAATAATCAGCATTAAACAAGTGAAGATCTGTAAACTGCCAACAAAGATTTGAAAATGGTCATTTTAAAGAAGCTCAAGGAGGCATAAGAAAACACAGACATCTACATGAATTATAAAAATATATAGTTTTGGATGTATGGCCAGTTTGACTATGTTGGTTCTGCCTATCCAGGACCACAGGATATCTTTTCTTTTTCTGATATCTTTTCTATCTCCTTTTTCAGAATACTATAGTTTTCATTTTAGAGGTCTTTCACTTCCCTGGTTAAGTTATTCCTAAGTATTTCATTTTTCTTGATGCTATTGTGAAGGTTATTGTTTCCCTAATTTCTCTCTCGGTGAGTCTGTTACTGGTGTACAGAAATGCTACTGATTTTTCCATTCTGACTTTACCTTGCTATGCTAATGAATTTGGTTATTAGTCTTTTGGTGGAGTTTTTAAGGTCTGTGCAGAGGCCCATGTCATCTGCACATAATGGTAATTTAACTTCTTCCTTCCCTATCCATATTCCTTTTTATTTCTTGCTTTTGTCAGATCGCCCTAGCTAATATTTCAATAACTATATTGAGCAGAAGTGATGATAGTAGACTATCCTTAGGATTATGGTGTTTCAGGCTGCCATAGTGCCCCAGAAAGTGTCACCTGACAATACTCTGGATATGAACATTCTTTGGGTGCCTCCCATCTATAGATGAGTAGGAGATAGGATCAAAGAGTTCCAGGGAGCTAGGCTTTTTCTAGAGGCACCAGGGCTATCTGGTCCTTCCAGTCAGATGGACATTGTGAAAGTTATCAAACTTGTTTAATTTGTTCAAGTTGTGACCTCTCTTTGTGGTCTGGATGACCAAGGCTGAAAGAGTTAGGTCAAGCAACAGGGGCAATACCCTCAGAGGTGGTACTCCCAGGACTGTGGAAGATGGAGTAGGTTGCTTTGCCAACTACAATTGACCCCTGGAAGGCAGTTAACCCCTGAGACTCTGGGAGAGGTAGGAAGTAGGACACTAACCTGTCAGTTTGCTCCTGTGGTAGTGCTCTTCCTAGGGCTGGTAAAACATATTTTGCAGTAATGTTGTACTGAGATTGTGTCAGTCAAGGTGTTACATCAATCTGATGAGACAAACTTCTGCCTCTGGATCCAAGGTGATCAGTGCTTATGTGAAGTGAACTAGCTTTACTAAGTAGGATATGTGTGGGTAGATGGACTGCAGGAGCACAGGAGCTGAAATGGCCTTCGCCAACCCAGGCTCCACTCTCTGACATTTAGTTTTCCATAAAATATGCTAATTGAGTTAACTGTAAAATAAGCTGAGAATGCATAATTCTCAGAAAAGAAGAAACTCAAACATACTGGCCTCTGTCCTCATCCTCCTAGAACAAATGCCCTGCAACCTTTGGCTCACTGATCCAAGTACTGCCTGAGCTGAAAATCCAGAGCACAGTGCTTTCAGCTGTGGAGTGCATAGGATGAAACCTATCCATGTGCAGCCTTCCTGTGCCTTAGAGAACTTGCTTGCCATGGATCCTAGGATTCTGCCAATTCTTCTTGCCTATCTATGAGTAATGAAGTTGATTTGCCTGATTGCCAACTGTTCTCTCTAAACAGACTGTACTTAAAGATGCAAGTGGTAGAGGTTATAACTGCGGTGGCGCTGGGTCTGATTTTATCCCTTGTTAGTCAAGAACACTCGCAATGGATGACGGTGGTAATACTTTCCTAATACGTCTAAGTATATATTAAAAATCTTGCTGTCCACCTTAAATACAAACAATTTTTAATTGCCAGTAGTACTCAACAAAGCTGGGAGAAGGGAATTTTACTTAATGCTGACTTTTAAATGTTACTTTAAATTTACATAATATATTATTATTAGTTCACATTATTTGCATCTTCATTTCTAGTGTATAGATGGAACAATCAATGTATTATAATCTTTAAGGGACATTAATATAGAAACATATGGTCTCTCCACAGCCTAGGCTACATAGTGAGTGCAAGACCAGCCTGAACTACATAGCTAGATCCTGTCTCTAAAAAAAAAAAAAAAAAAAAAATTATATATATATAGCTTCTCAGAGGAATCTAAATTGTTTGGCTTTTTCCACTCCCACCACTTTGCAGTCTTCTATTATTGCTTCTGGGCTAAGCTCATTAATTACTCCCTGGTAGTAGTAAATTCAATATTTATATTGCTAATTGTACCATCTTTATTATGCATATATTTTTTTCTCAATTAATTCAATAAAAATGTGCTAGAACAAGCCTTTAATTTATTTTTCGTTGGTATAACATCCTGCTATTTTGGGGGGGACGGTACCGGGAACTGAACTCATGACCTCATGCTTGCCAGGCAGGTGCTGTGCCACTGCGCTATATCCTCAACTCATCACTGGTATAACATTCTATTTACTCTTTAAAATTTTTGCTCTGAGGTTTTAAAAAGTTTACTTTTCAGATAACTATTTAAATGAATTGTTTCTGGGAATTTGTCTGTTAAGGAGATGTGATCTAAGATCCAGTCCCTTAATAAAGGAATATAATTACTTCACTTAATAGTGGTCTAAGACTTTGAAGTAGTATCAGATAGATATTTCAAATATTTGATTTAATAACAGATAATTGGTTAGTCACATGAATTTTTATGATCAACTGAGAAAAGTATAATGTACCTGGACCAAAAATAACACTTAAATATGTTTAGTATCTGAAAAGCAATTGTTCTAAGAACCTTTCAAATAATAATTTATTTAATTCTTAAGAAAGTCAAAGCAAAAAGGGGAGAAGGAAAGGGAGATTAAATAACTTAGTCTAAATCACATATATAGAAAGAAACTAGGACGTTGATACAAATCAAGGCAAACTGACGGCAGGGTCTCCCCTAACCTATTAAGTATAACTACGCTGTGGTAGAGTCCAAAATTATTGTGTACCCTGAAATAAAGCAAATCAGTCTTGTCTGTCACAGTTCTGAATGAAATTCTAATTTTTATGAGTTTTGAATGCAGCCACAGTGTAGACTATAAACTCAAAGAGCACGATCTCTAGTTTGCAATCATTAATGGTGATTTTGCTATGGCTGTTTTTACTCAACTGCTTAATGCAAAATTTTGTAGTCATTAAGGTCCACTGGCTGCAGTGATACAGCCTTATTTCTTATTACTGAGGGTAGAGACGTTCACATTTTAAAAAAATTATTTATTTATTTTGAGGAGAGACTTTCTTCTTAGACTTCTGACTTTTCATAAAATCTGGCTTTTTATTTTCTGGTCCAATTCCTGTGAGACTGACAAGTGAAATTTAAGCTCATTTTGGCTTATACCCTCAATTTTGAAAGCCAACTTCAGAATTCTACTTAATTCTCTGGCTACATATTTAGATTTAAGTTTCTTTCTCATCCAAAATTTTAATTGTTTGCAGTAGAGAACTGATGATCCATGTCCCTATCCTTCCATTACACCACAAACTAACTTTCTCTCAAAAACGTGTATAATTTTTCCTAACTCTGATCCTAAATGTCCTGTTCAGTAATATTTAATAAAGGCATGTTAGTATAAGAAACTTAAAGAAGACTAATGGAAAATAATCACGTAATATTATTTTTTCCAGAATAATCCATGTCATGTTGATTATTTGCACTACTAATATGCACTACACTCATAACTTGCCAATGGGAGTGTTCACAGAATTCTCATTTCTTCTTTTAATGTCTAAATATGAGACAAATTAGAGAAAAATGAGAACTAATTTTGAGATTATTATCTAGCCTCATTCTGCCTTGGCTGCTATGACAATAACATAGACTCTGTGACTTAAACAACAAATATTTATTTCTCATATTTCTTGAGATTGCAAATAAAGATTAGGGAACCACAATTGTGTTCTTGGAGATTACATTCTTAGTTTCAAGATGGTCACCTTCTTTTATATCCTCATGCAATGGAGAGGAAATCATCTACATGCCGTCTCTTAAAAGGGCACCAATCCCACTCATGAGAGTAGAGCCCTCATGACATACGTAATTACCTCCAAATGGCCAGCTTCCTAATATACCACTACTTTGGTGTTGGATTTTTCACTATATAAATAGGAGAGGGAGGCACATATATTCATTTTATTACATATACTGAACACCATCAACATTATATTTTCTGTTCTGCATCCACAATTAAATATTCTATTAATAGGCAAGAATTCATATAAAACGAGGTATGACCCATTCCCACAAAAGACGATTGGGAAAGGTCACTTAGCATCTCAGAAGGGAAAAATAAAATGAACTTTATTTCTTTTATTTCTAGTTATTTGTAATCAGCACTAACTTCAACAAAACAGCAAATTCCTTTTTATTTACAGTTTTTCTAATGATGTAGAACATAGAGTGAGAGAAAACTACAGTTGAAGTGAGATTCCAAGACTCAAACGATATGGAAAAAGAAAAAAAGGAATTTAATACATTCTGTCTAAAGGGGCAGATTTAGTTCAAATGAAAATATTATATTTGTGGAATTACAAAGTAAAATATTTGGCACCTTTTTGGAATAATGAGAGATAGAATGGGAAAGAAAAAAGCAAGGCTAAGTACATTGAATATAAATCAACTACAGAATGTAGCCACAGAAAAGTTAATTTACTAAATAAATAAATTAACCATAAAAGGAATCAATTCATAGAAATATATGCAAAATATCACACATGATATATTTATATATCATTTTATATATTTATTTTAATTTGATATGTATATACATGATATCTGTGCATGCACATACAAATACATATATATACATGATAACTTTCTAAAATATTCTATGTTGATCAAACAGTACTGACAAATAGGAATCAGGATGGTGGTATGGATAGAAAGGGGCAAAATTACAAACTCTTTCATATAAAATATTCTTACTTAGATGATAAATCACATGAATAAATTTAGGGTAATAGAATACTTGTCTTTGGCAAAATTTGACTTATTTTGCTTGGTCTCGGGAGTTGAAGTTAGGACCAAGGGTTAAATCGACAAGAAAATATTATTAAATTTTGTGTTGATAAAGAAGAACTTTTTAGTATTCAGAGTTCCTCAAATATGGCATCTCTGCTTTAGAGGCAATACTTTTATTTATTAAACTTGAGCCAAAATTAGTCACTTGTTGGTGTCATTTTGAATGCCAGTCAAGTATAAGATATGAGCTTATGGTTATTGTCTATAAGGTATTTTATTCCATTAAATAGTATATAAAACTATTTAAAGTAGTAGGAATCAACTTAACTTGGATTTTTGGTAGCCTCTCTAACTTCTCTACTATGGAGTGCAGGACTCTGCTCCTGTAAGGAATAAGGAAAGTGAGTAAGTTACTTGCATAAACTATTAGAATCGTTACTCCTTGCAATTTATTTCACACACCCAGGTGAGGAAATGATTGTGGCCTTTTCACATCAAAAAAAAATAAATAAATAAAAGCCATAAGTTTGCTGACATAAATCAGCAAAGGAGGCAAAGCAACACGAATATTCTGCTGATCATTCACACTGAGTTTTTCCTGGACCTGTGGAAAGGTTTGTAGCACCCACCCAGAAGATTCAAATATATATGCTCAGATGTTGCATTTATTGCAAACAATATCCATACAACAATTTTCAAAAGCCTTCTTTCTACCCTTCCTTTGGAAACACCCACATTTCTATCCATTGTCTCCCTTCAGTCATCTTTCCTGCCCTACATATATCACTGTGCTGAAAATTCTCAAAATCAACATTTTATATTGTAATATGGGACATGATGTGTGGTTTTGTCCAACTGAACTAGTCCTGTCCAGTCCTGTCCCGGAGACAACTGCCATGTTTTTTATTGTCTCACAAGTAAATGTGAACAATATTATGCTTTTCAACACAAGGGCCTTGAAAGAGTAAGCCTTCTGCTTTTTCATCTACCTTTACACTGCCCTAATATTTCTGAATTATTTTCCTGAAGAAAACCTCGAACAGTTACCTGCTTGCTTCAAAAATGCTATATAAACTCAAATGTACTACATATACTCAATATTTCATATTAGAAATTTTTCTTATTACACCCCCAGGCATAAATATTTTGTACAAATGTTAGAAGTAACCCCCTCAAAAATGGAGTTCAAAAAGTTGTATTTCCCCAGAAATGTTTAATAATTGAATTGATATTTCAATAAATTTATTGACAAATATCATATATCTCGTTTCTTTTTTGATTCTATGATTTATATCAGATGACATACCTACTTGCACTTATATTATATATTAACTTATAAGAGGAATGTAGATTATCAGTATATTATTTTCTGAGAATAGCACTTTTTGTGAAAAGATAACTTTTTTTTTTTTTTTTGTGGGTACCGGGGATCGACCTCAGGACCTCGCATGCCAGCAGGCGCCCGTGCGCTGAGCGATATCACCGGCCCCTTTTTCGTATGTGGGATCCGGGAGTCGAACTCGGGCCCTCACGCTTGCCAGGCAGGCGCGTACGCCACTGAGCCATCTCACCGGCCCGAAAAGATAACTTTTTTGTCTCTAAAATAAAAATTATAAAAATAATACCCCTTAGAGTCAAGTTATTTTTGTTTTCTTTGACTGTTATTATATCTAAGCATCTTATTTAGTGTTTTCTAAAATATGAAGTTATATATTTGAGTGTCTTTGTTTCTATTCTAAAGTGAAAATAAAAATATGTTCAGAGATTTCCAATTTTATTTTTAACATAGGTGAAAGTTTTGAAAGTTCAAAATGTTAAAATACCTGGTCATTAATACTATGCATTGAGGACAAAACTAAGATCTAAGATTTTTTTAAAATTTTTAAATGTAGTTTTATTTCACATTTAAAGCCATATTCCAATTAAGGGGAAAAATAAAAGCAATTGGGACATACACGTTTAAAGGATTTTGTTTTCCTACAAATGTCTTAAGTGTTTTATATATTTTTGGCCTATTAGTCTAGTTTTTTGTTCTGTTTATATGATAATTACCTGTATGAGGTCCTATAAGATAAACGAATGAATCTGATGCTGGCAAAATAAAAGGGGTTATAGGGAAGGGGGGAAAAAGAATTGAAACGTGTTAGGTACAGGTACCAATTCCATACAGTATTTGTAATCATTATGTACTGCAAACATGTACTAAGTGTAGCAGAGAAATGACACCTGCACAAATCTCAAGGTGGTAGAAAGGATAATTTACCCTAAAAAGTAGCTAAGAGGTCGGTATGAGTTGCAGAGGAATTCTGAAAAACCATAGGTCATATCTGTGTCCTCAACCCTTGACTGCAGGTTGGAATCATCTAGGAAGCTTACGTAAAAAGCTTTTTCCCTCACCAAGCAGATTTAACTCTTCTAGGGTGGGTCTTGGCATAGGTTGTTTTGGATTTTCATATATATATGAAAAAATATATATACATAATATATACATATATATGTAGAATGAAATATACATGTATATGGAATATTGAGAATATTGTGTTTCATTGTGGTATTTTAATACATGAACATAACAATCTTTGATCATATCCACCCACCCCCACATCATTTTGATACCTCCTCATCCTTTTCCTCTTGTCTAATTGTTTCCCATCTTATTTGATATCATTTTTTTTCTAGATTTCACACATTGAGGATAATATGTTATCCTGGTTTTTTTGTGTCTGGCTTATTTTGCTTCACATAATTTAATGATTATTTCAGTTAAAGTGGAGTCTCAGCCTTTTTAGAAATAAATGAGACTCTCTTCCTTAAAATGCAATCATACTGCTTAAAATCTAGACTTTAAATTCTTTATTGGCATTCATATAAAATGTTATCTTCATTCAGTTGCAGTTATTTAGTTCAGGCATTCTTAGTTATTATTAAAAGGATACAACTTAGTAGATTTTTCAAAAATAGTGCAAAGTCTAAGAAATTAAACAAGACAAAATTCTATATAAAACAAATATAAGTATTTCTCTGGGTTTTTTTCTCCTTGTAACTGTTGCTATTATTTTTAATAGTTACCCTACTCAGTCATTTTACCTGATAATACTCTTCCTAAATTCTAGCAAGTTATCATAGCCGTGGAGGTCAACCAATGTCAAGATTTCTATATTGCTTAATTTCATCCAGAGTTCTAAGATACTTTATTAAATAGCTGTATTTTTAATAAATAAATGTAATGTATATTTAATTAAATACATAAAATAAATACATATAGTACACTATAGAAAACATGACAACAAATATTAAGTAACCAAGCCACTCTTACTGATAAGAGTGCACTAACCTTCTTTGAGGATGTGTAATTCAGGTTTAATTAATTTTATATTGGCTCTTCTATAAAGTCACTCTCTGTGTAGTAAAGAGATTTTATAAAAAAAGTGGCTTTGACTTTTAAAGGCTCTCAGCAGATGATTCATCAAATTGAATTGTTTTAAGGGGGAATTAACCTAGTAAAGCACAATCTTGGCCTCCCCTACTTGTTAGCTCTATGACGAGGCAATTCATTGTTCATTCAAAAGGAATCTGATGGAACTTATTTATTAGGCTTGTCCAACACACTGAACAACAAGGTAGTTAATTCATTGAGACTATATCAGCCTGCTCTTACTTCATATTGATCAATGTACAACCCTGTAAGGAGACCTTATACTTTCCAGCTGTTTTTTGGAGTTGGGTGTAGATGTAAAAGACAGTGGCCCTGCAAAGTTGTTTTTGATGAAGGTGTTGGGTGCTCAGAAAGAAGGTCTGACCTATCCTCCAGTGACCTTTATCAGAAGATAAACTAGTGCTTGAGTTAGAGTCTTGATTTCCAGAATCTGACATGAAAATGTATTGCAAAGTTCATTCTTTTCTTTTTTACATGAACTTTGACATCAATGAAGTTAAAGACTATTTTAGCACATCTGTTGTTACACTGATTGTCTTCAAGTCCTCAAATCGCACTCCGATTCCTCAGTTGTGTTTATAATGAGCCTTTTGTTTTCTTCATAAAGGGTTAACAAGCATCTACATATAAAATTGAGACTGACGTGGCAACTATGAATGAGACATCATTATGTGTTTTTTCTCGTGTATGTATGGCATGTTTGTTAAGTAATGACACAAAGGCAACAGACTGCAAGTGACAGGCACCAGAAACAGCACCAATCAGAACATTCTTATACCTTCATATGTTATAAGAAAAATCATCACATTCTCAGTGCTGAATTTTTTCTGTGTAACATGTCCAATTCTCTCTCCCTCTGTCCTTCTCTTTTACTTCCTCGTCCCAAACTTGCCTCACTGTATTAAGAAAGTTTTTTCTACAATTTAGGGCAGATAAGTACAGGTCATTATTCTCCAAGTGTTTAGTTTGTTAATTCCAAGAATCCAACTTTACTGGAAACTCTTAAGGATCCCATATTAAGAGAGATGCATAAAACTCCATGTTTGGGCCTGGTTTAGGTCTAAAATGTGCCCCAAATGTGTCATGTGTTTGGAAGGTGATTGGATCCTGGGGGTGCAGTACTCATCTATGGCTTTATCGGTGGATAAATGCACAGGTGAGTTCGGTAGTTCATGTGTCGTTAGGAAGTACAGCCTGATTAGAAGAGGCAGATCTCAGGAGTGGTGTGTTTTTGTCCCTAGCGCCTTCTTTTTTTTTTTGCTACCTGGCTGCCATGGGTTGAATGCCTTTCTTCTCCTATGCACCTCTCTCATACATTTCTGCCTTGGAACCAGCTAACTAAGACGTGAAACTATGAGCCAAAATAAACCTCTCCTCCTTTAAGTTGTATGTTTTGGGTATTTTGTCCCAGCCACAGGAATGTGACTATCACAGGGCCAACCAAATTCTTAAATACAGTTTTATGAGCAATGAAGTACCCAGGGTTTTTTAATTTTCATCTAGCTCTTTAATATTCTCAATTGTTTGTCTGTGAAATAAAGAGTAAATGAATGGGCTTCCCCAGAATTCCCATCACTCATGAATAAATTAGTTGTATATGAACATGCCAGTTATTTAGATTGCAGTAATATACATTTTATATATTCAGAATATTGAAATACTACCCTATTTAATGAGCTACTGCAGTTTACTATGTTCCTTAACTTATTGAGATATTATGAAACTATACTTAAATAGTATAGTCCGTGCAAACTTGCACTCAGGCTGTGATCATTTTATTCAAATAAACTTTAGTAAAATAATTGTTTAGGATCAGAATACTAAGACAGTTTCACTATTAAAGGCTGCCATCCTACATAGAACATCAGCATTGGATTAGAATTTTGATGACTTCCAGTCTTATTCTTTCCTCATACAGACACGAAGTAATTGAGGTCCAGGGAGGTTAACAGACTTGCTTAAAGTCACCTCGCTAATGAGGTTGGAGTGAGAAAAGCATAGCCCAGAATAATAAAGCTGAATGAACTAAAGCATGTGTGACAACTCTAGGAGCATGTGGGGGAAGGATCAAATAAGAAACTTAGTAGAATAATTAAAACAGTCATTCTGATTAACTAATTTTGGCCTAATAATAAGTAGAACTACATTTTTTGTGATGTAAGCTTTCGTAATAAATATTTAAACCATAGTAAATATAATTCAGGCTTGACAGTCATAACGCATATTTCAGATGATTTCCTTAATTTAGAAATCTAGCTAAGTTTATTTGTGGATTTTAGAGATGTCTGCACCTGACATAAATAGCAGTTATGTTACAGAAGTACTGGGACTTTTAAAATCAAAACGTTGCATTTAACAAAAAAGTTGAAACTGAGCATTTTATTTCTATGACCCACTAACTTAGAAGATACTTGCAACAGCTTTGAAACTAATGTTCAAGCACATTAAGATTAATCAAAGCAAAACTCTAAAGTCAAACGAATAAAAAGGGGTTCTTGTTCTTGGAGACGACTGAACAGACTGATTTTACTACACACACTGCAATGGAAGATGACTTGACAAGAAGCAATTTAGCTATGACAGTTTCCTCTTTCCAAGTCAGCTGCAAGTTTTAATCACATAGACTGAAGGGAAGGATAAGAACATAGTGTGTACCGATGGAAAATTTGAAACTTTAAATATCGGAGGAGAAATATATATATTTTGACACCACTTTATTGAAAAATTTAACTTATGTGCTAGTTACATTACAGAATCCTTCAAAAACTATTACCTTAGCAAATTAGATGGAGGTACAGGTCATTCACAAAGGTATTATGCTATTCCAGCTGGCACCTCAGATTAATTTAATAAAGTGGTGATGGTTATTTCAACAGTTTAACAGCTACACTGGCCTTAAAAATGTCTTAGAAATTAACTTTTGATAAAAGGCTATAATGTTAAATAATATTTTAAACAGAAAAATTTGAGTATTTTCTAATGTACAAGAATAATTATTAAGACATTTATCATTGGTAACAATAAAAAAAATAAGAAAGATAAACAGGCTTCAGAATGAGTGTTAATGGCAGACTGAAAAGGAATGGAGGAGGATGTACAAAAGAGCGAGGGGGAAAAAAATCCTTCAAAGACTTGTTCTGCACTGCAATCACATTTTATACTTTGGAAAAAACTTGCCCATAAGAAATTCAGATTTTTTATTTTGTGGATTCAATTAATGGTGCAGTTTTCTTTATAGAATTAAAGTGGATATTTTGCAATAATCAGAGCGTCTGCTCTCCAGTACTCAGCAAGTCTGACTGGGGAACACAACAAGAACTTGGCAAATGGAGCTTTGGAAACAGGCATCTACTACTGTGTGTCTTAAAACTGTCACTTGAAAGGCAATGGATCCACAGTATTTTATAGCATTAACAACATTCCCTCTTGTACCTTCCCTTACTCAACCCCATGCTCAGTAAGCGTCTATTTTGTCATAACATGTATTAAAATTGTAATCTATCTCTATAAATTTTCAGGTGCTGTCTTTCTCATGAGAATATAAGATTAAATGGGACAAGAAACATTTGTTTTCTTTACTACTTGATCTGTAGTGCTTAGCATAGTACTTAGCATAATAAATACATGTCAAACATTTTTTTTTTAACGAAAGGAAGACACTTTATTTGTAAAGAGGAAAAAGAAGGGGGAGAAAATAGATAACTATCTTGATAACAATCAGGGTAGGGGGCTTCAGAAAGATGGAGGAACCCCGTGTCAAATTTTTTAAAACATCAGTGAACATTGGACATATTGACATCTTTGCCTTGTTCTTTTGACTCTCTACAAAGTTTTCAACTCTCTTCTCTACATTTGTGGAATTACCTCAGTCAGATGATGTCTCATGGGGAGGCTCTACCTAGTTTCTAGTTCCTCTTGCTTGTTACCAAACTGGTTTCCTCAATTAACAATACTAACTGAATTTGATAAAGAGGGTTACTGTGTTCCAGAAATCTTAATGCCACACTCATGACTGATTTCCTCAATCAGATATTTCTTTTATGTTAATACATGCCTGAAATTGAACTATTTGTGATATGCCTATAAACTTGACTGTGGTAGATGCCTGTACCTCAAAACAGTCAGAATGAGTCTAGAGAAAGGCAGCGTTGCTTCTATCCTGCAGTATTTTATTTATTAAAACTTGCTTTCCTCCCTATTTCTTCATCTCTCCTATATCCAACATTTTGTCAATGTAGTAGTATATGGCCATATTGCAATTGATATTTATATTCTCTGTGTTTACAATTCCAAATACTCCGCCTTCTTTTCTCATACTAGGAATCATAAAAATGAGAGTAGATATTCTGTAGAGTTTTCAAATATTTAATGACTCTGTCCTTTGAAGCATCAAATGTTTATCATTATATTACATTGATGTTAGATTTTACAAATATTTAGAAATTTAAACAATTTTAATACTTAAACCAGTTTTATATCTTAATCATAATACATATATGATATGTATTAAGATATATTTTTGAATTAGTTTAAGTATTCATAGTTTTAGCTTTGAAATCATTCATTTTAAAGCTGCAGTAAGGGTCTTTGAAAATGTCATTTTTTTTTCTCTGCTTCCCAGATAAGCAGCTACCAAAAATTGATGTAAAATAACTCGGTGGACTCCAAGAATTTAGAACACAGAGGAGATAAAAATATTGTTAAGAATGGTACATGAAGCACAAAGCAGAATACTGCAATACAATGTGAGAGAATAAAACTTAGATGCAACAGCAAGGAGAACTTCTGGAAAAAAAGACTGCATTGTCCTAGATTCTTTAAAAGTCATAGTGAAAGAGGTGGAAACTAAAGTCTACAATATACTGTATGCCAAAAGATGTGCTTTATTTCTTTGTTTACTTTCTATCTTGGCCTTTGGGGGAAAAGTTGGAAAGGTTAATAATGTTGCAAGGAAATTCAGACCACGAGAAGCATCTAGTTTCCATCCTGTTTCACAGCAAGGAATGTATTTAGACGTATCTGAGAACCATTCAGTGTTTCAACCTCAGGCAGAGCTTCTGGACAGCAAACAGGGAAAGAAGCTGGAAGTGCAGCAGGGGTAAGTATTTTTCCACTTGTTCCGACATGACAGTGTTTATTTTTAAAGCCAGCAGACATTACATGACAGCATTTTTGGCACCTTAGGCAAGTGAGCATTATGCAGTCTTAGGTATCAGCCATGAGGTCTCGATTTCTCTAATGAATAAGAGACTTCCTGAGGAAGGGCAAAAGGTTTCTCTAAAATTCTAATTCTGTTCCAAAAACGAAAAGGGAGAAATTTAAAGAAGGAAAAAAAATGATGATTTATGTGACTGTAGAATCATTCTCAATTTCTAATTTCAACCTAATTTTATAAACTCTTGCACGTAGTGAATTTTTACAAATACTAAATATATTATATAGCAAATCAATACTGGGAAATATTTTAATGACAGATAGGATATTTATCATGAAAGATCAGTGAAATTAATATTTGAACAATATTTAGAGTTATTGAATTTTTGAGAATCCTAAAGTAAAGCAGAATTGAAGGTCATAACCTCATTTATCAAAGTGAAATTTGGAACATTTAAATGTTTAAACCAAATCATAGTATTTTGTCTCAGACTACAGCCAGAGAATATCCGAATTAAAAGTGTAAAATACATGAAACTTGTCTTACTTTCTAAAACTGTTATTTCAGAAAATTTTTCTATACAAAGCCTGCCTCAGACACTGCAGAACTTAAGTCCCACTATTCTGCCACCTGGAATTTTCATTCTTATGGATTCTAAACCCCTGCACTTCACTTTCTGTACACATTTAAATTATATCCATAATTTATATCATTTATTTGGGGCTCCAAAGAGGTCATTTGTTAAACCAATCCCTCATTTGCTAGAGAGAGAACATTCTGATGCAAGAGATATATTTTACCTGACCTTTGATAAATCTTTCATTTTTAACCCATGAAAAACAAAACAAAGAATTGTTCAGACTAAATTTTCACAGGAGGATTTGCATGGAATAGAGGGTAAAAATTGTGTGGTATGATGAAGAGCAGCAGTAGGCTGTCTGCAAGATTTATTTTAACAATTGCTCAAGGGAATTCCCCAGCCAGCTTATGTTCTCCAACCTAGTTCTTTGCCAGAATATGCCAGAAAAGTCCTACACTGTCAAGTTTCACACTGCTTCTGAATGGCTGAAGAGCTAGAACAAGTCATCAAGATTCCCCGCACATCAAGCAGAAATTAAGTCATTTAATCATCTGTGTGCACCAGTGGTGGGTTTAACATGACCACACATCCTGAGACTCCATTGGGATCTGGTGGTTGTCTTTTCTTCTTGAGTCTAGGTTGATTTCTTTGACTAGAAGTGTACAGCCAAAATAATGATGGGAAGCCCTTGGCTCAGACTTCAAGAGGACTGATAGCTTTTGTTTTGGTCATTTGGAGCTTTGAGCTATCGTAAAAGATGTTGGACTACCTTGATGGGAAATCTTCAGAGCCATCTTTCTCCTGTCCCCACCAAGATTCCAGGCATTGGAGGGAAAGTGACAGGGGCCTTTCAACTGAACAGTACCAAGTTACCATGTCACATGGAGAACTATCACCCAGTCAGGGCCCTCCCAAATTCCCAGCCCACAAAGTGCACAAGATAATATAAAATGGTTGTTATTTTGAGTCACTGAGCATTGAGATACTTTTAGTGCAGCAACTAATAATAAATGGCATGGCACATTGTATCATTTTCAGCAGGCTGAATAACCCATTTTTGTACCCTCCTGAGAGAACGCTAATCTTTTTCAAAGCAATTAACACAAATTTTGTGCAGAGTTGAAACCTGTTCTGACATCAGACTTTGAGGACCTCCTCTAAAAGACAAGCTTCTAGCCATGTCCTTGAACAAACTTCTGCATTAGTAAATAAGACTATTAAGAATTGTTATGCTCTAATTGTCTAATGAACAGAGAATTATTGTGGGGGATAATGTTAAATAATGTGCAGAGAACTGTTCTGTAAGGTATAAAATACAATTAAAAATAAATTATTACTACTGTGAAACTTTCATGAGCACTCTTTTCCATAAAATACTTTAGAATGGAAAATTTCATTTACCCTGGATCCAAAGGAAATACAAAAAACACGGTGTTGTTATGAGACTACTACCTTTAAAACAAATGAATATCAGACAAAATAAGGAAGCTTTCAAATATATCTAAAGGAAGAGAAATCAATTTTATAAAAATATATTTCACATATCTTAGTTTACCCAGTTAAAGTGTACTAGTAATGCCAAGCAGGGTGGCAGATTTCTATATCTCGGCACTCTGCAAAGCCAAAGCAGGAGAACTGCAAGTTCAAGCCAAGCCTGAGCGATTCAAAAACTTAGTGAGATTTTGTCTCAAAATAAAATAATGTGAAAAAGACACCTTAGTGAAAAGATCTTGGGTTTAGTACCCAAGAGAGAAAAGAGAAGAGGAGAGGAGAGGAGAGGAGAGGAGAGGAGAGGAGAGGAGAGGAGAGGAGAGGAGAAGAGAGAGAAGAGAAGAGAAGAGAAGAGAAGAGAAGAGAAGAGAAGAGAAGAGAAGAGAAGAGAAGAGGAAAGGAAAAGAAAAGAAAAAGAAAAAGAAAGGAAAGGAAAGGAAAGGAAAGGAAAGGAAAGGAAAGAAAGGAAAGGAAAGGAAAGGAAAGGAAAGGAAAGGAAAGGAAAGAAGGGAAGGGAAGGGAGGGAAGAAGGAGAAGAGAAAGGAAGGGAAGGGAAGGAAAGGGAAGGGAAAAAAAGGAAAGGAAAGGAAAGGGAGGCCCTCCAATTATAAGAGTATCAGTGTATCACTGTATGTAAATTATAAATAAAGTGACATACTGACATTATTTTTCTTCTGGAAGCCTGGAATTTTGGCATATAATAGCTAAAATTACCTACATGTTGAACCCTGAGTAAAATCTTTGAGTTCACCTTTCTGAGCTTCACCAAAATACAGAAAGACAGAAAATATTCACTATGGTTGACTCTGAGTATGCCCATGAGTTTATTATAAATTAAAAATATGTGAACTTATGAATAAAATATGTACTGAAAAATTGCTATAGTGTAGATATTATACTAAGTGATAGGAATTCACTGATGAACAAGGCACAATAGCTTGTTCTTAACTTTCTAAAATAAGACTATTAGTTTTCAGTATAAACTATGCTGCTCCTAGGACAGTCCCAAATGAAGTTTGATGATCATTTTATAATCTCTTAGCATTTAGGAACAGTTGAAGAAAGTTTTCTTGGTTTTTGCTCTCTGGCCATGAGCTGAGCAGATTTGTTCACCACAGACCCCATGGATTTTTATTTATAGCTGTTCTCAGAGGCCTAGAAGCAATGTGTCCACCTGATTATAGATTGTATGCTCTAAACCCAGTGGAATAAAGATGTGGTGATCATGAGCCAGTTTCAACCAAGCAGATGAGGACAACACCAAGGAAATAGAAAGCAACCACATAGAAGGGATCTAGGTATATGCATGGATGCATGGAACAGATCTGCCTTCAGCTCTGGACAACCTACAAGCTCAGATATATACAAGAAAGGAATTTATTTAGACTGAGGCTCTACTATTTGATCTCTGTTAAAGCATCCAAATCAATATCTTAATTGGTATTATACTTGCAAATGTTACTGAGAGAAATTTCACAAAATAATATCTATTTTAACAAAATGATAAGCCCTCTGATATTTTCTATTCTATTTTTAATCCTAATTCCAATCTATTATAATGATATCCTTATCAACTAATAGATGGCAACTTGCAGTACGAATGCCACTAAGTGACCCACTACATACATGGATAAAAATATCACATTGTACTTCATATATATGTACAGATATTATATGTCCAAAATATTTTAAAAAGCACAAATTTGAGCCACATGTTTATATAGTGGCAGGTTTATATGGTTGAATTAAATAAAAGTCTGTAAGTCTATGTACAAATAACACTTGCTTTTTGCAAATTCAGAATCTCAAATGGAAAATAGCAAACTAGTGAATGCACACACAAATGATTCTTCAATTCCCAGGCAGTGGAATTGTGTATATGGCACGCAAAACAATCACTAGCACACACAGGGGAGAAGGTCCTCAATTTAAGAATGCTCAGTATCCTGGTCTCTAAATTTAGTTTTGTTTTTGTTTTTGTTTTTGTTTTTAGTACCAGAAATCAAACTCAGGATATCGCACTTGCAAGGCAGGAGCCGCACCACTGAGCTAAGTCCCCAAACCACGGTCTCTAAATTTAAAAGATTGCTTTCTAAAGCAAAGGGGATTAAAATATGAAAATAATGATTAATAAAATGACCACTTATAATATTTTCTAAAAAAGAAATTTTAAAAACCACCCCACCACTTTGATAGGACACTAAGTCGAATAAAACTCATTCATAAGAAGTCACTAAGGCTATTACAGGTAAGGAAGTAGGATACAACGCTTTATCTTTATTTATTATTTTTTTTATGTGGGTACTGGGGGTGGAACCCAGGACCTCGCACACCAGCAGGCACTTGTGCTGCTGAGCGATATCACCGGCCCTTTTTTCCTTTTTATGTGGGTACCGGGAGTTGAACTCAGGACCTCGTGCTTGCCAGGAAGGTGCTTATGCTGCTGAGCTATCTCACTGGCCCTTTATCTTTACTTTTAATGCTTTATTCTTAATTTTCCTTTTGGATGTTAATATTATGCATTGCTTCATTTAATCAGTCTTACATAGGTCGGGAAGTAGAAGGAGATACACACCAGAATAAGTACTAAAACCTCAAATTTTCTTCATTTTCTTTAGATATGATCCATGAAATTGTGCTCAGAGAGCATAATGAAGGACACTTGATATAATTTTTTTGCTTGTTTTGTGGGAGAAGGATTGTAAAATTGTTATTCACAAATTGACCTTAAATTTATAGATACTTAGGAATGAAAAAAAAACACAAGGTGAAGTAGTACAAGTAATTTTCCTCACTTCTGATATTCTCATTCATATAGTGGGTATACTATAATTATCAACCACATGACTTCCCTGCACTTTATAAACTCTTCCCTAAAAAAATTACTAAAACAAATTAAACCACTTGGATACATTGGAATATGCATCATCACTATTATATTTGTTGTCTTGGGCTGGTAAAACTTAGGATTCGCTGGAGACATTGAGTGTGTGTAAGAAAAAACATATCAGACTCTTGTAAGCGGCAAATAAATAAAGTGGCAATAAATTTTAGGGCAGAATTTTAGGTAATTCTGTGATGGTCTCCTTTTGTTTGCATTCTGACATTCTAATGCCCTCGTTTGGTTAGATTTCTACCATTTCTTGTGGACCTAGTGTGCTTGACAGTCATAGTAATACCTTTCTCGGGCTTTAGAAATAGTCATTTGATACAGGTCCAGAATGATAATGTCCTGGACTGATGGTATGTTTTCATTAGTCTATTGGTAGGTAACCCAAATATGCCCAATCATATTGTTTTCTGGCATTGTTAATATTTTTTACAGGAGAAGACATGTTTTCCATTCTCTGCTGACTTATTTGAGTGATAGGAGGTTGGATCTCCTAATGACCATTTTTGCTACATGTAGATAAAGTCTGTGTATAAAATTTATGTAAATGAAGACAGTATGAAAGATTTCTGATAGCACTGAGACCCTGGTTCTGACATACAAGTCTTGTTACTATTCAGTTGCTTCACATCCTCTCTAATTTCATGAATTAGTTGTTTAACTTTTTACATTGATTTATTTCATTGAGTTGTTGCTACTGATAAAATTCCAATGTTTAAGGCATAATCACAGGTAGAAATGTCTAAAAGGTTACTTACATACATTCTACAGGATTTTATAATTTTAATGAAAATATGTTGTCTGACATTATCAAAGAAGTAACACTCAGACTGCTCCCAACTGTATCTACAGAAACCCCCATGGGGCACAGAGTAACGATTCACTTGCAGCTAGGATGCAAGAACTGAATTCTTGCCATAAAAAACATAGTACTTCACAAAACCCACAGGGAAGAAAAGACATTAATGACTACCCTTGTACAGGGTATAAAAAAATTATTAGAGAAGACTGAAACTATTTAAGATTAGAATATGACTTTTGAGTATGATGAGTATTTCTGGAGAGTATTTGAAGTAGAAATTTGTAGGAGTCTAAGCTATTCGTGTTTTCTCTATGTATAATCCACCATTATTAGTAATACTATTATTAAGAGATCAGATGATTATTTCCTTAAAATAAAGCTTCCTTCAGAATTGCCAGGTACCACATTTTGGCAAAAAGATAGCTTTATTATTATTAATTTTTGCTGGTTTTATAGCCAACTAATTTTATCTTCTGCTAATAAGTCTTCTAGCCTTGTGGATCCATAATGAGCATATTTCTATTAAAATTAAACTGAGTTTTCTTGTTTTTAAAATTAATATTTTTAATATATAAGAAGAAGCTTAGTGCTGAGATTTCCCAAATGATCATAACAGTGCAGATATTTTAAACATAATTTTGAGTATATTAGCAATTTCCATGCTGGTCTGATGTTCTTTATAAGAACTGAACCTCAAAATTTCTGAGTTTCAATTTCTGGGTTCTATTTCTGAAGCAACATAATAATAAAACCATTTTGTAGATACGCTTAGTTCACATCTGCTCAAAACCTCTTGAACCGTCTCTACATATTAAGCTCTCATACTGTACAGCCACTTTCCTAAGGCTAAAAACTTATAGCTCCTAAATGGACTTGTAGCTAGGATGCAATCCTAGGATTTGTGTTTTACCAGCTCCACTTCCTCAACTACAGATGTTGGAGGGAGCAGCAAGCAGGGAGGTGAGGATCTGCCTCTCCTGGGTCTCATCACTGAGTGATCAGCGTCCGTTTGTGGCAACATCGTTCTGTGCCGGGGCACTAATGATGGCTTTATTCGCACTGTAACACCCAAAGCTTGCCTCTGTACTCAGCACAAAGCCCATGAAATATCAGATATCATCACACAAAAATCTTTCTGCTTAAATTCGCAAGAGTGAATTAAGTTCTTGAAATTAAGGAGAAATAAGTATAGGTGGAAAGTTAAAAAAAGAAAGGAAAAAAAACACCTCTAAAGTAAGTAGAAAGGAAATTTTGTAACTATTTCATAAATGAGCAAAGCAGAGGTAAATTTTCCATGTATCAAGAACAGATGTAATACACTGTATTAAATAAATATACATATGAAAATTTCTAACCTTTATGTACTACACAAATGAAAGATGCTGTGATTGCTATATGCCTTAAAATAACTCTAGCCTGTGATTCTATTATACTTGTTTTATGTGCTCTTTAAAAACATGTACATGCATTTTTTAAACATATAAATATGCTATAGTGTATGACCTTTCTTTTTGTCCTACCACCTTTTTTATAATGGTTTAGCAATAATGGCTATTTCTAGGCATAGGAATAAGACAAACTTGCCCAAAAGATTTTAAATATTATGTTTGAAATCATTCAGTAAAAGGAACAACAAGGGGTGGTATAAGCTCACAATGTTTTCAGCTAAGGATGAAAGTGAGAAGGGCGAGAATGACTCTAATGAGCACATGCATCTTAAATGCACGCTACTCAATGCTCTTTCCAAGAGGAGGTCTAAATGACACGAGACAGTGGAGATATCCAAGTGACAGGGCACACTGATACAGAGACATTACAATGCACGCAAATGAGAACAGTCAACCCCAGAGGAATCAACTAAAGACGAGAATTTTCACTCTTTGTTAAAAATGAGTAAATGCACACACACACACACACACAACGGCAACAACAGAAGCGGTAATAGCAATGGTTAGACTATAGTAACTGCTTAGTAACATAGAAACAATATAATTATAGGGTTATTTTTGTTCAAAGTAGATTATCTTAGATATGATTCAAGAGAATAATAGTGAATGAAGAACTACATGAGTTTTAAAATAACATTAATGTGTAAAATAACATTAATCTACCTTTAATTTCTGAACTCATTAAACAAAAGATTATTATAGCAATTGCCCCCTCACCCCCACACCGTCCATCCTCATATGCTTTCTTACAGAAACACCTTCTCTGTTGTGAAACTGTTCTCTGCATTTCTTTGCCTGTTTCTAGATCTAGTTTTTCTTTCGGAGCATGAGCTACTCCCTGTTTTCATTAGCAATGAGAAACTTCAGAGAGATTACATTGGATCTCTGTAGTTAAAGTGCCATCTTGTGCCAAAAGAAAGCATCTCAATATATATGTGTGTTTTTTAAACATCGACAAGATGTTCATTTTCATATAATAGAAATATATCAAATGCATATGAATCATGAAATTAAATTGCTTAAATATGAAGATAATAATAATAATATCTGTAGTTGGCTTTGTTTTATTTTGGTAGTGACTTCTACCTGGGCAGTTGAAATCATATATTCTGCATGCATACTACTGCAATCTGTGCCTTGTTATTGCGGTGCTATCAGCATAAAATGCATGCTATAGACCTCATGCTCTCACACAATAGTAAAGATTGTTTAAGACTTAAGTAATAGTTCTTTCAGGACCAACGGCAAAGCCTAGTCTCTCTAATAAACTTGTGCAGCCTGTACCAATCATGCCACCTGGAACTGATCCATCCTATTTCAAGAATTTAAATGGCAGCAATGCTCAAAACATTGTACCCAGGAGAAAAAGCCAATGCCAGAGCACACTATGCTGCCAAAGCGCCGTCAGCAATTGCAGGAATTCCATGCAGTAAACAAAATGGTTTCCTGCATTTAGCCTGACAGCTTTCAAAAGCAATCTCAGGGGACCAGCAAGAGCTTTATAATACCCGTCGTGCTGAAAATGTCATCATGCTACTAGGGGGGACCTAGGATTATCATTGATTTGGTATTATAATTTATTTAATTAAGAAGGTATAGGTTGAAAATTTTAAAAAGAAAACTAAAATTAGACTATATTTTTAATGTACAACAACAGGTAATGTAGCCCTTGAAATGATACTACAAAATATAGTCAACCATCTGGAATGTGAAAATACATCTTTCATGTAATCTCAACCATGTCAATAGAAAGAAAAACTACTAATATAAAGATGGAAATGTAAAATAAAACAATTCCAAGAAAAACTGATTCTGGGGTCAGTGGATCTGATGGATTCTTGGATAACTAAGGTTTATTGATGTCAAAATACAAGGATAAATTATACTGAAAAGACTTGTTAAACAATCCTGTTTCTCACAAAGATCACATAGAAGATGAATATGTTCCACTCTATTTTTTAATTCCATTTCCAAACTTTGTAACATTTAAACCCTGAAAAGCATTTGAATTGTAACACAATTCTTAGATCAATAAAACTACATAAAAGAGAAATAAATGTATTCTTGAGAGTATTTTAGTCATTTTTGGTGCATGGAGGCATGAGTAAATTTGTAGTTTCTAAACATGTGGCACATACCTGTAAGAGGAGACTGAGGCAGAAGGATCTCCATGAGTCCCAGACCAGCCTGAGCTACACAGTGAGTTCAAGACCAGCCTGAACTGGCCTTGACCCTGTCTCAAAAAAACAACAAAACAAAACAAAACGAATAATTAAAAGCCTGACTGTATTGGTCAGTTTTCCCAATTCCCGACAAAATACTTGATGCCTGCAACTTAAACTGTTTCAGAGGATTCATTCCATGGTCCACTGGCTCTAAGGCAGGAACATCATGGCAGGAGGGTAAGGCAAAGCACAGCTGTTCAGTTCAAAGAAGGTGGAAAGAGGAGAGAAACTGCACTAGAGAGGCAGCAGCCAAAGTCACAACACCATGAACCAACTAGACACACCCAAAAATGTGCTACTAATGCCCTTGGTGCCTGATTGGACAACAAAGTTAACAATTAACTTAGCCATCACCATGATTTTCCATGTAATTTTGCACTTTGTATTGGGAATTGTTGGATGACGATAAAACTCGGGAAGATTATTGCTAATGTTAATATGGTATGTATCTATTTTTATCCTTTGTTTAAAGATTATTTTGTAGTTTTAATTTTTATAACTAACTCTTCTTATTAAGCTCTTATTGTATGTCCACTTTCCACTAAGCATTTTTTTTAAATCTTATTCAATACTACCAACAGATGGGAATCAGCATAGGAAAGCACATTTTCCAAAACCTAATGTGTTTTGGATATGTCTAATAGTATTATTTTTTATGTTTTACTCATGCTAAACAGTATTTTCAAACCAACTTCCACAGCCATTGCAAAGAAAAACAAAAAAAAAACAACATGTGCTAGTTTTTGATACTTAAAAGTATTGCAGCATTTCAATTGAGTAAACTTTTATGTCTCATTAGTAGTTTAACTTAGAGAATATAAACACTCATGGCAATTTTTGTTTAACTTCCTCCTAACAATTAATTAAATGGATTGTTCTTTTGGATTCTGCTGCTAAATATCTGGGACTCTGTGGTCATGAGTTGAGTTTGGTATAATCAACTGTCCCAGTCATATCCACTAGTGCACTGAAGATTACTTTGTTCCATTTTAAATGGCTTTCCACTTGGATTGCCTGTTTTCTCTTACAAAGTCTAATGTCTACAGCAGAAACTGTGCCTTTAGTAGTAGAGACATAAGACTGAGTCAGCAGTAACATTCTCAACTCCTACAAGACATGTACCTTACCTTTCTCCTGCATCACCTACATGTTTTCATGATATTTCTATTCCTTTCCCTCATTTAAGGGAGAAGGTTGTGAGACTGGACAGTTGAAGTATATTGTCTTATAACTAGATGATCCATATTCTACCAGTCTTTTTAAAGGGAAAAAAAGCCACTTTTGATTTATATGCAGAAAGGCAGGTGTTGTGTGGACTTCCAAAAGACACTAGACCTCTATAAATTGCAGATAATTGCGAATGGGAAAAGAATTGATTTGTTATGAGGTCACTATTTACACCCATAGACATAACACTTGGTTTAGTGGAGGAGGAATATGTATAATTAATAGTTACTAAAGACCTTGACCATTTAATTCATACTTGCTTTTGGTAGCCATATTTATGGCTTAGAAAAAAATGTTTAAAAATGTCTCTCTTTCCACTTTTCTCTCACTCTTTTACATATATTTTTCTACATAAATATACACATGCATTTTTAAATATATTTCTGTTGTGATTTATAAAACATAGAGGGAAGGGCATATGATTCAACTTAATTCATTTCTATCCAGAAAGATGAACAATACAGTGTGCCGAATGTCTGACTATGCCCAGGGCCATAAAGTAAAGAAACAGAAAACGATAGCTATTTCCAGCATACCCATGCTTATATGCTATCATTGATTGGTTTTGAATTTCCTTAATCCTGACCCTAAATACTGCCAGGGAAAACGTGCCTGCCCTTTTGAAGCTTATAACACAAAAGGATCAAAACACATAACCTTACACTTGAAAAAAAGGGAAAAAAATGTGTTTATCTCACGTTGTCTATTTTGCCTCTAGAAATGATTCTATCGAGGCAAGTGGCAGTTTCTCCTACCAATGTAATCCACATTTCCCCTCCTCCTCTTTTCCTGTAAACTATGAAGATTAAAATCCAAAGCTGTGAAGTGAATTTAAACAAAAATACCTGAAATAGAAGGACTTTTGCATTGTAAAGAAGTATGACATGACTTTGAGTTTTGTTCAAGGGTTGGAGCTCTTCTCTGACCAGGAACAAGATGCAGGCCAGGAAATTATTCACCACGTGTTCATTGTTTTTGTCTTCTGTGGACAGCTCTCTGTGCCTGACACTGGGCTACATACTGAGGAAAGGTAAGTAAGCATGATCCCTTCATTTACAGTGGTTACAGCACAGGGCAGAAGACCAAAGGAGCAGAAAAAGATAGTGAGTTCCCAGCCTGACTCAGGAAACAGGGGTATGAGAAGGGGTCCTGCAGGAGCTGGATAAGCTGAGTCACCGAAATAATGGGATTTACTCAGACAGAAAGGGGCCAGTGTAAAATCAGTGGGGGCAGAGAACATTTCATACTCTAAGGCACAGAGGTCAGAAGCGGTAGTGTAAAAGTGGGTACCACATAGGAATTTGGGGTTTATGCAGAACATCCCAACTTTAATATACAGAAGGTCACATATTTTTGGGTAATTTTGATTTTCTTCTTGCAAGACTGTAGTACTGCGTTATAGCTAAGAGGCCATGTAATGGTTTAGTTGACCTTACATATAGGAAGTTTGATACTCAGAGTAAAAGCATTTGATTTCATTGTCTTTACTCCTTTCTGCAGCCCTAATTTAATCACAGTACTCAGAAAATGTTTCTGTCAAAATGATTCTTTCCTTTAAACCAATGGAAGTAACTGGAAGAATTTCTGCCTGATACTTTCAGACATCTGGGTTGAGTAGATTTTTAAAAAATATTTAAAACCAATTCTGGGGATGGTGACAATCCTATGTACTTTTGCAGGCAATAACAGTTACCTTCAACCTAAAGATCTACTTAAATTATGGCACTTTGAAGAAGAATTTCAAAGCCAGGTCCAAAAACTACTGGAGTATGCATAACTGTCAATTTTTCATTTTGACTTTATAAAACATATCTTTGCATTTTTAATAAAGTGTTAGAGTTGATAAAAATGACTGACAGATTCATGTGTTTTCCTTCAACCATCTGTCAAAAGGCTCCCTATGAAATTCAACTCTACTATCTATAATTTTTGGGGAAAAAATTCGTCTTTAGAAAAATAGATTTCACAATTGGTATTCTGTTTTAATCTTTTTATTTAAACTTAAATATAATAGCTAACTTATCTGTATTTACTGTATACTTAATTTTCCTCCAAATGTCTATTTATAAGTAATTTTTCAACTTAATTTTCTTTCTCTAACAACCTCATCATTTTTTTACCTCTTATGCTGGTAGTTGTAGAAACACATACACACACACACACACATTCGCACAAACACATGTATGTTCTGATCTTTGCATTTTCTACTCAGAATCATTTCAGATGAAGTTTACTTTTACTGGTAGACTTAAAATGAATATCTAAATAAAAATAATAAGAAATTAAATTGTTATCTGCCAAAATATAAGTAAGTTTTTGTAGTAAATGTAAACTGAATACAATAACCTTTTTCCTGTATTTTAAACCATTTCCTTCAAGTTGATGTGCGGCATATTTCTTACCCATGATTATTTAAAATCTTATTTTGAACATCAGTACACTGACATGCTCCCTGCTGCACACTGAATGAATATGTGACCTTATATTCTGATCTAAATTACTGAAGAAAATTCAAATAAAAATTAAACCTTCTTTAGATATTCATACAGTGAGGCAAATAAAATGATTTGGAATAATTAGAGTCTGTATGTTATGTTCATTTTATATCAAGTGCTGAATAAAATTATCCTAGACCTTTGCAAGATAAGTAGGTAGCGACAGTTGTGTCATTGCAATAAATACATCTAAATATCCTAAAGAAAAAAACATTAAGAATGTGTGATATGGGCCGGTGAGATAGCTCAGCGGCATAAGCGCCTGCCTGGCAAGTGCAAGGTCCTGAGTTCGACTCCCGGTACCCACGTACGAAAAAAGGGCCGGTGACATCGCTCAGCGGCACGGGCGCCTGCTGGGGCACGAGGTCCTGAGATTGACCCCCGGTACTCACAAAAAAAAAATAAATAAAGAATGTGTGATAATAATAGTTGCTTCTGTAGTTCACTATTTTATGGCTTTCCAGTAATTTAAGTGATCTTTTTTCTAGGCAAAAATGTTGGTGTGAAAGTTGAAATTAATTCAAAGTTTGATACCTCTAAGAGTTTATGTCATACAGCAGACTACAAATATGCTGACTGTTTGCTATTGCTAGATTATGTTTTGCAAGATCTTTGAGGAAACATATCACATCATCTACAGAGCAATCCACGAGAGTTGCTTTCAGTAAGTGATGAGGAATTTTTAAATAGGTGTGAGACTCTCTACAAATCAGGGAGCATCTGAAGTCTCCCACAGCAATACCCAAATGATGAGGGTAAGTTGCTAGTAGCTACAATGATCGGCCAAGGTAAATGTCAAGTTACTTTCATGTCACTGAGACACGATACCCAACACTCACCATTTAAGAGGAAAGGTTTATTCTGGCTCACAGTTTGTAGAGGTTTTAATCCATAGTCCCTGGCTCCAAGGCAGGGCAGCATGACAGAGGGGCCTGGCAGAGGAGAAAGAGCTCATGAAGTGGCAGTAGGAAGCTGAGAGAGAGGTAAAGAATGGAGAGGGGGAAGAGATAAACCTAGCCCACACCCCCAGTGATCCACCTCCTCAAACCAGGCTTTACCTCTCAAAATCACATTTACCTGTAAACACATCAGTGGATTAATCCATAATCCAATCACTTCCCAAAGGCCCCACTTATATGAGCATGAGGCAATGGGGGTGCATCCAGATATAAACCATAGCAGTAGAGTTACATGTGGTTTCAATTTAATGCTATTGTTAGCACCTGTATATCTCCACAATATTTACTCTCTCACCTCAGTTTGCACAGATTCTCAAAGGCAGAGGTGTGAAAAATCCTGAAATATTTTCTAGACAGAACCTAAAAAATGGCAATTTAAGGGGGCCGGTGAGATGGCTCAGTGGCTTAAGCGCCTGCCCGGCAAGCGCGAGGGCCCGAGTTCGACTCCCGGATCCCACATACGAAAAAGGGGCCGGTGATATCGCTCAGCGGCACGGGTGCCTGCTGGCGCGCGAGGTCCTGAGGTCGACCCCCCAGTACCCACCAAAAAAAAAAAAAATGGCAATTTAAGAAAAATGTCTTTCTAGGAAAGTGTGCCTATGAGAACTTGGGCAAAATCATTATTTTCAGAAGAACAACTTTAAGAATACATTCATAGAGGAAAAATAATCCTAATATCTATGATAATAAAAAATCAGAAACCAGAACAAAAACACTCAGATGAAATGAAGATTCTATTTATAAATGAATTAGCATATTTGATATTAGATTTACATTTTAAATATAAACAACACACTTTAGAGCATTTGATTCCCACATATTACTAGATATTAGAATCAGTTTGAGTACTTTTTAAAGATAAGCCCTTAATTTTTTTTCCATGATTCCTGTAATTTTTGATTCACTGATTTCCTTCTTCAGCTGATACAATACCTTTATAAAAGCTTTTTTTTTTTTTTTTTTTTGTGACTACGTTGCGCTTGCGAGCAGGGGCTTGCACCGCTGACCTATATTACTGGCCCATTTTTCCTTCGTATGTGGGTACCGGGAGTCAAACTCAGAACCTCGTGCTTGCCAGGCAGGCGCTTATGTGGCTGATCTATCTCACTGGCCCATAAAAGCTATTTTAAATAAGATATATAACAATCGTTTTGATTGCCACAATAAAATAAACAATAACAATAAACAGCAATAAATTAAAGAATAACACTACATTTTAAGGATAAGTTAGGACTTAACACTTAAAACCATTTTCCCCAGAATATCAAGGGAGGCACTGATTTTGACAAAAACTATGTTAATGAAGAACATATAATATAGAGTGACATTAAAGAGTGTTATGCCTAAATGAATTTACAATTTATTTATTGTTATTATTAGTTATGATTTTGTACAAACTTCTGCAATAACAAAACATTAAACATTAAGGGGAAAATACATAGAAATAAATATCTACACATTTAAATGCATATGTAGATACACAAATAAAGATAATCATGCCAAGATTTAGAAAAATATTACTTCTTAAAACTTATAAAAAGAAGCAATCATTTGTAGTCAAAAGGCATAAATAATTATTTTACGAATATTAAAACTTGTGCATCAAATTTTGTGATGCACTCTAAGTTTTATTTTTGTTATTCAAAAAAATAGAAATATGAGAATGACTTTTGTAGGATACCTATATAACTAATAGATATAAATCATTTTTAAATTTAAATATTCATAGTAAGTAATAAAATCACAGCTAATAATAATAGTTTCATGACAAACTAATCTCCTTGTGGTTATTTCAAGGAGATCACATTTTACAGGTTGTGTTAATTTCATTTCCATTTAAATTAATGATATTTTCCTTGAGGAGGTCATCACTGACATTTTTATGTTCAAGAAAATAAAATAACAAAGAAATTTTTTTAAAAAAACCTCTCGTGCGCTTTTAAAGGATGAAATCCCATGTGCTCATTCCTTTATTAATGACTGGGAGATACGGAATTGCTTTTTCATATCTGGAAAATATTTAAAAATCCTAAATCATATGTCCTACCTATTAAAAAACTTCATAACACATGAAACAAGCTATGCCAACATAAAAAAGGAAAATAGCAAGAATCAAGCCTGGTGGTTTACAATATAGGTTTTTATGTGTGTGTGTGTATCTTGGCATTAAAACTCCCTGATTATGTGATGGTTTGATATGTGAAAAGTAGCTGAAACAAAAAGAAAAAGCACACACAAAGACATACTTTTTAAAAGCAATTTTTTTCCATATTTGTGTTATGGTTTATATCTAGATGGTCCCCAAGAGTCTTGTGCACTCATAGGTAGGACTTTTGAAAGGTGACTGGATTATGGGGGCTGACATCTGACTTGCTAGTAGGCCAGGTCTGGTCTGACTAGGCGGGTCACTGGGCAAGGCCTGGAAAGTTGATCTCCCTCCCGGGCTCCTCCCTTCATCTTTCTCTGCTTTCTGGGTGTCAGGCAGTGAGTAGTTTCTCCTTTGCTGTGCCCCTTTGCCATGACACTCTGCCTTGGAGCCAGCCAACTGCAGACTGAAACCTCTACAAACTGAGCCAAAACAACCTCTCCTCCTTTAAACTGTAGGTAATCAGGTATTGTGTCTCAGTGATGAGAAAGTAACTAAGACAATCGGTAATGTAAAAATGTGTTATATCAAGATTGATATTATTATTTACTTAATAAACGTATGATCAACCAATATAAAGATGAACCAAGAAAATAATTTCCTAAGAAAAAAGAAAAAACTTTTGAAATCATTACTCTTAGATATATCTATTACTTAGTAAGCATTGCATTTCTATATCTGATTAATCCCCAAAGCTTTCATTTTGAAAAGTAAATTACTTTTCTAAAACTTGTTTTCAGAGTCAAATATTTAATATTCTAGGCTTACAAAAATGTACAGAATGTCCATTAATACAAGTGAATTTTGGAAATGGATATATATCAGTTATTATCAAAACAATATGAGTTTTTCTCAAGTTTTACCTATATTAGAAATCCACCATGATTTCTAACATCACTGAGCAGTATTTATGGCAAAACCATTTTAATCTTAACTTTCCATATAGCTTCTTAAATTTATTTTCAAATAAAATGTTGTATCATTCTTTTTGTGAGAATAATTATCTCAGATATGATTTTTCTCATTTTCTGACTAATTCTTTCAAATGATGTCCTAAAGTATCTCTCTCTGATGTCGAGTGACAGGTGACAGGTGTTGTCAGCAAGAAGTCTGATGACTGAGAGATGTGTTTGTCTTCTAACAGATTCAATAAAGCATAAAGGAGAGGCAAAGCAGCAGCAGTATTTGCAACTTGGGAAGCCTCTGGCAAACCCCTTTGCACGATGTGAAATCTCTGAATATTCTAATTGAGGCACAGATACTTACAGTCTGCACTGTTGTGTTCTTAAAGCATTCAGCCAAGATGCCTGGTGGCATATTATTATCTAGAAACAGTGCTACATACCAGAATGAGGCCCAGTTCCATCGCATTTTTTCTTTTTTCGTACTACCAAAAGTAGCGGTGGCCCAGTGTAGTTAGAAAATGACAAAAATTTATCTTAAAGGAATGTTATCTCTTATTTCCTGTGCAACTTTTGAAACTGTGCTGTATCTTCCCAGCAGCACACATCTCGAGCCCGCTGTGAGTCGTTACACCCTCAGCAAGACTTCCTCCCCTCTTCCTCCCACCTTCATTTAGTTCCCCTAAAAAAACACTGTGTGTCATGTGCTCATTTTCTGCAGCCCTTGGATCCTGAGTGTTGCCCCAACGGAAACTGACCAATTCTGTAATAAGCAAGCTCTTCAATTAGCCACACTGTCACCTGTGATAATACAAATTCTTCTTTGTGATTCTAATCATCAGCTGTCATTCAATAATGCCAGGTTTTGGCAAAACACTCTGTGGAATTTTTCATCCATCTGTCCAGTCTTAGAAATGACATTCTATTACTTTCCTTTGGACACATGTTGTCTTTAAATAAGCCATATGCATAACAAAAGAATGTCTTGGCTTCTAGTAGAAAGTTGTATAGTGGAGAAGGGACATTTTACTATATGTTTTGTAAACCGTATGATATTGAGGGCTATTACTATTCAACTCTAGGCCAACAATACTTCAGTGTATTTATTAAAGATATTAAACACTGTTAACAAAAACGCAGGTCTTTCTTTTATCAACTGCAAATTTGTTAGCAGAAGAAAAAATCTATTCAGCATATAATATTTATATTGAAAATACTTAAAAGAGTAACTAATGAAGCCACTTACTGTCCAAATTTGAGTAATAATTGTACTGAAAAACTGTGGGAATGCCAGTATGTGCTTTGAAAATAAGCATTTTCAGTAAGTGCATCAGAGCAGTTAGAACTAAACTAACAGCAAGAACTTCAGAAATCTGTGTTCTTATTGATCCTAACCTGCATGGTTTTACATGGAAAATGCCTACAGACACTTCGAAAGCAATGATCCATAGCAAATGCAAAAAAAAAAAAGAGTAGCTCTTCAAAGACAAGTATTTTAACTAGACTGACCGTATAAGTGATCCTCCTGAAATGAAATACTTCTGAGAATGAAAAAGGCCGTCAGTAGTCATGGTGTTAGAAACACAAAGATAAAGCTGAACTGTCAAATAAACTGACATGTATGCCCTCTGTATTTCTACCTATTGTTCCATAGACCTTATATGAAAAAATAAGATTCCCTATTGCATAAAGAATAAATTATTTCAGATACTCTCACAATATGGCCCTAACCAACATTCCATTTTTGTTATCACCTCATTCTACCACGACACTATTTTATGAATATCTTGGCCTACATGTGCGGGCTGGCCATGCTCTTTTGAATGCCTCACTTTGATAGGAGTTCTAGTTTCTGCTTAGGATGACATCCTGTAAATTAATCTACTAACAATAATTTGCTCCCATAACTCAAGGTTAAGTTAATTTATGTCTTTTGATGGCAAATACCAGTGACCCTTTAGGCTTTTCCCTTATGTCATGGAATGGAACAAAGCAGTCAATTAGCAAGGAAGCTCTGAGGAATAATTTCTCAGTCTGTCTCTCTTTGCATTTTTGTTCCTAAATAGATGGTTGTCCCACACTCCTTTTATTACTGAGAATTCATCTACTTCTATATTATTTGACTGAATTTTTTTTTTGTGTGTGTGGGTACCAGGAGTCTACCTCAGGACCTCGCGCACCAGCAGGCGCCCATGCCGCTGAGTGATATCACCGGCTCTTTTTCGTATGCGGGTACCGGGAGTCGAACTCAGGACCTCGCGCTTGCCAGGCAGGCGCTTATGCTGCTGAGCGATAACACCAGCCCTTTTTTTCCTTTATGTGGGTACCGGGAGTCGAACTCAGGACCTCGTACTTAACAGGCAGGCACTTATGCTGCTGAGCTATCTCACTGGCCCAGACCCAAATTTTGAAAGGAAAACTTTTGGTAAACTTTAATAAGCATCTTTGAGATGAATCAGTAATTGTAAATAACAGCACTCAAGAAAGTGTAACAGATGAATCTGGAAAACATTAATCAAAGAACAAATTTCATGAAAAAAGAAACCGCCATTATCAGTGGGCCCCCTTAATCTGAAAACGAACATGATATAGCAAGCAGCATGACCAGTACGGCACTGTTTAAACTTCACCCTCCTTATGATATCTTCTCAGATGGTTCCAAAAAGAATTGAGTTCTCCACATATTTTCATGAAATACTCTTTTGTTGATTGTCACTGAGCTCTATCTGTTGAATTATCAGTTATGTTTGAATTTGTCTCCACTGCTGGATTATGAACTTCTGAACTACTATGACTTTGTCTTATTCATCTTGCTGTAATGCATGGTACAGGGATTTAGCCCTTAGCAGATGTTCTATATTTTTTTTTTACATTGAATTGATAAGTTATTAAGCTGTAACAGTTCAACATAATATTGGAAATGACAATTTAAACATGAAGCCAACAGTCATTTCACTCTACAGTATTTAATAATAAATCATCATTTATCTCACCTCTCATACCTTCCTTTGATTTGTTATTCTTATGCTAGACAGGACAATTGAAAGAATAGATGTGTACTAGGAAAAAATGTTAACAGGATACTAATGGCATGAGTAGTGGAAGTTAGAATAGCATTGATCAGTTTTCTGTTGTTGTTTTGCTTTTACATTGCTGGATATTGTACGTAGTAGGCAGGAGCTCTACCACTGAGATACATCCCCAGTCTTTTTTGTTTTGTTTTGAGACAGGGTCTCACAAATTTACCTAGGCTGGCCTTGAACTTGGGATCTTCCTGCTTCAGAGTCCTGAGTAACCTGGATTACAGCCATGTGATAACCTCAATAACCTGTGTTAAATTAATATAAACTTTTCCCCAGTTTGAAGACAATTCATTATAATTTCATAGAGAATGTTAATCTAATAACAAGAATGGGGAAAGGTCTTACTATAAAGAGGAAAGATACTATTACGGCTTGAATAAACTTGTCAGTAAAATACAAATGAGTTAAGAGGGGAAACAAACACCCAGCTTTTATCAATCCTCATAGAATTTTGAATACCAGTTAATAAATTTATTTATTTTTTAAATTTTATTACCCTATATCTAAAAGATTCATTTTATCTTTTATTAGTGCATATTTACAGTACATCATGATTATATTTATTTTGGGGCATTGGTACATGTACAGAACACATCTTAATTCTTATAGAATATCTTAATTCTTAGAGAATGTTATGCTTAAAAAGAATGTAAGCATGTATCTTCTTAAAAGAAAACTCAGTAAAACATGGACCGTTACCCTCATAAAACTGAAAATTCAAAAGTACCAAAGGACGAAAAATCATTACAAGAATGTACAAAGGAAAAAAATACAGGTCAGGCTTAATCAGAGTTATCATAAGGATTAATATGGAATTCAACTGGCAATATATCACAAGCCATATTTTGCCATTAGAGTTATGTACGAATTTTTGTAGGTTCTTGGCATGGCTAGTTTTGGTATTTCCCTTTCGGAAAAAATAGGTGGGGGGAGGGCAAATCTTGCCCCATTTAAGTTATACTAGTATCTAAACTCTTTAAATATTTACTTCTTTCAGAAATATTTTAAGTTTCAGGGAGTACTGTTCACATTTTAATGTAACTAAACTCCTTTATTTTCAGATGATGGTTTCTAATAAGTGCTTTGGTGCTGGTTACCAATTTTGTGTTCTTCCAATAGAAAATCTTACTGGGGAGACCCAGAACAGCCGGGACCTGAGTACGTGGACACACACATGCCTTTGGCGGCAGACACCCAGAACTCTGAGACCCAGGACAGCCGTGCTGGGTGTGTGGGTGTACACATGCCTTTGGAGGGAGGAGTAATCAGTGAGACCAGAAACATGGAAGTGTCTGAAACAGCGGTGAGGAGCCCACAACTGGGCTTTGGAGAACTCTTAGCCGCAATCCAGAGGCCAAGATCACCTCCATACCCAGCATAATTTCCAAGGAAAACTTGGCTGGACTACATAGCACATTTCTGGGATCTGACATGGATACTATCACACAACTATAAATACCAGAGGTATTTTACTACTTTATTCTCCCTTGTTTGTCTAATTGGCTATCCCTTTCCTGTCTGGTTGGATGTCATCTTGTTTTGTATTTTGTGGTTATTTTTGTTTTTGGGTTTTTTTTTTCTTTTTTCTTTTCCTCCTCTGCTTTCTCTGGTCTCCTTTTTATTATTTCTTTTCTTTTCTTTTTTGTTCTCCTTCTCTTTCTTCCTTCTTTTTTTCACTGTTTAGGTTTCTTACCTTTTTCATTTTCTTCTATTGATCTTCTTTCTCTCTTTCCTCAACTACTTCTTGAATTTAAACTTTCAAGTGAGTAAACATTGTCTCTTCCCTTTCTGATTGCTCCTTCATATTCTATTTCATTCTTTCCCTCATGTGTCCTCCAGTTTCTCAAAACTTGGATGATCATCCTTTGACCTCCAGGCTGACTCTACCATATTTGACCACATACATCACTTTATCTTTTAACCACCCCCCCACACAGAAGGGAAAAAACCACTCCACTAAGGGGAAAATTACTGTATACAAGTACATGATATACATTTGATTTGTTATATAACTTTAGAATTTGCTCCTGTGGTTGGAGGTAGCGGGTTAATTGTTACCATAGTGTGTCAGTAGTTAAGCTGTACTTGAAACTATTGTTATTACTAACTGTACTAATTTGGCAAGGATATCATACATGTTATAATAAGTTTTTCTCCCCTGTATGATAACACTGTGATTGCATGGGGTCCTAATCATCACCAGAGCCCAGCACCAAAGGATTGGGTGCTGACCCAAATAGTAACTGCATCCTTTACAAATTGAGAAGATAGGTTCTTGAGATAGTTATAAAGAACAACCTACATCTAGAGGACACCCCTGAAGAACAGACATGTCCTACGGTAGCCTCAATACTAGTGATAAAGCTTATCAATCATAGGAAATCAGCAAGCATCATCATAAAAAACAAAATAAAATAAAAAAGGGAAAACAGGAAGTGACAAGACACAGATGCAAAATGCAAAACTGGTTGTCTACATGCCAAAGACTAAAACTAGACCCATGTCTACTTCCATGCACTAAACTAAAGTCAGAATGTATCAAAGATCTAAATAGTAAAACAGAAACACTAAATCTACTGGAAGAGAAAGAAGGTAGAAATCTTGAAGGCATGGGGGTAGGCAGAGATTTCATGAACAAAACCCAAACTGCATAGGAAGTACTCCAAAGAATCAACAACTGGGATCTCATCTTATTAAAAAGCTTTTGCACATAAAAGAAATCACCCACAGAGTGAAAATACAACCCACAGAGTGGAAAAAAAAATTAGCCAACAGTTCCTCAGACAAAGGACTTCTATACAGAACATATGAAAAATTGAAAAATATCAGATCCCCCAAATTCAAAGACCCAATCCAAATGTGGGCATCTGAGATGAAAAAGCACTTCTCAGATGAAGAAATACAAATAGCATATAAATATATGAATAAATATTCAACATCATTTGTCATTTGAGAGATGCAAATTAAAACAACACTGAGATTCCATCTCACCCCAGAAAGAGTGGCTATCATCACGAATTCAACCAATAACAAATGCTGGTGGGGCTGTGGGGAAAAAGGAACCCTTCTCCACTGTTGGTGGGAGTGTTGACTGGTGCAAAAAACTCAAAAAACTAGGATTAGAGATCCCATTCAATCCAGCTATTCCCTTTTTGGGTATCTTCCCAGAAGAATTAAAAACATCATACCACGGCGATATATGTGCACCCATGTTTATAGCAGCACAGGTTGTAATAGATAGGTCTTGGAAACAACCCAAATGCCCATCAACTGAGGAATGGGTAAAAATGATGTGGCTTTTTTATAGTGGAGTACTACTCAGCTATAAAGAAGGATATACTTGAGACTTTTATAGGTAAATGGATGCAACTGGAGACCATACTCATAAGTGAAATAAATCAGACTCATGTGTGTAAACATCATATTGTCTGCATAATGTAGGAAGCCGTAAAGTAAATAAGATCCAAAATGTACAATAAATATTGGAAAATGGGAAGAAACTTTTTAAAAGGAAAGAGAAACTGGGATGGGGAAAGGAGAAAAGAAGGAAGGGAAAAGTAAAAGTATATATATATATATATATATATATATATATATATATATATATAGTAGTTAAGCTAGTTATACTACTTATTTCTCTTAGCTCATTGAAAAGAAAGGTTTAGACTTACATTGTTTGATCAATTTTTCATGCCTATGTCTTATAATCTGAGCAATTACTTTGAAGATAACAATATGCAATGTATTAACCATTGCTACTCTCCTATTATCTTGTTTTGAAATTTTGAATTATTGTTTTAATATTTTTTCTCTTTAAAAAAAATCTTATTGGTTATTCAAGACAACATTTGTACATATCCCTATGGGGAATCTAAATCATGAAACCAAACAAATGGGGGTTGTGTGGCAGTATACAGCAGTGATTAAAAAGGGGAGAAAGTTAGGAGAAAAAAGTGGCACACCAAACAAAGAAAAAAATGTATTGTAGAAAGTTTTAGTCCAATACACCACTTAATATTCAAAACAATTTTTATTTTCACTATAATTAACTATAAAATATATAAATAATATTGATGTATACATGCTATTATACAATTATACATGTATGATACATAAATGTTAAATAATATTCATCAGTGATATAATTATAAATTATGTAAATTGAAGTATTGTGAAGTGATTTTCTCTAAAGTTCAAGAATGAGTTAATATTTCTAGCTGGGAAAATTTTGTTGTATTAAATCTCATGTTAAGTATGTGATAAATTTTTTCATTGAACTTCTGTCCAGCTCTGAGCTGAAACAAGAAATGAACACATAAGTAACAGGGATGGAAGGAGTAGTTATAGTAGCATGAGAAATGCAGAAAACTACTTTTTCTCAAATGCATTGCAGATATTGTTCAGCAGTTCATCTGCACAAAAATAAAATGTGAACCCCTATAAAACAACAAAGGACAGTAAGTATTTGTCAAGCAAGTTAAAGTTCCCTTAGGCCTATTCAATCTTTTATAAGATATTTTCCCCTCTTAGGATTAATAAGAAGTTTACAGAGGGTTGTAGAGTTTTTTTGAATCATTCATTCAACAATCTAGCTTTTGTTACATGCATTTCTTTAAACCATTATTAAAAGGTATTTAAAAATACATTAGATTATTTGGAAAACTAGGGCATCTCATGGAAAAAGACAAACTTGACCATTAAAAATTTTATATTTTAAGTACTCATATCAAAATTGTTTTTCTTTTTGGTGTTTGTATAGTAAATGACCTTATTCTCCTTGTAACTTTAAAATCTTTTATTGGTGTAAGGCTAAACACCACAAATAAATTGTATTTGGCATATTTACACATTTGAAGATCTTTGTGATTTATATTTATGAATACATAATGATTTGAAATTTACATTTTTTTAAGTTAGCAGTAATTTTGACAAGATATTATTACAGCTTGAGATATAAAGCTTTTGTTGCTGTACTTGGAAAGACATTGTAACAGTCTAAGAATACGAGTTTCCAAGGACATGATAGTTTTTCCTTTTTTGTTCTACATTTTAACTGAGTGCTTAGAACAGTCTAGTATATAGTAGGTCTCCAATACATATTTGCCAATAAATGGAAGAGTAAATAAATAAATGAGTGATGGCCTACATATTAAATTGTAGTACACACAGATTGAAGACTGATCCTATAGTTTAGTCAAAAGATTTAGTTCCAAAACGTGAGGCAATCTAAACCCCAAATGAGTTTCAAACACAAAATTTCATATTTGGTCTATAATCTTCCTCTGATAGAAGATGTTTTATTAATTTTTTAAAATTTATTGGTAAAATATGAGTAGAAGGTTATGAGAGACACTGAGGACTACGGAATTTCCACAGTGACTTCAACCTATTTCTTTACCCTGTAGCTGCTCCACACTGTGCCCCTAGCAGGTGATCTTAGGCTGTAATTCTCCTTCCTAAAAATACAAATATCCCAAACAAGAACTACTAATCTGCAAAAAAAATAATACCTCCCTCTTCATAGGATCAGCCTCACTGCATCTAGTTCTCTTCTACTGAAGGCTTGTGAAAGAGTTATATTTGCTTTCCCAAGATAAACCCTCAGTTCTTTAGGAGTTTCCTATGCCTCTAATTTTAAAATAAATATTTGTCCTTATGATGTTATGTTTGCTTTCCCTCCATAAAAGGACCATTCACTTCAGAGCTAGAATTAGCCTTAGATATCTGTGCACATGAACAGTCAGTGAACAGGAAATATGTTCAGTGGAGACTTAACTGCTATGAGGAAGGTCCTGACAACAAAACAGCTCTACTGTTTTTTAATTTATGGATATAAATCCCTGAACTACTAGCATAAAATATAGGTATAAACTTCAAAATTAAAGGGAAAACTAAAATTAGACATTTTTACTTTGGGGATTTTTTTAGTGCATAAAATGCCTTGTTAGTTTTTATCTCCTCTCAGTTACTTTTTCATATGAAATAATTACTTTTTCTTTCTGGGCACAATTATTTAAAAATAAATCATTCTTTAAAGGTGTCTGTGCTTGGATTTTATAAGTCCTCTGCAGGAGGAAGAGTATTTTAAGTGGAAAATAAGTAGACACTTTTGTATCATCTTTCTAGCAGCTTCTCTGATAGTACATAAAGTCAACCTAGAGTCCTGTGGCAATCACTGGCACATGTATATAGTATGGGAGAAAGAGTCAGAACCTAAGGTCACCTAACAGGGGCACAGTGTGGAACAGCTACACTGTGGAAGTTCTGAAGAGATATAGAAAGATAGATTATATTAGATAGATAGATAGATAGATAGATAGATAGATAGATAGATAGGTAGATAGATATCTTTAGAAAGAGAGAGAGAAAGAGAGAAGCTGTGCTCCCTATGCTTGGTCCATCTCAGTGTTTACAGAGTAGGAAGCTGCCAACCATGCTTTCTGCTAACCTCACTGGTGCCACTATGACCACTTGGGGTCTAGAAAGTATCCTCACCCTGATCACTGAGAACACCCATGTAACTGACTTCATCCTCTTTTCTGTGAGCATCTAAGGATAAAGTGACCACCATACTCTATCCAGCAGAGTATTTCTGAGGTAAATCACTTACCAGTCACTTGACCAATTGCTAAATCCATCATGTCTTGATAATGGACCCATATGTAAACCTCTGAAGTCATTCATCTTTTCCTGAAAATTTATCCTCAAACTAAACCTCTACACCCTTTTTCCATGCGCTCTAAGCATTTCTTTTACTATAAGAGAAAATTTTAAAGCCAACTGTTTTTATAGAAGCTACCTCAACCACTTCACTGAGAGCAGCCCTCTTCATCTTCTTGCTATTACTGGATCTTTGTCCTTTCTTGGGACCTTGATTTCCCTAGAACTTTCTAGAATGAAGATTTTTCATACCACATGGCTGCAGTTTCAAAAGACAGCTAACAGCCTACTTTTTCCTCAAAGCTTCTTCCAGACTCTTATCACAAAATGCTCACATTAAAAGCTTGCTCTTATACACTGAGGGCAGTCTGAACTCCAAGTTTTTTTTTTTTTTTTCCTTTGCGGGTACCAGGGGTCGACCTCAGGACCTTGCGCGCCAGCAGGCACCTGTGCCACTGAGCAATATCACCAGCCCTTTTTTCATATGTGGGTTCTGGGAGTCAAACTCAGGCCCCTCACGCTTGCCAGGCAGGCGCTTATGCCCCTGAGCCATCTCACCGGCCCTAAACTCCAAGTTTAACAGTCATTACTGACTTCCTGTTTACATTTTCTCTTTTGGAGAGGGTATGTTAATTCTGGCTCAGGCTACTGTTATACACTATAGCTCTATTATTCAAACAGAATGACTCAAACAATGACCTATTTTTCTAGGTATTTTTAAATTTCTTATTTTTTATTCCTATTATTTCTATTCTCTTTTTAGCTCCCCAAGCTCATGGCCATGGCCACATTGAAAAACTTTTGCTAATTCCAAAATATTCTATTCTTAAAATGGTAAACAAAAAATATCAATTTCCAAAAATTACCTGCTATCTGTCTGGATCTTTATGTGGTCACCCCAGCAAGGCCTGTTCTTCAACTTCCCAGGGACTCCAGAGTCTTATTCCTTTTACATCCTTCTAATTGCTTGTACTTTCTTGCCTCTATAGTAACCTCATCAATTTTTTGATATATTTTACTCCATTTTTTTCAGTGTCAACTGTGACTTTCTATCTCTCTGACATTGCCACGTAGCAAAATCTAACTTTGAATCTGTCAATACTCAGTATATTTACATCTATATCTAGAATGTTCAGCAGCTCTGTTTTGCAAATGAGGGCCAAGAGATAAAGGTGTGAGATACAGAAGAGGCAAAGAGAAAGTAAAAAAATTAAATTAAGATGTATTATATACATGTATCAACTCCCCACAAGGATCATAACCATTATGTACTGCAAACATGTACTAGTAAAAATTAAAATTAAAAAAGAAACATACTGCTATAGATTAACTTTCTATAAAGTTGCGCACAAGTTTAGACAAATTCTTTAAGCTGGGACATAGAAATACAAAATACTGGTTTACAGAAGACTTTCCAAAGAATAGCAATGAAAAACTAACAAAACAAAACAAAATCTTTTTTTTTGTTCAATTTTCCTATGTACTTTTTTTTTTCTAGAGACTGGATTTCACTATGTAGTTCAGGCCAGCCTTGAATTCACTATGGAATCCATGCTGGCGTTGAATTCACAGTGATCCTCCTGGCTCAGCCTCCCAAATGCTGGGATTACAGGTGTGCACCACCATGCCCAGCTCATATGTACTCTTGCAAGTTTGATCTGTTTTTTAATTCTTGATAGTCTTTATCCTAACTTACAAAAGAAAGACATCCCACCCACCTATCTCAGATCATTCCATTCTGTATTTTCATGAAGATATTTTCCAGGTCCTCCACACTGGTAAACTTCCTAAATGATTGTTCAAGAAGCTATAAACATTGTCTTCCTTTTTTGCCAATTATCTGTTATGGTTTGAAACAGTACATAAAGGGCATTTTCCCTAGATTGTCATGTTTGGAATGCATGTATATGATAATGTTTAGTTGGGCTAATTATTTTTTAATTTAAAAACATTTTTTCCTTCTTTTGCAGACTATTTTCAATAAATGCTTTAAACAGAATATGTATTTGTCTTGTCTTTCTCTAGATAATATTCAATAAAGTGCCATGATACTAATGAGAACATCAATGAGAAACACTAAAAGTTAGAAATGTTTCTCATTATTACCCATATATTTGAACAAAATGTTTTCAAATATTCTTAATTCTCATCCCTAAATATGTCACTATTTGGAACAAAATTACCTTCAAAAGCTAAAGTACAGATTTTATACTTCATGCACCTTTTTACTTTTATTTTATTTATTTATTATTTGAGTGGGTGCTGTGTGTGTGGTGCTGGGGATCATACCCAGGGCCTTGTGCATGCAAGGCAAGAACTCAACCACTAAGCCACATCCCCAGCCCTCCTTTTTATTTTTATAAGTAACTTATTTTCCAAAATGTCTTAAAAATTTTAAAGTATATTTGGTATTAATGATAAAACCGCTGCATAAATTTTGTAGATTCCACGTAGTTGAAACCTGTTTTAAAATTGCATTACATGGAATCTATATTCCAATATAGCCAGTATTCATCCTATTTCATCTTTGAAATGATTTTTATCTTTCAATATCTATAACATAAAAAACTGATTTTTTTAAACTTATGTATTTTTAACCTTTATTAAAATGCATAGGAAATGTTTGAAAATGTAGTCACATGAAATTAATGCAATTAATTCTGATTTACATACAGAGGTTTTAATTTTTCCCCAAAACTATAATCCAAATTTATTTATTTATTTATTTATTTATTTATTTATTTATTTATTATTTGTGTGTGTGTGTGTGTGTACCAGGGGTCAACCTCAGGACCTTGCGTGCCAGTAGGCACCCGTGCCACTGAGCAATATCACCAGACCTTTTTCTGTACGTGGGTTCTGGGAGTCGAACTCAGGACCTCGCGCTTGCCAGGCAGGCACTTATGCTGCTGAGCCATCTCACCGGCCCTATAATCCAAATTTAGATAGACATACTCACACATTTTCTGAAGGAATTTTATTAATTTTTATTATATCTTGGTGCATTTATAATAATGTTCACTATATATAATATTATTATAAAAGAAATTATGATAAGTAATCTTGATTTATTATCACTGTTTTCTAACTTGTCATGCAATATAATATTTCTAATTTATTTACATTTTAAGTCAATTTTTTGAGTCAGAAATTTTGCAAGACATTTAATATTTTTGTCAGTTTTTAAAACATTGCTCCTAAGAAAAGTTACTAAAATATTGTTTTAATAGAAAACCTTAGATTTATTTTATGATTGAAAGTTATTAAGGGGCCTGCTGAAGTGGCTCACACTTGTAATCCCAGCACTCTTGAGGCTTTTGCAGGAGGATCACAAGGTTTTGCCCGATCTGGCCAAGTGAACAACTTAACAAAACCCTTTATTAAAAGAAAATAATTTAAAAGTGTTGGTGACATAGTTCTGTGTGAAGGCACTAAGTTCAAACCCCAGTCACACACACACACATATGTTATTCTGACCCAATGAATTGTTTTGCCAAAGGACTGGTTTTGCTAACTCAAGTATATAGGAAATATTCTTCACATAATGAATAAATCTAAGGTAAAATAAGTTTTTGAAAAAAACTTTTATGAAATGCTTATGAGTTTTTAAGAGTTCATGAGAAATTAGAAGAATGTTTACAAAAATTATTATATGGTAGTAATTATATAAATGTAGTAATTATATAAATATTATTTTTTCCAAGATTTCTGAATATATGATTTTGAGCAAAATATTTCCAGTGAAGGAATAGCAAGTAGAGTTGATTCTCATTTATCATAGTTGTATTCTATAAAGTCACCATAAAGGCTGAATTATTGATTGCTGAATCACTGTTCCTAAGGGAAACAAAGAGTTAAGTAGAGCCTCTGGTCACAGCACTTTCATAAATGAAGCAATAAATAGCATTGAACTCACAGCCAACAGCACTGCAACTCATGCACAGATGAAGTTTCTCTAACACACACGTTTCCCTTCATAAGGTACATCCCAGCCTTCGGGAACACTAGAAAGCATGTCAGTCCTGTGCTTGGGGACTATTTTAAGCAGAAAAAAATACAAATCAAAATGCATCAGAGTTCAAGAAATAAAAGTGATGCTGAATATATAACAGGTAATTCATTTATAATTTGTGACCTGAAACAAGAAAGGAAACCATCATTCTGTTTGACCACAGCTGGAAACATTGCTGTCAGACAATTCAAATTTGTTACCATTCTAAAAATGCCTATGAATAACAATAAAGGTACCATCCATATTGATTTGATGGTAATAAATAAATGTTAGCAAATAGGTAAATTCACAAATAAAAGAATCCATGCAGAATTGAGGGTTGACTCTATTTTGGTATAGCACACAAGCAAAAACTTCTCAGCCACTACTCCATTGGATGTACCATTCTGGGGGCAATGTTCCTCCTGGTTCAGCCTCACAGAGTGCTGAATTACATTTTTATAGAGTAATCCTCATATATGTCCCTATTGTTGTCTGATTTCTACAGTGACTATTACACACCTTTCTTACTTGCCTCAAACTTTTGAAATAAAACCTTCTGTCATTCTCATAATTTTGCCTTCTGAAACTTGATAGATGTTTTATTTTTTTTCTAATACTCAAAATCCCTATCAAGCTGGGCATGGTGGCATACACCTGTAATCCCTTGGAAGGCTGAGGCACAAGGATCAATGCAAGTTCAAGGCCAGCTTGGTCTACACAGTGAGTACAAGGCCAGCCTGAACTAGACAGTGAGACCCTGTATCAAAAAAAAAAAATCCCTTTCAGGATCTGATTACCCTATATAAAAAGGTTCTACTTGTTTCTCTATCTCATTAGACTACAAATTCTAAAAAGCAGAATCTTTGTCTATATTGTTTATTGTATCCCCTTGACTTACTAGTAGAGTTAGATAATTGTGCTAAAAATAAAAAGATTTAAAACTTAGTAAACAGAATTTTTGTTTACACAACACAGTTAAATAAATGAATGCAAGACTTAATACTGATACAAACATATAAAACTGTTTTACCAAAATAATATACTATCTCTAGGAGGGAAAAAGAAGAAATTTTTTAGACGTAAAACTAAAAGTCAATAGCTAGAATGCCAGCAGACTACTCCTTAGAAAAATAAAGGCCAGAGACATTGGAAGAATATCTTCAAAGTTTATGGAAAAATAAATGTTAACCAGAATCTTATATACAGATAAACTGACATTAAATAATTGAACTTACAGACTTTTCAATCAGAGTCGATAAAGTTTACTAGTCATGATCCCTCATTGAAAGCATTGCTAGAGGGAGAGACATCATATTCAAGAAAACTGAATTTTGAAGATGAATAGTATTGAGTGGAATAACAATGAAAGAAGTCTGTAAATTGAAAAACACCAACATTATTGTTCAAACAAAGTATAACAACAACAGCAACAATAAAACAATAGCAACAACAGTAACAACAACTGGAGGAACAAGGACTAATCTTGCAGTGAAAAGTGTTATTGAATGTTAATATTGTGTATCCTTCTTACCTTCTGAACAATTGTTTCTCTTCACTTTGTCTTGACTACAAATAATTTGGTCAATGATCATGTCTGCATGAGGCAAGAATTCCTCAATGTGCTTTTTTACCTAGTTAATTATCTTTCCTCTTCTTTTCATACTGATTGAATATGAATATTGATTACAGACACAAAGACTCTATAAGCAGATAATCAATTAAAGTACTGTATAATGGACAACAGCTTTCAAATATTCCATAACAACAGCAGAAAACTGAAACTTGGTTTTTATTTCTCAGTGAAAACAATATAGATATTAAAGACAGTATCAAACTTGATTACTGAAGAGGATGATTCAACAGGAAAACTTACTACTGTTCTGACCTTGGACATAACCGCTTGGGCCCTTCATTGTCTTCTAATCTAATGAAAAGATTAAAATGTTCGTTGCTCAGCCCATTGACATATGGAAGAAACTTGTACAAATCAGTGAAAATATATGAAGGAATTTTGTAGCAACATAACGCTGTCCAAATACAAAGAATTAGTACCGTGGGGCACTAGCTTTAAGACACATAGGTCCAAACTTTCTTCACCAAATCCTTCTCCTAGATAAACTTACTTTTTTAGAAGTGTCTCTTTATGGACTGAATTGTCAATAATTGGGACTTGACTTAAGAAATAGTGAAGCACAAAACAATGATAGTCCAAATCCCGTGTCTCAGGTGGGGTCAGACTAAAAGATTGTCTGGATTCCTATCAAAGAGGAGAGAAAAATGAGATCTTCTGTGAGACAAGATTGACAGAAAGATTTCAGAAAGCAAAAACTTATGCTTTGTAAGAGCAAAGTATCCAGCTGGAGGGAATCCTTGTGGATTTCCCTGACTTGCAGCAGTAATAAGGACAGACTGAGAACATTTAGACATGGCCTAGTGCAAAACAAGAAAAGCTACAATACAGCTTTTGTCAGTCAATTTAATTTTCTCCTGTTTATATGTTAGAAAGATTTATTCCTCTGTCAATTGAATTTATTCCTTGATAAATCAGTTGAATAGATTTATTCCTCTGACAAATTAGAAAAAAGCGTGAAAATCAGGGTTAAAAGAAAGAGTGAGAAATCTTGAAATTAATTTTAATGTATTGATACTGAAACATAACATTATATTCATTTAACAATTATTTTTCAATTCTATCTTCCCCATAACAACACTCAAAAGAGAACTAAGTGAACAGATAGAAAACAGTATGAAGTCTTAAAGTACTTTTAAATAAAGGTTTGGTTAGCTGAACAGAAGAAAAAATAGAACATTTTTATTAATTCAGTTCATAATGTTAAATTTATTCAAAACTTTAAGACTGTATGATTTCTTTTTAAATTATTCTTCTATTAGGACTACACTTTTGAAAATTAGAGTTGATTTGGCATCTAGATCACCACTGTCTAAAAGGAATATAATTTCTGACATATGTACAATTTTAAATTTTTATTTAGCCCAGTGTATCCAAAATATTTTCACATATAATCAATATCCTTTCAAGATGCAATCAATTTGAAAACAGGTATTGATTGTAAATTTTGTAATTTTCATGTTAAATATTTGAGATCTAATATGTATATTACTTAGAGCACATTTCAATTCAGAGGAGCCACATTTTCAGTACTCACTAGTAACAAGTATTTAGGAGGTATTTAATTGAACAGGATATATATGGACAAGTAAATGTGAAGGGAAAACATGTTAAATGTTTTGTAATAATTGCATCTTACATGTTATAGTCATGCAACAAGCAGCCATTGCAAGCTTTTCTGACAGACACATTTGTACAAATGTGTCATCCTGGCTACTCTGGAGGCTGAGGCAAGAGGATCACAAGTCCTAGGCCAAGCTGTAATTTTAGTGAGAACCTGTCTCAATGTAAAAAATGACTGGGAATGCAGTTCATTGGTAGAGAGTACCTGGGTTCAATCTGCAGTGTACTGAAATAAAGGAATTTTTTATTATCACAGTAGCATTCAAGACTAATTTAGGGAAATAACTCTAGAGAGATCAAGATATAGAACCTTAGTAGGTAACCATTCAAGCATCTCTTAATTTGGTTAGTCTAATTACTGTTTGTTTAAATTTAAGTTAATTATTCTGGAACTGGGTCTCAAACCCAAAGCACATAATAAATTTAAAAACTGTCTTGTTTAGTGACTACCTAGAAATTTTGGTGAATGTTAATAAAAATGTAATTAATAATAATTCATTACATCCTGGGGCATTAATTTTGAAATTAGTGTTAATTTTCATAGATCATTGGCATCTTTAACAGATTTGGTAAAGTTTCTTTATTGATAACTTCCTAATTATCTCCCACATCAGTCTTCTCCCTACCTCAAACTTAATTCAATCTCCATAAGAAGTCATTCTATTTAAATGTGGCCAGAGCAAGTTACTTTTCTGTTCAAAATATTCCAAAGAAATCTTCCTTATTCAAGATAAAACACAAAATATTAACTGTGGCTTACATAACCCAACAGAATGGACCCCATAATTTCTTACCCTTTTTCTCCAGTCATTTCCCTGACTTCTTCATCACTCTGCTTGAGATATTCTGGTATTATCGCTGTTTCTCAAAAACAACACTTAATGTTTCTTCTGGTTAAATGTTCTCACCAGATTTCCACCCATCACTGTCTCTTAGTCCTTCAGGTCCTTTCTCTTTTATTGTAATTATTAACATATATTAATTGTACAAATGAGTAAGTTTCAGTATAACATTTGCATACATGTGTATATGGCATTTTGATCATGTCCACTCTCCTTCCCTTTCCTTCCCTTCTCTCCTTTCTACTCCTGATTCATTTTGCCTTTCCTTAACAGTCCCTCTTTTACTTTCAAATCTTTCTTTTTTTAGTTTTCTGCACATGTACATGTGAAAAAAACATGTCATACTACTTTTTTGTTGTCTAGCCTATAACATATAATGTCACATGTTGTCCTCAGTTATATCCCTTTTCTTATAAATTACATAATTTCATTCTTCTTTATGACTGAATAATACCCCATTGTTTTGTATAATGCCACATGTTCCATATCCATTCATCCATTGACAAGCATCTAAGCTGACTCCATATATTAGTCATCTGAAATAGTGCCACAGTAAATAGAGAATGTAGATACTTTATGAATATTCACTCTCGAATGAGTCAAATCTGTCCAAATTATTGAAAATTGCAGTGTCAATTTTCTTTAACATTCATCTCTATTCATCATTTTATTTTTCTCCATTGGACTTTAGTTTAATTTTTTTTTCATATGCAGGAGTCGACCTCAGGACCTCGTGCTTGCCAGGCAGGCGCTTATGCCACTGAGCTATATCACCAGCCCTAGTTTAATTTTTGAATTATGTATTTTCTATGTGTTTGTTCCTTTCTAGAATGTCAGCTCTTTGAGGTCTGTTCACTTTGCTTTTATATTCCCAGCATCTACAACACATTCAACAACATAGTACATGAAATTTCATTGACAGATATATATAATTTTTAACTTACATAAATACTTTTGAAATAATGTTATAGATGTGTTCACTTTGGCAACACATATACTAAAATAATGTGATTAAATATCTAGCCCAAATATATAATACATATTTTAAAAGTTGTCAGATTATAACACATTTATTTTGATGATCAAAAAGTGGTTTTATATAATATTCTCAGAAGCAAGAATAAATAAATAAAATAACAAAAACATAGTTACACTTGAGATATGCAGCCTCTTAATCCTTTTAACACATACTTGGTGGATGACAGTTATGATTTGGAAAAACAGATTGGCATAATGCTGTCTTCATAGTTATAATGGAGAGTGAGAAAACATCAAAAATATTAAAATAACTTTTAACTGATTTTGTAGTTCTGAACCTTAATTTTTTTTTTATTTTAAAGAGAAGAAAAAAACAAAACAAATCAAAAGAAGAACAAATTTTCAAAACAACATAATAGGAGGGTAACAATGGTTAATACATTACGTATTACTATCTTTAAGTTAGTTATTCAGGACACCAGACATTAGCATTCAATTGTCCAAACATTATTGGCACAAACCTTACTCTTCAATGAACTAAGTAAAAATGGTAGTGTATCTATTTTAACCATCTTATATATATATAAATTTTTTTCCCTTTCCCTTCTTTCTTTTCCCTATTCCAGTCTCTCTTTCCTTTTGACCAGTTTCTTTTTGATTCACCATGTCTATTGTACATTTTGGATCTTATTTACTCTTTCAGTTTCTCATACTAGAGAGATAATACGATGCTTACACATGTGCTTCTGGTTTATTTCACTTATGAGTATTTTCTCGAGTTGCATCCATTTACCTATAAAAGTCTCCAGTTTATCCTTCTTTATGGCTGAATAGTACTCCACACAGTGATATATGTGCACCCATGTTTATAGCTGAACCTTAATTTTAAGCTTCTTGTTATAAAAGCAAATGTTGTTTCTTTTAACTAAACCTTAAAGTAGTGAGATTTCTAAAAAGATGTTTTCTTTCTTTTTTCATCAAGAAATTGAATATATAGTTGACAAGCATAATTACAATTGCATTCCAAAGAAACTGTGACATTTTAGAGAAATCTTAAATTCTACTATCAAAATTCTGAAGATGATTTTTCTGGAGCTCTCTCAATAGCTAATATAATTGAAAATATAGCTTAGAAGATTGAAAAAAGAAAAGTAAAGTATCTTCTAACACAATACCGTGTAAAAATTGAAAGCTATAGGTTAAGCACGTGAGATTAAACAATGTTAGCCTATCATGGAAATGTGAATTCAAATAATGATGGAGTATCAGTAAACATTTTTTTTTTTTTTTTTTTTTTTTGTGGTTACCGGGGGGTCGACCTCAGGACCTCGCGCGCCAATAGGCGCCCATGCCGCTGAGCGATATCACCGGCCCCTTTTTCGTATGTGGGATCCTGGAGTCGAGCTCGGGCCCTCGCGCTTGCCCGGCAGGCGCTTATGCCGCTGAGCCATTTCACCGGCCCAGTAAACATTTTTAGAACTACCAAAAATTTTGTAAATGACAGATATTATGTAGATAAAGAAATGAAAATTTACATACATTTGTGAGTGTGAGTGATACAAAACGATAACTTGGGGAAAAGGAGGAGTTTCTTGAATGATGAAACATAACATCTGAACACAAAACATGCATAAATATATATTTATGGGCTGGTGAGATAACTCAGTAACATAAGCGCCTTCCCGGCAAGCATTCAAGTTCCTGAGCTCGACTCCCGGAACCCACATAAAGGAAAAAAAGGGCCGGTGGTATCGCTCAGCAGCACAAGCGCTTGCTGGCAAGTGCGAGGTCTTAAAGTCGACTCCTGGTAACCACATAAAATATATATATATATATATTTATGAAATTTATTTAGCAACTATACTCTGTGATATTTACTTCCAAAGAAATGGAATATTTATATCCATCCATATCTATGTATAGTAATACCCATGGCAACTTAATTCCTAATAGACCCAAATGGAGAATACTCCATCATCAATTGAAAACTGATATATCCTCTCAGTGGAATATTCACATATAAAATGAAAGGAACCACTAATACATATCAAGTTGGGTGAATCTCAAAACTCCCTCTGTAAGAAAAAAGCCAAACAGCAAATAATACATATTTTAATATATTATTTATATGAAATTCTACAAACAAAAGGAACAGATTCAGCAGTGATGAAAAGCAGTACAGTTTCTCTAGGACATGAGTTGGGAGTAGAATGGAACTGATGAGGTGTGAACATGATACAGTATTTTTTTGTTGTTGTTGTTCTTTTGTTTCAGGGAATCTTGATTGTGGGGGTGGTTATACAAATGATATATTTATATTTTTACAAGTAAACTGTACCCTTGAACTGGATGCATTTTATATAAATGTAATGTTAATATTGCTATACAATATTAACACTAAATGTTACAAAGCATCCAATAAATAAAAAGCATAACACATAACTTGTTGCAAAACAATAAAAACACTAAAATAGATAAATAATAAATGAAAATGATAAAGACTAACTCACTAAAAAAAGTCTATAACTATGATACTTGGGAAAGAAGAAGAGTTTCTCAAATGATGAAACATAACATTTGAACACACAACATGCATAAATATATATTTATTTATGAAATTTATTTAGCAACTCTACTCTGTGATATTTACCCCCAAAGAAATGGAATATTTATACCCATACATATCTATGTGTAGTAATACCCATAGGAATATCATGGGGCAGTTTTCATAAATTTTTAAGGCATATGTAATTATCTTCTACAAATTGTCACAACAAATAGTAAAAGAGCAAATATTATCCAAATCATTTTTTTAAACCATCATTACTTTAATTAGCAAAGTATACTCAGAAAATGCAAAGCAAAAAAATCACAAGAAATTCATTATTTGGAAATGATGAAATCACAAGACTTCATTATTTGGAATCACAGAGGTAAAAATTCTAAAGAAAATCCTAAGTAACTGATTTCCATTTTGCATACAATAATAGTGATTTTTAAAATCAGGATAAATTGCAGTGTTTCATTTGCTCACATTTATAAATGAAGATGCAAATTGATTAAATCAATCCTTAGTATGAAACTTATCAGCAACTGTGGATTTCAGTTTGCTTTATCCCAAACAACCTCATCTCTGACCCTGAGCATGGTATGGAACATCAATGTTAGTGCAAGCCAATGTTCCTTTATGCAGCATTCTTTGTGCATCCATTGAGGCCTTTAGGCAAGTGTTGCAGCCATGCTACAGTCAGAGGTCTTGTGTTCTTTCAAAAGTCCTCCTTTCTACTCTTCAAATATTCCGTAAGTACCTTTTATGAGAAAAAGCAGCACAAAAGTTTTGCATGCTCAGTTGACTATGCTTCAACATTTCTTGACACACAGTTCCCAACTCTCACACCCACTACACTACTAACCATCAATGTTGGAATTTAATGGGCATTTGTTGTTCTTGAAGCATGATCACTTCTCATCACTCTATGCTGGCAAAAGTCAATAAGAACATCTAAATTACCTCACTTCTCACTTTGTTGCAATGTGTTTATAACTTCAAGAGTTCTGCATCTGTCCTCATGTTTCCTTTTATCTTTATATAAATCATGTATATTTGTATGTATTTGTTAATTGCAATGCATATTAGGTCCTTTTCTGTATCCAGAATGTATGAAACTGTCAACAATGTTTTCACAAATTGTTTATTTCTCTCTGTATTGAAATAGGCAACGATGAAAATTTCTACTCTGATGCGTCCTTCTGGGTGCTCTGTTGATATGTTGCTATATGATTGTATTTGTAACTTTATACTTGGGCTATTGATGGTATTTATTTCTCTTACTTAAACTAACTTCTGCTTTTTACATGATTAAGTTGTTAATCCATCATTAATAGTTTTCAATTTAGAACTTTTCCAAGTTATAAAGACAAAAAGAATTGAATATAATTTTGTATTCTTCATCAAGTGCATATATTATGGAATGGCTGAATTGAAATTGGACATAAAAATCCATATTCATGGGACAAATTGGGTTTTGACCAGTGATGTGTCTCCCATTGACTTTAAACTCAGAGTTGAGCAAATGAGACATATAGAGTGATTTTTAAAACATATTTTCTTCTACTCTCCCATAAACTATTACTTATTAAATCAGACAAGTTGTTCAACATTAGTATTTCTATCTTTAATAAGGTGACCTCTAAAATCCTAGAGAAAAAATATTTAAAAGGAAGTTGAAATCAGTGCTGACAGCATTTGTCTTTCTTGAATATTTAGAATGAATATATGACCACATACTTAAAATCGTATTTAGCAATATCCTTAATGGAATTCCTTTCTACCATCAAGTCCTTTTGTAAAAAGGGTGCTTCTCCTCTGAGGTCAGGTGGACCTTTTTTCAAACCTTATAAAAACAAGAACTCACCCTCTTACTAGTCCATTTTCTTCATCAGTAAAACAGTAACATTAAAATCTAACTTGTACTGTGGGGAAGATTAAAGGTGATATAAAGAGTTTAACAAAGAGTGTGTTTTATAGAAAGATTCATTATAAAATAGCTATGATTATGTGTAGTAAAAAGCATTTATTTCAGTTTGTAATGTGGTAGGGCCCCCTCCCAATGTGTTGGGGCAGGAAATTTTTACAATGTAATGAAATCAGCCTCTGTGTACTCATGTGTAGTTCTGATGTAACTCTGTAACATAAATCATACCAAACCAGACTGTAGAATGTCAATGTATACCCAACCAGACTGTAAAATGATAGTGTATACACATGTAAAGAAGACAAAGACACAAAAATTGTATAAAAGGGTGCAACTATGCCATGTTCGGCACTCAGCCTTTGGATACAAACCTGCTGAGTCAGTGCTGGCAAGAAAAAATGCTGCTTCCTGGGAAAAGGCCTCCATGTTCTGTCTCTCTCCATGAATGTCCCACAGCATTTCTGGGGGCTCATGGCTGGGATTTAGAAATGGTGTATTTCCACCTCCTTTGTCACTGGAGTCCAAACTTCAGAGTGTGGGAAACATGACCTCGCCTGGCACCGCTGACCATTTGATCCCCAGGGGAGGTTGGCCCCTCCCAACCTGATGGGGCCAGAGCTCCAGATGCATAATGGAACCCAGAGGCCCAGGAACCAGTTCAGGGATCAGTGCCTGGCAGATTTGATAAGACCCAGGGTCAATTTGGTAGTCCTGACTGATCAACTCCCAGAGTTGTATGAGTAAGTTTCATTGAAACTGAAAACACAACTCGCAGGAACTAGGCAACCGATTGGAGTACTAGAGTTGCCCCAAGTAGTTCTGGAAGAAATGAAACTGTAGTCCTAATGCGCTGGGAGCTGGGCCATGGGTTGGAGTCATTGTGTGTTTGTGTGTAAATGAGATGGACAGTGGGAAGGTTCTGACCTTACCACAGGGCTAAAGCAAGTGCTTAATGCCAATCTGTGCTTCTATGGTGATCCTTATTCAGCTAAGGGAAACAATAGGTCCCCAGGAGCTCCAGTGCTAGGAGGTACCTGAAATATCTCCACAAGGAGAGTGGCTGGAGACAGAGGAAGGGAGGGTGTGACCCTTCCAATTAAAACCCTTTCACTTCCCTCCTCCCTCTTTTGTGTGTGAAAGTTGTCTGTCCAGAGGAAATGGGTGGAAAACACAATACACTGACTCCCCTAGAGTGTATGTTAAAGAATTTTGAAAAGGGATATGCAGGTGACTAAGGTGTTAAGCTGACTCCTGGAAAGCTCCAGACCTTCTATGAAATTGATTGACTATCATTTGGGGTGGGATTGCCCAATGAGGGCTCACCTGTCAAGGAGATAATTAGCCAAGTGTTCAGGGTTGTTGGAGGGGACCCTGGTCATCCTGACCAATTTCCTTACATTGACAATTGGCAAGACATCTTGGTACACGGGAGATTGAACCTCAGGCTTTGGGAGCAGATGGCAAGAAATCTCAGTGTGCCGGAGATTGAGCCTTGGGCTTTCAGGACAAGCAGAATGTGAAATAAATGTGCCTACCAGTTAGAACAGATTAGAGAATGAAGGGGCTTGGGGAATAAAGTAACACCTGGTAGTCCCCTTGGACTGATGTTAAAGTTTGAAGAAAAAACCTACAGATGAAAGACAAAAAGAAAGCTAAGATGATGAGTATTGTTTCATTTGGCCAAAAACTTCCATCTTTGCCCAATCTGTCTTCTGGCCAAAGTTCAAACCAGACAAGGACTGAGTATGTCAATTGTTAATTGAATTTGTTAATAATGAAATACCTGGGTCTAAGAGGAGATAGCTTATGCCCTGTGTTGGAGACAGGGACTGGTTGTCCTCTTTCCCCTAAAAACTTGGAGACTTAAGAAGAAAAGAGGGGATTCACCACCAGCTCCCTCCTCCAGGTGGGATCCTCTGGAATCCCTAACCCCGGCCTATAACCCCCAATACCTCAGTCTGTTGGCTTCACCTGAACTGGAGATGGCACCAGCCAAAGAGGGCCTAACTCCTGGTGCCATGACTGCACTCACACGAGGGGAGAAAGACCACCCTTTTCCTTGGCTCAGGAGAAAATTAGAAAGGTGCAACTCCTTGTGCCCCAATAAAAACAGTCAATAATAAAATGTTCATGTTGTGGCAGAAGAGTCAACCCAGAGTCACAATAAGAACCCATTATTACAAATCTTGGCTAATCGATAAATTTACTTTTGGCTTCCAATTTTAGTTGGTATTTTTTTATTTAATTAATAGCTTAACACCCTTCTTATGGATTGTAAATTTTTAAACTACTATGACAGGGTTAAGTTGCACTTTTCTTTGCTTTCTGTGGGTGTTAAAATAAGAGTACTAATTCAAGGTTACTTGAAAGTCTGTTGACATGCAGTCAAATTAAAAAAAAAAAAAAAAAAAAAATAACTGAGACCAAAGAAGGAAAAAAGAAGAGGAGGAGGAGGAGGAGGAAGAAGAGGACACTTTAAAATCCAAGGGGCTGGAACCAAGTTTGTTAAGGAAAAGTTTATAGAAGTAGGATAGAGAAAAGTATATCAAGATGGTTATAAGTATAAGAGATATACTTCTGATATGAAAGAATTTTGTATGATAAAAGTTTTGCCCTGCTAGAAAGAATAAGAGAGATAACAGCAGAACTGGAAAGCTGAAGTATGTTGAGGAAAAGATTGTGGAGGATGCAGTTTATAAAAAGAAATATGTATGTTTGTTTATTGGTTTGTTGGAGCCCAGGCTCCACCTTCTAAAAGCTCCTTGCTGCTCAAGGAGATGAGGGGGCAATGGCCCTGGCTCTATCAGTTACTCCTTCCCAGGTCTCAGCTCACCTCTCCATTTGACTTGGTCTTTAACACCTAAAGGAAAGTATAACCAAAATTATAGAAAATTAATTTTAAATCAAAAACTGGACTAAATATAAAATGGGATAACTCAGACCCTATTAACTCTTTTTCTGTTGGTTACCAAAAAAGATAGGGACCTGGAGAGTAAAAGAGCCCGGTGCTTCCCGCCATGTGGGAGGGGAAGGGAAGGGGCATGGCCTCTGCTTCCTTGACATGTGATTATAGTTAAATTAAAAGTTGATCTTTTTTTCTCCAAAGGTAAATTAGAAAATAAAAAAGACAAAAACCTCAAGGCTCTTCTTCCTTACCCTCTCCAGACTCTTTTCTGGTTATAAGTCTATGGTAAGAGGTCTTTCTCTCCCATTTGCTTACTGATGTTAGTTTATTCCAAGAAATGTCTGCTAATTGTTCACCCCAAAAAGTTCTGGTCAGTCAATTTATAATGAGCCTACAACAGATTTTATAGCTATAGCTCAACTTGGCCAATATTTCCAAGAGTGCACTCTCATCTAAAAGTAATCATTTGTGTGTCTGTGTCTTTTTTGTTCATTGGCCTAAGGTACCTAAAACAATTTTATTTTTCCTTTTATTTTTCTCTGGCTCTTTTAGCCTCCCACATAAAAACCAGTTATCTAGGATTTTAGAAATAGTTAAGATCAAATAAAAAGTTACGGGATAAGGATTAAGAGACTTTAGAGTCACATGGGACTTATAAACAAAAGTCTTAAAGTCTGAAAATATAAAGGTTTTATATGATTTAAACTGTGTATGTTTCTATACGTGAATATTAAACAACATGCTCTACTTAGGTCAACTTATAGATAAGCAGACACTCATTAGCTCATATGCTTGTGGTTCACATAGCTTAACAATAGAGTAATTTAAATAAGTTGATAAGAATGAAGGTATTTCGAAGATCGGTGACATGTTTCCATTCATATTGTTAGATAACCTAGATAACCAAGATAATATCCAAAATTAATTTCATAAGTGCAATGCCTATTATTGTCTGTGCCCAATAACTTAAGTGTTTTTCCTTGGTCAAACATAATATATAAAATAGTAACAGTTATGATGAGTCATCTAAAGCAATTGGTAAGATAACTAAGCGTGAACCGCTTGAATATGGGGAATCATTGGACAGATCTCCCCTCCGTGGTTGAAAGAGCAGCTGCCTAGACCAAAATTTGTCCAGTTTCTCCACTGATGGGTGGCTTGTCCAGTTTTCCCATAGTCTTATGGTGCCACACCCCAAAAGTTATAAAATAAATTGTTGTAATATACTTAAACTGATTATAAGTAAAAGGTTAAGATCTCTATGCCTAAAACAATAAGGTTTTCTGATTCAGGTGCTTTTAATTAATTTACATCTGTTGGCTTTGAATAAATACTTTGTTATTGTATAAATGAGTAATAATTGGCAATAAATCTATATTTGGTCATTAATACTGTTTCCTAAATTTATAAGGGTTCTAAAGATGTCTCTTATTTCTTGTCAATACAGAATTGACAAGAATTATGTATAAACTTATTAAAAACCTAAATTTTGCCTTAAGAGTAAAAACTAAGTAAAAATATGTAAAGATTTCTGTATAGCTGTGATACTAATTATTGCTAACATCATGGCATACGAAATAACTTTATGCTTTCCCCAAGAGTACAGGTCTTTTTAAGATGCAGCACTTGAGAAAGACATCTTATCATACTGGTGACCCTCAAACTACAGTTGTTCATGATGAGAGACTTTTCAGGCTTATGTTTATGTGATTGTTATATAATTGTGTTATGATAGTTTGATAAGGCGACAATTTATACAGTTATGACAGTGTCATTATAATCATTAAACATTAAGCATCAATAGCCTTAATAACCTGTAAATTATATCTATAAAACAAGAACATTCTACTAAATATAACTCTGGTAACAAAAATTGATTAAAAAATAATAAATTACATAAAAGTTTCTATATGTCATTAGATATCTTGTAATTAGATAAAGATGTGACTAAGAAGTCATTTTATATTAAGATAAAATTTAAATGTTTCAGAAATAACAAAAACCTAATGGTTCTAATATAATGATGCCATCATGATTGTTGTGATAATGTGTTATGTTGTCCTCAAACTCAAGTTGTCTCTGTAAAACTTTATAACTGTTATCTGTTAATATTTCACAAGGATTCATGTTCTAAGACAACCACTATTGATAAGAAATAACAGTTCCCTTGTCATACTATATATTTCAAGGTGCTTGATATCTGGACATGATCATATGATTAAACCTACTGCTCTCACTGCGATACTGTTTTAACTGATCTCCTGGGTATTCAACAACTAAGGTTTAGGGACCAAAGCTAGAGAGATAACTGGGCTAAGAGAACAGCCAATAGTTTGGCTCTGGCCCTCCAAGATCAACAAAGACTCAGGATAGGAGGAGACCTACACTACAAGATCCTACAATTTTTGTATGTCAACCAATCTCCTGAGCAAGGATATTGTTAGACACCAAAGCACAGGAATCAACTTAGGTACAGTGTGCTAAAAAGGAGAGTTACTAAAGAGAGAAATATCTTCTATGCTTTTACAGGAAGCTACATGGTCAAGCAAGATCATGATCCATCCTGGTGGCTAACACTGGCCAAAGAGCTTAGGGGCACAAATAACCCCTGGGAAGCCTTAACTGACCTTGATATTTGGCAAAAAAAAATTAATTTTTATTAATATAGGTGTCACTTTAAGTTGGTCTTAAATACCTAGCAGAAAAGTATAACAAAAGATATAAAAGTTATAGTAATGTAGACTACACATAAACATGGGGCTCCAATTGCTAACTCCAGCTGGCAGTTTCCAGCCACACCAGGAGATAGGTTTAAGAGCCAGCTGGTTACAATTGTCCTTTCCATTCTAGTGCTCATGCTTTGGGCATATGTGCTTTAAAGTTTATTTATTCTTGGGGCCAGTGAGATGGCTCAGGGGAGTAAGCACCTGCCTGGTAAGCGCGAGGGCTCGAGTTCAACTCCCGGAACACACATACAAAAGAAGGGCCGGTGATATCGCTCAGCGACACAGGCGCCTGCTGGTGCGCGAGGTCCTGAGGTCAACCCCCGGTACCCACAGAAAAAAAAAAGTTTATTTATTCTTGCCTAGAGACTGCTGTTACCAAACCATCTCCCCCACCTTATCCAGCTAACATGCTCCAGGTGAAGGAACACAATAGAAAGAATGAACTTCTGCTCACAGTTTAAAGAAAAAGAGTACAAAGATATGAGAGGGGGAATTGTGAGAAACTGTAGGCTTGTCTTTTCTATCAAAGTATATAAACTGGAGTGCCTCCACTTTAAACTTTATTTCACCATATGCTGGCTTCCTCCATCCCACCCACCAGGGCTGCAGTTGTTACAATTATAAGGAACATCTGCAACTTGAACTCCAGGAACACCTCCTGCCAAGAACATTCAGTTCCCCATGCCCCCAACCCTCTTTAGCAACCGTGCCCACCAACCCTTCAGGCTTTCCCCTTTTGAAATTCTCTATGGGCAGCAGCCCCCTCCTCTTATTAAGGGAATAAGAGGGGATTTAAAGGAGCTTGGGAACCTCATTTTGAGACAACAGATGTAGGCATTAGGCTTAGTCTCAGCTTTAGCCACCCTACACTAATGGGTTAGTTAAGGAGTGATTGACCATGATTTTCATGACAGGCACTTACTCTTTCAAGCCAGGAGATGCTGTGTGGGTAAAAGAATGGAATGTCCAAATCCTGAAACCCCTCTAGAGGGGCCCATTCACTGTTGTCCTCTCCACCCCCACTGCAGTAAAACGTGGATGATATAGTCCCCTGGATTTACTACAGCAGAGTAAAGCCAGAGTCTTAAGACTGGGAGTGTATCTCCACCTCATTCATGCTGTGTAAGCTGATGCTCTGGAAGAAGCAGACTGGGACCTCAGTAACACCACTGAAGGATGACAGCCTGCTCTTGTCACTCCAGAGGCTGACTAGTCTATGCATGGCAAGCCTGAGGACTACATTCTTTTTGTGACTATCTGTAATGTACAGCCACACCTTGCTCTTATCTGTATTTGGGTCTCTACCACAGCTTTTTGCCATAGCCCTAGCAGAGACTGTAGTCCCGACTCTGAAGGTCTCTTCTTGCTGTACATGTGGGGGAATCAACATGGGGAAATCAATGGCAATGGGAAGCTAGAGAGTTAGATCCCCATGAACCTTATACTGGTACAGGGTACCCCTTCTCTACCTCAGGGGTTTGCCTTCTCAAGACCTCAATAATTAGAAGAAACTGTCTTGCCCAGTGGGGAGGACGGTTCAATGTCTCTGTAGGGAGCCTAATGTATCTGGGTGAAAGGTTCTACAACTCAGCTTCCCAGAAGACCCAATGGCAGGGATTCCCTGACTACTTTGAACCAAACTCTCATCCCTTGTCCAACTATTCTCCTCTAAGGGGATCCTGGAATGATGTCAACACAGACATCGAATGGTGGACCCCAGTTGGACTGTATTGGATATGTGGAAGAACTGCATGTGGTGAACTTTCCCCAAAATGGTCAAGGTCTTTTGTTTAGGGATTATCTGCCTGTCTTTCTTTCTACTCCCACTTGCCAGGGGAGAACATTTGGGGGTCCAAGTGTATGGGGACAGGGGGACCCATAGAAAATGACGTACTCCGCAAAATGGCAATTGGAAAGATGACAAATGGCCACCAGAATACATAATTCAGTATTATGGTCCTGCCACCTGGGCAGAGGATGAGTCCTGGAGCTACTGTACCTCCATTTATATGCTAAACCACATAATTGGACTGTGGGCAGTTGTGGGAATTATAACTAATGAAACTGCCAAAGCTCTTAACTTGTTGCCAAACAACAGACCAAAATGCACACTGCTATCTATCAAAATCACTTGGCCTTAGATTATCTGAGGGAGGGTTTTGTGGAAAATTTAATCTAAGCAACTGCTACCTACAAACTGATGATGAGGGAAAGGTCATAGCAAGACGACAGATTGAAAGAAGGAACTCGCTCATGTTCCAACCCAGACCTGGAAAGGTTATGCCTGTTTGGGGAACTGTTTGAGGGATGGTTTTCAACACTCATAGGTATTGCACTCCTGATTTGGGGAACCGGTTGGACCCTGCCTTGCATGGCTCCCTTGTTCTGTCTCCAGCCTCATTGAGACCATGGTTGAAAGAATGGAAATATAACCTCTGAAACAAGATGATGCTCTTCATTCCAAAATAGGATGGGGTCTAAACATCAAAGTGGGAAATGTGGTAGGGCCCCTCCCAACTTGTCGAGGTAAGAACTTTTTACAATGTAATGATATCGGCCTCTGTGTATTCATGTGTAGTTCTGATGTAACTATGTAGCATACGTCATACCAAACCAGACTGCAGAAAGGTAATGTGTACCCAGCCAGATTGTAAAATGTTAGTGTATGCCAATATAAGGGAGACGAAGACACAAAAATTGTATAAAACCGTGCAACTATGCCAAGTTGGCCCTCAGCCTTTGAATACGAATCCGCTGAGTCAGTGCCTGCATGAATAAATCTGCTTTCTTGGAGAAAGACCTCAGTGTCCTATCTCTTTACTTGAAAATCCTGTACCAGTAACTCAAGAAAGAAAGATTATGTTGAGAGTCTTAGTTTTCTAATCTTTAAATTGTTAATAACAGCTGCTTTTTAAATTTTTTCTAAAGATCATAAGCATTTAAAATGAAATAAAAATCCATAGTCTCTTAGAAAGTTAACAACAAATCAAAAGAAAACAATAAGGTATCAGTCAGAATACTTTCTTTTCTGTTTTATATTTAGCAGCTACTTAGAGACAAAAATCTCTTTGGTAGTCACTTGGCTCATTTTTATAGTGAGAAGGATGGGGTGAGGCTTTTTTTTTTCTTTTACTTCTAGATTTAATTTATATGGATTAAACTTGTCAAAAGACATTCTGAAAATATTTGCTGTTATTCAGACCTCCCTCTTGCTACTTCACAGATTCATTCACCTTTACAAATCTCAATCATGGGGATATGTTGTATAGCAAGTAACATGTGTACCTATTTGTGTAAAATAGTTACATATAACAATATTTAACGTTCTTAGGAATTTATGAAAATAAAAAGCATAAAATACTTTTTAAAAGGTTAACCATTTCTAAAAGTGATAGGCCAATATACAATTAGAGTTCCTGTTAATGAAAGAATACAATTTGTATAAGATACTGATACTCAAATATCTAAAGAAATTCACTCTTTAAAATTGTTCAAGTTAAAGGCATAGTAATGTGGATTTTGAAAATTAAATGTAGTATATAATGAAGATTAAAAAGTATTTCTAAAAACATGACAGAATTAGTCTTTATTTACTAGGAATAGTGCAATATTTCTAATGCCTGCTGTAAAATGTGAAACCACTGAAAGTTAGTATTTGAAATTCTTTGTACTTTAATTTTTAATTCTTTCTCTACTTTAGATATTCATTGTTTTATAATTTCAAGTCCATGTTTAGTAATTATTATAGCTACACCTAGTTCTTATTTTCATATGTATATATTTAGAAATAATAGTATATTTGAATAAAACTATTAAAAATTAATATTTTTGTTGTGCTTTATAGTGCTTTATTGGATGCTTATTTATTACTTGAGGATACTGAACATAACAAATATTTCAATGATTAGTATTGCCCCAGAAACTCCCAGCATGTTAAATAAAATATAAGTTATTTAAAACACTGAAATATCCATGTAAGACTATAGGAAAGAGTAATTTCTTATATGAAACAAAATTTTTCTAAGAATATTATAGTCTTCACTGGAAATATTTATAGAAATAGTAATAATAAGCATAAATTGTTAATTTCAAATAATCCTATATAAATGTTGTAGAATAATTCTGTGTCCTCTCACAACTGTGGAGCTATTGTTTGTCTGCAGAAACATCAAACTCTAGGATACTTTTTATTTGAACCATTTCATTTCAATGGCCCAAAGTGTTCCAACTGATATAAGAACTGATATAATATTTTAGCTAGGTATGGTAGCACATGCTATAATCCCAGCATTTTGGGAGGCTGAGACAGGAAGATTGCAAGCTCAAGCTTACCCTGGGCAACTTAGTGACTTAGGGAGATGCTGCTTCAAATTTAAATAAATAAATAAACAAACAAATAAAACTAAAAAGGGCTGGAGATACACCTCAATGTGAATTTGCTGCATTTATTCCCCAATAACACAAAATGTATTTACATCTGTTTTAATAATTAATAAGGCAATGCTTCTTTCTAAATTTACACTATGAGAGAATAAGAATACACTTTACATCAGAAATCAGGAACTTGTTGTTTTGAACTAAAATGAGCCTTTCATATGTTCCTTATTGCCCGGCCATGTCATTAAATATCTTGGTCTTTCTTCCTCCTCTGGGAGATTAAAATGAAGAGTTAACATTCATTTGGAAATATAATCATCATCTGTATGATTATATTAGTCATTACTTTAACTAGGACCACCCAAGTGACCTGTTTGTGACTGACTGCTTTCAGTTCAATCTGAAGGTGAGCTAATGTGATCTTTTCCTTTGATTTCCTGTATTAGTCAAGTTTCTGTCAGTTCAGTAGAGGGAGACAGTATATGTAACTACTAACAAAGCCATTGGAAAAGAAGAAACACAAACATCATCCTTGTCAGGACCAGTGAGATTAAAGACCTGAGTTGTCCATCAAGAGATGGAATCAAGGAACAAATGTAACCACATTGAGAATTCCCAATCAAGAATCCTCAGAGAGGGAAGTGTGCCCTGGGTTTCACTTTGTTCCCCTATTCCAATGTGCTCCAACTGTTTCTTGCAATAGACAGGAACTTACCTGACATAAAAAATGTGCCCTGCTGTAATAAAAACACTTTTTGAAAAGATCAAGTTAGAGAAAGGTTGAGTTCATGGACAAACAAGAAATTATCAGCACAATTCTTTTTTTATATCTGTCAGCTGATGAGGATAGGCAATTTTCCAGAAAGAAAGATATACTTTATGTTTACCAAAATAAGACTGATAAATTTATTTCTTTTCTCAGTCACAAATAAACTTACTACCTGATCTTTGATTCTATGAGAGCTACTTCACTCAGCAACAAATATTTGCTATTACAGGATGAATATAGTATTTTTAGTAGTATGAACAATCTGAGGAAAACTGATTAAGATAGTAATTTTCTCCTTATGCCTTCATAATCTTTTGTTTTCTCCCTGCAGCGGGTGAGCCTATATCTAAGCTGAGCATTCATTGTCAGGGAGTAATTGATGGCTCCATCTTTGGGTGCAGGCAACAGACATTCCCAGAGCATGGATACACACAGCCAGGGTACCCAAACAGTTGGCTCAGCATGAAGGTTTAACTCCATCCCCTGGCACCCCCCACAATTTATTTTCATATTTTCTCTGTCAGAGTGGAAAGAGATGGGAGTATATTAGATTTCTGGGGATGCTATAACAATCACCATGATCTGGTCATTTTAAAATGAAAAAAGAAAATCACTCTTTAAATTCTGGAGACCAAAAATCCAAAGTTAAGGCATTTCAAAGATCTACTCCGTTTAAAAGGCTCTAAGAGAGAATCTTCAGTCAACTGGCCTTTCCTGGTTCTTGGTGACCTGAGAAGAATTCACCCAGACCATCTCACAAATGATGAGAGACCATGCACGAGTGAGGAAGTGGTTTCAAAACAAATTTACCACAAAGTAGGATATGATTCATAGACCAGCTGGGATGCCACCATAGTCTTTGTGACCCCATTTTTTTGCAATCATTTCTTTTATTTTTGTATACTTCCTGATGGTGTATTTCCCACCCTACTCATTTATATTTATGATTTACCCCTGTCCTACATTCAATTTTGAAGTAAGCATAAGTTTTCCCATCAGTTTTTTGCAACTAATGGCATGCATGAGATTTAGTGCATACGTATGATGATGAGGATAGGTCAACCCAAGGACAATTGGGGCAATCAGTGCACATGCTCTGATAGGTGGACAGTCCCTACTTCTCCTTCGTGGTTAGTGTATGGTCACCTCTCCACATAGGGTCCTTTTTGACTTGTTGAGACCCTCTCATACCTAGGCCCCTTCCCATTATCAAAGAAAGCTAGCACCATCCTTGACCACCTGCACCAAGAGCTGCCTGTACCATGTCAACAGTTCTAGAGACCACCTCCCACTGCTCATACATGACTATCTGCCTATATTTTCATTCATATTCTAGCTTATAGGAACTATCAGCTTCCTTAGCTTTCTCAACTTGGTGGCCAGTGTTAGTCAGTTTTTTGTCACTCTAAGGAAAAACACTATGAAAATCAATTAAAGGGGGAAGATTTGTTTTGGCTCATGGTTTCAGTGGTTTTAGTTCCTGATTAGCTAATTCCATTGCTGTGGGCCTGTGGCAAGGCAGAAACACCAAGGTGCAAGAGCATGGCAGAGGATAGCTGCTCACCTTATGGCAGTTAGGAGGCAGAGACAGTGAGAAAAAGGCAAAGAGGAAGGACTGAAGACTAGATTTATTTCCTAAAGTCACAACTCCATGATATACTTCTTTCAACTCGGTTCCACCTATTTTTATATCCTCTTCATAATGTCATCAAATAAGATCTCATCAATGGGTTAATCCATTTGGTGAATCCTCATGATCTGGTCTCTTCCCCAAAAGCCCATGAGTTAGCAACCAAATGTTTTACACATGAGCTTTTGGAGGGCATTTCATATCCAAATTACAACATGATCTATCAATCTACCCTGTCAGGGACCACAAATTATAAATTGAGTCTAGAGGATGTCTGAGACTGTCCTTGTCCTGCCAGATTGGAATGTGGAAACCCCCTCCTTTTTTCTGGTCACAGCTGAAAGCCCTAGGGCTAGGACACTGTGGTGCTCACAGAGCAAGATAAGACCTGCTGAGGATAGTAAGGCATCTGAGGAAAGGTGCCCCTATCTCATCCTAGCAAGAATGTTTTGTTCTTTTTACTAATCCACACAGTCACCATTACTGTTCCTAGAAACTCTCACTACCTTCATCCATTGTCCTTGACACAGATGTAATCAATAAATACCAAGGTTCTGGCTGCCTCATGGCCTTTTGTTCCCTGCAAACAACCGGTCATCCCAGATCCCTGGTGTACCACTATTTTGTCTCTCTTTCCTCTCACCCTACACTGTAACACCTGTCAGGAGATTGGAGCCCACTGCAGGGGTCTCCGAAACTACCCCTCTCCTCTTTGCTTTGTATCTTCTTCTCATTCATTGTCTAAAATTTCCTTCTACCTTTCTTTCATAAGGGACCATGCCATTAGTTTGTGTGTCCATTCCTACAATTGTAGAGTATCTCATCTCAAAATTCTTGACATAAGCCTTTTGAGCTGTCCTTATTTTGAAAGGTAAACTGAAGGGCTAGTAAAATTTAGCTTCAATATATTTCTCTCTTGGATAACAGGAAGATCAAAACAAATTTCTTTTCTCTTACCAAACTTTGACCTATGTTAGTTTCCAAGGCTTTTCTTTATTTCCTACAATGGGACTTCTTTAACCAGAGCCAATTTATTGTTTTGGGAATTAATATGGAGATCCAGAAGTGATACCCATTGTAGTAACAAATTGTGCTCCAACAGATTCATACAGGAGACCTATTTCCATTCTTTGCACAAACTTATAATATAATGTCCACATGCATCAAAAATAATGTGACTGTGTTGCCTGTAGATTTGGGAAAATGACAGGATGAAAAGATATATAAGGCATCCATACAAATCTTAATTTTTCACAGACCTTATATATTCTCCTCCACTGGCTATTTCAGGAAATGACTGTAGCAAATGTGTGACAACCATCAATTCCAGACTCTAGGCTAAACCTAGACAAAAGTGGACAGAACTACTGTACCATATTGGGAGTAGAAAAGCACAGTTAAATCACATAATTCATCTAACTAGTTGAGGAGTACTCAAGCGTCATTTTGAATGATAATTTTCTAGCTCTACCCAAAGTTTAACCCCAGAAAATGGAATCCCCATAGATAAATTTCTTCATTTATATTTCTCTATACCTCATTTCTTGGTATTCTTGATAATCTTTAGAAGGATGAGGCACTGAGAGACTATTAAGTATCTCTTAATGTAAGGAACAATTCTGAGACTACACGTATGAATATATGTGTATTGATACACATGTGCATACACATGAATATGTATATATGTACATCTGTATTTCTAACGTTTTAATAGTCACACATATCTTCTTGTTCAAGTGAGAATATTTTATATAGTCATCTTTTTAAAAATCAATCTCATGAGGGGAAAAGTAAATTCATGTGATAGGAAAAGGAAGGAGCTAGTACAATGAATTTTTAAAACTAATCTTCGTCTACCAAGAAAAAAACAGATATGAAAACTTAACAAATTATCATTTTCAATTCCACTGGGCGAGATGGCAGTGACAGTGGCTTAAATTGTAACAATTTTGCGCTTACCCATGTCATCCCAATCTAACATATGAAGAAAAAAATTCATTTTATGCAGCTGATACAAATTCAATCAACTAGCAAGTAGAAAAGCCCCAATAGCAATAGTTTGGTTATGATAGTAACAACCACCTAGAGTAGAATCAGCGAGCCTGAGGAAGTTATTCTGGATAAGTAGAGCTTTCAAGATACTAGCAACACAATTCTATAAAATTACAGTAGGTTTTACTTTTTCCATGAGTTGCTGGGTCAGTTGATGCAGTGGTCATTTTATTTTATTTTATTTTATTTTATTTTATTTTATTTTATTTTTTACTGATTCATTTCATATTTTCTGTATTGAGACATGAGAGAAAATTACAGGCAATTCTTTATAACTACTTTTTAAATATCAGTGTCATATGGATGAGTCATTTATCTTTTAGTGTATGTTATTATAAAGCATTATAACCTATTATATTGCAGTTATTTATGCTGGCATCCATACAAAGAAAACCTAAAAAGTAGTTCAGCATTATGCTGCCCACATTATATCTGGCTCATTCCAAATAACATCTTCTTATTAAAAAAAAAAATGTATTGCAAGTGTGTTTATACATAGGCTATACGCAGTATAGAAAAGAGGATGTTAGTAAAATAGCTATTGATATTTAAAAATGTCCAAAATTACTTAAAAACTTGAAATAACTAATTTTCTTAAAAGGGTTTTTAAATGTTCATTATGAAACAAGAAGTGCTACATTTTCTTAAAGGGTGGTTATCACAGGAGATACAGTGACAGAGAAACATTTCTCTGGCCAGGCTAAAGTGGAGAAACTAGAGCTCATGCCCTGTTTTTATATAGCCCTTGAGTTAAAAATCAACTTGAGGGCCGGTGAGATGGCTCAGCGGCTTAAGCACCTGCCCGGCAAGCACGAGGGCCTGAGTTCGACTCCTGGAACCCACATACGAAAAAGGGGCCGGTGATATCGCTCAGCTGCACGGGCGCCTCCTGGCGCGGGAGGTCCTGAGGTCGACCCCCGGTACCCACAAAAAAAAAAAATAAAAAAAATCAACTTGAAAGTTTAAATAGATGAAACAATAAAAAGAAGAAGAAAATATTTTGTATCACATGAGAATTCCATGAAACTCAAAGTTTATTGCCCATAATAAACAAATGTTTTATTGAATACAGCCATGCCCATTGATTGTGCATTTCCTATGACTGTGATCATGTTGCAATGGCAAGGTGATATAAATGTGACAGGGACCACAAGGCCTGGGCCTACACAGCATGAAGTATTTATTATCTGGCTCTTCACAGAAAACCAAAACCTGCAACTCATGGTATAGAGATTGAATCAAATAAATAATAACCCCTAAAACTATTAACACACAGATGATTGAACTAAATAAACAATATTCCCAAAGAAATATACATACATGTAATTTTTATAGTATATCTTTTTATTGCCCCCTGTCACTCTGTTTGTTTCTTCTATGCCTTCCATGACTCACTAATGACTTCTGAGAAAAGTGTAAATTCACAACACACAGAATTTCACAGCTCTTAAATCTAGCACTTACCAAACTCTAGCTATATCTTTTATAGTATTAACTAACTGCTACTCAGAAGTTGTTCTGCTACTCATCAGCTACACAAATCTAGTGGTTTTATCATTCTATTGGAATTCCTGAATAGCGTAGCCTCTGTTCATTTCTATGAAATCACTGTATTTCACTCTAGGCCAAAGTGATAACTCTCATCTCCTTTTTATTTTTAATCACATCTCCTAGGTGTCATTCTGTTTTCATACCTTTTCTTTCTCCCTTTCTCTGTCACAACTAAAATTTTTCAAATGTAAGCCAGATGTGTTGCCACACTCCTGTAATCCCAGTTACTAAGAAGGCTGAGACTAGAGGATTGCATGTGTGTTCAAAGCCAGACTGGACAATGTATTGATACCTTATCAAAAAAAAAAAGGTAAAAAATCAATAAATAAAATATCTTGGACCGATGAGTAAGCTCAGCAGCATAAGCACCTGCCTGGCAAGCACAAGGTCTTGAGTTCGACTCCTGGGAGCCACGTAAAGGAAAAAAAGGGCCAGTGATATCTCTCAGTGGCACAAGCACCTGCTGGCAAGCGTGAGGTCCTGAGTTCGACTCCCGGTACCCACATAAAAAAAGAAAAAATCTTGCGATGTAACTCATCACTTCCTGGGTTCAATTCCCCGTATCATCTTCAAATATTATGTACTTTCATGGAATATTTCAGTATTTTCTACAGTATACCCATTATCTATAAATTACCTCATGTTCTTCCTACAGTGACCATCGTTCCTTAACTGCCTCTCAAATTATGTCTAACTTGTAGGTGCTTGATTTATTTACCTAGAATATTTTGAAGTGAAAACTCAGTAATATATAGAAACCAATGCATATTTTTTAAATTTGCTAAAACACGAAACACATCTATGTCTCTAAGTGTATGCATTTCTGTTTTGTTTTAGAATCATGAAAGGTGAGAGAGAGAGAGAGAGGGAGAGGGAGAGGAAGAGAGAGAGAGAGAGATTGAAATTTGAAAGCAATACCAGCAAATGCCAGTGACAGAGCTCCTGGTCAGGCATCTGTGTTCCAGCCCGTCTCCAGCTCTCTGCTGAATGAAATGGTAGAATGCGTGCTGTGGCCATCTGTACCAATTAGCTGAACACTAATGTTCGTGCTGCAGCTGATGGTTGAGATCTCTGCAGCACAGTAAAGTGTTTAGAAATTCTATTTGCCATTTTGCAGAAAGGGGTAGGAAATATTGACCAAGGCTATAACATAAGAACTCGTTCATTTCAAAGGAATAGAGATATTAAGACAGCAAATATTCTCAACTAAAGAATAAAAGAGTTGGTGGAGCATCGGATATACGTAATTATGAACAGTTGTCACCTTCTCAATTGGATGAGTGGGAAAAATCTCTTTATCTGCAGGCATCCAACTGGCAGAGTCAAAACTGTCCATTGTGTACACTGACGTCTGATGAATAGTGCTCGTATCCATAGTTTCATGCTATGTCTAAAGTGCTCACCTTTAGTCTTACAGTAATAAAAGCAAACCTGCCTTAATTTAATTATGAGAACTGAATAAAGAACATGTTTGCACTAAATGAGGAAGATAACTTTTTTCCCTTTAAACCATTACAAATACATATTAGATAATTAAGACAGAAACAGAGTTCATCTTATGCTGTTTCTTGTGCCATAAGTTTCTGAATTTATATCTAGTAATGTAGTTCACAGAACCACACTGACTTTAACTTTCATTCCAATAGAGTTAGAGTTAGGCATATTTGTGCCAAAAATATTTTACTTAACTCAGTATGCAGAGCTGTCAGAATGTTATGTAAGCTGATAAAAATATACTTTGGCATAACTGAAGCAACAACAGCCAATGGAGCAACTGCCTTTGGAAACTGGGCTGACTAGTGATCCAGGGAGAGCGCTGGTATTTTCATGGTCCTATGGAAATGGCCTTCATTTCCTCTGAAATTATCTAGATACTCCTAGTCAATTTAACACAGTCCACTGGTGCCTATGTCCACCATCCCACATTGTTTTTTTTTTAATGTAAACTTTCTGCAACTAAAGAAGTAGACATTATCCATCAAAAGTACAGGGCCGGTGAGACGGCTTAGCGGCGTAAGGGCCTGCCTGGCAAGCGTGAAGGCCCGAGTTCGACACCCGGAACCCACATACGAAAAAGGGGCCGGTGATATCGCTCAGCGGCACGGGCGCCTCCCGGCGCAGGCGGTCCGGAGGTCGACCCCTGGTACCCACAACAAAAACAAAAACAAAACAAAACAAAAAGTACCGTAGGGAACGTGCAACTTTCAGAACAGGATGGAGAAGGAATTCTTTCCTATGCACTCCTACAATGGGGAAAAAAAAAAAAAAAACTAGGTTAATATTTAGCTTGCTTGTCAGATAATACACAGTAGCACAATCAGTGGGGAATTTATGTCTGCCAGAATGTAGTGCTAGTGACAGATATAAATACCATAATTTGATTTCTTCCTAATTGTTCAGTCCTTTAAAACATTTGTGTGAAAATAAGAAAGAAAAGAAAAGATGATCGTTAAATATTGGTAAAGCTGTACTATAAAGTAAAAAGCAATCTGATCCCCTAGTTGACTGTTTCCTGCATTCTCGTCTTTGTGTCTATGAATTTCAATATCGTGTTAAGTATAACTATATTGTACTGTAATAATAGAGGCTTTCAAAAATATCACGGACTCGAACATGAGTTCAAACTCCATGTTTTATGATGCCATTTCCCGAGGCAGCCCGGCTTACTGCACCTCATCTCACTCAGCTTCAGCAATAGGAGAAAATATTAAGAGTTCCATCATTGCCTGAGAGGTGAAATGCATCTCTGAAGGCTCCATAAAGGCAGAAATGGAAATATTATAAAGATTTCACTGGGGAATTAAAAACACATTCCATATATGTTTTTCAGGTTTAGAAGCAAATGTCTGAGATTCTTTCCAGGGAATAGATTTCAACAAAATATTATCATGCAATAGCTTTAAATATAATCTAGAAAAAAATAAAAATAAAAAAATAAATATAACCTAGAAAATGATATTCCTTATCTCAGTTTTTAAAGAAAAATACACATGATATTCAAGTATCAAAGTGGAAGAAAATCAAGCAAACACAAAACTAAATTATTAGAATAAATACTGTGTTATTTGATAACCTAAAATAATATCCCCTTGAACAGTGTGTGCTTTAAAGTCTGTTGTAATATTTGTAAGCAGCATAGGTAATTGATATGCATCCATATCTTAAAGCTATTAAATTTAATACATATTTTTAAATTTCAGGCAAAACCTCAAAGTTTCAATATTAGAATAAATTTTCTGCCATACTATTAGTTTCATGAGAGCAAAACATTTTTGTATTTGCCACTGAAAAACATGAATATCCCTAATGGTTCATGATATGAAACAAAAGCTCAAAGAGTGTATTTAAGTACATGAAAGATTAATCATTTTCAGAACAAAAAATGACAAAAGAATAATATTTTAGAATTTCTATGCTCACTAATACATCTTTTTATTTTCACTTAATACCATAAATTCAGGCAAATTCTTTTAAAGATTTTCATAGTTGGGTATATTTTATAGCATCACAATTTTCCTTAAATTGGTTGTCTACTGTTACAAGCTAAATTGTGCCCTTCTAAAAGTTCATATGTGGAAGTCCTAAACCCCAGTACCTCTGAATGCGATCTTTCTTGGAGATAGGGTCTTTACACAGGTAATCAAGCCAAAATCAATTTATAAGTGAACTCTACTTTGACTGGTATCCTTACAAAATGGAGAAATTTGGGAATAGACATTCACAGAGATAGTGCCATGTGAAGAAGAACGAAAGATCAGGGTGATATTTTTGCAAGGACTGCCAAGGACTGCCAAGTACTGCCAAGGACTGCCAGCAACTCTCCAGAAGCTAACGGAGAGATAAACAGATCCTCTCACTCATATGGCCCTCAGAAAGAACAAACCCTGCAGAGAACTTCAAGCCTCAGGAAATATGAGCTATTATATTTCTTTTATTTAGACTACCAAATTTGTGGTATTTTCTTACAGAAGACCTAGCAAATTCATATATTTGCATAATATTTGTTTATTATTTATTAGAACATCAATTATTTTTCTGTTATGAATATTACATCATTTTATTTAACGAGAATAATATTTACCATAGGGCACTATTATTCTTACTAAAATAAAGGTTGTGAACTTATATTTAGTAGAATATTTTCATTCCTAGAAGTTTTTGTACTTAATTCTGGAGATCTTCAACTAATAGTAATAATGTTTGGCAGTTTTCAATATGTATAATTTTACATGTCAAGTTTATAGGTATCATAGAAGATACGTTTCAGGACACTTTCAAAATTCTTTAGTTAACTTTTTAAGTCTGACTCTCAGGTAAAAAGTCTATCCATGAGCTAATTTTTTTCAATCACTTTGGGCTCACTTAGGCAAATATACAATAAAATGCTTGTGAACTGAAAAAATAAAATAAATATAATATTAAATAATATAAAATACCTATATCTTACACTTATAAAGGACTTTGCAATTCTAAAATTGGTTTGCAACTACTTTAATCATCACAACGTATCTATGAGGCAGTATCTTAGGTGATATTTTTATCAATTTGAAATAGACCAAGATCCAGAGGAACTAAATGTTCAATTGTTGTATATGACACAGCTTTGAAATCAATAATGTAAAATGAAAGGCAATGGCTGTTCAAAAAATAATTATTATATATTATATACTGCTGTTACATATGTTCACTACATAAAAGTCACCCTAGTGCTTTAAATCAAACCCCAACTAAAGCCTTTTAATGGAACATGGCAGAGGTATATGTCTCCAACTCTAGCTTTGTTTAAATTTTAAAGTCTTTAAATGTACTACAACTGGCAAATGTTTGCCTACTTTGCTCCCAGGTCTTGCAAGCTCAGCACAATCTTCTTACAACACAAACTTAATTTTCTCCCTTCATTTTTGTCTCTGCTGTGCAATGCTTTAATAATGTTATTTAACCTCTTAAAACATCCCTTTTACAACTACTTATCTTTGTGTGCACGTGTGCTAGATCTCATCCAGGCTCAGGAAAACTGACTACAAATCTGAAGACTTACATATCAAACCTAGGGCATGTAACTTAACTTCAAATTTAAATATGCTCAAAATGAATTATTGTCCATTTATAAATTTGAAGTAAATCATTAAATTGCATGCTTTATATCTAAATATATCTTAATGCCTTTGCAATTACTATTCTGTTGTCATTAATAACCTTGGAAAACATGAGAATCCAGTTCAGATGGTCTATTGCAGTTAACAGTAAGTACACATTGCTAAGCACATATTCCTAAATATTCCCATATCCATTTGTTATTCAAAAGACTTGAAACCATTGTTCAGACACTTGGTAAGTTTAGAAGTATTGCTTAAGAATTCAGGGCAAGACAGCTTGTAAACAATAAGAATGTAATATTTTGTATTGTTTGATAAACTATCTTTTGTAATGAAATTTTCTATTTTCTTTCATCTCAGTTATGATGACAATTTAACTCTCTAAGATCAGAAGTGGAATATGATTTTTGACCACCTCCCAAAATAAGTGAATGTAGGACTGAAAATGGATAGCTAGGGCCGGTGAGATGGCGCAGCGGCGTAAGCGCCTGCCTGGCAAGTGCAAGGGCCCAAGTTCGACTCCCGGAACCCACATACGATAAAAGGGCCGGTGATATCGCTCAGCTGCACGGGCGCCTGGTGGCACATGAGGTCCTGAGTTTGACCACTGGTACCCACAAAAAAAAAAAAAATGGATAGCTATACTATGCACAGATATAGTCCTTTATACTCAAAAAAAGTAATTCTTACAATAAAATCCCATTGATAACACATTGTGCAGAAGTTCACACTTAGTCACTGATGGTGAATTAGGCAGCTGCACAGATATAACTCTTTCAGAGATGAACCAACTTTTGTGGGCAAACTTGTAGCAATACTATTACTGAAAACACTGCTAAACACCCAAGTTTGTTGTGTGGTAACAACTTTGATAAGAAACAGTTATTTGTAGCTCAGGGCTTTCTTTGATTCTACCCTCATTGGGATGAAAACCTTATTACTGGGATCTGCAAACCTTTAGAATATTAGGGTGTTATTGTACATTTGTTTTAGTTTTATATGACAGCATACAACTAAAAAAAAAAGGAAAAGGAAATAGAAATAATTTAGGACTCCTTTCAGCTTTCTTTTTTGCCTACTTTTTCTTTTGTTCTTGACATTATTAATGTTATATACAAAGAACTTTTTTAGTATAATATTAATGAATATATGAATAAACATATTAGAGACAAATATATAATAGAATCTAAAATGGAAATCAGAATGGCATACGCCTAAGTGGGAAAATAACCTAACTTATCTGTCTTAAGATACAGTTGCGCTTTTCAGTATTGGAAGATGCATTCATAATGCTAAACTTCTTGATTGCAAACTCCTAGCACTGCCCTGAATAGCTAATTTCTTGCCTTTAGTGATTACCATAAACTTGTCAAAGTAAATGAAGCAATATTCTTTACTAAAGAATAGTGTTTAATTAGGAGTCCTTTGCTCTGGGAATATTCCCAATTCACTGTAAAAGGAATTTCCTGCCTTCAAAAAATAATGTTGCTTTGATTTTCAGCAAGGCATTTTTCTTTCATATTAATTTTAATGAATTTCAGATCAGTTTTGCACCTGGAAAATCAATAAAAAGCATAAATACTTTTCAGTAAGAAGCTGAGAAAAACACTCTGTGACATGTAAAATCTATCTAACAAATGCTATCTAAAAATTAAAATGTCAACTGCTAATTTTTGTACTGAATAAATGAAGCATTCATACTCTTTGCTGCTCTTGTTAATAATGTTGCTAATTACAATATTATGCTCTTTTCTTTGAACACTATAGAAACTTTACACAAAATATACAGAGGCTACATACTATGTGGCCTTTCAAAGATCAGATCAACACAAACTTATTCAGAAGAAAAGCAAAGATCATTACACTGATCTAAAATTCAAGGCTCAAGATTGCTACTTCTGATTATTTTCTTATATGCCTTTCTTAGCAGCAAGAGTACAATGGCCAGATCTACTTGCTAACCTCTGTGTCCATAAGTTAATAATTGCTTAAATTGAAGCCTGTGCTCAGTAAATTTTTTTCAATTAAGTTTTATGAAATTGGATAATATATAATAACAAATGTTTGAATGAATAAATGAATTTTTCATCAGTTAGAAAGTGTCCACAATTGATAAATTTTGGCTTTGTTTAGTCTGCTTAATGTCATTTAGTTACTCAAAAAAAGTAGATAATTGAATTAAGTTACTAGACACCAATCTGAATAAAACTTTTAATTTTAAAATCAATCAAATTGTATTTAAGATGCCTTAAATCTTACAGTAAAAATGTTATGTATTTCTGTTTGACAGAAAGTAACTTTAATGTGAATAATGAATCTTCATTTTTTGTCAATCCATATTTTCTACAAAAAGTTCTTTTTTTTGCGATATAAAGCAGACACAAAACATTAGGTTAAATTTTCTTACAAACCTTGATATTCTTATTAAAAAAGCATAGGTCTTGATGAAATTTTTAATTGTTTTTTAAAAGTACTGATCTTCCAAAATAGAAAACTTTCTCACAGAATGACAAAGCAAAGTGGGAAAGGCTCATCCATAAGGATGTGCTCAAGGAATACACAGGTGATGTGAACTAATTTCAGGTTTAGTGAGCTGGTAAGAAGATAATTAGAATCAGATATACATATATCTACTAGGAAAAAGGAAGCAAGAGACACAGACATTATCAAACTTTTCAGTTAGTAAAAGATGACCAATAGAAATTTGCAAGACTTAAACCTAGGTCTTGAAATATGATGTCTTCATTAGCATTATAAACAGAGATCTCCTATTCCACCATAGGTATTTCCATTTAGGAGAATTTCTCCTCAGGAAAAAAAAGAAAAAAGAAAGAAAAAACAGGCAATGAACTGTACAGCTGTGCTTTAATGTAGCCTGGGAAGGAAAGAAAGGATGAGATGACTGCTTGTAGCTGTCTGCTAAACTAACATTCAGCTCAACCCTGAAATGAAAAAGTGTATTTTACAGCTTGTAACTTGTTAGCTTAATTGAGTTTCTTCTTTATTCCAAATAAGCAACAGAGCTCCTCTCTCTTTTTTCTATCAGTGAGTTTCAGAACTTCCAAGTTCCTGTTTTATTGCTTATTAAATGTCTGTCAAACGAGGAGCCTGCTCAGGCCTGTTAATTGGTATGGCTTCCCATATCCTGTCAAACTGACTTGGCCAGAAACATAGAAAAATAAAGATCCGCTAATTAGTTGTGTAGGCCTGTTACAAGTGATTTCACAGTGCAAATGTGCACAGAAAACATTGAAACTACTCATGATTTTCTTTTTCCTTTTTCTTTTAATCTTCGTTTTGAAACCTATGCTTAATAAAACTTCCAGCAAAGATATAATACAGTAATTTCATGAAGTTTTGCTGAAGTTAGCAAATAAGATTGAATGCATATAGGAAAATACTAAGAGTCATTTACATGATCTAGAAGTGATAGTACTTTTAAATGGAATTATTCAGAGATAACATAAATGTTTAAAAATATAGCAGCTATGTAAAATACACTCAAAACCAATTTATTATGTAAAAAGGGACATAAATACACTCCCAAAATTTCCAGAATGAAAGTAATTGTAATAAAAATATTTTAATAATGCATCTAAATTCCTTCCTTTTTTCTGCAAAAATATGGTGAAATTGATGTAAATGCAGTAAAATATAATGTGACCCAAAGATTTGTTGATTTGATTTTTTTTTTTTTTTTTTTTTTTTTTTTGGTGGGTACCGGGGGGTCGACCTCAGGACCTCGCGCGCCAGCAGGCGCCCGTGCCGCTGAGCGATATCACCGGCCCCTTTTTCGTATGTGGGTTCCGGGAGTCGAACTCGGGCCCTTGCGCTTGCCAGGTAGGCGCCTAAGCCACTGAGCCATCTCACCGGCCCTGTTGATTTGATTTTTGACAGGTGTTCACAATTTCTATGGTCTTTGGCAGCTGGTAAAACTGTTACCATGGGCATCAATGTGTTGGAGAAACTAATTTCTAATAAATAGTTTCCCTTTTATTGAAATAGAAGGATCTTTTTCAGTTTTTTCCTAAGTTAACATACTACATACAATCTGCAGTGCCTTTCTATGATTGGAGTGTAGAAATAATTGAAATAAGAACAATTACTGGGCATTTACTATATACTAGGTACTGTTCCCTTAACATTATTATTTCTAGTTATAGTAATTATATTTTACTGACATGGCAGCTGAAACTCAGAGAGGATAAATAAATTGTTGAAAGTCACACAAGATATAAGTGATATTTGTACTGATGCCTGCCTGTCTACAGCTATTGGAGTTTACTATATGCCAGGTGATTGTCTAAGAACTTTACATACATAAACTCATTATGCTTAATTCATAAAATGAAACAGCATAAACAGATACCTTTCTCTTTCATATCTAGGTGAAATCCCCTCAAATAATACCAACTTCAAGGATTAAGGGGCAGATGTCACTTTTAAAAAGCCTATTATACATTATGCAAGACATGTTCTCTCTTTTTTAATTTGCTTATAGTTAAATTACCTTGTCCAATAATATTGTTGTTTAAGTGTATTATCAACTTTATCTTTTATATCCTAGCTCATTTAAATTTCACAAAAGGTTTGTGAAAAATACGGCACTCTATTATTCTAATTTTACAAGTGCATAAGGTATATCTAAGAACTAGGAACTGAGCCAATGATAATGTATATATGTTAATATGAATCTGAGTCACATATGTGTATGTAGTCATCAAAAATTCAGTGATACAGAAAAATTCTTTCAGTAGTTCATTAGTTCATTATCTATAAATATTAACTTTAAAACAGTAGAAATTACCTTTAAAAGCATTAAACTATAATTAATAATATATATACATAATAATCTAAGGGAAAATGTTTATTCCATCTATTTTGTTATGTACAAAATATCATGAGTTGATGAATACATATAGAAATGCATATAAGGACAGATGTATGATAAAGCCAAGATGGCAAAATGCTGATAGTAGAATCCTGGTGATGGTTATATATAACAATAAAATCCTTTACCTTTCTACATATTTGAATTTTTTACAGCAAAATTTTGGGTTTTTGCCATTCTTCAATGTGGGCAAATTCAGCAAGAGACTCCTCCACTGGATTTATTATCAAATTTTATTCTCAAATATTCTCAAGCCTTATGATTTCTCATGAAAACTTTCATATAGTTCTGGGTTCTCTCCTAGTTTTATTCATACAACAAACACTGTTGGTTCCTACAATTTAAACAATGTCATGAATACAAAGGAAAATAGAACAAACCTCCTTTCTCATACTCAGAGACTCTGCAGTCTGGTGCAGGAATAGATGCTCATACCAGATGCTATGATTGGTACAATGGAGATGATGGTCTACCCATGAGCTCTTGCCTTGTTGAGGCCTGCCAGAAAGACTGCCTGGTTTACAAAGTGCAGTAGTGGGAGCAAATTACCAAAAAAAAACCTCATGTGTGAAGTCTTGGATCCCAGCATCTGAGGCATGAGAAGGTTACAGTGGCTGGATCTTGCAGAGTAAATGGAACTGCTATGCCAGTCAGGGATACAGTGCATACTATGTAGATTATATTAAGCCATATCTGACTCAAACAAATAGCCTTATTCTGTTGCATTTAAAATCCAGCAAGATCTGTAGGATTCCAGAAAAATGCAGTCCCAAATAAGTATAGATTTTCAACACCCAATCAACCTCAATTTAATAATCCGTTACTTCTGCGCTAAACTGCTTTTAGTAGTCTAAAAGGGATGATGTGGAGGCCCAAGTGAGAATTTTTGAACCACAGATATCCAAGACTGTGAGAGGTGGTAAAGAATTTCTTTCTGTCTTCTCCCAGTGCTAGACCTGGAAAGGAGCGAAGGAGCCAAGAGGATTGCCATTATGAGATTAAATGTAAGAGAAAGAGAGAGGGAATTTTTTAAGGAAATTTGCACGTCCTACAAGGAGGGCATCCACTCACCAATACTGCCTTTGGGAAACTATAAAGAGGTGTTTACACTGGGCAGATAATTCAAAATGTAGCTGCTCCTCTGGGCAGACAGCTTCAAAAATGGAAAGTAGTTTTTTTTACTGTTGTTTTGTTCTGTGTCATTTTTGGATGTAAAACTAGGTGCCCCTTTGTCCACTGCCATAGTCCATGCCAGTATGAAAGCTTGGGGAACGGAGTGAGTGTGGGAGTTTGATTTATGTTTTTTCTTTCACAAAACTAATTATAAATTATAATCTTGACCTGAGTAGAAGAGCAGCTAAATCCCCATGAGAATTCTTGTGGTGATCTAGCTGAGAGAAGGGACAAAGCTGAAAATGTCAGCAGATTATGCCTGAATTTTGAAAACTACAGGGAAAATGCTTCTCTTTCTGATGCTCTGACAGGGGAATGAGAATTTGCAAGTGTGTAGCAGCTGGCTCACAAAGAGAGATGCTAATCCTACCTCAATTTATAAGATCCTGCAGGCATAAATTATATCAGCAGAAATATCATCCCAAATGAGGAATTCTATGTTGTTGAAGTAGACGGGCCAAACTAATAAAGGGTGCTCCAAGTGGATTATAGGTATATGAAGAAACAGTTTATAGATTGAAGGAAAAATAATAACAAGGGCATTTTTCCAATACAGTACAAAAAGGAAATTGTTTAGGAAATTGAAAACATTATTTTAGAGTTGAAAAATTTTAGATATGAATCAAAGAGATTGGTTGTTGGTGGCCTTGGTTCGGTTACTGTTGAGTGTATAGACTAGGAGACCAAGAAATGGAGAGGTGGAACTTACAAGGAAAAAGATTTTGCACATAGAACCATGAGAACAAATATACAAATTCACAAATCTAAAAAACAGTTGACAGGGAAGAGAAAAATACTTAAAAAGCAAAAGTGGGGGCAGCTGGAGAGATAGCTCAGCGGCATAAGCGCCTGCCTGGCAAGCGCGAGCTCCTGAGTTCGACTCCCGGAACCCCACATACAAAAAAAGGGCTGGTGATATTGCTCAGCATCACGGGTGCCTGCCGGCGCGGGAGGTTCTGAGGTCAACCCCCGGTACCCACAAAAAAAAAAGTGGGGGCCCAGTGAGATAGCTCAGCGGCATAAGTGCCTGCTCAGCAAGTGCGAGGTCCTGAGTTTGACTCCCGGTACCCACATAAAGGAAAAAAGGGCCGGTGATATTGCTCAGCGGCACAAGCGCTTGCTGGCAAGCATGAGGTCTTGAGGTCGACTCCTGGTACCCACATAAAAAAATAAACATAAAAATAAATAAAAAGCAAAAGTGTATAAAAACATAAAACACAGTAAAAAGAGAAATTATGCAGTAGTAAAATACTTTATAAAGTATACATGAACACTGAAACAATAGCATGATTTCCATTCAATTTATTACAACTATCATAAATACAATTAGAACATGATAAATGGATATTTGAAACTTTTTTTGTGTGTGAGTACCGGGAGTCGACCTCAGTACCTTGCGTGCCAGCAGGCACCCGTGCTGCTGAGCAATATCACCGGCCCTTTTTTCGTATGTGGGTTGCAGGAGTCGAACTGGGGCCCTCGTGCTTGCCAGGCAGGTGCTTATGCCGCTGAGCTATCTCATAGGCCCTATTTGAAACATTTTGATGACTGTTCCAAAATCTGATAAAACATGACAAAAACAAGAAAAAACATATAGAAATTGATACCAGAAACCAACTCTAATGAATTTCCTTGGTAAAGCATATATGTTTTATGTATGCCATAACAATTTACCAATTTTTAAAAAAAGAATTGTATGTTAAAACCAAATAAACACTTAAAATTTAAAAGTATAGCAATAGACCAATATTCCAAAAATTTAGAAATAAAATAAATGTTAAATTCAAGTACGCTCACTCTGAAAATTTAGAAACATGATCCTAAGTAGGCCATGTCAAAGAATTATTCAGCCTTAGCTGGGCATAGTGGCACACTCCAGTCACTTCATTTATTTAAGAGCCCAAGGAAGAAGTATAACAAGTTGCAGGCCAGCCTGGGCAATTTAGCAAGACCCTTTCTCAAAATTAAAAAAAAAAAAATTAGAAAAGACACAGAATTATTCAATCTTAAAGAAGGAATGAGATCTCAGTATTTGCAAAAATATTGATGAGTCTGAAAGACATTATGCTAAGGGAAATAAGTTACATATACAACAAAATACATTGCACTATCTAACTTATTTGTGGAATTTAAAATAAAAACCATACAAAAGTGAAGAGATAGAGAAACAGTGGTTACCAAAGGCCAGAGGCAGGGGAAATGGGATTTAGGTCAGAGTGTACAATGTAGCAGAATCATAAGTTGAGCAAATTTATGGCCTAATGAACAACATGAAAACTGTAATGAACAAAGTAGTACTCTATATGAGATTGATGCTAAATGAAGAGATTTTACCTTCTTTTGTCACAAAACCAAAAGCAAAAACTGTGTGTGTTGACAGAGATGTTAACTTGCTTCACTATAATAACCATTTTACTATCCATGTGTATTCCTGTCATATTATATACCTTAAATATACACAAATAAAAACATTATATACATTGAAAAACAAATTACATATTATCCAGAAAACAATGAAAAGAAATACTTTATCAGAACCAATAGAATTTAGCAAAATATATCTTCAAAATATCTACAGCATTAAACAAGAAATATTAACAAAATAAATGCTAAAATTTAATATTTTAAAAAATTTAAATGTGTTTTATTAGTACATGTTTCCAATTCACACAGTTTACAATCATCTTGGGGAGTGGTTACATGTACACATTACAGCTTGGTATTTTTCCTAACCCTCTTCCCCTTCCCTCCCCCACCCCCTCCAACTCTGTTTCCCCTATTGCCTTTTACAAACTTATTGATACTATTTGTCTTAGCTCACATAAGGGATATAATGTTTACATTGATTGGAGTTATTAGGCTCCTTTACATGGCACATCTTTATTCCTCTCATTTCCTCTTCTCCTTCTCCTCACCCTTATCGTTGTTCCCTTGGCCCACTTCCCTACTGGACCAGATCTGTTCCCCTGTCCCTGTCTATCCATCTTTTATCATTTTGTTTGTACTTTGCCTCACTCAAGTGAGAGATACCGTATGGTATTTAAGCTTCTGTGTCTGATTTATTTCACTCAGCATTATATTTTCAAGGTGCATCCATTTTCTTACAAATATCTCAAATTTGTCATTCTTTATCACAAAGTACTATTCCATTGTATAGAGATACCACATTTTTTTATCCAATCATCTATTGATGGATATACAGGCTGCTCCCAGGATTTAGCTATTATGAATTGTGCTGCTGTAAACATCGGTGTGCATATATGGCTGTAGTATGATGACTTAAACATTTTGGGGAAGATACCTATCAGAGGAACAGCTTGGTCATATGGAATTTCTATTTTCAACTCTATGAGAAATCTCCATGTTGATTTCTATAATGGCTGTACTAGTATGCATTCCCACCAACAATGTAGGAGAGTTCCTTTTTCGCCATAGCCATGCCAGCATTTTTTATTGTTTGTTTTCCTAATGATTGGCATTCTTTCTGGAGTAAAATAGATTATTTGTATTGTTTTAATTTGAATTTCTCAAATGACCAGAGATGTTGCACATTTTTTCTTGTATTTGTTAACCATTTGTATTTCTTCCACTGTGAAGTTTTTGTTCATTTAGTCCATTTCTTAACAGGGTCTTTAATTTTAGGTAGTTTAATTTTTTTGAGTTCTTTATATATTCTAGAGATTAGTACTCTGCTGAAGAGTAACTGGCAAAAATTTTTTCCCATTCTGTAGGTTGTCTCTTCACTCTACTGATTGATTCTTTTGCTGTATAGAGCATTTTAGTCTGACATAATCCCATTTGTTGATTCTTGCTGCTATTTCTTGTGCAATTGAGGTTCTGTTTAGAAAATCCTTTCCTATTCCTATTTCTTCAAGTGTTTTACCTATTTTATCTTTCAGAAGATTTAATGTTTCTGATTTAATGTTTAGATCTTTGATACTTTTTGATTTTAATTTAGTAAATGGGGTTAGAGATAAGGATCCAGTGTCTTTCTTCTAAAAACGGATAACCAGTTTTCCCAACACCACTTGTTGAATAGGCTATCTTTCCTCCAACATATGCTTTTGGACCCCTTGCTGAAGATCAAATAATTGAATATGTCTGGGGAGGTTTCTGTATCTTCTGTTCTGTTCCATTTATCCACATTTCTGTTGTTCCAGGACCACACCATTTTTATCATTATTGCTTTGTAGTATAGCTTGAAGTCTGGTATTGCTATGCCTCGTGCTGTGCTCTTATTGCCCAAAATTACTTCTGATATTCAAGGTCTCTTCTGGTTCAATACGAGTTTCAGTATTGTTTTCTCTAGATCTGCGAAGTATGCTATTTGTATTTTGATTGGCACTGCATTGAATCTGTATAAAATTTTGGAATATGGCCATTTTATAAATATTGGTCCTGCCTATTCAGGAGCAAGGGACATCTTTCCATTTTCTGATGTCTTCTTCAATCTCCTTCTTCATAGTATTGTAGTTTTCCTTGTAGAGGTCTTTCACTTCCTTAGTTAAGTCAATTCCTAGCTATTTCATTTTTCTTGAAGTGATTGTGAATGGTATTGTTTTCAGAATTTCCTCTTATCCTTTTCATTATTGGTATACACAAATGTTAATGATTTTTGTCATTGATCTTATATCTTGCTACTTTGATGAACTTGGTTATTAATTCTAAGAATTTATTGGTGGAGATTTTTTTGTTTCTATGTAGAATATCATGTCTTCTGCAAATAATGATAATTTGAGTTCTTCCTTTTCTATATGTGTCCCTTTTCTTTCTTTCTCGTGGTTAAATACTCTGGCTAATGTTTAAAGTACTATGTTGAATAACAGAGGTGATCATGGACATCCTTGTTTTGTTCCTGATTTTAGGGGAAATGCTTTTAGTTTTTCCCCATTTAGTATGATGTTGGCTATTGGTTTGTCATTAATAGCCTTCATCATATTCAGGTATAGTATTACTATCCCTGTTTTTCTCAGGTTTTTATCATGAAGCGGTGTTGAATTTTATCAAAAGCCTTTTCTGCATCTATCGATATGACCATGTTGTTTTTGATCTTCCTCCTGTTCATGTGATGTATTACATTTATAGACTTACATATGTTGATCCATCCTTACATCTCTGGGATAAAAACTACTTGAATATTATGTATGATCTTTTTGATGATATGTGCATTCTATTTGGTAATATCTTGTTGAGCATTTTTGCATCTATGTTCATTAAAGAGATTGGCCTATAGTTCTCTTTCTCGTTGGGTCTTTATCTGGCTCTGGGATAAAGGTGAAAATGGCTTCCATAAGTGAATCTGCAAGCACTGCATCCTTTTCAATTTCTTTGAAGAACTTGAGGAGTATTGGTGATATAATATCCTTAAAGGTTTGTACAATTCAGTAATGAATTCATCAGGTCCTGGCTTTTTTTTAGTTGGTAGATTCTTTATTACTGAGTCAATTTCATTGCTTATTATTGGGCTGTTAAGAATACTTACATTGTTTGGGTTAGATTTGGTGATTTGTATGTGTCTAGGAATCTGTCCATTTCTTCAAAATTTCCTGGAATATAATTTTTCAAAGTAGTTACTATCTTCTGGATTTCTACAGTATCTGTTGTGAATTCACCTTCATCATTTCTAATTGCATTGATGAGTCTTTTCTCTTTCTTGGTGAGTCTTGCTAAGGGCTTTTCTATTTTATTTATTCTTTTAAAAAACCAGCTCTTTGATTCATTGACTTTTTTATAGTTTTCTTTCTTTCTTTTTTTTTTTTTTTTTTTTGGTCTCAATATCATTGATTGCTTCTCTTATCTTTATGGCTTCCCTCCTTAACTTTGATTTGTGGCTGGTTTGTTGTTATTTCTCAAGTATCTTAAAATTTATCATAAGGTTATTTATTTCCACCTGCTCTGTTTTCCTAATATGAGCACTGGTTACAATGAATTCTCCTCTTAGAACTGCTTTCATAGTGTCCCAGAGGTTTTGTTGACTTGTACAGTCATTGTTATTAACTTCCAGAAATTTTTAAATTTTTTCTTTGATTTCTTTTGTGACCCATTGGTTGTTTAGGAGTATGTTGTTAGTTTACTAGGAGATTTTGCCTTTTCCAAAATCTCCTCTGTCATTGATTTCTATTCTCATTGCACAGTGGTCGAAGAGTATGCATGGGGTGATTTTAATTCTTTTATAATTACTTAAACAGGTTTTGTGGACTAGTATGTGTTCTATTTTGGAAAAAGTACCATATGCTACTGAAAAGAATGTATACTCTGTTGTATAGGGGTGGAATATTCTATATAAATATATATATATATCTATTAAGTCCATATACTCAAGGGTGTGGTTCAACTCTGGTATTTCTATATTGGTTTTTTATTTAGTTGACTTGTCTCTTTGCAAAAGTGGGGTGTTAAAAATCCTCTGCTATGATTGTGCTTATTTGATCTTTTAATTTCAGGAGCTTTTATTTTATGAAGATAGGTGCTACAGTATTTGGTGCATTTATGTTTATCAATATTATCTCTTCTTGTTGGTTTGTTCCTTTAACTAGTGTGTAGTGACCTTCTTCATCTCTTCAAATTCATTTCAACTTGAAGTTACCATGTGTGATATTAGAATTGCTACCCCTACTTGTTTTCAGGGTCCTGGTGCATGGAATGTTGTTTTCTATCCTTTAATTTTTAGTTTTTGAATATATTTTTTGATTAGATGAGTTTCTTGAATGAAACAGATTGCTTTTTGATCCAGTTTGCCAGTCTGTGTCATTTGATTGGAGAGTTGAGGCCATTAATATTGAGATATTACTGATATATATTGGTTATTTACAACCATTACCTTCTTTATTTGCTGGTAAATCATTTATTTTACTTTCCCTGGTGGGTTTTTTTTTTAACCTATCGACTCCACTAGTTTCCTCTGTGTTTTTAGGTGTATCAAATCCATTGTTTCTGTCTAGAATATCCTTGAGTATTTTCTCTAGAGCTGATTTACCACTCATATATCTTCTGAGCTGGTCTTTTTCATGGAAATACTTTATTTCTCCATCTATTTTGAAGGATAGCTTTACTGGGTATTAATCGGGGTTGGAAATTATCTGCTCTTAGGACTTGAAATATTTCACTCCAAGCTGTTCTGGCCTTCAGGGTTCATGCTGAGATGTCTGCTGTAATTCTAATTGGTTTACATTTATATGGGATTTTTTGTTTTTCTCTGATACCCTTAAAATTCTGTGTTTTTTTGTTTGTTTGTTCTTTTTGTTTTGTTTTTGTTTTCACTGGATATCTGCAAATTTAATGAGCATGTGCCTTGGTGAATGTCTTCTTTCATCATAATTGTTTGGAGTTTTATAAGCATTGCTTGTTTGTTTTTTAAAATCTTTTCTTATATTTGGGAAGTTGTCTTCCATAATTTCTGTAAGCAGGTAGGTAAATCCATCTATGCAATCTTCTAGATTTTCCCTAACTTTCTTCTTGTTGTCATCTAGTAGCTGCTGAATAGTCTTCTCTTGTTCTCTTAATTTTTTTTTTTTGGCTTCTTTGAGCCCTTAATTGTAGTTCATTATTTTATCCTCAATATCAGACACTCTGTCTTCACATTGGTCATCTCTGGAATGTATGAATTTTATACTGTTTTTTATTTCAAGTATTTCTGTCTGACATCTTTTTGAGGATTCCATATCTTTGTTGAATGTTGAATCATTTAAATGTTGTACTGTTTCAGTTATCTCATTCAGTTTTTTACTTATTTTCCTGAAATTCACCATGGGCAAATTGAGTATTATTGCTGTAAATTTTTGGTTCATTTCCTCTTTGAACTCATATATTTTCTTCATCTCTTCTAAGAACTTCTCATAGATTTCTGCTATCTGGTATTTGTTTTCTTCTCCCTTTGTAACCCCACACTCTGTCTTGTGGGACCTGGCGGGGTAGGAAATCTTCTACTTCCTTTTTTCCCCATTCTCCTACTTATATCTGTATTTATTTGTTTATCTATCTATGTATCTTTTTAAATAATATGAGTCCCCCTCTTTTTTCTCATTCCTTTCTCTGGAGGGTTTCTGAAAGTTGGGGACTACAGAAGTGAGGAGAGTATGTGGTTATATGGAGATTTTTAGTAGGCTGTTGCCTCTCCATCAATAATTTTCAGCTTTGTGTTTCCAGTCCTAGTATTTACTCCTTCTGTTACTTACTTTAAGTGGTTTTGACTCTGTCCATGTGTTTTGCCACAAGAATTGTTTCAATTTATAACAGTATCCACAGATTCAATCTTATAACATTTTTATATGATAGTCCTTGCAGTTGCTCTTTACCCCTTTGTTTATTCTCTAGATGAGGGAGAAGACCTAGACAACTATTAAATCAGAGCCAATGAAAGCACAAATATACAAAAGTAGCTGCCTGATATACACATGAAACCATAAAAGAACATAACCTTATATTGCTAAATAACTCAAGAAACATACCAAAACTAAACCAATAAGATGTCTGATGGTAATACAGATTAGATATTCCAATGAGCTATTGTTAATGTGATTCCCAAGTAGCTTCTTGGCCAGATAGTCCCAGTGTCCACATCCCAATTACGCCCATAATCCCTCCACTGTAAAACTTGAGCTAACTCAGTCTCAGGACCTCTTTCTGCCAGGTTGAAGGCATTTTTGCAGAGTTTGATTCAGTCTGAATTCTTGGGTTAAAATTCTTGCTGCCCCTCTCCCTGGGTGCAATGGTGGATTTGGCAGACAAGCTCACTGGCATTAAACTGTCCACTGAATTATGATTATTCCTATGCAATTAATTCAACTACAGCAGTAACAGGCTAATCCATTTCAGTAGTGCCTATCAGTGCTAGTTGAGAATAACAAACCATAAGTCCTTGTTTTGGGTCTCCCTTTAACAGTGGGAACATGGCACCAATGCGAGCCTCCAATCCTAGGTAACTCAGGCTGAATCTGGTGCCTGACCACAGGTCTTGGGTCTGTGATCACCCGTCCCTCCTTGCCTTTCATTGAAGTTCACCCCAATCTTCTCTCCAACTGTCACAGTCTCTGGAGACTATCTTTCTGTCATCAACTCTGGAACCTTGGCAGTATGAAGCCACCAGGGAGCTGCTCTGGGGTTGAAGTTCAAATTCCAAGCCCTTTTCACGATGTCATCCAGGGCTGTGCCTACACTGCATACCTCTGTCCTGGGGTACTTGTAATACACAGACTCACCCTGTTACTGCTGGAAGGTCACTCAGGAATCAGAGACTCAAGTTCTTTCCATTGTCTCCAAATCCAGACTTTGGACACCTTGTCCTGGAGAAGCAGATATGCTGGAACTCATTGCTCCACCATCTTGTCCCCTCTCCTCTGTGTTTCTTGTTGATGTTCTCTCAGTCTGATATGGCTCTTCTTCTACTCAGCCATGTTGGATCTTCCAGCTCATTCCTTCTCAGTAGAACTTTCTTCAGCTTCTATGATATGACTCTTCCTCTATTCAGCCATATTGAATCTTCTATTCCAGACTTTTGCCTTATCCAGGAATGGGTCTGTTTTTTGACTGGCACTTCTGGTGTCCCATACAGAGGGGAAACAATGTAGATCCAGCTCCAGGTTGGCAGTGCCTGAGCCGAGGCATGGAATTCACAGTTGTGGAGTTGGTCAAGGCCCAGCCCAGGAGTCCAAGCATTCTACTGGGGCCATGGGTCCCTAAAATTTAATATTTTTAAAAGAGTAATGTAAAACAAAGTATCAAGAAATTATACAAAGGAGATCTAAAGTTAATTAAATATAATAAATATATTTTCAAAGCATCTAATTTGGTTGTATTTTATTACCCCAATAAAATGGATAAACAACAAAACAAAAAAATATTGAAAGAGCTAAGTATTCAAAATTAGAAATACAAAAGAGTTATCCTAAGAATACAAGGTACATTCAAAGAAGCTATCATTACATAATTCCTTAGTAATAATTTGCCTGGGGCTGGATGAAGCTTTACAATCATGCTAAACTTTCTCCATCAATTTAAGTACAGGGGGTAGATCTGCATGACAGATAACATTAACTCCATTTAGGAGCCGTGGGGTTAAGGAGCAATTGTGTATTTTAGATTTTCAGGGATTTCCATAAAGTTCTTCCAAGCTTAGAAATCACTTTAACAATCTAAAAACTGGGTAACTGTACAAGGTCTTGAATTTAATTTGGAGAATAAGCACTTTATCTTCTAATACTGTGTGATATGGCAAGTGCCTTACCTTTTAAAAAGTTGCCACTAATACTTTAATCTGTAGAAAATGTATGAATTTTTCAAAATGCTTTCAGGAACGTTATCCCATTTTATCTTGAAAACAACCTGTGAGCTAGGCAACAGCTCTGAAAATCTAATTCCTATTTTACAAAGAAAAAAAACAGAGACTCAGTAGAAACATAAGTCTGGACATTTTGACCACATACCATGCTTTACTTCATTTCTTTTTGTCCCTTATATTAATCATTTTGAATAACTGTTTGCTGTTACCCATGCTTCTATTTGATATTCCTGTCACTTATTCCATAGCCAATAATTAGGCCATATATATTTAACCAAATATGCCTGATATATTTTTTCTTCTAAAAGACTGATTTGCAAGGTCTTTTCAAACTTAAAATCATTTTAATAACAATGATAAATTTTAATTCTCATTCCAAGACTTTCTGGGCAATCATGACCTCTATTTTAATTCCATTTCTAATCATTTCCCATTTTGTCTTCTACACACTTGTTGTGTAGATTCCTTCATGAAACTGTTTTTAGAGACAAACTTATCACTCCCAACCCCATGCAAGGGAGGTCCTAAAGTTTATAAACTTTTAAAACATGAACAGCATCTGTATTTGAAGAAGGTGGATTTTTCCAGGATTCCTCTGGTAAGAAATCTTGAACTGGTTCAGATGTTAATGTGAAATAGTAATGAAGGAGAAGACCTCCCCTTTCCATATGCAGCATCCCCGTCTCTCATTCCTCACATTTTCATGGCATGTGGATGGTGATACCTACAAACGCCCTGAGGTAGGAAGATACAAGGCAAACCGTAGAGAACAGTTGGAGTGTAATAAACAAATATTTGCGAATACTGTAGCTAGACAATTCATGGGTGACAGAAGGCAGCTTTCCATGTGGAGCCTTCACAGAATAACATTAACACATTTATGTATGCACACTTATGATAGAGAAATAACTGGGTGGAATTACAAACTTAGAAATATGGAAAGATCACCGAATAAAAGCTAGGGTAATGAAAAATATCAGTTAAGTTTAGCAATTAAAGTGATTCCAATTACATAGAAGAAAAGATATTTAGTGGAAAATGACTTCTAGTAATTAGAGCAAAAATGATAGACCGTGAAGGGCTCTTGGTGTTCTAAAATAACATGTCAGCAGGGCCCTGACAAAATTGGAGCTATCTTTTATGAACATTACTTTAAAAGCAATGTGTATGGTAGACCAGGGGGATAAAATAGATAGGAAGGCTACTTACAAAGTTACTGCAATAATGAAGCTAAGAGTTAATGAGGCCAGAATCTAGGGCAATTGCCACAAGACTGGAAAGACAAAGATAAGTATGAGAAATATGCAAGAGATGGACCCTAGTGATTTTGCAACTCCAGATAATTATAATTAAACTTCCTTGCATTGCAAAGGAAAGAAACCTTTCTTATTTAAAGATCTAAGTAGTCTTTATTAGAAATCTATCAATATTAGAGAACTTTCAGAGTCAATGTTGTTATCTCTAACTTCTCAGTTCACATTGCACCATGCCTTAATACCTGTAAGCACTTACTAAAGAATTTATATGCATATTTCTAAGCTCTCAGGCCATAACAGCAGTGAACAAAATAAACACTCATTTGTGTTCTCCGGGAGCACACCGTCTAGGGGAAAGTACAGATAATAGATACAGCAAAGCATATTGTATGCCACATGATACCAAGAACTATAAAAAAATAAACCAGGGAGGAAGAATAGCAAGGGATGAATTACAGGGAGTTGTAGTTATATATGGATATTTAAGGAAGGGTTCGCTGAAAGATGACATTTGAATCTAAATTGCAGAGTGTGAGAAAATGAACTGTGTGGTTGCAGGGGACAAAGAACCTCTAAACATAGGGAACAGCCAATGCAAAGGCCCTGAGAGAGAAATGGGACAAGCACATTCAAACGAGTGAAAATAGGATGATAAGGTTGAAACAAACAAGGATGAACAAATATTAGTAGATATTGTTTAAGGATACTTTGAGTCCAAACTGTGTAGGCCACTGTAAGGACTTTGGGTTCAACTGTTATTTTGTTGAAAGAGGAATGCCCTGGAAGGTTTGGAGGGGATCAGCTCAATCTGACTCTCCTCTTGAAAGGGTAAGCCTATCTCTGGGGGTCTTTGCACTGCAAGGAGTGGAGAGCTGCAGCAGAAAGATGAGTAGAGGCTACAGTAATGATAGGGTAATGCTGGGGACTTTTGGCTGGAGAAGACTGGTAGAGGTGGAGATGGTCAGAACCAAGTTCTGTATCAGTGTTGAATAACAACAACCAACAAAACAAAACAAAACAAAACAAAACAAAATCTCTGCAGTCATTCATGAAGAAACTTCTGCTAGTTATGTAAGAATAAATATGAATATCTGGGTTTTAGAGTGAATTTGAATTTAAAAATAATTTTAAGCTAGACTCCCCTGATTTCCTGGTCACTGGTCTAGGCTCAAAATTTGTTGAGCTTCTTCCTAATGTATAGTCTTACCCTCACTAAATTGTAAAGATTACTATGGGCACTACGGTCGGTTAAATGTCTCCCTTATCCAGGTATAATATAACATTTATGTGCCTATTCAAAGATTTCTTGGCTAGTTCACCCTTTAGACATAGACATCTCTTACCCATTTTTCATATTTAGTACAGATGCATTTAATTGAATTATGTAAAGAAAATGACAGGCTCTCTTGCATCTAAAGGAATAGCATTTTTTCTAAAGCATTTTAAAATGCAAAACCAACTTTTACATTTAGAATAAGGTTTGCCAGTGCCATTGGTATGAGCGTCACATTGAGATTTATGGAATTTATGGAACTGGAAGCAAGCATGTAAACAGATATCCTGCACTGTATCATCTTTGAGTAAGCCAAGAGAAGCATGAGAAATATGGGTATTCATAGAGAAGGCTTTAAAAGGAAGTATTTATAGGTATGTAAAATATCGATACATAAATATACCTGTCTCATCAATGAAACTGTGTTTTCAAAAGTGCAAGAGAACTACCTTCCCATTTTTTTCCTGGCTGCTTTAACATGGCCTCATATAAGGACACAACCATACTTTTGTACAGAAGTGTGTACAACAGGGAAGTAATACATTCCAGTTTTATAGTCAAAAGACCAAAAAGGAAGTCCATAAGAACTAAAAAAATTTGAGAAATTGAAGAAGGGACAGAAAAGCAAAATAGTGAAGTTATTTGCACAACTCCTGTGTTCCTTTCTCATAACTGCACATGTGATGCTATTAGAAAACTAAATATGACTTTGATAATTAAATTAACAGGAAAGGGTCTGGTGAGATAGCTCAGCAGCACAAGCGCCTGCCTGGCAAGCGTGAGGTCCTGAGTTCGACTCCCAATAACCGCATAACATTTTTTTTAATTTTTTAAAAAATAAAAAATAAAATTAAAAAAAATTAACAGGAAAGTTCCACTGGGTGATAAACTTGTTGGACAAATCCCGAAAGCAATGTACAGGTTTTGAAGCTAAACTGACAATGCAACTATCTTGTGTTCCCCAAAATATGCAGTTAATTCTTTGGTTACATGAAATGCTTTCTCATTAGGTTAATAGCATAATGTAACAGATTATTTATTCTGTAAGAACAGAATCATTCAGTATGATTTACTCTGTAAATACAGGTTTCATAGCATTTACCTTTCTCTTATCTGTTAAAACTCTTTTCATTTTTATGCACACCCAGTAAAGCAATTTTATAAGAAAATTCTCTAAAGATTTTCTACCCATTTTGCTTTCAGTCTTTTTTTCTGTATGTTTTGCTTACTCTGTGTTTGTGCATGTATGTGTGTATATGTGTTTAATAATTTCAGACCAAAGATATTTTGTGGACACTTTCTTCTTGATATTTTTATTTTAGATACAATGAATGCAGGATATTGCTTTATAGGTTATTGTTATTTCAAATGATAATTTCTGGAACATTTTTGGTAAATTTTTTTTATGTTTGTACATATATTTCTTCTTTATTAACCAACTTATTGAGGTAAAATTGACATAAAAATGCAGATAAAATGCATAATTTTCTATGTTTCATTTTATGCTACAAACCACTACCACAGTCAAGAGGAGGAACATACACATCAGCCTTCAGAGTTGTTTCTTTCTAATACTGTACTATCCCCATTGTTTACCTTTCCCTAGGCAATCAGTGATTCAGTACTTTACTATAGTTGATTCTCTAAAGTGTAGTTATATCTTATAATAAATTTCTAAATTGTAATTACCCTGACATATATTACCAAATGCCAATTAAGTTACTGATGCTATTAATTTCCTTTTAAAGGGTCTATATCAACCACTTCCTCAATGGTAAGCACAAAAAGGTTTGTCTTTGTATAGTTCTGAAAACCAAGTTTTATTAAACAGTTTTTATTTTCTAAAAAAAAGAAAGAATTGTTGTTTTTTCACTTGTTTTTATTGAATTAGTTTTGAAAAGATACATTGTTTCATCTTTATTGGTAATGAATGGTTATACAAATGTAAATGTGAAAATCTCCTATTTCTGCTATTTGCCTATGTTTGTATTGGGCTGCAGAGTTTAAATCAGTAATAGCCCTTTTACTTTACAAAATTAAGCTCCTTTCTGTTATAAACTATTTAGTTACTTTTTAAAAACCATGCGGTCTTCTGAGACATGTCTGAAATCATATCGAAATATTTATGGAAATTGAGTATATAATAAAAGCATCATATTCCATGAGTGGGAACAAAAATGTCTGTTCATAAATAGTTTGAGGGTTACTGACATTTGTTTTTAAATAAAAACAAAGATATATAGCAAAAATTGTTTTGATAACTTCATTATATCCAAAGCAATAAAGTCCAGAAACAAAAAAATCACAAAATACCAGAAAGACATGAGTAAATGTACTTACAATCATAAAATAGAATTTTATATATGCAAAACACATAACTCATATGAAAAAAGTACACTTACATAAATAATGAACGTTCTTTCTTCTAAAATACTTATATTTAAGTGATGCAAACTATATTTTTTATAAATTTGGCTAGGTCATGTTATACACATATTTACACACAAACACACATATAGGACTATTTATCTAAAATGTTTAGATTGTACTTAGCTTGTATATTTAAATATGCTTAAAAGCAATAAGTTTTAGTAATATATGTTGTAAGTATATTAGTATTTGCAAAATAAGTAGTGATTTCTCTTTCGGTAAGAACAAATTATATTCTTGGAAAAAGATTCATAATTTTAACTAGAGAAAAGCTGACCCCTCATGTATCTTTAAAAATACTTACAAAGCTTTTTTTTTACTGCTCTGTAAGAGCAATTTTCCAAAGAAGAAATTATTTGACAAATTAAGAGGTGAGAAATTTCATCTAATATTTAAGAATTGGTAATATTTCAGTAAATATATATTATACATTGTACATATCCCAATATACAGTCTAAAGTGTGGGACTTATTAAAATTTTATCTTCACATATTTTTATAAGTAAAATATATATTGAATTTTAAATAAAAATGCATTAAATATTATTTAAGATTTTCATCATATCTAAAAGCACTGAATTATATTTCACTTAAAATTGTCAATGTGTAAAACACCTGGCTGAGAATAATTTATGAATATTTCAAGATATTCTATTAATTACATATCTATTTTCATTATGTATCTCACATAAAAAATAATCAAAGTGAATACAACTTGATACCTTTGGCATGGATTGTCTAGCTAACCAAGTGATTTAAAGCCAATTTTATTACAACTTTAAAGACACAAATATCTTTAGTGTATTGGGTTAAGAGGTATTAATGTATTTAAATTAATAACATAATTACTATGACCTTTGAAGTACAATGGTTTAATATAGAGGCAAACATACTCTGGAAACTCTGAAGTGTTTGTTTTTGATCATATGCTGTGTGGGGATACTAGAAGTCATGTTCCTAAAATTGCATGAGCAGTAAGAAAGGTTTCACGAAGAAAGTGTAGCAGGTATTGTACACTCCAGGAAGTTAGACTTTTACATAGAGAATGAAGGGTGCAGAGTCTGTAACTGGAATGTGGCGGTGAGCCTAGATTGTTAACAGAAGCCAAATCAAAGGCTTTGAACGTCAAGCAAAAAAGTTGAGATTTTTCTTAAACTTCAATGTCAAAATTTCTCAAGCTTTTAAAGATTGTGTTCCCTCTAATTTTTTAGTCATTTTCTTCACACCCCAACCAGATAGAAATGATTTTGTCAGTAGTTTGGTTTAGCACAATAATAGACCAATTTGCTGAAAATTTTAAATATTATTTAGTGACAACTCCTACTTATAATTTCTTCCTTTGGAGATGAAGCAATTCCCTCCATATCTTCATCTCCCAAAGTTAAGAATTTTTGCTGCAAACTTTGGGGAATAAATGAATAATATATAAATGTTTATTATTCATTACTTTGGGTCATTAAGCCAAGGATTTTGCACTGGAGGGAGATATAAGCATATGTGTGATGGACGTATCTATCTGGCAGCAAATGATGGGAGATTAAAAAAGGACAGCAGGAATCATTCAGTGCATCGGAGGTGAAACATGAAGCAATATGGAAGACGCCAAGAGTATACATGTGTGAGATATTGTGAATAGGTAGCTGTGATTGAGGAAGCTAAAATGGAGTCTCACTTTGAGTATCCAGAATAAAACTTTTCCATCATATGTTTTGGTCCTAAAACTCACACTGGACATTAAAGAAAAAAATGAGTTTCCTACTACCTCTATGTGCTACCCTCACTGCTACTGGGCTAGAGACAAGGTGGTGGAGAGGAACGTGTAACCCAGATGCAGTGAGGGCCAATGTAGGGTCTTGATTATAATTTCCATCGTGTTCTAATGGCACAGGACAGTCAGTGTTAAATCAGTCCCCCAGGACTCCTTATGTCACAGGTTGGCATTTTAGCCTTAGTTTGGTTTAAATGGAAATGCATTTTCATTAATGAATGAAAACTTAGTTCCATTTCATCTCTTAAATGACTGGTTAAATCAGTACTTCAGAATACTAAATGTGGAGAAAGACTCCATCACTGGTTGCAGAAATGGCTTATATTTATATGTAAGTAAATATCTCCAAAAATTTCCCCTGCCAAAGGAGTGGCCTTTGTAACTGTCTCCAGTATTTCTGAGACTCTGTGATTTCCTTTACTTTTTTTTGTTTGTTTTTGAGGATTACCATGATATTTATTCTGAAATGATTTGACCTTCAAACAATATACTGAGGTGATGAGAATTGATGAGAAGCACAGAAGATTAAATTCCAACCTTGCACATGTTACTTTTATCACAATTTAAGAATTAAATGAGAAAAGCCATTGATGTGAACCAGTTTGATTTATATTAGCATTTTTATCATAAGTCCTTTAGTAGTATATGTAATGCAATCAATAGAATTTATGAAAGTGTAAAGCAATCAAATGATTTATATAGTTTTTGTTTATAATTAAGAAGTTTGCCCTTTCCATATTATCTTAAATTGGTTAATTAACATTTCTATTAGATTATTTCACTCACACATGCATAAAAATGGTACTAGATTTTAAAGTATACATGGGAATAAAAATGACTTCAGGCAATACAAAAAATGCTTCTAGTAATGTTGAGTGGAGATCCTATTTTTTATTTCCTATAAAAACTATTTAATTCATGTTCACTTAAAGAAATGGAAGGATAGAAGGTCTATAAGGGAAATAACTTGCCAACTGAAGACTTTGTAATAATTTTAGTAATTCCAAACACTGATGTATTTATATACAGAACTACACATTATAAAAGAAACTTAAAGATCTATCTTAACTTCTTTTAACCCTGGCTCCTCCATACATGAAATAAGGGTGTTAATGATAATTTTTCAAAGATTGACTATGATATCTATCGGCACATTTTTTAAGTTGGAGGAAAATGAATAAAAGTGAAAGCTGACAATAATGAACTGGTTTCAGATATTGGGTTCTGGCTTTGGACACCAGAAAATTATAGAAATATTTAACTTGGTACGTATATAATATGCATAAATGTCCTTTTCATCCCTAATCATAAAATGGAATGTGATCCACATTAAACAATGTTAATATAGAGGTTTAATATATAGAAAATAAATCAATTTTTTAAATAATATTTATAGTATTTTGACTCCGAAATTTTTAATAGGTATTTCCAACAGGGATGTTTACATGATGAGGTCACCAAATTTAGGAATGATTTGTATTTGTCTTTCTGAACAATAATTACTCTGAAGCATCAAAATATCTCATAGCAACTATGACAACTATGTGTTTCCTGCATTCATCTTCTACTTCTAACCATTTTATAGTTTCCATCAAGTGTCTAAAGAACTTCTTTATCATCACTTTATTTTAGCCCAGATAAAAATACACCTCGTCACAGAGGTCTAAAAGAAATTAAGCTAGCATTTCATGAAATATGAATAAAGTTCCACATGATGATATTATATCTGAAAAATAAAACATTTATAGAATATTTACAAAAATATTATCTTGTAATTTATAGCTGCAGGTGTTACATTCTATTTTTATGACAACTACTCAAACTAGAAATTATGAAAATATATAATCATTGCCCCAGGTGTTTAAACAATGGCAATTAAACAAAGCCTTAAGCAAATAAAAGAGGCATGCATTGCAAAGCATACCAACAAGAGACTAATATTTAGAAACTGGACTATGAGGGTTTCCAGCTTTCATTGCAGAGATGACTAACCTGTGGAATCTGAGATTATTTTGAGTAATTTTTATAGTGAATATAGCACATAAAAATGTTGAGGCACACATTCAAGGGCAGCTCAGTTCTCTTTGCATAGAGAAATGAGTAACAACCTCTTTGTTAGGTAGTTAAGCTGGAAGGAGTGCAGAGAAAAAGTGAAGAGAGAGAAAAAACAAAATAAAAAACAACAAAGCTTTGCTGAGCTTTTGAGTCTAAGGTCACTGCCCTTAAAATTTATTTTTGATATGTTTTTCTGGTTTGTGAGCTACTGGATTTCCAAACACTTCCAAATGCCTCCCAGCACTGCCTCCTGGAGCATTACCTTAGGACAAGATGAGCATGGAGAGGAGGCTGATCCCCATCCCCAGTGCTCCCAGTCCTCTGCGACAGGCGTGAGCCACAACTAAAGGAAATCAGGCATGATTCTTTGCCAGCTGATTGGATTTCTACTCAGTGGTGATGAGGAGACAGAGGGCATTTCATTTCTCTAGCTTAAGCATAGTGTGTGAAAAACACAGTGTGACCAAGTTATTTGCAGCACTGCTGCAGTTTTCCTCCCTCATGGGATAGTTCTGAAAACTAAAAAGCATATAAGGGAGCTTTGAACAACTATAAAATGGTTTATGAATAAAAGGAACTCTCTGCAATGAGAAAAGGACGATACCAATGAAAATTCTCAAATATCTCTTTTCAGATGGTATTATCTCATTTATAAACTACATAATAAAATTTTCCTTAGCCATTATATTTTTAAATAAATGTGTAGAATTAGAATCCCCAAATCTTTACTACTAGGCTCAAAATGATGTAAATATTGAGCTAACTCTGGAATATGGATAGTTGATTATCTGGAAAAAGAAAATGAAATACCTGGGTTCATCTTATTATTTTAAGAGCCATAGCTAGCCACAGTTAAATCCATAAATAAAGAGTTATGCTTCCACTTTGGGGTAGATTTTAGCAAGATCACTTTCTAATTATGCTGATACTTCTTCAACTGAGGGAAGGGAGTGCTGCCTTTCCCCAATAGAAGACAATTCTTAGTTCTATGGGACTCCTAGTTTACTGAGAGCCATGTCGTGTACTCTTGTCTTCTGCATGTTACTCTCTACCATGGCTGACTTTAACTAGAACTGACCCTGGCTTATATTACACACCCCCTTTTAGGTTGACTTCCTTTTGCCCAGGGGAGAAAAACCAGATAGACATTTCTTTATGGATCTCTAGTCTTATATAATTACAAATTCTAAGGCTTTAGAGAATCAGGCTTTAGACTAATTCAATGACATTATCATGTATTTTATACCTAGAATTTATTGAGACATTTCTTAGTCTAAATAGACCTTATCGCTTTTTTTCCAGTACTCTATTTACCTTGGAGCTAAACAATTTTTAATGGATAAATCTGTGTTTCAGGCCATGTAAAGAATGTCTCATCAGGGGGCTGGTGAGATGGCTCAGCGGCTTAAGCGCCTGCCCGGCAAGCGCGAGGGCCCAAGTTCGACTCCCGGAACCCACATACGAAAAAGGGGCCGGTGATATTGCTCAGCGGCACGGGCGCCTGCTGGCGCACGAGGTCCTGAGGTCGACCCCCCGGTACCCACAAAAAAAAAAAAAAAAAGAATGTCTCATCAAACATAGGAGACTTTCACTCTCTCTGTTTTAGGACATTTTTCTTTATTCGCTTACAAAATAGTAATTTACATTGCACCTATAGGTAACTACTTGACAACAAAATAAGCCTATCAGCAAAGTAGCCATTATGGCTTTTATAATCTGTGTTTCAGTGTATTGGGAGAGAAATTTTAGAGGTGAGTTTGAATGATGGTGAATTTTGTGCATGTGTTTTTATGTGTTTAGTGACAATCTTGCCAGAGTAAAACACACCAGAATGCAAAGTTCTTAAAAACAGTATTATATTTGTAGCATGGATTGTAATATATGGCTAACAAGGGAAAAGTAAAACCAACTAATAAGGAAAAAAGTGATGAAGAGGTTAGCTATCCCCAAGGAAGAAATGATGACTTCAGTTTTATCACTAGCAAACAAGGAATATGAAGGTGACATTAACAGTAATTTATTTATCAACTCTTTAAAAATTAAAGGAAAGCTCTTATCATTAAAGATTTCCTACCATAACCCTTTACCGAATATATACATTGTTCCTTCTGCTTTCATAGCTTCCCTTGTGTAAATGAGGAGGAAGAGATTATTCTTTCTTTCCTGTCTTAGCTAGACTTCACTGACAGCAGAGAGAACATCAATGTCCTGGACTGTTCTGTGCCACACACTTACCTCAGAGGAATGGGATTTCATTGAATTTTCGTGGACTATATCCTTTCCACAAAATCTTTTCAACTGCTCTCTATTTCACCTCTCTCTGACATCTGTATATAAGCAACAAGGTCTGGCAGCTCTGCAGAAAAATGGCCTGCTTCCTCCAGGTCAGTCCGGGAGGATGCCCTCTGGCAGCACAGCGGGCCCTTTTTGGCAGAGACAGGCAACACTGACCATATGGTTTAGTGATCCTGTGCCCAGACACCACCCAGACGGCGCTCCTAACTCAACAAAAACAGACCCAGATCACCAACACAGGTTGATTTCTGAGTTTCCCTATTCACGTGAAGCCTAAGGAGGAAAAATGAGAAAGGTGAAGAAATTCATAATAATTAACTCTCTCTTTTATTGCCCAAAACTTTAAAAGTAATCCTTTTTGCTTAACTGGTTTGCAACAACGTATTTTTGCATAGCCATTTTGATGTAGTCATTTTAATATAACAGGAAAGAAATAACCTTGTTAAAGCCTTAGATTTAGATATGGATATTTGTTATTCAAAAATGTCTCTATAAGCATTTCTAGCCCAGATGTTAATTACCATCTGCTTTTATTTTATAAATTATTTGGATATTTCTCCCTAATTTTATTTTACCACTATAATATGACAAAATAGAAGTATATGTTAAGATTGTAATTTATGTTTGTTTCTAAAAGGATATAAGGTCTGTCTCTCAAATTTTCAGTTTAAAGAAATTTTATACTATTATATATGTAAGTAGGTTATTGAGAACTCATTGTTATAAAGTTAATGATAAACTGAGTTTCAGAGCCCATTTGAATGGTAATAAGTAATCACCATTCACTGGGTTTTTAGACAACTTTTCCCTGAGTCTTATATATTTTGAAAATAAACTGAAAAATGTGTGATACAGCACTCATAGTACAGAAAGATGAGTCCTGAGAGAAGAAGCATGTATTTCTTTTAATAATTACTGGACAACAAATTGTGATATGTGAGAGAGAGGTTACGTAGGGACTCAGATACAGGAACTGTGACCTAGGTTGATTTCTGAGTTTCTCTATTCACGCATTTAAGGTTCATTCTAGACTTGACACTGTCCTTTGCACAGAACCCACCTCATACCTCATCCTCACTGTGGGGCAAGTTCAGCTCAGAGATAGAGTGAGGCTGATAATAATAAAAAAAAAGCTGAAAGTAACAGTTTTTCTTTAAGCCATGTCACAAACAAGCTTGCATCAAAATTGCACATCAAGATGGCATGCCAAAAACTCCTGGCGTCAAAGTGATTTTTTCAAAGGAGTTACATAGGTCAAAAGGATACTATCAGGGCTGGTGAGATGGCTCAGCGGCGTACACGCCTGCCTGGCAAACGCGAGGGCCTGAGTTTGACTCCCGGATCCCACATATGAAAAAAGGGCCGGTGATATCGCTCAGCGACACAGGTGCCTGCTGGTGCATGAGGTCCTGAGGTCGACCCCTGGTACCCACAAAAAAAAAAAAGAATCCTATCAAATGTCATGAGCACATCTAAATCTGCATGGCCCACACACACACACTCACACACACACACACAAGCTGAACAATCCTTTAGTCACTTTTTTGTTCGGCAGTTGATAAAAGATTGACCACAAATGTGTTCAAATATGTTTTCTTTTTATCAAAACTTCTGTTTTAGCCTTTACAAAGTATAGTATTAGTTACTTGATAGAATGCCATGACTTCTTCAAACTATTTTAAAATATTACTTCTCCCCAAAGTGGCAATTCAAATCCATATGAAGCATAGAAATAAAGTGCTTAGTAAGCATGAAATGTAATACAATTTTCTGCTAAAGACCAAATCCCATTTTAAGAAAATCTTAATGGTCATAAGGATAATTTATTTTTTCAATAATAATATATTTTGCAACTGGTTCAAAGTGAAGTAAGGATAACCAAGGGCATCATTTTTCTGTCAGAAACAATATATGTTAGAGCAGTTTATAGACGTTTTTCATTCATAATTTCAATGCCTCGTAAATGAAGAAAATTCTGACTTTTAACTTTCAGTTCAATTATTATTTTTATTTTAACCTCCACTAGCATATCCTAATTCATATATTATGTGAAGAATGAAATGTGAAGACTGAGAAATAGATAAATTATATGACATTTGTGAAAGAGAACATGACCCTTTGGTTTAGTCACTACAGATAAGGAGTAGTTGGGTTCTTTTTATAAAGAATATTTTGAAAAGATTTTACTAATGTCATTAATCAATATGTAATTATAATTCTATAATATATGTAAGACATATGCTCTAAGCTTTTTAAATCATTACACAGTTTTCTATCTGCCTCTGAAAATTCTGAACCAGATTTCAACATGAATAGACTCTGTCTCCTTCTTTTAATGTAATTTAAATAGGAGAGTAATTTTTGCCACTGTTTTTAATTTTTTTTTTTGAGATTGAGTTTTTACTTTATACTTCGCAATTATTTCATTCTTGTTAATTTATTTTTACCATTGATCCTAGTTGCCCTGGACCAGATTCTTAGTTTCAAAGTTGCACATGAGGGAACTATGCACTCATATTCAATAGTGGAGTGGTTCAACATACTTGGGTGTGTTCTCCAATCCTGTCATTCTTTATGTTCTGACAGTGACTCCTGTATAGCTATACCAGTAGTGGTGGGGAATAGATCTCTAATACAACTTCCAAGCTGTAATATAATTTTACTGACAGCATATTTACTGTAAAGTTGTGACTTTGACCATTTTGTTGTTAGGCAATCCTACCAACTCAAATTTGATAATTTAGCTGAACATTCTTAACTGTGGGAGGAAAAAAGAGATAAATCTCTGCATAAGTTTTTAAAATCCTGAAATGTACAATTCTCTTGCAAGAAAATCAACCTGTTACTTCATTCAGTCTTCGATTATAAAAAGCAAAAAGAACAATAATGTCACTAGTTATAATTTATTTGCTAAAGCTAATGTGTTTTAGGGTTTACATCATGTCAAGTACTTTACATTTCATTTCATTTTTTGTTTTTTGTTAATTTTCCATCAGGACTTATTCAAACAACAAAAGCTATGGAAGAAGGATAAAGTGCATTCTTCATAAAACAAATATTAAAAATATAAAGAATATGTGAGTGCTTTGTGGCCACTAGAGGAAGAGAGATTTAAGAAACAATGAAAATATAGTCCCTTTTCTCCTCTATTTCCTCAGGGTATAGACAAATAGGAAAACATACTTCATCTCAAATGAGATATCCATTATTTTAATGAAATTAGGGAATGCCACAAAATAATACACATTTTTATAGAAAACTGAGTTAATTTTCTTCAAATATTTGATTGAGTGAAATAGGAACATAAAGAAGCATAAGGAGTTCATGGTGCTGATTTAAATGTGCCTTACATTGACAATCTTAAGAATACTATGAAAAAATATAAAAACAAATTAAATATTGTTAAATGTAGCCTAATACCCATTGCAGAATACATATGAAATCCCCAAAACACCACATGGTAAGAGTGGAGGCACACTTAGTTGCACACATCCAAACATCCACACTTCCGTGAAAGATATCACAGAGTTGTATCACAATACATTTCAGCATAATAAAGCTGGATGACAGAGGGTTTTCACAACACAGAGGTGAGCTAGTTACCTTTAGGGAGAATATCTTATAAACACGTTTACTTTTATATTATTATCTCAAAAATATTTTAATTATTTCCCTAATCAGGTAAGAACTTTTAATCTTAGGATTATACTTACACTTTTCCACACTACCTGTTTCAATTATAAATGTGGAATGTAAATACCAGAAAAGTTCAACGCCTTCCGTTTAGTGACAGAAATGGCCTCTAGTAGAAACACAATCCTGATGTCCAGTCTTTAGTCCAATGCCTCTTCCTCTTCTAAACATTACCCCCTACCCCCAACTCATAAATATTGATGATATAGTTAAGCAAATTAAAATTTTAAGGTATAGAGGCCTGTCTTTTGTAATGTCCCTCTTATTGTGTTCATATTTGTGCTCCTGAATTTGGTTGAACAATAATTACATAGATATTTGGCTTATTATATGGCTAGTAAAATGTTTTAAATGATTATCACTGCCCAAAATGTAAAGTCTAAATTTCCAACAATTAGAGTTCAAAATGTTATACCACTCAATTGAGTCATTTTTTAAAGATTCTTGCCAGAGATCTTGCTAAATGTGTGGTGCAATTTGATCTTTTCCTCTCTGAGTGGATGTTAGAAGAAGGAGAAGTAGAGGTATATTTAACAGGGTCCTAGAGTCAATAGTCTTTTGACATTTATCCAGTTTTATACAATAGCTAAACACAGCTCCTCACCAAGAATGTGTGTGGGTGTGGGTGAAAAAGCAACTGAGAACTCACTGAGTCCCAAAATATCTCAATAGACTCTGAGATATCTAAAGATTTCAGTTGAGACGTAACACATTAAGTCCTGGATAATACCAATTTAGTAGCTTCTTACCTCAATATGTGGCAAACGATAAACACAAATACAGCTCCAAGATCATATATGAGCACTGTTTTACAAAGTGCTCATCCTGAGGATAAAGAATGCTTCCATTATTTGTTTATATTCATATAAAAATTAAAAAGTAACTAAATTGATATAGCAAATTTTAAGCATCTCAGACCAGATTCATAAATGAAGTTGACAAGATTCTAAGCTAAGTTTTCCTTTTACTCCTTCATCTTTATCTATGATACATCATTTCATCTAAAGCTAAAAGGTCAACATTAGCAAGAAAAGTTAAGCTACAAGACCACTTCCTATATCCCAGTAATATCATCAATAAGAAGAGATCTAAAATATTGCAGAGACATTACCACTCAACTTGACTTTCTTATTGTACTTCTTTTATACAAATGAAAGAACTGTATAAATACAAAAAGACTGTTCTTAATAGTAGTAAATACTCTTTTGAGTATAATAACATGAAAAGTTTTTGTGATTGCATACATAGTGTCACTTTAAATTTTGAAATTTAAACTTACCAATATGTAAGATAAAAATTCAAATTCATTTGGAAATTTTGAGGTGTTCACTAACATTATGCCTCTTAGTCAATAGTAGCTTTAAATTTCTTTTTTTTTTTTTTGTGGGTACCGGGGGGTCGACCTCAGGACCTCATGCGCCAGCAGGCACCCGTGCCACTGAGCGATATCACTGGCCCCTTTTTCGTATGTGGGATCCGGGAGTCGAACTCGGGCCCTCGCGCTTGCAAGGCAGGCACTTACGCCGCTGAGCCATCTCACCGGCCCAGCTTTAAATTTCTTATTAAAATTACATTTATATTGTAGAGGAAAAATCCTTTATCAGAAGAAAAACTTCATTTCTCCAAGTCATGAAGTTAAACATACAGTAGAATCATCAAAATTATTCATTCCTGTATATATACAAGTTCCTTGGTAATTGTTGTTATGATTTGGATAAATAGCATCTCCCAAAAGGCTTTATGTTCAAAAGTGTGGCTTTTGAAAGTTAAGTTTTTAGCTAAATGTGTTGGTAGGAAGTGGGGCAAGGTTGGAGAGGGAAGTCACTGGGGGCATGACCTGGAAGCATGTATTCTTATCCCTGGGTCCCATCACCTCTCTGGCTATTTCTTGCTGTTACTCTGTTTCGTGTCTACCATGAAGTGAGCATTTTTTCCTCCATGCCTTTCTATCATGATATTTTTGCTTTGGAGCCAGCCAACCATGACTGAAATTATGAACCAAAATAAATCCACCTTATTTATGTCAGTTATTTGGGCCCCAAAACGGACTAATAAAATAGGAAAACTATAAAGTTACTCCATGAAAAAATGAAAAAGGTTTCTCTTTGTATAGAGATAAGTACAGAATAGAGAATACCAAGACCTGTAATGCCATTCCACCCACCTATAAAACCTAAGCTCTTGGGCCAGTGAGATGGCTCAGCAGCGTAAGCGCCTGCCTTGCAAGCGCGAGGGCCCGAGTTCGACTCCCGGAACCCACATACGAAAAAGGGGCCGGTGATATCGCTCAGCGGCACGGGTGCCTGTTGGCGCGCGAGGTCCTGAGGTCAACCCCCGGTACCCACAAAAAAAAAAAAAAAAAAAAAAAAAAAAAACCTAAGCTCTTTCCTAAGTTGTTTTATTACTTAAAAATGGAAAGGATAATACAAATTTATAATCCAAGATTCTATAGAACTTCTTTTTCATTCTTCTTAATAATTTTTTCTCAGAATCTGGTTGACTCACTATGAAATTACTGCTAAAATGAACAAATTAGAATTCTTCCTTTTTCCAATCATGAATACTTTCTAAAAGTTTTGCATTGTCATAAACCTAACAACCTACAGAGGTTTGAAAAATTACTTTTCTAACTCTGATAACCATGCAGGCAGCCCTGAATTTGTCTGTATTTGTGAGCTTTAAGTTGATCAGTTTCTCTAGTTTCTCCTAATTTTTAAACCTCTGTGTTCATCGCATGGCATGAACAAAAATATAAAATTGTTTTGATATTTAATAACTTTATAAAACATATCTAAAATAATGGGTCTTTCCAAGCTAAAACAGAAATGTATGTTTTTGCAACATTCCATAAATTTTGGCCATGTAAAATCTTTCTATATTTATTGATAAATTTCATTTCAAAGTGTCATGAGAATATACTTACATGAGTTTGTATAGAGGTGTATGTACCATTGTATAAGTATAAAGGTATATGTGTATATATTAATATAAGTATAGTTTGTCATTAAATTCAAAATACTTTTATGCTACTCTGAATTATTTTTAACTGTATATTGGAAATAAGAAAACTGAGACCCATAGAGTTTATATTTTGTTCAAAGTCACCCAGGTAGTAAATGACAGAAGAAAGATTCACTCTTGCTTGTGATGATGCCAAATCTGGTATTTTTTTACAATAATATTTTTGTCTTTCTTACATAATCCCATAAGAATTTATTTTTATTTTCTCATCTAAATGTTGATTTACTAATCTATATCATCAAATTTTTCCTAATATTTGGGCTCCATTCCAAAAAGTAATTAGCTCATGTCTTCAATAATTATCTTTAAAGGTCAATTAACTCCACTTTACTTCTGTACATTATACAGCTGTCAGTTAAAACTGCTTTAATGTCCTTGTTTGCTAACTAACATCTGTGGTAGTTGGTGCTGGATTCTAATTGATTGATTTTTACTCTCACAATGGATAATATTTTTCTGCTGCTTTACATGCTCAGTAAATTTTATTAATATCAGAAATTTTGAAGTTTATATTTTTGAAGTGCTGGATTTTTTATTCTTACAAACATTCTTAAGCTTTATTCTATAATGTAGTTATTTGGAATCAATTTGAGCCTCTTGAATCTTTCTTTTATAAGTCGTTAGGTGTATTTCATACGGTCCCTAGTCTAGAGCCAATTATTCCCAGCTTTTCAAGTACAAGACTCTCCAAGTACTTAAAGGAGGTTCTTAAACTGCCCTCAGGAAGGAAACAGGATGTGTATCCATTAAAATGACAGGAAAACATATTTAGTTAGACACTGGAGAGAGTTATCAGTAGATGGATTCCTCAACACTGGGAGATATTTAGGTGTAGGCAAAGTGCTGCTTGGGTCAAACTGTCCTTCTATTTGGCAGCTTAAACTGGGTTTGCTTTCAGTATTTGGCACACATTCAGCAATTAAACCAAAATTTTAAATCTTCCCCACCTTCTTCTAGGCACTTGTCATTTTTATTCCTTACCAAAATTCAATTATCCCACCTTTAAATGAGAAAACATGCATTGCTAGAGGTTAGATACGTTATGTTTTCCAAAAGTCTACCTGTTAAATGCTCCGATGCTTGCTGCTATCATGAGAAGGAAGAAAGTTTCACAGGTGGGTCCTAGAGAGAGATTTTAGATGCTTGGGTATATTAGTCAGCTTTTCTACTGTTTGGACAAAAGACGATATACACAACTGAAAGAAGAAAAGGTTCATTTTAGCTGCAGGTTTCAGGGGTTTAAACTCATGGTTAACTGGCTTAAAAGCAGAAACATTAAGGTAGAAGTGCATGGTGGAAAAAAGTTGCCCAATTCATTGAAGCCTAGAAGTAGTGAGAGGGAAAAGTCCTGAGAAGGGGCCAAAGAGCAGATATAGTCCTCAAGGCCATGGACAAAAGACCCACCCAGAAATGTGCTTTACTATGCTTCTTGGGTGTTCTCAAACCATCAAGTTTACAATCAAGGTTAACCATCAAAAATCCACTACTTATCGACTTGACACCCAAACACATTTTAAATCATACTTAATCTCAAAATACAGACAATAACGAAGTCATAATTTTACCTAACTATCCTATATACAATTGAAAATGTGCTAATTTCCCTCAGATTCTCAGCAATCCCAGCACTGTTCAAAAGCTCTAAGCCAAAGTCTCTTCTGAGATTTAAGGCAAACTCATAGCTGTGAGATCATATGAAAGTAATAATAATAATAATAATAATAATAATAATAATAATAATGGGCCCAAAGTAAATATTATAGTTACCAAGAGGGGAAAGGTGAATAGAAAGGAGTAAGATGAAAACAAGAACAAAACCCAGCAGGGCTAACATTAAATCCTGTAACTCCATCTCAAGAACCTGGACATCCCTGCCTCTATGGCCTTACTGGTTACGCCCCTAATGCCCTTTCTCACGGTGTGGCACTCTTCATTGCCTGTGGCTCTCTTCAGTAGATGTTCTATGTTCTTTGCATCACAGATTTCCTGGGGTCTCTATTGCAGCTTAGGCTTCACTGTAAAAGTTTAATGTATTGCCCTATAAGGGACTCCTGGTAGCACCCTGCCACCACCCCATTCTTTGGAAATTTAGGCGGAAGCTTCCATAACCCCTTACTCTTGCATTCTGCATGCTTATAAAACCAGGATCACATGGATGATGCAGTCTACCACCAGCATAAGCAGTAGCCTGGCTTTCTTAAACCATGACTACAGTAACTTCTGAATGTCTAGAAAACTGAACACTGGAAAACTCTTCCATAGTAAGCTCTTATTGAAGGGGGTTCCCTGAGGCTCTCTTCTCATGACAAACTCTTTCAATTGTGCTTAGACTTTCATACTCTGGAGCCTGTGATAGGCAGTTTCTGGCCAACTCCTGAGATGCCTCAAAGGCATCTTTCCCACTGTCCCAGTGCAAAGTACTTGATTTTTTAACAGAACTAATTTCTTCTGCAATCACCCCTTCCTTGCCCCCAACTTTTTAACTGCTTTCTGACCAAACTTCAAGTTTTCAAATTTTTCTTGTTTTTTGTTCCTGATTTTTACTATCTCTCTGAAAGCATCCACCAGTACACATACGACAGCCTGAATGTTGGACCACCTTGAAATTCCCTCCACCAGATCATTAGTCTGTTGCCTTTAAATTCAGGCTCACATTAAGTTTAATGAAATGAATAAAAAGTAGACAACTTCTTTTCCAGAATGTAACATCCATGACACCTAGTCCAACTCCCAGTAAAGTCCTCATTCCCACCTAAAACATTATAAAACAGTCATTCCATTATGCATTCCTATTAACATTCACATCTTCTGGTCTCCCACTAGAATCACTCATCAATCTCTACTTGTGGCATTATAGAGCTTCTGTAGCCTGCATCACCAAACCTGTACAAATAACTCCTTCAAACAAGTTCCAAAGGCTTATGTGCTACATATTCAGATATAGTCACAGCAATGACCTTACTTCTTGGTACTAATATTGTGTATGAAAAAGTTTTCATTGCTGGGACAAACTACCTGATGTAAAAAATTTAAAGAACAAAAGTTTTATTTTGACTCACAATCTCTGAGGTTGAAATCCATGTTCTTCTGGTTCCAAAGCCAAAATATGGTGGAAGGATGTGGTAGAGGAAAACTCCACACCTCATGGAAGCCAAGAAACTGAGTAGGAGGGGAAAAGCCTGACAGTAAGTGGCCAAAGGCCAGATATGGTCTTTACGGTCCAAAACTCACCCAAATATACACTGATGTGTGTGCTATTGATCTTCTAGATATCTCTCAAGCTAATCAAATTGGCACTAGAGATTAAACATCACAATAAGCTTTTTTGCATTATGAGTAAAGTAGAATTGGTTCAGTGGTAATGAATCAAAAATATACATTAAATACGATGTACTTAAACAGAAACACACACACAACAAAAGCAAAGTTATGTATTGATTGGTTAATGAAAGTGTATGACCAGAGGCTTGAAGAAATGTAGCACTGTATTTCTGTTTGGAGCAATGATTCGGTCAGTATTCTGTAATTCAGTGTTCACTGTGACTTTATAACTATCACAAACAACAAGCATTTACTGCAGCTAGTGTCTTATCTTTACATTATTTGTTGGAAGTAAAACAAAACTTCTAAATATTTTCTATAAAATAGAACTTAATATACAAATAATTATATAAATCATTCTATTTTAAGTGTACATCTGCCTAATTTAGAAAATTATTTTGAAATGCTAAGTACTTTTCTTTCTTCATAGATAAATGAAACTGTGACTTCACTCTCTATCTTGGGACTTTTAAAGTATCACATGGTTTATTATTTCTTTCCGATGACATATAATTAGAGCTGAAATAAATTAAAAAGAACTGCACTTTCTTTGTTCTGGCAATAATATTGAATGATATTTCACAAATGTTTACTGCACAAAGAGTTAATTTTGTATGGCGCAAAAAGACCAATCAAGAAACATTGTTTTTAGCAATAAAGAAACCAAATGAATAGGTAATTTTCATGTGGAATTAAATCTCTAATTCTATTAATGTGTATGCATTTTTATTTTTTTGAAAGATCCAGATGAAGAGATGCTAAAAAAGATTTTGCCAATAGTTTTAAATTCTTATTTTTATTGTTTTATTTTAAACAGTAGACTAAATTTATCAAAGAAGACTCCTTAAAATTCAAAATGAAAATCATAAGAAGTGTTTTATTTTAACATTAATTTGAGGTGATAGATTTAATTTGTGTTTGTGTGCATGTGCAAGAGAGAGGTAAAGTAAGATAGTGTGTATAAACTATAAATTATTGTGTACATTGCATGGCGAATTCATTCGGTAAAAATATTCACTAAGACGTGGGAATGCAGCTCAGCGATAGAGCATTCAGTTAGCAAGTGTGAGGCCCTGGGGTCAATCCCAACACTGCAAATCAAAAAACTTCAACAAAACCCAGGTTCAGAGCTATGCATGCGGACATAGTCTAAGTTGCTAAGTTCCAAAGAGGCTCTCAATTGATTGTAATAAAAATCAGAAACATAGAATTTTAATAGAATGTGATCATTGCCTTATGGAAGCACAACTTTTATAAACCAATGCATGGAATGGATACACATCAAGAGAGTTTTAAAAATAAGTAGGATATCAGCTTTATTAATAGTCTCAAAACAAAGCTGGTAATAGCCAATGTATCTTGTAATTAGTTAAATGAATTTTAGTGTATCCTTACCATGGAATATTATTGAACAGTAAAAGGTTATGGGCTATTTAGCAAAAAAAAAAAAAAAAAAAGACATAGGGAATCCTTAAGTATTTAAAAGTGCAATAAAGTGCTGTAAATGTTACATATTATATTATATTATGTTAATAATATAATATTCTGGGTACAGCAAAACTATAGACATAGTAAAAAGATTAATGGTTTTTAGGGACTTAGATAATGAGGGAGAGTTGAGTAGATGAAACACAGGGAAGTTTTAGAGCAGTGAAACTAGTCTATGTAATAATACAGGGATGAATACATGACACTATATATTTGTCAATATCCATCGACCATTATAACAAAAGAGTACATGTTAATATTTGCAAAGTAAAAGATCATTATTGAGACAGACATTTTGAGACTTAAGGTATGAGTGCAAACTGTAACAAGAGAATCAGATTGTATTAAGAAGAAGGAAACTTTCTCAATAAAGGGCAAGGGAGGAAAGTGTTGGCATAACTAACCAAGAAATGTACGGAATTCATGAGACCAAAGGCAAAAGGTACAGCACATCAGATTGTTCTCTAGTTGATAAAATTTTTTCCCATTTGGGCTTTTTGTTTGTTTGGTTGGTTGGTTGCTTTGGTTTGGTTTTTTTGTTTGTTTGTTTGTTTGTGGGGTTTTTTGTTTCTTTTTTTGAGACAGGGGTTCGCTATGCAGTTCAGCCTGGACTTGAGCTCACTTTGTAGCCCAGGCTGGCCTCAAATTCATAGCAATCCACCTGCCTCTGCCTCAAGAGTGCTAAGATTACAGGCATGCACCACCATTTCTGGCATTGTTTCCCATTTGAATGTGGGTAAACAATTGTGCTACTGCTACTGGAAATGAATCATGAGGAAATGTATGATAAATGATGAAATTTATATTTCTCACTATTGGAGTGGAAATTTACAGTTAGCAATGAAGTACACTACAATCAACCACAGAGTAATGGATTAGAGTTTGGAGTAGGATGAACTCATTATTCATTTAATATAGATAGATGGTTACACATATAAGTATTTATAGATATATGTATATAACTATATGTTCACACACATTTCCTTGCACTGCTAGTTATGTGAATCTGATATCTCAGTAGGAAAAGAATACACCTATAGCCCAGGTCTCGATTTCTAATAATCATTTTCAAAAAAATATCAACAACAATAACAACAAAAAAATAGCCTTCTTGGATAAATGGATGGCTCTAAGTTATTCATTTTCTTAAAGCAAGGAAGATATCAGATGAGCTTAGAGCATCTTGAAGTGCCATATATTGAGGAAGTGCTCAATAACAAAACAAAGCAACACTGATAGGGCTGTGCTGACAGGGCACAGGAACCAAAATAAAGAGCTCTAGACAACCAAAGCCAAAAACCATTTGAGCAATGAATCAATACAATTAACAAAAAATTATGAAATTTTAACTCTGGGTACAAAATAAATATCTACTGACATAAAAATGATTGAATAAATAAATAAACCAAGATAAATTTCCTTCATATAAGTTTGCTTCACATAATGACTTCCTCCCAAAGAATTCATTATGAAAAAGGGGAGGAAAAGAATAACATTACAATAGAGAAATTTGACAGTCACCACTTCAATGAGTCAATGTCAAAAGTCAGTAAATCATATCGATAACTTATATCTATTGTATGGTGTGATGAAAAATGGCAATTTACTTCTATATTCTTTTTCCCATTTACTCATAAACCCAAGATAATCACAAAAAATCATCTATTTCCTAAGAAGCATTCTATTAAAATCCCTTACAACTATTTTTCAAAATTGTCAAGCTCATCTAAGGCAAGGAAGATATGAAATACTGTCACAGCTAAAAAAAAAAAAAAAGCTCAAAAACACACAAGTGAATTTAATGTGCTATCATGAATGGGTTTCTGAAATGGAAAAAGAGATTAGGTAAAAACTAAATTATGGGGAAATAGGGTTAAGGAAGACAAAAGAGATTTTAAAAAGAGAAAATTGAAGGAAAAAATGGATAAAGAGCCTTTGCAAATGGAAAGTAGAACAGTTGGAAGGAGCAGAGAGGGATGAAATGGGAAGGGAACAATAAAAGAATTAAGATGTGTTATGTACGCGTACAAACCCTCCATGATAAATGTAATCATTATGTACTGAAAACACATACTAATAAAAATAAACTCCAAAAAACCATAAAAACCTAAAGAATTCTGACTAAAATATGAACTTTAATAATAATATGTGAATATTGTTCTACCAATTGTAACATTTGTACCATGCTAATGAAGGTTAATGATAGGAAGAACTGGATGAGGAGATAAATGGGAATTTGCCGTGCTGTCTTCAACTTTCCTGTAAGTATAAAAAAATTCCTTTAAAAAATTCTATTTAAAAATGCATATGGGTCAGCCAAGCAAAGATGGCATGGATAAGAATTAAGAATAACATGAAAAAAGTCAGAAATGCAAAAAACAGGAGAAAATGCCTGAATATTTTATGAAGTTCAGGGCACACAGCATGAGAAGCAGAAGTACTGAGATATGAAAAAACTGACTTTCCAGTGTTAGCTAGGAACGATTGTGTTCATGGTGCTCTCTGGTAAGCAGAAGCAATGCACAGAACAACAGCACCAGACAGGTAAGCATCAGACAGTTGCTCTCTGATGTGATAAGGTGAGATAAAAATAAGACCATTTTGCAACTGTGAGCAGAGACAAACCAAGAACACTGTGCAAAATACTAAAAGAAGCAAACCTTTCCTAGATAACATTAATGACTGCTGCTCCTTAACACCCACGCAGTTCTTCTAGATGCTGGATTTTTAAAAAATCATTAATATATAAATCTTATATTTATCCTACTTCCTGCAAGCACCTAATCTAGAGAAAACTTCTGGTTTATTAAATCCTCCCTCAAATCACGTAAACAGAAACTCAAATTTTTAATCAGTCTCTTTTCACATTCTTACTGAGACATCTCATTGTCCCCTATGGTGGACCATTTTTCTTGCTACAGAACCAACAAACTCACAGGTACTTTCCTTAAGCTCTTTGGCTGGTAAACATTGACCAGAAGAGACAAGAGTGTGCCAAGATCATAATGCAGGGACTCGAGCTATTTTAAACAGTTTGCACTTAATCCTGAAGGCATTGCACAGACTTACTGAAAACTTTTATGCATGGGATAATATGGCTTAAAACGTATTTTTAATAAATTTCTTGTGGATATACGGATGATGCTTTTGAGGAATAGAAGGTTATGACAGTTTCCTACTGAGTGCTGCACTTGAGAAGAAGGTAAGAATGAAGAGGAAAATAATGGATTTAAGAAATGTTTACTAGGTTAAAGATTCTGCAGTCTATAGCAATTAGTAACAGTAATAAGAGTGAGAATAAACACTGATGGACATTGACTATAGGTTAACCACATTATTATCTCATAATTGATTTTCCCCACAGGAATGCCTGTACCACAGATTTGTATGTGAATGGCAACATGAGTACTGACTAGGTAAAGCGCTCAGAATTAATAATTTAGATAAAAAGCAAAAGAATATTGCTGTTTTTACATTTAAAATTCTACCACGGTAATATAGTACTGAAGTCCTTGTTAGATTGGAGTTCAAAGAATGCAGTGTTTGTTTGATAGCAAGTGACAGAAAACACACCAAAAATGTGTGATTTGTTGCATGAAAGAGAAAATAATATTAAATAGTTTCTCCAGAAAAATGCAATTCTGCCCTAAATAAACAAAGATGTCTCCTGAGGAAAATGGAGATCTCCTCAGAATAGTATTAGCTTTGCTAGATTGAAAACTGTGGAGGGGAAGGGAGAACATCTTCATGTCTATTATTTAATTTTTAGTACCTATCATCACACCTTGTGGCATACGATAGATGATCAATAATTAATAATTAGTGGATGAATAAATTGAAAAGTTAAAAGTTAACACAAATTATTTTTATGATTTTATGCAGCAGCAAGACAAAGAATTTGTCCCATAAGAGATAAAAAATATGTTGAGGGCGTTGTGGAAAGGGGGCTTTAACAGAGCACCAGCATGAGATAAAACTATTTACAGGCCTAGAGCAAGAGAACCAGTGTCCCGAGAGCGCAAAGAAATGAGACCAAAGTGGCGCCTTCTGAAAAGGCGCATTCTCACTACAAGTCGAAAGACAGAAAAGATTTAAGACAGCAAGTCCCCATAGGACACTCAAGATATCTGTGTTTATAGATTTTCAAAGGGGGTTAAAAAAACCTTCTTTTTAAGTACTCTAGAATTTGAATAATGAATTAGTTGTAATGGTTTGCCAACTATGGTATAAGCGACTAATAAAATGAAAGCATACTACATATTACCAACCAGGACTTTTCATATAGCTTTTCTACTTCTATCACCAATTCTAGAAAATTTTCATGGGGTGACATGAGACACAGAATGAAGAAATATAGGAACTCTTTGCAAAATCATAGACAACTATGAGAAATTATAAAATAGGCTAAGATGATAAACAGTGAAATTCAAAATGTAAAAGGAAACAAAGTTGTGATATTAATATTCAAACCTCAGTAAAAATGGATTAGTAGTCAAGTAAACTCAAGCAGTGTACTTTTATAAATGATCTCCTTCATATCCCATTTAATTGCTGAACAAATTCATTTTATCATTCCTCTCTAACATGAATAATTTTAAATATCTTTAAAAGTAAAAATATATTAGAGAAGATGGATTAACTTCCAAGAGGAAATATCTAAACTTAAATAAATATAAAATGTCATCCCTGCTCCCAAAACACACACACAAACACACACACACACACACACACAAACCCATGCACATGTGCTACCATATGTTATGAAAAATAAAGTTTTCATTTGGAAACGACACAAATATTTACATATTCTGAAATAAGTTAGTCAGTGTTAATTTTTTTTTCTTTATTTCCATATCCCATTCTTTTGTTTGGGTCATTTCGTGCTCCTGTTTCTGGTGTTTTTTTTGTTTGTTTGTTTTTAAATGTGTTGTTAGTTAAGCATGAGAGCAATTCTGTATTGACTCTGTCTGTCCAACAGAACACAAAGATAAAAGTGAACTTTCCATGGTGTTTTCTCTGGACTCTCACATATCAAGCAGAGAATAAAGACACAACTGGATCCAAAAAACTAATTTACACTGATATTTTGCAGGCAAAATAGTGGGAATTAAAATGGTAGTTTTTGTGGATAATTAAATAAAGCTATGACATTTAGAGACAATCTCAGCCTATTTAGTTGATTGTTTTTACTAACCAGAGTGTTCTGTTATTTTTTTTAATCTGGCAATATATTTGTTCTCAAGAGGGACTTTTGTCATACATGTAGTTGGAAGGCTTCCCCAAAATAAAATGAAGCTGCTTTCCCAATGTAATTTAACCCTACATTTAGCATTATCAAATATTTTGCATTAATTTTTCATTTCATATATTTGCATTTATTTAAATTGTTCAGCCATAAATCTGTTGATATAATTTAATACAAAAGTTTACTGAATATAACTATTTTTTCTATGAAAATTTTTCATGACCTTAAATCTTGTTTTTTTCTTCCTATTCCTGGGAATTGATCCCAGACCCTTGCACATGCTGGAGAATTGCTCTAGCACTGACCTACACCCCAAGCCTGACATTAAAGTTTTTTGTTTTTTTGTGTTTTTTTTTTGTGGATACCAGGGGTCGACCTCAGGACCTCGCGTGCCAGCAGGCACCCGTGCCTGCCGCTGAGCGATATCACCAGCCCTTTTTTCGTATGTGGGTTCCGGGAGTTGAACTCAGGACCTCGTGCTTGCCAGGCAGGCACTTATGCCGCTGAGCTATCTCACCGGGCCCAGACATTAAAGTTTTTGAAACAAAATCAAACCAAAAAACACTAAAAGTAAACAAAAAAGTTTCTTAGAAAAAAATACATACACCAGGAATAAAAGCTACTAATCTTGAATTAATAAAAAGATGCTTGTAGAGGAATCAATGAAGTATGTGCTCATATTGGATAGCATGTCAGCAAAGTCAGGCCAAATCTTTGCATGATATTTGTGTGAAAGCGAGTACAGCAGTGTGTGCGTGTTCATATGACCTCCCAACCACTATGTTAGAGGGTGAAGACTGCACTTTGCTCAAATTTTTCAGCTAATTAAAGTATGGTGGTAAGAGTAAAAGCATGAAAATCTAAATTTGCTGTGAATTTAATAGATTTTTATTGTTCTGAAAAATTTATACCTCCTTACATTACCATATGCCACCTATTAAATATGCAAATTCAAAATCTGTGTATCCCTTTACAGTGTTTAATTTTGATAAGATTGCAGATCCATCAAAAATTTGATTTAAAAAGTGTCCTAGAAATTTATACTCAAATTTGCCTTTTGCGTACACTATCAAAAGACTTGTAGTTACTTTGAAGGCCATTTTATAGAATCTGGGTTTCATGAATCCCCTATTTTAATCCCCTATCTCTTTCTAAATATTTAGATGGCAAGTGGTTTTTCTTTTGGTCAGTGGAAAGGCCCATGACTGTGGCATTGAGATGAGCTGCGCTGCTAGGACTGACTGCAGGGAAATATACTGTGTTGGCCCTGCGTTAAGAGAAATGCTGTGAAACAGGCACACACAGAAATGCAGCCACAGATAGGCTGAATGTACTTCAGCGTGAGGATGCTTCTAAAGCTTTCAGATAATGGGGCCTTAACAGAGAGATATTTTAGTGACTTCTGAATATAATTAACAATAAGAGAAGCTTTTGGGAAAAAAAATAAAAGAAAAATGAAGAACATATTCAAATAATGTGAAGAGATTTCTGAAAAGAATGTTCATTTTTTATCAGAAAAAGATTTATCTAGCCCATTTTAGTTAATCCAAACTAAACTATGCTTAAGAGGAACTCATAAGCATGCTTATTCTTACCGAGACTGAGGGAGAAGACACTTGGTAGTTGGAAAATGGAGCTGAAATGTTCCATTCTGCAGAGCCACTTTGGGGTTGGAAATGGGTAATTGAAAGAATATATTTAGCCTTACCTAGTTAATAAGCCATTAGAAGAAAAGAGCAACAAAAGTCCTAACTGGCCCTCTGTATCTTGTCACACTCCTGTCAAGAAAGTGACATAGAAGAGTGACACAGAATAAGTGACTAAATGACAAGGCTGGAAAGACTTATTTTAATGAAATGCATCTAAGAAACTAATGTAGAAAAGATGTGCTCAGTTATCATATGACAACTTAAATTCTATTTTGTGAAGTGCTTTTATACAGCTATCAGTATTCTGGTGTCTAGGTGCTTGCAAAGTTGGTAATGGAGAATAAAAAGAGGAAAGTGTGTGTGGTTTGGGGGGGGTTCTATCTTCTCATTGTTCTATTGCTCTTTTCACCTTTCAAAATTGTTAACCTTTGCTTTTTACTGCAATACAAAATTGTATGCTATCTTTGCCATACTCACCAAGGCCATTCTTTAACTAGTAATATATCCGTGTTCCAGTGTTGAACATTTCTAAATATAAATGCCTTCTAAGATATTTAACTATATACATAATACTTACGTATCATTATTCTATGGTGTATTTTTATATTTTATTATTATATCATGTCAAATAAAAAATTATGCAGATAAAATACTCAGTGTCATGTTATATATTATCATAATAAATACAAACAAAAATTAGTAGCGCTAGTTATTCTTAATTCTCAACTTGATTGTCATAGGAGTCTCTTGGAGAGGTGACTGGCTCGTGGGCGTGTAATACTCATCGGTGGATCAGTCTAATGCTGCTCATAGCTGACTGTGCTGTTAGAAGATGGGGCTCAGCTGGGGGAGATGAGTCATTACAGACATGCCTTTGGACTATCTACCTCTCCTGGGGCTTTTCCTCTATGCTCTGCTTTCCTACCATCGTGAAGGTAGAAGCTGTGCTCTACCACACCCTTCCACCATGATGTTCCTGTCTTTGAGTCAGCTGACCATGGAATAAAACTTTGGAAATTTTAAACTAAAATATACTTCTCCTCCTTTAGGTTGTAGTTGTTAGGTACTTGGTCCCAGAGAGGCAAATGCCAAACAATAACATTACTGAAACTCAATTATATGAAGTTCAAAATTTTAGCACTTAAAGTAACTAAATATTCAATATGGTTTGAATGTGCCCCCAAAACTCATTCTGAAATTCAATTGCTATTGTAACAATATTGAAAGGTGGGACTTTTGAGAGGTTATTAGGGCTTGGAGGAACTGCCCTTAGGCATGGATTGAAATCACTCTAGGAAGGGGCTATCATAGTATCAGCTTTGTTATAAAATAAAGCTCTCTTGCAATGTTCTCTTTCCCTGCTACTCTCTTACCATGTGATGCCCTCTGCCATGATGTGATACAGCAGGAAAGTCCTCGCTAGACACTTCACCTTGATACTGGACTTCCTTACTTCCAGAGTTGTGAGAAATAAATTTCTTCATAAATTAGCCAGTCTGAGGTATTGTACTATTATAACAAAAAACAGACTAAAAGTTCAAAATCAAGGACTAAATAAAAAATGTACATTTACTGAAATAGCATTCTTAAAGATAGAAGCAAGCTTATTATCAGTTCTATTATTTACTGTTTCATGAAGGTCTCTAAGACCTCCTTTTAGATCTAATTGACTCTTGTAATCAATTCTAACCTTTGCATTTTAAACTATTTAAAAATATTACCTTAGATATCAGTCTTAGCATCTGTCTTCGTTACTCTTCTCTTTGGTGAGACAAAAATATATGACACCCACAAATTAAAGGAGGAAACGTTTATTTTAGTTCACAATGCATAGAGGTTTCAGTGCATAGTTGGCTTGCTCTAAGGCAGAGTGGCATGGCAGAGGGGCATCACAGAGAAGGAACAGTTCATGGCGTGGCAGGTAAGAAGGTAGCAAGAAGCAGCAGCAGTAAGCCTCCCTTTCCCTTTGATCCCATCCAGGTACCAACCTTTTGGGTAGTGCCATCCACAGCCAGGATGGGCCTTCCAATTATATACATTAAACCAATAAGTGGACTAATTTAGTAGCATGCACCCTTCATCCTTGTATCACACACCCTAGATCAGTGGTGGTAAACCTATGGCATACACCAGGCATGCAGAACCCTCTCTGCAATGACATCACAAATAGTATGAGTTTGTTTGTTTGTTCTTTTCCTAAAATAAAACATAACTATTCTGGTTTAATTGCAGTGTTGGCACTTTGCAATAAATAAGTGGGTTTGGGGTTGCAGTTTGGTCACTCAGTCTCTAAAAGGTGGCCCTAGATACAGCCAGCTCTGAAAGGCCCCACCTATGATTGCATGACGCTTTGGGGGACATATAGATACAAGCCATAACAGCAACTAACCTGATTATTGTCATATAATAAGCACTAAGTAATACTTACTAAGTTATATTGAATTTTCTTATTTTTCCTAAGCTACAGGACATAACTTTCTTACTCACTAATAGCACATCTTTCCTACTCATATTATGACCCTCCCCTAGGTATCAAAACCTGCTCAAAACCACTGACAGGGATAATAAAAACAGTGGTCCCAAAGCAGCTGCTACTCTTATCTGTTCCACCAGGAAGGAGACAATGACAAATACAGTGGTACTTCCATTCACAAACTCAATTTTCTCCATGATTCTGGTTGCAAGCTCAAGTGGACAAGAACTGAATCAAATTTCCCCATAAGGACAACATCGAACCTAACTATTGAGTTTCATTTGGTTCTTGTCCAACCAGTTTGCAATCAGAATCATGGAAAGAATAAAGTTCGTGAACCAAGGTACCGCTGTATTAATGAGATCCTCTGTCATTATAAAACAAGATGCCTAGCATAAAAATATGTTTAGTACAAAGTTTTATTCCAAACTTTTAATTCTATCTACATCTTGGACACCTTACCTCTTTGGTCAATGGTCAGAATTTCAGACAGTCATGCCTTCTAAATCTCGTGTTTTATTCCATATAACATTTTCTCTTTTCTGATAATCTCTATCCTCACCAAAACACTAATTTTTTTTTCAGAAAATATTTCAATTTGCATTAACAGAGTCAACCAATTTCCCCATATTTTCCTTTTTTTTCTTTGTATGTTCACATTCTCTTCTCCTACCAAAGTACTATGGTTCTGCAAAGCCTATACCTTAAAATACTTTCCTTTTCAGGCTACATCAGTCTCACATTCTCAGAATCTTAGAAAATGAAGGACAGGAAAAAAAAAAAAAAAAACAACAGACAAGTCAATGTAAGATATCTTCTATCATTCCCCCTTTTTGCCTAATCTCATGAAAAACAAATTTCCATTATTTTACCCATGCTACTCAGCAATATCAACTTCTGCACAGTACTAAAAGACATATATTAGAAGCTATATTTCCCAGTATCTTAACTCTTTGATCAGGGTCTTTGGCTATATTTTTATTCTATTCATTGTCATTACTGACCCATAATTCATGGTTTCTTCTTATATGAACACTACATATTATTGAAATAGAAAATAAAATCAGGAGACTTATCAAAAATTTCTGTGTGTTTAAAGGTGAAAGACAGGCTATTTACCTGCTTTCTAAGATGTTTCCCTAGTACTCATTGTTTTTTTACTAGTACTGGGGATTCGACACAGAGTCCCAGGCATGCTAGCTCAGCACTCTGTCACTGAGCTACATCTGAAGGCTCTTAATAATTTCTTTAATTGATGCAAATCCCAAAATCAATGGGATTTACTCTGAACATCACATATTCTGTCTCTATTTCTATAACAGGTTGTAAAAATCTAGATCTAATATTCCAAAGATTTCCTTTGTTGCCTGTCTTTCTCCCTCTGATTGTTAATTGTGATATAGCAACTTGGCTTGAGTAAGGACCACATGACAAATTAATAGATTATGGGTGTGTCTGAGGATGGTTAACATTTAGGCCTCAAACTGAGGGGGAAAGACTCAGCCTGGTGTATTGGTATCAACCAATAAGCTTGTAGCTTAGACAGAACAAAAAAGGATGAAAAGCAAGGATGTCTTCTCTGTTTTCAAAGGAGCTCTGATCTTCACTGTTGTCTTTGGATGTTGGTCTCCAGTTTCTTCAGGCTACCACTGCGACTCTTTAGCTTTCCAAATCCAGCACACACCAGAGACTCTTCAGTGAGCTTCCAGGCCTTCCACTTTCAACTGCTACTGGAACCTCTAAAAACTCCAGTGTGCAGGCAGCCATTTTGGATTCTCTCTCTCTGATCCAGCAGACAGCCACTGGAACTCTTCTTATTCTGGTCCTGTCAGCCTACCTCATAAATCCCTTGTACAATCATGCATACATTTTATATTGAATGTGTTCCTCTAGAGAACACTGCCACACTCCCTGTCTTCCTTCTTTCCTTTGATTCATAAACTATTATAAAAGATTTTGAGACAGTTGACAATATTAAGTTCCCAGGTATAGAATAAAATAAGTAAAGCATTTGTAGAAGAGAGAAAATAGAAACCAAATAGTAAGCAAGAATAACAATAGGTGGGCCGGTGAGATGGCTCAGCGGCGTAAGCGCCTGCCTTGCAAGCGCGAGGGCCTGAGTTCAACTCCCGGATCCCACATACGAAAAAGAGGCCAGTGATATCGCTCAGCTGCACGGGTGCCTGTTGGCGCGCGAGGTCCTGAGGTCGACCCCCCGGTACCCACAAAAAAAAAAAAAAAGAATAACAATAGGATAAAAGTTTTTGTATAAATTTTAAACTAGTGCAAAATTTTAGTGCTAAACTTCTAGTAGTGAAAGCAAATGGTGATTTGTGACAACTTTGAGTAATGTGTTGATTGATCATTTAGTTTTTCTTTACTATGAATTATCTAATTATATTGTTTGCAATTTACTATTTGCCTTTCTTTTTCTTTTATTGACTTATAAAAATTGTTGTAATTTCTGAATTGCAACTCGCATTCTTTGTGAAAATCTTTTTCACGTCTATAACGTGTTCTTTGTTTTTAAGGCCTTGTATTGATTGTATAATTGCAAATAAAGACAAAAATTTATTCCTGTAAGCAAATTAATCAGTGTTTTCCTTTATGATTTGTGTTTTCTGTCTTTTATTGTTGTCGTCGTTGAACAGGGTCGCACACTGCAGCACATAGAGGACTTGACTTTCAACTTGCAGTTCTCCTGCCTCATCCTCATTCTCCTTAGTTTTCAACTTGTAATTCTCCTGCTGGGCTTATAGGCATGCACCACCACAGCTGTCTTTCTCTGTCTTTTTATATAAATCATTTTAAAGCATTCTTTTGTTTTATCAAGTCAATAAATCTATTTCTTTGTCTATTTCTTCAAAATATCATAAATTATTGCACTTTATATTTGTCTCCATGGTCAATGACTTTTGATCAGATATAAATATTTTATTATAGTATATATCAAAGTACCTAAATATTTGCTTAAAATTATTCTAAATTTAAAACATAAGTACTAAAAAAAAAAAGAAGGAAGTAAGAGGACTTCTAACATGACCTATAATCCTCAGAATATTTAAACACATTTTTTTGTGTGTTTGTGAGATGTTGAGACATATGGAGGGGAGTAGTATGATTACATAAGAAAAATAGTCCTGAGTTCAATTCCTGTTACTAAAAAGCACCAAAAACAAAAAACAACAAAAATAAAAGTAATTAAAGAATGAATGTGAATTGTTTCAATGTAGAGTTTTGTGAGTCTTATTTTACATTATATACACGTGGTAATTGTTTGAAATAGCAACAGCAAAAAAAGCTAATGGGTAAGATACTATACAATAATGTGTAAACTGTCTCATGTGATACAACTATAAATATAAATTCCATTTATGTATTTGATCTCTTTATGAAATAAATTAATTGCAATTTTATGTCTAAATATTAAAACTTTATAGCAAATAAATTCATGTTTTACATTGTTTATTTTGAGAGGTAACTTATTCATCAACTCCTTGAGTTGATTAGTTCACTAACTCTTTAAGGTTTTTGCTTTTTTTCTCATAAATTTATTAGCTGTGGAAGACACCATGGAATATGCAGACTTTTACATTTTGATTTGTTTTGACTTGACGTCGACATTTGATATCACAATTTATAAATGCATACCATTCTTTTGCACATAAGGTAAACATCTTTATTGAATATGAATAATTGTAAAATTATAAAAACTATGCATTGATTTTCTTATATGTGTCAGTGTCATATTTGTATATTTGCTCTTATGAAATGACATGCTAACTTTACTTTTTACTATTTAGAAAACAAATAGTGACCATTATTTTTTAAAATACATGAAATTAAAAACATTTGCTTTATGGGCTTCATCTCCTCAAATTTAAGAACAGTATTAATGTAAAGCCCTATTACTTCAAGTTGGCAAAAATGAACAAACAACTAGATGTATATCAGACAAGTAGAATTAAAAGTAATTCTAATTTTATTTTCTTAATTTTTAGTATCTTCTTGATTTTCTATTCATTTGTATTGTTTTATTAAAATTGGCAATATTAGTTGGGAAATATATTTAGTTTAAGAAATAAATGTTGACTAATAGACTTTTCTAAACAATATTTTTCTCTTTTGTGTGTGTTCTTTTCTGTTGCTATAATGAGGATTGTAATCTACAGCCTTGTGCATGCTAGTTATGGTATATATTGCTATGCATATGTTAACCTTATTATTTGAAAGTAAGATTACAGAACATATATTAAGTTTAATTATCAGATGAAAGATGCCTATGAATTAAAAACATAAAATGTTGGTAAAAAGAATAATGAAATATTTGAGTAATGGAGGGACACACCATAAAATGGTTGTAAGATTTAACTTGAAAGAAGTGACAATTATCTCAAATTTATAAATTCAATATTATCACAATAAAATTTTAGCTGAAGCATGTAATTTTTATTAGCAAGCACATAAAAAGAAAAAAAGAAAAAATTTCCAGATTTTAAAAAGAAAAATAGAAACAACTTCTTTATACCAGATAATAACCCATAATGCAAACTGAAGATAGTGTGGAATCGTCACATGAAAAAAATGGAACAGAATATAAAACTCTGCTTAATAACTCATTTATTATGATAAAGATGATAAGACAAACCATGGAAATTACGGATAGCTTAGTAAACTGATTTTTTAAAAACTAGCTACCTAGATATAGACAAAAATATTCTTAAATGATCATACTATATAAAGGTGAACTGCATATGTATTAAGTGTAAAATGCCTTAATAGGGAAAATGGGAAAAGAACATCATGTACAATTAGAGAGAGATGTGTTTTAAAAGCTACTAAAGGCAAAACTTTTGGGAAAGATAAGTGTTTAACTACATCAAAATTCAGAATATATGTTTAATCACAAAGTTAAAAGCATACTCAGCTATAAAGAAGGATAAACTTATAGGTAAATGGATATAACTTGAGACCATACTCATAAGTGAAATAACTCAGTCTCACATGTGTAAACATCGTATTGTCTCTCTGGTGTAAGAAGCTGAATGAGTAAATAAGATCCAAAATGTACAATAGATATTGGGTAATGAGAAGAAAATATTCAAAAGGAAAGAGAAACTGGGATGGGGAGAGGAGAAAAGAAGGAAGGGAAAAGGAAAAGTAAACATATATATATATACATATGTATATATATATATATGTAAACATATATGTGATAGTTAAGATAGCTATACTACTAATTTCTATAAGTCCATTGAAAAGAAAGGTTTGTGGTTATATCATTTGATCAATTTTTCATGCTTATATCTTGTAATCTGAGCAACTACTTTGACGATAACAATAAGCAGTGTACTAACCACTGTTACTTTCCTACTATCTTGTTTTGAAATTTTGTATCATTGTTTTTATTATTTTTCTCTTTAAAATAAAAAAGAATAGCAAAATAAAATTAAAACATTTCCAGCATCCCAAAACCCTTAAGATTAATATTTAAAATACACCAAAATATACTCAGGGAATTATAGAAAACTCAGTAGAATTTAGGAGCAAGAAAGTAAACAGGAATTTTACAGAAGAAGTAACCTCATAGTAAAGTGATAAATGTTCAATTTCACCTGTGGCCAGAATAAGAAAACTTAAACAATAATAAAGTATTTTATGCCAATATAGTAGAAGAGTAATATCACTTAGTGTTTGCAGTGAGTAGTCAAAAATTTCTGTATACATTAGTATACATATACCCTAATGTATATAGGATATACATTAGTACAACTATTTTGCCAGGAAAGCTAGAAAATTATTTTGATATTGGACATATGCTCATCCCAAGAATTAGAGACAGATATTATGGATGCACAATAAAAAAAAAAATGTTTTCCCTACAGTTAGAATGGGATATGTGCCGGGAAAGTTTCCAAACTAGGCAGAGATTGAGATATTTTCACAGCGTCCCTTCACAGCACTGACCCCTAGTGATACCACGAAACATAACAGTGTGGCTCTATAACCATCAGTCTGAGGAAACGGCGTAATTTATAGTTTGCCAACATCATTATTTATAATAGTGAGATTTGATTTGGACATTGTCTCAGTGAAAACTTTTCTTATCCTCCCTAGTCCCATGCCAGTGTCAGAATTCTGCAGGTGAGACTAGTTAGGTAGTTCCTTTATTTGTCTCTAATTGCTGAATTACATCATTCATGGGGTTATACGTTCATTTTAAAAAATCCTCATGAGTAGCATATTCTATTGATTTGTATCCATTGCACAGTAAGTCCGTTGCTGAAAACTTTTAAAATAATTTTTCCACTATCATCTCACATTAAACTGTTGTAGAGATTTCCATTTTTTGTTTGTAATGTGATTCTCCACACGAGTGCCCCCTAGAAGTTTCAATGTTCAGAAATATTAATGATATGGCTCGATGTTAGTTATGAGTGAGTCAAGTCTTCATGAGACTTACTACAAGAAAACATGTCTATAAATTTCAGTACACTTTCAAGTCTTTCCCTCAGGGACTTCAATTTTGTTCAGTTAGAATGTACCTTTTTCTTCCATATCTATTATCCCCCTTCCATTTGTTTTGTTTGATTTTTTTCATATCTATATTACATGTTTCAGTTTCAGCATCGTGTATGGTTTTTTGGTCAAATTCTAATGATATTTTGTTACTCCTTGCTTCCATTCATTCTAAAATATTCCGGCGACTTCTCATCTCTTCATAGATGGAATCGCTTCTTTTTGATCTTGACACCAGGAACTAAATGTCTCCCATAGGTCCCTAAAACATAAGAGTCCACTGTGACTGGCAGGTGTCTACTCTGTTTGTTTCTAAAAAGTGTTCTTAACAAGTCTGTTTGTTAATCCTCTGGCATCTTGATACCGTGTATGATGTCTCCAAGAGATAGATTCCGGGTTCTTGTGTAGGGCAAGCAAAGAATTGGAAGAGTACACCCTGTGGTAAAAGAAAAAGCAGCTGCATTTTATTGAAATCAGCAGTTTTCTGCTAACAGAAACAAAACAGTGACATAAATGGAAAAAGCTGTCCTGGGACAGCAGAGGAATAGGAAGAAGAAAGATAAATCGGACTTTCAGATTAAAAAGATGTGAGCCCCGTCCTGGGAGCCTCTTATTGAATCTCAGTGGGTGTGATTTACAGAAATGATTGAAAGGGTGCTGAATCACCTTGGGGGAATCCAACATTTGTGACTTTTTCCACCATTCAGTCTATTTTAATACCAAGCATGACATGCAGTCCCTGTGTATGAACCATTTATTAATGAAGCTCAAATGAGGGAAAGGTTACTATAGGTTAACCTAACAGATCAAACATGCATGTGCTTTGGCCCATAGCTTTAGAGATTTACTGGGTCTTCGTTATTATTATTTCTATTTCTCTAAGGACCATGGAAGCAGCACTGGCCGTGGGATGTTGCCCAAATTCAGGTGGATGGAGGGGGAGTGCCCCCACAATCCCAGATATGCTACCTGTATTAATCCCTCTATACTGCTTTATTGTAAAATTATTTTGATGTATACCTTTCCTCTAGGCTTCAGTTGCTATGTCCATTTCTTTTTTGTTTCTTTACATATTTCTTAAGTCCCCTCCCCCTTGCTTCTCTTTGCTCCTACTTGCACTCCAATGGCCTGGGACAGTTCACTTCAGTGAATTCCTGGCTATCTAGCAGTGTCCTCCCTGGCTATGAAACTACCATTCTCCACTCTAACATGTGTCCAGCCAGTGGTATCCTCCCTCACTCCTGCCACTTTGGAAGATACTGTTGCAGTTTTGAAGAATGGAGAGGGCACCCTGGAATGGCTAATCAGGAAAGGAGGGACTTGGTCCACTTATTTGTGTACACAACATTCACAGCAAGTCTTCTAGATTTTCTGGTTTCATTCCCTCATCTTCTCTGCAACAGGTCTGCAAGCTGCTACATAAATAGCACTTCCCAGGTACTTTTCGGATTTTAGTCCCAGAGGGCTCCCTCCTGTAGAGAGTCGCTCTGGTAGTCTGGTAAAACTGCTCCTGATTTATTTCTGGGGCAGTGTGGGCTCTAAAATGCTTGCAAATCTACTTAGGATTTTTATCCTGAGGTGCGTGGACAAGCGAATAAACGCTCAGAGCTTTTAACACCGAAGAACTCCAGACACCAGCAGCCAACCATGACCAATGGCAGAGACCCAGTGCCTGGTAAAATTGACTTAGGGTTTCCAGCACAAGCTGGCATTGGAAAGTGACACCAACAGAGGCAGCAACCAGCAGCTGGCTGTATCAACTGTTGGCATCCAGCATTACCTAGTGTCATCTGCTGACATCAGGACTGCTAGTAGAGCTACACTTTGCAGATTCACAATTTCCATCTGAATAAAGCAAAAGAACCTTAAAAATCCACTCAGACTCCACGTTCTTTCCACTGGACAGACACTAACCCTCATTCAGTCTCTCGTGTATAAATCACTGTAGGAGGCCAGGGATAAGTTGACTTGGTTATCAGAGAGCTTCTCTAGATTCACAAATTCTACATATCATAATTTTGTATTTATTTTTACTTATATTGCAAAAATATTATTAGCAATGGAGCTAATTGGTATTTAGTTTTTTACCTTCATCTTGACAGGTTGTTAAGGAAATGCATTTCCTTATTGAATCACTACTCCCCTGCTTTTTATGATATGTGATTGTTACCTGGGAAATTCCAACAACCTATTTGCTCAACATAGAAAGTGGAAAAAATACTATTTTGAATCTGTCCACATAGTTTGTTTTTTAATAATGTACTCATTTTAATTCCAACACACATTCTCCAGATTAAAGGTTCCTCTTGGTGATACTTGTTTATTCTTCCTGCCTACCAACCATTCTACCTTCTTCAGAAGGTGTTATGAATTGTGCCCACCAAAAAGGGAAGTTGAAGTCCTAACTCCCCATGCCTATGAATATACTTTTATTTGGAAATTGGGTTTTGGTAGATATAATCAAGTTAAATTTAAGTCATATTAAATTAAAGTGGGCCCAAATCCAGTATTACCAGTCTCCATATAAGATTTAAAAAAAAATACAGAATGAGATATGCAGAGAGAAGATGTATCAACAGAGATTGTAGTGATATATTTGTAAGACAAAGAATAGCAAAGACTGCCAGCAACACCAGAAGAGAAAGGCAGGGAAAAGATTCTTCACTGAGGTCTTTAAGAGATTTTGGATTCCTGGCTGGTAGAACTATGAAAAATAAATTACTGTTGTTTTAAGCTATCCAGTTTGGTAATTTTTATGTCATTCCACAAAAACTATACAAAGGGCAAAATCATAACTTTGGAGAACTGTCAACCTCTGTCACATACAGCCAATAATTATGGTTTAATAAAATTCTCTGCATAATTTGCCTGATGATTCCTCAGAAATAAGAAATTATTTCATGAATTATATTAAGTGTTATGACTAAAAGTAAATCTATATTATCTGTACTGTAGATTGGAAATAGCAAGCAAGATATTGTTAAAATCTGTAGATATACACATTTCATTCATTATGTATAAGTGACTATGATATCTCATAGCCATTTGCCTGTAATATTTAAATGAATATTTGCCTGCAAAATCTCTTTAAGTAAGAATACTAATTTTTTTCTTAGGTAGACACTGTTGTCTTACACAAATCCACTCCATTGAGAGGGAGATTTGCAGGAGAATATAAGAGTTTCACATAGAACAGGAAGTAAAACTGAGCTTTGCGTAGCAAAAGACCTGGGGATAGACAACCACAACAAAACCTTTTTCTTTCTCTTTGTCTCTTTTTCTTGGGGCCGAATGGTCTGTTCTTTCTGCTTTTCTCTGTTTAACTTCTTTATTTTTTCCCAAGGAGACATCTCAGCTGATTCAGCCATTTGTACACTATCTGTCATGGTCATCCTAAAACTGCCATCTCAACTGCTGAGACTACTTGACCTTACAGGCCACATGCCCAGAAGTTGGACTCAGCTGCATCCCAGAAGTTGGAACTAGGCTTTAAAGAAAAATCTTGGTAGAGATAAACTGATATGTCTGTCTCAATTAAGACAGTGATCTCTAATCCTACGAACCATAAATTAAAGGATTATTTGGAACATGGGGTTGCTCACCTCAGGGTTATCCAAAGGGCAAGGCCTTTAAGAAAGCAATGTGAAAATAAGAAAACACATGTTCGATGTTTCTCACATAAAATCTTAAGTTGATGTACATTTTAAACTGTTTTGGTTTTATTAAAGTTTCATATTAAGGTAAACACTTGTTACTTTTGAAAGATTTAATTTTATATTTGATTAAAGTATTGCTATCTAGGTAATGCTTTATAACTGCTTAAACTAATAACTATAGTTGCATAATGTAGTGACAGAAGTAAAGGAGATTTGAAATTAGAATACCTTTTGTAAACACCAGTGTGACTAACTAGTCACAAGGTCCTGAGCAAGTCACAACCCAGCTTCATATTCTCTATAAAATGGGAGCGAACCTAAAAATATGTGCTTTAAATCGTTAATGTTAAGAGAAAGAAAGTCCCCATATAACATAGGGCTTCAAAAATTGTAAAGGTGCTTGGTTACCATCTGTCCAATTTGTATTTTAACTTTCTAATACTCATCTCTACTGATAGATGTTTTATTTTTATTTCCAGGTAACAAAAAATGATGTATGAATGATCAAGAAATCTAAGAAAAAGACAGTGGATTAAATTATAGAATCCAAGTCCCAACCAATTATCAGTCAGAATGGCCAGTATCTAACCTATTACTGGAAACTTTTGTAAGTTCAAAGAACTACCACTGCAATATATATGACATGGCCACAGTCACATTTTTTCTAAGCATCACTCAGTTCAAGTAGTTACAAATTTCCTCAAGAGAGGTGGAATTTACTATCTGGACTAATATGCCCGATTCTGAGTCTGTTAGAATCCCTTAGTAGCTACTGAGGTCCAACCTTGATAATGGTGGCAATTCCAAGAACACATAATCAATATAAGATGTAGTACCATCCCAAGAGATCTTTTTATAGTTGAGCAGTAGGATATTTTATCATCTACCTGTAAAAAGGATATATTTCCAATAGCCAATATTAATTTCTTCTGTCTCAAGAACATTTGTAACCTAGCCCCTGGGTTTCTCAGAAGCCATATTTCCTATTAGAAATACAATTCCATATATGGAAAACAGAAAGTTTTGTGCAAATTTAAATGGTAGAAAAATGGTAGAAGTATGATAGGTACTTATGAAATTTACTCCTTTGTGGAGAACTAAAAGTAATGCAAAAGAGTTACACAAGAGGTTTGATAAGCTCTTTAATTGTTCTGATTTCCCAAGAAACAAGGGTCAGCTTCCAACTTGTTTTATTTCTACTTTTTAATGTTGTATAAATTATATGAAAATAACACATTGCATTATATTTTCTAGGGATGGTTGAGAAAATACCACCTAGAAAAGTCCCCATAAGTTTTCTTAGACCATTCCCCTATAAAGAGGAAAAATTATTCTATTTTGCCAGGTACCATCTTGTGCCAAGGGGACACACATAAAGATGAAACCCTGTGACGAATGGAATGGATGATGATACTACATCAGTATGTTCAAAATCAATGATATTTTACTTTGAAATGTGTTTTGTTTGCAAAAGTTATACAATGGCATATTTTAGAAGTCACCGTACATCCCCAATATATTCTTATGGACTATATAAAGTCACATTGCTGACTTGTAAAATAACAGTGGTTGAAAAGAACTTAAAATTTGATATTATTCATATATCCAAAGGTTAACGTCATTTTATGAATATTAATCATTCTTCTAAAATTTAGCTAAAATAACAATTTCATGGACATTATTAGTTAAAAGTTTTTCTCCAAACAATATCATTTTCAACAAATGTTTTCTTATTCTCATGTGAAGAAAGACCTGGCACTAAGAATACTTAATAAAGTCACTTTGTTACATTTTAATCCTAGAAATTCTGGCCTGCCAAGAGAATTAAAGTGTTTCTTGAGAAAATAAAGCTCCCCTACAAGCCTAGAAATTACTTTTTGTTCAATTCTTATGATCTAAAAGTCATAAAGAATAGTTCAGTGTATGAGACAGCAGGTCAGAAAGAAAACCTAGGCTGTCTGCATATAATCACTGACTAAGCTGTTTTGATCCAAACCTTTATTTTTAGAAAACAACCACCTACACAAAAAGAATAAAGTTAACAATCATCCAGCAAGGAATTATATAGCTACTAATGTCTACCTAGAGAGGAGGTTGACATGCAGAGGAAAGTGAAAGGACATTTCACCATGGAATAAAGCAAACAACCACAGAGAAAAGGTTTTCACATAACTAGGGAGGGCCGTACAAACAATCATGAACTGAGAAGATCATATTTTCCAACAATGGTCCAAGAAAGCTGGCATTGCCAGGAGCACACTTTTTACAGGACATTTTGTGATAGCATTTTTATAGATGGGATTAGCAGAGGCACTTAGGAAATCCATACCTCAGGCATGTGCACAGAATGAAATAGCAAACAAAAACCCACCCCCACCCCCACTACAAAAGTAACACTCTCCTAACCATTCCTGGCTAAAAGAAATTCATATGGAGATGAAAACAAAACAAAACAAACCTTAAACACTAATATTATGATACAATTACCTACCTACCTAAAGGAGTTATGACATACTTTTCAAATGATTATTTATTCAACCTTTTTACTGAGCTCCTGTTAAATGCCAGGCACCATGGGTACAGTAATGAGTAAGACGAACAAAATTCTCTTCCCTCAGATATATTAGAATATGGAGGACATATTATAATAATTAAACCCTATATTAAATTACTACCATAAACCACACTATCAAAGAAAATAACATACTAAGTATATTAAAGTGGAATCCAAGTGCTAAAAACATAATTTTAGGAAGGTCTCCAGAGGAGTTCCCTTACCTCTTTCCTCACCTGGCTACTGTCCTTTCTGATCATCAGCTTATGGGACAGCTCTTGATGTGCTGATTTCCCTGTGGTGGTGTGTGAGGGTAGGGCTGCTTCCGTAAAACAGAGAGTGATTTAGGGTGTTCTTTATGCAAAAAAATCAGATTGGAGAAGCCAGAAATGAATAATGCTGGAGGAGATATCATTTGTGTGTCTATTAGTTTACCTTGTCATATATTTTCTAATTTTTGTCATCATCTCATTTAATCCTTACATTTTCAATAAGCTGGATGCTATGATCTCAACAGTAAAGTAAGGAAACTAAGACAGAAAAGTGACGTCCCAGGAGCTATGGTTTGAGATGAATAACTATTGTAAATTCATTAGTAGTAGATATACCCTGGGGTATATTGCTTCAGGTCCAATTTAAGGAAAGTGGAAAATAGATGTGCTATCCCTTTTCTTGCCTATTGCAATCTAGACATTCTATTTTGAGTTTGGTTCTTATGCATGAATCAGAAATTTGGTGTGTAAACATCAAGTTGAACTAGTGATTGTGGTAAATTAATTGTTTCTAGGCCTTTTATGAATCAGGGACCAGGACTAGTTTTCTGGTGCTGTAAAAACTCCCAGTGAAGCTAAATCATACTAGAAAGCCAGTGATGAGGGTAGAATCCTCCCCACCCCCAGAAGACAACTGTTTTTTGTTTGCTTGTTTTGTTTTGTTTTGTGTTTGTCGGTTTGTTTGGTGGTACAAGGGATGAAACCCAGGGCTTTCATACTGAGTTCCACCCCTAGCTATTTCTTTTTTTTTTTTTTTTTTAATTTGAAAGATGGTCTTGCGCAGGCTGGGTTCAAACTTTGCATCCTCCCATTTTAGCTTTCAAGATCTCTAAGATGACAGGCCTGTGCCACCACACCTAGTTTAGAGATTATTATTCTGTTCACATGTCATACCTTACAAGTTGAGGAAGATCAGCAGTTCTTCAGCATGTCTTCAAACAAGAATCACACATGAAGGCTTTGACATATGCAGATGTCCTGTTACCAGCTTCATATATTATAATTTATTCATTATAACTTATTATACATCAAAATTTATTGTACATTATAATTTATTCCTACATCTGTAGCTCAGACATTGGCTTTTGTTTGATGAAGTCACTTCTCCAGATATTCCTTTCATAGGCAGAATTATCAATGAGCTTTATCAACAAGATAAAAATGGTCATTTCTTTCTTTTTTTTTTTTTTTTTTCTTTGGTACTGAGAATCAAGCTCAGGACCTTGCACTTGTCAGGCAGGTGCTGTGCCACTGAGCTATATCCCTGGCCCCCAAAATGGTAATTTCATTGATAAGGAGTATAAATATTCTTGAGACAACAAGAAAGAGAACATTTTGCTGCTGCTGAGTGGACTTAGCAGTTAACATTGAAGGTTTTGCATGTTTTTGTACATGTTTGGGTCCGGATTTGATTCAGAAACACAGAGCTGCACTGGCAATGAGAACAGAAGACTCTTAACGCACACTCAGTGAGTTAATAGGAGTAGAAATGCCTTGTTATGAAGAAAAGAGAAATAATAACAATAGCAAATAAATCTGGTAGTCAGTTGCAAAGCATATACACAAAGGTCAGTTTGCTATTACTGAATATAAAACTTAAAAGACCAATTTACCAAAGGTTTAAGGAGCTCCAATTTGTGGAAAAGCCATAAAAAGCTATCTAATTAGATTGGTACTTTATCTTCTGCTTTGTTGGCATGTGGTCTCAAAATAATGATTTACTGACTAATGAAGTTACAGAGAACACTAACTGATATTCATTTTCTCAGCAACTGTGGAAACATATATTTCTTGTCTTTGTTTTAATACTTGATTGTTAACTCTTATGCTAGTAAATTGTCAAAAAAGAGATTAAACCAGATAGAATAACAAAATCTTTCCCAGTTTATTTCAAACCTAGATTGAGGTTGTGTAACAATACAGTGAAATAGTGGAATGTTCTTTTTTTTTTTAATTTAATTCATTTTGGTGTGATTCTGAACTGAAAGGACTTCCTTTCACAGTGCTATTTTGGTCTTGGCCTGGATACTTGAACTCACGTGACACAGTTTTTTGAGGTATAAAATTTGAATTAAAACAGTGCATATTTTCCATCTTTCTTTAATTTTTGCCCCAGAATAGAGCACTTACCTAACTTTTCATCTCACATTAATATACGTCTTCTTATGTAAATCACATATGGTTTTATTAATGTCTAAATCATAGGATCAGATGCTGGAGAGAAAATGTTTATGAACATAAAATCATTAAGGCAAAAAAATTCAAAAGATATACATCAGAATTCTATGATATGCCAGGTATTATGTAGATTCAGTGACTCTCAAGCTTTAGTGTATATCAGACTTATTTTCAAGGCTTATTGGTACATGATTGCTGGGCCCCATTCCCACACTCTTTGAATTAATATATCTGAATTTGCATAAATTACTATATAGTAGTTGGTTCCTGAAAATCTCTTCCCTAATCCATGTTCAGTGATGTTCTTTTCATTGTGTGAAGTTAGTGACAGAAGCAGTCTTTATACCCAGAAGTCCACAAATGTGGTAAATCAGGGATTCTCTCTACCCTCTCTCTTCCAGGAGCTGGTTTTGAAAGATTTCCCAGCAGACAGTCAGGGATGATATAGGCATTTTTTAAAGCCACCCTGTGATTCATCTATCTAATTAGTGATGAAAACCAATGATCTAGAGGGAAAGATCTATTTGAGAATACTATAAACACAATAATTAGTGTGGTAACATATGACATTACTTATAATGAAGGAACAAGGAATATGGATAATTGATTCTCTTTAGGGGAAATTGGGAAATAACTAATGGAAAAGTTTGGCCTAAGCATGGATTTGAATGTAGTAGTGGACTTAAAATGTAATGGCAGCGAATAGCACCTGGACAGAATGAGGATATTTCCGGAGAGGACAGTGAAACAGGGGGCCATGTTTGGAGAGCACACTAGTTTCAGTTTAATCATCAAAGCCAATATAAATCACAGTATATTTTAAATATCTTCCTTACTGAACTATGGCTCCATGAGGAAAGAGACTGCCATGGTGGAGCCAAACCATAATGTATTCTTTGGCACATAGTAGGCACGCAATAAATATTTGTGTATGAATCAGTGACTGACTCCAATAGGCCTAAAAGTAAGCCAAAGGTAAGTTATTATTCACAAGGACAGGATAAAAACATTGAATTAGGGCTTTAATTTTCTCATTAATCAAGTCAAGCTACAATAATATACAAAGTTACTGTACGTAACTGCTAGCAGTTGTTTACAAATGCTTGAGAAAGAACACAGGTTTATGGAGAAAAGGTTGAAGGAAAATTTGTTGACAAAAGATGGCAATCAAATTTAAATTTTAAGATACTGCAAAATCTTGCACTTTTTGGGAAAACTTTATGAAGATCAATGAAAGAATTAACTCATTTTTAAAAAAAAGGTCAAATATCAATTGACCCCTAAAATTTAGGGTAAAATGTAGTTATTAAAGAAAGGAGGGCCAGTGAGATAGCTCAGCGGCTTAAGCTCCTGCCTGGCAAGCGTGAGGTCCTGAGTTTGGCTCCCGGTACCCACATATGAAAAAAGGGCGGGTGATATCGCTCAGCAGCACGGGCGCCTGCTGGCGCGGGAGGGCCTGAGTTCGACCCCCGGTACCCACAAAAAAAATTAAAAAATAAAAAAATAAAGAAAGTAATAACCAGCCAAAATTGATAAAATGATGAAAGCTATTTGAACTATGAGAATAATTAAGAAGTTAATTTCTTATTTTTACTCTATTAACAAGTGTCTGTAATTTATAAACTACTTCTATGAAGGATGGTAATAGATTTTTAATAGAAAATAAACTTGCTCATTTTATGTACTCAAATCAATCACAGGCCAATATTCAGAATGTGTTCAAAATCCAGAGTTATGTTCAGAGAAAATGTAGTATATAATACAGGAAGAAGTTCTTAAAACTATTTTCTTTTACATTAAAGGAATCTCTGCTAAAATAAATATAGTAGGCATAAATTTAAAAATACCAACCATAATAAGGAAGTTATAAAAATATAAAATTCTACTGATTATTTTAAAAAATTAATCTGCTGGACAATTTCAAAAGTAAGTTGAAATTTAAGCAACACCCTATTAAATGACATATGGATCAAAGAAAAAAATCTCAAGAGAAATTTATAAATATTTAGAACTAAATAAAAGTACAATTTTCAAATTTATGAGATACAGTGAAAGCAGTTCTTAGGGGAAAAGATATAGCATTTAATGCATATTGACTGAGAAGAAATATCTAAAAATCAATGATCTAACCCTTTACCATAGGACAGAAAGAAGAGCAAATTATGTAATCCAAATAAGCCAAAAGAAAAATAATATAATAATATAATCAAAATTAATATAACAAAAAATAAATTAATAGAGATAATCATCAAAATCAAAATTAGATTCTTTAAAAAAGAAAAAATACTTAAACCTCTAGCCAGGCTAAGAAAAAAAAAGGCATGAGTTACTAATATTTGATATGGAAAAGACATTAATTATTAATATTAGATGTTGTTGTAGTCAGGGTTTACAAGGGAAAAGATTTAATACAGGACACATACTTTATAGGATTATTTTATAATATTCACCCAAAGAGTCAAATGCAAAAGACTGCGGGAGATGTATCCACACATAAGAGACCCAAAGAATCCAGCTGAGGGCCAGGATCCCATGGCGATGTCCTCCACGAGTCCAGCTGGAAGGCCAGAGCCCATGGCAATGTCTCACGCAAGTCCGTATCAAGGATCTGCACTGGGAAGGCCTAAATGTCAGCGGTGGAAGCTAGAAAGTCTGCATCAGCAGGATGAAGGATCTGTGCCAGCAGGCTGAGGGATCTGCACTGAAGCCAGGAAGTGGTGCTCAAGGTAAGGACCCAAGCTCCCGCAAAGAGAACCTCAGCCATCCTCAGCAACAGTGAGGACCCGAGCTCCTCCAAAGATGAGAACAGCCAAGTTCATATCAGGAAAACCAGTGTGACAAGCTTCTCCAAGAGAATCAACAGCACACCATCTTCCCCTCCAGTTCTCCTTTTATGCTCTTGGCAACAATCCTCAGGTGGGTCTTCCACACCCAGCCCCATAATGATTCAGTTCACCTGGGTGTTACAAGTTGACCATTACTTAATCTACCACAGTTGTGAAAAAGCCATTTTTAGAAATCCCATGATCATTAAAATAATAGGTGAAAAACACGAACAACTTTATGCCAAAAAATATGATAACCTAGATTAAGTGGACAAATTCTTTAAAGCAGTCAATCTGCCAAAATTCATACAAGAAGAAATAGACTATCTGAATAAGCCAGTATCTATTCACTAAATGGAATGTGTAGTTAGTTAATGGCCTTCCAAGCCAGAAAACATCATCCCCAATAGATTCAAATGGGTATTCTACCAGACATTTTAGGAAGAAATTATACCAAATATCTAAATCATTTCCAAAAGAAAGAAGCAAAGGGAATATTTTCTAATGCATTTTTTAGACCACCATTACCCTAATAACAAAATCAGAAAAAGATATAACAAGACTACTACAAACTGTGTGTACTGGAACAAGACTGTAATCCCAGCACTCTAGGAGGCTGAGGCAGGAGGACAGCAATTTCAAGTCCAGCCTGGGAAATTTATGAGATTTTAAAAGAGCTGGGGATGTAGCTCAGTGGGACTATAAATGAAAATAAGAATATAAAATTGGACACTTAATGTACACTGCAGAATTATTACATTGCTATAGAAAGACTCCATTCTGACTATGGCAAAAACATTTTTTTATGATTTCCTTCAGTCTTGCTGTGGGGTCTCTGAAGCTGGTCCACATATTCTCCTAAACTTTTATTGATTTATAAATTCACTAATGATTTTTTGAAAATTCAGATACAACTTTTCTCTCTTCTGCCTACAGTACTAGATAAATATTTTAAAGTTCCATGCATCTGATGGTCAGTCCTCTACACTGTATTTCCTTTATCACTAAATCTGCTCCAGGGACCTCACTACACCTCTGGAGTTACCAGTGTACACTAATCTGGGCAGAATGAGTGGTGATTCTTTGGAAATTATTTAGAAGTCTCATGTTTAGCAATGCAGATGTTGGGAAAATGACATTGCAGGTTATCATTTTGTGAGTTTATTTTTTACCTAGTTAATAATAATTTCTTAAAAGGAAAACTATTACTGAGAAAGTCTTTAATTTTATTTCTTTTTCCCTCTTTATTAGTACATGTTTGAAGTACATAGTGATTACATTCATTGTGAGGAGTTGGAACATGTACATAATACAACTTAAATCTTTTTGTACCCACTTTCCTTCCCCACCCTCCCTCCATCTCTTGGTCCCCTTCCCTTTTGCAAAAGTTCTATCTCCTTGTTTCCTATTATTTATATTTTATAGGTAGTCACTATTGAGCTACTTTTTTTCATAATTTATTTCACTCTTAGTATTTACTCCAAATTCCAATTATTAAGAGAAACTTTTGTGATTTTGTTAAGGAACAACCACTTTGCCTTAAACATAGACTATGGGAAGAAGTAAGAAATAAATCTCAAAGTTATAGTTGAAATTTGATTAATGAAAGATAAAAAAAATACTGGACTTAAATTTGTAAGGAATGGAGACTTGGCTTTTGTTGCAAAAGAAGGCATTATGATCAAATTTACTTAGGGAATATTAGCCAGGCAGTTAGCATAAATGGTACATTACCAAAATAAAATGAAAGTATAGGTGTACATCTGAGGAATTTACTGAAATAGTTTGGTGCGTATGTGGTGGTAGTTCTGGCAATGGGAATAGAAAAATTGATTAAATGACATAACAGTACAGAAATGAGAAAAAAGTTGGTGATGGATTTGATGAGAAAATGAAGGAAAAAAAAGCATAATTTCATGCCTATAAATATATATGACTTAAGTATTAGTGACATTTCCAACAGAAATTTGGAAGTTATAAGAAATTTCTTTAAAAAATGAAAAATTGGGGGCCGGTGAGATGGCTCAGCGGCATAAGTGCCTGCCTAGCAAGCACGAGGGCCCAAGTTTGACTCCCGGAACCCACATACGAAAAAAGGGCCAGTGATATCGCTCAGTGGCACGGGCACCTGCTGGCGCGCAAGGTCCTGAGGTCAACCCCCGGTACCCACAAAAAAAAAAAAAGAAAAATTATTATTTTTGCTTTGGGCCCAACACCAAGTATCTGAATGAAAATTAAAACTAAATAAATAAATCACTTAAATATTTGAATTTTTTCTGTTTCCTAAAAGTGTGCTCAAGTATGCTTCTGGTATATTTTCCTATGTGATAACTTTGTAATGAAATATTGATTTTATACTACAAGTTTGGCAACATTTCTAGGACAATTTCAAATTCATCCTTTAATTCCTAACTTGAATATTTTCTTTCTCATGATTGTAATATGCTAAATGAGATTAGTCATTTAACCTGCAGATACCTTAATGCAAGAAAACTAATATTTTGTCAATAAATATAAAAAGAATTGTATGCTGAGATATGTGTAGAGATGATAGCATGTATAAAAGACTGAAGATATTTTTATGCTGCACAAAACTCTGTTCCCCAATGTGCTTAAATATGCAACATTTTTATTGACATTGAGTCAATTCAAATCTACTTTAGCCTATGTACTATACATACATTGGATTGCTGTTGAATTTGTGATTTAATGATCCACACAGTTAAACTGTTATGCTATACTAAAACTGCCAGAACTCACATGCTGTTTAGCTTTGGCATTTCTTTATTTCTTCAGATATAATTAGTACTTGGCAACTGTTAGGATTTTATAACTTTTTGTAGTTTGTTTGAAATATAAAATATCAGAAAACTGACAACATTGCAAGTTAATTTTTTTTCTTTCTGTTATTGATTCTTCCCTGTAATTCTAAGGGAAATAAATGAAATTGCATGAAATAAAAAGGCAATAGTTTCTTTAGTAATGCTGTTTTCAGTTCTGTGGAAACCATTTCTGTCAAAAGGAGAGATACAGAGACAGCAAGTAATCTCTCAGACATTCTAAATTGCTTGTAAATTAGAATATTGTTATGATTGCTTTAATATTGTATATTTGTCTGGCTCCTGGGGTGGGCATCTACTTGAGAGCAGGAGTGGTGGCATCATCATCAACTAAAGTGGCCTTCTCAGTAGGGGAAAGAAATCAAAGCCTTTTCTTTTCTTAATAATTAATTTCTGGTTTAATTCTGCTGATGCTATTTATTTTTATGAAGATTCAAAAACAAAAAAACACTGATGCTTTAATATTATTCATTAAGTGAATATTGTCAAGATGGATTACAGATATATCCTCAACCTCTCTAAGTAATAGTTCTGATTCTAGTACTAGGTAATGATATTTAAATGGTTGAATGGATGTAAAACTTTAAATTTGAAGATGCAACAGTATGAATATATTGGCTACATTGACAAACCAGTGCTAAATGGGAACAGGGAAACTGTTTTTATAAATAATTTTTCATTTATTCATCTCAATTCTATATTAACTTTTGAGAATGCACAACCACAATTAGGCAGTAATTACTGCCAAAGAGTAAATTCAAGTTATTCCAGGGACATATTTTCAATTGTTACTAAAAAAAATACTTTGTTTTACAGTATCATAATTAAGTATTGCTTACAACATAAGCTGGGTAATTAGATTAATTTTCTGTTAGGTTAGTGTTTTTTTGTACTGAAATTTCAGAATATATTCTTGATCGTTACCTATGAATTTATGTCAACATTGAGTAATATCAAGGTCATCTTGTCTCCTGAGTTGGATATGAGAAGAAACCAGCATAACATAGGTAATCCAAGATCATCCTTATTCTCAGTCCATTACAATGATTGCCTAAAAGGGTCACCATTAAAAAAGGCATTCTGTTATATGAAAGATTTAAATGGAAGTTTAAATCTTCTACTCTTTTGTAACCGGTAAAGGTCATAAATTGCCAATGTTTTCAATATTAGATTGCAGTAAAATAGTTACAAAACTGTTATTTAATTTAGAGTAGCCAATTCAGAATAAGTATCAAAAGCTCTGAAGTTTTGCCTATCATTTGATCCAGTCAATCCACTTCTATGAATTTCCATTGAAAACATTACTGTAGATTGAACAAAAATTTAGCACAAAAAGTTTTCATTTAAATATTGCTAGTCAGGACATAATCAGAAAATTATCAAATATGTGTTTCTAGAATGTTAATTAAAATAGATTATATCTACAAAATTAATAAAAACCTACATAAAAGGAAAAATGTTAACACATGAAATGTTCAATACATTTTAAGTTAAAAACTGAGATTCTTCATATTTAGATGAGGACTACTAACAGAAATATAGGGAGACAGACATAAATATATAGATAGATGAAAGTGAAGTAAGTATAAAGACAAATATTGACAGTGATATCTCTGGGGGAGTAGTAATAATATAGTTTTTTTTTCTTCTTTATTTTCTTTTGTATGTGTGGTTTTGAAACATTTTACCAGGAGCACATATTTCATCTTTATTAGGGAAAAGATTCTTTCTTTAAAAAGTTATACTTCAGTTAACCTACAAAGTATACTAAAATATTACATACCATACACTTTTGTTTGTGTCTCTATGTATTTTTTTTTTTTTACTTTTATTTGTCCATGTTTGCAGTACCTAAGGATTGCATTCACTATAGGGAATTGTTTCATGTGCATAACACATTTCAGTTCATTTTTTCTCCTCCCCTCCACCCCCTTTTTATTTTTTCACTTATTTATAAGACTTTATAAAGTTAATTATCATATATACATATTAAAAACCAGACTAATAGAAAACAGTGTATTGCAATTCAATGCAGACAGTGTATCTAAAAGTGTACCTTGATTTAGCATAATTGTCTTTCATGTTTTACGTGTTTTTTGGTCTGCTACACCCTACATTTTTAAATTAAGTGTTCTACAAATATTTTAAACAGGATTCTACATTAGAATAACACCAGTTCTGTTTCACATAAAGACATATGCTTTGAATAATAAATGGTACTTCAAAATGTAAAAAAATGGTAAGTGCATCCTAAGTGGATGAAATTCTACTATAAAAGGACAGAAATTGAAAAGCTGGAGATGTTTACAAAAACAGTGACCAAACTAGGGGAGCACGGTGCAAGTTCCATCAGATAAATAAATTGTGGCCAGTTAGAAAGGGTCTTAGATGTCCAAATAGTGAAGAAATTTTTACCACACATGATATTCACCTCTGCAGTCTCAGCTTATGCCACTCCTGCAGCGGCTCACGGTTCTCATCTATATGAACTTCCTTTCTACTCTCCATCTAACCCCAGCCTTTGTTCACCCGCTGCTGTGGGTGCCTGGGATGCCCTGATCCTCACATGCCTGGCTCAACTACCACCTTGTAGGTCACCTTCATAAAGAAGCCTGGCCTCTAACCACAACTAGTCTTGTGCACTGCAATATCACTGAATTTTCATGCACCAGAATGTTGTTAGCATTAACTATTTCTTCTCTCTTTATTGTCTCTTTGGTTAGAAGGTAACCTTACAGGCAGAATCTTTGGCATCCTCTTCACCACTATAACCCCAGGACCTAGAAATATGTCCAGTATATATCTGCTGAATATAGTATACATAAATAAATACCAATCAGTTCCTTGATAAAGGAAAGTGAGAGATTCTGTGGAAGGAAGATGAAGTCGTTTTCCCCCTAAAGAGAACTGAGAAAGACAAAAATATCTAAGTCTATCTCCTGGGTTAGTCTCAAAGACCACGTGATTCCAATCAATGCTATTCTTATTTACAATGACATATTATCTCCTATATCTCCTGGACTATTAAGGATATTACAAGTTTGACATTTAATTGTGCCTTTCTTCACTTAAACTATGAATTATTAGAATGTATAAATTTTGAATTGTTTCCATTTTGTCATCACTTCCATACATATATGCACACACTCATGCACACACATGCACACACACACACAGGACTTGATACCATATGTAGCAATTATTCTTAAGTATATATGAATAAAATAATCTGAAAATGGTGGTCAGTCAAATATGACCAATACATAGAATTAATAAGAGAAAAATATTTTAAGATAGTCTTGCATAAAATATTTACATGAAAATTTGCCAAATTAAATTATTTTTCAGAGCATACTCAGAAGAGAATAGCATTTGACATTAGTGGATTTGATATTATATTTCAATGTATCTTTAAAAGAATTTACAAGTCAAATTAGGATGATAAACATTAGACAATGTCATAGACATTTTCAGTTTCTTAATATAAAAAAAGGCTTTGGGCTCATGCTAAATATTTTAAATGACTGAGCTACCAACAGTAAAGTTTAATTTTTGTATGGCATATTTATTCACTATCTGGTAACGGCAAAAGTAATACCGTGAACAATTGTGCTTCATAGCTGAGTTTTTTCAAACATTCATTTTGGTACTAGTGCAATATTACAGTTAATTAATTAATTAATTTGTACATGTGTGTAGTACATAATGTTTACATTCTTGGTGTGGAGTTGGCAAATGTACATAGCATATCCCAGTTTTTTTGTTCATTCCTTATCCCTCCACTCCATCTCTTGATCCCTTTCCCCTTTGAAAGCACACTATCTTTTATTTTGCTCTTTACTTTTTTACTCTGGGTTTCTCATGTAAGAGAAACAATGTGATATTTAAGCTTGTTTGTCAGATTTATGTCACTTAATATTGTGATTGCAAGATGCATCCATTTCTCTACAAGTTTATCTTTCTTTAAGGCAGAGTAGTACTCCATGGTGTATAAATGCCACATTTTCTTTATCCCTTTATTTGTTGATGGATATATGGGCCACCTACGAGATTTAGCTATATGAATTGTGCTGCTATAAATATGGATATGCATGTATCTCCATAATATGGTGTCTTTAACTCTTTTGGGAAGATACCTAGAAGGAGAATAGCTGAGTCAAATGGAATTTCTAGTTTTAGTGTTTTGAAGAATCTCCATCCTAATTTCCATACTGGTGTACTAGTTTACCTTCCTGACAACAGTGTAGAAGAGTTCCTTTTTTCCTTCAGCCTCTCCAGCATTTGTTATTATTTAATTTCTTGATTCTTTTTCTGTACCTTGATTAGATTACTTTCAAATCTAAAGGGATTGTTTCAGTACAATGTTCTCTTTAACTCTTATACCTAAACTTAAAAATAATATATCTCTGGAAATATTTAGTCTACTGTTAGATATACCTCAAGATGATAATTATTCTTTTTACATAAATTTGAAATTACAAAGTGTTCATATAACTAAGTTGTAAACTTTACAGGCACAACAAAAAGTCTTTTACAAAACCATCATGATATTTAATGATCCTATATTGCTTTCCAGATACTACATTTATGTGTAGTTATATTTTACACATGGAATCAAAGTGTTTCAGAAATTGATAAGTTTGTAAATGTTAAGTAAAAATTAAACATAAAAAGGTATATCATCTATGAATTTGCCTATTCTTCCATCCAGGAAGATACTGTTAGATGTTGCCATAATAACAGAGTGGAGAAAGGAGGAGTTGTTATTTAGTTGGGTTAGAGTTCATGTTCGGGATCATAGAGAAGATCTGCATATGAATAATGATGATGGTTGCTGAATAGTATAAATGTACTTAATTCCATTAAATTTTATTCTTAAAAGTAGCTAAAACACTAACTTTTATGTTAGGCATATTTTACCATAATAAAAAAAATGCAAAATAATTCAAAAACCAAAAACTACATTTTATGCTGATCGAATTTTATATGGGTGGAAAGGCAAACTTGAAAACAGGAGAGACTTAAGGGAATATCTAGTCCCTAAATAGGCTCCTTATTTAACAGATAAGAGCAAAAGTTCCTAGTTGCTTCAATTATAATTTAATCAGCAGCAAAATTGGATGTGACTCAATTACATTCCAGCCCACCTTCTCTTCAATAGATTTAAGTTATCAACTGAGTATCCCAGCAACATCACAAATGGAACACTAAATGCTGAACAAGTAACCATTTCTCTAAATCAGCTCTTCCTTCTGTATTCTGCAATTCAACTGCAGGGACCTTTCTCTTTCCAGCACACCTAGCCTCCCACAGCCAATTACTCACAGGTCATATCATTTCAATTCTGCCCAAGCCTTATGACTTTTGCTACTTTTTTTGTGGCCTGGGCTGCTTAATATTAACAGACATCATTTGTTCCTTTCCTCCTCCTACTGTCAGCCCAACTGATATCTAACATTCCATGAAAACCTCTTGCGCTCTCTTATTTCATTCCATGGTCTATCTCATCATTTCTTTCCAATGAAAATTTTACACATTCTCTGAATCCAGTCTAATGTAGCATTTCCTTCTTCTATTTTCATGAAAAACTAACTTATTAAGAGTCAAACGTGATACACTGTTTTATGTTCCAAGAGATTCTCTTACAAACCAGAACAGTTTCTCATCTTGCTGCGTGTAGTTTATACTCATATGAAAAAGACTGGCATTAACCTAATAATCATAAACCACTTAAGTGTCATTTCTTTCCAAATAAAGCTATAGTGTGAGATGCTGCATTTCAGTCCCAAAAAGTCAATCATGAAAACAAACCTAAAATACAGGAACTTAACAGGGAAGCGGAAATTTAAGTGACTGTATAGAGCTTAAGAAAGCACACAAACTTATCAACATCAAAGTGCTCCAGAAAACCGAGAACACAGCTTCAGGAATGATTTGCAAGGGCCAGAAGGACAGAATAATTACATACAGAACTGACTCTTAACTATGTTCATAACTATGGAAGTGACCAGATGGATCTCATGAAATAAAAGAAAATGGCCATGATGGTACATGCCTATAATCCCATCATTTGGGAGGCTGAGCTAGGGGAATTGCAAGTTTGAGCCCAGCCTGGACAATGTAGAGACTTAGAAACTCTCTGTTTCCAAAATGAAAAGTAAAAAATAGAGTGGGAATGTAGCTCAGTACAAAGGCCCTGAGTTCTAGCCTATATATATAGGCTTGATATATATATATATATATATATATATAGAGAGAGAGAGAGAGAGAGAGAGAGAGAGAGAGAGAAAGCCTATATATATATATATATATATATCATATATCATATATATAGCACATATATATATGCTTTCTATATATAGAAATAAAATAAATGATATCTATTAAGTATGTATTTTCCATAAAACTGAAAAACCAAAATCATCACCTCAAAGTACTAACATAGAAATCATTGTTTACTAAAATTTCTTATCATTTGAGTATGTTCACTGACAGAGACATACATTTACTATATTTTATCTTTGATATAAACTAGTGGGAATGTGATTCCTATTCTAGAAAATAATAATCTATTCATTAAAGGTTAGTCCCCTAAATAAGAAAATACATATAATAAGGAACGTGCTGCTACTACTCCATGTGTTTGTGCACAGTGTCATTTAACTTAGGAGAATGGTGATTAGCAGTATCTACTTCTCTGTAGCACAAGAATGACACTGAATGTGAAACTTGAAGAACTTCGAAACACTGAGAAAAAGATGCAGGTTAAGACATTATTATTGTTTTTTTTTTTTGTGGGTACCGGGGGGTCGACCTCAGGACCTCACGCGCCAGCAGGCGCCCGTGCCGCTGAGCGATATCACCGGCCCCTTTTTCGTATGTGGGATCCAGGAGTCAAACTCAGGCCCTCGCGCTTGCCAGGCAGTCGCTTATCCCACTGAGCCATCTCACCGGCCCCAAGACATTATTTCATCCAGTAAATCCTAATTAAATTCTTCAATGTATATTTTGAAATCAAATAAGTATTTACTTCTAGTAAAAAGTATAATAAATACTTCTTTCTTTCCCTCTTTCTAAATAAAGCATAAGTAATGAAATTATTGGAAAAATAAGAAAGAATATCAAAAGATTCTATGCTCACAATAAGAAAAAAGGGCACGATGAGAAGAAAGTAAGACCAGAATACAGAGATAAAAGTAGTGAAGCACATAACTATTATGCACAACCCACCCATCAATCTTGTTTATCTCCCAAATTTGAAAAATATATTAATAAGAGGGGAGGAGGGTCACTGCATTATCAGAAAATATCAGTTGTTCCCTACAGAGATAAAGGTGAAAGATGCCGCCATTGAAATGTCCTCTGGCAGAGGACATATGGCTGCACCTCCTCATATATTGCCCCAGGTAGGGTGGTTACAACTGCCATAATGGGGAACAAGTGTATAGTAATAGAATATTTTCATTCACTTGCATATTTGGCAAGAGGCAATTAATTGGTCACTAGAAATAAAATAAATTGTCAGTGTTCTAATTAATTTGTCAGTGAATAATCACAGAGAAACACTAGGGCTTGGGAGCAGAGATCTAATTTCATTCACCATGATGGAAAGTCTTATATCACCAACTTTTCATTTCTGATCTAGATCAGAGACCTAGACCCTTTAAATAAAAAAAAGACCAAATCCACTTAACGAAGGATCCTGAGATACCTTACCAATAAAGGTCTATATATCTTTCTTAAACTGTTTCTCCAAAGCCCATTTATCAGTGTTGCTAGATACACATTGGGAAAATGAAAGAACATACATTATTTAGACATATATAGACTCTTTGACTGAGTTGATGTGACTGTTCGAGACTCAAAACACTGTTGGGGTCTATTGCTCAAAGTTGAAGCTTATGGATATTAGCTGATAAATAGAATATTAGTCTGAGTCTTTCAGTAGACATCATGGACTTTCCAAATTATTCTAGGGTAATTTCCCACATCCCAACAGCAGAGTTGGAACTTAGAAGTTCCCTTCCCTTTCAAAATGGTGAACCAAATTAAATACATAAAAAGGAAATGTAAGCAGGCTGGTAGGTATACCACAAAGTGCATTAAAGAGAGTTGGAGCTACAGATGTTTATCCATTCTGTTTTGGAGTTGGAAACCAAACTCTAAGGAGTAGAACAGATTGGCATTTACTTGGACAAAATAACGCAGGGTAAATTAGTGCAGTTATGAGAGAAAAGGTAAGCTCATTTCTCTAGTGAGAGATGAGGAAGTAGGTCTGGGGAGAGGGACAGCTGGGAGTCCATGGAAGTTGTTCCTGCAGGCAGCTCATTTAATTATTAGCCTTAAATATGAACATATTCTCCATAGACAAAGTTCCAAATAGGTACCTTAACAATGTTTGACAAAAGTGACAAGTTTATTTGCCAAAAGCTCCTCTTGAGCAATAGTTTATTTCCATTACCAGCCAGTTTTTTCCCTTCTTTTTCCTCTAGCCACATTTAATTTCCTTGAATAAACTCATTGCGGTCACTGTGAAGACAATCCCTTGACATTAACAAATGAAAATGGTATAAAAGGACATATGCCTTGTTAGCCATGTTCCCTCACAAGACTTTGGGGCCTAAGATAGGACCCAGAGTATTACTGTGATTAAATGAAAACCACTCAGAGAAAAGAAACAATTTTAAAATGTCACTCAAGCCATCCCTGTTGGTTTAAATGGCCCAAAATTCAGTTGTATGAAGATGAAGCATATGGTTTTTGCATCCCATAGTGCTAATGTCATAAGTATCAGTCAAGATGTTAGCTTGTTAAATAAAACAGAGCATTTTATTGCAATGCTATCAATAAATATTGTAAAATGGAAAATTATTGTATCAACAATATGGCATTTAATTGTAATATGCTTACTGAATTACATATTTAAATATTTATTGATTATTTTCATAAAAGTAAATCATATACATTATAAGACTTTTATGGTAAATCTTGGGCTGCAATATATTAAAAATTAGAACAAGTTTCTTGTAAGAATTATGTAGAATCTTCAAAGAATAGAACTTAGAAATAAAAATTTAGAAAGAAAATTACAAGTTCTACCTATTATGTGAAACATGAATCCTTAGAAAAAGATTATGAAATATTCAGTAAAGCTTAAAAATACCTTTTTTAATGTGTGTGTATAGCTACTTTGTTTTTGTTGAATTTCTCTTTTTTCTCAAAATTAAAACAATTACTATATAAAACATTTAGACACTTAAAAATAATTAACTTTTTAATGAACAATTTAAAATTAAGAAATGTATTTATGCATATATTGATATGATTTTGACTAAGTCTTTAGTATCTTATAGATCCTTTCTTATCTAATAACCTACTTAAGCCTAACAAACCTATGAAGCAAGCATTATTTTTATATTTTACAACTGTAAAAGTCAAAGCTGAGAAAAATACATAGACTTAAGGAACGTGCTTCAGATAAAAATGTCCATAAAATAGACCATATTTGGATCATGTCCACAGGGTTAGGACCTGCCGTGTTCATGTGGGAGTTGACACCCACTGAGTGTTGGATTTCTCATTCTTCTGGTTCTTTCTTGTCTGCCCTTTAAAAATCTCTCTGCTTGTCTGTTCTTTTATCTTCATCTTCTTGGGTGTAAAAACATATGGAACTGGCTAACACAGGTACCAACTCACCACAAGCTGAGCTTGTTTTCAAGTAGGATTTTTTTTTTATTATTTCATTAGAACAAATGTCTTAATCAGGAACTAGATCAATTAGAAACTTTTAAAAGCTACCAGGAAGAATTTAAAAGAAACTTTTCCTGCTCTGTTCCTTCCACTATTCAAAAGGACTCACCAAAAGGCCTAAGTAATAACATCTGTTCAAGGAGGACCTTATAAAAGGTGATTTATAATTTTAAAATACATTTAAAAATGAAAAAGCCTTGAATCCTGCATATGACAGAAAGTGATATTACCTCAATTTACTCATATGTAGGAAATAAAATTTTAATGTGCTCCATAAATATTAAATTTCTATCTTAATCATAGGATTACCAGATCCAAGTTTACTGCTTGATTAGATTCCATTGTTATTTTATCGTTTTGATTATTTTTCTAAAGCTGATCTTCACATCAATGATAATAATAAGTGCCTTTAGTTACAAGCAGCACATAATAAATACTTGGTCACAGACCGGCATTTCCCTGCGTTAAACCATCATTAGTGAATCTTACCTAGTCACTTGAGTATGTTTTTGCTGTTTACTATAGTAGCAATTTCAAACCATGAATTCTTAGTAGGTCTTGTGATAACAAAAGCATCTCACTTTTGTGTAAGGATTTGTTTATTGCATCGCGGCAGAGAATGAAAGAAGGTCAGTTGGTCCAGAACTGCCCTTGCCACTTGTCAGCTGTTATATTTTAATATAGGGTGCTCTGGATCAGGCACTGCATGTCACACGGGCTTGGGGGACATAACTAATGAAAAAAATCAATGGCTAGTTGTTTTTGAAATGTCAGAGAGAACTAAAGAAATATCTGAAATGTCAAAATGCAATTGAAATAGGATATACTGATCCAAAGGCACAGAATTAATTTAGGATTTCATACACTAAGGCCCTGGAGAAGGGCAGCAAAAGTCCTTCAGCAATCTGTAAGTCTCTAGTCTACTAACTACTACATTCGGTTCAGTTCTTAAAAGTTCTTAGAACACGGAAGGAGTTTAAGAGAAGTAGCAGTAGTAATTGTGGTAGAATGACTGGTAGTTTGGAATAAAATAATTACATAATATGAATCCTCCAACTGTTCTAGTCGGATCTCTTTAAATGAAAGGAATAGAAGACATTTCAATTAACTGAAAAGAGCTTCTATGGCATTGGCTGAAATACCATTGACTCCAACTTTACTAAATATTTAATACTCTGATGGTAGTAAGTGAATAATTATCATTTTTAACAGTTTGCAAAGGAATGAAATGTATCCTTCACTTGCTACCTCTAACTGTGAGACCCTGAATGTGGAACTGACAAGAAAAGCTGGTTAATTTAGGGGCAAACACTAATTAAACAGGGAAAAGGAAGAAAACAAATGAGAATTCAGAAAGAGGAACTAAGTTACAGAAACTTTCAAATGCACATGGATTTAAATATGGAAGCCCAATTTTTAAATAATTTTAAATGAGTAATTGAATTATAGTAATGAGTCATCTGTTATGGTTTATCTCTAGCTATCCCCCCAAAGCTTCGTGTGCTCAGAGGTGGGGCTTTTGGGAGGTTATTGGATCATCAGGATGTGATAATTATCAGTGGATGAGTCCGTTGGTGATTTTATAGCAGACTACTATTAGGATGTGTGATCTTGTTGGAAGAAGTGAGTCACTGATGGTGTGGCCTAGAAGGGTGTATCTCCCACACCACTCCCTTGATCCCTCTCTGCTTCATGTTCACCATGCCATGAACAACTTTCTTCTGCCATAGCCCCATGCTATTCTGTCCTCTGTTGGAGACAGTGGATACAAACTGGAATATCTACAAACTTGAGTGGAAAGAAATGTTTGGTATTTTGTTGCAGCAATGAGGAAAGGAATGAAGACACCATCTCTTTTAGAATGCCTCTGGGAAGACTTCATCAGAAGGTGCAGTAGTAAGTTGTGTGATGTTTCATTAGTGAATATTCTTTCTTTGAAGAGTATTTGTCTTGAAGATATCAAAGGTTGTATAATTTGTTACTAAATGGAGGGAAAAACATTATTAGGAACATGGGAATTAAATTTTCCATTTATCTGAAATCATAAACATTTTAATTATCAGCAAATAAACACTGAGTTACTTTTTTATTTGATATCTTTCCCTACACAGCATTCCTATACGTATGGTGAGAATTTCTTCCGCATCTTTCTCTAATCCCAGTAGTATCCCTTCAACCAACCTCAAGTGTACTATTTATCTAATGGTGACCTAATGGCAAGACTGGTTTGGTCTACATAGAGAATCAGTACGACATTTTGGTTGGAATCAGACTGCTATGCTATATTCATGGTTCTGTGATTTGTTATTTAACTTTAACTTCTCTATGACTCAGATTCCTCAATGGTAAACTGGAGAAAATAATACTACATTTTTCCTCAAATTGTGAGGATTCATAAATTTATTGTAGAAGAGTACCAGAAGTCCAACATTAGATATATAAACACCTTTTTAAACCATATGCAGTTCTCGTGATTGGCATGTAGGCACGTCTGTGTAGTTGCTAAGGTAAATTGGAGGAGGGAGAAGAAAGGAATAGAGCAGTAACTCTGAGCAGTTGGCAAATATCTTTGTTACCACAAAAAAAAAAAAAAAAAAATTTTAACAATGAAGCCAGAAACACAGTCAGAAGAAGAATCAAACCATGGTAGGAGACAATACCAGTAAAACATTGTGTTACTCCTTATTTCCAACTAATGAAAACATGTCCTTTAGATTTCCTTGATAGAGAAGCAAATACATTTCTCTTTTGGTATTGTTTTCTCTGGCTGAAGCTATTTGGAATTTTGTTGCTGTCACTTGCCATTAAAGGACTTCTGGCAGAGAAAGTTTAAAAAATTTTAATATGTCTTTAAGGAAACTTTAATGAGCACATTGATGTCCTTTAAAGAGTCACATTGTAGGGGCCGGTGAGATGGCTCAGCGGCGTAAGCGCCTGCCTGGCAAGAGCTAGGGCCCGAGTTCAACTCCCGGAACCCACATACGAAAAAGGGGCCGTGATATCGCTCAGCGGCACAGGCGCCTGCTGGCGCGCAAGGTCCTGAGGTCGACCCCCCGGTACCCACAAAAAAAAAAAAAGAGTCACATTGTAGCCAGGAGTGTTAATGTTCACCTGTAGCCCCAGCTATTCAGAATGTTGAGACAGAAGGATTGCTTGAGCCCAGGAGTTCAAGGCCAGCATGGGCAACATCAGGAAATCTTATTTCAAAACAGACTCATTTTTCTCTTGTGACTATCAGGTCAAGAAGAAACATTTGATTTACATTTGCTACATAAATAAATCTCCACTCCAACATACTAGTAAACATTCACTATTTCATTTGGCTGAACATCAAGCCATTTCAGTTTTTACAGGGATAAATTTTATTTTCTCTTATTTATTGAACAAGAATCAATTTCATTCTGTTAATTAGTTTGCTATTATTAGTTTGCTATATTATCTCAATATATAACATGTTATATTAAAGAGGCATTAATTGACTGATGTGTTAGTAGAATTTTTACCACAACTAATATACCAAGAAAATGAGTGGCTTGATTAAGCTACATAAAAGTTATCAAAAATAACTTGAAATAATAGTCATATGTTCATATAAATGAAATAATCTTTAAGGATTATCACAATGATGTTTAAAAGAAACAAATGTGAAACAAAATCTCCTTTTCATAGTGAAGCTGCTTGTAAGAAGCATTAGTTTATATTTAATGGTTAAAGATATTTTATGTATTGCAGACTGAATGCAGAACTACCCCCTCCCCCATTTTGTTATTTTAGATTTTTTCTTATTTTATTTTGGACAAGATCTCACTAAATTGCTCACCTGGGCTCAAATTTATGATGCTTTTTCCTCAGCCTCCTTAGTAGCTGGGGTTACAGGTGTGTACCACTGTGAGCAGTAAAAGATTAAAAGATTTTAAGCCCAAAAGATGCAGGCTTAAGTACTTGCCCATAATTTACCAGTTGTTTTTTGGAAATTTATTTAGCCCTTTTTATCCAGTTTTCCCATTCCTAAAAGTAGTGACAGTAATCTTTACCATTCAGGATAGTGATAGAGATTGAATGATTTGTGAAATCACAAAACATAATTACAGGTATAAAACTATAAGATAAATAATAATTTAGCAATTAAAACAGTAAGATAAATATATGAAGAAGTTCATAAATATTCTCAACAATATTTCATCAGTCTATGACCAACCAGACATAATGTAAATATTTTCAAGTGAAAAATTCATGGGGCCAGTGAGATGGCTCAGCAGCGTAAGCGCCTGCCTTGCAAGCGCGATGGCCCGAGTTCGACTCCCGGAACCCGCATACGAAAAAGGGGCCAGTGATATCGCTCAGCAGCACGGGTGCCTGTTGGCGCGTGAGGTCCTGAGGTCGACCCCCCGGTACCCACAAAAAAAAAAAAAAAAGAAAAATTCATGAGCTATAAAATTGTGTGGTGAGGGGAAAGAAGATATCAAGTTTCAACAGAAAAGAGAAGTCAAAAATTTTAGAAAACCAAAACCGACATCTCAGTAGCCTGCACTAAAGCTACGAACAAGAGGCATGTTAATAAGGAGATTAATGTGGGTGTGACCCACAATTTAATCAGCCACCCCAGCAGGAAAAGTGCCAGTTTGAACTGAAAAGGAAAGAAAGAGGAAGGAATGAAGGAATCTCTGAAAATTAGTGAATTTCACAGGATGGGACTCTTGCTTTTTAGTTTCAAACATGCCTTGTGCTTTCAGAAGGGAAAAATGACACTGCAGGCAATTCAGAGATCATTGGGATAATCTCTTTGTTTCAAAAAGGGGGATAATCTTTTTTACTAGACTGCTTTTACTAGACTAGATGGGCTCTGCTCAAAGCTGTGGGATTGGGGCTGCCCAGAGTCCTGGGTCGGGACCCCTGTCAGATAATATCGAGTCGGTGCCTCTGCCACGGTGCACCAGGAAGGCAGAGCCTGGAGCTCAAGACGATTATTCCCGAGCTTAAGGGCTCAATATTGTTTATCTGATTAGGTTTTAGGTTTACCTGCCACCTATCAGTCCCTTTTATTTTTCTATTTCTCCCCATTAAAATGGGAATGACCATCTTATGACTGTCCTACATATAACTTCTTTATTTTCACAAGTTCAGGGCTGGGGAAGAATTTGCCTCATAATGAATCATACCTTCAGTCTCACCCATATCTGATTTGGATGACACATTGTCTTGATTTTATTTGCTTATTTACTTAGAGATTAAGCCCAGGGTCTCATGAATGCAAAGTAAATACTTTATCACAGAGGAGCCTTTGAACTTTAAAGTTGATAGTGGAACAGGTTAAGAATTTATTTAGATGGAATAGGCATATTTTGAATGAAGGAAGGACATGAGTTTGGGGTACCCAGGTTGAATACAATAGACATTCATGTCCCCCCTCCCAACCAAATTTCAGTTGTTAAAATCCCAATACCTAATGTAATGGTATCAGAAGGTAGAGCCTTTGAGAAGTAAGGAGGCCATGCAGGCAAAGACTTCAGGAAAGGGATTCACCCTTATAAAACATATTTCAGAATGTTCCCTTACCTATTTTCCCTGAGATAACATAGTAAGAAGTCTATAAACCAAACAGTATACCTTCACCGCACATTGAATCTGCTGGCGTGTTAAACTTGGACTTCCCACCTCCAAAACTGACAGAAATAAGTTCCTGCTGTTTATAAGCCATCCAGGCTATAGTATTTTTTTATAGCAGCCTGAATGAACTAAGAGAATCACCAAAGACAAGAGTTGAACACTGTTTTGTCTGTGAGTAGTCGTGATTTTTTTTATTTATTTTTGGTAGTTGTATGTTGGTATGTATATGTATCCATACATGTAGACATGCATACATTGGTACATGAGAGTGTACAGAGCCAAAGGAGCAGAGAAAGAAAATGTGAGAATCTAATTCATTTCAGATCTGGGATAAATTAATAATTTTGTTATCATAACATCATAGAAGCTTTGGTGTGTGTATGTTTTATTTTATTTTATTTTATTTTGTTTTACAGCACTGGGGATTGAACCTGGAGCTGTGCACTGAGCTTCATGCTCGGCCCTCGTTTTTACGTTTTTTCTTTTGAGACAGGCTCCCCCTAAGTGGTTAAGTTGCCCAGGTTGTGCTAAAATTTGTGATCATTTTGCCTTGATTTCTCAGAGTGCTGCCACCAGTAGCAGTGTTTTATTTTGTTAAATAAAATTCATGAGAGCCATTGTTTTGAACTCAGATCCTAAGCTAGGCTCCAAGAGTTTAAATCAAAATAAGAGGAAAGCATCTTTCAGTTACTATGTTAAAAATTGCTTTTGAATTGTACTGCCACATTTTTCCTGGCATTTTATACAACTCATTAATGAGTTGGCTGCTTCCTTATATAGAAACAGCTTGTAGTCCTTTTGCAGATGAAATTTTGTTCTAAGGAAAATAAAGAAAATAATTTCTGATCAGATGCTTTACAATCTGTTTGAATATAATATGACTACTTGCCCTAAACTACTAAGACTGGGTATGTTTAAGATATACGACTAAATAATAGCTATGATGAAATTTATATGCTATTAATTTGCATTATTGTTTTGTTTTTTCATTCATTCGTTTTGTATTTATCCTGCTTTTGGAAATAATTACTTATTATTGCTTTGCAGGTGTAAACATTTTAGATTTGTAAAATTGAAACTTCTGCTCATGGTCACTAGTGTTTCCTCCAAGTGATGAGCAACCAAAAGAGCCTCAGAGATTCATTCTTTTCAGAATAAATTATCTGAGAATTCTTTTTAATAAATTAGAAATTATAAGTATTTAATTGATTGATAAGAAAATCCATTTTGTCAATATTTCTATATCTTAGTTTCACTTAATGGGCAATATTCTAATTGAAGAAATTTAGGCAAAAAAAACTGAAGAAATGATTGGCAAATGATGGTTATAAATTTTCAAATATTATTTCAACTATTATCCACAATGTGTTGCCACCCTTTCAAATCAAAGGAGAATGTCTTACACACTACAAAACACCTAGTTCCTGGGCTGGTGATACAGCTCAGTGGCATAAGCGCCTGCCTGGCAAGCGCGAGGTCCTGAGGTCAACTCCTGGCACCTGCATATTAAAAAAAAAAAAAAAAAGAACACCTAATTCCTGTATTATAGTTCTGTGCAAATACTGCATAGCACTGATGCCCAGAGCTAAGATTATTAAAGCATTACCATAGAGATTTGGTGCTATATTTATCACATTGTATAGATGTCAAATATAGTGATGTTGACTGTAAAGATTTTTTTTTATTTTAAAGAGAAGAAAAAAAAAACAAATCAAAAAAAGAACAAATTTTCAAAACAACATAATATGAGGGTAACAATGGTCAATGCATTACGTATTATTATCTTTAAGTTAGTTACTCAGGATACCAGACATTAGCATTCAATTGTCCAAACATTATTGGCTCAAACCTTACTCTTCAATGAACTAAGTAAAATTGGTAGTGTATCTATCTTAACCATCTTATATATATATACAATTTTTTCCCTTTTCCTTTACTGTTTTTCAGCCCTTTATTAGCATTATAATGCTACAAAGAAAAACGGATCTGACAGCAACATTATGGATCCATGCAAATTACTTACCACAAACTAAGCAAAATAGCAGACACTTTATAGAAAAGGAAAATGTTTCTAAAAGCAGGTGCACTAGAATTCCTTTATGACCATCAAAAAGCACAGCCTGTGAACTGTCTTGAATTAATTTAGAATAATTTCCTTCAAATATAGACATATTCATTGAGACTATCAACTTACAGTGGCCTTCTAAATGCCAAGCAAACATTCTTTATTATATCTTTTATCTGATTATATGTGAACAATTAAATGAAAGGAAATTCCTTTCACAGTGTTCCAAGGTCTTTTAGTATTAAATTTTTAACATGATTTGCATATTGTTTTCTTCTTTCAGTCACTGTTTGGTTAGCTCAGATTCTGTATATTAAAAACCGTTAATATCTACTTCTAATTTATTACCTTTCCACTACAAAGCACTCTTGATCCTCATACTACAATACAGAATAAATTATACCTCATTGATTTCCATTGTAATCACAGCTATTGTATAGCCTTTGTTATAATATCTGTCATTTGCTTTCTTTTCTCCCCTAGGTAAATAACGACAACATTTAGTTTTTTTAAGAAGTTCTGAATAAAGGTAATCTTGTGCTTTTTACCAGACCTATTCTACATCTCAACTTGTCTAATGAACCCTTTTAAAGTTAAGGTAACTAAATCTGCCAGTTGCATTCCGAATGAAAACATACTTTAATAAAAAAATTTTGATTGCTTTTTCATTCTAGTAGTGGAGTTGAATGAAATTCATCATGGCAAGTTAGAAACTTACTTGGAGTTTCTCGTATGTACAAGAATTTTTGAGATTTTGCTATATGGATTTTCTTTCCTCAAAAAATGAAAATCACAAAAGTATTGAATACTATTTTAAAAACTCACTTATAGGTGGAGATATAGCTCAGCGGCACAGCGCCTGCCTGGCAAGCACAAGGTTGTGAGTTTGATTTCCAGTACAAAAAAAAAAAAAAAAAAAAAAAAAAAAAAAAAAAAAACCTCACTTATAGAGTAAATAAGAAGGAACTGGTTTAAATCATGGGAAAAATATTAATATTTCACAAGTAATAAATTGCATCATAAATTTTCAGGTATGTAACCACTAACTACACAGATTTTACTTTTTATCAATTATATTTAAATTAACATAGCCCTCATTTAGAAATCTTAACTCTCAAATATTGAAAATAAATAAAATCTTAGAAGATTAAGGACTGAACATTTAAAAGACTATGAATGTCCCTTACTGTGTGAGCTTATCTGCTTTTTTAATCAGCTCCTAAAAACTATAGCACGTTCTGTAGAAAACTCATTAAATTGTACTAGTATAGAAGAAGGTAGGACCATGACCAGCTTTCTTCAACAGTAGCAAATTCTGAGTAAATTAATAAATGAAGCCAGATACATGCAAACTAATTTGGACATAAACGGTATAACATTTTTATTACTATTTTTATTACTGCATTACTATTACTGGCAACTGGTATTTTAATATCTTTCTTAACAAACAAGATTTCATTTTGTAATAGTTACTTATAAGTAAGTTGTATGAATAAATATTTACAAAAAAAAGCAAAACACAATGGGCTAACATATATTTGAAAATGTTCAACCCTAATAGTGTCAAAGATACTAAATAGATCAGTAAGAAGTATTCATTATTTCTTATCAAAATAATAAATTATTGGGCTGGGGATATGGCTCAGTGGCACAGAGCCTGCCTGGCAAGAGTGAGGTCCTGAGTTCGATTCCCAGTACCAAATAATAATAATAATAATAAATTATTATAAAAATCACTTCCTGAATTTTCATTGTTGCTGATGGAGTACTACCAAAAGACAGTATGGACAGCCAAATGACATGTATTAATACTCTTTACAGCATGCAATACATACACTAGGAGAATTTGTGTGTGTGTGTGTGTGTGTGTGTGTGTGTGTGTGCTGAGTAGCAAACCTAGGGCCTCCAGTTAGACAAGTGATCAAGCACTAAAACTACTGTACGTCTCCAGCCCTTATTCTGGTAAATGGTCCCAGGAAATAGTTCTAGTATTCATTCCACTAGACCCATATTTTAAAAATCCACTAACAGATTTATCAGCTAAACCACAGTACATGCATAAAATTAAAATCAGTGCAGCATTAACATATTTATTGAAATCGAGAGAACTTCATATTGTTAAAATTAGAAAGCAATCAACAATAAAATATGAAACTACAGAAAAAATTAATAAAGCAGGTCTAATTGCTAGTCTTTGAAAGACGTGCTTATAATTTCACTTTTAGCTGATAAATCTGGGAATTTAGATTTCTAGAGGGTTACCAGTATCTGCAGATAAGTGTGATTCAATGTGTGTATACTGCAAAAAATATGGCTTATACAAAAATCTAACCCTTATTCTAAGCATAAGGGATTTGGGTCTGTGTTAGATGAAATACCTATATTATCAAACACAGTAAGAACCTCAAGCACTGATTTTTATGAACTTTCTTGGTTGGCAACATTTCAAATGTGCTCTCGTATCTCATTATAAAGAGAATTAAATTTAACCTAATTCTATAACTCTGCTAGCAGAGAACTCTTGAAAGCTTACAGATGGTGGTTCCCATGGATTTTGCCCCCTGTACTTTATTCTTTTGCTGATTTAGCTTTGAATTTTTCACTGTAGGTAAACAAGTTTCTTGAGTATGACTATATTTTAAGTCTGCTGAGCACTCATGAGTTACCAAACCTTGCAGAAGCCTTGGTAAAACCTGACAGAGACTATAACGTATCTTTGATATATAAATAAAAATTATGAACAAAAACCATATTAAGATTATAAATGGTAAATTATAAATAATTTTTCTTGTAGTCATCACTCTTGCTATTCTATCTAAAATGGGCTTGTATTATTTTGTATTTGAAAACAACATGGGGCCGGTGAGATGGCTCAGTGGCGTAAGCGCCTGCCTGGCAAGCGCGAGGGCCCGAGTTGGACTCCCGGAACCCACATACGAAAAAAGGGCCGGTGATATCGCTCAGCGGCACGGGCGCCTGCTGGCGCGCGAGGTCCTGAGGTCGACCCCCCGGTACCCACAAAAAAAAAAAAAAAGAAAACAACATAGTTATTTAAGTATTTATTTCTTCTAACTGAAATTACAACTAAAATCTTAGAACAAATGTAATGTTTACAAGAGTAACAATGTGATTTGATAGTCATTACTAAACATACAGAAAGATAATGTTGATTTACTTTATTGTGACAAACACAAAAATATTTCTTTGCTGCTTCAAAATATTTTATTATTTCTATTTAAAATTATCCTGTTGTGATTTCATTGTTATTTTGCTTCTTGATTTCAACACAAAGACAATCAATTAATTTTAAAGCAAGAGATAATCTGTCTTTGTGTTTGACATTTAAAATTTCAATATGTAGCTAGCATTTTAGTATTTTTGTAATTTTAGTTGGGACTATGGGACTAATTTCTTCAAAAAGAGTAATTTATTTTCAGGTCTGTGGCATTATTTATTTATTTGATCGTTATTAACTGGATGTACTTATGGGAAATAATTTGAGGAAAATATTAAGGAAAAGTAAACAAGTGCATGCACAACTGAACAAATTTGAAAATATTGGTTAATTTGTTCCTAGTGATAAGAAAACTGGAAAGGAAGTTTTTAGATAAATTATATGAATAAAAATTTATTTACAACAAGCTCTTAATTTACGTGGATATTAATTTCTAAATCATGTCACCTAACAATAAAATGGAAGATTTTCTACTTCAGTTAGACAGATTACAATAGTAAAGTTTAAATTTTTGTTCTTTGGATAAGTCTTCCTAAATTGTATATCTTTTAGTTATACTACAAATATATCTGAAATAAGGAATCTCAAAATTTAGGTTTGGATTCAATTTAATTTGGCTACTAGTACAGATAATGAAAGACGTTAATGAGTATATTCAAAGATATGAAAAAGTATAATTCTTAAAAAATTAAGAAGCTGAACAGTATAAGTTCAAAGTATTTTTATTTTTGGTAAAATGATTTGTGATCTTTTTTTATGTCATAAAACAGAAACTTAAAAATGAAAAACATTCCAATTAAACATATATACTTTATAACTTTAAAAAGAATAAATAAAATCTGACCATATTTATCCTTTATTTAGAGTACTGCATTATCTTTCAAATGTATGTAATGAACTGCTTTACATTTCAATAAGCAACTTCTCACATGTTAAATAATTCTTACCTAAGGCAAAGAAAAAATGTTTTCATTGTTTTTGCTAGTTAATTGGGGCTAATAAATTTTGTTCTGTTTTGTTCTGTTTTGTTTTGTTTTTGATCAAGTACATGAAGGAGAAACTATGAAGATTTTTATTCTATGGTTAAAACTGCCAATGAAGCTTCTTACTCTCTTCACTTAATAGAAATTTCTGGGGGCTCTCTATTGTTTAGGTCTCTGGTGAAATCACACAGTCTTCAATGTTTGGCTGTTTATTTGGTTTGGCTGTCACTGTGGGAACAATTTAGATTGCTTGAAGAACGTGCCCAAAATAATGAGAATGATTGACAGTTGAGTGAGATTAAAAATCACATAAAAGTAATACAAAGGTGAAATGTATGTTTTACAGCTTTAGGCTTTTCTTCCTTTTTCTTAACCTTTTGAACATTCATGCAATGAATTCTTGTTTAGTTTTTAATTAGTTGGATTGCCATTTTTCCTGAATATATCACAAAATACAGAGAAAACAAAAGCAAAACCTTTAAGAAATATTTATGTCTTCTTGTACTTGTTTTAATATCTTTACTCTAATATTAGCTTATTAAATTGATCCTCAGCATAAGTAAGTTTCAAAAAGTAAAATTATTCTTTAACATCTTCATATTTCCATTGGTAACTGGGAATTTCACAATCCTGGATTGGAGAACTGTTCTATTATGATGTCTAATAATCAAGAAGAATCCACATGTTTTCTATCATTTCTATAGAGGCTATATCTTTAATATCCTACCCTAAAAATGCCAAGGAAGAACCTGAGTTAAACACAAGAAGATAATATATCCCATATTTCCTATCAAAGATGTGATCACGTGGCATCTGTAGAGCTGGAAGGATACCCAGAATTAAGTTCTAGGTAATCTAATAGAATATTTCTTTCACCTGGTCTTATAGTCTTTTTTTTCCCCCCTTTGTAAGTCTTTTTGCTTGCTCTCCTATTGTCCATCAATGATCCCTGCTCTGCATGGGGCCACATGTTCCGAGCTGGTTCAATGCCCGGGATGACAGATCACATGACTATGAATAGTCACATCCTCTAGATGGTCTTCAATCTCCATGCTATCCTTTGAGATGAGCCAAAGTAAACAGACACATTTCTAAAAATCTAAAAGTCAACATAATATTCAAATAGTGTATCTTTCTGTCTTGAAAGACAGAGTAATTGACTTTTTACAACTCGCAATTTTGTAGAACTACTCTGAATCAATTTCAATGAAATTAATTAATGCTCGACCTGATGATTAAATGTGTTTCCTTAGATTAAAGTCTTTTAAAATTCTTAAAGACAGCACAAATTTCGTGAAGAATTTATAAGGCATCTGTCTGTATTACAAGTCTGGTGTGCCACTCTGAACTGACAAGATGCATGCCATTCCCCTGCCAACCTCCACCTCTTGATCAAACTTTGGTCAGAACATCCAAGCTCATTCTTGCATCATCTGGTTTTAGCAAGAATTCTGTCAAGTTAGTTTAGCCAGAATCTTCACCCTCATATCTGACACCTAGATATGTAACCAAATTCCCCATTCACATCATCCCCTAGGTGATAACTGCCCATCATGCCAAGTTATCTTGGATCAGTTTGGCAAGAAGTTTTCTTTACACTTGATATTTTCTCTTATTAATTTTTTACCCAGTGACCCACACTTGGCTTCTTCACTGTAAATTCTTACTCAACCATTCTGTATTTAGAATTGAGACCAGTCTAAACTGAGATCTCTTTTCTCCCTTTAAAATTGTTCCTGAATAAATCTGCCTTTACCATGTCTGCTCTAGTTTTCTTTGACAGAATAAAAGCAAACTGCTCATATGAAATTTTAGTTTGTTTCTAAACTGATTTTTTGAGAGACTGAGCTTTCCAAACATTTGTCAAACTCCCATTTGAGCTTCCAATTCAGATCATAGCATCAAAGTTTGTTGTCTTCCAGAAGTGAAAAAAGTATAAGGAAAAATTCTGGATAAATTGAATCATTTTATTTTTAAAAAGAAGCGAGCAGAGCAATTTGGTATATGTATTAACTATTTAGAAAAAAAATGCAACTACACACTTGCAGTGACAACATAACCACGTATGTTTTTGAATAAAGTGGCAAGTTAATATAACTTGCTTTCAATGTATTAATTAAAATAATAACAGTGTAAGTGTGAAATAAGAAACCAAGAAAATGAAATTTAAAAAGACTCAGTGACTTAGAAGTCTTTTTTACATATAAGCCAAAATCTTAGAAATTGTCCTTGTCTCCTTCCTTCATATCATATCCCTAATTAATTACTGAGTCCTACCAATTCTCTCTTTTGAATCTGTCTTGAATTCATGCACATTTTCACTCCTAGTAGCAGTCCTCATCTAGACTCCAAGTAACTTGTATGTTTTACATCACACAAATTTTTCTTAGATTCCAAATTTCTCACCTTGCTGTTTTCTTTCCATACCAAAAGTACCTATTATTCTTTAAATATATATGAGTCACATGTACATATATATATACATATGCATATACACATACACATGCAAACATTTTTTCATCTGATTAGAATATAGAATGATCCAAACAATGTTACTCCAATTGTAATTGGAAAAGTTATTGGATGAACATCAGGTTTACCACTTTTATTGTACCTGCCAAAGAACTGAGATCATGAAACGACTATTCTAAGCTTCCAAGAGGGATAAAAGAATATAAGGAAAATAAGAAAATAAGTAAACCCCATACGCAAAAGGGTGAGATGAAATAAATTTGGTAGAGACCAAATATGTGTTAGTTGTTAGTCTAGAATATCCTGAATGTCCAGACACAACAGGAGTTCAAAAATGTGTAAAATCTTTTTCTTGGGGTTTGCACTGGATACATGGGAAGAACTAGAAGCAACGACAAAGACCAGAGAGACCCTTCATTTGGTAAGTAGGCATTAGGAGATCAGCAGGCAAGCATGACGTGGTTGGTGCTAAGAAGTACTATGTACTTCCATAGACCATTATTTTCCACAAAGCACTAATTATACTTCTAGAAATGGGACAGCAAACTCATTTTCCTCTTTTTCCTCTAAATAAATTGTTTTTCTAATCATGTTAATTTTTTGTTTGGTTGGTTGGTTTTTTTGTTTGTTTGTTTTTTGTTTTTCTTGCATGCCCTATGCTTTTCTTATTTTAAGGTTTCTCTTATTTTAAGCTTCAGCTTAAGAGATTCCTAACTACTTTTGAATAATTGGCTTATTAATCATTCAAATAGATACTTAATTTTGATGCTGCTTGCCATCAAGTCTTCATAGCTTCGATACACTTATTCCTACCCCAAAACTTAATTGTGTGCCTTGGATATCTCATTGATCATACTACATTATACATTTTTTGCAATCGTTCTTATTATATTTCTTTTAGATCATACGTTTCCTGAGTTCAGGGACCACTCCCATCTTGCATAAATTTATGTGCCCAGTGCCTGGCATAGAAAAACTATTTAAGTACTCTTGATGAATAAAAACCCAACATATTGTCCATGAAAGATCGCACATATAGTTTTTAATATAACACGTTTTGTATTCTTGCTGAACCTATGTGCCCCAATGATTTTTACTTTTGGTATCATTTTAGGGTTTTGCTTATTACTATTATATAATCTTTCTAATGAGTACATTCTGCAGTAAAACAATAAGCTCTTTTATTTTAAATAAATAGCCTCGTGATAACTCCTCCAAAGTTTTTAATTGCCATCTACATATCATGCAAACGTAAAATCTGACAGCTGGCACCTGGCAGGGTGGGGTCTTAGTTACTTTTTTCATTACTGTGACAAATATCCAACACTTACAAGTTAAAGGAGGAAAGGTTTATTTCAGCTCAGAGTTTATAGAGATTTCAGTCCATAATCTTCTGGCTCCAAGTGCCGAGGTAGCTTGGCAGAGGGGTATCACTTTATGTTCCATCCATGCTTCCAAAGAAGCAACACCTCTTCTCCCAGGATTGCTTCAGTTTCATCATCTAGATAAATGTCAATTCCTCTTTCCTGTTTCTCAAAACTTGTCCTTGATTTCTTTGATTTATACTCAGATTATCAGCACATCCAACTGATTCTGATCAGGAAATATATTCAAAATTAAACAATGTCTCCTTTCCTGTGTTGGTAAAACTCTTATTCACAGCATTACCTATTACCTGGACCTCTGCTCAACTTCTAAGGTGGGCTGCACACCTCCATCCTGCCCAACTTCGGTTTATTCTTAAACACAGCAGCCAAGATGAAGCCGTTACTATTTCAATCAAATTGTGTCATGTCTCTGCTCAAGCCCCTCCAGCTACTCCCCATCTTAGTGAACATAGGAGACAAATATTTTTTAATGATCTATTATACCCATATGATCTATAACCCCAACTTTCACCTCTATTTTTATTCTCCTCTTCTCGTGCCCACTTTTTACTTCACTCTAAGCCTAAGATCATATTTGCTGTTTCTCAGATATGCCAGGCATAATCATTTTTAGAACTCAGGAACTTTGTATTTGCCTTTCTTTTTATTCTGCCTGGACTGCCCTCTTGCCCGAACTGAACAAAGCTTCAGTTTTCATCTACCTCAGATGTTATTCAAATGACAATGCAAAGCTATACCAAATATAGTAACATTTTAATGTGACATGAAATAAGACCTACTATCATTCCCTTGGCATAATTATGCATATTTTATTTACACATGAGCTTTAAAATCCTATTGTTACTTTCACAATGAGAGTTTTGAATCTCAGGATTAACAAGTTTAAAAAAAAATGTGCTCCAAGAAAAGTAAGACTTTTATTACTATGTGTCCAAGTACTTTTGTTTTTCTTCATCTGGGTTTTAAATTTTAATCAGATAGTCTTAATGTTTTGTTCACTTTGTTACTAGGTATTTTACTTTTGTAATACCTTTTGTAAGCAGGGTTATTTCTCCTAATGTATAGTTTAGCTAATAATAGTTTATATCTAGGAAACTTTTTATTTTCTTTGCTTTAGTTATATATCCCGCTATTTTATAAAATTTTTGTTATTTCAATTGTACATTTTAGGGGCCGGTGAGATGGCTCAGCGGCTTAAGCGCCTGCCCGGCAAGCGCAAGGGCCCGAGTTGGACTCCTGGAACCCACATACGAAAAAAGGGCCGGTGATATCGCTCAGCGTCGGGCGCCTGCTGGCGCGCGAGGTCCTGAGGTCGACCCCCCGGTACCCACAAAAAAACAATTGTACAATTTAGGTTTTGAAAGTATTGAATTATATAATCTGCCTACTTAATAATACTTTCTACTGTGTCATATCTGCAGAAAATACTCTTTTTTTCACTTTTTTCTCCTACTTAATTTCATTGACTTGTACCTATTACAGTTTATACCTAGATGTCCTCACACACTCATAGGCTGGGCTTTCAGAAGGTGATTGGATTATGGGGCTTACGGCTGACTTGCCGTTGGAGGGGAGTGTCTGGTAGGAAGAGGCAGGTCACTGGGGCATGGCCTGAGACAGATTTTCTCCCTTTCAGCTCCTTTCCCCTTGACGTCTCTCTCTACTTCCTGGCTATCATGATTAGAGCAGTGCTCCTTTCCCATGCCCCTCTGCCATCCTGTCCTGCTATGGCACCAGCCTACTGGGTCTGAAAACTGAACTAAAATAAACCTCTCTTCCTTTAAGTTGCAAGGGTCCATTACTGTGTTTCAGCAAAGAGGAAAGTTACTAAGACAGTACCTAAGTGACAACTTTAAAGGAAGTAGTAAGGATCTTCCTGTCTCATTATTAAGTATGGTGGGAATGCCTCTTGTTTCACAACTCAATGGATTGTGGCTTTTGTCAACTATACAGTTTTATTTTGTTAATGATGTATATATCATTATCATTTGATTAACAGACCTATTATTATTATTAGACTTGTATATAAAATTGTTTGAATCTACGGGACAAACACACAATTATTCTTTTTGAGCTATTGATATGTCGAATTATATAAAGCTCCTAATGTGAATCCACCTATACAATTATGGGATAAAAGTAACTGACAGAAATCCAGTTTGATGGAAACTATGATCACTTGGCTTTATTTCAGACCCATTAATAGGACTTTTTAAACAATCATTTTAGACTTAATTATATTTGTTTCTTCATTTTACTTTTGTTCTATTGACTTTATGATTTTTAATTAAACTTTTCATTAGACCATTTACATATTCTGTTTTTTATGTAACTTTTTCCTGTAGAAAGGATGCTTATAATCTGTTTTTAGTCTATATAATGATTAACTTTATAATTTTTAATAAATCATGTAAAGTTTTTTTGAGATTGCACAAACACTGTAGAATTAATTTTAAATTATGGACTATGTTTCATGTGAATGTTTATTGAAAGCCCCTGATAAAAATCATTCTTAATCAGGCAGACACATGACAGATTCTTTGGCACCATGCAGACAAATGCTCAGTTATAAAAGTCCAAACCTATGAGTCCAGTGATTACTCAATTGACTCAAGAAAAGAGGATGTAAGGTAAAGGAAATGGAAGTAATTAATAGTCTCAGTATCATGAATTCCCCCAACCAATTATGACTTGCTACAACCAATAACACCAGCCTATCTTGCCAGTAACTATATAAATCTTTGCAAGCCATCATATTTTCAAATCAACTAGTTAAATTGTTGTAAAACAGATTTTAGTTGACCCTTCCAACACAACAACAGTGTTAGGCTCTTGTTTTTGTTTGTTTGTTTTTTTTTTAATTAAAATATAGTTACGCTGGATTTGGATTTGATGATCTTATTTTTACTTTATATATACAATTACCTCTTGGGATAATGGATGCTGTGATACTCTACCCAGTATTGCTTTCTTCCTTTATAATCCCTTAATATTGAAAGAGAAAGTTTACAGACTAATGAAAATCAGTTACAATTTCAACTATTGACAGTATGTGACATATACTTGGAAACTGCAACTTACAAATGAAACTTTATTACCATATGAAAAAGTAAATTCCATAGAATTTTCCATAGATAGAGTAAATTAACTGATGTATTTCCTAAAACTCATACAATAACAAAATTGAGAAAAAATCATTATCAAATCACTCTAAATAAGTTTTACTCCTATATTAAGGAGCAATAATTTATTTACTGGGTCAAAAACAGAGAGAGAAGAGTAAGCATGGGGGCAAAAATTTCAAAAGCAAGAGACTAAAAAGTAGCTCTTGTATGCGCTACATCCTAGGATTGTCTAGAAATAAAATGAATTTAGAGGCTTAATACTTAATTCATATCTTTTCTAAATATCCCAATATAAAAACAAACAACAAAACTCTGAAATTTTCACACAATATACACAATGTAATTAAAGCAGAATAGTTCATACTAAAACCCACATTACATAACTAAAGCTCTGAAAAAATCTATAGGCATGAATGCTGTAATTATTTAAAGTGAGAGAAAATGACAAGAAAAGAAGGGAAGAAAAGGAGAAAGGAAGAAATGTAAATAAATTAGAACAAGAAAAAAATTGTACCCTGAAAAAACCACAAGTACTGAAATAACAATTTTAAGTGAGCTGAGAATGAAAAAAAGAAAAAAATGCAAGAAAAGAAAAATTGAATTAAAACTAACAGTTGGATGTTTAAAAGACCAATAAAATGGATAAATTCTAAAAAGATTGATTAAGGTAAAAGAGAGACTGCAAATGGTACATTGAAAATAAGGAAATATAAAAATTACTAGCAAATTTAATGTATAGGTCTAGGAAAATAACTTTGAAGCAGTAAAAATTATTTTTTCTAGCAAAATATGAAGTGCCAAAAAGATGTGTTTGTTTTTTTTTTTTAAGGAAAACTGAAAAAAAAAACAGAAAGAGGCATGACCATACTTGTTATTTCCTGGAGCTATTTTGTGCACTTGTATATGTGGTAGGGAAGGGCAGGGTGGCCAATGCCCTTCCTCATTGGTCCTGACATCCATATTAAGGATCATCAAGGCATCTCTAGACCCCATAACTCATGAGAATATGTTGTCACCACTGCTAAAAATGATGAGAAGTCTCTGAAGTAAATTATCCTCTTTAGTGCACATGTCCATTTTCTGCAAGATGTGGAACAGAGAGGAAAAAAGTTGCAGTGTTCAGGGCAGGTCCCTGCTGCTGGGGAGATGTGACAAACGCCAGAGGCAGAATATAAAAATAGAGATGGACAGTTAAGGAGAAATATTTTGAACATAGAATTGACACCACTTGGTGTTTGGCAGGAAGATGTGATTAAGGGAAAGTCAAGTATTTAGAATTAACGGTAGGGCCAGTGAGATGGCTCAGTGGCGTACACACCTGCCTGGTAAGCACAAGGGCCCGAGTTTGACTCCTGGAACCCACATATGAAAAAAAGGCCGGTGATATCGCTCAGCAGCACGGGCACCTGCTGGCGCGCGAGGTCCTGAGGTCGACCCCTGGTAATCACACACATACAAAAAAAAATAGAATTAGCTGGAGCTGGAGCATGCAAGATAGGAAGACTAGAAAAGAAGGTTATATAGTAGTGATACATGGCCCAGGGATAATAGCTCAATGGCACAGCACCTGCCTGGCAAGCGTGAGGTCCTGAGTTCAATTCCTGGATCCCCCCAAAAAAAGGAAAGAAAAGAAAGTAGTGATACTAGTTTAAATCTAAAATATCTCCCCAAAGTGTCATGTATTCAGAGCTAGGACTTTGGGAAGGCGAGTGGATCACCCGGACAATAGTGCCCATCAATAGAATGGATTACTAGTTGAATGTGCCATTAGGAGGTGGGCCCCAATTGAAGGAGGCGAGTCACTGGGTGTGTGCCTTTGGGAGGATCTCAGTATCTCTCTCCCTCTGTCTCTCTGTCTCTGTCTCTCTCTTCTTCTGGCTCTGGTTCTTCCCTCTCTCGGTATGCTTCCTGACTTCCATAAGTTGAGCAGCTATCTCCTGCCATGCCCTTGCAAGGTTCAATTTCTGCCTTGGAGCCAGCTAGTCATGAACTCAGCTTTCTCTAACTGTGAGTCAAATAAACCTCTGCTAGTTAAATTGCAGGTTATCTTAGTTATTTTTCTCATTGCTGGGACAAAATACCTGACACCCAAAGTTAAAGAAGGAAACATTTATTTTGGTTTACAGTTTGTAGAGGTTTCAGTTCACAGTTGCCTAGCTCCAAGGCAGGGACATGGCAGAGGGACATCGCAGAGGAGAAAGAGTTCATTGCGGGCAGAAGGCAGGAGGGCAGCAAAGCAGCAAAGTAGCAACTGACAACAGCAGCCCTTTCTGCTCCTTATATGCTGATAGCACTCACACACAGGGTGGAGCCCCCATAATCCTAGTGTCATACCATAAATCAGTCCCAGCATCACATCCTTAATCCTACCATCATACACCCTAGATCCAGCCACCTCTGAAAACCCCACCCCTGACCACATGAGGCTCTGGGGGGGACATCTAGATAGAAGCCCTAACACTGCTGTCCAGTATTTTTGTCTCAGTGATGAGAAAATGTCTAATACAACGAGGGCTGAGAGAAGATCCTGAGAAAAAAGCAGATATAAAACACCCTTTTTGATTCTGCTTATAAATATTAAAGGATGCCTTTGTGAAAAGTTACATAGTATAGTAAGTGCTCACCACCTCCCAATATAGACACTAAAACAAACTGAAAAATCAGAACCTATCTCTGCAAAATACATCAAAGCAAAATAGTTTCAAAATTCCAATTTTTACTCTAATAAGTGGCAGTTTATATTCATTATAATTAAGGGTAGACAGTTGAGTAAGATGGTGGATGAGTGAGAACTTCTGGCAAGTCCTCTCTCCAGACACAACAAGTTCAACAACTATGCACATACCAGACTGTCAGCACAAGAATACAGGAAATCAGGTGACGGACCATATTGCCTGTGTTTAGTATAACAACAAAAACTATACATTGAAGAAGACAGGAAGGAAGGAATTTCTATCATCCCTACAGTCCAAGCAGTTCAGCATAGAGTGTTGCCTCCCACCTGGAGCAAAGAGAGATAATTAAATCCAGACTCTAGACTTGAAACCCAGGGCCAGTCCTGCCACAGCGAAATCCGGGAGTCGGCAAAGTCCCCACCAGTGTTTTTGCCAAGACAAAACATGCACATTGAATCTCTGGAACTCCATTAGGTCAGGCAGCAAAGAGACAACCTTCACTATTCCTCCTCTAAACTCTAGTCTCATAGCCAGAATCAGGACTGCAACCCTCGGGGAGCAGGGCAGGAAAGGTAGAACAAGGCTTTGCTTCCAAGCCCAATGCCAGGACTACAGCTTCTTCTGCGTTGTCCCATTAATCTCAACAGCTTCCTTTGAGCAGGCTAGTTGTATCCTATTAAAGTCTGTTTCATGGCTGTAGGCAATTAGGTACAAAAGTATGACTCCTCTATTTAAGAATACATTCCAAAAGTAGCTCAAATTATTTTCCCTTAAATCTCACTATATTTCATGGAAACTTGATCCTACTTAACTAAAAGAGAGCCTGAGTAATTTAATTTTCATTTGGGGAATCCAATAGCAAATTGGATTTTGATGGAAAATCATACAGTTTGTTGAAAATAAGAAATATTTGTTCTAAGATATATATATATATATATATATATATATATATATATATATATATATATATATGATGTTATATCTTATGCTGAGTTAGGACCTTCCCAGTGATATTATCTCTGAATATTTAGACTGAGATTTCATGAATTGGCCTTCTTCATTCATGTTAATGCCTTTTCGTTGTTGATCTTCATGTCTCTCCAATTCATGACACTGACACATAAGCACATGCTTTTAGGTTTCCTTAGCATGTTTTTAGGTTTTATCCAGTAATGATAAATGCATCAAGTCTTTTTATTGCCCATTGTGCTGTGTTGGAATTTGAACTGTACAACTGAATGAAAGGCGCACGATTTCTAATAGCATAGGCAGAAATTTTATAAACAAAGATATGGAAAATGACATAAAAGTGCAAAGGCCAAACACACAAAGCCCAGAAATGGAGAAGATAAATCCAACGGAAAAAAAAAGCAATAAAGAAAAAAGTAAGAGATGACACATTGAAGAAGTCAGAGAACATGAGAATGATCCCCGAAGCCCAACTGATATATTTAAAGTAGGGTTTTAATTGCATCAAATCCTTTCTAATCACAAATGGCATTACTAGTATTATATGCTATGAAAACATGAGTCTAGAAATGTCTCTAGAGATAATGAAGTTATGTCTAAAAATATTGTGGCTAAACATTCTGCCAATCACTTTGGTTTATTCATTTGTTTTATTGCCCAAAACATTTAATCAAAACATTCGAATCAAATATGCACAAACAAAAATTTGCATACGTCGGTTGAAACCAATGAAAGACCTCTGGGCAGCTGTGTAAGAAGAAAACTTTCTTAGCTTTCTTAGTCTTGGTTTATAAGCCATGTTCTTTCTTGTAAATATATTTTTATTCTAAGCACATGAAATGTAAAAAGAACATTGTGCAATGAATCTTAGCCTCTTATGTAATGAAGTATAGGAAAGATGCATTTCAATCTACATTTGGTTTGGAGATAGCAATATCAGCTTAATTAGATTTTCCTCATAAAAGAATGAGTGAAATATAACACAAGAAGTATTTCTTTTCAGAGAAATATAATACGTCTGAGTTTCTTTCAACATCTAAAAATTGCAATTCAGGAGGAAGTCCCTTACATAGACACAATAATTACAATTCTGTCATTTGAAATGAAAATTATAAATAAGGCTGGAAACAACATTTAATTAAAATCAGAGATTGTCTGCAATAAAATTTCCAAGAAGAAAATATGCGATTCGGACAAGCAATTGAGAAAACAGCTGCAGAAATAGGCATTAACAATGAAGTTTCTTGATTAGAGAATATACATACGAAAAGCTCAAAAGGAAATAAAAAGATTACCAAACAATGAAAAACATAAAGATATGAAGTCAACAGACATTGCCTTCTTTATTGTATAGTACATTATACCCAACTTCAGTATAGCCCAGCTCACCTCATATAATTCTCCCGTTTGACACTGATGAAAAATGTTTTGACCTTTGAGAAGTCTTGTATTTTGTACATTCACACTCTGAGAAATGTTTACAGAACTGCACATGCCAATATTTTCAAACCTATGAACTAAGCAGCTTTTAAAGTATTTTGTAAATACCTATTTCATACACACAAAATACGAAGTCATAGTGACATGTACATGTTAAAAGGTGATTAGAAGACTGAGAAACAGATTCTATTCAGAAGAGTGTTAGGTAACAAAATTTAAACAAAACCACATTTTTAAATAAAATGAGTTCAAGATGAAGTGACATAGGAAGTTTATTTTGTGTTGAAATAAGTAATAAAAAAATTCAGGGGCTGGGGATATAGCTCAGCAGCACAGCAACTGCCTGATAAGTGTGAGGTCATCAGTTCAATTCCTGGTACCGAAAAAAGAAAAAAAATTCATAGCCATAATCCTACACTAATATCAGGGTTTCTTAAATGCTCTACTTTTCAATAGACATATGTAAGTACTTACTTTCTTGGAGGACCTCAGGCCCTAAAACTACCTTCATTATATACATCTCTAAAAAATTTCTTTATTTTATTCTGACATAAATCCTAAGAATTGATCATATCTCGATTTACACAGATTAAAACATGTTTATCTCTGATGGATAATAAAAACATATTTTTTAGATAATCGAGAATAGTTGCTCAGTAGTTTAAACAAATAAGCCTCAAAAGAATTCTATTCACTTTTTGATTAATAACTGGAAAAAATCAGTTGCTGCTTTTTCTCATGTTATATAATTATATTATTACCTGATATAACAATTTTAGTATTACAGTGCAGATTACCCAGGAACCTCGACATTGTTGAATTTAATATTTGTAACTTCAGTAAGTCTCAAGGGATCCAGTTATCCATGGCCTACAGCGATTTAAAATTTTTCTGAAGTGGCCATGTTAATATGCTGATTGTGAGCAGAAATGATACTGAAGCTAGAAAAGTCTTTGGTAATATTCATAAATGAAATCTAATGAATCTTTTCAAAATCACCCAATTTTGTTTTTTTGTTGAATTTTATTTAAGTGTTCTAACATTATGGGACAATATATATTGGCACTACATTTAGTGATATTACTTTACTTAACCAAATAATATATATAGCCATGTTGACTACACTGAAGTTTATTTCTTTTTTATTCATGATATAAGTAAATAGATCCCTGTGTAATCAATAAATGCACGTATTACATAGAACCTAGTATTTTTAGTGTTTCAATTGTAAGTTGTGCAAACAAATTACATAAGGGAACCAAGAATTGGAGGGGTAGGGGAGGGAGAGGAGAGGAGAGGAAAGTAAAAAGAATTAAGGGGTGTTATTTACATGCAGCAACTCCCCATAGTGAATATAACCATTAGCACAGCAAACATGTCCTTACAAAAATAAGTACATAGATAAAATATTCCAGTGTTCCCCTGAAAAGACTGAGCTGAAAATAAATTTGCATTTACTTGGATGCTTTTTATAAAATACACATATGAATTAAACCATAGGAATTTACTATGTGCATGAATAAGGTGATAAAACATGCTGAACTAAAAAAATATTTGTTGAATGTAATCATGAAATTTTGCATATGCAGGAAACAGAAAGGCCTCTTAGCTCAATAAAATGTAGAATCTCTACAACCCCACTGAGTTTAGTCCTAAACTTAATCTGAGACCTTAGGCAAGTTATTTAACATTTCTGGATCTTTTTCTCATAGATAATAACAGTAATGAGCTTATATGTTCCTGCCATGCAGATTAAGTGAGATAATACCTAGCAGAAAGCTTGGCACGTAAATAAATCACTCAATAGACTTCAGATTTGCTATGCTGACTCTCTTTGTAGTGGTCTAATGTGTAAAGGGGTTTAGGTCATGGACAAACCAAATCAATTTCCCACACATCTATGTCTCAGCATAGTGTTTATTTTTCTTCAGTCAGTATAAACCTCACTCAACTGACAAGTATTCATTTGTAGCCCCTGTAGATAAGGCAGAGAAGATTTTATTATAGAAAGAGAGATAGTTAGAACCAAAGAAAAGAAGCAAAGAGATAGATAGAAGAAAGACAAAAAGGATGAAACAGTGAAAGACAGTGGCAGGTAATAGATTCTCAGTTCAATAGAATGGTAGATTAATAGATGAAAAAATGAAAGATAGATAGATGATAGATAGATAGATAGACAAACAGATGATACAGTTTATGATTTTCTGGGGAAAAGAACCCCAGGAATAATGGATATGTTAACTTAATGAAACTAATATTGATGTATTTAAAATCTGTCCCAAATTTAAATGTTTTGTACAGAAGCTTGTGCTGCACATGCAGAACAGGTCATCAGTTTTAGAAAGCAATTTCAGTTTCTAATTTGCACCATATTACAATATGATATTATTTGCTTAATTATGTTGACTCTACACTTAGGAATTAAATAGCTCTGATTCAATAAACTGTTCCTTCAGCTATGGAAAATGAATACAATCTGAAAGAATTTTTTCCTCTTCATCATTCCGGTCTTTGCTTCCTTTATTAATTCCATGTGCAGCTTTTATTCAGCAGTAAACTAATGGCATGTAAGAAACAGTTTAAAATAATAATTGCACAAGAATGTGACCATGCTTCAACTATTCCAGGATCGCTGGACATTTTGAAAAGATTATAAATAATATTATTTTTAATTTTAAAAATAGAGTTGAAAATGAATGTTGCATAAGTATCAAAATATTTTAAATGTAACATAAAATGTATCTTTCTATGAGATAGAATAATTTTGCATATAACATTAAAATAAAAATAATTCTTCAGAATCTGGAAGATAGCAAGTGTTTTCAAATATTTTGTGAAGTAATTTCTTTAATAACTATCTTAATTTCTCCTTTTTTTTTTTTGATGGGTACCGGGGGTCGACCTCAGGACCTCGCACGCCAGCAGACGCCCATGCCGCTGATTGATATCACTGGCTCCTTTTTTCATATGTGGGTTCCAGGAGTCGAACTCGGGCCCTCGCGCTTGCCAGGCAGGCACGTACACCACTGAGCCATCTCACCAGCCCAATTTCTCCTTTTATAATTTACATAAAAAATTGGGGCACCTTGAATAGAAAAGTTGTTGCTTAAAAGTCTGTTTGTAGAACACTGCATTCATCATTCTGCAATAGGACTTACTACTTTCTCACAATTTATTTTTGTGCAATCATATATCCTTTATCATCTGGTCATAAAAGTCATACTTTATGCCCATACTTTACTCATGTGTGTGATTCTTTCCACTCATTCACACATCTATTTGATAAATACACATTGATTGCTAAAAAGATGTATAACTATCCAAGACTCTTCATAGCAGATTTTACTATCCACAAAATGAAGCAGGAAACAAACACCCGCAAAAAAAAAAAAAAATAGAGTTAATGGGCTAAATAAGGTCACATAATGCAATGAGGACACAATTCAAGGAATCACTAATTTTACAGAGGTATGAGCAAAGGGATCAATGTTGTAACTGGTGAATGCTATAATTTGATAATGTTGTCTTTAAATTATGGAAACAGCTACTGATGTGCAAACTCTAGGATATTTGAAAGCATGGAGCATCTATTACAACCAAAAGACTAAGTTTCAAGTAGAAATAATCAATTTCAATGTTTTTTGCCCATGAAGAGGACAAAATATTGCAAGAATATGAAGAGAAGTGTGACAGCTAATCTTTATGGTCAACTTGATTGGCTTGTGAAATTCCTAGGATGTTAGTGAAATACATTTATGGATGTGCCTGAGTGGCTCATGGGGGTATGACCTTGAAGACTATAACTGGTATTTGTCCATGCTCTTCCCCTGCTCTCTGTTTTGTGGCTGCCCGGAGTTCTGCACCTTTCCTACACCATGCCTTTCCACCATGAAGTTTGGGCCCTAGAGCCAGCTGACTGTGGATCTAAACTTCTAAAACAATGAGCCAAATTAAGTTGAAGGTCATTTGCACTAAGTTGGTTCTTAGTATCCAAGAGCAAGGGATATCTTTACATTTTCTGATATCCTCTTCAATCTCCTTTTTCAGAGTACTGTAATTTTCAATATAAAGATCTTTTACTTTCTTTGTTAGATTGGTTCCTAAGTATTTCATTTATTTCAATGCTATTGTGAAAGGTGTGATTTCCCTTTCTCTCTCAGTGAGTTTGTTACTTGTGTACAGGAATGCTATTGATTTTTGAATGTTGACTTTGTACCCAGCTACATGACTGAATTTGGTTATTAAATCTAGAAATCTTTTGCTGAAGGTTTTGAGGCCTTCTATGTAGAGTATCATGTCATCTTCAAATAATGATAATTTAACTTCTTCCTTCCCTACCTTTATTCCTTTTACTTTTTCTACTTGTCTAATTGCTATGGCTAATGTTCTCACAACTATATGAATAGAAGTGAGGATAGTAGATATCCTCATCTTGTTCCTGATTTTAGAGTGAAAATGGCCATACTCCCTAAATTGTTACACAGATTTAATGCAATCTCAATCAAAATACAATTAGCATACCTCACAGAACTAGAAAAACCTTCCTAGAATTCATTTGGAACCAGAAGAGACCTAGAATAGCAAAAGCAATTCAGGGCAACAAAGGCAAGGCAGGGGACATCAGAATCCCTGACTTGAAATTATGCTACAGAGCTACTGTGACACAAACAGCATGGTACTAGAAAAACAAATAGACCCAAGAATCAGTGGAACAGATTAGAAGATGTAGAAACAATTCCAAGCACATTCAACCATCTTATTTTTGAAAAAAGGGCCAAGCACGTTCAATGGAAGAAAGCCTTTTTAAAAAATGGTACTGAAAAAACTGGCTTTCCTCATGATGAAGATTAGAGTTAGACCTATATCTTTCACCATTCACTAAACACTAAATCTGCTGGAATATAGAATAAGTAGAATTCTCAAAACATTGGTGTTGACTTTGTGACTAGACTTTATGAACAAAACCCTGATCCCACAAGAACTATTACAAAGAATCAACAATTGGGATCTCATCTTATTAAAAAGCTTTTGCACAGCAAAAGAAACCACCAAACAACTGAAGAGACAACAGATGGGGAAAAATTTTTTGTCAGCTGTTTCTCAGACAAAGGATTAATATCTAGAATATACAAAAACTCAAAAAGAAATCAGACCCCCAAATTTAAAGATCCAGTCCAAAAATATTCATTTGAAATGACTCCACATTTCTCAAATGAGGAAGTAGAAATGGCAAATAAACATATTAAAAAATATTCAACATCACTGGTCATTCCAGAGATGCAAAATAAAACTATGCTGAGATTTCATCTCACTCCAGAAAGAATAGATATTGTCAAGAAATCAACCAAAAACAAATGCTGGTGGGGCTATGGGGAAAAAGGAACCCTTCTCCATTGCTCATGAGAACGTAGACTGGTGCAACCACTGTCGGAAACAGTGTGAGATTACTCAAAAATCTAGGATTAGAGGTCACATTTGACTCAACTATTCCACTCCTTGACATTGTCCTGAAAGAATTAAAAGCATCATACCACAGCAATATATATACACCCATGTTTAGAGCACCACAGTTTGTAATAGCTAAATCTTGGAAGCAGCCCAAATACCCATCAACCGATGAATGGATAAAGATGTGTTTTTTTATACAATGGAGTAGTACTCTGCCATAAAGAAGGATAAACTTGAGACATTTCTAGGTAAATGGATGGACTGTGAGACCATACTCTTAAGTGAAATAAACGGGACACGACTGTAAATATTTCATTGTCTCTCTGGTGTGAGAAACCAAAAGTGTAAATAAGAACCAGAATAAATGTTAGATATGAAATAGAAAGAAATTTTTGAAATGGGAAGGGGAACTACATAGGGGAAAGAGGGAAAGGAAGAAAGGGAAAAGAAAAAAATGAGAAAAGCATAAAATGGAAGTAAAGCTTTTGTAAATAAGGAGGGGAAGAGGGGTTGAAGGAAGATAAGATGAATGAGAAAAAAAGAGGAATCAAGATGAGTCATGTACAGGTACAAATTCCCTATGATTAATGTGATCATTATGTATATCTAAATTGTACCAATAAACTTAATTTTAAAAAACAATAAAAGTAATGAGAATAATTAAAAAAAAAGAGTTGAGGGTGTTGAGGGTGTCAGGTGTTTTGTGCCACCACTAGAAATTTTGACCAATACAAAAAATTGGTACCAGGTAAGTGGGGTCCTTGATGTGACTATACAAGACCATTTAGTTTAAAATCCTTTGGAATTAGTGTACAAGAGGACTTTGGAAACTTTGGAGAAGTGGGCTAGTGAAAACCTTGGATATCTTAAGCAAGGCTTGTTAGGTGATTCTGCTCAAGTCTCAAATCAAAATATGGATAGGAATGTGAACAGTAAGGCCAGTCTTTCAGTTGACAGAGTTTTCAGTTGAAACTGAGGACTCTTTTGGGATTTGGAAAAGATGCCATTCATGTTACATTGTGGCAAAGGATATGTTTACATTTTGTCCATGCTGTGAAACTGTGCAGGCTGACTTTAAGGATGATGGCCTAATTGACTTGGCAGAGGAAACTTCACAGCAACCCTGCTCAGCCTGTCATACGGAAACTGCTGCATGCTTTTAGCCAGATACATAATGAGAGTCAGCCCCAAAAAGCATCAGAAAGATTTTTAGAAACTTTCAGTTTCACCAAAAAAGAAGAGGTAAAGTTGGAATCAAAGAAGATGTAGTTGATGAAGCACTTAATGCTATTAAAAAGAAACCAAGTACTTTCAGCCAGAACAAAAAAGAAAGATATCTTGAGGGCATATCAGAAATTGGCAAAACTCCACCCATTTCAAGTTCAGTTATGGAAAAATATAAACTTTTCATTTGAACAGGAACTCTGAGTACCTGTCTCTGGAAAGGCTGCCTACAGAATTGGTTCCCTTGGATTCATTTTATTGTATTCAGTCATGCATGTACTCAGAAGCCCCTGAAACCGTGGTCCAAGAGATCCGGGCTATTGCTTGAGCTGGCAGCAGACTTTGGTCTCATTCATGTGATACTAGTTATGCAGGCATGCAGAATGTAAGAGTTATGGGGTCATGGAGGCCTCCAACTAGACTGCAGAGGAAAGGCTTTGAGGGCAGGGAAAAGTATAACAGGGTCAGAGTTCCTGCTGCGAAGCCTGGAGAGGGTGTATGTGAAGCCATGAAACTGAAGCTGAAGCTGCAGTTAAGATCCTTGCAATTCGTCTATGCAAAGAACATGGAATATCTAATGAGGAAAGCTGCATGCAGCAAGAAGAACTAGGCCAAGAGAGAAGCAATGTGGACTGCAATCAGCAAAAACGTAGAGGTAGGGTGGCCCAACCCTTTTAAAGTCCCCATCACAGCACCATGTATACCAGATGCCAGAAAAAGCACTATAAGATTTACTATTTTGCCTGGATTTTTAGTCTTGTTTTGTGCTCTTCCTATTTCCTTTTTCCTCTCTTTTGGAATGGAAATGTTTGCCTTGTGTTGTTGTGTACTGGGAATATATAACTTCTTTTGATTTTTACAGTAGTTCAGAGCTGATGGTTGTCTTGAGTTTCAGAAGAGACTTTGGAACTGAACTTTTTTTTTTTTTTTTTTGTGGGTACCGGCGGGTTGACCTCAGGACCTCGCGCACCAGCAGGTGCCTGTGCCGCTGAGTGATATCACCGGCCCCTTTTTCGTATGTGGGTTGCGGGAGTGGAACTCGGGCCCTCGCGCTTGCCGGGCAGGTGCTTAAGCTGCTGAGCCATCTCACTGGCCCCTGGAACTGAACTTTTGAGCAATGTTGAAACTTTTTGAAGCTTTGGGGAAAGAATTAGTACATTTTCAGTTGTATACAGGATAGTTACATCATGCAGGGAAGAATTATGACATTGTCATTGTCTTTGCTTAGAGAGCAAATGTAGTTAAAGGAGATTTGTATGCCAATTTATATGCCAATTTGACAAGGAGTGGAATTTGATGCTTAAGCTTGTTAATATGATTGGGTTGAAGAATGGCTTAGAAGATTAGTGAAGCATGTGTTTGGTCATGTCTGGATGGGTCATGGGGGCATGACATTAGAGAATATGTCCAGTCTCTGGCTCCTTCCTCTTTGGCATTCTTTTCCTGTCAGATTCCTGAATGCCATGAATCGATCAGTTAGCCTCTCCCATATCCTTCTGTGATGATGTTTGTGCCCTGGAAGCAGCCAACCATAGAATGAAACCCCTGAAAACATGGCACGCATTAAATATCTCTTCTTTTAAATTGTAGGTGTAGGTATTTTGTCCCAAAAGAGAAAAGATAGCCAATACAGCACTACATTGTGCAAAAGTCCCTCTGTAAACCTAAATCTGAGCATCTGAGCATTTTGTTAATCCTGCATCTATGAACATAGTTCCTATGTTCTAGGGCCAGTGAGATAGCTCAGTGGCATAAGCGCCTGCCTGGCAAGCGCCAGGTCCTGAGTTCGACTCCTGGAACCCACATACAAAAAAAGGGCTAGTGATATCGCTCAGCAGCACAAGTGCTGGCTGTCACGCGAGGTCCTGAGGTCGACCCCCGGTACCCACAAAAAAAAAAAAAAAAAACTTTCATTATGAGAAAAAAACAAAGGAGAGAAATTTTTCATAGTTCTATCAAAATTTAGGCATTTAATATATTTCGTAGAGCTGTATCCATGATGCCTTTACATCAGGAGTCAGAGAAAGTTTGGGCTTAAGCAAAAGCTTAAAAAATTAGTGAGATTATTAATTTTTTTCTTCTCAAAGCAACAAATCAATTAAAAATATTTAGAACTAAACTTAATAATGGCCTTTTAAAATGAGGATAAAATTTAAAATCTATGATTTTTACAAAGTGTGAGGCATTTAAGGAATATTTTTACACTTTAACAGATGCATGTAAACAAGGAGAAAAAGGGCATATGCATAATAAAAATACAAGGACTAAGTTATGAAATGATCATATATTTACTTATATTTAAATCTAAAGGACTAAGTTATGAAATGATCATATATTTACTTATAAATAAATCTAGCAAGTAGACATAATTTGACTTCTGTCTTTATAAAAGCTCTCCAATTAAATTTTCAACGCATTAATTTTATACTTTGTCTTTTATTAAAAATAATAATAGCATCAGATACCTCTAAATAGATGAATAAAAACCAATTACATCAAATTAAATAATACACTTTTAATGTCAGATTTTTGAAATCCCCCCTGGACATTTTATCATCAGATATTTTAATGGCAGTGTAAATTGCTCCTTTTGAAAAAATGAAAGAGAGTCCATGTCTTTTTAAAGTAATATTTTAAATAAAAGCTACTAACTACTCTTGTCAGTATCATCAAGGGGAGTCCCATGTCCTGAAGAGTTTCCCAGGAATCAAGATGTTAATATTAAGGAGTACAGTCCTTAAGAAGGTAGGTAAATCATTCAATTTTCCAAACTTTACTTATTAGACCTTAGTGTGTGTACCAGAACCAATACTGTAGAACCTCAACACCCCTACTTCCTGACTTGAGAGAAAACAGCGAGTAAATTAAAAATCACCTGTGTGATAGAAACTGGCGGGTAACGTTCCTGGACAAAGAAAAGTATTCTTGAAATATAGTTACATTAAAGAACAGGAAAAGGGTAGTTTACTGGTATACAGGAAAGGTAGAGTTTCCTTTTGTGTAGGCTCCATCCATCTAAGCAGGCCCAATATCACCTATCGTTCCATTAAAAATAAACAAAACAAAATGAAATTTATCTTTGTAATTATTTGTTAAACCTAAAGTCATTGTTTTTCATTCCGAAAGTTCCCTATAAATATTTAAACTCTCTCTAAATGGCTATTATTTCAACGTTTTTCTCCTTCAGAGTTATATGTGGCTTCCAAATCTTTATAAACACAGCCCTTCAAGCAACCACCACTAAATCATGAATCTTACCACCTACTTGTGATCTCTGGCTTAAAGCATTTTCAGTTAGCAAATTTAGCATTAGCAATCAACATTTTAGCCCAGAGATGTAAGATGAGATACAAGATAGAAAAAGCAAGCAAGATGCATTACATGGCATAACAGTATTTAATATGAACTTTTACAAATTCAATAATTTCCCATAGGCCTCTACAGGAAAGACCATTGAACTGACTTTTGAACTCCAGATAATCTGACCACAAGATTTTCTACTTCATAAATATGTAAAAGATAGCATGTTGCTAGGATAAAATATATGTTCCATATGGACCAGGGTTCAAGGACAAAAGATACAGATGATAAAATTGATAACCTGAATAAATTCTTGGGACATTAGTATGTTCCAATTCACAACTAAAGAAATTCCTTTATTTTTCTACACAGAAAACCTGGAATTGTGGTTCCACATTTTGAAACAGCCTTTGAATTTAAGGGTATGAGAACTAATGAGGTTGTAAGCAGTTAACACATGGCCTTTGTGAAATAAAAAGATGTTTGTACTGAGAAAGTAATGGGCTTCCACTGCAACAGCCAAAAGACCTAATTCATCTCATTAAGAAGCACACACTGGAGACAGTCAGGGGGTCTCATTGAAAAGAGAAAACAGGGTATTTTTCATTTAAGCAACAACAATTACCCACAATATCTTTCATTGTTCTCCATTTTTTATGGTGAATGGTTTATATTTCAAAAGTGAATCAATAGTCTGATTCTTAGTCTTACTAAAATAGGCTTAACAAACACGTGCACACACGTACACACACACACACATACAATCTCTAAAAATACCACACGAAACAAGGTAAGTCAGGCATTGTTCAACAAGCAGAATTAAACACAGCATTTGAGTGTTTCACTGTTTTGTGGTGACACGTAGCTGTTTGGGAATAGATGTTAGTCCTATGAAAAGCTGACTTGGCTAGAATGAAAAATAGCATTATCAAAGGACAGCAGTAAACATGGTCAACAGCCCAGTACAGCAGTATTTTTCACATATCCTTGGACTATTTAGTTTAGTTAAATTTATGAACCATAAAACAGAACAAAAAAATTCATTTCTTCTTCTTACAGATTTTTTTTTCATTCTGACCAACAAATGATGGTGTGCAATTGATGGATGCAATATTTTCTATCATATATAAAAATTCTTCACACTAATAAAAAGGTGTTGGGTCATCAATGACAACATCATGATTACGTGCTAAACAAAAAAGTTCTTAAAACTCAACTTATTTATATAATTCATATTACCTATTTTGTTTTCTACGTGTAGGGTGATCCATAAATGCAAAATGGGAAAGGTTTGCTTTAGATTAGGGTCAACACACTAATGTTTTTCTCTCCTATTTTATATTACAGTGTTTGTCCTTTAAAGAAGCAACTAATATATTCATAAATAGTCACTTTAACACATTATTTTGAGTTATTATAGTGTGCATTTTTCCAAATTCATCTTCTATACATACCTGTATAACTGTGTAGATGATGTAAACAAATCATTTACTATCAAGTAAAACTTCGGGTTTTGAGGCCAGTGATATCGCTCAGCGGCATGGGCGCCTGCTGGTGTGCAAGGTCCTGAAGTCAACTCCCGGTACCTACAAAAAAAAAAAAAAAAAACTTCCGGTTTTTTAAATTTTAAAGTTCTTGCATTGCTTGTCTTATTCAAAGGTTATCATTTGAGTGTTACCAATAATTCTGAATTTATCAAAATGGTGGGAGATACTTCCAAGTCTATTTAACACTTAGTGTAGAAATTTTGAAAATACATTTATGGAAAATTGCCTTGGGGCTATAAATGGAAATTTGAATAAACCTAAAATAGATTGACTTTTTATTAGTTTAACAACAAACTAATTTAAAGCTGACTCTTAACAACTGATATTTAGTGAGGCTATGTATGTAATGGATGGTCCTCAGTGGAATTTCAATATAAGACACAACTGGAATCACACAACTGATTAGGTTATAAACAGTAGAGATCAGAGGCCAAAAGAAAAGCAAGTGGTTACAAATTTGTCCTTTAGTTTCTCAATCCACAATTTATAAAAGTGAAGTCTTTACAGGAAGCTGCAAAGTGTCACTTCCGACTCCTAACTTGCTTTTAGAAAAGTAAATGGTAGTAATAATGATCAAAGTTCACATACTTAAAATACCAACAATTTCCTAGATGTTCAAACTCTGCTTTGACTCAGCTAATCTTCATAGAAATCTTGTGAGGCAGATGCTGATTAATATTTTACAAATGGAAAAAAAAAGAGACCATTTACCTTAGGGGTTAAAGTTAATAAATTGAAGAGAACTAGAAGAAGTGAGAGGGTCCCATTTTTCGAATGAGCTGTGCATATTAGTGGGATGCATATGTGTTTGAGTTTACCTGGTGAACGGGTAGCTTGGTCTATAAATCGCATTCATACAAAGAATGAAAATCCTCAGAGAGGACTAGTCCTGAAGCTGTAGGCATCCAGGTGTGAGCAGCCCTGGCATAAGAGGATGAGGGAGAAGTAATTCCGATCCCATCAAAAGATTTGTTATTCAGATTTCTCTTCCAGTTTAGTACCAACAGACATTGAAGCCTGTCCGAGAGGTTAAAGATGCAATTAAAACCGATAGTTGTTTCACTATGAGAGCTGCAAGGCCATGACACAACACAGGTAAGGACAATGCTAGTAAAATATATGATGCAGAAATAATACAGGGTAGGGAATTTCATCACTTAACTTTAGGAAATACGGTTTCCCCAAAAACTTCAAGTCCATCTGAATTTTTCAGTCTTATTAATTGTGAATTTGATTTTGCCTCTTATTTTGGAAAAGCTCGGGGCTGGTGAGATAGCTCAGCGGCGTAAGCACCTGCCTGGCAAGCACAAGGTCTTGAGTTAGACTCCCGGAACCCACATAAAGGAAAAAAAGGCCGGTGATATTGCTCAGTGGCACAAGCACTTGCTGGCCAGCATGAGGTTCTGGGGTCGACTCCCGGTACCCACATAAAAAAAAAAAAAAAAAAAAGAAAAGCAAAACTCTAGAGATGAAGTTGCTAAACCCAATTAAATCCCGTTAAATACACATATCCAACAGTAGCACAGGAATGAATTTAAAAATAAAGCTGTGGGATGATTTCTTTAAAAGTCCAACAGTTATATAACAAGTAATCAATCCAACTCCTATTTTCTCATGAAAAGTGAAAACTTATGTTCACACAGAAACATGTTTATTAATGTTTAAAATCACCCTACAAGGCCGGATGTGGTGGTGCATGCCTGTTATCCTAGCACTCAGGAGGCTGAGGCAGGAGGATCCCTCTGAGTTCGAGCCCAGCCTGGGCTACATAGTGAACTCAAGGCCAGCCAGAACTATGCAGCGAAACTCTATCTCAAAAAAAAAAAAAAAAAAAAAAAAGAAAGAAAGAAAGAAAGAAAAGAAACAAAAAGAAACAAAAGCAAATCACTCTACAAATAAACATCCCAAACTGGAAAGACCCAAATATCTTTCAGTAGGTAAATGGAAGCACATACACTGTGATGTATTCATTCCATGAAATACTACTTAGCAACAAAAAGAAATGGACTAGGAATTTACACAACTTTAGTGAGTCTCAAAGATGATATGCTGCACTCAAAAAAGTTTCAAAGTATTACTTACTATAGATTTCCATTTTTCTGACATTCTGCAGAAGACAATATCATCGTGATAGAGAACAGATCAGTGATTATAAGAGACTATCGGCTGGAGAGGGTATGACTATAAAGGAAAACACAAGAGAGTTTTACAATGATAGAACCCTTCTGTATATTGATTTTAATGGTGGTTAATGAGCACTATGGTCTGGACCTTGAATATGTACCAAGAGCATGCATATGTATTAAAGGCTTAACATTGTTGGGAGGTAGCATTTTTAAGAGGTGGGGCCTGGCGAGAGGTCACTGAAAGTGCTTCCTTATAGGAGATCTTGATCCCTTCCTCTTTCTTTTCACTTTCTGGCTACCATGTGAGTATTTTTGCCCCACCACGTACTCTAGGCCATTGTCATGCATCAGCACCACAAGGAACTATTTGTTATACTGACAAGAAGCTGTCTAATACTGTATCACAGGGGAAAATGTTAATTTTGCCAAAATATAATTTTTAAAATAATAAACAAAAATACCAATCGAGGACTTCAGCATTCAGGCTGTGATTTCAGCAGAATTGTTAACTTTCAAATAAGCATTTTTTAAAAAAAAAAATCTGTGAAACTGACAGAGAAGGAGAGAAATAATTATAAGTTACATATTTTAGCATCAGCTATGATTCAGTCTGATATTTAAAAAGAACAGAGAAAAATAAACATAATTGTTAACACTCTCTCAAAAACAGATACCTCTATTTTACTTCAGTTCAAGAAATATAGTAAAGTATTAAGTTCCTACTGCATACCTAATTCCTGAGTGGCACTGGAAAATTTAAACAGAAAAGTGTGGGAATCCATTTAAATGCACTTAGCTCAGTAGAGATGTAAGTAAGGGAATAGATTTAACTGGGCTACTGAGACAACATGGAGCTCAGCAGACTCAGTGCTAGAATTTGTCTACAAGATTCTTTGGCTGAATTCTCTACTACGAGGAATATGGGACTCATTGCATTTTCACCCTTCTGGCAAGGCAGTTCTTTGGCTTCTTTACCCTACAGGATTCTGAGCAACTTTGATGTCTAAGAACATACACACTATTGATCTGTGTGCTTAGCCGTACTCTACATTTCACATAGTAGGTGTTTGATAACTATGGAATTTAAAGTAGGCGTGGAAAAAGACTTTATTTTAGGACTGATTTCTTCCATTAAAACAGTCATTCTGATTTTTATTTCTTTTACTCCCTTTTACAATTTTCTATAGAGCCACCTGTGTTTTCAGAGAAGTCATCAACTATAAACACATGATTTATCTGTTCATAACCTGGAAATTTAATTTGGTGAATTTCATAGTTTTGGCAAAGTTCATCGTTTCTCAAAATTGCTTTGGAATCTTTACATAATTACATCTAAATATGAGTAGAGTAAGGTTCCTATTAAAAGGGTATCAGTTGGGAAGGAACTTTAAGACTTTTGTGAGTTTTTTAGTATTTATCACCATAAATCTGTTGCTAGCCTTAGTACTCTTTCTGAGGCAGAGATCATGATTTAGCTTTTCTATTCCCCCTCACTCCTCATGTCATTCTTCAAGGTATTGCTGGTAGAAAATTTAAGTCATTCTCTCAGAAGGGATTTTTACTGAGTGATTACAGAACAGTCAAGTACCCCTGAATCTACATAATCAAATCTGGGATTGCCAAACAGAATCTCTTTGGCCAATAGTGCATTTTCTTTTCATCTGGCCACTATTTTCAAAGCATTTCAATCATGTAGCTGTAGTTGTACCTTCCCACTTGCTCTTCCTAATCTGCCAAAAAAGACAAGGAAAGAGAGGGCATCAGGAGCCTAGAATCCTTTCTCTTGGATGGAGGGGTTGGGCTGCCAGCTATGCTGAGTGCTCTTTCAGAGCAAGCCAGAAAGAAGAATCAATGGAGTAGAAATACTTTATGATTTCACAGTTACTAACTACACCATGTATTACACGAAGGCCAGTAATAGTGGCTTTTTTTTTTTAAGTTATCTTTGCCTCAGCTGAGAAAGTAACTTGGCCACAAATTTCTATTTAATTTTCTTCTTTAGGGACTAAAAATGTGCATTAATGTAATTTTTAACAGAAACATATTTCCAAAATTGGTGAATTACTTTTAAAATAAGGGCATACTTAATTTTGTCACTAACAAAACCTTCTAAGAATTTAAAATAGCATCCTTTATAGTGGAGAAGCTTGGCTTCCTCTGCTACCATTAATTCATGCCCCTTGTTTCAGCATTCACATGAAAGAATCCATCAGCTAACTGCATGAGGTTTGTGGCACTAATATTTCAAAGAAGTGTAAATGGCAAGTAACTGCTTGTTCTTGAGCAAAAAAGGATTGATGAACAGTGCAAAAGACAACAGGTGGGGGGCCGGTGAGATGGCTCAGTGGTTTAAGCGCCTGCCTGGCAAGCGCGAGGGCCCGAGTTCGACTCCCAGAACCCACATACAAAAAAGGGGCCGGTGATATCGCTCAGCGGCACGGGCGCCTGCTGGCACGTGAGGTCCTGAGGTCGACCCCCCAGTACCCACAAAAAAAAAAAAAGACAACAGATGGGGTAACAGACAAGATAGACAGTGCTTATGAGTGGTTTACCATTATAGTGACCAAAAAAAAATATATTTTTCTATCTTTCACCCTACCTTGCTTTAAAGTTTTAACTTGTTGGTCTTTATTTTTAGCAAGCTGTAAGTGGATACAGCACAACATAGTAATTTGATAGAAAGCACTGTCCAGATTCCTGAAAGTTTTGAAAACTTCATCTGGCCATGCTCCCTCCATGCTGTCTCCCCAGGTCTCAAGACCTTTGCCATGAGTGCACTGACAAATGCTCCGAAGTTATTTTCTGTGGATGAAGTGTGCTTTCTCTGCTGCTCGCTGCTGAAGTCGCATGCTCTAGCTGTGCTTTCTATAGAGAAAGCTTTCAATTTTTCCATCCTAAGATCTTGATATTTGAGCTATTTACAAACAAAGCCTCTGCTTTCAGAACTCTTTCCTTGCAGTTGTAGGTATTAATTGACATGCTTCATAACTTCCTACCGGCCAAATAGTGGCAAATAAAGATTTTTCCTTTTTCTTTTTTTAAAAGCAAGGAGAAGGTGGTAAGATTATTGTTATTGGTTCCTTCATCATTGTTTGAGAAATATTTCACATAGTTTTATCCTATTTCTAATGGCTTTAAAGATCTGTTTTCTTTATTTGTATGCATTGACATCTTGGGACTCAGCTAATTTTCCCAGGGTTAGCCAGTTCCTAGAGATAGACTCCCCAGTGAGTGTGCTGTTATGTGCAAACCACCTCTTGCATGTATCAACTACCTCCTTCATTAGACTCATATTTCTTCCCACTACCTACCTACTCTAATCACTCCAGGCTTGCGTTCCAGAAAACCAAGTCCTTTATCCTCAGCCAATGTGAGAACCTTTGATTTTGGTAGAACAATCTACCATACCTGTAATTAATTGCACTTCTCTTTTAAATGTTTCTCTACTAGGTTAGCTTTTATTACTTAACCACTGATGCTTCCTCTTTGTAATCTGTGAAATGCAACTACTCATTTTATTGTTCAACACATATGAATTGAAATGCCTTTTATGTATCAGGAAGTTTATTACAGATACAAACATTAATATGATCCATCCATGCCCTAAAAAGAACCAGGAACCCTGAAGATGGAGAAACCCTAAGTTTCAATGAGATTTTACAGCAAATAGAATTAAATGAGTGGAGAAGAAGCAAGAATTATTTGAGACAGAAAGATACTCAGTTACAAAGACACAAATATTGAAACATCCTGGGATTTAGTTATAATAATGAAGATTCTAGAATGCCTGGAATGCTGGAGATTAATGCCTCAAAGGTAAATTGGGATGCATTAATAAAGATTCTTCAATTGCAAACCAAGAGATTTTTACTTTACTTTCTGGTAATAAAGAGTTAAAGAAAGAAAGTGTTATAACTAACTAGATTTCTACTTTAGAATAATAATATTTTTGGCAATTAAGAAGATCAATTAAAAGAAAACCCCAAAGTAGTAACATTTATTCATATTCTGTCATCATTGTCTAATAGGATAATGGTTAATATTCAGCCAGACAGTATCAAGGAGAAGAAAAAAAAGAAATGGTTTCAAACACAAATTAGAAAATTGGAACCATATAATAAAGAACAGAATGACTTAGTTGTGGGAGGCAAGAGGAAGAAAATCTAGAAGGTTTCTGATGGCTCTTATATGAGTAACTAGTGATACATTAATGAGATAAAGAACAAAGAAAAAATTGATGCACTACTCTATACATTCTGTGTTTCATTCTGAACAAATTATATAAACCAAATGATAAAAAATAAATTCCAAATATGTCAAAATCTGGACAGAAGCTAAAATATTGTTGGAATATAAAAATAATAATAGCGTAAAAATAAGATGTATTTACATTTTCAATTTAACACAGAAGTTATAATTTTAAAAAAATATTTTATGATAAAAGATAAAATGCATATACATTTATCATTTTGAAATCCTTTACATTAGATCTCATGTCTAAAATTAAACTTTTAGGTTACTCTAATTTATATTTTTATATGCGGGTACCAGGAGTCGAACTCAGGACCTTGCACTTGCCAGGCAGGCGCTTATGTTGCTGAGCTATATCACTGGCTAATTTATATTTTTAAATTATTGAGTCATAGTTCACATTATCTCACTAATATCTCCCACTACTTAACCACACTTTCAGAAAGTAAGATTCAAAGACAGGTTTGATACTCTCATAAAAACAAGTTGTTTAAGTATCTTAAGGCTAATCTCATAAAAAATTCTAACCCACTGATGTTCATATTTCTGAATGCCTATCTTGTGCCAATTTTAAAGTTAATTGCAGACTTTTATGTGAATAGATTTCACATACTATTACTCCAAACTAAAATAAACGAAGTACTTTGCTTAAAACTTACCATTGATAATATTTTATTCCATGAGCTTTTGAAAATAAATCAAAACTATAGCCCCAGCATCACAGATGATACCATAACTATTTTAGAAGATCCTCAAATATCAGAAACAATTTGCTTTAATATCATTATCTAGGCTGATAGATAACTATGAGCAATTGTTCATGGCACAAGCACAGCATATTTTTACATAGACAGATCTTATGAGAAAATAAATTATTCAGGAAACAAAATCCCAATAAAAAAAAAATGATCTACAATATGAATGCCAGGGCCTCCTGTTTGGCAAGAGCCACTGGATTGGTGACAGAGAACAATTACGCACAGCAAACCTGAGAGAAATGCAAGTCTGGAAACAATGGAAGATGGATTTCAGTGGTATAAAAATATCAAGAAATTGATACATATGTATATAAATTTATCATGTGGAGTATATATACATATATATATACTCTTCAATTGTAATAATCTGTAATGTAATATGTACTAATATGTAATATTTATGTATAATAATCTATATGTTACTCTTGGTATAATTGTAAGAAAAATATATAGCATTGTATGTAAGATTTAAAATCTGGAATAAAGGTCAATTATCAATATTTGTTTACAATGAAAAGTGGACATAGTTTCCATAGAAAACTAAAGCAATTATTACTAAAATATCAGTTAGGGTCTGTATTAGACAAGGTGTTTGGGAAATTCGAGGGTAGTTGTTCAATTTACCTATTCGGTTAGATATGCATTTGTTTACGATGTATTAGACAAGGTGTTTGGGAAATTCGAGGGTAGTTGTTCAATTTACCTATTCGGTTAGATATGCATTGTTTACGATGGCATGTGTTATACAGAAAAATTATCAGTACTGTAAAAACTGGGGTTTGGATCAGTTATTAATATTATACTGCATACATAAAACTGTTGAAATTTTAAAGAAATTTATTAAAGGAAAGATACATTTTTAAAAGAAAGTTTTAATATAGCATTTCCATTTAAGTCTTCCTTTTGTATAAAAAATTTACAACATAGGAAATAAAATGATTGTACATTATTACCTATAGAATAATATCACTATTAGACATATATGAATATGTATACAAGTGGCCAGAAATATATAAAGTGATTTTTAAAACTATAATCTCCTTAAGAATAAAAACAATTAATGAGACTATCAAGACTGTGATCGTACCAGTCCACTAATAATCAAGTCAAGAATTCTTGGTATGGTTTTAGATTTCTTTTCTTCTAAGTCTCCGTTTTAGTATATGATTATGATAAACATCAATACTTTCATTATGAAGAATTGGTGCATATACACATTACCACTTGATCCTTTTATTACCCCTTTCCTCCCCTCCCTTTTTCATCCATCTCTAAGCCCCTTTCCCATCTCCATAGTGTCTTTCTCCGTGTTGCCAATTATATATTTATTAGCTTGCCCTTTAAATTATTTATACTTTGGGCTTCTCATATAAGAGAAATCATGGAATGTTTAGGCTCATCTGTCTGATTTATTTTACTAAGCATTATGGTCTTAAAGTGCATCTGCTTTCCCTACAAATGACTCAAATTTTTCCTTCTTTATGACTCAGTAGTACCCCATTGTGTGTATATATATGCCACATTTTTTATCCATTCATATGTTGATAGGCTGCTTCCATAATTTAGCTATTATGAATTATGCTGTTGTGAATATGGGCATGCATATCATTGTGATATGGTGTCTTTAACTCTTTTGGGAAGATACCCAGAAGAGGTATAGCTGGGTCAAATAGAATCTCTATTTTTAATTTTCTGAGGAATCTCCATACTGATTTCCGTAGCTGTTGCACTAGTTTACATTCAGCAATGTAGAAGGGCTCCTTTTCCTACACAACTTCATTGGCATTTGTTGTTTTTTGAGTCCCTTTGAAACCTATTGTTTCTGGAGTAAGAAGAAATCTCATTATTTTGCTTTGCATTTCATAATGGCCAAAGATGCAGAACACTTTTTCCTGTAACTATTTGCCATTTGTACTTGTTAAGAGAAGTGTCTTATTCATTTCAATTGCCCATTTTTGATTGTTTTGGGGGCACTTCTGTTAGTTCATCATACAGAAAGGAGTGAAAGAAGGAGAAAAAGAAAACTTTTCTCTGCAAATAACACTAATAAGAGAATAAAATCAAGGTGCAAACCAAGAAAATATTTGCATACTATATTCTAACAAAAACTTTTATCTAGAATATATAAAGAACTCTTGAAATTCAACAGCATGAAAACCACAACAAATCCTAAATCAGTGTAAAGACTTGTACACAAATTTCACCAATGCAAATATATTGCTGGCCCAAATAACACATGAGGGAACAGTCAACAGCATTAGTCATTACTAAGGAAATGCAAACAAGATACAACTTACAACTTTTAGAGTACCAAAAATAAAAAATACTTATAATGCCAAATGTGTTCATTCCAACTCCAACTCTAATACCTTCTTGATGGATACATTATATGTCTCTGCCATCCCAGAAAACAGTTTCACAGGGTCTGAAAAAGCTTAATGTCTACTTTACATATAACCCAGCAATCCAACTTTTGGATATTTACCTTCAAAACTGAAGGCACCTGTTCATATAAAACCTACACATGCATGTATAGTAGCTTTATTAATAGACAATATAATCTCATCACAACTCAAATACCAGCTGATTGATAAATGGTTGAACAACGTGTGGTACATTCACACAATGGAATATTTTCTAGCAATAAAAATGAATAACCTATTGATTCAAGAAAAAGTTGGATGATCCTGAAAACTATTTTGCTGAATGAAAAAAACTATCCTAAATAGTTACATACTGTATGAATATATTTCTATAGCAATGTTAAAATTCTAAAAATTATAATAATACAATGCAGCCAAGTGGTTGTCAGGAGTGATATGAGGGTAGAGAGAGTGATTACAAAGGGTTAGTGGAAGGAGTTTTGTAGGTTGATGTAACCATGCTGTATTCTGTGTGTACATCTATGTTGTATATATAGACACATGTGTGTGATAATACATGTGTATATATATATATATTATACATGTAACTTTTTATATAATATGTATATATCTCAAATTCATAGAACCATATTTGCAAAATATCAAATTTATTGAATGTTAATTTCAAAATTTAAATTTAAAAAAATAATAAAACCAACGTGTACTATTCCCATACTTTTCATGAGCAACAATTAGAAGGTATTGCTCTGCCCTATTCTTCAAAAAATAATAGTCTGAATAAGAACCAGGGAAGAAAACTAACTATATTTTATGTTTATATATTGATATATATTGATTGGTTTATTTAGAAAGTATATAACATCATATTCTCTCAAACTATTTGATTTCATTTTGTTTGCTATTTCTACAACTGTCACTTTTACATTATTAATTAAAATATTCCCTACAAAAATAGACCCAGAAGGAAAAGGTATTTTTATGTGCAAACAAAGGAAGATAGTCTGCTTAGCATTACCGTAAACATTAAACATATTAAATGATAGCACTGGATCTAGGTCACGTGTGCTTCAGAATTATGATGCTGAAGCAGGTACTTTATATGCAAATATTTTGAAAGATCAATCTTCTGTCTCATGGATTATAAACTGTCATATTTCACTCAGTTTGAATTTGGCATATGTTAAAGTATTCCCTGTCGTGCTTTTATTGTCACAAACAGTAAAGTATTCAAAGCTCAGAGGAATGGAACTAACAGCATGTTTATGGAGTTTCATCAAAACAGTTAGAGAGAATACAAATTAGTTAATTCATCAGTTTCATTTGTCTGGGTAATTGGCTTTGCTTTTGAAACTACATCATAAGATTTTGAAAGGCTAAATAAAATGGTTTGGGGAACAATGTAAGAGCAGATTGATTTTATTTTATTGCAAATGGTAATGCTGACAGATTACAAATAATAATTTGTACCCAAATCTTTAGTCTCACCAAAGATGGATAGTTTTGATTTATGATAGTTACTATCAGTTAGTGTCAGTATGGGAAATTTCAGTATTTTATTCTCTGCAGCATTTATTGTCTAATCTAGCAAATGAAGGGATTATTTGATCAAAAATAAGTGTCCCCTACTCTATCAGTAGTTAGCGTAGAGAAACTCAACCAATATGTCACCAGTTTTATTTAACTGTGCAAAGGATTTAGTTCCTTTTATTTTGTATATATGGAGATAGAAATAATTTTAAAATAATGATGTGGAATACAATAGTAGGTGAGTCAGTCAGATTGCCTTTAAAAAACCTAAACAAGGAAACTCCTTCATATCTAACAATAAATATTGTTTAAAACAAAGCACATTCCCCAGAGTACATTTCCAGTCCATTTTTATTTTTTATTTTGAGACGGTCTCCTTAAGCCACTAAGTTGCCCAGGCTGGGTTCAAACATCTAAGAGAAGGAATCTTGAAATTTTACCTTGTACAATCCACCAACATATTCCATAACACAAAAGTTATATCTGCTTGTTCAACACTCCATTATCACTGTCTAGTAGCTATAAATCACATGAATAAATTAACTACTTAATTTTATAAATGAAGAAAACTTCATCCTGATACAATGAAGAACAGTGAAGCAGGTTATATAGTAGGTTGGTCTTCTAACAATGATTACAACAATCTCTTTCCTGTATGCTCATTTGTAATATGGCCTTGCAATTTCCCATCAAGAGGTAGAGTCCACTTCCTTACCCTTCAGATCTGATCACACCCTACAACTTGCTTTGACCAATCAAAAGCAGGCAAAATGATGCTGTGCAACTATGAGTTTAGAATGCCTGTACCTGAGACCTATGCATATAAAGAACCCCCAGAAAGTCTATGTGGAAAGAGCCACAGAGACAATGAGAGATCATCTCCAAACCCTCCTCAGCACATAAATAAACCATACCGCATGCTCAGTCTCAGCCTCCATCTTACTACAGCAACTTGAGTGATTGATGGCCCATGGAAGATTCTATCTGAACACTAGCAGATACACGTTTGTTTAAACTATTAACATTCAAAGTAGTTTTTTACACAATAAGGAACTAAAGCCCAGACCATTTGTCTATTTTTGATGGAGCACTCATAGAAACCAATGCTTTCTACCTCCCTCTCCAAATCCAAGGGAAATATTATAATATTTGGTTTTTGTTGTACGAAGTTTATATTTTTATTCTCAATTTGAAAATAATGGATAGAGAGCAATACATTCAGATACTTCATTTCTAATAGTTTCAATTTTCAGTGACTTCTCTGAAGAAGAAATAGAGAAAATACTCCTGGAACATTTAAAAAGTTGTAAAATTTAAATAATTAGTACCTGTACACATAATGAAAAAGATCCCCAAACTAGAATCAAATATGGATACTAGGAATTTTAAGTATTTTTAAGATGAATGCTTTTATATTTTCTAGTACATATGATGAAAATAGCAAAAAGTGCCTGAAGCATTGCCTCTGGATAAAGAAAGAGCCTGCCAATTCCCATAAATTTCAGATAAGTAGATAACCAAACTACTGTGTGGAACACATTTTTCTACAGTTCAGCATTATTTTTGCAGCAGGACATTATCAGTCTATAAGTTTTTGGAATTCAATCTTTTCAAATGGCTTATATTATTAGGGTTTTGAATAGACAGCTTTTGAATAGTAAAATATAAAATAAAATGTTAAAAAGAGGAAATAAAATGTGGGTAATTTTTGCATATTCAGTTGTAAAAGTCATCCTAAATTTTCATACATCATAACACAGTAAATGGTTAACACTATTTCATTTAAATTTATGAGTATTTATTAGCTAGACTATTTTGCTCAGTTCTAAAAACTACAAGGCAAAAGAAGAAGGGGAAAAGGAAGAAAAGAAGGAAGGAATAAATGAAAGAAGAAATGAGGGGAGGAGTGAAGAAAAAAATGAATAAAATTGCCAAATAATTTCACTGAGGAATTTGCAGTAGAAATAAAGGCAATAAAGAATAAATATGAAAATGCTAGTTTTATAGCTATGTTCTTAAATACACAAATCTATAAATAGACATTTTTACTTACCCCTAACTCCCCTTCTCAAGACTGTATTACAACTTGTTACCTCATACTTCATCCTCATTCCACAGAAATTAAGGTTTTTGCAGTAACCCCAGTAGTGAAAACAAATGAGTTATTTTAATATTTACATTTTATATGCTTTTTGAAATGTGTAAGCATTTTGACACACAATTTTCTTTCTAGCTTCAGTTAATGTTCTATCATTATTAGTCTGAGTCAGGATTTCCCTCCACTCTAATGAATAGAAGGGAGCCTATCATGGACTTTCATCTATCATGGACTGTGAAGTTAGACATTACATAGGAAAAGGTGGCCAAACCAAGTTCTAGATGAACTATTTATCATTAGTTTGTGAATCTCTAAAAAGGAAAGAGTACTAGTAGGAGCTGTTGAATTAATAAATTAAAAATTACCTATATTTAATTTTTTTTCAAACTCCAGCTGTTTATAAGTCTCAAGAACAGGCCCATTCTATGACAGAGTCACCTGAAATGTACATATGTTCCTGGTGTCCTGTCCTCCATTCTACCTCTTGAGTTGTCTCTGATTTGTAAGTGTGTGTCCTGTTAAGTGTGTGTCCGGATACTAGCTTTGTGTTTCAAAGATCAAGAAAGATTTTTGTGGTTGGAAATACGGTGATGAATGGGAGCCCTTGGGAATGTATGGCTGGTCTCTTCTTTTGCAAAAGAGAAAGGGATGAAGAGATGGAGGTAGGGGAGAAGGATGAGAGGGGAAGTGCATGAAAAAAATTAAAATGTATTATGTACATGTACCAATTCCCTATAGGCATATAATCATTATGTACTACAAACATATTAATAAAAAATTAAAACTGAAACAAAGTATGTTATTTCATCTATCTAGAAATATATATCTTTTTTTTTAGTTTTCAGCCTATTAGAGCTCATTTTTTAAAAACCTATGAACAGTCCAACATTCTGTGGAATGTTCACTGAATTTCACATGCCAAACTCTCATATCCAACTTCAGTGGTTCAGTTGATAATTGCTTTCACTGTGCCACCTCTGTATCATATTAAAAAAAAAAAACTCAAAATCTTAAAAAAAAAAAAGCTAACTTATTTAAATGCCTAGAAATTAAATGAGGGAGCTAAGACTAAGAATCCATTTAACTTGTCTATTAGATTTTGAACTTCTGAAGAATGTGAAACTTGATCACTTTAGGATCTTAAATCTGACAGGTACAAGGCACACAATAATTACTTGAAAACTGAAAAAAGCCAATGTGCACAATAATCATTAGTATGACCTTTGGGCAGTTATTTGGTGTAACTTTCTTTGTGAACCATGTTCTTTTATGAGCTAAGAAACAAGCAGAGAAAAATAGACAATGTATAACACCCAAAATTTGGGCATAGAAAATATTAGCTGTTTAGAAATTGAGAATTTTTCTAATAAGAACTGAATCGCTTATGTAACAATGGGCATAAAAACTTAGTTTTTATAGGTGAGCTAAATATGGAGAGGTGAGCAGATTGAGGATATTACATGTGAGAACAAATTGGTGAAATGGTTGAGGGTGAATTCAATAAAAGGTTTGCTAGAGACACTTAAGATGATGTTCTGTGTGCATCCACAGTTGGACATTTTTGAGAAGTTGTGAGACAAAATTGTAGGAGACAAGGGTGCCTATTAAGCAAAAGATTTTAAATCACTCTATAGAAGGTACTGATTATCATTATCAGGATATTTTAAAATAATTTACTTCAAAATTGGAGTCATTATAAGAAATAACCAGATCTTGAATTTCTATTTATGAGCATAGTTTTTAAATGACTTGTCAAGGCTAAAATAGTTTGGCACAGTTAAATAGTTTTTCTGTTTATCTACATTTTATTATGACACACAAAAAGGCTCTTCATTTCTTTCCTATAATTTCTCATACTCCACTCCTTATGGTTCTGAGAACACTCATTTGCTACTTGCTTTAAAAACTTTCTTAGCCTGTCTTAAATTTGACTTTTATTTCAAAGACATCTTGGTTTTCTTATGCTGTGTCTTCCCTACAATACTGTAGCTCAAATTCCTATTCATTCTTCAAAACAGAGCAAAAATGCCACCTCTACCATGAAGTGCTCCTGTACTACACAGGCTACAAGTTGGGGCTCTTAAGGGCTCAGCTGAACTTTTTCATTCATATTTATGGGACTCATCTTGTGTCATTACTGCTGTCATATTCCACTGTACCAAGGCTGGGCCAGATTCATCTTGAATTTTAGAACATTATAGAGTTTCTGGTAAATAGAATTAATCACAATAAATGTGAAAGTAACAAATTAACACTGTACAAATAACATGTAACATAGCATTACAAATGTGAAAAGTAAACAAATGTAAAAGTAAACAAATGTGAAAGTAACAAATTAATATTGTGCTGATAACAGCATTATGTGTTGAAAGGTGCTTTTTAGTTTGTTCATTTGTTTGTTTGGTTTTTTTTCCTAGTACTGGGGATAAAACCAAAGGCCTTCACACTGAACCACATCCCCACTAATCCATCCATCCATCCATCTATGTTTGTTTCTTTGTTCATTTGTTCAGAAACACGTCTTCTTAAGTTGCTAAGTTGCCCAGTCTAGGCTCAAATTTACAATTCTCATCCCTCAGTCACCCAGAGTGCTGAAATTACAGGCTTGGACTACCCCTGGATTGGGAATAAATTTTTAAACTTCTTAATGGGATTTTCTCTTTTTGTTTTGTTTTATTCCCTTGTATAATATTCTATCAAAAAAGAATAGACAGGGCTGGGGATGTGGATCAATGGTAGAGTTCTTGCCTTGCATGCACAAGGCCCTGGGTTCAATCCTGAGCACCACAAAAACATCAGTCAATCAATCAATAAAATAAATAGGTAATATGAAAATAGGAAACATGCTTATCTAGTAAACGAAACTTTAAAAATACTCATTATGAGCTAAGTAGAAGTATAAACAAGAAAAAAAAAAGGAAAAGAAATATAAAGCTGAGATAGCAGTTTGGCTATATTTAGCAAAAACTAAATTTTTAATTCTTTTATTTAAAAGAGAAAAAACACTAAAAACAATGATATAAAGTTTCAAAACAAGATAGGAGGAGAGTAACAATAGTTAGTACATTGCTAATTTTGTCTCCAAAGTAGTTGCTCACATTACAAGATATAGGCATGAAAAATTGATCAAATGATATAAGTACAAAACTTTCTCTTCAATAAACTAATAGAAATTAGTGGTATAGCTATCTTAACTATCCTGTATATATATATATTTACTTTTCCTTTTCCATTCTTTTTTCCCCCATCCCAGTTTCTCTTTCCTTTTGGACAGTTTTTTCCCATTTCACAGTATCTATTGCACATTTTGGATCTTATTTATACTTTCAGCTTCTTATAGTAGGGAGACAAAATGATGTCTACACATGTGAGACTAATTTATTTCACTTATGTGTATGGTCTCAAGTTGCATCCATTTACATATAAGTCTCAAGTTTATCATTCTTTATGGCTGAGTACTATTACATTGTATAAAAATAACACATGTTTTTTTATCCATTTCTTGATTGATGGGCATTTGGGTTGTTTCCAAGATTTAGCTATTATAAATTATGTTCCTATAAACATGGGTGCACATATATCACTGTGGTATGATGTTTTTAATTCTTCTGGGAAAATACTCAGAAGTTGAATAGCTGGGTCGACCTCTAATCCGAGATTTTTGAGGAAACTCTACACTGATTTCTGCAGTGGTTGCACCAGTCTACTCTCCCACCAACAGTGGAGAAGGTTTCATTTTCCCCACAGCCCCTCCAACATTTGTTATTGGTTGATTTTTTGTGACAGGCATTCTTTCTGGGGTGAGATGGAATCTCTGTTGTTTTTATTTACATCTCTCGAATGACCAATGATGTTGAACATTTTTTCATATTTTTATTTGCTATCTGTATTTCTTCACCTTAGAATTGCATATTCATCTCAGATGCCCATTTCTAGATTGGGTCTTTAAATTTGGGGGGTCAGATTTTTTCATTTCTTTATATGTTCTAGATATAAGTCCTTTGTCTGAGGGACAGTTGGCTAAAATATTTTCCCACTCTGTGGTTGTCTTTTCACTCTGTTCGTGATTTCTTTTGACATAAAAAGCTTTTTAATAAGATGAGATCCCAGTTGTTGACTCTTTGGAGTATTTCCCATGCAGTTTGGGTTGTGTTCATGAAGTCTCTACCTACCTATATTTTCAAGATTTCTACCTATTTTCTCTTCCAATAGATTCAGTGTTTCTGTTTTAATATTTAGATCTTTGATCCATTTTGACTTTAGTTTAGTGCATGATGATAGACATGGATCTAGGTTTAATCTTCAGCATGTAGACAGCCAGTTTTCCCAGCACCATTTATTAAAGAGGCTATCTTTCTTGAAGTGAACGTGTTTGGTCACTTTGTCAAAGATAAGGTGGCTGAGTGTGTTTGTAGTTGTGCCTGCATCTTCTAATCTGTTCTACAGATCCTTAAGTCTGTTTTTTGTTTTTTGTTTTTATTTGTTTGTTTGTTTTTTGCCAGTACCATGCTGATTTTATCACAGTAGCTTTGTAGTGTAACATCAAGTCAGGGATTATGATGCCACCTGCCTTACCTTTGCTGCCCAGAATTGCTTTTGCTATTCTAGGTCTCTTCTGGTTCTCAATGAATTTTAGGAACATTTTCTCTAGTTTTGTGAGGTATGCTAATGGTATTTTGATCAGGATTGCATTAAATATTTGCAACAATATTGGGAGTATGGCCATTTTCACTATGTTGGCTCTTCCTATCCATGAGCAAGCAATATATTTCCATTTTCTGATACCCTCTTCAATCTCCATTTTCAGAGCACTGTAATTTTCAATGTATAGATCTTTTACTTCCTTTGTTAGATTGACTTCTAAGTATTTCTTTCTCTTTTATTTTGATGCTATTGTGAAAGGTGTGGTTTCCCTAATTTCTCTCTCAGTGAGTTTGTGGTTTGTTTATAGGAATGCTATTGTTTTTTGAGTGTTGATTTTGTACCCAGCTACACTACTGAATTTGGTTATTAAATCTAGAATTCTTTTGGAGTTTTTGGTGTCTTCTATGTAGAATAGCATGTCATCTGTGAACCATGATAGTTTTTTTGTTTGTTTGTTTTTTGTTTTTTGTTATACCAGGAATCAAACCCATGGCCTTGCACTTGCCAGGCAGGCGCTGTGCCATTGAGCTACATCTCCGACAAACAATGATAATTTAACTTCTTCCTTTCCTGTCCTTATTCCATTTATTTTTCTCTCTTGTCTAATTGCTCTGGCTAATGTTTCCAGAACTATATTGGATAGGAGTGGTGATAATGGACATCCTTGTCTTGTTCCTGATTTTAGAGTGAAAGCTTTCAGTTTTTGTCCATGTGCTGTGATGTTGGCTATTGGTTTGTCATAGATGGCTTTTTTTTTTTGTGGGTACCGGGGGGGTCGACCTCAGGACCTCGCACACCAGCAGGTGCCCATGCCGCTGAGTGATATCACTGGCCCCTTTTTCATATGTGGGTTCTGGGAGTCAAACTCGGGCCCTCGCGCTTGCCAGGCAGGCGCTTAAGCCGCTGAGCCATCTCACCGGCCCCATAGATGGCTTTTATCAGATTGAGGTAAAGACCATGTATTCCGATATTCTGTAGGGTTTTTATCCTGAATGAGTGTCGGACTTTGTCAAAAGCTTTTTCAACTTTGATTGAGGTGATCATGTGATTTTTGTCTTTGGCTCTGTTGATATGGTGTATTACATTTATTGATTTTCATATGTTGAACCATCCCTGCATTCCAGGGATGAATCCCACTTGGTCACGGTGTATAATCTTCTTGATGATTTGCTGCATTCTGTTTGCTAGTATCTTATTGAGGATTTTGCATCTATGTTCATTAGGGAGATTGGCTTGTAGTTCTCCTTTATCGTTGGGTCTTTTCTAGTTTTGGTATCAGGGTAATACTTGCCTCCAGGAAGTAGTTAGGGAGTATTGCTTCCCTTTCCATTTCAATAAAGAGTTTGAGGAGTATTGGCATTATATCTTCTCTAAATTTCTTTTAGAATTCAGCAGTGAATCCATCTGGACCTGGGCTTTTCTTTATTGATAAGTTTTTAATTACATTTTCAATCTCATTCACTGACACTGGGTTATTTAGAATTTTTATATCTTCTTGATTCAGTTTGGTAATTCATAAGTTTCTAGGAATCTGTCCATTTTTTCTATGTTTTCCATCCTGTGAGAGGAAAGATTTTCAAAGTAGACATTGATGATCTTCTGAATTTCCACAGGATCTGTAGTGATTTCACCCTTTTCATTCCTCAGTGTATGAATTTGAGTCTTTCTTTTCTTTTTTTTTTTTTTGATACGGTTGTCTAATGGTTTATCAATTTTATTTATTCTCTCAAAGAACCAACTCTTCAATTCATTAATTCTTTGTATCATTTTCTTAGTCTCCATTGTGTTAATTTCTTCTCTTATCTTTATACTTTCCTCCCTTGTATGGTCTTTGGGCTTGTCTTGTTCTTCTTTTTCTAGAAGCTTGAGGTGCAACATTACATTGTTTATTTGTGCTCCTTCTGTTTTCCTTATGTGACAATTCACTGCTATAAATTCCCTTCTTAGGACTGCTTTCATTGCATCCCATAAGTACTGGTATGTTGTATCTGCTTTCTCATCTAGTTGTAGATATTGTTTAATTTCTTCTTTAATTTCATCTGTGACCTATTGGTTGTTGAGGAGGGTGGTATTTAATTTCCATGTGTTTGTGGAGTTTTTGCAGTTTCTTTTGCCGTTAATTTCCAATTTCATTGCACTATGGTCAGATAATATGCATGGGATGATTTCAACTCATTTGCATTTATATAAGTATGTTCTCTGAGCTAGTGTGTGGTCTATTATGTGGATGATATGAGCTAGTATGTGGACATGAGAACGTCCCATATGTGGCTGAGAAGAATGTGTATTCTGAAGATGTTGGGTGGAACACTCTGAAAACATCTACTAAGTCCATTTATTCACAGGTTTGGTTCAGTTCTGATATTTCTTTGCTGAATTTTTTGTCTCATTGATCTATCTCTTTGTGACAATAGGGTATTAAGGTCTCCTGTTATAATCATGTTATTGCTTATTTGATTTTTCATGTCTATTAATTGTCTCATATGGTTGTGTGCTACAGTATTTGGTGCATACATATTTATGATTGCTACCTCTTCCTCTTGATGTCTTCCTCTAACAAGTATGTAGTGACCTTCTTTATATCTTTTTATCATTCTCAGTTTGAAGTTCACATTGTCTACAAACAGAATAGGTACCCCTGCTTTTTTCTGTATTCCTATTGCATGGAGGATTGTTTTCCATCCTTTGACTTTCAGTCTATGAATTTCTTTTTGAGTTAAATGTGTTTCTTGTATGCAGAATATTGTTGGATATTGTTTCTTGATCCATTCTGCCAGTCTGTCTCTTTTCATTGGTAAATTAAGGCCATTGGTATTGATGGTTATAACTGATATGTAATGGTTTGTCTTTGTCATGATATTTTCCTGCTGTTGGTTCCCTGCTTGTCCTCTCTGTTTAACTGCATGCTCTGCCTTGTGGTTTCTTTCTGTTGTTGTTTTTGGAATTGTGGTCATTTTTATCTCTGTCTAGAATATCTTTCAGTACTCTTTGTAGAGTTGGTTTGGTGGTCATGTGTTTCTTCAGGTGTTCTTTGTCATGGAAGTATCTTTTTTTTTTTAATGTGGGTACCGGGAGTTGACCTCAGGACCTTGCACTTGCCAGCAAGTGCTTGTGCCACTGAGTGATATCACTGGCCCTTTTTTTCCTTTATGTGTGTTCCGGAAGGTGAACTCAGGGCCTCGCACTTGCTAAGCAGGCGCTTATGCTGCTGAGCCATCTCACCAGCCCGTGTCATGGAAGTATCTTATTTCTCCATTTATTTTGAAAGATAACTTGGCAGGGTATCATTCTGGGTTGGAAGTTTTTTCTTTCAGGACTTGAAATATTTCAGTCCAAGCTCTTCTTGACCTGAGGGTTTGTGTTAAGAAGTCTGCCATGATTCTGATGGACTTTCCTTTATAGGTTATCTGCTTTATTTCTGTTCTTGTGCTTGTAATATTCTGTTCTTGTGCTGAATTTCTGGAATATTGATTATTATATGTCTTGGTGTAGTTTTATTTTGGTCATGGCTGTTTGGAGATCTACATGCTTCATTTATTTGTATGTCAAATTCTTTATCCACACTTGGGAAGTTTTCTGCCATTATTTCTTTGAAGTTTTTTTTATGGCATTTGTGCTGTGTCCAGCTTTCTCATTGACCCCCATCAATCTTATGTTATTCTCTTTTGTGTCATCTTGTAACTGTTGGATTGATTTTTCCTGGTCTCTTGCTATTTTTAAGATATATTTCTTGGGCCAGTGAGATGGCTCAGCAGCAAAAGCGCTTGCCTGGCAAGCATGAGGGCCCGAGTTCGACTCCCAGATCCCACATATGAAAAAAGGGCCAGTGATATCGCTCAGTGGCACGGGCGCCTGCTGGCGCACGAGGTCCTGAGGTCAACCCCCGGTACCCACAAAAAAAAAAGATATATTTCTTTCAATGATCACTAGCTGCAATTCTGTCTCCATGATCTGAAATTCTATCCTCTCCTTCATTCAATCTGTTGCATATACTTTCAATGGAGGTTTTAATCTCTTGGATTTCTGTGTGGATTACATTTCTTTCCTATCTTGAGTGTTTTATTGTTTCCATCATTTTTCTAAGCTCATCTATTCTTTTATTTGCGTCCTCTCTATTATCTCTGATTTTAAGCATCATTTCTTTTTGTACCTGAAAGACTATTTTCTCTATAGCCTTTCCACTTGTTTTTTCACTTCTGTTGCTATCACTTGAGATAGTTCCAGTGTTTGACTTCCAATTTCATCTATGTCATTGTGTTTCAGACTTGTCCTGGGTGGCCTGGGGGTCTGGGTTTGCATTTTGCTTCTGTGTCTTGTCATTTCCTGCTTTCCCTTTTTTATTTTATTTTCTATGTTGATGTTTGCCAATTTCTTATGATAGCTTTATCACTAGCATTCAGGCTCCCCTAGGAGATGTCTGTTCTTCAGGGATGTACTCTAGATGTAGGTGGTTCTTTATAGTTATCCCAAGAACCTACCTTCCCAATTTGTAAAGGATACAAAGTTACTACTTGGCTCAGCACCCAATCTTTTGGTGCTGGGCTCCGGTGATGATTATGACTCCATACAATCACAGCATTATCATACAGGGGAGAAAAACTGATTATAACATGTATGACATCCTGGCTAAAGTAGTACAGTTAGTAATAACAATAGTTTCAAGTACAGCTTAACTGCTGACAAACTATTGTAACCATAAACCTGCTACTTCCAACCACAGGAGCAAATTCTAAAGTTATATAACAAAATCAAACATATACCATGTACGTGTATGCAGCGATTTTCCCTTTAGTACAGTGACTTTACCCTTTTTCAGGGGGTGGGGGTTAAGATGGGTAGGGGACAGGATAACATGACAAGTGAGGTCAAATACAGTAGATTCAAGGCTGCAGGTCAAAGGATGATCCCCTGAGTTTTAGGAAACTGGAGGACACAGAAGAGAAAAAATGAAATAGAATGTGCTGGAGTAATGAGAAAGGGAAGAGAAAATGTTCACTCACTTGAAAGTTTAAATTCAGAAAGTAGTTGAGAAAAGAGAGAAAGAGGATCAATAGAAGAAACCAAAAATGATAGGTAAGAAACCTAAACAGTGAAGAAAAAAAAGGAAGAAAGAAGAGAATGGAAAAGAAAAGAAGAAAAGAGAAGAAAAAAAAAGTAGACCCAAGAAAGAAAGGGGAGAGAAACCAAAAAAAAAAAAAAAATTCCAAAAATGAAAATAACCACAAAATATAAGACAAAACAAGATGACTTCCTACCAGACAGGAAAGACAAGGGAAAATAAAAGTAGTAAAATACCTCTGTTGTTTACAGTTCTGTGATAGTGTCCACATCAGATCCCAGAACTGTGCTGTCTACTCCAGCCAAGTTTGCCATGGGAATTGTGCTGGGTATGGAGCTGATCTTGGCCTCTCAATGTGGGGGCTGGGACTGGTCTTCTGTTGGTGGAGTTCTCCAGAGCCCAGTTGCTGGCTCCCCCTTCTGCTTCAGACACTTCCATGTTGCTGGTCTCGCTGATTACTCCACTCACCTGGGGCCCAGCCTGTCCTGGATCTCGGGGTTCCAGTCAGTCCATCTGCCAAAGGCATGTGTGTGCCCGTGTGCCTGGGCCTGGCCTATCCTTTAAAAATTTTTAACTAATACATAAAAATTATAAATTTGTCTGGAATACCATGTGACTTTTAATACACATTTACATTGTATAATGTTCAAATGAATGTAGATAACTTTATCTCAAACATTGATCAGTTCTTTGTAGTGAAAACATTCAAAATCCTTTCTTTTGCCCTTTTAAAAAGATATAGAACATTATCACTATCTTTAGTCATCCTACTATGAAGCAGAACCCCAGAAAATCTAGCTTCTATCTGACTGTATATTAATAACTCCTTACCAAACTTTCTACAACTTTCTCATACTCTTACTCTCTCCTCAGCCTATGGTAACCTTCAGTCCACTCTCAACTCTATGATACGAACTTTTTTAGATCCCATGTATGAATGAGATTATGCAGTGTTTGCTGTGCTTATCCTTTTTTTTTTTTTTTTTTTGTGGTACCCGCGGTCAAACTCAGGACCTCAAGCACCAGCAGGCGCCCATGCCACTGAGCTATATCACTGGCCCTTTTTTCGTATGTGGGTACCGGGAGTTGAACTCAGGATCTCACGCTTGCCAGGCAGGCGCTTATGCCGCTGAGCTATCTCACTGGCCCCTGCTGTGCTTATCTTTTGTATGTGTGTGTGGGTACCGGGGGTCGACCTCAGGACCTCGCGTGCCAGCAGGCACCTGTGATGCTGAGTGATATCACCGGCCCTTTTTTCATATGTGGGTTCCGGGAGTCGATCTCAGGACCTCATGCTTGCCAGGCAAGTGCTTATGCTGCTGAGCCATCTCACCGACCCATGCTGTGCTTATCTTATTTCACTGAACATTATGTACTGGAGGTCCATCATATTGCTGCAAAAACATCAATTCCATCCTTTTTATGGTTTCCCATAAGATGCTTTCCATTGTGCATATGTATCTTTTCTTTACCCATTCATCAGTTGAACATTTAGGTTGTTCAATTTCTTGGTTATTTTAAATAATATTGCAATAAACTTAAGAGTGGAGATATCTCTTTGATGTACTGATTTTATACCCCTCAGATATATACCCAGTAGTGGGATTTCTGGATCATGTGGTAATTCTATTTTGTTTTTCTAGAATCTTCATACTGTTTTTCAAAGCTGAATTAACTTTTTAGGTTAATTCATTTCAATCTGCAATAGTTATTCTAGTAAGACTTCCTAAGGAAAACATCAAAATATTTAAAACATGAAATGTTATGTAAAAAACTTTGAATTTTTTGTTTTCAAATGTTATATAATAAAACAGAAAAAAATACCATTTGAACACTTTTGAAGGCAATGAACAATCACTTGTGCCCAAATGTTACTTCTCCCTCACACTAGCTACATGACTTCAGCTAAGTTGCTAATATTTGCAAACTTTTAATTTTCACTTCATAAACTGAGTGTAATAATAGTAACTATTCCATGGGGTTGTTGTGAAAAAGAAGTAGGAGTTAAAAATATAAAAAATCAGAACGAGGACACAGAATAAATTAGTAATACAACCTATTATTCCAGTGATAATAATAATGATGGAATTGGTTCATTAAAAAAAATTGGACTTATATTAGTGGCAACACCTAGAATCTCAAGATGGGCCATTTCAATTTTGACACAGCTCAACTGTAATGATGGCATTTTATAGAAATGGAAGATAGGGAGGCATAGAGAACAACCTTAATATATTCTTTATAAAGATTTTGTCAAAAAATACAGAATCTTATTTTTAGCTACCATTATTCTGGGCATCGTAGTATTAATGCCATGGTTTCATTTTTAGGATTGATATTTTAAAGTTCCTTTTTAGATATTTAAAAATACTTTATTTTTGACAAGATAATTCTGCCACCATGCTAACTAATCATCGCAGTGCCTACATGATTATTTACATTGTACCACTAATGGCCTGTTTCTCTTTTAAAGTTCAGGCAATCATTGTGACTGTAACAAGTCAGGGTTTTAGATTATTTGAGTTGCCTTCCTCCTTTGTTCTTTCTTAAAAGAGATGTCATTCAAATCTGTGTCTGATTAGTGCTTCCCCAAGAACAAGGAAGAAAATTTGCACTTGTCATGAAGTCATTTATAACGATGTTAGAAATGAAAAGATTGAAGCATTTATAAATTTCTTTAGAGGTGCTTGCTATAGCAAGCTTGCTATAGCAATGTGTTGAGTGAGGTATTTTTTATCCTCTAAAATCATTGCTAAGTCATTGTAACAAATAGTTTTAATCAAATACTTGGAAATCTTGTCATGTGATAACTGCAAATAATTTAATGTAACTGCTACATATCAATCATTTTTGTGCCAAAACATTTACTTTGAGAATATTTAGAATGAGATTACCCATCCAGTTAAAATTGTAATATTGATGCAATAATGATTATATCAATACATAATTATCTTTATGGAAAAGGACAGGATCAAAGAATAAGGAAGAATGCTTTGTCACACAATTACAGAGAGTAATTTAAGCAATGCTGAAACATTTTAACTATTTCCCAGATATTTTTTATCCCATGTATGTGAGTGTGTGGTATGCACTAACTTTAACAAACACATTTGTATGTTTGATGTTATCTTAAACTTTAGCCAGCTAAGCAGTTTTATGAATCATTAGCCCATTTTTTTGTGAAAAACATTTTTGTCAGTTCTCCTTGTGTGATGTGCAAGGGTGCTAGATTCATGTCATTCAACCACAGAGAAACATAATCTTTGTGTGAGCCACACTTGAAGTCTTTAAAGTGACTCTGTTAACCCCAATTCCTCACCATGTATAATACCAACACTCTTAAAAAGATAGCTATTTACACTGGTACAGAAAGGCCTTCTTCCTAACATTTTGAGTTCTGGCAAGCTTTCCTAGGCTCACAGATAAAGATTTAGGTGATATTACAAAAATCAGAACTTGAGGGTTTAAAATATATCAGAAAATGCCAAAATACATACAAACTAGATAATCTTTCTGCAAGCTACTTTGTAAAATTGAGTCTTATAGTCTCCAAGATGCTTTCCAAAATGACAGTGTGAGGTTTGGCTTTACCATGTCCTCCAGTTCTAAACTCTTCTAAAAACACCAAAGAGTCTGAAGATGTATAATGAGTTCTTGTTAGGACATCGTACGTTTTAACAGCTAAACAAGAAGAAATCATCAGAAAGGGTCAAAGTATCTAATTAAAGATAAGATGCATGTTGGTGTTATTACTCAGAAATGAAGAGAATCTTTGGAAACTGAAAGGACGAAGAACAAAAGAAATAGAATGAAGGATTCACTAATAAAAGTGTGGTTTCTTGATCTTTGTCAGTTGGAGGGTACCAATTTAATGGAAGAGACAGAGTATATAGACTCAGTGAATAAAAATGGTTACCAGACCCAGAATCTAAAACTTACAACAGCCAGAGTGATGAGGAAAGATATCTTGAGTAAAAGCAAAAATGAAAAGGGAGAAAAATCAAGATGAATAAAAACAAAAATAAGATTTTATTGCTTCTGTTATCATAAATGGAATATAATGCAATAGTCTAGTGCAAAGTGGGAATATAATCAAGAACAAAAGACAAATTCAGTAAAATAATTTCCTACCAATAATAACAACCACCATTTATTAAGCACTCAATATATTTTTAGTCACTACACTAAAATTACAGACATAATTTTCTCAAACTGGTAACCTGAGCACAGGAGTCTCCCTAGCTATTCCTGGTTTGATTAAAATAACCAAAGAAATATTAAAAAGAGTGAGAGATTTCAGTCACTGCTAGAAACAACCAAACTTATAACATTTTTGAAGCAAAAAGGTAAAACCTTGAGTTCTATTTCATCCTTAATATGGAACATAGTACCAGGCAAATGGTAGCAAATTACTTCATCCAGTCATAGTACCCTAGAATCAAATCCTTCAATTTCTTCTCAATTCACTGGCAAATAAAAAAGAGAAAGAAAAAAAAAAAAAATCCAGGGCCGGTGAGATGGCTCAGCGGCGTAAGCGCCTGCCTGGCAAGTGCGAGGGCCCGAGTTCGACTCCCGGAACCCACATACAAAAAAGGGGCCGGTGATATCGCTCAGCGGCATGGGCGCCTGCTGGCGCGTGAGGTCCTGAGGTCGACCCCCCGGTACCCACAAAAAAAAAAAAAAAAGAAAAAAGAAAAAAATCCAACCAAAAAATAGCTTAAAATCTAAAATAGGATTCTAACATCAAAATGAGAACAATTAATACACCAAGTTTTGAAGCAAATAATACCCTTGAATAAGAGATACTTTAATATATTTTGATCTGAAAAACAGCAAAAACAATCAGTTAAAAAATAGGAAAATGTAAATGATATATTTGAAAATTATAAAATATTCATGAACAGAAGGTAGCTCTGAAAATACAAAGAAGTATACTTTGTTTCACAGAAATAAAAAAATGATTTATTTTAGAAAAGAAAGCCTAGAAAGTTTCAGCTTTTTGCCCCCCAAAATACACAAACACTGTAACAAAATTATAAACAAAAGATGAAAGTACAGGACACCAATATTAAAACAGTTGAGCTTAAGGGAAGATAGACATGAAGAAGAATTGAAGAATAATTTTTAAAAAATGTAATAAAATACAAATGTGAATAGGCTTATGCAGGGATAAAGTGTCCATGAGAGAGAGAAGAGAAAATATGAAAATATATATATTCTACAAAAGCAGGACATATTAAAATCAAGAAATCAGTTTTGGTTCTTTCTAGCTTCCTCCTCTATACAGTCCCAAAACTAGCCTGGGAGGATTGTCAAGAAAAAAGTCTCTTTGCATTTTTCTTATTATTTTCAAAAAATTAAACTAAAAACCTTTATTTTCTAATCTAGGTGTCTGGATTAGTCAGATTCATAAATGTGGAGAGTAGAATGGTAGTTTCCAAGGGCCGAGGGAAAGAGGAGTATGATGGAGTTATTGTTTAATGGGCATAGTTTTAGTTTTATAAAATCAAAAGAGTTCAGGTGATTGGTTGAACAACATTTGTATACTTACACTTAAAAATGAGTGAAGTGGGCCAGTGAGATGGCTCAGTGGCTTAAGCGCCTGCCCGGCAAGCGCAAGGACCCGAGTTCGACTCCCGGATCCCACATACGAAAAAAAAGGGGCCGGTGATATCGCTCAGCGGCACGGGCGCCTGCTGGCGCACGAGGTCCTGAGGTCGACCCCCTGGTACCCACAAAAAAAAAAAAAAAAGAGTGAAGTGTAAATTTCATATTAAATGTATTTTACTGCAATAATTTCAGAAAAATGATAAATGGGCCAAAGCTTTAGTAACAATATCATGTAACAACTTTCCTACACAGTTCATGCAAAAATAATGCCAATTACATGGCCAACACTCTGCACTTGGCTTGGTCCTGATGTCTTGCTGTCTTTCCTGCACATTTGAATCACATAACAAAACTCCCTGATTCCATCACCCACAGCTGTCCACTTTGAATCTGAAGTAAGAGCATCCTCTTGTCTTCAGCTGAAAGGCAGGGTGCGGGGATTCACATCTCATTCTTTTTTATCAGTTTCTCCCAAAATTTTGACAATTCTTGATGATTCCATTCTAATGAAGGGATTACACTGGAAATCCTTGTCACCATGGCATCTAGCATATCTGATGGTTTCATCATATTTTTACCCTCTAGATTTTATTCCTAGAATCAAATACTGTACATGTCTAGGTTTTTACTGGATTTTTATGTACTTGATTAATACCTGCCTGTGGCTTTTGCTTTTTACAGACACAAGGTGCTTGTTAAAATCATAGTAATTCTAGCTCCCTTCTCTATCAATTTGCCTGAAGGAGAAATGCATTTTAACATCATCTCGTGAGTTAAAATCAAGAACATCTTGAATTGGGGTATGTGGAAACCAAAGAAATGGGTATCTGCTGTATGTCAAAGCCAAAAAACAAAAAAGAGAAAGCTTTTTATCAAATTTTAAAATGAAATATATTTAATATGTAAGGTCTAGTGAGATTACATTTTGTGCTATAGCAATCACTGCAATTTTTACCCAGAGGTTCAATTCATTACTGCAGACAGAAGTGAATTAATTTACATTAGAGAAAATGGACCTCTAAGCATCCTACATCATAAAGCCAGAGCTGTCATTTATTTTTAACATAAGGCTTTAATCTAGGCAATTTTCATTGAAAATTTTCTAAAGTAAATGTACCACCAGTTGAGAACAGAACAGTTACTTATCTGAGTTCTGACACCAAGCCCATCCTTGCAGACTCCTGAGGATGGCCACAGGGAGATGGGTGGGAGCAGTCCTTGGGTTAGCAGATGCCTAACTGCAGGGGGCCCTTCATCCCCAGTTGAGCGGCTAAGGGATACTGAAACTCAGTAGGAGGGAAAAAGAAGAAAAAAGACAGGTCTAAAATGAAGACTACATGGAAACAACTAACCAGGTGGGCAGCCATGTTACAGTGAGAAACCAAGAGCACAGAAAATTAAAATTATAAAATATTGAAAAATAATTACTTAAAATAATCACTAAAGTTAAATTGATATCTCAGTTATTAACAAAACCCAGAAGTAAGAGAAGATATCAGTGTTGCCTGAGAAAGTATAGGGATTGGATCAGTGAATAAAGGCCCCTTCAATAAAGTTATCTAATTTTTTTCTGTTTCATCCTACTCCCGTGATGTCATTTGGCCCCTTATCAAGTGGTATTCTTGGAGCAGGAACAGGTGTACATCATGGTAATTTTCACCAAAGCAACATGGAGATATGTTCCAATAATATTTTTCTTTTTTCTTGGTAAAATTAGATTATAACATTTAAAAATTAACTCAGAGATTTCCAAATGGGAAGTAAAAGATAGGACTTTTATAGGATTGAGTTTTTGAAAAACTAAAAATAGCAAGAAGTTAACAGTGTGTTTAACATCATACCACAGAAATCACACTGCATGAATCCATATGCTAGCTCTATGCCTTAGTAGTTCTACAACCTAGGACCATTGGCTCATCTTGTGGCCTTCAGTTTCCTCGTCATAAAATAGGGATGATAATAATAGATCGTTGTGAGAATAAACTGAACAAGTACATGTGAAACACTACTAAAAAATAGTACCTATTTAGATAGTGAGCATTATGTGTTTATTAATAGAAGAAATTGTGAAAAGAAAGACTTAGAACCTAGGAAATAAGAATGAAGAAAGAAAGGAAAGAAGGGAGATGGGGAGAGAGAATGGGAGAGTAAAAGGGAGAGAGAGAGAGGAAGGAAGGGGAGGAAAGAAGGGAGGGAGGAAGGGAGGAAAAAGGGAAGGATGAAGGGAAGAAGGAGAGAATATTGTTTTAGGAGGTGTTTCAAGTGATTAATTTTTCATAAGACACACTAAGAAATAATATAATTAAAATCTGTGAATGGAAAATGAATAGGCAGTTATGTAAGTGAATTAAATCCTCATGTATCACAACAAAATAATCAAGTAAATTAGGAAAACAACACATATATGGAGGGAATACTAAGATGACAGTTAAAATAGAAGTCTGAGGAGTGGAACTCAACAGTAAGAAGGTTTTTGTTACTTAATATTTTAAAAAGGTATGTGTCATTTTAGTAACACTGTGTATGTCCATGTCTATGGCTATGACTATGTCCATGTCCGTGTCTATGTCTACGTCTACGTCTATGTCTACGTCCGTGCCTAAGTCTACGTCTACGTCTACGTCCATGTCTATGTCTACGTCCATGTCTATGTCTACGTCTATATCCATGTCTATGTCTACGTCTACATAGACATACACATATATTTTAGATGAACTTGAAAATTACAAGGACTTAAACATGTGAAATCACACCAAAATATGGTTTTCTATATCATTGCATAATAATATAAAAACTAAAAGATCTTTAAATACAGACTTCTGGTTGGATGTCACTAAAACATTATTCCCTAACTTTTTTAAAAAAACAGCTACCTGGAACACATAATCTAAATGTTGAATATTTTAAGTTTGTGTACCAAAGTAATATCACCGTCAGTTTCTACGGATGTAAAAGTTAGTCCCCTGGTTTTCTGGCTGCTCTGGAAGTTGCTATTACAACATAAACTGGTATCAATTTTGTTATCTACTTCTTGTAAGAACATATGGAAGCTATTTGGACAGCTTTTTATACTACAGGGAAAGGTCACTTCATAGCCACACTGCTATTAAAAAGATGACAACTCTTCATCTAAATTTTTAGCATCATTTTTAAATAACACTTTCAAGCATAAGTCATTCTCCCTGACCTGCAAAAAAAAAAAAAAAAAAAAAAAAAAAAAAAAAAAAAGAAGGAAGAGAACAGTGTGACTTGAAGCAAGTTTGCATTCTGATAATTTCTGCACTTGTGAAGTAAAAAGGGGTTGAATTAACTTTCAAAGTTGCTTCTAAATCTCTTTTTTAATGATTTCTCAATATTTCTCAAATATATTTCCTTTCTACTAAAAGTTACATCTTTGCTCAATTGACTTTATAGATGATAGTGGTGCCAATGTATCTAGAAATAACATAGTCTATTAGCTTTGTTCTCTTTTGCTGTAATACAGATGTAAGTTGATATACTTTAAGTTGAAGTGCTTCTGGATCCTTCATATAATCTAGTTAGGGACTGTATGACACAGACAGTCAAAGCATTAGTAGAAAACATATTGCTTCTCAGTTGAACTTTTAAGATCTGCTTTTAAGGAAGACTGAAGAAAGTCTTCCATTTGTGATGGAAAAAGAATGAAAGAGAAAAGGGTAAGTGAAAGCAAAAATAATAATTTAACTTCAAAAACTTGAAAGGAATAACTGAACTTATGCTATTGTTAGAGGCCTACATTACCTGTAATTTTTGAAACACAGGAAATATTGGTGTGGATTTATTCATATGACCCAGTAGCATGCAGGAAATACTTTCTCTGAAACAAATTCTGCTCTTTTACATCTTTAAATCTTCATTACATCTTCTCTATAAATAACTTTAAATTTTTAATGATTTTTCTTCCTGGAATTTTGGAAGCTTGATATTTTAAAATTTTAAAGCCAATTTTGTCACTATTGTAAAAGAAACATGAAGCAAGATCTTGGTAGTTACAGTACTAGAATTTTAATGAAAGTAAAATCACTGAAGTGATTTAAGGAAACAATACATGACATAATAAACCTTCAAACAAACCACTGATCACTAGATCAGATTCTCCTACTATTAATTATATGGCTAACACAAAATCATAACTTGATTAAAAAATAAAATATTTTATTCATGTAATTACTCTCTGAGCAAATAAATTAATTCTTCGTGTAATTACCTTTCACCTTCTTTTAGTAATATTTTTCCCTAGAATTGGCCACAAGGCATCCAGCTTTCTTACAAAGAATATATGTAGTCAAAAGTAATGACTCTAAAATAATTTCCCCAATTTAAGAGACCCAACTACCTAGATATTTTTCATGTGCATACATATCTGCAATATACTATTTTTATATGTATGCTTTTTATTTCTATTTAAATGTATAAGGACGCAAAATAAAAATGATTTGAGGTTGAAGCCAGACTTACGAATCTGCGCTAAATTTTTTATTACCAATAATATTGTTGTTAATGAAGATTAATAAAGTGCATATTGTTATCTTCAAAGTAGTTGCTCAGATTACAAGATATAAGCATGAAAAATTGATCAAACAATATAAGCACAAACCATTCTTTGCAATGAACTAATAGAAAGAAAGGGAAAAGAAAACATATATATATACACAAGATAGCTAAGATAATTATACTACTAATTTCTTTTAGCTCATTGTGCTTATATTTGATAAATTTTTCATGACTATATCTTGTAATCTAAGCAACTACTTTGAAGATAACAATACAGACTATATTAACCATTTTTAATCTCCTATTATCTTGTTTTGAAATTCTGTATTATTGTTTGTATTATTTTCTCTCTCTAAAAAAAATAGTTGTAAGGGAAAATGTAGTTGGAACATTGATTAGTTTAAATACTTAAGCACCTGTGTTTTAAATTTTTAAGAACAATTCCACACCCTTAGGGATGCAGGGGAAGAAGCCATGTCAAATATAACACAACTACATGGGTGACCACAGTTCATTGGTACAACAAGAATAAGAAAGATAAACTAAACGAATCAGATCTTTTCCTGGAAGCTAGAATAATAAGTCTGATGTCAACTCTCATCTCTCAAACTTTTGCTTTTGTAAGGAGTCTCTTTTTGTTTACCACCTTAGACATATAACTCTTATTTTCTTTGTGTCCTCTAAAGAAACACACATAAAAATTTCATTACACAAAAGTATACATTTTGCTTAAGACTTCTTATGAAGAAGACAATAAAGAACATTTATATCACAGAACTCACAGAAAACAATTTAAAAATACTGCAGAAGTGTACTGGATCTTCAAAGCCCCTCTTGTCATGGGTATGGTTTTATTTCTCTCTGACCCTCCTTTACGTTAGATCTATCTGATGACTCATCCTTTACGTTGCTGTCTCTCTCCGAATGTAAAAACAATCAGATTTGCCCTACTTTCTCTTTCCAAAATGCAGACCTACATTTAATTCCAGGTGTAAGTAAACAAATATATCAACATTTGTCTAGGCACACTCATTAGGAAAGTAATCTGGTGCTACTTTTCACTCACAGCATAGTCTTTAAAGTCCTTCTTCTATTGCTTTATAAAAATGCACAGTGAATTTCCCAAGAGAAATTTTAGAAAATAAAACATCCCTCTGCTTACATTGCTCAATAATTATGAAACATTCCCACATTAACAAGTCTGACTCAATAGTACCAGATGGAAAGTCTTAAATTGTTTCTTGCTTTTGTCCAAATGACACAGTGGGGACACAAAAGTGAATGTAGAAAGGCAGCACTGAGGTACACTAGTAAAAATAGAACAATGACATAAGGACTGACAATCTTTCTCTTTTATCATTATACCACACTGCTTTAAGTCAAAAACACTGGAATACCACATAGTAGCTGGCTAAGAAGGCTACACTTCAGGTTGGTCTCTGTGCTCAGCTTCAGTCTTAGATGCTTTCTCTACAAAACGCCTGACATGCAAAAGTTAAAGGAGGAGAGGCTCATTTTGGCTCACAGTTCATAGAGGTTTCAGTCCATATTTCGCTTCTTCCAAGGCAGGGAAGCACGGTAGAGGGGCATGGCAGAAGAGTAACAGTTTATGGAAAGTCAGTCAGGAGGCAGAGTGGGATCAGGGAGGAGGAGGTATATATACCCTTCCAGGCCACACCCAGAGTGACCCGCCTCTTCCCACCAGGCTTCACCTCACACCACCACACCCAGCTAAAAGTGGACTAATTCAGTGATAAGAATCACACAGGCATGATCCAATTACCTTGCAAAAGCCCCACCTATGAGCACATAAGGCTTTGAGGGACATTTTAGATATAAATCATAACAGTTTCTTTCCATTCACTAATGGATCTGAATTTTTCCTTTGTAATGTAAGGCTTCTTCTACTCATATTTCTTATTAAAGTCTCTCTTTTCTTGTTTTCTCAGTACTCTCTCTGCACTGCTGTTTTATTTTGTTTCATTTTGTTTGTAGTTTTGGAGTTTGAACCAAGAGGTTCCACACTAAGTATACTCCCAAGCCTATTTTAAATTTTTTTATTTTGAGGCATGGTCTCTAAGTCTAAATTGCCCAGGCTGGAATCAAACTTAAAATCTTCCTGCCTCAGCCTCTCCAGGTGAGAGCCACCATGCCTGGCTTCTTCAGTGTTCTTAAAATAAAAATAAAGATTCTGATTTCCTCAAGAGTTTTATAATAATCATAAAATGAAAGAAAGATGTTCGAGAACAGCAAACAAAGAAACCCTTTGCAAAACCATTAACAAAATCTTATAGCAATTATTTCACACTTCATTAACATTACTGAACTCCTAAGTAGCATGGCTACTTCCTTAATTACTACTGAGCTACTAGCAGTTTAGTCAGTATTTGCTTTTGTATTTTAATTTAAAATATTAACACAGGAGAAAACAGGTCTCGATTGGCTTTAGAGCTGCCCAGGAGATTAGTAAAGCACACGTCTGAGTGTGTCCCAATGGGAATAGGAGGTGTGACCTTAGTACTATATCTGATCCCTTGTCCCTTTCTCTTAGGTGTTGTTCCATGCTCTGCTTCCCAACTACCATGAAGTGAACAACTTTGCTCTACCATGCCCTTACACCGTGATATTTCCACCTTGGAGACAGCCAACCATGGACTTAATCCTCTGAAATCATAAGCTAAATTAAACTGCTTCTCCTTCATGTTGTGGATGTCAAATAATTTACAGCAGAAAGCTGACAAATACAAAGAAAAATGACATTGTAGTACTATTATGAAAATAGTTTTTATCATTTTAGGAACCTTCAATGTCCATGGACCACACTTGATAAATGTGAATCTAGAGGGTCTCTTAAATGTCAAACCTAGATATAAATTTATGGGACATATGCCTGATAGCTTTACAGACAATGAAGTATAACATACAAAGTCAAGATTACATGAAATGTATCATAAGAGAATACAGATTGTAAGGTCATGGCAATTTGCCTGACTAAAATGTTGTTTTAATTGTTGATGTTTCATATTACTAAATTCTACAGTTATGTAAATGTAATAGTACATAATGATATCAGCTTATAGAACATTTAAGTATACAAGGTAAGAAAATTACTTATAATAAATTTCAGGAATATCACAAATAATTTTTACATTTAAAAGAAAAAATTTGTTATATTTTAGGATTTTGCATCTAGTTATAAAAGCTTATATAGTAAATAGCTATTTAGAAAGCTGTACAGGGCCGGTGAGATTGCTCAGTGGCGTAAGCGCCTGCCTGGCAAGCACGAGGGCCTGAGTTCGACTCCCGGAACCCACATACGAAAAAAGTGCCAGTGATATCGCTCAGCGGCACGGGCGCCCACTGGCACGTGAGGTCCTGAGGTCAACCCCAGGTACCCACAAAAAAAAAAAAAAAAAGAAAGCTGTATACATTCTTGCAACTAAAACTAATTCTCTACAGTATGCATATACCTCTTGTGTTGTATATACCTTTTACTTTGATTATATGAATTATAATTTACATCAATTTATATGAATTTTTCTAGATAATAACATAGAAATGAAATTGAGTTATTCACCGTCATTCGTAGCAACTGTTTAAAGCTTTTCACGTGTGCTGTTGAATATTTAATTATCTTCAAAATCCCACCATTATTAATAAACCAACAACACCTGCCCAACTGTGAAATTTTTCTTTAAGAATGTAGAAAGAGGGCCGGTGAGATGGCTCAGCGGCTTAAGCGCCTGCCCGGCAAGCGCGAGGGCCCGAGTTCGACTCCCGGAACCCACATACGAAAAAGGGGCCAGTGATATCGCTCAGCGGCACGGGCGCCTGCTGGCGCGCGAGGTCCTGAGGTCAACCCCCCGGTACCCACAAAAAAAAAAAAAAAAAAGAATGTAGAAAGACACATATTCTATTTCCCAACTCCAAGTATCATTAAATGAATGAATATTTAATGCATTGAAATATGGTTTGAAAAAAAATAAAATTGACTTTACAAGTAAAACTTCCACAAAAGAATTTTACCTGATTCTAAAAATCATCAATTACCTGGATATTCAAACACCAAAACCTAACTTATCTCAATTTTAAGCTAACAGTGAGCATGACTCCTATTTACTCATGGAGTTCACATGGTTACTCTAACTCAGAAAACTATATTCATTCTGTTATCTCCTTACTAAGTTTAATAAGTTTAATATTTAAAAACACTATACTTGGATCCATAAAATATTCTCAGAACCTGGCTTTTATGTTTGCTAAAATTGTGATATTGAAAAAAAAACAATCATTTAACCTTTCCTGAATCTACATTTTCTCACATATAAGGCTTTATAAGCTTGAAGTCAGTTTTATCAGAGACCTGTATGTTAAAAAAAAAAAAATTAAAACAAAATGTAAACCTATGGATATAATTGTCATCATTAGATTCACAATAGTCATTCCTTTAATTATAACATAACATTTGAGCTATAAACTAAGAATCTATTTTGAAATGCATTGTGCATAAAGTCTGTATATGCTATGGGTAATTGACTAGAATAAGGTATGAAAACTCTTGCTCTTGGCCAAATCTATCTGCCTTCTGTTTTTGGAAATGAAGTTTTACTGAAACACAAACACAAACATTTGTTTACATATGGTTTATGACTGCTTTCAAGTTACAGTGTCAGAGTTGAGTAGTTGTAACAGAAACCATATGTCCTTGAAAGCCTAAAATATCAAGGCCAAAATACTATTTAACAAGGTAAGCTGAAATTATTTCTTGCTCCAGTACATTTACATTAATGCTAAAATAATCAGGTCAAGCAGGTAAGACCCAAGAGACTGGCTGATAATATGGGGTAGTATTTCTCAATTTTTTCTAGGCTTCTCCCAATATTAGAATCAAGAGGAATATTTGCCTTTTTTAAAATCAAATATCACACAGTATCACATTTACTAAGCAAAATATGACATCATTAGCATTACTTATAACTTGTTACCAATACAGTTTCTTAAACTCCACATCAAACCTACTGAATCAGAACCTTCACTTTAAAAAGAGTTTCAGTATGCATATAAAATTTTTAGAAACTATTATTTGGAACATATAAATAGAATCAAATGTTACCTGGTGCTGTCAGAAAAAGTAACAGAACATGAGAAATTTAGAGAAAAGTTTTTCTTATGCAGTCACCAAAATTAAATATAGTGCAATACAGAAAAGGAAGCCTGACTGGAGAATGCCGGTTTATTCTTAATCTTAACCAAGATCTCTGTTTGCAGAGAAACACGGGGAAAATGAGTTGCAATGAGAGAAGTTTCTAGAGTTTGCAACACACCTTTGCACAAACTAATGGTCACTGCCACTGGGTTTCTAGAAAGAGAATACAAAGAAGTTTGCATTTGGGTAAGTCTTACTTAGAGAAAAGATACAATTACATATGCACAAAAGTTAAAGATCACTGAGGTGCAAAAAGTAGCTTTGAAATTAATAGATGTCAACATAAAAAACCTCATCTCCTACCCAGTGCAATCTGGAAGTTACTATTGTTTAGAATTGCATCTAACTTCTTAAATTTCTCAAGAAGTTTTATTATTGGAATGATTTTCTTTGCTCAAGGAATTCTGAAATTTTCTTCTCTAATTCTATCTGTTTTGGGGGAACAGTTTTACTTACTATTTTAATGTATTCATATCATTTAAAATTAGGACATGAAATAGTGTAGTATTTTTATGTTATATAGAAACTGTACCCTGACACAGAAATATACTTGCTCAGACATTTTTAAACCTTACTATAGAATAATGACATTTTTAAACTGCAAAATTATTAATTTGTGTCTCACCACTACATATATTCATACAATTAAAATGATTATCTTATTTTTAAATCTTGTTTAGAATAAAATAAAATCTGGTAAGCAAAATTTATATACAATTATTTCCATGAATTAATTATAAAAAAGTTAGAGAATAGAACTTGTTAAATTAACAAATTTTCCTGATTATTTTAACTGATTTTCAATTTAATTAGTGTTAAACTAGATTTCAGTAAATTAAAGCTAGTACCAATTAATACTTTCACTTCTAGCATTGTGAATAAATACTACTTTCATGCCAGAAGCACAAAAAAATGATTTGAGGTTGTATATTTTCAATACTACTTTTACTTCTAATTAAATCCATTTAATTAATGCTGAAAAATCACGCATTAATATAAGAGTTCACTGATTATTTTGTTCTCCCTAGCAAACTGTTTAAATATTTGGAATTTAGCCTTAACTCAAGTAAATTTGGTTGTAACTTTGAGAAGATATATATTTAATGTCAAACAACTGTAGTGTCAAATATATATATATATATATATATATATATATATATATACACATATATATATGATAAAGGAAAAATTTTCTAACCACCATCCTATGCAGACTCCCAGTGAAAAAGATCTGAGTAAGGCAGTGCTACTGTTATATTGTGTGTGTGAATGGGAAAGAGGGGTTACATTGATAGATCACTGTAATAACCCCTCTCAGTGTTCAGGAGTGCCCCTGAAAAAAATGCAAGAATGTGCACTGGAGTCAGTGGTCACCAACTATCATGTGTTAGTTCCTAGGCATCTCTCTAGCCCCAGCGACATAAGATTCCTGAAAACAAAATGAATTTTTCCTTTAGAATGAAGAACATGACTAAATTTAGATCTCATTATTTACTGAAAAGAAGAAACATAAATTTTAGCTTTCCACTTATGGAGTAGATATGACATGATTAAATCTGAATTTAATCTAATGCATCATCAGAGGGAGAAAACTAGATGATGGGAGAAAAGAATTATACATAAGACCAAGATAAAAATTAAACCTATTCTACAAAATTATTTGTGTTAGATGCTTTGGTTTTTCTGTCAAGAAAGAACTATATTGCTCACCTGAAGCTTCTGGGCAAAAGTGAGTACAGTGATGTTCTTGAGAAATGGGATCATACACCAAGACCTATCATGTGACTTAATCTTTATTGTCAGTTTGACTGGTTTGAGACAATTTTTGTGAAGTGATTGGATCATGGAAGAGGTATAGTTTTCAGTGGATTATTCTACTGATGTTCATAGATGAATGTGCTGTTAGGAGGTGGGCCTGGTTGAAGATGGGTCACTGGGGGCATGCTGTTGGAAAATATGTATCTTGCTGTCCCTCTTCCCCTATATTCTTCTTCCTGGCTGCCAGGAAATGAGCAGTTTTGGTCCACCATGATGTTCCTGCCATAGAAGTGCCTGATCATGGACTGAATCCCCTGAAACTATGAGCAAAAATAAACCTTTCCTGCTTTAGATTGTGAATGCAATATATTGGATTCCAGTGATAAAAAAGCTCATCCAAACAGAAAACTGGTACTGAGAAGTGGACCCCTATACTTGACCATGTGAAGATACTTTTGATACTGGTTTGTGGGAAGAGATTGGAAAATTTTGGAGAAGTAGACTATAGAAAGCCTAAAATATGTAAGCAGAGTCTGATGGGAGATTCTTGTTGCAGAGCAAAAAACCAGAATGTTGATAGAAATGTGGTCAGTAAAGGCCAGGGCTATGAGATTTCAGTTAAGAGTGAGGACTTTACTGAGAAGTGAAGTAGAAGCTATATACATTCCTTTCAGGGAAAAAATAGTCCACATTTTGCCTATGTTCTGAAACTGCAGGAGTCTGAGTATATGGGCAGTAGACTAACTGAGGCAGAGGAAGTTTCAAGGGAGCTCAGCTTTCAGGCTGTGGCATGGCACTGCTCTCAGCTTTTGGCCAAACATATAATGAGAATCAGAAGCAAAAAACAGAGCAGAAATATTTAAAATTTTTATATTTTTAAAAGAATATAAAATGGCACCAAAGGAGATCATGGTTGCTGAAGAGATTAGTACCATTAAAAAGACATTAAGTATTTTGAAACTGGATAAGAATGTATTTTGAAACTATTTCAGGAATCAGCACAATTGCATCAATCACAGGCTAAAGTGTACAAAAGTGTAAACCTTTCATTCTAGAAGAAAGTCCTTGGGCCTCCTGCTCCAGAAGGGCTGCCCAGGGAATTTATTGCCTGGGATTCATTTTACCAATACCCAGCCACTTAGACACTTAGAGACCACTTCAGCCATGGTGCCTGGGGACCTGGATACTGCTTAAGCTATTGGCAGACCTTGGTATCATCCCCATGGTGCTGGTTTTTCAGGTATGCAGAATGCAAGAGTTGTGGGGTCAGGGAGATTTCCACTCAGGTTTCAAAAACAGGCCTGGAGGGGACAGTGGGCAGTGTCTGGCAAGGTGTTCCTGAGAGGAAGTGTCAAGCTATGGGAATGAAGTCAAGGATGTTGTGGAGGCCTCAAGACATCAGATATGCCAGGAAGATAGAATGTCTGCCCAGGAAAATTACCAACAAATAAGGAAGACACTTCAAGAGAGAGGCCATGTGGGCTGCAACCAACAGGACTATAGAAGCAGGTGCTGACCATCTGTGGAACTTACATTTTACCACCATGTGCTATGAATGCTGAACATGAAGCTATGGAACTTACTGTTTGCTCTGCTGAGTTTCAGTGTTGTTTTGGTATGATTATTTTCTATCTCTCTGTGATGATTGATTTATCATGTTAATTTGAGTAAATAATGCCCAACCAAATTGGTTCAGCATAGTTCTGGTAGTAGAAGACTCATTCTAGGGAGGGTTATTGTCAGCATGCTATAAAAGGGAGATGGAGAAGGAATGATTGCTGCTGTTCCTTTGGAGAAGCTCCAGTCTTTGCTTTCACATTGGATGTCGCTCCTGTCTTTCAGCACAGACTTTTCAGCCTCCAGCACTGACCCTTCAGCCTTACAGTGGAGACCCTCTGGCTTCCTGAATACAGATGCTACATGAAGATCCAGGCCTTTGACTGGATCCTTCAGATTCACGGTGCATAGACTAAACTTTTGCACTCTTCCACACCCAACTCTGTGGGCAGCCATCATATGCCAATCCATAAATTCTTACATATTTTTATACTTGTATTATATCTGTTTCGCTAGTAAACACTGACTGATACACCCTCTATTTATCCTTTTGGGGATGGAAATATTTACCCTGTGCCACTCTATGCTGGGAATACATGAATTGCTTTTTGAATTTTACAAGAACTCATAGCAAAGTGTCTTGATTCTCAGAGAATAATTGTACTTGGACTTTTGAGCAGTACTGAATCTGCTCAGATTTTGTCACTTTTTCTGGTAAGAGAACTACTGCATTTCCAGTTGTGCCCAGGAGAGTCACATCATATTAGATGGAACTATGAACTTGCTATTGATTTTATTTTAAAATCAAGCAGTTTAAGAAGATATTATTAGGTTTCACATTGACAATAGGTAGACTTGAACCAGTTAATCTTAATTGTCAACATAACTGAATTAAGAGACCCCTGGAAAAGTTATTGGCTCATGGGGTGGCTGAATATGCTACTAGGAGGTGGAGCGCAGTTGAAGGTGGGTCACTGGGAATATGCCTTGGGAGGGTGTACCTCTCTTTTGCACTTTTGCCCTCTGCTTTGCTTCCTGGCTGTAATGAAAGGAATAGTTCTGCTCCCCTATGCCTTTCTACCATGGTATTCCTGCATTGACACCAGCAGAATATGGGCTGAACCCTTAAAAACTGTGAACCAAACAAACAAACAAACAAAAAACTCTTCCTTAAGTTGTGTATGTCTGTTATTTGGTTCCAGTGTCAAAAAGCTGACCAATACATATGTATTAGGGTTTATCGACCAAAATTGGAAATGCGTGTAGTAGTATTAAAGTTGTAATGTGTTATTTTAAGATTGCGAACTTTTAGCATAACTGGTCATCTTTCTCTCACTCAAATTTGACCTAAGCCTTTTTTCTCAGTGGAAGGAGCAATCCTTCAGAAATACAAATGGAAATGATAAAGTTAATTCTGAAATTTCAACATCAAAGAGCCAGGTCTTTTTTTTTTGTGGGTACTGGGGGTCGACCTCAGGACCTCGTGCACCAGCAGGCGCCCGTGCTGCCGAGCGATATCACTGGCCCTTTTTCCGTATGTGGGTTCGGGGAGTCAAACTCAGGCCCTCACGCTTGCCAGGCAGGCGCCTACGCCGCTGAGCCATCTCACTGGCCCAGAAGAGACAGGTCTTAACATGAAGAATAGGGCAGATATAAAAATTTGCTAACCAAGTTTCCCCAGCTCTTAAAATGAAACCATAGAGGGGGTGGGGCCAGGAGAAAAAAATGAAACAATATAGTTACCTAATACAGAACAGGGACAATAATATTTACAGAAACAATAAAAATTGCACATGATTTTGGGCTAGTATTGGCAGAAACCAGGAAATTGTATCTTTGTTCCTAGGCTCCATTAGTTTGAGGCTACTATATGTAGCCAGTTCACATATAGCCAGGCCAAGGGAGTCTCTATATGAGGCATCCAAGAGCTATTCTCAGATTCAGAAAATCTTAGTGAGTGATGGGAGAAATATACAAACATCTGAGCAAATTTTAGAGACTATCCAAAAAAGGAAAATCAAGAGAACTTCAGCATTTTCACAGCTGAAGCAAGGAGACCCTGAAACAGAGGATGCTTCTTAGATGCTGGCATCCAGTCTTTGATTAGTTTGGCAAGGGATCATTTCAGCTGATGTCAGAGTAAAGAGATGAGCACCCTAGAACAGACAGAATTATACAACACAGCAGGAACTGTGGGCATAGAGACTGCCAGAGGACTTCATTCTGTCTACTTTGCACCATGATTTCAAATATGCCTCTAGTGAACTTACACACCCCTGGGGAAAAGGAAAGGAAAAACAATCCTAACATGGATTTACAGATGTTACAGCCAAGGAAAATCTCTTACATAATTAAGTAACAAGATCACTGTTTGCATAAAGTAAGATATAGGTTCAAAACAGAAATTAACACTAGTTACAGAGGGAAAATAAGAGAAGTTACATGTTTACACATCAGATTAAGATAATAAAATTCTTAATTTACTATTTATATGTGGCTTAGCCCTCTGAGTCCTCAGTTGAAGAGACATTCTAAAGCTCCATACTGGGACCTCTTTCATACAGAAAATAATGACAAAAATAGATAAACTGTTAATGAACTAATTTTGTTCACCCAACTTTGCAGGACATTCATATTATTTTTTTCCAAGAGAGACATGTGGAATCTTGGTCAATCCAGATAAGAAAACACTTTATCTCGTTGCCACACACCTGAACTGGCATAGGGCTTTAGGTCATCCTAGCCTTGTTTCTTCACTCCAAAGAAGGACACATTCTCAGATTAGGAAGCTCACTGCCCTGACTACATGCAATATTGTGAGCCAATTCATAAATCTTCCTACTTTCTGCATTTAAAATGCGTATTGTTTTTCATTTTTACTTAATGAAAATCCACCCATTGCCTTATTCCTCATATGATTTTATGTTAATGATTCTTGATATGTTTCTTGGGTTTTGTTTTTCATTCCAGGGGATGAAATCTAAGTCTCTAAACATGCAAGGGAAACACTTATCTATACCCTCAGTCTCTCTGAACTGTTTTTATTAGTGCTTCATAAATATGATCCAGCCTATGACTCCCACCTTACCTATCTGGTGTGGAGCAAGTACATTCCAAAATATTGCAATACAGAAGAAATGCAAGGATAAATTCACACCAAAGACAGAGTGTTCTAATTATTAAGGAGACAATATTTGTTAAGAAGAAAAAATCCATAATCTTTAATCCTCCCCATAAATATATTCAAGAAAATTTAATTTGGTGAGACATACCATGGAGCAGCCATGAAGGATGAAGAGGAAGACAGTGTTCACATTTATGGGTCTGAAGACATAAGAAAATGAGAAGTAGCAATGGATCAAGAAAATAAGGATCTGGACAAAAACAAATTGTTTTAGGGTACAAGAAAAAATACTGTAACAGAAAAGCCTCAAAATAAAATTACAGTGTATCTTAATTATAAAATAAACATTTAAATGAGAATCAAAACATGGCTTCCTTCTTTGGAGCCAGGATGAATGCCTCAGATTTCACCCTTTTCAGCTACTAAGATAGAGGGAAAGGGTAAAGAAAAGCAATTTGCTTCTAAAGAATACAACCCAGAAGTTTCACAAATTACTATCACTTAGTGGTCAGAATGTCATAACATAACCACGTATATATAGCTGCAAGATAAGGTGAAAACAGTTTTAGTTTTTTGCCATGTGCCAAACTAAATCTCTATTATTTTAGAAAAAGGTGAGTATAGACTTTGTGGGACAAATACCAAATTCTCCCTCTCCCCCCTCTCTTCCTCCTCCCCACCTCTCTGTTTTGTACTTACAAGCACACATGTTTGGAAATCAAACTTCCAGTACATGTGGAAATTTTAATGGGATGACCAATGTGCCCTTTTTTGTGAGGGACTTTCTGGCTGAAAGTCATCCTCTCTGGGAGCTCTCTCAATCCTAGACAGACTGTAATATCCAATCAGTATTACTAATGATCCCTTTAAAAACTACATATAATATATTAGAAAAGACTGCCCCAGCCTGTCCCATAAATTTTATAAGTCTTTGGTATTTTTAAGTGTGTTTTGGGCTTTGTAGACTGTAACAATTCTTTTAACTTGGAAATAAAAATTGCTGATGCAATTTATTAAAAGATTTAAAAGGAAGAAAGAAATACCCAGACTAGTCTCTAATAGGACATATTAAGTAGACTTCAGGGAAAACTACTAAAAAATTCATTAAATGTAAATATTCTTGAAGCAAAATTTTTATTTACTTATCAGTTATTTATCTCTGTTTAAACCATATGAGAAAATAAATACTGACTTGGGGTAAAGATATTCATGTCACCATTTTAGTTAATAGTTGTGGAGACCCAAATCCCCATTGTTGATTTGCATCTTCATTTTGACCCTCCTTTGGGTGCAGCTATCCTCTATGAAAAACTCAGTTGAAATAATTGACATTCCAATTGGGAAGTCCTTACAAATTATTATTCATTTATTTTTTGGGAGTAAGATCTCCAAAAATATGTGTAGCTGAGAAGCACCACCTGAGTAACCACCTGAGTATTTATTTAAATACCTTCACATAATGGTAACCACATTATACTGCTGGATTTCTTGAAAATCCATACAAGAAATGTTTGGGAGGATTACTGACTATTCTTATCTGCCACTGTCCTCTTTTGACAACTTACACATGACTTTCCAGCATTTCATCAACCACCCTCATCTCTTTTTCACTCTATACTATTTCCTTGCTTTTCTCATTTAATGGAGAGTTTTAAGCTCTCCCTTACACCTATGTTCTTAATTGCCAAATATTGATCCCTCTTCTAGAACATTTTATAAGATCTAAGCTTATACATATTCTTCTCCAACTTTATAATGAAAATTTACTACTGGACATCCTATGCATATCACAAAATGTAGTGTGTCCACACTGCTTCTCTTCTACTTCCACTTTTGATTGCCATAACTTCACTTTTCATTTATTTTTCTGAATTCCACAATTTTAATAAGATTTTGACTCTCACTTTGATCCCTCATTATTTTGTAATTCTTCCTCCTAATGCAGAACCACTGGCTGAGTTCAGGCCAATGTCATCCACTGTTTTAACTAGTATTTTCACTGAAGAATGGAGAATAGACACCTCAAGTGGTTGTCAAATTTGCAAATTCCTAGGGAAGCTGCCAAAACTCATGAACAACCTTTATATTATGGTGGAGACAAGTAAGCTGCTTGTCAAGGCTGAGGTGAACAACAGAAAGCAGGAATGAACTACCAGGTGCCAAGGCAACAGATTTAAGAAAGCAAGCACAAACAAAAGTAACAATGAACCCTATAACCGCTCACTGTTTAACCTTTAGAAAGCTCCCAAATCCCCTGTGCTCCATTGTGCCCTGTGGAAGGGTACCAGTTGAGGGTCAGGTAGATAACACAGACATGGACATCAAAAATAAAAGGCTTTTGCAGATCTTTTAGTTTCAGGGGCTAGTTCTGGAAGCAGAGGAAAGGACTAAGTAGTGGGAAAGCACTGAGTATGCAGTCAGGCTGAGGAAAAGTATCTTCAAGATTCCCTCATTCCTAAAAAGGAGGTCCTAGCAGAGGCACAGAGGAAAACTCTACTGAAGACTCCCAATACAGATACCTCCAAATGGGGTCACCTGGGTTAGGAACACAGAAATGTGTCAAATCATGGTAGCCTGAGGGTCTTAAATCCTTAAGCACAACTCTCCTCAGAGATTGCAATGCCCTGACTGTGCACCATGTCAGTTGTGGGAAGCAGCTCTCCCTTCTGAATCCTTTGCCATCGCTTCTGTCCCAGCATGAAAAGTCACACATATGTGCTTGGCTAGGAGTTGACCTTCTCCTTGCCTTCTCACCAGTGTATGATTTCAATGTAGGTGACTGTGGTTACAATTTGAGAAATACTGGACTAAACACTGAAACAGATTTTTAACTGGTTTTCTGGATTTCCAATTTATGATTTATTTATTCAAACCCTGTTTCATACTTTGTCAGAGTGAAGCAATTTTAAAAGTATGGTTCCAAACATGCCCCTTATTAATGTAAAACTTTTCATAAGTGATCATCACTTATATGAAAGAGTAAAGTGTGACTTAAAAGGCCCTTTGAGTTGTCACTTGCAGAGTACTTTCACCTCTCCATTATCTGTCCTGTCCCTTCAACATGTTATAATTCTAAATGATTGGTTTGAAGGAAAGAGCATATATATATGATATATATATATAAAGATCATATATATGTATATATATGAAATGAGTATCAAGAAAAGTGTGCAAAAATTCAGTATTATCCAATGTTTTTATGACATTCTATTGAAATCATTGTTCATTGTTCCCAGCATACACACAAAAAAGATAAATGTCTGCAGCGATAGATATGCTGGTTCCTTTGATCTGATGGTTACATATTATATACATGTATTAGAATGTCACACCATATCCCATTTTTATGGTTTGTGTCTAGCTGTCCTCACAAGCCTCATCAGTCACAGGCCATAGACCTTTTCAGAGGAGGCTGAATCTGGAGTGTGTAATGCTGGAATTAAGGGTGTGTGATTACTATATCAGTCCACTGATTGGTTTGGCATTGCCCTAATCCCAATAGCCTAGATAGAGATCAAAGGGGCAAAAAAAAGACTGCTAAGGCCCCTTGCTTGCTTTGCTACCTTCTACCCACCATGAACTATTTCTCTTCCGCAATACTTTTCTGCCATGACACCCAGCCTTGGAGTCAGCTGACTATGGACTGACAAACCGTGAGGCAAATAAACTTTTGCACCCTTTACTTTGAGGGTCAGGTATTTTGTCTCACTGATGAGAAAAGTTAACTAACAAAGAGTTTGGTACCTGAGAAGTGGGGTTGTTGCTATGACTATACTTGACCATGTGGTTTAGGAGCCTTTGGAACTGGCTTGTGGAAAGAGGAAGAGAGGAAAGGTTTAGAGATGCCAGCTGAAAAAGTAGAACCAGAATGCCTTAGGCTGCACTTGATGGGAGATTCTGGTCAGACCTCAAAGGCCAGGAGACTGATAAAAATCCTGATAGTAAAGACCAGGCTTGGGAGGTTTCTGCTGGGAGTAAGGACTCCATTGGTTTTTGGATGCTAGACAATTTGCATTATGGCTTGGCAGAAAGATTGTCTGTATTTTGCTCATGTCCAGAGACTTTACCTGACACTGAAATTAAGGGTGGCAGACTAATTAATCTTGTAGAAGAAATTTCAAAGCCCTCTAATACTGAGGAGGTGGGATGGCTACTGTTGGGGGCTTTTAGCCAGATTTATGTTGGGAATCAAGAGCAAAAACCCAGCAGAATGATTTAAAATGCTTTGAGTTTGCTCAGAAAGGAAGCTCCAATAATGTTGCAGCCTGCAAAGATGGAAGAGAAACTGGTCATTGAAAAGACTATCAGGAAAAAGCCAAGTATTTCAGAAGAAGACAACAGAAAAGATAGTCTCAGGACATAACAAGAATAAGCAGGACTCCAGCTTTTACAACCTCAGAATTGCAAAGGTGAAAAATATTACTTTGAAAAGACAGCCCACAGCACCACATTCCAGAATGGTGAAACCCTACAGAATTTGTTCCTTGGGATTAGGTTCAGAGTGCTCAGCAATTCAGTCACTTGATCTCTACAGCCAAGAGAGAAGGAAGCCTGACTACTGATCTAGCTGGCAGCAGAGCCTGGTATCATCCACGTGGTGCTGGTTTTAGGTGCATGCAGAATGCAAGAATTGCAGGGTCAGGAAGGCTTCCAGCCAGATTTTAGAAGAAAGCCTGGGAGGCCAGGCAGTGTGCCCTTCCAAGGGCAGTGTGTGAAGCTGTGAGTGTGAAGCTGAAGGTGCAGTGGAAACCCAAAAAATTTGGAGAAGTCAGGACATGGATCATCTGAGAAAAACTGCAAGGAGGGAGCAGAGGTGGCCCAAGAGAGAAGCTTTGGGAGCTCTAACCATCTTCAGTGCCATAGAGGAGGAAGCCACCCAAGCCCTTTGGAGTTCACATCTTGCCACAGATTGCCTCAGATGATGGAAAATGGAACTACAGGACTTGATGTTTGCCCTGCTGGATTTTGGACTTGCTTTGGTCCTGTTCCTTTCTATCCTTCTATTTTTACCTTTTGGAATGGTAATGCTTATCTTGTGCCATTGTATGTTAACTTTCTTTTCATTTGCATAGGGGTTTGCAGCTAAGAGTTTGTCTTAAATCTCAGAGGAGACCTTGGACTTGGACTTTTCAGTAATGCTGAAACTGTTAGGACTTTGCCAAATCATAGAGATGAACTAAATGTCTTTTGCAAAAAGGGATATACATGAGTCTTTAGGGGAGCAGGGACAGAAATATATGTTTTGTGTCTAGATGTCCCTCCAAAGCCTCATGCAGTCATAGGTGGGGCTTTTTCACAGGTGGCTAAATCTAGAGTGTGTGATGCTGGGATTCAGGATGTGTGAATACTAAATCAGCCCACTGATTGTTTTGGTACCACCCTAATCCCGATGGCCTAGAGTATAAAAGGTAGAAAAAGGCTGCTAAATCCTTTTATTTGCTTTGCTACATTCTACCCACCATGAACAACAGTTTGTCCTCTGCACTGCCTGTCTGCCATGCCACCCTGCCTTGGAGCCAGCTGATTATGGATTGAACCCTCTACAGACTGTAAACTAAATAAACCCTTTAACTATGGGTGTCAGGTATTTTATCTCAGCAACAGGAGAAAGGTAATTAAGACACCCATAATATAGCCAATTATTATTTGTCAATTAACAATAAAAATATGTTTAAAAAAATACCACTCAGTGAAAATATACCTGGTTGTTTAAAAGTTAATGCAATGCTTTCTTCACTAAGTTCAGTAATGTCAATATACTTATGGATCCTAAGTAGCTTTTTAATGACATTTTATTAGCTAATAAGACATATATAGCCAATAGTGCTTTATGTTTCCACCTGGCTGTCAGAAACCCAATAATTAAATTTTCAGTTTAATTCAGCAGAATTGTACTAAAAACAGTTACCCACACATACTCAGAGACAAATTTCTCTCCAGTTGTTTGGTTGAATCTTTTTAAGAAAACAAACTAATATTCCTTCATTTAAATTACCTAACACTCCACATTGTTTTGAAAACATATATTTTTGCATGAGAGTAATGTAGCAAATTGGGATTTTGAATTATATGGGATACTATATATGCTTTACAACAATAGCAGACATATTGGTCTTTAACATATCTTGATGATATATGACTTTTGGTTTTAAATCCTAAGTTAGAGTGCTCAAAGTCCTCCTAATTTAAATTCAAAATGAATTCAGATATAAAATTCTAGGATATAAAAACCAATACTAAAGTTCTAAATTTACTAGGGTGTAACATCATATATTAAATATTTACATACCTCTGTGTTATCATCAGAATGTTAAAATTAAGATTAAAAAATTCTTATTACACCAGCTGATACCTTCTCTTCTGTCATGGAAAACTAGGAGTGTAGGTGTATATAGAGCTCCACAGCTCACAACAGGTTATATTCTGTCAAATGTATCATAAGCTGAAAATACTATAAGCCATAAATGCATTTAGTACGCTTAACCTACTAAGCATCATAGTTTAGAAACACCGCACACTGTAAGGTATTAGATGATAACCCTTGTGAGATAGTAGTTGGTTGAGCTACTGTTCACTACCAGTGTCTAGCATTGTTCCCTGTATAGCTAGCCAGGGAAAAGATCAGAATTTAAAATCTGAAGTATAGTTTCTATTGAATCCATATCATTTTCATAACATCAAAAATTTTTAAGTTGAACCATTGTAAAATGGACACCATCTGTATGTGTATGTGTGTTTCTGTGTATGTGTGTGTAAAAGTAATTTTTTTCATTTTTATAGTTACTTTTTCTTCCTAATTTTATCTAGCTAATTTTTCACTCAGTCTTATAATTATACAACATGACAAGATTTTCCATATTACAGGCTTGTAATAGAACTGCCATATATATTTAGAACTTCATAATTTTACACAAACATGTTCTTTAAAGCTTAGCATAGAAAGGAAATATCTGGTTTTGTTTCATCTCCCAAACCCAAACCATATAAAAATCCTACTGGATCCCATCAGAACAGAGTCAGCGGGGTTGGAGTGTAGATTAGTGGTAAACAGAAGATTAGCAGGCAGAAGGCCTTGGGTTTGGTTTGATCCCCAGAAACACACACACACACACAAACACACACACACGCCCATGCATGCACAAAAGAATAGTCAGAATCTGACCTTGGCTGAACCACTTACCACTCCTGTTATCATCCTGGCCCAATCCACCCATGACTTTCTCCTAGATTATTGTAACAGCCTATGAAGGTCTGCCTTTGCCCAAACCCCATTCTACACTTAATTCTTAATTCTTATCACAGAAAACCTTTTATAGTAGAAGTGAGAACATGCCACTTTCCTGGTCAAAATCCTTCAACTGTTCCTCACATTACTTTAAAAGAAAAAGAAAAAAAAGTTCTTGCGAGTATCCTAAAAAGCCCAAAACATTATGGCCCTGGCCAATTACTTCTGCAGTCTTTACTCCTGGGGCTCTAACCCTTGCTCACTCTCCTCAAGCACAGTGGCCTCCCGCGTGTTCTCTGAACTATGGAACATGAGCACTACAGATGGAGCTTCTCTCCTAGCCTAAACTCACTGTTTTGTCTGCGTCGTCTTGCTGGAAAAACCTGCACAGATCACTCTCACTTCCTTGGTGTCTATATTCATATGCCACTGGAGGCATTACCACACCACTTTATTTAAAATATCACAACCCCTTCGTCTTTAAAACTTTCTCATTGCTTTGCTTTATTTGTATTTTTGCACCTATCACTGCCCCCAGCACACACCCTTACACTCACCTATGCATGATACATTAGGATGTATATATATTTACATGTGGTATGACAGAAAACTATGATGAATGTCTAAATTTAAAAAAATATTACCATAAAATACATACTGCATTAATCTGCCTCAAAATACTCCCCCCACTCTGCATGTGCTTACCCCATTGTTCTTGCCTCTTTCTGATGCAGTTCTAGGAGTCATTTTTGTGTGTGCCCTGGCTGTTGTATGCCCTAAATCTATTCAAAATGTTCAACTTTCATGGTTATTTTGACTTTGGGGAACAACCAGAAGTCATACAGTGCAGACCAGATGCTTAAAGTGGATGAGAACACACGATGTTTTCTTTTCCTGTCTTTCCTTTGGATGGCGCTTGGCAGAAATACTCACCAAATAATTTTTTAATTAGCACATGCTTGCAGTACATGCTATTACATTCACCCTAGGGATTAGGCACATGTACTTAATGTATCTTGATTATTTTTATTCCCCTTCTTTTCCTCATCCATCTTTCTCCTTCTGTCTCTAGGCCCCCTTTTCCCCTTCTCAGTATTGTTGTTATGTTTTTAGTTCATGTTTGCAACATATGATTACATTCTTTGTGGGTATTTGGAACATGTATATGACACATTTTAAATATTTTTGTGTCCCCTTCCCCTCCCCACTTTTTCCTACCCTTGGTGTCTTGGTCCTCTTCCCATAGGCAAAGATTTATCTCCTAGTTTTCTTTTATCAATCTTTTATTTTGTTCTTGAATTTTACTTTTGATTACTAAAATGAGAGAAAACACAATATTTAAGTTTGTGTGTCTGATTTGTTTCACTTAACATTATATTTTCAAGGAGCATCCATTTTCTTACAAGTGTCTTGAATTTACCCTTCTTTACAGCCAAGCAGTATTCCATTATGTATAGATATCTCATTTTCTTTTATCCATCTGTGTGCTGATGGGCATATAAGCTGCTTCCAAGATTTAACTCTTATGAATGGTGCTGGTATAAACATTGCTATGCATGCATTCCTGTAATATGACTTTTTAGCTCTTTTGGAAGATATCTAGAAAGAGAATAGCTGGGTCAAATGAATTTTATTATTTTTTTAGTTTTTTGAGAACTATCCACACAATTTTTTTCCACACATTATTTCCATAATGATTGTACTAGTTTACATTCTAACCAACAATATAGAAGGGTTCCCTTGTCATGCAGCCATGTCATATTTTGTTATTATTTGATTTCTTACTGATTACCATTCTTGCCAGTGTAAGAATTTTAGTGTGGCTTTAATTTCCATTTCTCTGATGGTCAGAGACGTTGAACATTTTTCATATACTTTTAAGACATTTGTACGTCTTATTCTGAGATGTGTTTATTCATTTCATGTGCTTATTATTATAGGGTCTGTTATTTGGGGGGATTCTATTTTTTTTAGTTTTTTATATATTCTAGATATTAGTCTTCCAAGGAATAGCTGTAAATATTTTTTCAATTCTGTAAGTTGTTTCCTCACTCTACTGATTGTTTCTTTGCTGTGCAGAAGCTTTTTAATTTGATATAATCCCATTTGCTGATTCTTGCCATTATTTCTTGTGCAACTGGAGTTCTGTTCAGGAAGTCTTTGCCTACACCTATGACTTAAGAGTATTACCTATTTTATTTTCCAATAGGTTAAATGTTTCTGTTATAGTATTTAGATCTTTAATCCATTTTGATTTCAGTTTAGTACATGATGACAGATATGGGTCCAGCTTTAATATTCCATGTACGGATAGCCAATTTTCCCAGCACCATTTGCTAAACATGCTCTCTTTCTTCCAACATATGTTTTTAGCCCCTTTGTCAAAATCAAATACCTGAGTCTGTCTGAGGTTGTTTCTGCATCCTCTATCCTGTTCCATTGATCTACATGTCTGTTTTTCTGCCAATACCATGCCATTTTTATCACTATTGGTGACTGAAGGATCTAACTGATACATCTAAATTGAGACCTGTATCCATTTCTCCCCTATTGCAAGTCCTTTCTAGTTGAGTGTGGGGTTACTTATATTAAGACACAGTTTGAAAAACACTGATAAAGATTACTGATAATTTCTGATGGTAGCAACTTTTGCCATTGGAAAGATATAAGAGATTTTAAGATAATTGAAACTTTTAGGAATACCTAAAATTGCACTTTCACAAATTCAACTCTTTATTGGATTAATTTTGATCTTTCTTTTTACTATTCTGATTATTTTTGCTCTCGTACAAAGATTTCAGACATCAATGAAAAGAAACTAATGATCTCTGAATGATATCCCAGAAAATTGCTTGTAGAATTTATGTTAAAACTCCTTGAAGGTCATTCTAGGTTGCTGGAATGTTGCTATCATTCTACACTGTCTACCCTACAGTCTTAATTGATGAAGGAGAGGAATACAGCAGATTTATATCTGTTTTATCCCAAGTACTCATAAGATTTTTGCTAACCTTATGATGTAATTTCTTATTGCTTTAATTATTCATTTATCAGCAAATATTTATTAAGTGGCTACTATATGCCAGATACTATTCTCTGCAGTAGAATCTAAGGAATAAAACATACAAAAATTCTTATACCATAGAACTTATAATTTAGAAGTGAGAGATTTCCAATAAATATATATTAATAATTTCTTGGGCTGGTGATATAGCTCAGTGGTATAAGTGCCTGCCTGGCAAGCATGAGGTCCTAAGTTCGACTCCCGGTACCCAGATATACAAAAATAATAATAATAATCATAATAATTTCTTCTATATAAGGGGAGATCACAATATGCTGTGAAGGTTTAAATTTTTAAAAATTACACTAAAGACACATTGCCATTAAGTTTGTTCAAAATACTTCCCTGTATGTCATACACACTTATCCCATCATTCTTGCCATTTTCTGAAACAGTTCTGGTAGTTCTCTTTCATGAGCGTCTTTATGAAGTGTGATCAAAATATGGTGAGTGAAATCCTGGGCAACAAAAACAAAGCTGGAGGTGTCACAATACCTGACTGCAAGTTTTACTACAAAGCTGCAGTGATAAAAATGGCATGGTATTGGCACAAAAACAGACATGTAGATCAGTGGAACAGAATAGAGGATGCAGAAACAACACCAGACAGACCCCCAACAAGCCCAGACAGACTCAAAGGTGCTTCCTATTTTGCCTCACTTCAAGACAAAACCTTGGGCATGCACTGAGCCCTTATATGAAGGGTAGCTCTAGGAACAGCTTACAATTTAATGGGTTTAACATTAAGCATAGAGTATAAGATTTCAATATGTAAACTTAATCTTCATTTCTAAAAATAATACATTACAGCAAATTTGATGTTTTTATAAACAATGTTCTACTGCCACTATGGAGGCTGCATTACTGGTTGATAGTTAACATAAGGAAATTAATGAATGATGAAATTATAATTTTTCAGCATAATACAGTTAATATTGTTTCCAACACACTATCATTTTCAAACCACTTTTCTAAGTGAATTGGCTGGCTACTATTCAATGTTAAATTATGTTTCTGCATAAATATTATGACTAGTATATTTTAATTTAATTCTTATTTATAGTTGAGTCTGCATTTATATGTAAGCAAGCTGCCACCAAACTCTAACGAAATTCAGGTAAACAGGACCATGGCACAAATACAGAACTTATTAGAATAAAATAAAGTCTAAAATTATAGTTTTTAATTGCATCTGAAAACATTTTGGACAGAATTATTTTATGAACCATTAGTTGATTAATTTGTTAATAAAATTTATTTTAAGACAAAAATATGAGAGAGAAAATTCTTAATTCAAAATTAGAGAAGAAAAATTTTCATTTAGAAAACCAAATGAAGGTAGAGATTTTCCAAGTAGTGTACAAGTATGTGGCTCAGTGTAGTCATAAAATGAACATTAGTTTCTTAAATACTGAAAGACAGTTGAGAACATTTTGTTGCACTCTATAATATGTTAAGAAACCGTAGGAAATTATGGATACATGTTAAAAACTTTTAAGCAAACTGACCTACATAAGACAAATTCTCATATTAGAAGTTCTGTGTCCATCTCCCTACTCAAACCTCTTTGCAAATATGATTATATCATTTTCTAAGTCTCAGAAAGAGTGAAAAGTGCACAACTCCTTCTGGTTTTTGACTACTGGCCTCACAAACTGGCAATGTAAAGATAAGACGGAGAAATACAGAGCCAGGGATGGTTTTGATTTATTAGGTAAGCAAGGTCTGAACTGAATGTAATTTTAATATTATACTTTGTGGCTAGTTCAGAGATTTTAAAGTTATCCAATATTAGAAGTGGATGCAATCTTTGGGTTATAAATTTGAATGGAAAGCATGATAAAACTATTGTCATTTTCCTCAGCATATAGTGTGCATTCACATAAGTACAAAATTTCAGATTATTCAGAGGCTTCAGGGAACAGTCACAGATTTGAAATCATATCTTTACAACAACCTATATTACCAAAATGGACAATATGTTCCATGAGTTGATTGTGGTAGCACATATTTTAAGCCTGTATTGAAACATACACTTATTACATAAGAAAATAAAGACAGAGAAAAAAAGACAAAATATAATATAGAAAAATCTTACAGTCTCATTGTAAGGGAGACATGATTAAACAATAGTAACATGTTAATAGATAATAACAATAAAATGAATATCCATTTAGGCAGAAAACTATGAGAACAGACCTTAAGACTAGATTCCATTTACAACTGTAAGACTAGCTTCCATTTACCACTTATATGACCTTTCCAAATGGGGCCAGGGTAGATTTCACATAAAAAGTGATTTCTAGATTGAGATTTGAGGGATAAAAATCAGTTTTGTCAGGTAAATGACAAAGGCACCTCATAAGGACAGGAAACAGCAAGTGACACAGTGTAGAATGAAACGGCAAGTAATTCCAGTAATTCCATGTGAACCAATAACTACGATGGAAAATGATGGACTGAAGCATTAAGGAGTAAAGACCAGGTCACAGGTCTCTTCAGCTGACATGAAGTTTGACCTGTCTCCCATTGCTAACTGCATGCCTTTGGAAGATTTAACATGCCAAATAAGAGTTTCTCTCCAGAAAATTTATCCTGGAAGATTGTGTGAAAGGGGCATAAAAAACAGTGCCAGGACTGGGAAAAGGTTATGAATTTGTGGTCCAAAATGTCCAAAGAATTTGTGGATTAAAGCCAGTTCATGCACTCATCAGCATGTAATAATGTAGATGAAAAAAATCCTTACAGGATTAAAACATATTTACCAAAAGAAGTAGCAATACTTGGTGTAGATCAACAAAATTAAGGAAATTACCCAATGCCACATACATAGCAGAAATGTAGTATCTAGAATTACATTTCCTGACTCCCAGCCCACTTCTCTCTCTACTACTCTATGCTATTTCTTATTGTTTAATTGAGGTAAAGATTTCAAATTAGGGATTGAAAATTACCTATTAATGTTGATGACTTCTCAAAACCTCCCGTTTTTCTTTTAAATGAGTAAATTTAGGCAAAACACATTATTGGTTTTAACAGAAGTTTCATTGTAATTAAACTCAATCACTTTCCCTCTCCCTTACAAATAAACACAGTTCATTGTGTCGTGATTAAATCTTGAGCTACTATACAAATAAGCAAAGGCAAATGAACTGATTTGCTAAAAGGAAGTGTGTGGGGGGGGTGTTATAATTTTGCCAATTAAGTTATTTTAAGAATAATAGGTTATGTGTTTTAAAAAACACAGGTTATTATTTCCTGGTTTCATCATAGGTCAACATAACTTCCTTGTAGCATTATATTGGTAATAGATTTCATTGAGTGTTCTTTGCATGTCAAATACCCATTTTGATTTGATATCCAAAGGACTGGAAAAAGGCATTTTATTACCTTGACATGAAAGTCAAAGAACTAGGAGAATATAAAGTCTGCTGTTGATTTTTCTTCTGTATTTTCTTAAGATCATACACATATTTTATTTACTAAGTTAGAATAATTGATCTTACTCTGTATAATAAAGTGGCAGGTCTATTCTTCATAAGTGATAGCAAGCGAATCACTGAACTCAATTATTCTGTTAATGAGAGCTGAAAATGTTTCTCAATTTAAATAGAAATTTGTTACTTTCAAAATCTGTGTTATAAAGAAATTAGAAACAAACATAAAATCAGATAACACTGATAAGGAAGGAATGCTAAACTCTTGAGTTGTGTTAAATGATGTATTTGTTTTCCTTCTTTCCAAAACAAATATTACAAAATATTTTATTGAAATAAGTTTTATAAGCTTCTTTGTGCTGGAGCTGTGCTAGAGACTAGAGACAATTAACCAGCACTATGCACGTCCTCAAAGAACTCACTCTTTAAGAAAATATAGTCCAGGCAACAAATGATTACAATGGAGTATCAAAAGTCACAAATATAAGTATTTTGCAATATCTCTTTCTAATGCTTTAAATGATAGTATGGAAATAAAATACAAATAGACAAGAATCTATGCAACAATGGGCAATAATTTCTACTCTCTGTAAGAGCCAGGAGCAGGATTTAATTATATTGCCATGTTTTCTAAACTCAAGTCTTTTGAAACTCACTATTTGTCTCTTAGAATTGTCAACTTTTGAAAGGAGAATAAATCAATCTTTACCAGATAATAAAGGTACCAATGATTAAGGATGATGAACTGTACAGTTTTAGTTGCACTGTGTGAATAATTGTTTCTTGCTTATTGGAACACAGCTGTAACCCTTTCTCATAAAACTGGCTAAATGCATAACCTATTAGTTTTCTCAGTACCATTGAATTATTATCTTCCTGAAAGTTATGAATGGATAGTTATTAAGTAACTACCCTTCCCAAACATATTCTTTGTGGATTGATCAAACTATCTAGAATGGCAGTGGACAAACATTTTTTTTCCTTAAATATCTGTATCCCCAGAAAGTACCATTAAAACATAAATATTAACTTTGTGAAAGATGCCATATTTATTGCCTATTCTATGTTATTAGTTATTAATCACTTTGGAAGCAAAAGGACATGCAATTTAGTTTGATATGTGAGGAAACAGAGTTCCAAAGTATTACATCAGTCCATTGGAGAACACTGGATCTGGACTCCAACACTTCTGGCAGTACCACTTAAAAAGGATTCCATTTGATGCTCTTACTTATTAGTTGAAAAGTGATTTTTTTTAAAGGAATTATATTAAGATTTAGAAAATGTAGTTTCAGTTTTGTGTTCTGCAACTAACTAGCCAACTGGTCCAGAGTTGACTTGGTGGCATTTTCTTAGTAAATAAATAAGAAAATAGCACCCAGAACTTTTCAAGGCATTTTCAACATGAGTTTCAAATAACATGAGCATTATCACTAAGAGCCAGCAGAGCAAAGAGCTCTTGAAAATGGAGAAATTAAAATGGGAATAGCTGCAATGACGAAGTTCTATAACAAGGTTGCCCTATGGCCAGATCTTCATTCTAACTGATTATTATTTTTATTGCCATGCAAAATTGATTTTTTTCATTTTTTACAGTAGATGATTGTTTTTAAATGCCATGTTAAAATAAGTGTTTCATTAAGTAAAATTAATGTGGCCAGCTCATTTTTATTCTAATTACAAAAGCTTCTGCTGTCCTATTTACATTTAATTGAACTTTATACTCATATCTATAACTATAGATTTATTATTGATTTTTTTATCTTAAACTATATTTTTACAGGTAATCCTATTACATCACTTAAATCCCAGACCAGAGGAGAAAAACTGAAATCATGCTTTTTTTTTTTTTTTTTTTTTTTTGCTTTAAAGTAAAACATTATGGAAGTTTTAAGGTTATCACCAACTCTCAGAACTGGTCTGTCTTCATTTTGTAAAACTTCCTTTTACATTCAGTTTAATGCATTTAGGAGTAAATTATTCAGGAAGTTGATAAAGATTCATTACTTAACTACAGAGAAGCCTAAAAGAGCACTTAGCAGCAGCTGTGTAGATTCACTGCTCATTTACTTCATATATAGGGCATAATGGATTTCTAGCAATTTGGGTAATGTAACATTATCTAGGTTGATTGTAGATATTACAGCAAGATATTATGCTTTTTAAGAGTGTTGTAAATGAAACAACTATGTGATGGGTAAGGAAAGAGTCTCAATCTAGGAGTAAAATTTTCTTTAGAAGACCTCAAATTTTAGGAGGAATAAGAATAGTTTGGAAACAACTTCCTCAAGCAAGAAGACTATAGGGGACGACAGACAGGATACAATGACACATTTTGCAAATGAAATATGCCACTTTCACCTCCACAAATGGTAAATATGGAAGCAACCAGATGTTGCGCATACCAAATTGACAGCCTGTGTTGATTTTGACTCAGAATTAGCTATTTTGTTGAGCAAGGTGGTGAATGCGGGGGAAATGTTTACTTAAAGAGTGGAAGATTTTCATGTTGTCCAGATTGGGGGATAACTATTACAGAGGTGAAAATCATGTGTCTACATTTAATATAACAATATAAGATATTTTATGATCTATGATGAATTTGGATTTAAGACTTAACAGTCCAAAATTACTACAATATAGCATCTTGATTTGGATTAACACTTAATAGAATAAATCAGTAACTGTAGGTTTATCTCTTGAATATTTTAGAAATGAAGCTCTACTGGGTTCTAATGTTTTTATGCCAATAACCACTGATAGTTACTGAGTATTTGCTGAGTGCTAAGTCTCATAACACTGTGAGGTAAGTACTATCTTTATGGATAAGGACACTAAGACAGAGATTAAAGAAATTGACTACATGTACTGCTAGTAAGTGGCAAATTTGAAAATAGAACTCAGGTGGATTTACTCCAGACTACAGCATATCACTTCTTCCAATCAATCCTGTGACTCAATGTGACAGTCATTCAATAAGCACTTCCGGATTGAAGCATCATAACTGTCGATGCAGAGGAACAGGGACTGGGATAATGTTCCTAGCTCATGCTCTCAAAATGTTCTTGACCACAGAAGAGAAACACCTTACAATTGTCTTACTGTAGAAAATGCTGCTGCTAGTCTGGTCCATACCAGCTCAGCTCTGCTCCAAGATAACCTTCAACTGCTAAACACATTTACATTTGTGACAGCTCTCTAAGACACAGAAACCCTGGTGTTGCTGCCACAAGACTCCAAATATTAATGTCACAAGAGGCAGAAAGCATCTTCTGCTGTCTCCTAAGCCAAATAATTTGGACTTCTGATACTCATTTTTTCTTGATTGCATTTTTCTCAAGCGTCATTTAATTCATTGAGCATTGTGACATTGCTGAAATGAAACATTTTCCATAAGATAACTTAAAATTTGAAAAGGATGCACTGGGAAGAAACTAAGTAAAGCTGTGGAGATTTTGCCCTACTTAAATATGTCTTATAGTGTGGAAGAGAGGTAAAATCAATAGAATCCCCACTGGAATAAATATAGAGCTAGCCTGTCATATATCCATGGCTGCTGACAGAAGACCTGAGCCTTCTGAATCAGAGACAAAGGACTTTATTAAGCAGAGCAAAAGCAACAGCAGGCAAATCAGCATGTTTCTGATGGTTCTCCTTACTCAAAGTCCATGGGGTGATGTGATGGACCTAGAGGGACAGATATGCAAAGAGAAGTTTGCATCATACCTGCAGGTCTTTGATTATAAGAAAACTGTCACTTTTATACCATGCAGTGAGTATGTCTGTTCTTTGTCCAAAGATAGACTGAGTACTTTGGAAGACTATGAGATTCATTCCTGTTGAGCATTACCTCACTTTTCAAATTGCTGACTGCGTAAATAATCCAGATAATGACCAGGATCTGGGAGTTCTGATATACTTAGTAAGACAGGAAGAAGCACAAGGGGCCCATAACAGACTGCTTCCCAGAAACAATCAGGGTACACTATAATGGGCTTTTGTCCACTGTAAGCCTCAATGTCTACTCTAGTTTTGATGTGGTTTGTCCCCCAAGGGATTTTGCGCAGATGCCTTGGTCCCAGAAGTGGAACGTGGAGTCATGGTAGAATATTTAGGAAGTGGGCACCAGTAGGAAGTTCTTACTTCACTGGAGGTGCTGCCCTCAGAAGGATTAAGGTAGTTAGCTCTCATGGGATCCTAATTAGTTCCTGTGAGAGTGAGGTGTTTTGGGGGGTTGGGTTTGTTTTATTTTTTTAATAACAGTGAGCCTGACCCTCTCTCTGTTTTTCCTGTCTCACCATATGATCTCTCCCTCTTGTGTGTGCTCCATCCATGGTGCCTTCTACATGAGTAGATACAGCCAGAGGACCATCACCAGAGCTGAGATGTCAACACTATGCTCTTGTACTTCCAAAGCTGTGAGCCAATAGCAGCAATTTCCTTCACCAATTACCCAACATCAGTATTTTATTATGGCCAGGGAAACAGTCTAATAAAGTGCCCAAAATGTTACAAAGCAAATTTTTAAACCAAAATCATGGGAAATTTTATATAGCTTCACTGATATTCAAAAATTACTTGAAAGTTTTTTTATCCCTTAAAAAAGGTTTTTAACAATTTAATATGAAATTCACAAACAGGGAGATGCTTTTACTTGATGTTAAATTGAACGTACTTTAATCCAGGCAAACATCTTTCAAGAAACTTCATTTCCTGCAGGTGACTACCAGGAGAGTGGCTATTTTTTGTTAGGTGGTAGAAGGACAGTATTAAGAGTTCTGCGGCAGCCACCATGCTCATAGTCTGAAAGAAAAAAAAAAAAACCAGGCTAATGTTTCTTTTATTGCTGGCTCTCTCTGCTTCTCCATGACCTGAAGAAAGTCAATTAACTTCTGTGTGCCTGTACAATGAGGATAACACTATTTGGTCACATACCTCTGAATGGTGTTGTAAGGAAAAACAAGATAATGCTTATAAAGCATTTGCAGAAAGTTCAAAGGAAACATAGAGTAAAAGTACAATACATTCTCAAATGTGAACAATGGTCTAATTCAAACTCTTTGACAAGACTTGGCTAATAGGAAAAGGCACTTTTAACACTTTGCTAAACATAATTTTCTCCTGACTATGGGTCATAAATATATTCCTTCCCCAGATGGGCTGCTCAAGCCATATTCAACTTCACTAGCACGATTTAGCCAAGCAAGCCCACAAAATTTTTATAGTGTATGAGAAAGGGCTTTCTTATCTGCCCTATTGGTGTAGGAAAGGACTAGAAGTTTAATTATAATGCTTAAAATTGTTTTTTCAGGGCCAGTGAGATAGCTCAGCAGCATAAGTGCCTGCCTGGCAAGGGCCTGAGTTCGACTCCCAGAACCCACATACCAAAAAAGGGCCAGTGATATCGCACGGGTGCTTCCTGGCACATGAGGTCCTGAGGTCAACCCCCGGTACCCACAAAAAAAAAAAATTGTTCAGGGAAAGGGATATAGCTCAGCAGCACAGTGTCTGCCTGGCAAGTGTGAGGTAGTGAGTTCGATTCCTAGTGCAAAAAAAAAAAATAATTGTTCAGAGATTTCATCTCTCATTTGATATGGATAGTTTTTTTTTTTTTTTTTTTGTGGGTACCGGGGGGTCGACCTCAGGACCTCGCGCGCCAACAGGCACCCGTGCCTCTGAGCGATATCACCGGCCCCTTTTTCGTATGTGGGTTCCGGGAGTCGAACTCGGGCCCTCGCGCTTGCAAGGCAGGCGCTTACGCCGCTGAGCCATCTCACCGGCCCTAACATGGATAGTTTTTAAGGACCTTTTGTGTCCCAGGGATGAGGACAGGAGGCATGTTAAATATCAGACAAGGAATAGAATCCTTGGCATAAAACATTAGGATTTCTTACTCCAAGTAAAGCAGTCTGCACTTCAGTAATTATTCCATAGTACAGCATGTGCCTGTGAGAAAGCAAATCCTGTACATGGAATCCAGAGTCCACTTGATTAAATACATGCAATAATGGAATCTCAGGGAGAAAGAAAGCCTTTCCAGGAAAAAACAACCATGTGTTGAAATCTTTTTTTTTTTTTTTTTTTTTTTTTTTTTTTGTGGGTACCGGGGGAACGACCTCAGGACCTCGCGCGCCAACAGGCGCCCGTGCCGCTGAGCGATATCACCGGCCCCTTTTTCGTATGTGGGTTCTGGGAGTCGAACTCGGGCCTTCACGCTTGCAAGGCAGGCGCTTACGCCGCTGAGCCATCTCACCGGCCCCATGTGTTGAAATCTTAAAGCCCACCATGTGATGGTATTAAAAGGTGGAGTTTGGGGAGGAAATTAGGTCATGAGGATAGACCCCTCATGAATAGGATTGTCACTCTGATAAAAAGACACAAGAGAAGGCTTTCTTTGTCTCACTCCTCTCTGCCATGTGAGTATACAACTAGAAGATTAATATCTACAAGCCAGGAAGTTGGCTCGCACCAGACACCAGATCTCTCAGCACCTTGATCTTAGATTTGCCAGTCTCCACCACAGTAAGAAATACAATTCTGTTGTTTAAGTCTCAGAGTCTGTGGTATTTTGATTATAGCAGCCTCAGCCAATAAAGATTGTTTTAACACCACAGCAATCTGATCTGTTTGTTTGTGGTGGTCTCAATAATAGTGTTTGTCACTAATACTTTTTCCCTAAGGGTGTATCTTTTAGGAGGAAAGACATGAGGGGAAGCCCTTAGGACTCCTTGGTTTAATTCCTTCAAACAAAGCAAAAGCTTCCATTTGTCATGGATTTAAATGCTCTGTCCCTTTGGGCAAAGAAGTACATAGCCACTGTGAGTGGCTGAGAGTTTGGACTCTGGGGATCAAGGATTGGGTTTCAATGCAGTTCACCCATTATTAGCTGGGAGATCTTGTATAAGTTATTCTGCTTCTCTAAGCATCAATTCCCCCATCCATGAGATGTGGTGATGATTTTTAACCTACATGGCTTTTATGAGAAATAAGTTGATATCTATAATATTTTAGAACAGTGCTTGACACATCAAAGGAACAATACATGGTATATAATTAAAATTAAGCTGAATAGTGGGTCACGGTAATCAAAACATGTTTTCTCTAGTTCATCATAAGTATTCAACTGCTTATTATCTGAACATTAAACATTAATATAATTTATGCTTCTATTTTTCTAAGAGGTGAAAGGAGGCGGTAATGAACCACATAATTTGCCTGCAATTAAATTTTTCATATACAAGCAAATACCTACTTTGCCTTTCTTATTTCAACTCCCAAGTTATGATAATTTTTAAAAGTATTTAAATTTTTGAAGTATTTAAAGAAATATACCACAAAATAAAAATTGAACATTTACTTACTTCAAAATTAAATCAACTCATGTACTAGCCTCAAGATCACTAACATGATTTTATCTAGAAAGTGAGAATGATGCATTTATAAGAGGACAATCATGTCCTTGCCTGATAATTGTTATCAATTATTTAATCAAGCAAATTCTGAGAAGAGTAAAATGAATGTAAGGGAAGCAAACTGGACTACTGAGAGGTTGGAAATGACCTGGCATCAGTAGGTTCATTGGAGTGACCATGACAAACCGGGGGGTCGACCTCAGGACCTCGCGCGCCAACAGGCACCCATACCACTGAGCGATATCACCGGCCCCTTTTCCGTATGTGGGATCCAGGAGTTGAACTCGGGCCCTCGCGCTTGCAAGGCAGGCGCTTACGCCGCTGAGCCATCCCACCGGCCCCGGCATTCTCTTCTTCCTGCTGCCTAGGTGAACTTCTGTGTGCACACCAGAGCCAAGGAGGTCACTGAAGAATGTTACACGAGGTGTTCCACCTGTTTCCATGAATTCAGATGTTTGCTTAGGAGAGGCAGAGAATGTTTACCATGTGCACTACAGCCTAGAGGGCCACTTAACCAAAGAATATTGCGCTTTTCCTAGAAAGTCTTTGCAGAAATACAATTCAAATACTAAAAGAGCAGCCAAGTAAAGTCAGCATCCCAGTATGGTTGCACACACCTGTAATTCTAACACTCTGGGAAGCTGAAGCAGGAGGATCACAAATTTGAGCTCAGCCTGGGCTATAGTAAATTAGTATGACCCTGTATCATAATAAAAAATTTTAAAAGGGTTAGGTATGCAGCTCAGTGCAAATCTCCTGGGTTCAATCCCCAGTACTGAAAAAAAAAAAAAAAAGATGCTAAGTCATTTTACTTTATAGAATAGTAGGGGCCAGTGAGATAATTCAGCAGCATAAGAGCCTGCCTGGCAGGTGTGAGGTCCTGAGTTCGACTCCTGGAACCTACATAAAGAAAAAAAAGAGCTGGTGATATCGTTCAGTGGCACAAGCGCTTGCTGGCAAGTGCAAGGTCCTGAGGTCAACTCCCAGTACCCACATAAAAAAAAAAGAATAGTAGTGAGTGTAAACAATATTCAAAACTAATTATGTAAATGAAGGCATTTCCTATAACTTTCATTGTGAGATAAAAACTATATTCTATGAGAAAGAAGTCTTTCCAAGACCTCAGAAAGCAAACAAGTGTATATCACAGGATATGGAATTAATGGGATGGAAATTGAGTCATCTTATATTTCAAGTATGTATAATAAAAAGTATTTTCTGAGTTGTTTCCCAATGATTACTATTCATATGAAAAACTTTCTGTCAATTATATATTTTAAAAATAACTTAATAATCATATATAATAGTAAAAGTAAATAAACTAGACCAGGGGATATCCAATGATTTATTCTATGGTTCCAGAATATTTTGTAGTTGCTATATATATATTAAAGAAAAAAATCCCTGTCCTTGCAGAAGTACATTCAGTATTTATACATCATATATCTCAAGAGAAAGTCTCTATAGAAAGCTGCTTTGAACTTCTTTTTCTTTTAGATTTTGTCCCTCTTTTTATTGACATTGTGCAAATATACTTGATGTTGATGCTGCTTCAGCTTTTAGTTTCAAGCAGTGCATTTACACAGCTCCTAACAATGCTCTAAAATAAAGAAGCTTTTCCCCTTTAAAACGTTAGGACAACATTATAGCTGTGCGGAGGTTTGCACTGTGACAAATCAAAGCAGCCTATGATGATGATTAAAGAGGCAGCATATGTGGATATATTTCGATTATTCAACAAATATTTGAGAGAACATATTTGTCAGGAAAATGCTTAGTCCTTTGGGTATACTAGAAAATAAGATTCTTTTCTGCAGTGAGCTTGCAATCTTTTTAGTAAGCAGGCAAGTAAACACATTTAAGAAGAACTTTCAGCAGGTAACTGCTATTGGATACACAACAAAGAACATAAAGTGGGTTCTGCTAATGTTTGGATAGGATGTGAGTTTGTTCCTCAAGAGTTCAAATCTTTCTGTATCTTCTAAACAGTTCCATTGACTCTTGGGTCTCTTCTGTTGCTAGTACCATGCTGTTTTTATCCCAGTCACTTTATAGTATGATTTAAAGTCAAGGATTGTGATGCCTCCTGCTTTGCCTTTGTTGCCCAAAATTGTTTTTGCTATTCTAGGTCTCTTCTGATTCCAAATAAATTTTGGGATTGCTTTCTCTAATTCTGTGAGGTATGCTATTGATATTTTGACCAGGATTGCATTAAATCTGGATAACAATTTTGGAAGTATGGCCATTTTCACTATGTTGGATCTTCCTACCCAAGAACAGGAATCTTTCCAATCTCTGATATCCTCTTTGATCTCCCCTTTCAGAGTATTATAGTTTTCAGCATAAAATTCTTTCACTACTCTAAACACATTCAGCTATCTTATCTTCAAAAAAGGGGGCAAACATCCTCACTGGAAGAAAGATAACCTCTCTAATGAATGGTGCTAAAAAGCAAACAACTTTCTACATGCTGAAGACAAAATTTAGACCCAAGTCGCTCACCATGCACTAAACTAAATAAAAATGGACCAAAGATCTAAATATTAAAACAGAAACACTAAATCTGCTGGAAGATAGAATAGGTAGAACTTTTGAAGACATTGGTGTAAGCAGAGGCTTTATGAACAAAATAGACCACAAAAGAAATAATATAAAGAATCAACAACTGGGATCTCATCTTATTAAAAAGCTTTTGCACAGCAAAAGAAATGACCAACAGAGTGAAGAAATGACCAACAGAGTGAAGAAATGACCCAGTGTGGGAAAAAAAATTTTACTGGCTGTTTCTTGAACAATAGACTAATATCTAGAATATATAAAGAACTCAAAACAATCAGATCCCCCAAATTTAAAGACCCAGTCCAAAACTGGGTACCTGAGATGAATACACGCTTCTCAGATCAAGCAGTAGAAATGGCAAATAAATACATGAAAAAATATTCAATATCTTTGATCATTCAAATGATGCAAATTAAAACAATGCTGAGATTCCATGTCACTCCAGAAATAATGGCAATTATCAAGAAATCAACTAAAACAAATGTTGGTGGGGCTGTGGGGAAAAAAGCAACCCTTCTCCACTGTTGGTGGGAGTGATATGGCTGAAGTGACTCCATTTTCTTTTAAGACTCCAGTTTGTCTTCATTTAACCCCTAGATGCACTCACTCCCCAACCCTGTTAGATATTAAGGCACTAACTTATAGATAAACTAACTCCTCAGACCCCTTCCAAGTTAAACATCAAACTCATAAAAGGAGGAAAAAACAGCTGCAGCAAACAGACCAGATGTTTGGAGAGGGCCTATGATAAACCTAGTGATGTTCCTGTGAAATTCTAGAAAGATGATGTGATGTAATGTGGTTACTAAGGTTACAGGGGGTGGGGACTAATGGGGAAATTGTAACATAAAAAAACTCCTGAAAAAAAAAGACTGGGCAATTGATGCCTTAGCTCAAAACTGGAACATCATCCGGCCAGCCAATAAAGCTCCTTGTGTCCGCACTCGGTTTCTATGAGTGAATCTTGTGATTTTGCCATAACAGGAGTGTAGACTGGTGCAACCACTGTGGAAAACAATGTGAAATTCTTCAAAAAAACTAGGACTAGAGGTTCCATTCAACCCAGCTATTCCCCTTCTTGGTATCTCCCGGAAAGAATTAAAAACATCATACCACAGCAATATATGCACACCATGTTTATAGCAGCACAGTTTGTAATAGCTAAATCTTGGAAACAGCCCAAATGCTCATCAACAATGATAATGATAAAGAAAATGTGTTTTTTTTAATACAATGGAGTACTATTCTGCCATAAAGAAGGATAAATTTGAGACATATCTAGGTAAATAGATGGACTGTGAGAACGTACTCTTAAGTGAAATAAAACAAACACACATGTGAAAATATTGCATTGTTTCTCTGGTGTGAGAAACCAAATGTGTAAATAAGGAACAGAATATATACTAGATATTATGAAATAGGAAGAAAATGCTCAATTGGGAAGGGAACAAGGAAGATGGAATGGGTAAAGGAAGGAAGGGAAAAGAAAAAATGAGAAATGAAAATTTTCTAAATAAAGAGAAGAGGAGTAAGGGAATGAAAAAAAAGAGGAATTGAGATAAATCATAAAAAAGTACAATGTCCTTATGACGAAAGTAATTATTATGTATATTTAAAATGAACCAATAAACTTAAAAAAGAATTCAAATATTGGGATCTTGGGCCTTGATGTTGTGATGTGTTAGATGGTGGAATGTTTAAGAGGTCGGACCTAGGACAACATCCCAGGTCATTGGGAGAAATGCCCTTGGAAAGGATTAAGTTAGTTTTTTTGAGTTAATCCTCACAAAAGTGAGTGGTTATAAAAGTTTGTGTTGTACTCTTTAACTCACTCATTGAGTTCATGTTTGGTAAAGTAATATCTCATTCCCATTTGTGTCCCTTCCCTTGTGGTGTCATCTACCATGGAATTTTCACCAGAGCTGAGTGAATGCCAACAACGTGCCCTTGAGCATCTAGAACTAAATAAACCTCTTTTCTTTATGAAGTTACCTAGCCTAGGGTATTTTGTGACAATAATAAAGAAATAGACTAACAGAGCTGCTGACTATTTGTATAAAGGACATCAGACAGTATGAGGTCAATGAAGGAAGAGAAGGAGGTGGAAAAAAGTGACATGAGGTCCAAGTACTACAAAAGGCTAAAGAGTTTAAACTCTTCCATGGAAGAAAATATACCTTAAAAAAACTCATTTAAAATTCTATTTGAATACCCTCATTTTATAAATAATCACAAAGTAGGAAGAGTGACTAAGGAAAGTTGAGTTAGAACTCCCATCTCTGGGCGTATCCTTTTTTACATTTTTCACTTGAGAAAAAGAAGGGAAAAGAGAGCATGAAAAAAAACAATAACAACCTATGCATTTTTTATCAACATCAATGAGCAAGCAACTCATTCTTTTACCACATTGCATTTTATAATTAGTAAAAAAAGTCCAAAAAGTTATATAAAGACTTTTGAATTATAATACATTGCTGCACTAATATTTTGCTTTAGGAAACGGTCACTTTTCACCTATATCTGAGCCATCACTTACAAGATGATTTCAATTTTAGTTTTAGTTGATCAATTAGCTAATATGTCTATAAGGTATATTTATAATCTCATGTACTGATCAACAATATTCCTTTACAAAAAAGAAAGATAATGGAAAGTTGTTTAATATATATCCAACTCTAGCTTAAGGAATTTAAATAACATCATGAAAACCTAAATTTAAACCTCTTGAACTCATAATCTTTTTATTTTGTGCATATTCATAGGTAATTTTTGAGATGCTTTTTGACAGTATAGAAATGTTGCAGTTACATAATATCTTGTGATTCTGTCATGGAATTAAATTTTTTCATTGCAGTGGACATAAAAAGAAAACTTGTAGCATGCAATTCCATTTCCAGTAGTAATGACATTTAAAAATAATCTCACTTATGTACTCAAACCATAATCATGAAGATAAAATGCCAGCTCTTAATTATCTCTACAAATAGAGACATAAACCAAAATTCAAAAGTACTTTAGATTGAATGTTTGAGTTATTAAAAATTACATTTATATATAACCAAGCAAATATTTTTTGAGTCAACTCAAGTAATGATGTATATTAATAAATGGGTTGAGTCTTCTTATATTTATCTCCTGTTGACCCATTGATATAACATACGGCTTATGGAAAACAGTAAGCACATTGTTAAATAATTTATTTCAGTGTATTGCTAAAGGGTTAAAAAATACTCCAAGAAAAGGAAAGATGCATTACCATGGATGAATTTGTATGTTCAAGCTGGAATGTATGTTGTTTCATATTAATATGATCCTTCTTTAATGAATGACTTCTTTGTTCAAGCATAATTCAACAATTATTTAGCTCGTATTATGTTGGACAATGTGCCAGGTACTTGAGTATCAATGTGATAAATTATCCAGTGTTCTCTGATGTAGTTTTGATACCATAGAATGTAAAATGGAGAATACATATGGAGCATTTAATCCATGCATGCAGTCTCAGAATATCGGACTCAGATGTCAATTGAGCTTACTCAAAAATGCTAAAAGATTATTTTCCATAATATTCTGATTCTGTCTATATTGTTTTTACCATGTTACATTAATCAAACCCTGGTGTCAGATTTTGAGATTCTCGATATTAACTATAATTACAATGAACAGATTTGCAAAGTGAAGAATATTGAGAGCGGCTGAAGATATTGCCAACAAACCATGAATGAATAAGTGAACTCACCTGGCAATCCTCAGTGTGTGAAAGTGTATTCTTTGTATTTCTGTAATGTATACTATATTGTTTTTGATGAAAACTGATATTTGAGTCATCGCCATATCATTACTTATGTAATGGTATCTTTTCTGACATTCACGAATGACTAATTTATTATCACTGTCTGAAGAATGCTGAAATAGAACAACTTTTATGATCTTATGCAAAAGTGCTGATAAGAAGCTATGGAAAACACCAAATAAATCATTTTTGTAGTGATGTAATATGTTTTCTATTTCTAGAAGCAATGTTTGGAATAAGGTTTTTGGTATCTTTAGGTTATTAAAAAAGTCTCCATTGTGAGCCTTATTCTTGTGTAGCTGAAAAGCTGTATTATATATTCTCTGTTATCCATTTTAGTTAAGGAAAGTGAATAATACGGACTGAAGGTTAACCACTATCAGAAGCTTCCAAGCTACTCTAGAGAACCAAGGGAAAAATAACTCTATGAGAAGAATAAAAGTTTACGTTTGAAAATCATTTGAAGTTCACTGCTAACAGAATATGAGACTGAGTAGGTAAATTTATAGGAAATGTGAACATGCATTATTCCTCACAATTTTAGCAAGCCACCATTGAGAAGAACATTGCAGGCACTACATAAACGTAAGAAAACAAAGGAATACAAATTTCTTTATAGATCTGCCAATGTAGCTGTAACTCTCACACCCAGGTTTAGATATCCAGAAAAATTCCAATACTTAGGATGACGAAGTGAAGTTATTTTCCTCTTATAACAGATAATGTTCAATGATAGTTAAAAGTTTCAGTGTTGAAAATTAAGAAAATGTTCACAGAGTAAGGAACCAACACAGAATTATTATGCCACCAGTCAATACACCACTAAGCAAAGTTTTTGCAGAAATTTTGCTAATTGACTGGAGTAAATGTATGGTCTTTGCAGTATGGCTGGAAAAAATGTTAAATGAGCCAATGAGATTGAATCATAAGGAGCTTTTTGGTGCCACGTCAAGTGAAAAGGACTGAGACAATAAAGCAGTACTGCAGTCATTAATCATGGGTTACTACAGAGAAAAAGTCAAAAACAAAGGAAGTGGAAGGTAGTGACAGATTGAAAACACGCTGTTGGAGAAAGAATGTCTTCTTATTCACCTTGATGATTATTTTCTGATAAACATCTTGCCTTCCGCCACCACCCTGTTCTTTCTGGCTAAAGCTCTATTATATCATGACAAAATTCTATTTTACCAAAACTATTTAATCGTAGGTGTCATTTAATAAAAAAGAAAACCCCTCCATTTTGTTTGCACAAATCAGTGAGCATAAATACAAGATAAATACAAGAAATTGTGAAATGTGTAACTATGCCATTTTAAAATAAAAATAGAACTACTTTATGGATTAATATTCTTTTACTTTTATTCAAAGGAGAATTTCAGATGCCAGATCACTCATTTTGATTTGCATTCCAGATTATCAGTCTCAAATTCTGAACCATACATACAAACAATTTGAATGCAGATTACATACACCACTTCCTATGATAATCATCATGGGAGCAAAAAGCAGACACTAAAAAAAGCCAGCCAAGCTCTTGGTAATTTTTCTCTTGAGGAAAATGCAAACAAGCATGTGAGTCACCTTAATTTCTGCTTTGTAAATAGTCACTCAAATACAGATCTTTCTCTGAAATGGAAGTAAAGAAGAGTGGTATCATTCATCATAATTATGGGTTTTCAAAATAGCAATAAACTTTAAAATATTGGTGGCGAGGAGAATAACAAATGTTTTATACCTTGCATGGGAGGGATGATATTGTAGTTGACCTTCAGAACTAATTTAGTTTACTTTTATCATTAACCTGTATTTACCAAGAGTATCATTCAAGACCAATGGAGACAATAATTATGCCATCCTATGAAATTTCAAATAAATATGTATCTTTTAAAAATTGTGATCCTATTTTAATAATTAATTTTATTTAAATTTTTAATACTAATATAAGTGAATATTATAAATTAAATAATTATACTTCATCAACAAATCATTTGTTTTATGCCACTAAAACTTAATTCCACACTAAGAAATAAGTGATTCAGTTCTGCCTAGGAACTGACATGTATCTCATGTGGTGGATTAACTAATGGTCAACTTGTAACACCCAGCTGAACTAAATCAGCGTGGTGCTGGGCATGGAAGGCCCACCTGAGGATTGTTGCTAACACCATAAAAAAGAGAACTGGAGGGGAAGATGATGTGCTGTTGAGTCTCTTGGAGAAGCTTGTCACGCAGGTTTTCCTGACATGAACTTGGCTGTTCTCATCTTCGGAGGAGCTCAGGTCCTCACTGTTGCTGAGGATGGCTGCAGTTCTCTTTGGGGGAGCTCTAGTCCTTACCTTGAGTGTCACTTCCTGGTTTCAGTGCAGACCCCATCTGCCTGCTGGCACAGATCCTACATTCCACTGGTGCAGACTTTCTAGCTTCTGCCTTTGACCTTTGGGCCATCCCAGTGCAGATCCTCCATACAGACTTGCATGAGACATTGTCCTGGGCTCTAGGCCTCCAGCTGGACTCATGGAAGACATTGTCACGGGCTCTAGGTATTCAGCTGGACTCGTACAGGACATTGCCATGGGAACCAGGGCCTCAGCTGGATTCTTTGGGACTCTAGTGTGTGTACAGATCTCCTGTACTCTTTTGCATTTGATTCTTTAGGTGAATATTATAAAATAATCTTATAAATTATGTGTCTGTATTAAATACATTCCCTTGTAAGCCCTAACCACAGCACTTAGACTGCCATCTGTAAGGACAATGACTAGAGTCATCACATAGACAAAAGAAGTGTATTCATCTATATATATCTATATTTACACATATATATCTACATATATAGATATATACACATCTTCAAAACACACTCAAATAAGAATGGTTCCTGCTGTATCTATATGCACACTTAAACCAAACTAAATTCTTCCATTCTATCTGTCACCCAGTTTGTTCTTTTAATTGATACCCCAAAGACACCAATGAGCCTTGGAAAATCAGAATAGCAACCTAAATTTTAAATATTTTAATGGATCCTCAAGCCAGGAATATTCTCTCCCAAACACATGTACCTAAAATCTCACTTTTCACTACCTTAATCATTGCTGCCTGTATAAGGTGCTACCACTCCTTGCTAACCCAGTAGCCTCCAAAATCCTTATTTCCATGTATTCTCACACCAAGAGATGCTATTTTCCACAAAGAATTTTTTTCACATACCTCTTAGAACTGAAAAATGTCTGACCACATCACTGCAGAAACTGGACCCTGACTACTACTTTGACTCAGTTTTTCCCATACTCCTTCTTGCTCAATCCAATTTAGCCACATTATCCTCCTACCTACACACACGCACACACACACACACACACACACACACATGCATTCATGCATAAAGTGCTACAGAGTTCACTCCCTAAATTAATTCAAACCCATCTAGAACCCTGCTTGATCGACTTGATGACCACATTTAAAGTGCGTATTCCCGCTGTCCACTCCATTTTCTTCTCTAGCATATCTTTTCTCATCTGGCTTTATTTTCTCATTTATTGTCACCAAATATAGTATTAATTCCCAGTCTGCCAGCACTTGAATTATGCATTGATGAAATCAAGGATTTTTATCTGCTTTGTTCACTACACTACAGGAAGCACTTAGAACAGTGTCTAGCAAGTAATAGGTACTCAGCAAATATTCATACTCAATGAAATAATTTCTCCTTTTCGATTTCAAATTCAGCAATGGTAGTCCAGGCTGCAGGATTGGGAAAGTGTGTATGTATCTCTAGAAAAAAATAGAAATTATCTGTGAAAAAATAGATGAAAAGCAGAAAAAATAGAATTTATAATCACCATGAATGCTACTACAGAGAAATGAATATTATTAACACATTAGTGAACATCCTATCACTTTCGTTTCCCTAAGAAAATCCTGGCATTAATTTAAACTGTATTTTCACTTAAGCTTTCAGTTATTTATGCATTTGCAGTCATTTAACTTTGCTCTTTAGCTACGTGAATTGAAGAAGATCTTTTTCAGCGTCCCTACTAGAGAGTCTATATGCAAAATGCTATTTCAAAATTACTAATATTAGTCAGTGGCTCTGAAAATTGTAATATGTACAGAAATTCCCAAGGCAATTCTCATCTCTTACATTTTCTAAACAATTTGGAACAACTTGTTCAAATATATTGGATAAAATAAAAATATTTCAAGATACTCAATTTCTTTTCACAAATTTCTATAGTATGCAATACAAAATCATCAGGATTATATATTGATTTTATGATGTCACTGTTCCAAATGAAATTGCAAATTCTCTTTGAAAAAAATTGCTTGTCAAAATGCTCAAAAATTTCACATCATCCTACTCTAATTTCCAGTCAATTTTTATATTCTCAAGATATGAAATGTAAAAGTATAGGAAATAAAAGTGAAATTGAAAAAAACATGGTGAGAAGAAGGAATGATAAAATATAATACTTCTACACTATGACACAAAATCTCAAAGTGAATATCATTCAAAATAAAAAGCATTTACAGTTTAGATGGGTATTTACATTATAGGTTTGGTAAATTTTGTTTTCAAAATGTATAGGGAATTTAGAATTATTTTTATCTTTAGACCAAAGTCATATCATATTCTTTTCAATCCTCCTAATGCTGCATGTAGCAAATTCTGTAGCTGCTTAAACTGTACACATTCAAAGTCTTGGGGAAAACATACCATTCTTTTACATCCCCCTCAGCTTCCTCCAGCAGTAGTTGCTGTAGGCTATGGTACAGAAGTGATTTCTTTGGAGATTTAAAAATGCACAGAAATGGTTGAACATGAAAGTATAACAAAAGAATAAAGAAGAAAAGAGAAAAGGATGACAAAGAACTATTTTTGTCTTTTAAAGGTCACTATAAAATTTGTATTTAAAGGCACGATAGCAATACCAAAAGGCAGAAGAATGCCATAGAAAAGGGCTTTACTTCAACAGTCTGGTTCTCTAGTTCCCTTATTGAGAACTTCACATTAGGATCACTTCATATTTTCATATTTAAGTTCTCCTGGGTGGTAGAACAGGGCTGATGACTTGAAATCAGAAGATTCAGGATTGCAGACCTGAATTGCAGACACTTCTTTTTCCTTTGAAAGTGAGCTCTTTCATGAACAACTGAATTACATCTTAAACTCCATCAAGTAATGAGGAAAAAAATGACACACGATTATTACAATTGTGTTAGAATCTGGTCCTAACTGCTTCACAGGGCTTCTGAATTCACATTATGTTTACAAATAGAATTTTATATTTTCCATCATGACAAATGCAGTACACCATATGGACAGTTATATAAGCATCCCCATTAAAATATTTTATTGTTTAAAAATTCTCTTTGCAATTATTCTATCAAAATGATGTATAACTTTTTTCTCTATTTAAGAGGATCAAAATATATAAATTTAAAATCAACACTGGTATAACACACAGATTGTGCAGCTAGATTACTTGAGTTTTGAAATCAAAAGCTGCCTCTTACTGATGTTAAATATTGTACAAATTAATTTTTTGATCTTCAGTTTATTTAAATATAAAAGCAAATTTCTTAAGTACTTGCTCAGTGGTTTATGTGAGGATTCAATGAGTTCTTAATGATAAAGATATAGGAGAGTGTCTAACACATAATATGTGCTCCATACCTGTATGCTTCTCTCCATACTTCAGGCATATTTTATTAATTATGTTAATTACTGCAATTACTAATTACTAGAAATCTACTTGTATATTTAATTTTGTTCTTTTCTACTTTATTATTGTAGCTGTAATTTCTTCACTCCATTTCCTTTAAATTCACTTTATATTTTCAACATTTAGGTGAAATACATTTAAATAATAACATATCATAGTAGTATAGCACAAAGATTCTATTTCTATAGAAAAAAGACTTCTAAGATTATGTTTACATGATCTTTTATGTTCATTTTTAGTTGATTTATTTTAATTTTAGTTTATTCTTCTCTAAAAATGATTATTCTGTATTACATTTTTTTCCTTCTCTGATCTATACTTTGGCTATACCTCTGAGCATCTTACATACAATGTTTTATTGTAACATATTTTCATATAAAATTTTTAGGTTTTTACATTATATACTCCTTTGATCTTTAGCATAATTCATATGTCTTGCAAATGATAGTAAATTGTTACTTCTGTTCTAGTTAGTACATCAGTCATATATTTCTCTCATCTAATTTTCTTGTTTGGCTCTTAAAGTTGTATAAAGTAGAACTATTTTAAAAGTAGAAGCTTCCAAAGATAATTCTTGGGTCCATGAATCAGAAATAAACAAAATAGGAAATAAACTAAATCTAAGAAAATTTTAAAAACACTACTGAATCAAAGACTTAAAAAATTGTACATGATTTTTTGATAGAGAAGCTCATCATCATAAAGATATCAATTTGTTAATCTTTTAGTAGAATTACAGTAAAAGTGCCCTCGGGAATTTTTATTCACCTAGAAGTATTGTCTGTAAAGGTAGGTGAAAAGTAAATAAGCAAGATTAGCCAGAAAATTTTCAGGGAAATAATGTGAAGAACTAGTCCTATCAGATGTTAAAACATATTGTTAAGCTATAACCACTAATGCACTAAAGTTGTGAAGTACAAAGCTATAACCATCAAGTCAAACAAAATATATTATTCAGAAATAAACTAAAATATATTTAATTAAGACAAAATTGGGATTGCAAATTAATCAGAAAAAACATATTTATTCGTAAATGCTGCCTGGACAAACCAATAACCACTTGGAAAACAAAAACTGAAACCCATCTCATTCCTTAAAACCAAATAAATTCTAGATGGATCAAGATTCAAACCAAAAGAACAAAACCATAAAATTCTAGATTCAAATCTAAAGGAGTTTTTTTTTTTGCACCATTTGTTATTGCAATCAGTGCTTTTGTAAATATAATATAGCTTCCAAGAGTAGCAAAAATATTTGACTAAATTTCATAATTTTTAAAAAATCAGTGGTGAAAAATCTATCATAAAGAAAGCCAGAAGAAAGTTTTAAGAGATGGGAAAAATAACTTACCACAAACTTAAATAACTGAAGACTAATTTCCTAATTTTATAAATGGCTTTATTAATCAGTAATAAAAATGTTCATACTCATTAAGAATGGGACATGATCTGAAAGCTCTAGAAAAAAATAATTTAATCTTAATATGTAGAAAGAGGTTCAAGCCCATTAATAAGAACAGAAATGCAAATTAAAATTACAAGTAACTAGATATATAATTGAAACTTAGAATTTACAAATAACGACAAGGTGTATTATTATAGCAGTTCCTCTAATCCTGGTGAAAGCAGAATGGATAAATAAATTGCTTATGATCATGCAATGAAATAATTCACAACAATCAAAAGAATTAACTAATATTAAGTGATGTCAGTAAGATGGAATAAGAAGACTTAATTTTCTTTGCGTCACTGGAATCGCCAACTCAAATATATATGCACCAATTCCCTTTGCGTGAAGTCCAGAAACCAGTAAAAAGGCTCCTGAACAGCAGGAAAGCAGGAAACCAATTAAAGCCACTTCTAGCTCAATGTAGAACAATCTGGAGAAAACTTCCAGTTGACAGCTTCTTTCTGGGGAGGGAAAGAGTTGGAGCAGGTATCTAATGTTTTACCTTTGTGGAGGGCTCCCATGGAGACTGGTTTTCCTCTTGCTGAGCTCAATTCTGAAAGAACTTATCATACTTTCAAAGCCTGGGACCACCGAGAACAAAAGACAGCCAGGCAGATTGTGGCAATGCAGAGACCATGTAGTAACATACAGACATGAGAAAAACAGAGAGTATTCCTGAAAAGAATAAAGTGGCAAATCCCTCCAGTGGAAAATTAATGTCCCATGGCACTTGTGTGCGTTTTTATCTTGACTTGCAGACTAAAGCTCAATGGACAGGTGCAAAACATAAATCCTCCTTTGCAACCCCGAACTCATTGCTCAGTATGAGTTTTGATGCATATCAGAAGGAATATTACTGCTAAGTGCAGTGGTACAAGTCTGTGATCCTGGGACTCTGAGGCTGAAGCAAGAGGAATGAAGCCTGGACAGTGGAGTGAGACTCTACCTCAGAAAACAAAGCAAAAACAAAATTATGATAACCTAATACAAATTAAAGTGATGGTGTTAATGAGCAAGTTCTATTTTGAGACTAAATTTAATATAAAGCACAGGATATGAGCAAAAAAAGACAAAAAGAAAAGAAAAAAGAAAATTAATATCCCAATCCAAAGAAATCCCAAACACAGAAAAGTTCTGAGAGGCCCCAAGACTCCGTACTTGGCTAATTGGTGAAAGTCTTTCCCTGAACAAAGCAAGCCTCTAATAAAAGGGCAGAATGGCTTTTTTTTCCAATGCCAAGACCCCAACACAAAGTTATAAGGCACATAAAGAAATACGAATATACAACATAATGAAATCAATAAAATAATTTCTAGCATTCAATCCTAAAGAAATGGACATGTATGAGTTATCTGAACAATAATTCAAAATAACCATCATAAAAATTATTGAAACTCAGGGAAAAGTGATAGATGAACAAAATAAGAATGTCAATAAAGACATATAAAACATAAAAAATTCAAAAAGAAATTTTGGAGCGTAAGCATATTATAACTGAATTTGAAAGCTTCTTAAAGTGCCTCAACATCAGACTAAATCCAGACCTGAGTGGTGTAATTTGGGTGAAATCCAAACACACACAGCATTTTTGTAGTTTATTGTTCGTATATGATACTTAACCTTAATATAGTAGCTTTAATAATACAATGTGCACAAACTGAATGGAAATTAATTTACCAAGTGATAAGCTGCTTCTTTCATAGACTTTTAGCTTACTCAGTAGCTCAACGCCATCTGGTAGCCTTACTAACCCAACTTTTTTGTTTTATGATATGGCTATGACATAGTGGGTTTTTTTTCAGTGCAAGTGATTTTTTGTCACAGAGGTGCCAAATATTGTACTAAAATTTTCAGTTTTAATTATGAAGTTTGGCACCATATAGACATGTATTTGACAAAGATCTATTTATGCAGCAAATTCTAGGGACTGCTTTCTTATCCGTCTCCAGTGACAATCCTTGTCTGTGCATACTTTCAGATGAATCATTTTTAGCCTATCAGTTTCTGACATGATAACGTTGTATTGACCATACGAGGTAATTCACCAAGACCAATTGTAAAAGCTAACAGAAGAATGGCAGAGGCGTACTTACACATAAATAACTCTCTGATAGCCATCTTGGATGACATTTTCATCCTTCTCAGAACAGTATGCACACTGATTTGCCCAGATTTATAACAAGCAGAACTAACAAAAGAGTGAGTCCTTATAGTAATTTTAGCTTTGAAAAACCTTCTATATTTTACTAGGACTAGGAAAAAACTCTGTTGCCTAGTCTGTAGGCAACTAGTCTGCAGGCTGTCATCCCCGACAAAGAACTTGATAATTGTCCTGACTGTAACTGTGAAGTGAGACTACTTAAAGCATAATGAGTTAAAAATTCAATTACAGTTATAACATACTTGTCCCAAAAATGAGTTAAGGAACACAGAAGGCAAGCATGCTGGGGTTCCCAGATATGTGAACAGGGCATATGATAATCCCTCAGCTTTCCCAACATTCCGAGGCCTGAAAACAGCTTTGTTTGCATGGAGAGGGAATTAGTAGAACATCTGTCTATTTGTATGTTGTGACATGGTATCTCAGAGAAGTTCTGGGTCCTTTAATAAATGTAAGACACTGCAGTTCTAATATATATAACCATAATTTTGCAATCAAGTGTCTGTATAGGAGTATTTTAATTTCAATATATATCTATATATTGTGTCATTTTAAAAATAAAACTGTGGCATTAAATGGAGGTGGTTCATGAACTCGTAATGATCATTTACAATCCAGAACGATTATATTAGATCTCTGTGGGTGGAACAGAGATTTAGGACTTTGGTTCACAAACTCTTTTGTTTATGAACAATTTGCTTGGCAAACAGAATCATTTTGAGAACTCTGCAACAGGTGACGAACACGACCACAGCCATCTTTCCCGCAGGAACACAAACATGGCCACATTTTTTGGAACTGTGAAACAAATTAAGTTCATGAACCAAGGTACCACTGTATAAATAAGCACTACAATATTTTCAAAGTTGAGAACTTCTAAAGATCTTAACACAGCCCTGCTCAAGCAACCATCACTTAGTTGCTACAATCAGCTCTACCTTACTTTTTCCTCAAGACAATACTTAGGACAGAGTTTCCTACATGTTTGGAGGCAGTATAATACAGGACAATGATTCTTAACAGTTACTGTGTGTTTGGATCACCCAGAAAACTTTAATACAAAGTCCTAAACTCTGTTCCACCCACAGAGATCTGATTTAATTCTGGATTGTAAATGATCATTAATATTTATTAAAAAGTCCTCCAATGGCCAACATTGAGGTAACATGTAAAGCACTGATACAGTGGTCTGCAAGCGGACTCAGAAGTCAGATTATTTTACTTAAATCAGGAACCAGCAAACAGCAGCCTAATTCCAGCCAGCCATTTGTCTTCACAAATAAAGTTTTATTGAATATAGCTACACATTGTTTCAGTACTTCTATTTACACTTTCTACCCCAAAATGGCATATTTGAGTGCCTACGATGAGTTTTATGATCAAAAGTCTAAAATATGTACTAATTTGCCATCTATAATTTGATTACATTTGGTTTAAATCCCATATCTACTACTTATAAAACCTGTGTTTCTACATGAGTTGATAAGCAGTGCTGCCCTGGGAAAGATTTTGTAACCATTTCCTGAAATGGAGAGGTTATGGAAGGAAACCCTGGCTCGCAGAGTTTACAAAATTTCATGGTAAAAATACTTATACTGTATAAATACTTGTATAAGAATTTATGATATATTTATATAGATTATTGAATAATATTTATGATACTTATCCGTTTTTACATATCTTAGTAGTGAATTTTTTTTATTGTTGAGTGGTATTCTATTGTATGAATATTTGCTTATTCATGTCTTTTACCTAAATTTTTTTCCAGTGTCTTATATTTAAAATATAGATGCTTATTTGTACAATATTTCTAGGAACATGTTTCTAACTGACTCTGGTAAATATAGTGATATAGCTAATGAGACATCATTCCAAATGTTTTCAGATTTTTAAGTAGACTATAGCTTTAAAAAACCATTTATTTAAAAAAGTTATCATTTTAATAATGTATATCATTTAAATGATATATATCTGATAATGTTTATCAAAATAAGTTTTCCTATTTTATCAACATTTCTTAGAGTATGATATATTCACCATACCAATTTAGGATTTAATTTTTAGAAATCAAGCATTCTGAACAGTTTGATTTACCCTACCATCATGGAGTCCAAGACAGCAACTACATTGAACAAAACAATTTAATGTTTTCGCTTCTTATTCTTCACATTAATTAGACCCACAATAAGTCTGTAAAATAAGGGTAATACTGGGGAAAGTGAAGTATTTCATACTTTACCATCAACTAAGCTTATTCCATCAAAAACTGTAAGTTTTCTCACTGAAAGAATTAGTTTTTGTGATTGAAGACAAATACTTATAGCAACCAATATAATATTTTATTTTCATTTTGAGCTAAGTAAGCCTGTCATGGATTGGAACTGGACTATACCCAAAAGCTCAAATGTAGAAGGCTTGGTGCCAAGTTTATAACACTACTGGGGTATAATGGGAACACTAGGAGTTGGGGCCTACATCAGGGTGGGTCACTGAAAGTGTGCCTCTGAAGTGTACGATTTGTCTCTAGCCTCTTTCTGTCCTACTTCCCAGCAGCCATGATACAAAAAACTCGGTTCTTCAACTGGTCTCTGCCATGATGTTCTACTTTGCCTTAGACCAGAAACAACACAGCTAGAGCTAGACAACCATGGACTGAAATCTCTGAATCCATGAGCCAAAATAAACCTTTTCTCTTTTAAGTTCATTCTTCTCAGGTATTTTGTCACAATGACAGAAAGCTAACACCAAGTAATGCTTTTTAATCTTCAAACTTGATTTTTAAAATATTGCATTTTCAAACAAAGTTTAGCTGTTGTGAAGGAATGGAAGGAGTGGAAAATGAAAAGGCAAATATTTCAAAAAGAAGTTGAGCAACATGTTATCTGAAAAGATTTTGTGGGGGTGGGGTATGTTCATAAAAGATGGCTCTGTTGGGATCTTCTTACTCCTCAGGAAGTTCAGATGGGGAAAAAACTACTTACAAAGCAAACAGAAAGGAAAATAGAGAAGACGATACAAAAGCCAGAATCAAATGTAAGAAAAGGTAAAACAAATTCATACTTACCACTATTAGGAAGAGATGACCCTGATCCAGTATTTCTTTTTTTTTTGTGGGTACCGGGGGATCGACCTCAGGACCTCGCGCGCCAGAAGGCGCCCCTGCCGCTGAGCGATATCACCGGCCCCTTTTTCGCATGTGGGTTCCGGGAGTTGAACTCAGGCCCTCGCGCTTGCCGGGCAGGCGCTTAAGCCACTGAGCCATCTCACCGGCCCTGATCCAGTATTTCTTATGGCACAAATATAGTCTGTACAAATGTATCTAAACCAAACTTTTTAAAATAGGACCTGAAATAGCACATGTGCAAGGCTCCAGAAGGTTTTGTATGGTGAATTACTCTATCCTGATCCTTGTATGATCCATTTAAAATAAGAATATATGTAAAGTATGAGAAACAAAAAAGATAAAATTCTTACCAAAATAGATAGAACTATCATATAATTGTATGACTGAAGATAAAACAGAGACCAGTAAAAATTCAACAATAAAATCAAGCGTGGTAACTTTTTTTTATTTGTTAAAAGTAAACATTCACTGTTATAACATAAATCTAGATATATTAGTAATTTAATAAAGTTATTAATTTAATTTCTTGCTCATATCACATTCTAGTGCAATTCTGACGATCTTCACATTTATTTAAACCTTGGCAGGAGAAGAAAAAGAGAAATTAGATGGATGCAGTGCAAAGAATTTAAGGACACCCTGAAAGGGGGTGACATTGCTATCACCCACATTCCATTGGCCAAAATTTAGTCACATGGTCACATTTCACTACAAGGGAGATGAGAAAATATACTTTATCTGGGTGTTCTTGAGGAATATGAAATTCAATGAAAAATTAGCATTATCTAATATGGACAGCTATTCTGGTCAATGAATATGTCTGTTGTTCCTTCCTTTGAAAAAAATATAACGTTCCATCTTTCATTCTTCATGATTCAGTAACCTGCTAGTTTAGGAAGAAAAGTATCTTGTCTGTCCTCCCAACCACCTGCAATCCATCGAATAGTCAATGGTGAAGGAAGGGTAGAATAGCCTCAGTGAATGGCAAAAATTACATCAGTCAGCTTTCTGCAGTGATGCGGAAATCAGCTTACCTACTATTGCTAAGCCCCTCCTTGATGATTCTGCTTTTCCAGAGCGCCCAAGGCCTCTCTCTGTGACCCAAGGTTCTGCCTGTAAGGGGAAATTTCTTACCTGAAATCTTCATTATCACACCTATGGAATTACATTCATCTTTGAGATCTGCATGATTTTCCCAGCTCTCTTGCCACATGGGGATTGTTTTAAGGTCTACAATTTGTTCTTTGAGCTTTTCATTTGTCAGTCATTGTTTACCATCCCAAATCTGATTAGGCTTCTTCTCTATTTGCTTCCCATGAGTTCTGTGAACTGGTAATCACAAAGTTCCTCCCTAGGTAATGTTCTCAGATCTGCTTTATTTTTCAATTAATTACTCTACTTAAATGCCATTTCCTTTAAGTGGTTACCATGAAACTATCTTGGGTGAGAATGTAACATTATTGATCTAATATTTGTTTCAGAGTTGGATCGCTGCTCATTTTAGTAATCTTATGTCTTCATTATGCTGGTATTTTTGGAAATCACAACCCTTACTATCTATAGTCTAAAAACTTTTATGACCCTGAAAGACCTTGAATTTTTGAACTCTATTTTCTTTGACATCTGCCTACAAATTGACATCATTATGTTTGAGCTCACTCTTGTTTTTTGTAGTTGCTTGTTAATGGCAGGCAGTGGGAGCAAAGCTATATTTATGCTCCAATTATCAACTTCTCATGAAAATACCAGCTCAAAAAGTCACATGGTCTGATTTCCACATTATTTCAAGAAATACTTTTTTGCCAAGTATCGTGCCACAATATAACACAAGACAGTTTGCTAGCCTTAGATATCAGTTTCTGTGCAACTTATTGGACCATAGAAAGTGTGCCACATACTTTAGATTTTGTAAGAGCATCATCCCCTTGCCAGAACCAAATCTAAGCAAATGCTAACAGCATAAATGCAGCCTCCACCCAATTTTCATCTGGTTATATTTCTCACTCATATTTAATCCAAAGTGAGTTAGCACAGGGTTGCTGAAAGGGATGGACTGAGAAGTTCTGCACAGTGCAATTGTTTAGGGACTTAGGATTCTATATTGCAGGTTCATTACTCTCTAGGGAGAAGTGAGCATACTTTCTGTAAAAAGCTAGATAGTAAATATTTTAGTCTTTTGGTGTCATACAGTCTTAGCCAAACCACACAATACAACCACTGTAGCATGAAACCAGTAATGATGAATGAGCATAGATTCAACCAGTGAAACATTACAAAAGTATATTTGCAATAAAATCCAAAAATTTTATCCAATAAAACATGTACTAAGGTGATCAGATGTATTTAGACCAAGGACTGTAGTTTGCCAACATTAGCTCAGGAGCTCAGAGACTTCCACTGATGCTTCTGCATTTTTCCAGCAGGCAAAGGAATAAGCATTGCATGAAATATTTCATGAAAGATTTTAAGAGTCAGGCCTGGAAGTGACATACGACATTATGAGCCATATTCTGTTAGCTCTAATTCAGTATTATTATTATTAGCCCATAAATGTATAAGACAAGGCAATTTATTTACCGTGTGCCCAAAAGAAAAAGGACATAGTATAAAATTAGTATGACTCTTCTGTATAAATGAAAAACAAAATATTAGAATCCACTAATATTTTTGAAATAATTGGTATTTTTAACATTTGAAAAAACAACAAAAGAGAGCTGCATGAGATTATTACTTATGGAATTTCTGCCTGAGTTGCCATTCTGGGTGTGTTTCTGTTTTTTGTTATATAAGGTATCTTTTACTGAAAAAGAGGAATAGGATGTAAAATTGTGTTTTTACTTGTCATGTTTATTTTCATTATATGATCCTATTTCATTGATACTATTCCTGTGGCACAGATATGATAATTCTTATTACATAGAGAAAACTGAAACTTTCATGGCTCGGACAAAATCACAGCTAGTGCTATGAACAATTAAGTTCATAGCTTTTCTATAGCATTAAATCTACTCCTCTTTACCTTTAGTCATGAATTTCATTCTAGAAAAGTTAAAATCATGTACATGTTCATCTAAATCACTACAACCATCAAACTGTGATGATCATGATGTATTCATCATGGCTCCAATTTTCATTTCTGTCCTTATCATATCATCTACTTTCTGTAATCAATAACCAAGTGTTTCTTTAACTAATTCCTAAGTTTTATTTCCACTATTCCTCATCCTGAGAAAAGACTTCCTCATGGTTTACCTCTAAAAAACACTCCAAATGTAGATTCAAGCCCATATTCTTGAACATGGTTCTGCTAAGCTGGGAAAGAAAATTTTAGACCTAGGCAAGCTGAGATTCCGTGTAATATCAGAAATAATCTGTATATGTAAGTCAGTAAACATTAACAAATGTAGAAAGATATTGATTAGAAAGAACTCACTTAAACTTTTGCTCTAAAATTTGACAATTTAGCAAAAAGATAACCTTTAAATTACAAGTCATTTTCAGAGTACTGAAAGCAGAATAAAGAACCATAAGAGACAGAAGGCAGAGAATTCAATTTCTAATCTTTCAGTTTTTCATTATCTCTCTGTCATTCTTTTACTCTGTTTTTCTTTTATGACTGCAAAGCCCTTGTCATAATGATTTTCCTTAGAAATAACAAAGAGTGAAATGAGGTTTCTTAAGTATCTAAAGACATCAGAGGCATAGAGAGAGTTAAAAAAGAAATAAGGAAACAGAGCCCCAGTATTTATCTTCCATTGTTTCTTCTTTTTCTGTGTTGCACCTTTTCTTCTGCAATAAAAATCAGACCCTAGAGAAACTATGTCTATAGTTTTCATCTAATCTTAATGTTTCATTTTATAAATATATAGAGATACATAATATATGCATGATTTTACCTTATGCAGCATGATAATAACCATTATTAACATTCCCAAAGTAGTCTAAAGAAACAGAAAGTAAGAGAAAAAATATTTGTGTAGGAATTGACAGAGATATAAGACAATAAATGTTGTGCTACTGCTGAAAATAGTGAACAAATTTACTTTTAAACTTCTGCCAAAAATATGAAGGGTCTGAGACTTTACCCTGCTTTCAAGTTCACAAACTGGCCTGTCACTTTTGCAGACACTAGTAGAAGACATCTGAAATACAAGCAGCACAAACTTCACTGTAGTATCTGTTATTCTTGTCCTCTGAGATTCAGAGGGTCAACAGAAAGTAAACCAGATGAATATTTTGGGTGGGTTGCATGAAGTAGATTTGATCATAGATGAGGAAATTATCAACTAAGACAATTCCAAGACGTTGTAGTCAGCAGCAAGCCACCCTGCCAGACCTTCAGCCCAGAGGAAATATTATCTTTATTATATTAGACAGAAAACTGCTTCATGCTCCAAAGAAGGAACCTCTGTCTGCCAATGTGTCTTACAATACATACACTAGAAAATATTCTAGAGCCAGCACCTCTGCTCACAATGTTCAGAAACATGAAAATATCACAGAAATTGTCTGCCAGTAGCTTTCTTAACATGACATTGAAAGAAACATTAAATTTTTAGACTCATAAGTGATTTGCTTTTTTAATTTTCATTTTTATTAGTACATGCGTGCAGTACATGTATGTAACACCTCTTCTCTCATCCTCTTTCACTCCCTTCTTATCCTCTTCCTTCCATCTTTTGGTTCCTTTCCCTTTTACAAAAAATCTATTTCCCTGTATCCTAATATTATTGATCTTTCATTTGCCTTTTTTTTTGTACCGGGAATCGAACTCAGGACCTTGTGCCTTGTGCCACTGAGCTATATTCCAGGCCCCTCATTTGCTTTTTAATTTATTTATACTTTGGGTTTCTCATATAAGAGAAACCATGTGATGTTTAAGCTTGTGTGTCTGATTTATTTAACATTAGAGATTCATAAGTAATTTTTGAGTTGATAAAAACAAATCAAGCAAATATGCTTAGCTTTTGCACCTGACCTGTACATTTTCAGAGTGTCTGAAGTATAATATTGGCAACTGAAGTTTATCTTCCATTGTCCACTGGTAAACTTAAAAAATGTACCAATAAAAGAGAAAAAAGAAAATCTATACAATCACTTCTAGAATAATACTTATATATATGGTACATATTTAAAGCCATGGAAATGTGATGTGTGCTAATTGTCTATGATAGCTTTGCTCTAGAAATTTGCTATTTTGCTATATATATTCTCAAAATAGAAGAGTTCATAGTTCAAATGTAATTTTTCATTTTTAGACTTGCCTATTTTGCTGATATTACAGAAAATTCACGTTAGAATATTTGCCTTATCAGCTTTCTCCAAGCCAGTACTGAGAAGTGTGGCGATGGCATCAGTAATGCTATTGTGTGGAGGCCAGTCTCCATGGTGACTCTTATAAACCTCGGGAGTGTCAAGGGGAAATGTAAGGCATGGTCAAAGGCAGGTTTGATTAAGCCCACTATGGTGTTCTGAAGAGATTAAAATCCTGAGCCTTAATTCACCCCTTTTAAACTTCGTTTCAAATCTAGTGGGCTATTCAAGTAAATCAATTAGTATCTTAAAGTTTGTATAATTTCATGTCTACTAGATGCATAAAATACTTACAAAGCAAGTGCCATGGCCTTGCTACTTTGACCAGCGTCTACTTCATGAGGTTTTACTCTCACAGTTTAGAAACCAATATTGTACATACCATGGTGAGTTCAGGCCGTCTACTGGCTGTCTGACATCACAAAGGACCACAGAAGGCTGTGAATATTTTCTGTTAAAAACTCATCCTTCTTCCATTTTTTTGTTTGCTTTCTGTAAAAACAATAAAAGTTCTTTTTAGGAGTGAGAGAAAAGTAAAAGAAAAAACTGTTGCCCAGAAATATATTTTCTATCAGTTTTGCTCTACAAAACTCTATTCAGTGGCTGTGTTATGCTGTATTTGAACATTTCCTCATCCTTAAAGATATTTTCTATTTTCATTTTTATCAATATTACTGTAAGAAATTAGGTAAGAGATAGCTTTTATATATTTCATGGTTACGATTATTCCTCAAGATAGAATTTCACAAAGGAAATTATTGTAGCAAAGAAAATTTTATTATGAAATTATCAAAAGTTTCTTTTACTGACATCTTCCTTTTCTTTAGACGCAGCCCCTCATTAACTTTAATATTCACTCTCCCACATTAAGATGAAGAAGGACACTGTTCTCTCCACCGCTTAGCTGGAAGAAATCATTCAAACAATGAACTCTTGAGGAGATCATTCAATTTATGAGAGACAGTTTTATGTTCCCTGTAATTTTTAACCTAAAAATTAGGTGGAAATTAAGTATTATTGATCAAATAGTATAGATGAAAATATTGTATCTCAGAAAGTTTAGGTAATTTACCTAAAGTCATATCTAGTAACTAGAAGAGCTGGAATTCACGGCCAATTCTGACAGTCTAATGAGCTGTTCCTTTTATGAAAATAGTGAAGACCCAAACCATAGCCTTTTCATGGACAAAGCTTTAGGCACCTATAAGAGAGATATTTTTGTGAGGAGTTATTTCTAGCAATCCTCAAATCTCACCTCTACATGACCATTTTCTCTTGTATATTATAATGCTAGGGCTGTCAAAGATTTTAGTGATGAATAAATCACACTCCAGCAAGTCACTTGTTCCAAGGTTACCATGCCACAGACCTTTCTCACTTAATCCATTCTTAAATCTTTCTAGTTGAGTACATTTTTTAACTTTCTGAGAATTTCCTATTTAACTACATTTACAATAAGGTTTTTCCTGAATGCATTTTTTTTTTTTTTAGTTATATTACACAGGGGATTCCAATCTGGCCTCTTTTTATATATACACTTTCACCAGTGAAAAGTATGCTAGCCTTTACTAGGTATATTAAATTACATTTTTAGAAGCATTTCCATGAATAATTCTGAGAAAATCTTATATAACATTAATTTAATATTTAGTAACTTTTCCTAGAAAGAAAACAAATTCCTAGAATTTGGCTTTATAGAATCTATCTCAGGGATTAGTGTATGCCATTAGCTCCAAAAGATCTAGCATGAGGACAGAGAAGACAAAATTGTATACTATATTTCAGTTTACCTTTTAAATACATAAGTGCACATGCTTCCATGAACTTAAATCTATTACTTGTGATACCTCTATTTTTGTGATTTGCACCTTTAAATCATAGTTTATTTTTGTGCATTTTAATCTGGTCAGAAAAATTACAAATATGGGCCAGTGATATAGCTCAGTGGCATAAGCGCCTGGCTGGCAAGTGCGAGGCCCTGAGTTTGACTCCTGGTACCCACATATAAAAAAATAAAAAATTAAAATAAATTAAAAAAAAATACAAGGCTCACTTATTCATCTATACCCTTATCAAAATCACTCTACCTAAAATGTATTTAAAAATTCCTTTAAAAGATACATCGAAATATAATTTCAGAAATTCACTTCAATATATCTTAATATTATAAACTAGAGTTACCGTAAAAATTTTGGATATTTTATAGAGTATATTCTTCATTAAAATAGAGAAAGTCTAAAAAATACGCAAGAATTTGTCGTCATCTCTATGTTATGGTGAGGAAACTGACACAACAAGAGGTTTTTTAAGGCAATTACAATAGTTATAATAAACTATAAAATGTATCTGGGAGGCTGAGGCAGGAATTTTGCAAGTTTGAGCTCATCCTGGTCAACTTAGTGATTTTATAAGACCCTGTCTCAACACAAAAATTTTAAAAGGGTGGGGACGTAGTTTAGTGTGAAAGCCCTGGATTCAATATGCGATACCATCACCACCAAAAAAAAAAAAAAAAATCATCAAATAAAATAGTTCATTTTTCTTTTAGTGGATTTTAATAATCCACTTCCTTGGGTGGCACTCCCCAAGTCAAGATTCAAAAAACCTGGGTTTTGTATGATCAAAACTTCACTACTCATCTACACAAAATGTGTGCAGAAAGGACTGGAGGATAGAGGGTCAAAAGGGACTGTCTTACTGGATCTGCCTACAAAGGAGCAGCATTTGCCCACACCAGAAAACGAGCTCATTGTCTCACCAACCTGTAAGGGAGACTGGGTTATGTTATCTTTCAGTATTCAAAAAACAAAAAACAAAAACAACAACAAAATAAAGAAAGTAGTTTTGATATTAGCAGCCAGTCTCCATTTCAAGAATCAATCCATATGATCAGGAACTATATTCCTGATCATTAAAACAATTACGTGCTGAAATTTTGAAAATATAGGGATATAAAAAAGAGCACTTTAAAATCATCTGTAATATCATTATTTGGAGAAAATCATCATTAGTAAATTTTGTTCCTTGTATATTTCCACTGTATATAGTTATGTAATAGATAGTACCTTAGTAAATTCCATTTTACATGTTTTTAAAAAGTGCACTAAAAAGGGAACATATTTTGGAATACGCTACATCATTCTTTTGATTATTCTTCTATTACTGAAAATTTATTTTAAAATTTTCACTTTTATGACTATCCCTATGAATTACAGAACTATATTTCTGGAATTTTACTACTTTCTTAAGATATATTTTCATAATTTTAGTAACTAAAGCCAAAAGCATATTACAATAGTGTATCCTAATATTTTCTGTTTATGAAATGTTTGATTTATTATCTCAGTTTCCCAAAGATAGAGAATTTCAGATGTTTAGAACTTCATATTCACATGGAAAAGCAAATTTGCTCAAATTTTATCCTGAATGTCTTGACAATATCATGAAACTATCTAAATTTCTTCACAGCAGTAAGGATATTATCACTCTAATAATCATTAGAATATGAAATTGTTTACATGAGACTCCCAGTATAACAGAGTAGGCAACTAATAAGCATTAATTCCCTTTTTCTCTTGGAAAAAAATATGCAAGGACACAGTCTGTCTACACAAAGATAACTTAGTTTATTATAATGAACTTCCCACTAACCCATCGATTAATAAATTACACCTACAAGCACAACAGGCAGCAAGTCAACTACATTAGTTCTTGCAAAAAATAGAAATTAAAGCAGTTATCAGTCACCTTAACATAACACAAATTATAAAATTACCCATTTGATAAAGAATTAAGTCATTTTAAATGTTAAATTTTGGAACTCTTTTTTTTTATTTTCACATTAACTTGCAGCTCTGTTGGTCTCAAATTGTAGCTACTTTATTCAAGGTACATTGATAACTATCAGTAGACTGGACAGACTGATAATATGATGCTGTAAAAATTACTATAGATGGTACTTTTACTATTTAGACATTTGGTTGTCCTAGAAAATGATCATCTACGAAACTTGGTTTCCTAACCAACATGATATACCTGTAAAATTCCCTAAAAGCCTTGTTTAAAAAACAAGTTTATGAAATATTAATTCCCAGTGACAGGCATGAGTACCAACTTGATTGGCTTTGGATCTACCTAGGATCAACTAGGGAGTTGGTGAAGGGCACTTCTGAGTATATCTGGATAGGTCATGAAGTCATGACTTTGGAGTTGATGTAGTCAATCCCTGGTTCCTTTATCTCTGGTGCTACTCTCTGCTCTTTTTCTCAACTGCCATGAACTAAGAAGCTCTTCTATGTCATTCCCTTCCACCATGATGTTTTTACCTTGGAGCCTATCAATCAAGTTCTGAATTGCTTGAAACCACGAGTTAAATTGTACCTCACTTCTTTTACTTATGAGTGTTGAATATTATATCTCAATCAGGAAAAACTGACTGATAGAGAAAATTAGTACTAAGAATGGGGCTGAGAATGACTGTACTTGACCAGGAAGCTTAGAAACCTTTGGAATTGGTTAGGAGAGGAGTTTGGAAAGGTTTGAAGATACAGGTTAGAGAAGCCTAAGAATGGTGAAAACAAAGCCTGATGGATGATTCTGGCCATATCTCAGAAAATCAGAGTACTAATAGGAATGTGGACAACATAGGTCAGACAAAGAAGGTTTCAGTTAGGAACCAGGATTTCATTGGCAATTGGAGAGATGTCATGTGTGTTACACACTGGCAAAAAAAAAAAAAAATGAAAAAAAATTGTCTACATTTTCCCTGTGTCATGAGATTTTGCTAGAGGCTGAATTTAAGGGCATTGACTAACTGATCTTGTGGAGGAAATTTCATTGCAGCCTAATGCTACATAAGGCCAGGTTTATAGTGAACATCAGGGGCAAAGGGCAAAGCAAAAATACCTGAAATATTTAGATCTGAAAGGAACAACTTGTGCAGTTGAAGTCAAAGGAGGAATTGCTATTGAAGAGAACTGTGCCATTAAAAAGAACCAAGTACTCTGCTTGAGGACCAAAAGAAAGATCCTTGAGGTTATCTCAGGAATAAGCAGGATCCCACCCATCAAAGATTCAAAAGTGTAAACCGTTTGTTTGACAAGAGATCCCTGGTGCTCCTGCTTGAGAAGGTGCACGTAGGGAACTGGTTCCCAGAGATTCATTTTACCATGATCAGCTGTCCAGGCACTCAGAGGCCATTGCACTCATAATTTAAGGGGGCCTAGCTACTGTTCCTGTGGATAGCTGATGTTGGCATCATCTATGTGGTACTGGTTTTACCAGCCTGCAGAACACAAGAGTTGTGGGGTCTGGGAGGCTACCTATCAGGTTTCAAAGAAAGGCCTAAAAGGCCAGGCAAGGATCCCCTCAGAGGGCAGTATATGAAGCTGTAGGAATGAAACTAAAGGTGCCGTGAAGACCCCAGAAGTCTGAGATTCTAGGAATATTAAAAGCCTGCCAAAGAAATATGCAGGCCATGAGCTTGAAATTCAGAGGGTGAAAATAGCAGACTAAATAAACATATAAATTATGCAGCAAGAGTCTCATGTGTGTCTAATTGTACAAAAACAAAGAAAGAAGAGAGAAAAACAGTATGAGAAAAAATTATTTAGGAAAATAAAGTAAAAATTTGTAAATCTCATGAAAAATAAAATCACAAGTTTAAAACAGTCAACAAAACACAAGTAGCATAATATGAATAAAAAAATTAACATTCCAGCACAGCTCTAATCAAAGGAAAAGATATATAGTAACAGAAAGGAAGCAAAGAAAAAAAGACCAAATATTTATTTCTCAAAATAAATATGGAAACAAGAAGATAATGCAATGACATCTTTAAAGTAAAGAAAGAACAAAATCAGCTTAGAACACAGCAAAATTAGCCTTCAAAAAGAATGATATCAGAAATTATGGAGAAAAAATACTAAAGATTTTGTTTCTAACAGACCAGAAAAAAACACTCTAACCAAGAGTTCCTTGATGTGAAGGAAAATTATTGCAAAAGAAACAAAGAACACTAGAAAGGATAAATATGAGAGTAAGTGGAAAAAAATATTGTGAACTTAAGACAACAATAAAAGTAACAATGACTTAAAACATGTAAAGTACAATTTGAAACAAAGAAAATGAAGGGATAAATGAAAGAAAAGTGAAGCATTTTTGTATTTTAGGAAGTATAAAAGGCATTTATTGTCTATATAAGAGACTATATGTAATACATTTTTCTCACTAAAAAAGCTGAATCTTATATATTTTTCTACAATCAATATATAAAAAAAGAAAGTGACAGAGATAGAGACATTGTTGATAAAAGAAGTTATATGTGTATATATCATGTAATTTATTGTGCACTTTAAAAATATATTCACCATTCCATTCCCTCAACAGAGTCTTATGATGTGCATACTAAAATATAGAGAGATATAATATATCTGAGATTTTCTCAAAATAACTAGAAAGAGGATGATAGTAGGTCCAAGGAAATTGTTTTAGCTGGATGATAGGTACTTGATGTGTGCCTTTTCTATTTTTATATAATAAATTAATCTTTTTAGTGAAAATACCATAAATTATATCAACAATTTACTTTCTCTTTTGCAGCGCTCTCTGAAGGAATTTACAGTAACGTCTTCTTATATGAAGTTGGAAGTAAAGGAAATATTATTATCCACTTAGAGTATTGTAAGCAATCTAGCACCAAAATATTTTGCCAAATGCAGTTTTGTCTACAAAAAATAAAATGTATACAAGAGTGAATTCTAAAGCAAAGAAAAATAAGAATTTAGAAATGTTATTATTATTACATTTGTTTTCTATTTTTTTCCAAATGTAAATATCACAGGAAGCTCAGCTTGATCATAATTAGAAGTTCACTAGTGACATTCGCACATAACTGAATATGAGTAATGGACACATGAAGTCTGATCACTAGAAATTTTTCTGCTGAAAATTAAGCAATTTTTTGTAAAGTAGCTTTTGAATAGAGCTGAGCACTCAAATGTTTCTAACAGCAATGATGACCACATCCCATCTTTTACACTTCTATTTTCCACTCCTTGTGGGTTAACACCTAAAGTCTTGGAGAGTCTGCTGAGGATGAAAAGGTATATGGCTAATTTCTCTGAAATTTCTCCCAACATTTTGGGAAATATGACAATTCCATAATAGACTATATCTCTGTGTAGGAGGAAGGTGTTCTTTTCATTTCAGCCCAGCTGTCTGCACAGATTTGACACAATGCCGCTGTGAAATAACAAAATGACAACAGGGAGGGGAAGCTCAGTTATACCACGGCAGGAGGAGATGCAGTGCTGCGGAAGGAGGAGCCTTGCAGCTATGAAGATGGGACCTAGCACTGAGATTCCTTTCACAGGCAGCAGAGGCCTTGAGGTGGAATCCTGAATGGTGGCCAAAATAGGAAAAGAAGAAACCTTCAAAAACCAAATAGTTGCTGTAAGAATTTGGTCATGGGCATTTCCTGAATGGTGGCCAAAATAGGAAAAGAAGAAACCTTCAAAAACCAAATAGTTGCTGTAAGAATTTGGTCATGGGCATTCAAAGAAATATTCTGAACAAAGTAAACTGAACAAAATCTGGATCCTGTTAAGAGGAAAGACAAGTGAATATTGAATTGTGGACAGCTGCTGGTGAGGCCTAAAATGCAGGATTTTTACATGTAAGAAGCACCAGAGGGAAAATTTAGTTATTACAGATCCACTGCAAGCCCACATTCACAACGGAACAAAGATATGTAGGTACAATGCTATTCAAGCTTGATGGCTATCTCTAAAGTTCATGAGCATGTCATAAATCTGAAAAATATACACATATCTGGGTGTGGTGATGCAGACCTGTAATCCAGCTACTTGAGTTGGCTGAGGCTGGAGGATCACGTGTTCAAGTCCATACTGGAGTATTTTGTGAAACTCTGCCTCAAAATAAAACCTAATCTCTGTCTTCTGTAAAATGAAAATAACTATGCCAACCACCTACATTAGTAAATAAAGTAAATGAAATAATGCACCTAAAGCATTCAACATAGATGTTACATATTGAGAGCTCAATGAATGTATGCAGTATTTATTATTTTCATATTTATACTTTTAAACAAATATGAACAAGTTATACAGTATATATTTATCAATATGATAAAGGACAATTAAAATATTTTAACTGGAATACAATTTGTTGTTATACATTCTGATTATCTCTTTCTTCCTCACGTTGTCTTTTAGGAAAACTCAGTTTAAATACACACACGTGTGCCCATAATTCCAAAACTATCAAAAGCAGGAAGAAACGAACCCCTTATTTATAACTGAGCCAGAAGCTTGTATATTCTCCCAGGCACAATGATTTCAACATCTCCTTACATTCTTTATGCAATTAATTAGAATGTAAATAATGCTACTTTATGCAAAGGTGAAAAATCATTGATTAATATATGTAAAGCATTCTGAAGTGTTTTAAAAAGCTTTACAATGCTAAAAATAAGATATTATTTTCACTTCTACAGTTTTTCACAGCATTTTACTTTGTTCCCTGATTTTTAAATTTTTTCAATCAGCTTGCCTATAAAGTAGCACTTTATAATAGTTTTTTTCATTCTTTAAAGTGTCAGCACCCTGTCCTAACAATTACTCACTGTTCACAATACAAAGCCACATGGACATTTTTGAACCGTACTGAAGGAGATGACACTGTAATGAATGGAAGCAACATAAAAAGGTCCTGTTACAATTCCTAAAGCTAAGGACAACTTTGTCAAAATCCAGCCATGTTTCATTTCACTAGTAAAAAAGAAGTAATATTTTCTATTTACAGTTATTATGCAAAATCATACTACGGTGGTTCAAGAGTTCACTGGTTAACAAGGGAATTAAATATGAGTTGTGTAGAGTGGCTTCCTCTATCTACATGACTTAGACACAGGTACTTGTTCAGAAAAGAATATTTTCTCATCCATGGCAATTTGACTAACTCATGTTTCTTTTATTGAGTTTTTTTTTTAACATTGAATGGAGCCTTTTATCAATAGCTTCCCCCATCATTTCACAAGAGAACTTTCCTCTTTCTCATTGGATTTTAGAATAGGTGAAAATGGTAACTTAAATGCATTTAAATTGACTGTCAAAACATGATTTGGTAAAAATCCATTAAAATAATCTGTCAAATGCCCTGATGCACTAAACATTTGCAGGTACACCTATACTGCAGACAGAGAATGTGTTTATCTTCATTTTATGAATAGTCTTCAAAGGAAAAAGAGAGTCCAGAAATTGACAGCTGGTCCAGACAGAATTTCCACACACTGAGTGTGTGCTCACACAAAGCTTTTGTTCTGTTTGTATAGAAAATAATGTGGCTCCTTAATTAGTTCTGGAAGGCATATATTGTAGGCTGAATGTTACCTGGCAAGCATTCAAAAGAAGCAAGTTTACATTTTATTTTTCTCTTTGGGAGAATATTCTTTAAAAAATGAATTTATATATTAAGGAAACTGTTCTCTTCATAAAACATTAAAGGACTGCAAAAATGAAATCTCCTTTTTGCCATTCTCATTAATTAAAATCTAGCTTTGGAAAGCTAAAGTACATCTAAGTTAGAGTAGGTATCAAATTGCTAATAGACAAACTAAAAATTATCAGCAAAGTCGAGATATCAAAGACCCACTAATAACACAGGCTTCAGGGAATGAACCCATTAAAATATTTATTTGTATATCATAAATATGTCTCAGCATCATTATGAATATTTTCACATAATATGGCTTCTTTATCTACTATCTGGTGAAAGCAAAACTATTGAGATACTTTTCAGAACTCATAAGTTTTATTACTCATTTAACAAAAAAATACTGATTTTCCAATCTTTTGTGCCTTTGGAGTACCAGTAAATTGCTACATCTAACCAAGTCACAAGAAATCTCACTGTCTTTTCAATTTGCAATGTTTTCAAAATCATTTATATAGCATTCATTATATTCATAATAATCTTATTGAGTACTGTAAAATTTGTAAAAATAAATAGGGACTCTGTCATCAATGAACTTGGAATATATGAACATTATACTAAATAACTTTATAATAGGCATTTATTTTTTAAGACATTGAGTGTTACAGATTAAAAGATAATGACCATTTCCGAACGGGACCAACTGAACCTTCAGAAGTGTAATGAAAAACGTCTAGAAAACAGGTGAGTAATATTCAGGCTGGTTAGATGTTATTGTCGTATGAAGAAGAGCATGTGACTGAGTTTAGCTAAAACAGAGTGAAGGTTCATTGTGGGTAGAATTTGAGAATGGTACAGGGATGTGAGACTTTAACACCAGGTCATGGTAAAAATATCCAGAGCTTAACTAAGGATTTGGAACAATATACAATGGAAGAAAAAAGATAATGGAATAATGAAAGTTATAGAAAAATTAATTGTTATTTTTAAAGAAAGGTAAATTTTCTAAAAATATTCCAATCAACTGTATAAATGAAATTCAATCTTGACAGGGAAAGCATACTTAGTTAAAATAAACTCATTGCCTAAAATCCATTTCTTTGGCTTAGGTAAACTTCTTAAAATGTGTGAATTATGTGATTATCACTCGTATGAATAAGCTGCTAATAGAAAATTCAAGTACAGAACTTCTGCAAGTAGTATCAGCATATAATCATCTCTACTCTAAAAACAAAAGTATTTGAAAGAATATCTAAACTTGAGAAACAACTACCCAAAATATACGATTATAGAAAATTATTGTAAAAGCTAAATATACATAATGCTAATATTTCCCTTTAAGAAAAAAGGGTGAAGTTAAAAAAAAAAAGGAGCAATTATTTGTAGAAAGAGTACCACTCATCTTTCCAATCGTCAGTTATATTGTGTGTTGTTTCTAAGTATGTGGATTCATACTTCAAATGCATGCACTTAGAAATTTCAAATGCATCCCTTTGAATATGGGAATCATGTTTTATACTTCCTTCATATTTGATAGGTATGAATAGCTTAGCATTTTTCACAAAGCAAACTATCCATAAACTCTACAAGAATTTAATTTCTGTAATTTTTAAGAACATCAGCAATCCTACCCACCTCAAAATGTTTAGAGCTTGTTTTATTGACTGACAAAATTACCTAGCTTTTCCATGTCTACTAACTGCGACTGCTATCAGTTTCCTCACCTTACAACATAGATAATGATTGTACTTATTCCTTAAGATTATTATAAGGATTAAACAAAGTGCCTGCCAAGTACATGTTCACGATATCACTCAGTAGCATCAGATATGGCTTCTTTAATTATGAGCCATGTAATTCCAGATCGGTGAAGTAGGCTAAATTCTTTGGAGATCCTTAATTGTCTAGAATAGGTGTTGAAAGAATTAAAAAAAAAAAGTTACAAACACTAGAAAGACACTAAAACAATGTTTGTATGCATCAAAAATCTTATCTAGGCCTAATCTCATTAAATGTTTTCCTTTTTTCTTTTTAATTAACAGTGAATGCTCATGTTTATGGCTGTCACTTCTCCAAATTCATTGCTTTTTATGTTACCCTCTTTGTACCCTTCATTTCTTCATTGTAAGTTCCTGGTTAATTCAGAGTTGTATAGTAGGATCTCGATTCCTCACACCTCAGATCTGAACAAGCTCAGCCTCACTCTACACTTTTATACAAACATAGTAGTCTGTTACAGAGTTTAAAAGATTTAAGTTTAAAAGTATAAGAGTTTAAAAGAGGTGAGGTCTATAAGGTAGGAGCAATAAACAAAAGAAAAAAAATCAGGCATATTTATACATTGTGCACCTTAATATTGGATGAGTTGCCCAGGATCTCCTAAATACCCTTTAGACAGAAAGGATGGCTATATAGATCTACTCTTTGATTGTAGCACTGAGAAAACCGTGTTAGAAAGCAGGACCCTTCTATCAACTATGAACTAAATATTAATGTGTTAAATGTGAATTTTTAAAGTAATCTTCCTAGGTTTTTAGTTTGTATAGCCTCTTGAGATATTAGCTTCAGCTTTTCCATTTAACACTAAACGTATTACTTTTATAAAATGGTGTTTTAAATTTACTAGAACTTTTCATTCGTTCTACATAAAATATTTTCTTTAGTCTATAGGTGGTGATTTTAAAGTCAGTCTTTATATATTTCAGGTCTGATTATTTTTGAAGGACAACACTGTATCATTCATTGTACCACTGTATAACACAGAAGAAGAACTTCTTTAAAAATTATTTTTCTTAATCGCTTGCCTCAATTCTCAATTATCCCAAAAATTATAACCTAAAAGTCTCCCATTTCTGCATTGAAAGACTCCAGCACTGGCCTGGGGTTGTAGCTCAGTGGTAGGGCACTTGCATAGCATGCAAGAGTGAGACCCTAGGTTTGACTACCAGCAGCCACTCCACCCAAGAATAAAACCCAAAAAACTCCAGCCCTGCTGGGGCTTCTGTCCTCAGAAGTCCCTTCATTGTTACATGTAATCCCCCCACACACTTCTCTAGAAATAAACATACAAGCAAGATTTTTCATTTTAATGAACCGCCCATGAATAGGGCTAATGAGTCATTATACTTGTTTGATTTTTCTTCTTTTTTTTTAAAAAAAAAAAAAGGTGCCGCAAATAAACTCAACATCCCCTAACTCCCCCTGTTCACATCTTCTGCCCTATTTCTCTCCCCTTCTCCTCAGCAGTAACCATTACCAGAAAGGTAGGCATCATTATTTTTGGGAATTGCATAAACTATTATTGACTTTGTCTCGATTGCTAAATAATACATACCTTTGCTTTGCATACTTTACAACCGCGAGTAGTTCATTCCATTCTTCAACTTGTTATTTTCCCTCAACAATCTATTCATTTTAAGCAATGGATCAAATTTCACTCTGTTCATATACCAAAAATGATTCTGATTTTTTCTTCTTATCAATGGAAATGGAAGCTGTTTCAGTGTTTTCTCTATTATAAAACCTGGTGCAATGAGCATCCTCATGGATGTAAAGAATTTTAGAATAGTGCCATACACACAGTAAAGTCCTTCAAATGTGACTTATAAAAGTATGGTCCAGGAACAAGAAGCATTGCCTTAAAGTAGGGGCTTTCTAGGGATGCAGAATTTCAAGACTCAGCCTGAATCTACAGTATCATAATCTGCGTTTCAATACAGCACCTCATTGTTGACATGCACACTCAATTTTGCCAAGTACTCATTTACCTCACTGTAACTGCAACTGCTACTATTACTGTGAATGTTACAACTATAAGTATTGTTATCTATTCTTGCAAAAACACAATTGTTTCCCTAGAAAATGATGTTGTAGGATTTAAATTATGCAGATTTTCAACTTTTCTAAATAATGATCTACAATATGAGTACACCTAATGACATGTTCAATAGCAAAGTTTGAGTGTTCCCACTTTTCATCTTCAACAGCAATTAATATTGTCAGTGTGCAACTTTCTGACAGAATTTAATTAAATTTCTGAGAAATTGGTAATGTTTACTGAATACTTTCCTAGTTTGTGAAATTTTTGCTTATGTATGTGTATTTTATATTGACTTGTTTGGAGTTTTTTTGCTGATGTTGTGAATATAATTTTTACTCTTAATGTACTATGACTATCTTTTCCTAGTAAGTGGCTTTTAGTTTTTACTGATTTTCTTTATTTATAGCACCTATCATCTACTTAATAATTTAGTAAGATCAAATTTATTATCCTTTTTCTTATGTTTTGAGATATTTTATTTTAAAAGAAGTTCCTCCATGTTTTCAAAACAAATGCACCCAACATCCACCTGTTATTAAAATGTTCATTCTTTTTTCCATGGTTGTTCTTTTTTTTTTTTTGTGGGTACCGGGGTCGACCTCAGGACCTCACGTGCCAGCAGGCGCCCATGCCGCTGACCGATATCACCGGCCTTTTTTTCATATGTGGGTACCGGGAGTCAAACTCAGGACCTCGTGCTTGCCAGGCAGGCGCTTATGCCGCTGATCTATCTCACCGGCCCTTTCCATGGTTTTTCTATGCTACCTTTTTTTTTTTTTTTTTTTTTTGTGGGTACCGGGGGTTGACCTCAGGACCTCGCGCACCAGCAGGTGCCCGTGCCGCTGACCGATATCACCGGCCCTTTTTTCGTATGTGGGTTCCGGGAGTCCAACTCAGGCCCTCGCGCTTGCCAGGCAGGCACTTAGGCCACTGAGCCATCTCACCGGCCCCTCTATGCTATCTTTGAATATGGCAAACCTCTTCATAGGTATGATTAGGTTAGCAATGCTATTTTGATAGTATATTCCATTTTTCTTTCCCTGAAATTTAATTTACTATAGATTCATAATATTTATTAATATATACAACTGATGTATTTTTTCTTATGACTTAAGCAGTTTGGGATTTATGTATTATAAAGCTTTTATTAATTGCTTGTAAGTCATGTTGTCTTATATGTTTTTTAACTGTTACGTTGAGTACATCTTGATACATTAGATTCTTTGTTGACTGACAAAACTGCTACATGAGCTGACTGCTGGTAAGGATTTTCATAATTTATCTTTTTATTTATCTATGTTTCATTATTTTGTTGTGATTTAATTTCAGTTTTTAAAAGCCAATATGGGGCCAGCAAGATAGCTCAGCAGCATAAGTGCCTGTCTGCCAAGTGTGAGGTCCTGAGTTCGACCCCCAGTAACCACATTAAAAAAAAAAAAAGCCAATATGAACATCTCTTTTACCAGGCTACTGCTTTCTGTTTATATTTAAACTTTTCATTAGAACAAATACGACTTGCAATTACTTAGAATTTATCATTTTAGGTTAAATTTTTAAATTTTAACAAAATAATGCTATTAATACCATCTATTAATAATTGTTTACTGATTATAGTATAAAAATAATCTTTGGAGCTTAAAAGTGTACCTTTTTGTTTCATTTTGTTTTGACATTACTGTGAAATGACAGCTTGGTTGGAACTAAAAGTCTCAGTTGACAATTTTCTTCATTACTTTGAAAGTACTGATTTGTGCTATTCTCTGAAACTTAAGAAATGCCTGGTATCAATATAGCAATTTTTTTGTAAGAAATATGTCTCTCTTTCTCTAAGAGACATATGAAATAATTTCATTTTTTAGGTCACAAGTTGCAAGTTGATTTGTCAAGTTGTGATTTATTTTTCTGTTCCTTGATAAAATATTCAAAATTTTTTGTGAGGATTTTTTTACAATTCTGGAGAATTCTGCTATTTATTAACCCTCAAATACTATTTTTCAATCTTATATTTTCTACATCTGGTTCTAAATCAAACCTATTTGAATCCTCTCCATCCATCATCTGTGTCTCTTAAATACTCTTATATATTTTATCTTGTTTTTTCCTCTTGTATTCTTGCTAATTCCTCAGAACCAGATTCAGGTTCTTAAATTTCTTCTTTACTGGTGTTGAGACTAAGGATTATTTATTTACCTCATCAGATTCTAAAATGTCATGAATTTTATTTCAAACATTTCTGTACATAGAAATATAGATGTATGTATGTATAATCACATGCATGTATTTATACATATGAGGATATATCAATATATTTACATATATATGTGCACACACATATTCCATATCCATATCCTCACTTGATTTTATATCTTTATACCTGTATATCTTTTTCTAATGAAATTAATATTTTATTTACAATGAGAGTGTTCTAAACACTGTTTTACATTTTCTTTTACTTTTTCTATGAAATTATTTTATCTAGAGTGACTTCGTGTACTGTTCAATTTGTTGCTAACTCTTATATTGGATATATTTATGCATTTTGAAATTTAGAGTTATAGCTTTATTTTTAATTTCATATATTTTCACTTGTCTTTTACAGTTTTGGTTTAGTTTCCTTCGCCTCTTTCTTTTCTCCCTATTCATATGGTCCTATGGGTGTTATAGTTTTACCTTACAAAGGCATTCTAGATGTACCTTTTCAGGTGTTATTTGGAATAGTGTAGATGCAGTTGCTGGAGAGGGGAATAGGAGAAAGGGTGCAAATTACCTAGGTGCAGGGCTATGTCTTCATCTTCCCACAACCTTAGGTCTCCTAGCTGTTGTCCAGAGAACAGCCTAAAAATTAGGTCAGTTGTCTTTGCTACAAGTTGCTACTCAACTTCTGAATTTTGTCAGGACACATGGCTCTAATCTGTGCATAGAATATTCTATTCTCCCAAAGAGCTCTTTTTAATGTTTCTTATACTAAAAGAGCTGATTTCCAAACCCACTCACCTTCTTCTGGTCTCATACCCAGCAAGCCTATGGTTTCTGGATACTCTGCACTTTGTAGCAGTCTTCTGTTTCTAGTTTGTAAGTTGCTTGTTTTGACTTTGTGCTCATTTTTATCTTTTTATTTAAAATGTTAGCTATTATTGTTATGTGAGTTGAAGGAGCAGAAAGAAAAGCACTTTCCAATATGACTCGTCTACCACCTTTCTTCCTTTTGGTTTTGTTTCCCTGTTAAACTCAATGATGATGTTATGATGTCTAAAGACAAACAAGCAAAGAAACCTATCTTTTTACAAGGGAATAGGGTAGAGTCAGGAGCATGTTTTTTAGTATCTTTGTCCAGGTATATGATGATGGTAACAGTCACTAAAATTCATAGATTTGTTGTGAAATTAAATGTGATAAAAGAGTGAAGTGCACAGGTCTAGTATACATAAGCACTAACTAAAGTTACACTATTATTATTAAAATTTAACCCTGGTTTTAGCTATCAGTGATTCAAAGCATGCTAACAGTTTTTTTTATAAATAAACAATATAAATCCAGCTGATCAATTAAAAATAGAATTTGGGAATTAAAATCTCCTAAATTCTTCCTCAGTAACAAAAGAAAAATAAAATCACCCATTCCTCTGCTCTTGTACTATATTCCTGTGGGTACTTTGTAAATTTTAATTTATATGTAGGCTGTTCCTTTTCTTACCCATTCAACATTCAAGGGGTCTTGTTGGGATTTTAAAGATTATCCAATGCACACTCCCAGTTTTTATATAGGCTCTACATCTAAAGAACAAAATATTGAAGGCCAGTTGGCCAAGCTAATAAATAACAAAAGGGGTACAAATTCTGGCTTTCTGCCTATAAACCCCCATTTTTATTTGAGCTCTTTTTTATCCAAAAAAATTACAATGCTCACTAATCTCTTGTTTTCAGAGCCATCTGGAAGAAAAAGTTAGAGTGTAGATTAAAATCAGATTAGATGGACACGAAGTGATACCACACCTGTCTTATTGACCTAATCTCAATTCCCCACCTTATCATAAATTTATTTCTATATAAACAGAAAACTTGCTTTGTGGTTCCCAAACTGCCGCATGTTTTTAACTTCATTGTATAAGAAAAAATGAAGGAGAGTAAAATTTCTTCTGAATTTGAAGAATTTCTTTTGAATTATGAAGAAGCAGTAGTACGCACACTTGTCAAGGTTTTACTACAATTAATTAAATGATACTTTAGAGATACAATGGAAGACAGATTTTTGTACACAAATGGCTCTCCCCTTTGTCTTCCAACATTGTGTGATAAGGAAAACTACATTGTGTGATAAGGAAGTATATGCTGGAGACAGATCTACAGCAAATACCATACTGTAATTGGTGTGAAAACACATGCATATAGCTGGTATGTTTTTGTATTGACCTAAATGCGTTACTTCAAAATTTAAGGCAAAAGAATCTCCAAAAGTTATACCCCGGGAGGATCATCCCACATAAAATGTAGAAGCAGATCTTCATTTTGAATTTGATGAGGGAGCAGCTGACAATTGTCTCAGGGAAGCTCATAAAACTTCAACCAACAGGGATTCTTTGATTTTTCATAATTCTACAGATATTATAAGGCATTTCGGAAGACAAAACTTCAACAATCTAGAAATATAAACAGAAAATCTCACATGACTCTAAGAAATTATTATCTTGATAGGTGAAGGGCAGCAATGATGGCCTTAAAAGTGAATGTCAGGGCCGGTGAGATAGCTCAGTGGCATAAGCACCTGCCTGGCAAGTGTGAGGTCCTGAGTTCAACTCCCAGAACCCACATAAAGAAAAAAAAAGGGCTGGTGATATCGCTCAGTGGCACAAGTGCCTGCTGGCAAGCGTGAGGTCCTGAGTTCAACTCCCAGTACCCACATGAAAAGAAAAAAGAAAAGAAAAGAAAAAGTGAATGTGAATAGACACAGAAATCCTAACCCCTGATATGCTAAGACCTCATCCTTCGAGAAGAGGCCATGGATGATTCTAGGCATCTTTAGAAAATTGTTAATGCTGTCTTTGCAATGCTTCATCTCACTTTCTAAGAGTTTTTCTCATTTCGAACTACCAATTTCCCTTGAGAGCCAGAAGAATTCATTGCCCAAAACTTCACTGCTCTAATCCCTGGATACTTGTATCAAGAATTTTTATAATGGGGGATAAAATTCTCAGTAAATAAACAAGAGTTGGGCCGGTGAGATGGCTCAGCGGCTTAAGTGCCTGCCCGGCAAGCGCGAGGGCCTGAGTTCGACTCCCGGAACCCACATACGAAAAAGGGGCCGGTGATATCGCTCAGCGGCACGGGTGCCTGCTGGTGCACAAGGTCCTGAGGTCGACCCCCTGGTACCCACAAAAAAAAATAAATAAATAAAAAATAAAATAAACAAGAGTTATTTAGTTTACTGGACATGCAATCCTGAAGAAGTTACTTTGCTCCTTCAGGTTTTAACCCACGCAAATTAGATATCATTCACATCAGCAGGTTATTGTGAGGATTTGTACAGATGATGTATATATGAAAGAGTATTGCAAAGAGAAGTATCATATAATATTAGTCATGCAGAACTAGTAGATTAGTGTATTATCTCTGCAAATTGAAAATTTTCTCTAATTGTGAATGCCCAAATATTTTTAAAAGATCAAAGACTAGTGAATAAATGAGGTAGTTTATGGACCCAGAGAGCTTTTACCCTTGGCACAGAAGTAGGCATCTGCTGTTTGTAACTGGAACTCTGACCTTGGCTCTGAGGAAACTCCAGGTGAATTCACAGTTGGCAAGGCAGGATTTCTGCCAGAGTCAACCTGATGGATCTTGGTATATCTATTGTTACTCGGAACCCAGAGCTACTTGCTCTCAATCACTGAGAATCAACATAATCATGAAAAATGACAAGAAATAGTTATAATTCTTTCATTAACAAGTCAAAAAAACCCAGCCTGAACTACTTAAGCACAAGTAAATTCATTACAAAAAACTATTAACTGACTTCATGCACAGATAAATCAAGGTACACAAATGATACCATAAACTTACTTCTTTCTCTCTTGTTTCAGCTTGCTTCTGTGTAAGTTTCCTTCACAGGAATATTCTCCCCACATTGTAGGATTATGCCCTTCTTTCATCTTCCTAGATCAGGCACCTCACCGGAATGACAGCTTGCATTTTCTAACAGTTGCTGAAAATTCCCTAGAGATAAAGGCAATTGAAAATGTTTGGAATATCTGGCTTGAATTTGAACCACAAATGAGCAATTTATAATGGAGACTATATAATTCCCCAGAGGAAATCAAGTTGTTGCTATAAGAAGAATGGAAATTGGATGCTAGTTGGACAAAAACTACAGATGTCCACCACATAGCCCCGTCTCCATCACAGCAGGCATCCTGAATGCAGTCCACAGAAGTTTTATCTCTCTAGAGCCCACTTTGTACTTGGAGATTGCTGTTTGCAAAAACCATATTTGATTGCCAAGTATGCAATTACTTTTATAGTCAATGCAGAGGGCTATATTAAGCAATTTATACAGCGGCAGGTGTTATGTCTCATGAATAGAAGAAACAAACCCTACATACAGAATCCAACCTTGCCAGATCCCACAGGAAAAGAAATCACCTTTATGCACAGTTGAGGTTGAGTTGAGGTTGAGCTGCATGATAATAATGTATCATACAATTGCATGAGAGCTGTTATAATGCCAGGTTTTACAAAAATCAGTGTGATATTTCTTCTAGAAATGGAATCAATTATTTTCAAATTTAATGCTAGTTAAAACTGATTATTATAGAACAATTTCTCAGTATAGTGTCAGAAAGAAATATGCATTTTCTTTGTAATACAGTGCTCATCTTATATAAAGTCAGTGTATTTTTACATTTTAAGTTAATTTTCTGTGGTACTTTGAAAAAGGCAGATTGATGTCAAATCCCCAGGTACCACTTGCATATTGTGTGCCCTCTCGGAAAGTGGTTTCTTTCACACCAAGGTTTCTTGACAGATAACTGAAAACCATCTAATTACCTGAGTACAAGAAGTTGAACCAGAAAATTCTTTGAGTATCTTAAATATAAGCAAAGAAAAAGTGCAAAACAAATCCAAGGGCATTGCTATAGTTTGGATGTTGAATGTCCCTGAAAAGACCATGTGTTAAAAGCTTGGTACTCAGGGTGGCACTACTGGGTGGAGGTAAGAGGTAAAGCCTAGTGAGAGGTCCTCTGGTCACTGAGGGGGTATTCTTGAAGAGAATGTAAGAAACCAGCTTCTCCCTTTTCTTTTTACCTCCTAGCTCCTAGTGTAAGCATTTTTTTTTCACCAAGAGCTCCCACCATAATGGGCAATCTTTTCCAGAGGCCCAAAGGAACAGTATACCTGATCTTAGACTGGAACTTCCAGAATTCTTAGGCAAAATAAGCCTATTTTCTTTATAAGTTGATTATCTTCTGTTTTTCATTATAATGATAGAAAACTGCCCAACAAGCCATGAAAACATTTATCATTTTCAATAAAAGTTTTAAACAAGATAAAAATTTCACTTAAATATTAATACTGTTACAGAAACATATTGACTTCACTCTTCTTTGATTGTTTTACGGTAAGTAATAAGCATTTTTCTACAAGCCAATGTGTCACTGTAATGTGTTACATAGATGGCAAACATTACTTAATATTGTTTTCTAATAGTGGTAATATATATAGACAAAAACTAAGAATATTAGGCCTTAATGTTGTGATTTTTGCGGCAGTTTTTAGGGAAATTTGGGAAGTAATTTCTAATCCATATACCACCAGAAAGAGTACTCATTGTATTTTCATACACTGAGACAATATGATAATCACTGATAATTATATAAAATGCTATAAGTTAAATTAGAGACAAGTAAATTATAAATCCAGAGGATTTGGAGGAGTGGGTGTTTTCTTTTGCAGCTCAAAGCTATCTGCCTTTTTAAAAATTTCTTATCTTCTAATTCTATTAGTCTTTCCAAAATAGAAACTTGGTATTGAAGTTTTTCCTTAAGCTTTTTTCTCTCACTTCAGAGTTTGTTTAAGCAAATCTAATAAAGTGGCTTAAGGACACAAGTTTTGTTATCTGGTAACCTTGAATTTCAATTCAGCTACATTCACTTTCCAAGTGTGAGGCTTTACATAGATTAAACAAACATTTTACTTCTGTTTTCTCATCCGGAAAAGAGGGATACATTTTTATCTGCTTCATAGAATTCTTACATGAATAAAGTTACATATATGCAGTGATTTACACAGTATCACAAAAAATATATTTATGGTAAACATTATTTGCATCTTCTGGCTATTTATTAGAACAAATGCAATTTCAGGGCTTGAAAGAAATAATAAATTCAAGAAATCTACTGTATATATGAGGTCATTGTTTAATAGTGGATGTTGTCATTACATATATGCAAATCTATGCAATTTAGAACAAAGATGAATTTTAATTCTCACTAAAATATACAAGTTGCTCACATGTAAAAACTGAGGTGTTTTTTCTAGCACAGACAGGTCCCATCAGTGATCAGTATGCAATGCTATAAAGAATGACAGCAGTTTATGTAAAGAACCTACCTCACTATTCAAATATTCTTTCCTGCCAATCTCAATTTACTCTTCTTGAATCCTTTCTGTGTCTTGTCAGTGTCATTGTTAGAGGATTTACCATACTACGTTGCAATTTTTCATTTTCATATCTGTTTTCCTTATTTGATTAAAACTCTTTAAAGATGTTCAAATCACAATCATCTTTTATTTCCAGAGCTTAGCATACATCCTGGCAAATAATAGGCAAGCAATAAAAGGCTATGAAATTTGATTTAATCCTTACATGGAATTTTCAAAGCTCCTTTAATTCATATATGAGTTATTTCTTTCATGAAAACATTGCATCTTACTCATTGTTGTAACCAGATATTCTTCCTTTTTGAGTATTAAGTAATATAAGTAATCAGTCTACTATCTGAAGCATATTCCACTATCTGAAGCATACACAAAAAATCCTAATTTTGAAATACTGTGTTTTTTTAAATAGATTTTAAGCCATTTAATTCAGAACATATGAAGACAAACTTTACTACTTTACTGAAATTCAAAACACTAGGATCTAACTAGCACGTATGTTATTTGCATTACTAAATTAGTTATAATTTTGTATATGAAGAGACATTATGAATCATCTTTTAGATTCTACCTTACACTGTGGTAATCTGCTCATGGATGAATGCACCTAGAATTCTCTTCAACTGTTAATATTGCATATAAGCTATTAAAATATAGTCCTTTATATAAATATTTCTTAATTTAGCTTTAAATTTTTGTTTCAAAATATTTCTTAGTTTAAAAAAAGAAGCACTTATATAAAACACTCCCTTTATAAATTTGACCAGACTACACAAATTTGTAATTTTTCATCATTGTGATTCTAATATCTTAGAAGAGATATGTTTTTACTATTTATATCTGATACTGTCCTGGGATCTCTCACATGAACTGCTTTCATCATGTTTTCCAAATGCTAAGAAGTAAAATAGAAATGTATATATTTTTAGGTTGATGGAAAGTTAAAGCCTAAGTATTTCAGTATGACTTGAATTATTCACAGACTATTATTTGCTTTCAATCTCAAAATGTATATTTTCATTTCTAAAGCCTGTCTTTCTCTAACTTTGTTGTTTTTAATACTTTACAGTTTAAAAAGCAATCTGAAATTGTAAATTATGGTGTACTACATCCAAACTAATGTGTTTCCTCTGAGGTTATTTCAAGAGAACAGTAACTAATGAAATAGGAAGGTTTCATTTAGGACCACACCATGATTTTCCTGGTCTTGGTACAAACTTGCCTAGCCTTGCCACCTACTACTACAACTCTCACTCTCTCAAGGAATTTAGTAATCCTTCCTGGAATTGTCCAGAATTAACTTACAATGCAGTGATAACACCCAGTATAGCAGATACACAGAGTCATATTTTTGTTGAAGTTTTATGCCAATAGTCTAATTTCACCCATTTATTTGCTACACTTCCTAAGGAGACATAACATGCCAACACCATATGTTAATGCCTATAAATTGCAACAAGATTCACTCAGTGTTTATTGAGGAAAACACAATAAATATCTAAGAGTAGGCAAGTCAAAGTATTCGAAAAGTTGTAAAAGCTGTGGTTTATATACACTTGTTCCTAATCCTTGGAATTCGTGGAGATGTCAAGCTTCAGCACATGTTTGTGGCATTCTGGATAATTTTCTCACCATCTTTTTCTCCTAAATGTTTGCCCTTCAGATGTCAGACTTTAGTCAGCTGCCACAATGGCTTTAAGCAGTTGCTTTTAAAAACGTCCTAGTGGTTCTGATTTGAAGTTAAATTGTGACAGATAATCTGATTAATTAATGCATTACTGTTTAGTATATGCAAAAAATGAAAGTAATACTAAAACCATATGTGACAGTTTAGCACGATTGCATCAACTTGATAACCTGGGCACTCAGGGAATTGGTGGAGAACACTTCTGGATTCATCTGTATGGGTAATGGAGTCATGACCTTGGGCCTATATCCCCTCTTCTCTGGCACTGTTCCCATGCTCTGCTTCCTGGCTGTTATGGACTAAGCATCTTTGCTCTGCCATGCCCTTTGGCCGTGATGTTCCTACTTTGAAGACAGCCCACCCTGGATTGAAAACTTCTGGAAGTGTGAGCCAGATTAAGCCTCTCTTCCTTAAAATTGTAGGTGTCAGAGATTATGTCCCAGTAACAGGAAGGCTGACTACTACAGAAAGTTGGTATCCAAGAATTGAGGTCATTGCTGTGACTGTACCTTATCACATACTTTAAAAGCCTTTGAAATTGATTTTCAGGAGGACTCTGGAAAGGAAGGTTTGGAGATGCAGACTAGAGAAGGCTTAGGAAACCTTAGGGGTTACAGTTGGGAACAGGACTTCACTGACAATTAGACTAGAAGCAATGTGTGTTATTTTCTGCAATAAAAATCATCTACATTTTGCCCATGACCTGAAATTTTTCAGGAGGCTGAATTTAAAAGTCATGGAATAATTGATCTGAAAGAAATTTCAATGCAATACGACATTCAGGCCATGGAATTAGTTGCTTTATGGCAAATTTATAGTAACAGTGAAGAAAAAAGCAGAACAGAAAAATTGGAAAAATTTAAATCTGGGGGCTGGTGAGATAGCTCAGTGGCATAAGCACTTGCCTGGCAAGTGCAAGGTCCTGAATTCGACTCCTGGAACCTACATACAAAGAAAAAATGGGGCCGGTGATATCGCTCAGTGGCACGAGCACCTGTTGGAGCACGAGGTCCTGAATTCGACCCCTGGTACCCACAAAAAAAAAAAAAGAAACTTAAATCTGGGCCCAAAAGGAACCATATGTAAATTTGAGGCCAAAAGAGGTGTGGCTGCTGAATAGATTAGTCCATTAAAATGAAACCAAATACTTCATACAGGCATAAGAATAAAGATGCCTTCACAGTATCTCAGAAATCAACAAGACTCCACCCATTAAAGATTTAGGGTGCAAAATGTAAACCCTTTCTTTGAGAATAGAGCCTGGGCCCCTGCCTAAGAAGAGCATCCTAGGAAATTGGGTTCCCCAGAATTCATTTCACTGTGCTTAGCCATCCAAGCTCTCAAAGCCCACTGCAGCCATGATCCAATAGGGGCTGACTAATGTTTCCACTAACAGAAGACCTTGGCATCATCCATGCGATGCTGGTTTTACTAGCATGTGTGATGTAAGAGTTGTAGGGTCAGGAAGGCTTCCACCCAAACTCATATGAAGGACTGGGAGTCTGGGCATGTAGCCCTTTAGAGAGCAGTGCATGAAGCTGTGGGAATAAAGTCAAAGGGGCATCAGGCAACCCAGAAGTCAGAGATGCCAGGAACATGGAACATCTTCAAAGAAATGCTGCAGGCCATGAGTGGGGCTATCCCTGCCCAATACAGAGGCCATGTAGCCTACAATCAACAAGACCTTTGGTTGTGTCATCCAAGCATTTTGGAACTCTCATTTTACTATAGCATGCTACAGATGCTGGATATAGTGCTAAAGAACTTACTGTTCACACTGCTAGAATTTGGTGTGGCTTCTTTCTGACTTTTCTATTCCCATATTCTTCCTTTTTCAATGGGAATGTTTATACTGTGTCACTGTAACTTGAAGTTATGTAACTTGTTTATGAGTTTCACAGAAGTTCACAGCTAAGAGATTGGCTTGAGTCTCCGAAGAGCTATGGACTTGGTCTTTGGAAAAATACTGAAATTGTTGACACTTTCGGAAAGGAATTATTGGCTTTTTGTTGAACTCATGATAGTTGTATCATATTAGGCAGAATTATAACCATGTGTTATTTGAGGATTAAGTACAGTTTGAGAATTTGGGTATCAAATTGAGAGGAGTGGGATATTGCAATTAAGCTTCCTTGTGTCAAGTGGATTGACATAGACACTATCTAGGGAATTGGTGAGCACATTTCTGAATGTGTCTATGAAATTAAAAAAAGATAAAATAAAAGGCATGACCTTGGGTCTATATCTGGTTGCTCACCCCTTCCTCGCTGGTGCTCTTCCCCTGCTCTGCTTCCTGGTTGTCATAAACTAAACACCTTTGCTGTGCCATTCCTTTCCACCATGACATTCCCCCTTGCAGCCAGCTGACCCCAAACTGAAAACCTCTGATACTATGAGCCAAATGAAACCTCTCTTCCCTTAAGTTATGGATGTTAGATGTTGTGTCCCAGGAACAGGAAACCTGACCGATATACCACATGTATTTTACATCTACCCAGTGTAAGAAAGCCTTCTATCAAGTGCATGAGAAGTCAACAATCTGCCAGTCTTGAGATATTTAATTAATAGAGGTTCTTTTCCACTTATATAAAAAGTATATAAAATTAAGAGCAAAGAGAGCTCAAGATTTAAGCTTCATACAGCAACTACAGAGCTGGATAATTTTGAGGAATCGAATATATACTGCGAAAGTTCTCTGGATTTACAAGGAGTAAAACAGGTGTAATTTCCACCTCCATCCTAAATCTGAGGAATACTGGGAACTCAATTATTTTTATGTTTTTATGCATGTAAAAATGATGGCAATTTATTATTTTACAAATAATAAAGAAATGTTTTAAGAAGAAATTATTCTATGAGGCTGATTAAACTGAACATTGGTATATGTTGGTCGCAGAAATGTTGTCATCTAGTTGGTATTTTTGTTTGTCTTGATAATTTTTGTTCTATAACAATAATTTTAACAATGTTATTCTGTAACATATCATTCTACAAATAGTTGATAAATTGACATACTTACTTTACTAATGTATATATAACCTATTTTTGAAAGATTTTCTCCAGGGAAAAATAGTATAAATTGTGTGAATAGTATAAAATGTGTGAATATTGAAACATATTCTAAAATGTGTTAACAAACTAGTCCACAAACCACAAAAATTTTTAAAAATATTAAAACAAGTATGTCAGAGCAGATATTAAGCACTCTGGGTTAGAGTGTTTGCTTATACAAACAAAAGTACCCATAAAGATTCAAGAGTTATGGTAATTCATAATTTTTCTGGAGAAGACAATTTAACAATAGCATTGACAATTTTGTCAAATAGGAGCTGTGGTAAGCTAAGTAAACAACAACACCATTTCAAAGAACTCTCATTATGGTATAGTTGCTAGAAAAAATATAAACAAACAAACAAAAAACAGTGAACTGAAAAATTTGATGAATCAGTAGTCCTAAAAATTGAGCTCCCTTGAAATGTCTCATATAATTTATCCTTTTCAAATATCAAGCATCTGGTTTTGTTTGTCAGCTATTTGTGGACTTACTAATTATTTTGTTAAGAGTGCGTCTTCTTGGAGAGATATAACACGACTATCTTTTAATGATGAAAATTTGAGATCGCTCAAGTGATTACAAGCATTTGGTGGGTCGTTTTCTTCATCATCTGTATTGGCCAGCACTTTTCCTGATTTAAAAAACTAGAGAAATAATTTGTATCTTCTTTGCTTTTTTACATCAGTTTACTTTAACTAGCTCATGTTTTTAGCTCCCTGACTTATAAATTAAAAATTTAATGCTTTGGATTGAATGTGTCTTTAAGAGGAGGGGGAGAGAGGTAGAAAGGAGAAATGAAAGGGTGGAGAGAGAGAAAACACACCATTTTCTTTCAACAGTAGGAAAAATTGTAAACTTTTCTTTCAATAAACACTAAATATATTTCCATTTTTATTTCTTTTCTTCATCATGGTTAAGTCCACAAAGCTGTTTTTATAACTTATACATGCTGCAGTAAAAGCATCACAGTAGTTTTTCCTAGTATTTTCTGAGAGTGTTGACATGAAATGTCTTAATGAAAACAGAACAGAAGTTAGAAATCCCAGCATCAATTATTTTGTTATTAAATTTTGTTCTATTTTTTCATAGAAATAAGAAGTGTTCTTTATATTTTCTTTATTAATATCTACTTGTATTATATTAAAATAAAAAATGGAGAAATAGACTTTTTTGAAATAGAGATATATTGTTCCTTTTGAATAATTTTCCAACCTATGCACTGTTGAGTTTTCTCTCATATAAGGCTTTTCTGTAAAGAATGTTAGGCAACCTAAATGTCTAACTTGATCTCTTCCCCTCCAATAAACTCATAAAAAGAGATACAAAAGATGTAAAAATAGACTAAAGAGAATATAAATGTCCTGTCTACAAATAATGCTCTAGTAGGTACTACATGTGAGGAAATAAGCTATTCTTACAAACAAACAAAGCCAATATCAATATAAATAACAATCCACAGAATTTTATCTAACCAGTACCAAAGAAACAATTTTCAATTCAGTATTAGGCTATCCTAAAGTTCTTAATTTTAATAAAAATCATTATAAGATCACAATCAACTAGCAATAAAACTGTTTAATCTCTAGATGATTTTTAATATTTTGAAAAATTTCTTAAACACCGACAGGCGTTTCATGAATTAAAATTTTGTTTATATATTTCAAAATGGAAAAATAGGAAGCAATGTTTAAGAAATAATAATGCATGATTGCTAAGAAAGTGAGAGGAAATGTAAACAAACACACACAAATTGTTATTAAATAATAAGAAATTTAAGTATGAGGGTGGTTGTACAAAATTTTAATATTTAGTGATTAGAAGATCATTAAATTCTGGATCAGAGACTCTCAAACTTGGGAACAAATTTGGAATCATCTAGCTGATTTTAAAGACAATTATCCTGTCTTGGATAGGTTTATTTATTCGCTCTGGAATGTGGTATACACATTGGAATTTTTTAAATCTCCATAGTTACCTTTAAAATGCAACAAAGTTTAGGACTGATATTTCAAGAGATACAAGAAGAAAAATAAAGGCAGCGGCAAAACAGATGGTGAAGAAACTTCCAAATAATCTATGCAGAATGCTATAAAGTGAACTTCTGCAGAAAGACAATAATAATCAGGCAGAAGAATAGGCTCAATAGGGAAGAGACTACTTTGCGGTGGTTCTAAGTGATCTCATTTTATTTTGTCACAAAGGGCTCTCTTACAGACTTGGAACTCGAAGTGTGTTCTGCTGCATCACCAGGGCATTTGTTGAAAGTACAAATCCATTCCAGATCTTCTGAATCAGACTTGAAATTTTAACAAGATCCTCAGTTTTGATCCTGGTTTACATGCAGATATGAAAATGATACATCGGTAGACTCCTCAAGCACCTGTTTCCTCTAAGAGGGTAAAATAGAAGAGCTAGGGAATTCAGAATGTTGTCAAGGGTGAAGTGAGCAGCGCTGTCATGGATATAACTTAGACAGAGAATTGACTAAAGAAGAAGACAGATGTTTATGAAGAAAATATCAGGGTCAATGTGGTAACGTGCTGATTTAGTTAAAGTTTAGTGAGGGGGACAGGGAGAACTTGTGAAGTTGATCTGGCTAAGGCGAATAGGAGTTATTCAATCACTGGGACTTGAGAAGGGCTTTTTTACCTATATCAAATCTATGAATTAGGAATTTTTTACTTATTCTGGAGGTGATCTTTCTGATTTAACTAATGGTGTCTTTTGAAGCACAAAAGATTTTAACTGTAATGAAGCCAAATTTATTATTTATTTTTTTTTATGTGGGTACCAGGAGTCGACCTCAGGACCTCGTGTTTGCCAGCAGGCACTTGTGCCACTGAGCGATATCACTGGCCCTTTTTTTCCTTTATGTGGGTACTGGGAGTCGAACTCAGGACCTTGCACTTGCCAAGCAGGCGCTTATGCCGCTGAGTTATCTCACCGGCCCTTATTTTTCTTTTGTAACTTGGGCTTTGATATCATACTGAGGACACATTTTTTAAACCAGGATCAATTGCCCATAGGTTACTCCTATATTTTCTTCTGAGTTTTGCAGTTTTAGCTCTTATATGTAGAATTAATTTTTTGTGTGCAGTGTGGAGTAGGGGTTAAAATTCATTCATTTACATGTGGAATTTTAGTAGTTCCAGCACCATCTCTTGAAGACTATTGCGGGGTTTGTTTGTTTGTTTGTTTGTTTGTTTGTTCGCTAGTGGGTATTAGTTATACAGAATAATGGTTTCACTTTGGCATATTCATATAACACGCTTTGTTCATTTCCATCACCCCATTGTTTCCCTTGCCCTTCCCTCTCTTCTCTTCCTTATTCCTTACCCCTTGAAGACTGTTGTTTACCCACTGAACAGTTTTGCGTAACCTGGCCTAAAATCAATTTGGCATAAATGTCATGATTTATTTTTGCTCTCTCAATTCTAGTCCATTAAACTATGTGCCTAACCTTATGCCAATACCACAATATCTTGATTATTATAGTTTTGCAGTAAATACTAAAATTGAGAAGTGTGAATGTTCCAACTTTGTTCTTTTCTGAGACTGTTTTGGTTATTCTGGGTTCCTTGCATTTCCTTATGAATTTTTTGAACAGTTTGTCTACTTCTGCAAAACAAAGTCAATTCAGATTGAATATAATAGATATTATGTTAAATCTGTAATTTAGGCAATGTATTAATTTCCTGTGTCTGCCATAACAAATTACAACAAGCACGGTAATTTATTTCCTCACGTTTCTGAAAGCCAAATTCTAAAATCAAGGTGTTGACAAAGTCACATTCCCTCCAGAATCCCTAGAGAGAGAATCTGTTCTTTGCCTGTTTTGGCTTCTGGTGGCTATCAATATTCTGTGACTTGTGGTCATGTCTTGCCAGTCTTTATCTCTATGCCAATGAGGCTGTCTCCTCTGCTTCCTTTGTCCAGTTTCCCTCTCTCTCTCTCTCACTCTTTTAAGGACACTTGTCATTGGGTTTATGGCCAACCTAGATAACCCAGAATGATCTCTTCATATCAAAATCCTTGATTATATATGTAAAGATACTTTTCCCAAATAAAGGGACATTCAGAGGTCCCAAGGATTAGGAAGTCGGCATATCTCTTGAAAGACATCCCACTAGAAGGAGTATTTCCATCTGAAAATATTAGTTTCTAATCCATGCAGTCATCTTCCCATCTATTTGTCTTCTGTTTCTTTCAACAAATACAGTTTTCAGTGCACAAATACTGAGCTATATTTATTTAACTTATTCCTAATTAAATTATTATTTTAATGCTGTTATGGCTTATACATACATGTCCCCCCAGAGCCTCATGCACTCTTAGGTGGAGCTTTTGGCAGGTGACTGGATCATCAGTGTGTAATACTGGATTAGTCCGCTGATGGGTTTGTAGCTGATGGGTGTTATGTTGGCATGTGAAGCTTCCTGGGAAGAGATGGGTCACTGTGGATATGGCCTGGATATACATTTACCTCTTGCCTTGAGCACTTGCTGCTCCCTGATGCCACGCCATGAGCTCTTTCTCCTCTGCCATGATAATCTACCATGCTCCCCAGGCAACTATGGACTGAAACCTCTACAAACTGTGAGCTAAAACAAACCCTTCCTCTTTTAACTTCTGGATATTGATTATTTTGCTCCAGCAACGAGAAAGTAAGACAAATGCTGTGATAAATAAAGCAATTTTGTTTTCAGAGTGTTCATTATTTTGCAATATACCTAAATATAATCAAATTGTGGATATTTATCTTATGCCCTGCAAATTCTAAACTCATTTTTTAGCCTCAATATTATTTCAGTGAACTCCTTACATTTTTCAGTATATAAGATCATCTGCAAAACACATCATCTGTAAAACTAAAAACAGATACTTTTATTTCTAATCTGGATGCCTTCACTTCTTTGTCTTGCTAAATTGTCCTACATATAATATTCAGTACAAAGTTGAAAGGAAATGACAAGAATTGATACCTTTGCTTTGTTCGTTAGGGGAAAGTATTCACTTTTTCACCATTAACTATGACAGTATGTGGGGATTTGTTTTTTTGTTTGTTTGCTTGCTTGCTTTTACAGATCCCTTTTTAGGTTTAGAAAATTCCCCACTATCCCTAGCTTCCTGAGAGTTTTCCTTTCTTCACTTTTTAACCAAGAAATAACGTTGGATTACATGAGTCTTTTTCAGCATCTACTGAGATGATTTTTAACTGTATTGATATGGAATACTACTTTAATTGATTTGGAGTTTTTAATCTAACTTTGCATTTCTAAGATAAATTTCATTTGACCATAATGTATCAATGGTTTAACATGTGGATGATTTTGTTTGTGAATATTTTGGTAAAATATTGTTCTATTCATCTTTGTCACTTTTCTTGTTGCTCTCAACTTAAAAGAGGAAAAGTTTATTTTGGCTCAGTTTGTAGATGTTTCTACATGGCAGAGGAATAGCTGCTGAAGGCATGGCAAACAGGAAGCAGAGAGAGTAAAAGGAGAAATGGGGAAGGGAAATATGCCTGTCCAAGCCAAGCCCTCAGTGGTCTGCCTCTTTACACCAGGCTTCACTACCTAGATTACATTTAGTTATAAACTCAGCAATGGACTAATTCATTGATAAGTATCGCATCTCCATGACCCAATCATCTCCCAAAAGACATACCTATGAGTGCATGAGGCTTTGGGGGTGGGAGAGACATCTAGACATAAACCACAACACCAGCTATATAGCCATTGTTTAAACCCATTCTTACGGTAAGGGAGCTCAGTGTCTTTGTCTTAGAATTTTCACTAAGTTTTTGTAAAGGATCAGTCAGTTTATAATTATCCATATGAAAAATCACGATGTTTCTCAACATTTCTCATGAGCCATAAGTACAGAAAGTATTGTTTCCTTGTCACTGCAAGGTATGATTTATTCACAGCTTCTTGGCATGTCAGCCAAACCTCAAAAATAAATAGAAATAAAAAATACAGATCATCTACCATTACTTAACTGTGTGGCTTTAGCCAAGGTATCTAACTGTGACTTTTCTCAGGTTAAGATTAAATGAAGTGTAAAAGTCAAGTGCACAGCATAGTGGAAGCCCCATAGTTAGCACTTAATAAATAGCATTATTTTACTTTCAACGAGGGGTAGAAATTAATAAAAATATTTATCAAAGTACCTGTGATGTATGAAAGACTTAACAACTATCAAAATTCGGTATTGTGTCTGTGATGATGATAATGATGATGATATCGAGGCTACAGTACTACATCTAAAATCTACAGTTCATATCCCACCCCTACAACATGCTACATGCTCTCCATGTAAGGCAGGCTATGCCTCCGAGCTTGACTTTCTTCATTTATAAATGGAGATGATGTTGCCCATTTTTCCAAACTATTGTGCCACATTGGGTGAAATCATGTTTGTGATGGTGCTGTTTATTCTATAAAGTCATGTACTAATGTTTTATGTTGACATAATTGATAGTACTATGCTGGCACAATGACAACCATTCAATAAGCTTTGAATTGAAGTCAACAGCATTTTAATGTATCACTGGATGGATGTAGAGATAATTGGGTTGTTGTAACCCAATTGTTGTTGGTTGTTGAGAATTTTTGCAGCTATCAATAATACCTGCTTGAACAAGTAAGTGTTTAAAGGTCAGATATAATCTCTTACTGGAATAACACCTAGAGGAAAGCATTTAGAAAATGCTTTCAGACAATAAGCTTAAAACTCAAGTTGTATCTAGAAAAATGTGTATGTCTGTAGCATCTTTGAAAACAAAAGGATTTCAGGTGGAGAGCAAAGAGCTCCAGCTGTTAGGGAAGAAGATAAAGATGAACTGAATCAGAATCAGAGAAAAAAAATTGTTTGAGTTCCTGTCACTTACTAAATGAAACCTTCATTAAGATGTAGTAGGCAAAATGCCCAGTCTAACATATAATGAGCATTCTAACTTCTCTGTACAGGAAATCCCAAGGATGACCCATGGCTACTTAAATAGCCTTTCTACAGAAAAGCTGCAACGCTTTTCAAGTGCAACTTCTAAACAAATAACAAACACAGAATGAGCCCTGTGTGCCCCCAAGCAAATCATTTAACCCCACAGAGCCTCATTTTTTCCATCGGCAAAATAATACCATCCCCTATCCACCACCAAAGTGTTGTCAAGATAAAGGAGTTGATTCTCCAAAAGCACAGGGAGTTTCTGAGGTGAAACATGCTGTATAAATCCAAAGTGTAAACACTTAATAATTTATATGTTGGGGTTTTTTGTTTTGTTTTGTTTTTGAAACTGAGATCTTTAGTGGTTATTTTAGAGAAACATTTTTCTTTTTGTTATATTTCTTCACTTATGGAAGAAAGAAATGTATAAGTGAAAGACCTTGATACAACTTCAGAGTCAACATCTCACAAGATAGTAATTGTGGGAAAAGTCTGAAATATCTACCATACCCATGGGCTGAGATTTAGCTTTTTTCATATTGTGATAGTTATGATAGATTCATATCCATTTAATAAATATTTATCGAGCCTAGACCTCCTGCCCGAACATGTACAAGCTCTAGGAATACCAAAAAGATTAAGAAAAGTTTCGCCTTAGGAACAAACTAATTAGGAAGACAGATAAATAAATAAATAGTTAGAATGTGGAATGTGTTACAACTATTTTCAAGGTGTTACTTAAACATGAAAGTGAAAGTCATAAATTTATTGCTTGGATGCTTTGATTTATCTTAATTGATAAGGGCCATATACACTAATTATAGCTGCTGGTGGCTCTCTGGAGCATATAATGACCAGTAGCTGCTAGTGAAAAATCAAAAATATCAGCCATGGGTTAGAAGAACCAAGGTCTGAGCCCATTATTAACTGGCTAAGCTTTATATACAAAATGATTTGGTTTGAGGAGTGATTGCTAAGATTATTTATATATTTTATGAAAAATTTCTGATACTATATTTCTTGCTATTTATCTTTTCTTTGGCCATATGCCTTTAAGTCATATGAACCAAAGAGAAATTTGCTTTTTTTTTTTTGTATCATGGAAAAAATCCACTCTCGGGTTACATGAGAGGTTCATAGACCACTGTCTAGAAATTGAGATTTTAGACTGACCCTTTGTAAATGAGAAAAATATCTGCCTGTAATTCTGCTTTCTGGAAGATGCCTCAAGCCTGTCAAATTTTTTTATAGGGTTACAAAACAAATTTGTATAAGTGGAATGACAAAGCCAACAACATTACAATACGTAAATGAAGGGCCATGACAAAGCATCCTGAAGGGAAACGGATTTACAAGTTAGCTAAATCAGCTACATATGAAAAATTGATCAACAATGTACAAAATAATGAACAGCCCTAGGAGCTTTCCATTGCTTGAGAAAAGAAAACAGATTATTTTTCATTTCAAAATCTCTATGGTTAAAACTGAAAATACTCAAGCCTTTATGATCCTGAAGAATTTTCAAGACTTACTAGCAGAATAGAACTCACAGTGAAATAGTTCATATTGCCAGAAAAGGGCTGGGGAACTGACAAGAAACAAACTGCCTCCTGGGTTGAGAACTGTCAAAACTTCGCAAAAAAATGGAAAAAATGGATCCTTTAAAGAAGCCATTATTTGAGGGTGGCAAGGGAGAGAGAAATACTTGGGTTCCTCTCCACTCTGAACTGCAACTTTGGATTTCGAAGGACTAAAGGAAGCTGTATGTAGAATAATGTTTTAATCAAAGCCCATATTTCCATGAGCTCACATCACTCTTCCTTTGCAACCGGCTTGGATTTCTTGCATGCCAGAAACAAAAGGCTTTGCTGGCAGAAAAACCCTGACGCAGTCTGGCTGCTGCTCTTCCAAAGCATTCTGCAAAACCCTGCCTCCTATTCCTGGGGCTCTGGTAACCCCAAAACCCCACACACAAGAAGGCCATCACATAAGGACAAAGATCCCAGGGGATTCTTTTCTTCTTACCAAGTTATTATCCCATTGCTTCTGGTTTCCCTTTCAAAGGTTTTTAATTGACATTTCAAGTAACATCAGGCTCAGACTTGATTTGTCAGCATGAATGTGTTTTCCTTCTCATTTTTAAAGAAAAGCTTAAAACTCAGTAATTAAAATGCTGATTAACTTTTAAATACTGAAGTGTTTTATTCTGCTTCTGAGAACTTCATGCTTCAAGCTGTGATTTTTTTTTTTTTTTTTTAGGGTCTGGGTAGTGGTTCTTCTTATTTTCAAATGTGGAGCATTAAGAAAAAGGGCAAGTGAGACTCACTTGAATGCACCAGGGAAGTTATGATCACAAATACACCCCAAGGAGGAGAATTAGTTCTGTGGAGCATAAACCTTTGCAAATGCCAGTGGCTGGGAGAGATTGGAGCACTAACCTTCAGGGGTCAGTAAGTAATGGGAGAATAGCAGAGAGAAGAGACTGTAAAGGTAGCAAGGAGCCAGATCACTGGAAAGAATTTGATTTAATTTCCAGGGTAGTAGGAATATAATCAAGATTTTTAAGTAGGTGACTGCCATGGCCTAATATGGTTTTTAAAAATGTCTTAAAATTTTAATGTATATCAATGTGTGCATGTTCAAATGATAGCTAACACATCTACACTATGTGCCAGATGATATTCTAAGAGTTAGGTAGTACCTGCAGTAGGAATTATTGCTATCTCTCTTTACAGATAAAGAAACTGCAGCACAGAAAGTTAAGCAATTTGTTCAAAGTAACGTATCTTGTAAGTTGCAGAGCTGAAATGTGAACCTAGAGCAATATGACTGCAGCACTCATGCTTTTTGACCATTAGACTACACAGCATGAAAGCAATAACCAGGAATTGCAAGGTATCCAATGTTATCTTATACCCACAACACAAATTTCATTACAAAGAATTGATATTCCAAGAATTGAATTGAAATTCATATTTAAAAACATTTTTTCTGCTTCTTTGTTTTATAGGTAATTCTAGATTTCCACTGATTTCCAATTTCCAAATGAATAAGAAACTCAACTACTAATAATGAACACTAATATTTTCCATCAATTTTCCTTAGGAAACACCTCAGAAAAATAGTAATGAGGAAAATAATTAACATACATAAAGTAAAATCCTTTTTATTCTCATATGTTCCCTTTTAGTTTCTTCTTTAATCAATAAATATTCCTCAAAGGCACTTTTTCAGTTTCAGTCATTATAGCTGTTATTTTCTGTCCTAGAAGTAGGTATCTACCTTACTTCTCTAAATCACTTTCAGATCAAATCTTTCCTTCATCTTCAAATCCCTGATTCATTTGAAGTTAAGCAAGGAGATATGACCACCTGCTCCTCTCTACTGAGTCATTCAGTGAACTACCTGAAACCTTGCCCTTAGCGACCCCCTCACTTTCTCACAACCATCAGAACTTTATCTTCCCTCATCCTCCAGTTGAGATTCCATTAATCATTCTCATAATCATGCTCTTATAAATACCTCATTTGATGTTCTCCACATCACATTTGCTTAGCAATACTCCTGAATAAACAATGATTTACTTTTTCAGCTCCTGATTCTTGAAACTAGAGAAGAATTTTAGCACTTAAATATTGTGACAGCCATTATCAAATGTACTTCAAATTCCATTTCTGCCCCAAGTGGGTGTACACACTACATATTTTGAGAAAATTTTGAAGATGCTTGAGCCCTATACCAGACCACTTATATCAATCCTTAGAGAATAGGTGAAGGTTAATGTGCCTTGAAAATGCTTGAATGGATCCAGCATGTAGCCAAGGTTAAAGAATAACTGCCTTTATCACTTTCAGCTGCTGACCTTGTCTCACACTTCTGTGAAAAGTAGTAGCCATTAGATGAGAATGCTTTTGCCTTCCTACAGCAAACCCACAAAACCCTGTTAACTCTATCTCCAGATTATATCTTAAATCTGTCCACATCTCACCATCTCCACTGCTGCAACCTTGGCCTAAACCATCACCACGCCATACTTGATCACTAGTTTTCCATTGACCTCCCTAGTTCCATGAGCTTCCCTGGTAAAGCTGATCTCTATCCAGCATATGGGGCTGATTTTTTTCAAATGTCAAAAACATTCTATTACTTCTCATTGTTATATTAATAATACAACTGTGATGGTTGAGTGACTGAGTCAATTTGAGAAGTTTAGTTAAAAGAAGCTTAACTAAATCAGCAATTCCATACCCTAGGGTGTGGAAGACCCACCCTAGGGCAGCTCATCCACCTGGATGGTATAAAGGGGAAGTGAGGAAGGACAGATCTGCTTCTGTTTCTTCAGAGGAGCTCCAGTCTTTGCCTTCACTTTGGACATCATCTCCTGGCTTCCAGCACAGACCCTTCAGCTTCCAGTGCAGATCCTTCAGCCTTCTGGCATAGACTCTTCAGCCTTACATTGCAGACCCACTGGTCTCCTGATGTGGACTTGCATGGGACACTACAGTGAGCTCCAGACCTTGGACTAAATCCTTTGGTCTCCAGTGTGCAGACAGACACTCTGCACTCTTCCACATCTGACTCTGTGGGTGACCATTGTAAGGGAATCTTTTAAATTCTTATACATTTGTATATCTTGTACTATATCTGTTTCTCTAATAAAACACTGACTGATACAACAACCCAAGCTCTTTGCCAAAATCTTCATAATCAGTGTGATCTACCTTCTGCTCAATAACCAAATATTTTTCATTGCATGTCCTTATTCTATCACAGTATAATTCTAACAGCACTTTCCATTATTCCATGGATCAGGAACCGCTTACTGCTTCCCAGTAAACCTCTACTCCCTCCTATTTTCCCTATTTACTAACACTTCAAACTTTCCTTCTTAGTACTTTTCACTTTTTGTAATTATATTTAAAGTTTATATTGAGACCTTTACTGGCTTTAAATTCCAAGAGGTCAATAACCATGCTGAATTCTTCTCCACTACACACAAAGTGGTAATTTGGTCCCTGTCCCATGACACAAATCATTGTCTATGCAACAAATGTACTGCATTGAAAAGCAGTACTGTATTAGAAGTATTTCAGTTTGGATTATACTATCAATTAAGCCATGTGTAAAGTGCTCTTTCTCACAATAATTAATACCTAATTATGTTACCTAATACCCAGATTGTAGTCTGTTCTGCAAGTGCACTAAATTCAGATTAAATATACATCATATCTCCAAATGAAATCTGCTATTTCCCACTTTATAATTTGGTAAAATTAAGTAGATTTATCCTATTAATTTGGTAAGTAGTATTTTCTTGATTATTTGAGACTATGTCTATTTGCCATTATAATTCCTCTTAGACCTATAAATTACTTACAGGTATGTTTATTGATATTTAAATAAGTATCATTTTGTATTTTGTTCCATTGTTGATACTAATCTAATTTCTCTATGGTAAGTCAACTTAGCATTTAAAATAGCAAATAACTGATAGAAACCAAGATTTGCTTTATGACTTGGAATATTATCAATAGTTTTGTGTCATCTGTTTTGGAAGGGAATTTTTATTCTCCAAATGCTAGTTAAATCATTCTATACATATCTACTAGATCTAGTCATTTAATTAGTTTTCTGAAATAATCCATATTCACACTGACATTTTATTCTTTGGTGTATCAAATACTAAAAATGTAAGTTAATATCTCCAAAAACTGTGGTAAATTTATCATTTTATCTTTGTACTCCTGATAATTTTTGGTTTAGGTATCTTAAAGTTATATATTCAGTTGCATACAAATTTAAAATCATTATATTTCTTGATAATTTGAAACTTTAGTCATTATATGTAGTGAATGCTTTATTATTAGCAATACTTTTTCCTTCAAAATAATTTTGTCAGATACTGGTATACCTATAGAAATGTTTTGCAGATAAATATTTGCCTGGTTTATCCTTTTATACACTTAAATTTTAACCTTACTGTATCACTATAAATAGGCCCTAATAAATTGCTTGAAATATAGGTAGATCTGGCAGCTTTCTAACTGGCAAGTATATTTATTTGAATTTTTTTTTATTATCAATATGGATTACTGTCCACCATCTTATTTTTCACATTCTGGATTTTACTTTTTATTTTTCTACTATTTAAGTTGCTTTTTTTTTTTTTTTTTTTTTAGTTCAAACATTGAGCTCATTCCATGTTTTTTCCTGGCAGAATGTAAGTAATACACTCTATGGAAATATTCAAATGCATATTTAAAATCTATGATTAATCAATATATGTAATATTCTCTTTAATGATATTACTGTACATTTTTTTTTTTTTTTTTTTTGTGGGTACCGGGGGGACGACCTCAGGACCTCGCGCGCCAACAGGCACCCGTGCCGCTGAGCGATATCACCGGCCCCTTTTTCGTATGTGGGATCCGGGAGTCGAACTCGGGCCTTCGCGCTTGCAAGGCAGGCGCTTACGCCGCTGAGCCATCTCACCGGCCCATACTGTACATGTTTTTAACTACAATTATTTCCTTTTAAAGTATTCAGGTTAACTGTCAGTTTTGTCTTGTTTATATTCCTTCAAAGTAGACAATATTACTAATGGTACATACTCAGTTTTGTTTAGAAATTTACCTACATGCTTGCTATTTCTTCTCACATCTAAGTATTCTTTATATAGTCAATTCTCACTATTCATGGATTCCATATTGTGAATTTTACTACTTGGTAATTTTTGTTCCCAAAGCAATACTATGGGACTTTCCCAATCATTCATGGACATACTCATGTTCAGAACAGTAAAAAGTTTGAATTTCACAATGCAAATTTTCATAGCTGGGGCTGAAGAAGTCACTCTGCCTTCTAGTTTAGCTCATGTACTGTAAATATGCATCCTTTTCATGCTCCACCTAGTGTCATGTTTTTCACATTTCTGTTCTTTTCATTGGTGATTTCACTATTTAAATCATACCCAAGCACAATGCTGAAGTATTGTCTGATGTTTCTGGGTAAAAACAGGCTATCATATACATTACAGGGAAAATACATGCAGTAGAAAAGCTTTCTTCAGATAGGAGTTATTGTGTTGCTGGCTATAAGCTCAATGTTAATGAAACAACTATGTGTATTAAATAAGGTGTTTTTAAACAGACGTATTCATAAGGCAATGTTGATTGGCACTGGTGAAACTGTTACTAACCAGAGGCTCTCAAAAACCTAACCTTGTATTTCTTCAAAGAGAAACATTTCAGAAATTGTTAATTCCATATTTATGGTAGCTTCATGGAAAATAACTCAGCAAATAACAAGAATGAACTGCAATATGATTTTCCTTCCTGTTAGATTAATTTTTTTAGAAATGAGGTCTATGGGTTATAAATATGCTCAATGTTCATTTATTTAATGATATCTTTATTTTACCTTTATTCTTCAAAGATAGTTCCGTTAGAAGCAGAATTTCAAATTGATAACCACTTGTACCTAGCATGCTGAAATGCTTTGTCACTGTGTTCTGGGTTCAATAATTAACACTAAGAAATCAGCTACCAGGCTCACTATTTCTTAGTACCTGGTTGACTGCTTTATTTTTTTTTTATATGCAGGTACCAGGAGTCGAACTCAGGACCTCATGCTTGCCAGGCAGGCACTTATGCCACTGAGCTATATCACCAGCCCTGACTGCTTTATTTTTAACCTTTTCCAAAAATTTAACTCCTGAACTACCCACATGTCTTTATACATGAAATCTTCCTAACATTTAAGATAGATATAATACAGAGCTAACATAAATTTGTCTTGATTTTAAAGAGAAAAAAATAAAAATAACAATGAAACAGATTTTCAAAACAGGTTAGTAGGACACTTACAATAATTAATACCTTGTGTATTGTCTTCGTAGTAGTTATTCAGGGTACAAGATATAGGCATGATATCTTGTCCAAGCAATATTAGCACAAACCTTTACCCCCAATGAACTAAGAGAAACTAACTGCATAACTATCTTAATTATCTTGTTTTTACTTATATTTTTTTTCTTTTTCTCTTTCTACCCTTCACCTTTCCCCCATCTGTTTGTCTTTTCTTTTGAAAAGTTTCTTCCCAGTTCACAATATCTACTGTACATTTTGGATCTTATTTACTCATTCAGTTTCTCACACTAGTGAGAGAATATGATGTTTACACATATGGGTCTGATTTATTTCACTTATAAATATGATCTAGAGTTGCATCCATTTACCTGTAAAAGTCTCCAGTTTATCCTTCTTTATGGCTTAGTAGTTCTCCATTACATTAAAAAAAAAATCTTTTTTATCCATTTTTCGGTCAATGGGCATTTGGGTTGCTTCCAAGATCTAGCTATTACAAATTGTGCTGCTATAAACATGGGTGCACATATATCGTGGTGGTATGATGTTTGTAATTCTTCTGGGAATTAAATAACTGAGTGGAAGGGGACCTCTAATACTAGTTTTTTAAGGAATCTCCACAATGACTTCCACAGTGGTTGTACCAGTCTACACTTCCACCAACAGTGGAAAAGGGTTCCTTTTCCCCCACAGCCCCTCCAGCATTTGTTATCCATTGATTTTTTGATGATAGCCATTCTTTCTGGGGTAAGATGGAATCTCAGTGTTGTTTTAATTTGCATCTCTCAAATGACCAATGATGTTGAACGTTTTTCGTGTACTTATTTGCCATTTGTATTTCTTCATCTGAGAAGCATGTATTCATCTCAAATGCCCATTTTTGGATTGGGTCTTTAAATTTGGGAGGTCTGATTTTTTCAATTCTTTATATGTTCTAGATATAAATCCTCTGTGGGACAGCTGGCTATAATTTTTCCCACTCTGTGGGTTGTCTTTTCACCTTGTTGGTGATTTCTTTTGTTGTGCAAAAGCATTTTAATAAGATGAGATCCCATTTATTGATTCTTTGTAATATTTCCCTTATAGTCAGGGTTATGTTCGTGAAGTTTCTGCCTACACATGTCTTTGAGATTTCTACCTATTTTCTCTTCCAGTAAATTTAGTGTTTCTATTTTAATATTTATATCTTTGATCCATTTTGACTTTAGTGCGTGGTGATAGACTTGCGTCTCGTGTTAGTCTTTGGAAACTAGATGTGGAAAGCCAGTTTTTCCAGCACCATTTATTAAAGAAGCTATCTTTCTTCCAGTGAACATGTGTGGCTCCTTTGTCAAAGATAAGGTGGCTGAGTATGCTTGGGGTTGCAACTGCATCTTCTATTCTGTTCCACTGATCCTCAGGCCTGTTTTTGTTTGTTTGTTTTTGTTTTTGTTTTTGTTAATACCATGCTGTTTTTATCACAGTAGCTTTATAGTATAATTTCAGCTATGGGATTTTGATGCCCCCTGACTTGCCTTTGTTACCCAGAATCTCATTTGCTATTCTAGGTCTTTTCTGGTTCCAAATTAATTTTAAAAATGTTTTCTCTAGATCTGTGAGGTATGCTAATGGTATTTTGATGGGGATTGTACTAAATATCTATAACAGTTTTGGGAGTATGGCCATTTTCACTAAGTTGGTTCTTCCTATCCAAGAGCAAGGGATATCTTTCCATTGTCTGATATCCTCTTTGGTCTCCTTTTTTAGGGTGCTGTAATTTTCACTGTATAGTTCTTTTACATCCTTTTTTAGGTTGAATCCTGAGTATCACATTTTTTTTAGATGCTATTGTGAAGGGTGTGCTTTCCCTAATTTCTCTCTCTGTGAGTTTGCTGCTTATGTACAGGAATGCTATTGATTTATGAGTGTTGACTTTGTATCCAGCTACACCACTGAATTTGGATATTAGATCTACAATTTTTTTGGTGGAGTTTTTGGGGTTTTCTGTGTAGAGTATCATGTCATCTGCAAATAATGATAATTTAACTTATTCCTTTCCTATCTTTATTCCTTTTATTTTTTTCTCTTATCTAATTGCTTTGGCTAATGTTTCCAGAACTATATTGGATAGGAGTGGTGATGATGGACATCCTTGTCTTGTTCCTGATTTTAGAGTAAAAGCTTTCAGTTTTTGACCATTTAATATGATATTATTTGTTGGTTTGTTATAGATGGCTGTTTGTGTATGTTGAAACATCCCTGCATCCCTGGGATGAGTCCTACTTGGTCATGACGTATAATCTTCTTGATGATTTGCTGCATTCTGTTTGCCAGTATGTTATTAAGGATTTTTGCATCTATGTTCATTAGGGAGATTGGCCTGTAGTTTTCTTTCTTAATTGGGTCCTTCTCTGGTTTTGGAATCAGGGTAATACTTGCTCCCATGAATGATTTTGGAAGTACTGCTTCCTTTTCAATTTCTTTAAAGAGTTTCAGCATTAGTGGCATTAGTTCTTCTCTGAATTTCTTGTAGAATTCAATGGTGAATCTGTTGGGGCCTGGGTTTTCCTTTGTTGGTAAATTTTTAATTACATTTTCAATTTTATTGGCTGATATCGGGTTATTTAGAATTTTTATATCTTCTTGATTTAATTTTGGCAGTTCGATTGTGTCTAGGAATCTGTCCATTTCTTCTATGTTTTCCATCTTATTACAATATAGGTTCTCATAGTAGGTATTGATGATCTCCTGGATTTCTGTGGGATCCATTGTGATTTCCCCCTTTTCATTCCTAATTCCTTGAATTTGTGTTTTTTCTTTCCTCTTTTTGATGAGGTTGGCTAATGGTTTATCAATTTTATTTATTCTTTCAAAGAACAAAATTTTGATTCATTAACTCTTTGTATTGCTTTCTTAGTCTCTATTGCATTAATTTCTGCTCTTTATAATTTCCTCCCTAATAGGAGCCTTGGGTTTGATTTGTTCTAGAAATTTGAGGCTCAACATAAGGTTGTTTAATTGAGCTTGCTCTGTTTTCCTGAGGTGTGAGTTCATTGCTATAAATTTTCCTCATAGGACTGATTTCATTGTGTCCCATAAGTTTCGGTATGTTGTATAGGCATTATTGTTTAATTGTATATACTGTTTAATTTCATCTTTAATTTCCTCTGTGACCCATTTGTTGCTCAGAAGTGTGCTGTTTAATTTCCATGTGTTTGTGTAGTTTTTGTGATTTCCTTTGTTGTTGATTTCCAGTTTCATTGTGCTGTGGTGAGATAGTACGCATGGGATGATTTCAATTCCTCTACATTTATTTAAACATGTTTTGTCAGCTAATATATGGTCTATTTTGGAGAACATCCCATGTGCTGCTGAGAAGAATGTGTATTCTGATGTTTTGGGGTGGGACACTCTGTAGACATCCCAGGGCAATGCCATAAATTCTTTTAAATAAATAAAAGACTAAGTTCCTCAACATTTTTTGGAAGCACTAGCACAAACCTCATTGCAAAAGCTAATGCAAAAATCCAAAACAAGATGTTGGTAAGTATAATTCAGCAATACATAATAAAGATTATACATCATATCCAAATGAGGATCATTCCAAAGATAGAGGAATGATATCAATTTCAAGAACAATTAATGAGATATTTATTGTAGGGAACAGCTGGAGCTGGAAATTGATCACAGGTGCGCGCTCCTGCTCTACCTCTGCTGCCAAGCACATTTCTGACCTGTGGCTAGTGACAACAGTCAGCGGAGGCTTAGACCTCAGTCCCTTCTCCAGATTTGTACTAACTCCTGAAATGGGATGCCAAGTTATTCCTACTGGAGTCTATGGACCTTTGCCTCATGGAACAGTGGGTCTCCTGCTAGGCCGCAGCAGTCTCACTTTAAAAGGTCTCCAGGTGTTGCCTGGTGTCATCGATGCTAACTACACAGCAAAAATCAAAGTTATGGTTCAAACTATTCAAAGCACTATTTATGTCACGCCAGACTCTCGTATTGCTCAGTTGGTTATTCTTCCCTTGACAAAAACTGGAAAATCTATAAATAAGGAAAGGGGATCCAAGGGTTTTGGGTCCTCTGATAAGTATTGAGTTCAACAGATTAAACAAGATCATTCTGAGATGGAATTGATTATTGAAGGAAAAACATTCAAAGGGCTTTTAGACACAGTTGAGGATGTTTCAGTTATTGCCCAATGCCATTGGCCTATGGCATGGCCTCTGGATGTGGCAACCACAGATCTACAGGGAGTGGGCAATGTTTCTCACTCTAGTAGAAGTGCTAAATTGTTAACTTGGAAGGATGCAGAGGGTCATTCTGGACATTTTTCACCTTATGTCCTCCCCCATATACCAGTTAATCTATGGGGTCGTGATATATTACAGGATATGGGGGCATTTTTGCTTAGTCTTAACTCTTTGGTGACTCATCAGATGTTACAACAAGGTTTCCTTCCCACTCAAGGGCTTGGTAAAAACAAGGAAAAAAAGAACCTCTTCCAGTTGTTCCCAAAAGAGACCATTTTGGTATAGGGTATTCACCTTCACATTTTCAGGAGGGGCCTTGATCTCTTCTCCAACCCCAAGGACGGTGTCCAAGATAACTTGGATGTCTGATGACCCTGTTTGGGTTGATCAATGGCCCAGCCTATACAAGTGCTGCTTTCCAAACATTTTGTAAAGCTTTTCATATTTCCCTTACCATGGGAATTCCTTATAACCCTCAAAGTCAAGGCATTGTGGAATATGCTCACCATACACTCAAAATTCAATTACAAAAACAAAAGGGGGAATCCTTTTCTACAAAATTTATTCCTCATAATAGACTTCACTTGGCAGTATATACTATTAACTTTTTAAGTCCTACTAAGGATGGAACTACAGCAGCAGAAAGACAATTCAATCAGATAAAGAAAAAGAAGTTAGGAAGGGTCCTTTGGAAAGATACACTGGACAATGGAAGGGACCCAGCCCAGTGCTAATTTGTGGTTGAAGGTATGCTTGTGTCTTTCCAGAGAATGCTGAATGGCCTACCTGGGTACCAGAGTGTGCTGTCCAGCTGTATCATGGACCCAGACCCAGAGAAAGATTTGATTCCACCTTTCAAGAAGCTGATGCCCAGCCCTATGACAGTGATGCCTCAGAGACCACATCACAACCAAGAGACAAGGATGGGGCTAGACCTGACCTGGGGCCAATTAGAGGAATTGAACCAGGATGCCCAGGAGATGGTAAACAAAAATGAGAATCAAAGGTTTGAGTACGTGGTAGAGTGCTTGGAAATCACCAAGCCAAAAGTTACATAAAAAAAACAAAGGGGGGACACAAAAGTTACCAGTATGCTTAAGACAAAATACAAAGATATATATTGATTACAGATAAAAGATTTTATTACTTCCAAATTCTTCTTAAGAGACCTCTGCTTACAAAAAATCTGACTAGTCTATAAAATTTTAAAATTGTAAAAGAGTTATAATTCAATTTGGTCAAGAATATATTTGAGTGCACTCTGATTTTGTAGGTGGATTGCCTGTGTATGTCTGTTTGTCCAATCTGTACAGATCATCTGTGCATGTTTGTCCATTTGTCCAATCAGTTAACAGCTGTTTTTTATTTGAGCACAACAATATTTTTCTCTTTTCCTTTTCTCTTTTGCATTTTGGATCATTTGTTCAAATTTTAACTTGATTTACAGATTTAAAAAACATGCTTTTACCTGGGTTGCCACCTGGTCAAAATAATATCAAAATGGGTTTTCTCTGAGGTCACCAAAAAATTTGCTAAGGTAATTAAGGGAACCTTTTGGGCTTGGAAAATTATTGGTTAAGGCTTCCCTTTGGTGAATAAAGAAGCAGCTGCCTGGGAAATTATCCTGGCCTTTTTCATTAACAGGAAGCCCCAGTGATCTCCATAGCTTTATTGGGAGACAACCCTAATAAACATTATTAAAATATATTATTGTGATATGATTACATTGGTCATTGTCAAAAGATTAAGTTTTCTAGACAATAAGATTTTGATTTAAAGATGTTCTTGTACAAAAGTTTTCATATAGCTATGATGATTGTTATTATTTTGTAGTGTATTATATATATTCATGCCTACAGATGTGCAGGTCTTCCAAAGTGTGAAATAAGGACTGTTCATAGTGATGGACTTTTCTTTCAGATTCAGACCTCTGCCTTTAACAAAACTTACATGATGTACATCCCACTAAAAGGACAAGTTACATAAAAGTTTCTTATGTATTAGATAGAGATGATTGATTAAAAGGGTTATGCTATGTTAATATGGAAATTTAAGTATGTTACAAAATGTCATGATTGTCATGCTGCAGTATGGTGTATGGTTTTTGATTTCTAATTTTCTCTGTAAAATATGTAACTGTTAACATTCCATAGGGATTCAAATATTAGAATATCCATGGTTGTTAAGAAATAATGGTTTTATCTCATGTTCTAAGGTGCCTCATATTTAGATAAGAAAGTAATATTAGGCTACTGCCTTCATTACAATGTAATGTCATTAATCGTCTCTTATGGATGTTCAACAACTGAGGTTTGGAGACCAAAAAATTAGAAAGATGGGCTAAGAGGAGAGCCAATATTTTGGCCCCTGCCCTTCAAGGTCAATGAGGACCCAGGACATAAGAGAACCTCTGCTGTGACATCCCATAACTTGGTGAGTCCCTGGTCTTCTGATCAAGGAGATTATAGGACCACAGAGGGAAGTGACTTACGATGTATAATATGCCTGAGGAAAGTCACCAGGAGAGAAAAATCTCCCAAGGTTTCACAGAAAGCAACTTGGTCAAGCAATGGCCGTGACTCATCCAGATGGCTGACACTGACAGAAATACAAAGAGGTGCTGTGCATGGTTCCAAAATAGTTCCTGAGGAGACTTAACTGACCTTGATGCCTAACAGAAATTATTTAATACAGGTCTCACTTTAACTTGGTCTTGAACATCCAGCAGAAAAGTATAACCACAAGAAAGCTGTCTGCAGATTCCTACAAACATAGCTCCTCCAACTTCAACTGACCACCCATTGCTTACAACTACAAAACAGAAAAGGGGCATATGTAGGGAGCAGCTGGAGCTGGAAATTGATCACAGGTGCACTCCTGCTCCACCTCCCCCGCCACTGGCGAGAAGGGCCAGCCAGAGAACAAAGAGCAATGAAGAGCGGCCCAGGTGGGCTACTTAAACAAGGTGCTCCACCCCAGAAAACCCCTACCCCCAAGGCATTCCAAGCAATGGGTTGCTAGGATAAGGGGTGTCATGTGACACCAACTTGCTAAATGTATAAATAAACGCATTGCTTTGGTTGAGCAGTTCCTTTCCTCCCATCAGGGGAGAGGGCTCCACCTGACCTCAGCTTTTTGTCTCTTTTCTTTATTTTCTCCATCCTCTCATCATCCTTCCCCCAGGAACTTTGAGAGCTGCGCAGGTTGTGGCAATTTATTGTACACCTGAGTTTGGAGATTGAGATGGTTAACATGTAATTTTCTTCTAAAAATCTTAAAAATATACTTCTGAGTCACCTTCAACTAAATCATATTAATAAAAGTCAAGAAAATTAAAATATCAGGACATAAATTCAATTTTGAAATACAAAGTATACCTGTACAATGATCTTAAGCCAACACTTACTCTAGTAATTAATCCCAAAGTCAGAACTAACTTGAATCTGCTGATGGTTTTTATGTCAAGAAGCAAAAATAACTGAAATAATGTTTGCCAGAAATGTTCTGTGATGCCTCTTCAATGCATCTGGTCCTTTGAGGGGTTGGGTTTTTCTTTTTGGCTTCCTTTTTTTTTTTTTTTTTTTTTTTTTCTCTTTTTTCACAAATCTGATGATTAGGTCAACATGTTGTCATTACAAACTATACTTACACGTCTATAATTTTCCAGCAATAAAAAATTTGTTCTAGGCTATTTACATAAAGAAAAAATGTTTGAACTTTCGTATTATCTAGGAAATATACATCACATCTTTTCTAGTATCAGTGAATGACTAAAATATTATCAAATCCTTATTGTATAACCAAGATTTAGTATCTACCAACATGATAAACTTTGCTACCTTTAAACTTGTTAACATCAGAAAGTTTAAACATTTCTGTCAGTAGAAATATGCTGTTTATATTTCAAGCAAATATGCTATGAAATTCACTTAGCTATAAACTAAACTTCATTGCTTTAAGGAGCTACTTTTGTAATAAGAGAATCATTTCTCTGAAGTTAATTAATTTAATGATATAGTATATAATCAAATTTTAACAGTCACTAAAATGTTCTAGAAGGTTATTTCAAATATGAGTATTCAAATCTTATTCAAAGTAATAAATTATAGTTAAGATCAACTTAATAGTGCATCCCATTAAGATTCTGAATGAACTATTAATTGTAACCTTGTAACTAACCAACTAAGTGTTTTATGGCTACAAATACTATTGTTAACCAAGTTTTACTTTCTTTATTGGTCACAATAAACAATAAGACCATCCCTGAAAATGTTCATAAATTTAACCCATATTTTTACTAGAATGTTTGTTCAATCATCTTGGGAAAGTCATGGATATATTGTAAATAGATTTAAGTATCATTGCAGTCACTTAAAACATAAAAAAGTTTAAAAATTAAGGTAATGTACCCAGCTATGGTAGCACATGGCTATAATTCTAGTTAGTCAGGAAGCTGAGAATGGCAAGTTCAAAACCAGCCTGAGCAATTTAGTGAGACCTTGTCTCAAAAAATAAAATAAAAAGGGCTGAGAAGGTAACTCAGTGGAATAGTGCTTGTTGGCATGCACAAGATCCTGGGTTCAATCTGTAATATTGCAGAAAAAGAAAAAGCATAATGTGCTGTGAGGTAGCAAATAAAACATTCTTGAATACAAAAAAGGGGGGGTTAAATCTGATTAACACCAGATACCAGTTACTTTTTATCCAGTTCATTTTGCTCTGTGTGGAAAAAAACAAATCAAGTGATATTTCTTTGGAGAGAGAAATAAAAAATAAATTCTTCAATATTCTTTGGAAAACATGAATTTACCCACATGAGGACTGACATTATCTTTGAAGATGGCTGAGGATATGATAGAAATATGTGATTCAGGGGTCAAGGTCTTCAAAGAAGAAGAAAGATGAAGTAAGAGATTAGAAGAAAAAGGCACCAGAGGGGCACTGGGCAATATATTCTGTTGGCATATATACAGCAGAAGTATACAAAAGTAGCATTTGAGCAAAAAGAACATTAAAAGCAGAATCTAAACCAGGTGTGGCAGTGCATACCTACAATCCCAGGTACCTACAGTCATGTTATCATTATAAGCTATACTTATACATTTATAACTTTCCAGCACTTAAAAATTTGTTCTGCCTACAATCCCAGCAATCCAGGAGGTTGAGGCAAGATGCTCACCAATTTGAGCTCAGCCTGGGCAGATTAGTAATTTATTAAGAACTTGTCTCAAAACAAAAATGTTTAAAAGGGTGAGGATGTAGCTCAGTGTAAAGGTATTGGGTTCAATCCCTGATATCGACTAAATAAATAAAAGCAGAACCTAAATCAGTGCCCCTCACTCACTAGGTGTTTGCTGAATAAATGTTTGATGAATATATAGTGAACAAGTGAATAAACAAATGAATGAATAAATACACTAGTACCACCTCTGCTTCTTTGGATACCAAGGTATGTGGGGGGCAGTTAAGTAAGTAAGAGCAGCAGGGTTCTCAAAGAAGTTTCATATCCATTAAGTCAGGGAAATAGAAAAACATTCTAACAGGAGGGAATTTTTCCCCTGTGTGTGTGTGTTAGCAAAGGGGATCCAACCCAGGGCCTCAAGCCTGCTAGGCAAGCTTCCTGCCACTGAGCTACATACCCATCCCTAAAATGTCATCTGAGAATGGAAGAGGGGCTACAGAATAATAGGAAACAATGCAGATCATTAGTGCCTAGAACAATGATGGGCTTGAAGTTAGTGCTTGAAAAATAATTGTTGTGGGGACTAATGGACTCGAAGAGGAAGCAGGAGTACAGTCAGAGCACAAGGGCTTTGCTCTTCAGAAAGACTTCTTATGTACTACTGTAGGACTCTTTTAAACCACTCATCACTTGTTAACAGCCTGCCCTCCCAACAAGAGTGTATGCCTCATGCTTGAAGAAACCATGCCTGAAATTTCCTCACTTATCTCTGCCAGTTATAATAGAGCTCAGTATATATGAATAAATTGTGAATGAAAACAGTAACTGAAAGGAAAAAGAGAAAGATGGAAAGAAAGAGAGGATCACAGGAAGAAAAGAGGTAAATGAGGGTGGAAAATACAACCATCAACAGTACTACTTAAACTAATTTCATTAGCCATTGTCCAGGTTCTGGCAAAATATGAAGCATGATCAAAAGCACAGTGAATGTTTAAATTAAATATATATAACAATGAAAACCACATTGCCATTAGTCACCCTCAAAATATTGCTCCTTGCTTTGAACAAACATATTCCATCATTCTTGCCACTTTCTGAAGCAGTTCTGGAAGTCCTCTTTCATGTCTTTTGTTGTGCTGTCTTGGCTGCCTTGATGTCCTGAATCGATTTAAAATGTTTACCTCTCATGGTCATTTTGACTTTGAGGAAGAGCCAGAAGTTGCACGGTACTAAATACAGTGAACAAAGTGGATAAGGATAAGCTATAATATCTTGAGGAGGCTACCATTCCATTGGATGGCACTGAGTAGCAGTATTCACTGTTTTTTGTTTTTTGTTTTTTTAATCACACCTTGTAAAGACATGAAAGAGGATGTCCAGAACTGATTTGGAAATTTGCAGGAATGATGGGATAAGTATGTTCAAAGTGAGAGGAGTACTTTGAGCCGGATTAATGACAATGTGCCTTTTATTGTAATAAGTTTTTAATTTAAATATTCACTGTACTTTATGATTACACTTCATACATTCCCACTATCTCAATTCAAAATGATGGAAGTACAATAATCATATTTCCAAGATTTCGTATCAGTATGATAACAGATTTTCCTCCCACTTTCACTGTAAATTTACTTCTTCCTGACAAATCTGATCAATTAATGCTCTAAAAAATCTGTATTGACATTATTAACAACCAACAATTTTATTAACTTTTATTCATATTCTATGACATTAAAAGTGATAAATTCTTACCTTTGAAAAGAGCCTTACTCCATTTTCTCTCCTAAAGCAAGAGACCTTTCCAATATGCAGATGAACTATAGCTTCTGTCGAAATTTTTGAACCTTCAGGTAGCTTGGTAATCTAAAGTTACAAATGTAAAGTTAATACCAAATGTTCCCAGCACATTAATAAGTGCTTGCTATAAGCAGTCCTGTTTGCCCATATTTTTCATAAAACAGGTGCTTTGAATAAAATGAGAACTAATATGTAGGAACCAAATGTAAATCTTTTAAATTCAATTTCAAATTTATTTATTAATATATGGAAAAAATATAACTCGAAGGCTTTCCTGTCGCGCGCTTCTGCTCGTCCAGCGAGAAGAATCACACAACACGGGTCGGTGAAAGCTTGCTTTAATCGTTCACAGCTCCAGAGCCTCTACAAGCGTCCGCCCTGTGGCGGCTCCGTCCGTGCTCTGCTCCTAAAGGGCAGCTTTGCATGTTTTTATAAGGATAGGGGCGCCAACAGCAATACAGCAGGAAATGAAAGCTCATAGGCTATACTCATCAGTCTCTAGGCAGACTCACACATTTACAGGGCGCGAGCAGCAATGACCGCAACCAGGAAGCAGGAACCAGGCGCCATCTTGCCCAGGTCGATGGGAGGGGTAATTTAGCGCAGGCTTTGAGTCAGAAATACAGGCCGCGCCCGAGGCCTAACTGTGATGTTGGCCCCCAACATTTTCCCCTTAAAAATCACATAATAAGGCAGACGTAGCCCGTCTCGAGTGAATGTATTGGCCTGCACCCCACTATTAGCCCGGTGGTCGTTTGCACCGGCTGCAGTCCAGCATCGACCATCCTGGGCCTCATCCTTTTTTGTGGGGCTAGGAAGTAACTGGATGGAACCTAGATGCATGCAGGCATGCATTAGGTGTTCCGCCATGAACCCCCCTGCGGAGCACCTCGTGACTTTCCTAGTCACACACTCGACGGCGGTCGCCACGCAATGGGATGGGGCCTGTCTTAGGTTGAGTCAAGGCTGGGGATCCTTGCTCTTACCCGTCTTTGGCTCACCCACCCAGCTAAAAGCGATGTTCTGCGACCCTGAGCAGGTAGGCAGCCGCTGGCCTGGCTGTAGGGCCTCCATCTGCCAACTGCATGGCAGCCATTGCTGTCAAGCGCACCTGTTGTTGAGTCTGCATTAATCTATCCAGCAGGCACTTGATAACAACCAAGACAACAAGAATACCAACTCCGATTGCAACCCAAGTTGCCAGACTGGGCCAGCTAAACCAGGAGGTGACCTTTTCCCACAATTTTGTGATGACAGTTCCCAAACTGGACAGGTCAAAAGTAACAGGCTGTAGTTGTATCTTTTTTACATTATCTAAGCCAATAGAGACCTGCTCTGAGAGATTTTTGAATGAGGGCAAGTATGTATTTTTGAGCCAGTCAGACATCTTGGACAAGGTCCGTGACCTATTAGTCTTAAAGGGTCGGAGGTCGACACATCCTCCTAGGGGGTTGCAAGCTTGATATTGGCTGAAAACCTGGACCCCCCAATTAAGGTAATGGAGCTGGATCTCTCTACATACCATAAAATGCCCCCATACGTCCCCTGATGAACTGCAGTTTTTTATCTTGGTGACATTGGGTGGCCTTACGGGCCCGGTTGTCCATACCCCCCACCCCGAAGGAGAGTTTATCCTAGCGGTGCCATAGCACGAGTGTCAGGTTTGATTAACAAATTCTAAGAAAGGCAGAGGCTGACACTGTGCAGTAACGTTAGCATAAGAAAACACTAAGGTATCTGGAGTAACTGGGAAGCTGGTATTAAAGGCAATGGAAAGGGGCTAAACTGGGTGGATGGTGCCACAAAGCCCACAGGTACTCATCTGTGCCCTCACTCCAACTCTGGAGGGTCAGAGATGACAAGGTGCCGAGCAGGAGCCAGACAATCACCATCGGCGGCGGTGGAATACCCATCTTCCTTGGTGGTCTGGTCTTGGTGGGTTTTTGGTATATTTGCGGTCCTCGTCAGTCTTTCGGGGACCCACACCGGCTCCCGTCCAGGATCCTTTGGGAAGACACAAACCGCACCTCGGACCCAGCTGACCACCGGGTCCGGGCCCATCCACTGCCCCGTGATGACATCCTTCCAAGTGACCATCCCCTTATTTTGGGGGGAAGGATTGCAATGTTCCATCGCAGGGGAGCGGTTGTCCGAATTTAAGCTCAAAAAATTGATGGTAAATAGAGCAAGGGAGAGCTTCCTTTTTGATGAGAGGCCACGGCCTATCCCCTTCCTTTTGTTTATTTAGAGTATCTTTAAGCGTTCGGTGTGTTCTTTCAATAACAGCCTGGCCCATTGGGTTGTATGGAATGCCATGTTTAAGGACTATTTCCATGGTTGCACAGAAGCTTTTGAAGGCCGCACCTGTATACGCGGGCCCATTATCTGTTTTTAGTATTTTAGGCTTTCCCCATGCAGCCCAAGCCGCAAGGCAGTGATTGATAACATTAGATGTCTTTTCTCCCGTTTCTGCCGTGGCAAAAACAACTTGAGAACAAGTATCTACTGAGACATGGACATATTTGACAGACCCAAATTCTGGGATGTGTGTTACATCCATTTGCCAGATATGACCCGGTCTGAGTCCTCACGGGTTAATCCTATCGGACCGCTGGGGGCGCATCACGGCGCAGGTACCGCAATGCCGGACAATGTCTCGAGCCTGGGCCCTGGGGATCTTAAAGTGAGCTGCCAAGGTCTGAGCATTGACATGAAATTTTTTGTGAAACTGTTGGGCTCTCTCAGCCGGGGATGAGAGCGTACATATCCATATTGGGCGCGTGGCTGCATCTACCATTGCATTGCCCTCTGAGAGCGGGCCTGGGAGCTGGGTATGTGCTCTGATATGAGCCACATAAATTTTGTGGGTTCTATTTTGTAATTGTGTCTGGATAGTTTGGAGTATAGTGAACACCGAAGAGGTGGAATTTATCGGGCCCGCGGTTTCCAGAATCTGTAAAGCATTGACTACATATTTGGAATCTGAGAGGATATTAATATCCGTGGGGAATCTTGTAAGCACCACTGATACAATTTGTAATTCCACTAGTTGGGGCTGGTCTGGTTGGAACTGCACCAACACAGGTTTAGAGCCTGATATCATATATGCTCCAATTCCTGTCTTTGACCCATCTGTAAAGACTGTGGGAGCCCCTATGATGGGCTCTTGAACAGTGGATTTTGGAAAAATGATTGGATGTGATGTGACAAATTGTAAAATAGGATCCTTGGGGTATTGATTGTAGAATGGCCCACGCATCCAGGCAGGCTGCCAACACTAAAATTTGTTGGGCAGTATAGGGCACCCGCACAGCCCCGGGGTGTAATCCAATTGACATCCCCCATCAATTTCTGCATGTCATAAGGGCCTTTGCCAAGCAACATGTCTGCATTTCACCGCCTATTACCTTCCCTGTTGTTGCGATCAGCTCGGTCCATGCAAAGGTCGGTATTCCATGCTTTCCAATCAATAAACTGCCCAGGGGAAAGACACGCCCTTGCAAGCTGTGTCCAGTCCCCAGGGGTCATAGGAGCAGTCGCTATAGTCTCCAATACAGCGAGTGTGAAAGGGGCATTAGGGCCATAGGAAGAGACTGCTTCCTTTAGTTGCTTAATAAGCTTAAGGTCAAGGGGTTGATGGTATGGTTGCCCTCCCTGGCCGGCGAGGACCGGATAGATCCCGTACGGGCCCCAGTCAATGCCGGGGACATTTCTGGTCTCTGTTTTCTTTATGACCTCCCACGTGGGGCCGTGGAAGGTATGGCAAGCGGAGAGCAAAGGGCCATCTTGGAACGGGGGAGGCGGCTCCCAGGGCGGGGCACTGGGCATAGGTCTGCCCCCCCCCGCCGCCCCCCCCTGATGGGGGCCGGCCTATATTTAGCTCTTTAAAGTCACCACACAAATCCCGGAAAGGATTGGAAGTCTGCCACGTAGCAGCCGTAGCGCCACGTCTCGGGGAGGGGAGGCTCTTCGTTGGCGCCGAGTCTTTATTGACAGCAGCCTGAGGCCCCCGCTCTAACCCTTCTGTCCCTTCCGCCTCTGAATCTGAAGAGGAAGAATCCGACCCCGCCCTAGAATTAGCCCTCGAGCTCTCCGAGCGAGCCCTCTCAAAAGCCTTGTGCACCTCTGAAAGCGGTACAGACCCGCCTGGGCTGTCCTCTACCTTAAGGCAATATCTAACCATCTCCCAGAGGGGGCGCACGGAGGCGTCAATGACTCCCTCTTCCTCAGCAAAGCTGATATCATGTCCTAACTTTTCCCAGCAGGGTAAAGTAAGGTGCCCAGTGGGCCAGAACCACGGGGCGTTCTCATGTATATTTTTAAAAAAATTTTGAACAGTTTTAGAACTCACCTTAATGCCTCGCGCTTTCAATAAGTCTCGCATCGGCTTGTGCATCGGGGCACTGTCGGAGTTCCCCATTGTGAAAACGAAACTGCTCCAGCGACACCGTCCCAGCCGTGAGCACGCCCAATATGTGGGCAACCCCCGCCTCAGCAATTGAGAGCGGAATTTCCCTGAAAGTGCGTCCACCCAGGGCCAGGTTAGGCCTCCTGCTTACCTGAAGGTACGTACCGTCCTGTGACTCGATGCAGCTCCACCAGACCCCGCACGAAGGGTGATCAGTTCCCCGTACGGGCCACCAAATGTCGCGCGCTTCTGCTCATCCAGCGAGAAGAATCACACAACACGGGTCGGTGAAAGCTTGCTTTAATCGTTCACAGCTCCAGAGCCTCTACAAGTGTCTGCCCTGTGGCGGCTCCGTCTGTGCTCTGCTCCTAAAGGGCAGCTTTGCATGTTTTTATAAGGATAGGGGCGCCAATAGCAATACAGCAGGAAATGAAAGCTCATAGGCTATACTCATCAGTCTCTAGGCAGACTCACACATTTACAGGGCGCGAGCAGCAATGACCGCAACCAGGAAGCAGGAACCAGGCGCCATCTTGCCCAGGTCGATGGGAGGGGTAATTTAGCGCAGGCTTTGAGTCAGAAATACAGGCCGCGCCCGAGGCCTAACTGTGATGTTGGCCCCCAACACTTTCCCTGTCTTTTGTGATGACAACCCATGACATTAGTCTTACTTGTACGTCTACAGCACCTTCAGAACCTGTCCCCAGCCTCCTGCAAGACTGTGTATGGGTTCCTCTTAGATGTTCCTTGGCAGACTTAGAATCCTGCTTATCAACTATTGGAAGAGGTCCATAGCGTTTTGAAACACAGCAGTGTCTCAGTAGAGGGATAGTAGGTCCTAACATCTGCTTGCAAGTAATCTTCAAATATCTTCACATAAAATAAACTGAATTATGAATATGACTTTGAAATAAAACTGTGCATTTGTACAAGGTGAACTCTCTATTCTACAGTGAACATTGTGGGGGGGGTATTATTTAAGAATACTTGTCCTTACTCTACATAAGGAAAATAAAGCCAAAGTAAAAGTTTGTTTAAAATCTCAGAGTATACGGTATCAGACTTTGGATTTGGATTCTTGAAAATTAAGACTTCTGATAGAACACAGTATGAAAATATTTGGCTAGCTGCACATTTAATAATAATTCTTGAGCATAAATTCTCACTCATTTGACGTGAACCATTTTTGTCTCTCCTAGAAACATGGTAGAACATTTTCTGGTCTGCTGCTTCAAGTGATATCCTCTATAGCATTTACAGCTCGGAAAGTAACAGTTTACTAAACAGCCATGTATAATCTGCAGTAAAAGAAATTTGATTAAGTAGAAAGCCATCTTTTTCAAATATATTTTTATTAGAGAAACATACTCATTTTTTACACGATCTACTGCTTAGCTGACCAATTTGATTCCCTCATTTTCTTTGAAAACAACTCCAGCCCATAATCTTACAGATATCTGACTAATTATCTTTTTAAAAGCAGTTATAATTACAGGACTCCTATTTTTAAGCATTGTCCAAGTCAAATAATAAAGATAATATTTATCTTCTCTTAAGATATTTATCACTAAGGATTGATTTATATAATTGCTATTAAAAAGTAGATTGCATTTTATCTATATAGTTCCTCAAAAGCAATGTTCTTTTGCCCATCATCCCCAAATTTCTCACGTCTCTATAGCATGACTTTATTCTAAGCAGAGGAAATAATTTTATTATTTTAACTGGTAATGTCATTCCTCTCAGAGCTGCCTCTATTCATTACTGTGCTTCCATTCTGGTCTTTTTTAACTTTGGATTCAGGATTTAACAGCTTTCCAAAACGAGAAACTTTGTGTCTCAACAGTGGGCTCCTTCCTTTTAATGCCCTGGTTAACAGGACACAAGCACTTCAAAGGGAGTTTGCCTAGTAAATGCACTGTGATTGGATTTGACAGCGGTGTGCAATTCAGATGCCAGCAACTCTCCCTGATCCTTGGATTGTCAGCTAACTTCAGCTAAAAATGACCGGTACAGTGGGTTTCTTCCTAATTATGCTTAAAACAAGTTAATTGTCCAGTGATGTTAAACATAACTTTTCCCGAAGTTTCTCCAGTTGCACTAAAGCCCCTTTCAGTACCTCACTGTCACTGAAACCTACAGTACTTATTCCAACAAGAAATTCTTCAGGGGGCCCGTTTCCTGTCTTCCATAGGGCCGATCCTTGTACCTACAGCCTCTGCTTTTCTAAGAATCACCCTGCATGATTTACTTTTACTTTTCAAGATAAGAAAGAAAAATAAGATAAGCATAGAAAAGCTGATGTTAATAATATCACCATTATTATTAGCATTGTCAAACTGAGAATCAGACAAAAACGCCCCTGAAAAACAAACAAAAAAGATAAACAAAAAACGAAAGCAAAAACAGTGTTGTAGCGTCCACATCAGCACCTTTTAAATATAACTCAAATTAGTTTAGCTATAGCTCAAAAAAAAAAAAAAAAACTTCATTGTTTCAGGTTGTTAACCACAATGTCTTATAAAATAAAGCATATTTACTGTCATTTTGCAAAAGTCATTTCTTCCTTTATGAATTTGGCAACGAAGAATTTCAAAGATACCAATGTGGGTTTGTTATCGTTCACCAGCTAAAGCTGTCAGGCCTCATTAACTTCAAGACAAAAATTACAGACTAATGTATTAAACGCTTGAATAGAAACACTCCATACACCATCTCCATTCTGCGGTAATGGGATGACACCAGCAGCCTGTAAGCTGAACTACAGCCGTTGCCCCTCCCCCTTCCCCTCGCAGTGCACAGAAGTGGAGAGATGATAAACATCCAAGTCAAAATCGAATTGCTGGATTTATTGCCAGCGGTACCCAGCCACGCTGCTGTTCCTGTGAATGCGCTGCATTCATTTTAACAAACCCCATTTCAAGGGGTCTGTCACGAAGCAAACACACTTCTTATCTGGCTGAATATTAGCATTGCGGCTCCCAGTCCCAATTTATCTCTTTAAAAAGGAAACTAGAAGTCAATTTGAGGGGTTTGTTCTGATTGTATAAAACAAATTGCTTTCAGTGATTACACAATGATGTCATCCTGGCTGAAATGGATTGATTTTTTAAAAGTATTTTTAATTTCCCACCTTAGAAAAAAAAAAAAAAAAACTTACTTTTGTTTCACAGTGGGGTTTATATTTCCAGACATTATAGGTAAGTCCTTGAGCACATTTTGCACTCCTGAAATGTGATGAGGTCACTTTTTAAAATCCACTATACTTACAGTGATAGTGAGCTTCCTTTTCTAGTTATTCTTGTATCATACATGCCTCTCCTGTTTCCAGCCTGAAAACTTCTAAAATTGTCAAATCATGGAAAACTTAAATCACTTGGGAGAAAATGAAATAGCAATTGAAGAGCATGAGCGTGAGACCGACCCAGGTGTAAATCTTGGCTCTGTTCATTGCCTGCTTGGTGACCTCACCTCAGTTTCTTTTTCTGTACAATGGAAAGAAATAATGCCTAGTTCATAGGGCTATTGGGAGGATTAAAAGATAAAATGAATGCAGTTCACTTAAAATAGAGCACAGCACAATGGAAATAAAAATCAATGGACAGTAGTTATTATTATTTGATTTTGAATAATTGTTTTAATTCGTCTATTGAATATTTCACTTGCTGAAATGTTGATTTGATCTTCTGAGTCACTGTATAAAAATCTAGGCTATGGCATCCCCCCTCCTTCTCTTCTCTGTTGATTAATTACATTAAGTGTCTGCTTTGCTGTGAACAGCCTCCAAGTCATGAGACTTCGAGTAAGTCACTTTGAGTTCCTGTTGACAGAAAGACTTAAGTCTCATTTTTCTCTGAACAGCCCTCTCCCCATTTCCATGACTCTACCGTGACTGGTTGTGAATTAATCAAAAGGAAAATAAAACGCTTCGTTATCCACTCATGTTTTAATTTGGTATTTTCTTTTTGCTATTATAATATAGTACATATATATAGTACATAAAATGCCTATTATAGAACTTTGTTCAATTAGTACTTCACACTTTTGAAGGGGATGGATGTGTTCATATTGAGTAGCTAGGCAATCGCTTGCTTTCACGCATGCTAACTTGTTACTGTGTTCTCTCGCCCACGTTCCAGTAGAAGTTCCTGAGATACTAACTCTCTTGTTCCTGCTCACCTAATGCAGCCTTAGGAACTGGGCATGGCATGCTCAGTTTTGCTGCAATGTAGAGGAAGCAGCCATCAGAAAGCAAGCCTACAACTGACTGCATCCCCCCAGTGCTCTTTCCTGAGATGCTATAACAGGCCACGTAAGGCTCTAGGCAGCCTTTAAATATGTCTTTTTCTCCATTCCTGGGGAAAGAAGCAAAATTTTCTACTTTCATAACATAGAAAAATTTTTCATCCAATGAGCTCAAAATGTTCCTTTAATAATCCTTTCAATAGCCCTCTGAAGGAAAGTTACATGCAAGAAATATTCTCCTGTCTTTCCAGATAGGGAAAACTGAGACAGAAAGATCTAGTGGCTTGCCTGAGGTCGTGTTGCAAGTCAATTTTTGAGTCCCTTGCCATCTTTGTGTCCCTAGCCCCTTGACACAATGCTACATCATTGCAAGTTTGCTCCTGGTGAGCTCTATGAATGGTACTAAGTATTAAAATGATAGGCACAGTCTGGATGCTGGTAAATACACATAACATTGTATCACAGAAGAGAACTCTAAGAGGAAGAGCATTGGGTTGTATTTACACCTCTGCTTCTTCCTCATATTTATGACTCATTTAAAAACTTCTAATGTAATCTATACCTTGCTTTTATGTCTCCACTTCTTTCATCCAATTCCCTACCAAAGCAAAGTTTATACAGTGTAAGATTTTTGCCCAATGGGAGAATATGCTTCTCAGAATCACATAATGTATTCTTCTTAGCTCATGGCTCTCACAATAATGCAGTAATAGTGTTTACACAAAATTCCTGAAGCTCCAGATGTGATATTTAATAAATTTAGTACTTAAATTTGATAGAAATCTCTTAGGCTATAAGTAACAAGAAATTCAACTACCAGCAACTTAGCTATAAAAGTAATTATTGTTTACTTAGTAAGCAGTTTGGATGTAGGTGGCAGCCAGTGGATTCAGCTACACAGTGATGCCATCGAATACCCAGTTTTTTGTGGGGCCAGTGTTTCCATAATAACTCTTCTTCTCACCTCAGGGCTAAAAAGGCTGCTGTACCTCAGACACTGCATCCTTATTCAAGAAAGGAAGAAGTGGAAAGTAGCAATACCAGCAAAAAACTATCAGGTGCCTGTCTCTTTCATTAGGAAACAAGACTCTTGACCTGATGCTTTCTAAAATAATTTCCTTTTTATCTCATTGGCCAGATTTGGATTATGAAGCCACATCTAACTGTATGAAAAGCTGGAAAGAGATTATATTGCCTTTACTATAGCAGGAAGAAAGGAAGCTGGCAATGAGAACCAAATGTCAGTTAATTCTTGTCAATCAATGGCAATTTTCAAAACACAGTATACGTGTCCTTTATTTAATCTATTTTTGCAAAGCTACCTTTGCAGAAAGGTAAAAGAATTGGAAAGAAATCAGAGAGATGGAATAATAAAGGTAATAAATGGAGAAGTGTTGGAGAAAAATAATTTAACAAAAAAATGAGAGAAAAATAGAGATGACTTTGATATTATTGGATAAACATTAATTTTGAAACACTTTGAAAATCACCCAGAAAAAAAAAATGGATCATGTGACTGAACTCACATTTTGAATTCTTAATTTTTATTACTTTGATAGTAATGATACTGTCATGACCAGCATTATTTCACAAAGACAGTTTCTCATGGCATTATTTATACCCTTTCAACAAAATAACCTATAAATTACTGATCATTCAGTAAAAGGTTGGAAATTAATATGGAAAAACTGACTTGCCTTTCTTAGTTATTTCCCATACCCGCTTCAAGTACACCTATCAGATTCCTGATGCCTATGCATAGTTGGGGCTACAGCACACAAATTGAATTTTCTACCTACAGATCTTAGGAGTCAGGTATTTTCCCCCAGGTAGGCCTAGCTCAAGGAATGACCAATCCATCAGGATTCAACAACAGTTGGAAAATATGCAAGGCACAGTGCAAAAAAAAAGAAAAAAAAATTGAAATGGCAACTCAGAGCTGATAGATAATTTGACAATTTCCTATTGCTACTGCCATTCGGCCTTGTGCATTTTACTAAAAGTATTTTATTCTTCAACCATGCCCTGAGGCAAGTCAATCAAGAGAGGCACCAGGTTTAAATCTAATAAATTAAATAATGTTGTCCACTGTCATATCTTAATGCGAGGCATGTAAAAGTCTCTTTCTCCTCATACTTCTAAGCTCCATTAAGTGCTGAATGTTCTCCTTGGTAAAGAGAGAAGCCGTTTGAGCTGCTGTTCCTCTACGCTGCTCACATTCATTCCCCGATGATAATATGATCATCAGGAACGGAGAAACAAACCTGGAATGAATCATTATAATGTGGTAAACCCTGGACTAACCACTTTATATGTCTCTTTTCATTTATTTCTCAAAATAACTCACAATATTAACTCTTTTTTTATAATTATAATTATCCCATATTATACATTAGGAAACTGAGGGTCAGAAATATTGAGTAACTTAACCAGGATAATGTACCTTAAGTTATTTGTCACAAGGTTAGCTTTTGGAGTGCTCATACAATCTACCAATTTGTATCACATCCACTCTAGTTCTTATCAATACTCTGGAAGAAATCATTCTCTTTATATTATAGCATTCTAAAAATACTAGAATCTTCTTAATCTAGTAAATAAAGATATTCTAATGTTTTGGTATGTTTCAAATAATAGAGGGCTTGCCATTAAGCAGACTTTTAAAGATTATTGAACTGAGATGCACTCTTTATTTGCTCCTGTACTTCCTTTATTTTCCAGGGAGCACTGTCTTTTTAAAATAAAATTGAATGCAATGGGGAGAGGGGTACAAGTTATTGCTGCCAGTAAGCCCTAACACCATCTGCCGTGTGGAGTCTTCTCTAACAAGAGAGACCCATTGGCCACAGGCACCCAAATGGAGTCAAACAGTTCACAATTTAATTGCCTTCTACGTTTTTACAGCACCAAGAAAAGTCTTGACCCCACCAAAAAAGCTGGCAGAAAAATATGTCTTCTTAAAGACTTCTGAACTTGAAGCACTCATCTCAAAAAACTTTCTCCACCTACAGGCTGATAGGTTTATCATCCTATATGTGAAGGAAAAAAGTATACTGCGGCAAGTTTTGCTAGAGGAATTATGGATTAAAAAAAATAAATTTGGGTGCATTTTCAGTCCATATCTTATTTTCAAAGGAATCTCCTGGAAAAGCCAAGGAAAATGCAACATTGATAGTACTGTATTTCCATAGCCATCCTTCCTATCTATGTTTCTAAGGAATCTCTCACATCTAAGGAATTCTGATTGTCAAATAAAGATGAATGAATATTCATTTACTAAATGTGTAAAATTTCATAACAAATATTAACTCAGCTTTACTACCATGTAACTTAGGTTACTTAATACTAATCTATCAAGATACCTGTTCATTATTTTTAACTAAGATTTGGTAATTCTAGATCTTCACCTTTGATTTTCTATTAGTTCTGTGCCCATAAATATTGTTACACATAACATATGCAAACTCACACGTACAGAAATCTGTTGTAGCTAAAATAATAATATTTTGAAAATCTTAGTTATGCCATCTCTGATATTATCTAATTTGACTCCATTTCCCTCTTTTGTAAAATTAAGATAACAGTAACAACTTAAATCAATTCTCATTGCCCACAGTATATATGTTCTATAATGTTCTATAAAATCACAAAACAATAAAAGGCTGAATTAGCAAATACTAAACCATGGCACCTATGGGAAATTCTAGGTTAGCTCTGTGAGATTTGTGAGGCTGTCATCACAACTGTTAGCAACCAATGAATACGTAACTTTTCTAATGTGTGCTTCTGTTTGGAGATATTTTTTAAATGTTGGCCATTTGTTAGTTGTGTTAGTTAACTGATTTTGTCAACTTGAGTAACACCCAACCAAATTGGCTCAGCATAGTTCTGGATGTGGAAGAGCCACCATAGGGAGAATTGTTGCCAGAATGCTATAAAAGGGAAACGAAGGAGGATCACTTTTGTTTCTTCACCTCCAGGCTTTGCTGCCTTCACCTTGGAAGTCATCTCCTGGCTTCCAGCACAGACTCTTCAGCCTTCCTTTGTGGACTCTTCAGCCTCCTGATAATGGACTTGCACCAGACACGACACTGAGTTCCAGGACTTCAACTGGATCCTTTCAATCTCCAGGGCACAAACAGACTTTCTGCATTCTTCAACATCTGACCCTGTGGGTGGCCATTGTAAGCCAATCTTGTAAATTCTTATATCTTGCATTAAATCCATTTTTTCTAGTAAGAACCAACTGATAGGTTAGTATCGAAATCATGGTCAAAACCACTATAACGTATGCCTAAACAAAGCTTATAGAATACATTTTTTTCTCAAGAAGACAGCCTTTTCACATTTAGGAACACTAGACACCACTTCAGTATTATGCTTAGGGGCCATTTTAAGAAGCAACAGAGCACAAATACGCAAAAACATGTCACCAAATCACACACAAAAGGATACTTGATTCAGTATGAGAGCTGAAACGAGAAAACAGAGCACAACCTTGTTCATCTTTAGCTGGGAATGTGTGCATGGGACAATGCAAATTTCTGCCAGTGTTTGTAATGTATGTCTGAGAAAGATACTGAAAGTGCTAAGATTATTTATTTTGGAGTTGCACATAAATTTTAGCATGTAGGCAAATACGCAAATACAGAGTCTGTGAATAATAAGGATCATCGGTACTCAGAAATATTGAAGGTCAATTCATGATTTCCTTATAAAAATTTCTTCAGATTGAACAGAAGCTCTAAGGTCTATTTTCATTAATATGTGAAGAATGTGTAAATCTCCTTTCTATCATTTGTATGATTCTAGGCCTCAGACGATAGAGAAAAAGTCATGCTTGAAAAAAAAGAAAAGGAAAATGCTTTTCAAGGGCCCAAGAAAAAAAAGGCTGTTCTTAAATTATTTATGTTTTGTAGGTTCTAAATGATTTTCACACATTCATTATTTGCCAAATAATTTAATATCGTAGTAAGTTTACAAGACAGCAGGTATACAGAACAAAATACAATAGAGTTGTTTTCTTCTGGTGCTGGTCTCAGTTTGTTGGGGAATGTACACAGGTCAGACTTTTTAGCTCTGTTTGCCCATACCAGTGGTGGAAACAGACTTGTGTTGGAGTTACATTTGTGTCTTCCTAGACTAGCCTATTCTCCTGCACAGACCACATGGGAAAGTGGGGTAAAGATGAAACAAAACAATAAATATCCACCATTAACTTGGAGTTATTACATGAGTGAAATGCCTATAAGAGCAAGATGAAAATTGTTGAAGAGTCATTCATCTTAATATATTGTTATTGTTGACTGTAGGAACAAAGTTATGGCCTTATCATGTCACTACTTCATAAGATATTTGTTTTCCTGAATGAGTGACTGTTTTGAAGAAGAAGCACAGATTTTGCATATGCTCATGTTTGTAAGACATGCTGGAAATGGCTGGTTTGTGCTCTCTACTGTCATTTAAGGACTTCAGACCATCAATGTAACTAAGTAGCAAAGCATGTATAGTGCTTCTGCTAACAGAATGGAAGTTGCAATTTAATGCTGATACAAATAATTTATATTTCTCGAATTGAATTTCAACATATAAAATGATCTGAGTCTGAACCTACAGCACTGAAAATAATTCACCTCTTCTCAAACTCTCATCATCAGTGGTGGTAGGATCATCCATCATTCTAGTCAGTTTGCAACAGCAATAGTTTTTATTTTTTTTGTGGGTACCAGGGGTCGACCTCAGGCGCCAGCAGGTGCCCGTGCCGCTGAGCGATATCACCAGCCCTTTTTTCATATGTGGGTTCCAGGAGTCGAACTCGGGTCCTCGTGCTTGCCAGGCAGGCGCTTATGCCGCTGAGCCATCTCACTGGCCCCAGCAATAGTTTTAAATCATGTTTTAAAGTCAATTTTTCACCACTGTGTTCTTAACTCTAACCATCCAGTTCTAGAGTTGGATATTGTTCATATTTACCCTCATTTAATGCATTATTGCATTATTATGTTAGGTTCTATATATTTGCTGTGATCTATCATTAATTTCATATTTCTCTTTGACTATAAAAAAATAAAGTTATTTTCCTATTTATCCTCTCATAAAATACAAAAATATTATAAATTATTTATGCCAGCAAGAGGATAGCATTTTACACATTGGCAAATATTAAATTTTGAATTGGAAAGGTTCAGTATCAGTAAACATTTGATGATGTCATAGCATAACTATTAGTGTAATTGTTCATCTACATGTGTCTTACTGATTTACTAATATTTTGTCAATAATCCTTTCATAAAATTTCCAATTGGCTTCAATATTTCACCAAAACTAGCTACATTATATTTGAAATTATAGTACCCAAGCCAGTTTTTTTTACATTCTTTTAGATGTCTTATATTCCACTGGACTGATTCTCATTACAACTTAGAATGTTAGTCTCGATTGTCCCTGAATATGAAGTGAAGGAGAGGTCACAATTGAGAGAAGGTACATAAGGAAATATGATGCAGAAATAGAACTATGACCAAGAGCAGTAAATGACAGTCTGAGTACAGGCCTACATGTCAAAAAATCATCATCAATTTTTCTTAGTTTTCAGAAAACCAGTACAAATGGGAGAAATGTGAGGATGGCAAATTTTTGTTCAAATAGTATTACAGGGAAACAAAATGCACTTGAAAAACTTCAACGAATAAAGATTATCATCTTGGCAATCCATGATAAATACCAAACTGTTGCATATATCTGGACATGGAGTTTTGTTCCATGTCCAGTGATTAGTGCTGTCATATTTTATCTAATATTTTAATGAACAAGTGGAAGGGAAAAATCACATTACCAGGATTTTTGCTACAACAGATTTCACTTATTCCTAATATCAATCCAGAAAGGAAATTCCATTTTTAGAGATGACAAAGCTGAGGCTCCAAGAGGCAACACAAATTTAAAAAATACATGCAATTTGTAAATGATAGAGTTGAAATAGAAAGCTAATGACTTTCATACTATACCACTTTTCTTGCCTTCTGTAGTTATGATGACTTTTATATCTTCAAGAATCCTCTAAGGCCAGTGAGATAGCTCAGCTGCATAAGCATCTGCCTGGCAAGCTCGAGGTCCTGAGGTCGACTTCCAGTATCCACGTGAAAAAAAAAAGGGAATCCATTATACCAAAGCACACAACATTGAAGGACTTGTACCTCACGTTTCTATCAGCAAGAGGATGCCTTCATTCTCCGTCAGTATTTCAGGAAGAATCCATTTTATTCTACTTATTTGCTAAAATAAAAGCCAGGAATGGTATAATACCTGGAAGAACAAGACCTTCAGGTAAAAGGGACAAAAGGAATAAAATGTAGACTCCTCTGATTTTCAGCTTATGAAGGGCTCACCTGATCTATATAATTTTTCCACAATATATTCTTACAGTGGATATGCCAGAAACATACACCAATGAGCTACAGAAACCTACAAAACTCAAAGGGAAAGAGGGGGAATTCCATCCTTTTGGAATCCTGATGTGCACAATTCCCAAAGTTCATGGGAAATAATCTATGGTTTTATTTCTCACATCTTTTGATTCACTGATTACAAAAGAATTTGAGTATAGACTCCCAAGTGTGTTCCCCCAAGTGTTTTTCTTCTGCATAAAACATGAAATTTTCAAGCGTGGAGGACTGCACAGTTCACTGCAGCCACCAGAAGTCATTGATTCCTGCATTTATTTCTTCCAGATTTCAAACCTATTTTTCATGCTGCTTGTCATGTAGGGTTGACATGTGTCACAAGATGCTGTTACATACTGAAGTGATGCATAGTAATCAGATAAAATTTTAAAATAATTATACATTTTAAATGTTTTGTGACTTTGATGTATTCAATTGCCAAATATCAACCTTTATGTGAGTAATATAAATAAAATGAAGTTAGTTTTCAATTAGACCCAGAAAATCTAGTAATCAACAAAGTCAAAGAGAGAGCCTTCTAGTTCATTTTTTGCTGAATTTAAATGCATAAAGTTAACAATGGTAATTAAAATGTCATTGAAAAGTAAGCTCATAATAACCTTTCAACTTTTTTCTTGATATCTTGGCATCTTGGATTTCAGTACCTGGGATTCTCATCTAATTGTGGTACTGATTTTCTCTGAGCTGTCTAGAGATCCCTTTGTTTATTAAGGATCAGTTTTTCTGATCTTTTAAATCTTACCTCTTCTTTATAAATTATTATGAGCTAAAGGAACTGATGACTAGAAGAGGAAAGAATGTAATTTTAATCTAATAATTCAACATTTAAATATTCCTGAAGGCAGATAGATATATAGATATAGAGATAGAGATAGATAGATATTCTTCCACTTACAAAGGAAGCAGTATTACTGAGTTATGTCAATAATATATTGGTACAAAGTCAGCATCAGGGCTTACTGTGACTTGGTGACACATTATCTAGAAAGGAAAACTGGATGGACCAAAGGTTATAAGAACTAAGTGGCCATCTCTGTTTTACTGTAAAATGTATAAAATAAAACTAAAGACTTTTCATTCCACACTTGTCCTTTCTATACACACAGACACACATGCACACACACACACACACACAGCAGTCTGGCCTCTTGTTGCATGTGAAAGCAGATATAAAGTGCTAATATGTTCACCTCATTGGACAAATCCCTTTGTTTACAGTGTACACTATTAAATAAAGGAAAGATGAGTTAAATATTAATAAAATGAAAACTATATCATTCTCTGTGACAACATATTAGATACTATTTTTCTACATTATTAGAGCATTTATTAATACTTGGATATGAGTTGTTCAGGGAGAAATATCACCTTAACAGTTTTAATAGTTCATTCCAGCTGGGCATGGTGGCACATGCCTATAATCCCAGTACTCGGGAAGTTGAGCCAGAAGGGTCGCTGCATATTCAAGGCCATCCTACACTACACAGTGAGGTGAAGGCCAGCCTGGACTATAACACAAGACCCTGTCTCAGAAATGAAAACAAAAAAATGAGAAAAAATAATTCATTCCACATGGCTAACATGGTCCTGTATTTAGTACTGTCTAAACTTTTTGTCTCAACTCTTGTCACTTGATCTTCCTACTTCTGTAACACAATTATAAGCTGTTACATTAAGCTACATAAAATTGACAATATTTAAAGTTTTAGACTAACAAAAATGTCAATTTCATGTGTTTCAACCCACAACTTTAGTTCTCCAGTCTCCTTACTTTAACTCTTTGGTCTTCCTCTGGTTAGTTCCTCTTTATTTGCTTTCCCATAACTAGTCCCTTCCTGTTTTACTTGCCTAACTCTGGTCAACCTTTAGGTCTCTACTTTTGTGCCTCTTTCCTCAAAAAAAGTTTCACTGAATAAAAACGGTCCTCCATTCTTTCTCTATTAGGATCCTTCTTTGTTGTTCTCACACATAGTTACACACAGCATCCATTGTTTGGAACATAACTCCATTGAATCCCTCTTCCTGCTTTATTATTCTGTTTCTGACACTGTTCCCCACAATAGAATTACTTGCACAGGTTGGGGATTTATTCATTCTTCATGGTGATTAAAGCTTATTTTAATAGCATTCACTTTTCTCATCCAGATAAGCAATCAGAATTACCTACTGGAAATGTTTCAGTTTCTAAGTTAGATAAATTTTCCCATCTCTACAAATTCTGCAAAAGCTAGCTTTCTATGAGGACAATGGCTTCTATTACAGTCATAAGGAAGGCTATATTTTCACGTAATTAGTCACCAGTACAATTCCAAGTGCTGCCTGTCTTTAATCCGGTTTTCATCAATGTGCATTGAATACCTGTTCTGACACCAGGGTGCTTGAGCAAAAGAGTCCCACAGAATGCTATTATAGATCCAGATAGTACTCCTACTGCAACCTAAGCTCAAATCCTTTGAAGTGGATAAAACTTTCCTAGCTCAGCAGAAAACTATTGCTGATTTTTAAGGGAGCATTTTTAATACATTTTCCTTAGATCAACAACAGCATAGATTTTATTTTTTAACTCTCTTTTCTCAGGGAGAAAGATCAACACAGGAGTATGAATATGACAATCACTGAAGTGGGAAGAAAAAAATAACCTAAAAGTTTTCCCTGGAAGAAAACATCCTTTATTTATTCTATAATTACCAGACTAGAGCTATATCATGAAGCAAAAATTTAGGGAAAAACTAAACTGTTGACAATAAAACAATTTGGACTCCTGAGAAGGTGGTCGATTCAGATTGTTTAAAGTAATTCCTGAAAATTTTAATATTTAAGACAAAATGGCAACTGAATTAGTATAAATTTTACAAGTGTATAGTATCTAGAAAAAATGTAAAATAAAGTTTTAACTATAGAAAAGCATAATGGTTTCCTGGGATAAGATCCTGGATATAACAAAAGTATAAAGAAATAAATTATAAGACTATGAGTTCCACATCAAAATCAGCTTGATCAGACTATGTATGAAGTAAACATTTTTCATTTATTTAATTGAACAACCACATATTAATATTTCCCAAGTGCCTACTATGTCCCCGGCACTGTACTTGGGCAATGAAAAGATGAGGTAAATGATATCCAGAGCCTAGTGCACAGACCCTTTCAGTCTGATATGATGTCAAAACAAACAAAATGAAAAAGGATTATGGAACTAAGAAGCACACTATTCATCACTCTACCTCCCATAACATCAGCAGTAGTCGAGAAGGACACATTTCTCTAGGACTTCAACAGATCACACAAATTCAATTCTAATAAATCCTCCATCACACTTACTTGCTTCCATTAAGCAACACATTCCACCAATAAGCACATTGTCCAGTGAACCATCTCAGCAACACATTTGGCAAAATATAGAGTTCAGGTATTTGTTTTCTATCGTTTGATGTTTTATTGTTTTAATGGTTTTATGGTCAATTAAACTTAGAAATGCACCATGGCAAACAAATGCTGAAATTATGCTCATAATCATTTTTCCATGCTTCTACTTTTGGAAGTTTCATGGCAATTTTCTTTCTGTCCTTCTCAAACTCCTCCCCACTACACACTCAAAAGGTATAAAATTAAGTCTTTCATAGTGTGGTAAACAAAAGTGATCAAAATCACCTGACTGCCTAGAAGATATGATTTGAAAGAATTGTTGTATTGTGATATAACAAAATGAAGCAACAGACAAAAGAAAATGAATAAGGACCTCAGGCAATAATATTGTAACCAAAGAGTATTGATGGATCCTTACCTGGTAGCCTTTAAACTTGTTGAGTTGAACCTATCAGTGGGGTTCAACTGCACCCCATTTGATTTCATTGCACCTTCAAAGTAAATATGGATAGTTTTTCAATTGAAAGGGAGCACCTACTTTTAGCATCAACATTTACTAAAACTATGGGGTTGGGATTTTGCCCAAAGGATGAAAAAAGAAATTCCAAATTTGGTACACTTTTAGGGAAATAACTTATTTGTATCAAAATAGGTATGTTCATTACATGGGGAGGAGAAAATATCCTTGTCAATATGGCCAATTTAAAACAAAATTTAGTATGTCAGATGATCCCAATAGATGTACCCAATTGTTACATATTTAAAATTTGTGATGTGGACTTTCTTTTGTGCCAAAATTGAGTAAGAAGCAATTGCTTACCTTCCTGACTATAAGAACTAAAAAAGCCCAGATTAAATATTTAGAAGAATAGTTTTTAGGCATTGGATATTGGTGGAGAACTCTAATTTCTGAGAGAGGAAAACAAGTAAGGTCAACCATATGCCTGCACCAGTTTACAGTCTTGAAAATTTCCAAACTGCAGCAGCAGGAAGAGGACAAGTAAGAGCCTGGCTGTCCCCCTTAATTGAGGAGACAGAGTTGGGAGTCCAGGGATACAGAGTAATGGCACCTGCCCAGGTCAAAAGAATACAGGAAAATAGTACAACAGAGGGAAGTCATGAAAATGCTTTGACACTTGATTGTCTTTAACATTTTTTAAACTCAAAGCTCTCACATCACTCAGCCAGTAATTTCCCTATCCGTTCTCTCATCAACTTTCTCCATATTCTAATATTTGATCAGGACACAAGACAATAGTTACGAACTAGCAGAAGATTTGTGTGAGGAGACAAGCCAAAATCAACCATTCTCCTCCCTGGAAGATAGAAAGCATATCAAAATGTGGGAAGGGGAAAGACACAAGTCTTTGGCTAAAGATTGTATTGAATTCCCCAAAATATGAACAGACATGCTGTTTTAAAAGCAAAGCTAAGTTTATTAAAGTTTAAAATAATACCTTTCATCACTTTATAGGGGGTGGAAGTTTAGTTGGGATTGAACCCTGGGCCTCATTCATGATAGGCAAGAATTCTACCACTGAGTAAGATATCATTAGCCTACCTTGCATGATTTAAAAAAATTTATTTTGAAATCCACCCAATTTTGAAAGAAAATGAACATAAATATATATTTATAAAATATATATAAATATATATATAAATTTACATGTCATATACAGAAATATATATATATATATATATATATATATATAGGCATACAGACAAATTTTTGAGGAGCACAAGAGGAGATGATAAGTAGTCCCTTCTGGAGAAAAACATCAAGTATTAAGGATAGAAAAAAGTTTTTCTTGTATATATTGTACAGTGTTTGAACCCTATTTTTTCCTTTACCACATATGCAGATGTCATTGTTAATTGTCTAACAGACGTTCTCCCCTTCTTGCTAAGAGATTCCTGATTTTGTTTGGGACAGCATGGTACAAAAGCCTAAATAAAAGAACTCAGACTATCTACAGTAATATAAAAATCCTGTCCCCTGATTTCTTGCCCCCTTGGAACTAGGAGAAGCATGTAATTCCTATCCAGAAAGAAGTCATCCACAGATAGATTGCAAGGTCTTGTCCTTCTCCTTTCTCTTCTTTTCCCTCTATTAATACAGATTGATGGCTGGAGCAGAAGCAAACGTTCTACATACTTGGGGAAAGAGCAAAGAATCACAGAGATTTTGATCCTGAAATCTTGGAGGCAGAAAATCAAAGCTAGAATCCTGACTGCTTGCTAAGATCTCAACTGTATTCCTGCGAGCAATCACAGCATCACCACATCCCAGATCTGTGGAATCTGACTCAGCGTCTTAACAAGATCCCCCAAGAATCACATTCACGTTGAAGTAGGAGAGTCACTGCTGCAGAAAATAATGACCCCAGGATTGATTAAGTTGTTGTCAGGTACTATGTTAACTTGAGCTGGAAGCATTCACACCCATGCTGCATATTACATTGTGTATATTGTGTATGTTGCATTGTCAATTAAAATCTACCTAAAGATATAAATAAATGTGATATAATGATAAAGTATTTACATAAAATTTTATATGATTAAGGATATTCATTTGTTTACTTTTAACTCATGTACAGAAGAAGAAACATCTAAAAATGTAATAGAGATTTCCAACAGATATCTGTTTTAAATTAGAAATAATTTCAAATTATTCCCAAATGCCAAACTTTTTCCTTGTGGACTACCCTGTATAAACCTATGGCTTAATAATAAAAAGATCCAATAATTAAACCATCTCTCTCTCATATATATATGAAGATTTATATATATATGAATATTTATATATATATGAATATTTATATATATATATGAATATACATATCAGCCAATATTTTTAAAGTTTGGTCAAGTTGTTCTTTGTTCTATAGCTGAATTATATCAGATATAGGCTCTGCATTAACTATATCAATCAAAGTAGACTCTTGTTATATACAGATATTTTCTGCTGGTGTTAAAACTCTAGATTGTGACTAAAAAGCATGGACTGAAATCACTTGCATTTGGTAAAAACAAGCTCCCACCACTAGCATTTTCCATTTCTGTTCACTGCTCAACTGAACTGCTTATGTGTCCTGGCTCAATTGTAAAGAAATGTTGGGCTCAAATCCCAGGATTGATTCCACTGCAGCGGGATTGTCAGCTACAGAGTTCTGTAAAATTGTCCTTCTTTCTACATTTAACTCCAAAGGTTTGAAGTCTCAGTTGCCAAGAGCTTTTCACTAACAAAAATTTCACAGGATAAATAAGAGAAGCAGAAAGAGGTGACGGAATCAATCAGTTTTGTGCCCATATTCTAAACATATTTGCAGAATAGAAAATGTATCTATTTGATAAACCGAAAAGCTGTACAGCATGTTCTATAAATATATTTGGCTAAATGTGCATGCAGGGTAGAAGTGAAATGCAGTTCTGGAAAACAACTTATACATTGTGGTTTCCACCAAATAGGTTGGTCACAATATCACTGGCACTGACATTCCTTAACCACATTTTCTAGACAGAGGAGAAGAAAAAGATATTAAAGAAACTATACCTTTATTTTCACTCTACCATTGAAAATATCAGAATGATTAGAATGTCATAAAAATCCCATAAAACTGTTTGTGCATTGAAAAATGCATGTTCTTTTGTTAAATTTTAATTTGTGACTAACCTTAATACTCTCTCCCAGAGGCTATTCTTCCATAGGCAAATTCTGAAGGATATTGTTCCTCTTGTAATAATTTATATTTTCAACATTTTTCACTTGCCCATATTTATTTTTCCTACTTGTATATGAGCCCCATCGCTTTGCTTGGCTCATAATAAACACTATTGTTTTTTCTTCGTGTACTTAAATATTGGCCTTTTTACTACTTATACAAATACAGAGACTGTTGTGCTTGTACTGTTCCATTTTAATCATGTATGTGCAAGAATTCTCTTGCTTCTGAGAGACTGATTTTTAAGGAGAAAACCAGGACTAAAATAATAAATCGGTTCTGGGGCTAAGTGGGATTAAAATATATGACCTTGGATTTCTGTCTGCAAATAATTAGTTGATTTTGAATAAGGACCTAATCTCAGTGGTGTCACAGCCTCAGGGAAGTAAGAGTTTGTTCCAGATTCAAGGCTCCCCAGGGCACTTCCCACCCATCCTTAACCTTCTGGGCTCTTCATTTTCTCTCTTCTTTCCACCTCATCCTGAACACCCCTCAAAGCCATGCGCTGAGCTGAGAAAAAGTTCAGATGGAGCCAAAGCACATGTTTCATAACACTGAAAATCCAATTGTGCAGGCTTTTCTAACATTATTATTTTTAAAACTATAGGTAAGAGGTAGCAGCTCAGGCACAATTTTTAATGAGTAGACACTAAATTGTCATACCTTTAAGCAATGCTCCAATTCAGAAACAGGGTTCTCCTCCAAGATTAATTACCACTGTCTGACACTATTACCCATTGAAATGTTTTATAAGCCCACAATACCAAGAGTTTCAAAAAGTTTCACACACCAGCAATTCCTATTACTGAAAACATGAATATGACAATTGAGTATAATATCGAAGGGAAGCTGCCCCCAGGCGGTTTTACCTGGCCCAGTTTGCTCTTCTGCGGGGGATGATGAAAGCTGTCACTGACCTTGGCAGGACTACCTAGGACATTTTTCTATCAGGTGAAGGTGTCTTTTAAAATAGTTTAGAAAATGAGAAATAAAGAGAAATTCTGTTGTCAACAACTAAATGCACTGCTTAGTGTCACCTTTTCTATTTCCTGACACGTACATTTGCATAGCGATTGCCAGAGAAAATCTCCCTTTTCCCTTCTAATAGGATTGAATTGCTCCTAGATCTGTCTTCTAGTCCCCAAAAGTAATAATGAGGGGGTGGAATACCTTAAGCTAAAAGGTGAATTATTATCTAAAATACAAAGGATTCTATTGCCAAACTCCCTCTCTCTCTCCTCTCTCCTTTCCCCTCTCCCCTCTCCCCTCTCCCCCTCCTCTCTCCTCTCTCCTCTTCCCTCCCTTTATTTATTTATTGTGTGTGTGTGTGTGTGTGTGTGTGTGTGTGTGCGCGCGCGCTTTTCCTTGGATGTATTTGTGCTTAGACACCTCTAGCTAATTTTCACTTTTTCCTTAGATGTGTAACTATGCATACACAGCATTGAACTATGCTCACATACAGGTCAGTGGAAGCCTCCACATTAGGAGATCTTTGCTGTGTTTTTCTTTAAGCATTTTCACCTTATCTCTTGGGCTATACAAACACAGGGTGGGGAAAAGAAAAAGGAAGAAAGCTGCCTTTAGGCAGAACTTGTCCTTGGCAAGTTTAGAGAGGCTTCTCAGTGATGGGTCTCCATTGCCTTTTGTTGCCTCTTCAGCTTCCATATCCACTCTGCTTCCTGTCCTCTCACCTCTTTTCCTCTCCCCTTCCTTTTCCCCTTGCTTCCTTCACTCTCTCCCTCCAAGATCTTTTTCATCAAATCCCTCCTGCAAAGGGGGAAAATTATTGTCATATATACATTAAGAAGATGTATGTAATTAATTGTCTCTCCCAAATATATTTTGAATTTTTATATCAACTAACTAAATAATTAATTATGAAGTTTTAGATTTTGCTCTATTTATATTTTAGAATAATTCTTTGGAGCAGGATGCCTTTCTATAGACACTTAGCTCACTCAACATATGTAGTTATCTACACTTTGGGCTTGTTTTGTCCAGAATTCTGCTAAAATGATGGGTGGTACCTAGATCCTCTACCTCAGTCCTCTTTTCTGCAGTGTCTCCCGGTACCTCCTCATACACACTCCTTCTGTCACTGGACAGGGTCCAAGTATTATAGGCAGTTAAATTAGATAAAAATTAATATACAGTCAGAGAGGGACTGGGCTCTAAAGGAAGTTAGGGAAAGGTAGAGACACCAGAATTGTGGCTAGAGATGTACCTGAAGAAGGCAAGTCCTCAAGACTAAAGTCACAATGGCCAAACTTGCATACTTCCCTGAAGGATGAATAGAAATTTGAGATTATATTGTAATTGGTACCCCCAGTTCATTAAATACAGATATACATCAGATACCTGTGTGGGTGACCACAACATCTGTTCCCATCCCTTCCCCAAAACATTCCTGTTTTAGAAGTTATAGATAAGCCAAAGTTAATGACATCATCCATATGCCCTTGCTACATGCCTTACTTCCCTATTAAATCAATATTAGCCAAGTGGCTGTACTTGTAACCTTATTGGTTGATTATAGTTTGACCCATGTTGTAACCACATTTGTGACTTTGCTGTATAAATTACCCCTGACAAAGGACCTTGGTGGCATCCTATTTCTGGGACCCCTCCTGTCTCTCAGGAGGCATTCCTATTCCCCAATAAAGCTTTCCTACTCTTAATCTCCTTTATCCTTTGGAATTCGTTCTTCAATTTCAGGGACATGAGCTCAGCACATCAGGAAGAAATATAATTCCAACCTGCTAGATGTTCGATGTGCGGAGTTCATGTCCTCTAAAATCAAAGAATGAATTCCAAAGAATAAAGGAGGTTAAGAATAGGAATGGGAAATAGGAATAGTTCCTGAGAGACAGGAAGGGCACTGAATGGGGTAGAGCCAAGTTCACCTCTTCAAGAATGTTTTACAGGGCAAAATCACAAGGTGAGTGTAACGTTGGTGAAACTATAATCAACCAATAAGATTACCAGTATAGCCACTTACTAATATTGATTTAATAGTGAAGCAGGGCATGTAGCAAGGGCATACAGATGACTTCATTAATTTTGGTCGATAATCTATAGTCCTAATCTTGTCTTTAGTCTAAGTTTTAGTAGTCTTGTCATAGTCTTGTCATAGTCTTAGTCTTAGTCTTCTTAGTCTTAGTCTTAGTATTCTTAGTCTTAGTCTTAGTCCTAGTGGGTGAAAGAGGATGGTCCACCCCTAGTGAGGTAATGTTTTATTTGTATGTGAAATCCCAAAAGGGTTATACCAATTGCAGTATAATCTCAAACTTTCATTCATTCCTTAGGGTATGTAAATCTGGCCATCCTGATTTTAATCTCAAGGCTTTATCTTTTTAAAATGTGCCTCCAGCCACAATTCTGATGTGTCCACCTTTCACTGACTTCCTTGATAGCCCAGTTCCTTTCTGACTGTATATTAATTTTATCTAATTTAGCTGTCTACAATACCTCTAAAGAAGAGATGGTGACCTTACCTTAGCCTGGGACGGTCCTTGATGTCTCATCACAGAAAATACTTTCAGGATGCATTAGTGAGAGGGATAGGCAGACTTATTAGGCAGAATTAAAGAAGTACACACGCAGTGAGAAAAAAATTGCAGGTGCTTGAGGGTGAGACATGCTGTAGTCTGGAGTTGGGGATATATGTTCTTGAAGTTATCCTTTAAGATGGACGATCTAAAATGTTTTGCTTAAAACATTCTTTAAATCATTTGCATCTTTTTATGTTAAGGTCAGGTTGTTGTCCTTTACTTTATCAACTAGGTTAATTTATGGACTTATAGTGTCTTCAAGATTCTTAGAAACTTTGAAGTGATGGGCCTGGAAGGAAGAACAAACAGGTCTAGGAAGTAAAGATAAGGTTGAGTTTCCTTGACTTTTTTACCTGTCTTTATCCTTCTATCCTACCTTACTACCACTCACACACAGCCACAGATGTGCTTTCACCTCTGTTAGCTGCCAGCTCTTCCTTCTGCTCCGACGTCCATGTTAGCTTTGGTTCTTCTGCCCGAGCAAGACAGAAACACAGAACAGTGATATTCACCCTGTAAGATTTACTCCGAAGACCTACGTAATTCTGAGTTGATTAATAATACAGTAAAGATTACATCATAGGGGCCGGTGAGATGGCTCAGCGGCTTAAGCGCCTGCCCAGCAAGCGCGAGGGCCCGAGTTCGACTCCCGGAACCCACATACGAAAAAGGGGCCGGTGATATCGCTCAGCGGCACGGGCGCCTGCTGGCGCGCGGGGTCCTGAGGTCGACCCCCCGGTACCCACAAAAAAAAAAAAAAAAAAAAAGATTACATCATAACATCAGTAAAAAATTACTTTCTGGTGAATTTGAAACCCTTAGTAGGTGGCACAAATGTTAAATCATTGCATTGTGGTACATTAAATGAATAGTATGGGACTAAAAACAAACAACTCTAGGCTGTGTTCTCTAAATTCTGCCTAAATAGTGTAATGCATGAAAATGCCAAGAAAGGGTAAGAGGAAAGAAAGGACAGCAACTGCTCCCAAATCTAAAGTACACTGAATCCCTGGGTGAAAAATTCTGTGCTGGAAAAACAAAAGGCAAAATCTAGATTAGAAGGAAGAGGGGATATTTTTTCCTACACTTAACATATGATCATAAAAATTGTAAAGTTATAAATCAATTAGAAAGTCTTTGTGCTTAGGAATTCTTGCATCTAGTATAAGAGAGATTAAAAAAAAGAACACACAGTGCACAGATAATATATGATAGCAAGCTGGGTAAATATTCTGAAGAGAGATTATGAGGTGCTACAGTGGAATGTAAAAGGACTTCATGACCTAGTTTATCAGTCTCAGGAAGATGAGAAAGCAAGCAGCACTTCAGCTGTAACCTGGACAATGGATAAAAATTAATTAGGTAAAAAGGGGTCACAGAAAACTCTCTTGACAGATATTGATTGGCTATGAGGAGGAAAAAATCCTGGACTACTTTAGGATTTAATAGTGTGGCACTATTAATGGAACCAATGGCAAGAGAAGCATTAGATGAGGTAGGAGGGTAAGCAAATCACAGAGGTCTTCTACAATTGATTTTTGTTTTTAAAGAAAAAGCAATTGCTAGAAATGGGAGTATTTAAGTTGCTTGAGGATACAAATGACCACACAGACTATAGAGTAAGAACTACTTTAAAGGACAGAAAAACTAGATAAAAGAATCCTTGGCAGATACAATCCATGCATACTCTATTACTTGAGAGATTATAATTTGAACTAGAATAGTGCTTGTTAAGATAATGAAAAAGTGAGAAATTGGGAGATATTTAGGAGATTAAAATATCTGCAATTTACCCAGGCATGATGGCACACACCTGTAGTCCCAGCACTTGGGAAGCTGAGGTAGGAGGATTTCAAGATTGAGCCATCCTGGGCAATTTAGTGAGATCCTGTCTTAAAATAAAATATTTTAAAAGGGCTGGGGATGTATCTCAATGTGAAGGCCATGGGCTCAATGCCCAATACAACACCACCACCACCACCAACAACAACAACAACAACAAAAATATAGCTTAATGTCAGTTGCCTATGGGCTAAGGATAAGGAGCAACTGAGGATTATGGGACTAGGATAGTTCCAGGAAGATTATTGACGAAGTTGTAGCTGACACACTGAATTGGGGTGAAGGGAGATATGTCAAGTAGGCAGTTTACTGTGAGATTTACAGTTCTAAGGAGAAGGTTGACCCAGAGATTTAAAGATGAAGCTTGTTGGTATATAGGTGACTTGAAGCCTTGGAAAAGAATAAAGGGAAAGAAGTTGAGAAAGTCGTGAATGCTACAAAAGAGGTAATCCATGCTGGCATAATGATGTACACCTGTAATCCTAGCACCCTGGGAGACTGAGGCAAAAGGATTGTGAGTTCTAGCAAGTTCAGCCTGTGCAGTTTAGCAAATTACTGAGACCCTACCTCAAAAAAAAAAGGTCGCAGCTCAGTGGTAAGGCCCTGAGTTCAATACTCACTACCAAAGGGGAAGAACGAGTGAGCGAGAGAGAGACTCAAATAATGATAAAGGCAAAATAATAGAATCTGGCTGTAAATCTATGAAAAATATCTTTAATAGGAAAAGATTTACACCTTGAAGGTAGAACATAATGCATACACATATGTATGTCAGGAGAACAGTCCAAGAGGATGAGAATAATATAATTTTGGACAAGTGTTATAGGAATGATATCAAGACCTCCAAATACGATATAAGGGAAATATAATTCCCAAACTGCTAGATGTGTGAGTTTGTGTTCCCCAAAACTGAAGAATGAATTCTAAGGAACAACGGAGGTTAAGAATAGGAAATATGGAGCTGGTGAGATGGCTCAGCGGCGTAAGCGCCTGCCTTGCAAGCGCGAGGGCCTGAGTTCAACTCCCGGATCCCACATACAGAAAAGGGGCCGGTGATATCGCTCAGCAGCACAGGTGCCTGTTGGCACGCGAGGTCCTGAGGTCGACCCCCCGGTACCCACAAAAAAAAAAAAGAATAGGAAATATTTATTGAGTTGGAGAGATACAGCTCCTGAGAGGCAGGAGGGGACCTGAAAGCGGCTTGCCGAGGACCCCACTTCTCAGGGGAAGTTATATAGAGCACAACCACATGGGTACAACGTGTGTTACAGCTATAATCAACCAATAATGTTGTAAGTATAGCCACTTAGGTAATATTAATTCAATGGGGAAGCAAGTCCTGTAGCAAGCATACAAGGAAAGAACAGAGAACTTTTAGGAAATGCTTAGTCCGAGGGTCTTGGTCACCCACCAAGGTGACTGATGTCTATCTCAACTTCATTAGACCAAGTGTTACCACTTATCTCAGGCCTGGTCATTCTGTCTTTATCTTGAGGCCTGGCCTCCAACAGACGTGCCTCTGCCACAGCTGTGATGAGTTTTCATTTCTGCCCTGACTCCTTCCAGGGCCCAGCACTATCTGACTACCTATCATATTTCTACCTAACTCAGCTGTCTATAATACAAAGACCAGAATTTTACATTTTTTTATCTCTTAAAGTAAAACCACACCATCCACAATGCAGGAATTTAACAGAGACAGAAAACATAACAATAAAGAAATCTAAGAGAGTCTAATTTGACAGAGGATTCTTCAATGAGCGCTTGAGGAGGAAGTTCTTCACTTAAAATGGGCAGTGAGGGCAATGACCACTGGTCTTGTAACCATCTGGGAGAATGTTGGGGAATAAGTTAAGAAGGAAAGCCCAATTTCAAAGAGAGTATTATGAGTTTTGTTATAGAATATATTAATAAAATGTATTGTTTTCTTCTCTTCTTTTCCTTTTTTTTTTCTTTGAGACTGGGTTTCACTATGTAGTTCAGGCTGGACTTGAACTTACTATGTAGCTCAGGCTGGCCTCAAACTCACAGCAATCCTCCTGCCTCAGACTCCTGAGGGCCGGGATTATAGGCATGAGCCATCGCACCTGGCTCTACGTTTCTTGGGATATGAAAAGAAATCCATCTGCCTCAGTTCATTTAATTTCTCAATTACTTATCATAAAATATCAATAAATTAAATATTTAAATAAAACTGGATTACCACTTCCCTTCAACTAAGGTTTTTATTTTATTATTCCACTAGAAAGATTATACTTTCAATCAAGGCTGCTATTACAGCAGTAGGTGAGATAAAGGCCTTCAAGAGGAAGGAGCCTGAAACATGTAAGGTTTCTTAAAAAGAGTTAAAAATAATATCTTTTAAAGACAGTATGCTATTTAACTTTTTAAAACTATGTTAGTCATTCTTAAGAAAATTACTTTTTAAAACAAGATACATATCTTATGCATATACCATTTGTGCATGCTATAATAATTCAAATCCAACATTAATATTGTTCTAATGGGCACTGAAGAGAAGATCCAACATACATAGATGCAGAGCTCACTACGTCAGGGGACTAACACAGGCAAGTTTTATATGGTAAAACACTCTCCTACCATCTATGTCACTCTTTTTCCTTCTAACTTGCTCTCTAGACTACTGGCCACTGTAAATTGTCTGCATTGATCATATTGATTATACAAATAGGAAAAAATGCACCAAAACTTTAGTATTTTTAATTGAAATCCTGAGCTCGCTAATTTCATATATAACCAGCACCTAATATTTTCCTGTTTCTTTATTTTTCCCATATATTATATCAATTTTGCTATTTTAATATCCTAACCTCTTTCCTAGGAGTATTTTTTATTTCCTCTACTCCCTGCAATGCTTAGCACAACCTGTGATACAGTAGATGTTCAATAAATAATGCAGAGTGTGTTCATGTGTGTGTGTGTGTGTGTGTGTGTGTGTGCGTGTTGTTAGGCTAAAAATTACTATCATATACTAGAATCAGAAAACAATGACAAACTCTTGATATAATCCCCCAATATCAGGGTTAGAAGTTTAGATTTAATGCTATGAGTGAAAAGTTACACTTAGATCTTCATATCATATTCACACTGTGAAAGATATTTCCTTCCACAAATCATAAATGTGATTTTCTTTTAAAAATATCTTTAGAGAATCATGAGACATAACAAACTCCCTCTAGTTTTTTCCTTACTTCAAGAATCGATCATAGTCTATGATCTTAAAATCATCAACATCCAGGGAATAACTTTAATGAGAGAAGATCACTCCTAGCCAACAGACATCTGAGCCACCTCTAACTTCACTCCTCCACATATATTCTAACCTTACCACAGCTTCCCGGGGGACAGAGCAAGGCAAACCTAATCCCTACCTGTACCATTCAAGCTGAAGAGCTGAGCTGTGTCCTTTGCAAAAATTAACACCATGGAATACAAAAATGACCAAATCATGAAAAGTAGTAAAATGAAAAATCTATGCCAGGATGAGGAACTCAGAGATAACTGCTTGAGAGTGCATTATTCTGCTTTAAATTCTTGTTTTTATTGATTACAGTGCTTAGAAGAAAGTGTTAAGAGAAATGTAGAATGCAAACACAGTGTAAGTGTACTCATAAAAAGACATTTTCTTTTTAGAATAATACAATATTTCTTATAAAAATCAGCATATCAGGAAAAATAAAATCTTTAAAAATGCTGCATAATAAAGGATTAGTCCAATATTTGTCGTGGGTTCCTGGAACAGAGGGTCTAATTTACATTGAGCTTTCCACATTTGGGACCATTCAAGACCTCACTCTGTCTCTCTTCATACAGTCCTGATTTGTATCTTTTATAATAAAACCTTAAGTATACTGCTTTCCTGAGTTCTGTAAGTTATTCTAGTGAATTATCAAATGTAAGAGAGTAGTGGGAAACCCTAAATTTGCAGCCAGTTGATCAGAAGTGCAGGTAGGCTTGGGGACCTCTCGAGTCTGTGGCTGGTGTCGGAAGAGAGGGGTATCACCTGGAGAACTACGCCCCCACCTGTGACGTCTGCATTAACTGCAGGTACTGAGTGCAGATCCACACTGTGGGACAGCCAGAGTGGAGAAAAAGAGTATATTAGAAGCTTAATTATGCCCATATGTGAAAATTTAAATTAAGCTCTTTAAAAGCATGAGAGAGGGAAAGAGAGACAGAGAGACAGACAGAGAGAGAGAGAGAGGATTTTAACTGGACCACTTACTCTGCTACTAAGTGCCATTTCACAATGTGTTATTTTTTCTGTTTGATCTATCATCTCCTTTTTCCTTCATGAAAATAGAATAAAAAATGCAACTATCTGAATTATGGTTATTTTTTGATAAGGTATACTGGTAACTGCGATTGAGAGCCCTATTTACAATAATAATAAAAAAGTGGTCACCATGACCTAAGCCACAAAAAAAAAAAAAATGATTTCCTTTGACTCATAATTCTTGACTTTTCCCATTATTCTATTGAAAAACAGCAATTTCTTATTTGCTTAGATAATTCTCTTCAATGTGTCTATGATTACATTTAACTTGCTCAATAAATGCAGCCTCCATTATAAAGTTAACTGTAACTAAGTTTTGAATAAGTAAGTAAATGTCAGAATTTCCAAATCTGATTTAGGTCATTATCCATTTGTATCATGTGCCTTGCCTAAAATCAGACTGATCAATATAGTTCTCAAAATTTTCGTTGACAGCTCAGCAAAAGAATATATTACTTTTCTCCATGAATTAATAATAATCCAAATGAACAATAATCTAATAGCCTAATTAAAGCTATAATTCAGTTTTCTTTATAAGTAAATATTATGACTAATTTTTCATTTAATATAACTTACCAATAATAACTAATATGTATGCATAAAAATCTCCACTGTTAATGTTTTATTTCCTAATGTAACCCATTATTTTTTTCTCTCTGCACCAAATCTTTTAGCTTGTAGTCTTTCAAACTATTTCACATTAACTGCATGGACACCTATGTACACACATTTCCATTCCACTTCCCTAAACCACTATATACCTTCCCCATCGCCTGACCATACTTGGAAAGGAGGAAATCAAACAAATCTTGTAAATTACTAAGATGGCGAAATCTCCCACACTTAACACCAGCCTCCTGTAGCAAGAATAAAAATAATAATAATAAAATAACTGTCCTCATTAACGTTCCCAAACTGGGTTTTGAAATACAAGAAATTAGTAATTCTGGATAAGAACACTGTCAACTCTCGCAGATTTCTGATGACAGATTTGTGCCTTACTGACATTCCCTAGGTTTCCCTGTTTCTGAGAGAAATATCCTTTAAATGAAAGCTGATGGCTTCCTAAAAATTCTTCTCTAATCACCCAGACATTTCAGAAATAATACATTCTTCACCAAGTTACTCTGACATGATGAGTCTCATGTGCAAACTTCAATCTTTTCTAATTCAATGGCAGAAAACTGATTTTTTTTCTTGAAATTTTATAGACATATACTAGTACAAAAAAATCAGGGATAGAGTATGCAATATGTGTGAGGTTATGGAGAGTTCACAGAGGAATGGGCCAACTTTTGGAGAATCTGATGCAAGAAATTATCAGTTACTGCAAAGCCAAAATGGCAGACGCCAAGGCCAAATATCGACATATATTTTCTTAGAAGTCTCAAATTAAAAATCACTTTGATCAGTATACTAGTCACTTTTCCATCACTGGGAGAAAATATCTAATTCCCGTAATTTAAAGGAGAAAAAGTTTAACTTAACTCATGGCTTCGTAGTATTCAGTGTATGTGCATCTGACTCCAATGCAGAAACGGCTGTGGGGAGGAAGGTTTCTCAAGCCAAGGCAACCAGAGAGCAGAGCTGAAAAGAAAGAGCAGGGAACAAAAATATACCTTCTAGGTCATTCTGCCAGCGACGCACCCCCTCCTCTGGCCACACCTCACTTCTGAAGCACATGAGATTTGGGGGGACACTTTTTACCTAAATCATAAAAATCGGTAACCAATGTCAAGGAACAGGCATATGTCTATAGGAAACTGAAATACCTTATAGACATTCCTCTTTTTTATACACCGGAAATGCAATTACCATGTGTCATAAAATAATGTACAGCATCATCTATCTGAGGTAAGAGCTCTATATTACTCTGACTCTTAAGAGTAAACTGTCATATAAAGTTTGAAATTTTCAATTAAAGTAAAATGAACATCAAGCATATCAAATCACTATGCTAATTTGTATACAGTTGTAGTATTTAAAAATTTTCAATTATTACTATATAAACCATTGTAGTCTTATAATACAAAAGTCTATGATATTGAGAAACTTCAGGATTTTGGACTAAATCACAGACCATCCTGATGTTGCAAAATACTGACAGTATAAACTATCATTTTAAAATCAACTGGTTATAATAAATATTGGAAAGGAAAAATGGTATCATTTTTTTAGAGCCCGGGAAGGTCTGTTCCAATAAATTGTCTTCACAAAATTAGGGAAATAGCATAATACAAACATCACTTCTGACACCAATTACAAGTTCAATGCCTCCAAGACCACATTCAGGTTTGATAATTGACTAGGACTCACAGAAATCACTGAAAGCTGATATACTCAGAGTCATGGATTATAAGGAATAACATCAGCCAGGAAATAAAAAGCGTGGGACAGAGTCAAGAAAATTTCTACACTGTCCAGTGTAGTTATGAATATCACTAACTTCTTCCAGCAATATGGGAAAATTACATAGAATGTTTCTAACCAAGAAACTGTCTTAAGCCTTAAGTGCAGAGTTCTTATTGGGGGATCTGCATATAGACATGATTGGCTATTATATGGCTGAATTTTAGCCTCCTCATCAAGCTGACATCATATAGCCCAAAGCACTCACCACAAGTCACATCATTAGACTACTCAGTGTAGTCCAAGGAACGCATATAAAGAAAGACACATTTATCTTGCAGGACATCCTAAGGATTTGGAGATAACCTCTCAGCGACTGAAGGTAAGACCTTTCTCTAGGTAAGTTTTATTCTTCACTACACAAATTAGAGTTTCAGAGGAAATTTAAATTTTTATTTACTTTAAAAATACAGGGCCGGTGAGATGGCTCAGCGGCGTAAGCGCCTGCCTTGCAAGCGCGAGGGCCAGAGTTCGACTCCCGGATCCCACATACGAAAAAGGGGCCGGTGATATCGCTTAGCGGCACGGGTGCTTGTTGGCGCGTGAGGTCCTGAGGTCGATCCCCCGGTACCCACCAAAAAAAAAAAAAAAATACATTGGTGGGACGGTGAGATGGCTCAGCGGCTTAAGCGCCTGCCCGGCAAGCGCGAGAGCCTGAGTTCGACTCCCGGAACCCACATACGAAAAAGGGGCCGGTGATATCGCTCAGCGGCACAGGCGCCTGCTGGCGCGCGAGGTCCTGAGGTCGACCCCCCGGTACCCACAAAAAAAAAAAAATACATTGGAGTACATGTAGGTATTACTAATAAAGAATTTGTTAAAATTAGATAGCATTCATATTCCTATCTTATTTTTCACATATTCTAAATTAGCAACACTCACTTAAAATGTGTTATGCTCACTTACCAACTTCCCATGATGAACGGAATTATGTACTGTAAGCAGGTACTAATAAAAATAAAAATTTGAAAATTGATTAGTATATTTACAATTCCAATGAAATCATCAAATAGTGCAGCTGTCTGCTTTAGAAATAATATGACTAGTGAGTAGTGAAGAAAAGGAAGATAATGTTTCATGTTTTTTAACTAAAAGAAAGGATATATTGTGGAGAATGTATAACACTGATATACTTACCATAGTCTGATGACTCTTAACAGAGCATGTATATTAAAAAAACTCACATGAATCCACATTTACTATAATGACATTAAATAAAAAAGATGACATACTTTTGCTCATATTTACACAAATTTATGTTGCAATAAACTGATTCCTTTTGAAAATACAGTGAGTCCCCAGCTTAGGGACACTTGAACTTTCACAGATGTGAATGGACCTCACATTGCAAACATTCATAGATGTGAACAAATCATAGAAGTAGCTCATGTGTCTGCTAAACATTGTCACAGTGGTGCTGCTGTGCACTTACTGTACAGTGCCATAGTGTACAGTAGTACAGTGCTCAGTCAGAGCCCAGGATGTCTGGAAGCAAGAGGAAAAGCAGTGGTGAGGTGGAGGGGACTGCTAGGAAGCACAAAGCAATAACCATGGAAACAAAGTGAAAATAATTGAGAGACTGAAGCGACGTGAAAAGATGGTAGACATAGCTCATTATTATAATGTAAATGATTCAACCAGTGGCACGATTCTAAAGAACAAAGACAAGGTCATGGAACATGTGAAGCCTGCTGTGCCAGAGAAGTCAACAATAATATCCAAAAAGTGTGGTACAGTGATAGAGGAGATGGAGAAACTACTCAATGTGTGGATGCAGGATCAGCATCAATGTCAAGTCCCATTCAGTTTAATGCTTATTCAAGAAAAAACTAAAAGCCTATTTAAAGATATGAATTGAAAACAAGATGATGTATCTTTTACTGCCAGCCATGGGTGGTTTAACAGATGCAAGGCTAACGCTAACCTTCACAAGTAAGTTGTGAGGCTGTGAGTGCAGATACCCTAGCTGCCCAACAATTTCCAGCAACACTTAGAAATTATTGATGAATTATTGATGAAGGTGTTTCTTTACCCCAGCAGGGTTTTAACATTGATGAGACAACTGTACTGTAAGAGGATGCCAGAACAAATTTACGTCAGTAAAGAGGAAAAGTTGATGTCACATTTCAAAGCAGTAATTGTCAGACAGACTTACTCTGTTGTTTGGTAGCAATGCTTCTGATAATGTGAAACTAAACTTTCTCTTAGTTTACTGTTCAGAGAACCCAAGAGCCCTCAAAAACATAGCCAAGGGCTCTCTACCTATTGTGTTGAAGAGTAACTCCAAATCTTGGATTACACAGGCCATTTTCCAGGGCTGATTTTTCCATCACTTTATCTTAGAGATAGAAAAACACAGTTTGGAGAAAGACATCCTATTCAACATTCTTTTACTGCCTGCCAATGCACCAAGTCACCCCTGATTCATGGATGACTTTCATCCCCAATGTCAAAGTAGTGCATCTGCCACTGAATACTGTGGTGCTCATCCAACCTATGGACCAAGCAGTTATTGTGACTTTCAAGAAATATTATTTATGTCACACTTTTCATCAGGCAGTGAAGGCAACTGATGAAACAGGAACAACCTTGTGACAATTTTGGAAGGACTATAACATCTACAAGGTCATGAAAAACATCAACTTTTCTTGGTATGAAGTTTCAGCTGTCACCAAGAATGGGGTTTGGAAGAACCTTAGCCCACAGTTTGTTTATGGACTTGAGCAGATGGGTAAGGAGTCCAAAGAGGTCTTAAACAACTTAGTGACCCTTAGCAATAAGCTAGAGCTAGATCTGCAAGAGGAAGACTTTATTGAACTCCTTGTGCAACATGAGGCACTGACTAATGAGGACCTGATGGAATTAAAGGCACAGCAAAAAGATGAAGAGAACCAAGAGGAAGATGTCACTGAAGAACCAAGGGGGTTCACAAAAAATGGCGAGGGGATTTTCTTTACTTGAAGAGTCACTTTTAGTTTTTGAGGCATAGGACCCCAAAGTGGAATGATACACAAATGTTGCAGCAGCCATCAGAATGCCATCCAGTGCTACAAAGTCATCAATGATGAGGAAAAAAAAAAAGAACTACTACTCACAAATCACTGGATTTTTTTTTTTGCAAGATGGTAAACAGAGCTGAATCCATCAAAAAACCTGTGTCATCAACATCAGGTGTGAGTGAAAGTCCATCTTGCCCTCCATCTCCTATTGCTGATAATCCTTCAGCTCCACCATCTCCCATCTACCCTCTCTCCTCCAGTTAGTAACTCTTTTCTTGTCAGTTCATTCCATGCAATCTCCTATGTGCCAGTTGTTGCACTGTACTGTATCATCATCTTAATGTAACTGCAAAGTAAAACTAGTTTATTTACAGTGTTTGTGTTTTTTAATGTTTTATATTGTATATTTGTGTCAACAGTGTATATGACTCACATTGTTGGACTTACAAACAAATCCAATTTATGAACGTTCTCCTGGAATGGAACTCATTTATAAATCAGGGATTTACTTATTTCATTTCTAGACAAGAATGCTACACAAGAGTTAAAGCCCATCTAAGGCTATGACAACTGACCCAAAGAACTATGATATATCTGCAAATGCTGGTAGACCATTCATTGGAGTCACTAACACAAAATAAAGACCAATTGCTATCAAAAGAAACCAAGGAAAAAAAGAAAGAAATCAAGGACTGGCAACCCCCATGCCCAATTCCTTTGGTAGAATAACCCAGAGAGGAAGTATCATTATCATTGCAACACTGTGTTCTTCATACATGTTTTATGAACAAAGTTTTCATATACTTTAGAGGTTAGCAGTGCATTACATTTTTGTCTGCTGCTTGATTTAACAGAATGAAATGCCCTAAAGACATTTATTAAAACCTGGAGAGGAAAAAAAAAATTGTGATTACTGTTAACCTCTGCCTGTAACTTACAAAGGCTTTCATAAATCAAGTATCAAAGTGCACTCCAATCACAAAGTGAAATATGAGTTGCTCTGCCATTTAACATTCACTGAAATTTAACATTTAAACACTAACACTAAATAGGTCTGTGTCAGCTCAAATCAAGTCTATGCTCCATTTCCAACTTTCAGAATCCAAATATGTTGATGTCTTAAAATTCCAAGATTTCCAAAGTTTCATTTTCTAGAAAATAACGAGTATTATTATTTGTGTGTTTGTTTGTTTAACTTTTTTAAACTAAACCTAGGTAGCATAGTCCACCTATAAAGTGCTGTGGGTTGATGGCTCCCCAAACACCAACAGCATCTGTTGCTAAGACAATTCTAAGTGTTTTGCCCTCTGTGGTAAAGAACATAAATCTGACAAGGATTTTGTAGTGTTACAGAAATAAAAAGGCAAGGCCAGAATTTATGGAGAATTTAAAGAATGGTTTAACCAGGTCTTTGAGTATAGGGGAATTGATTAGACTTTGTCATAATCACATTCCTGTTCCACTGGGACAAAATATTCAACACTCACAACTTAAAGGAACAGAGGTTTATTTTCATTTTTGTTTCAGTTCAGTTCATGGTCATCTGGCTCCCAAGAAGAAACAACATGGCAGAAGCACATGGGAGAGAAGAAACTGCTCACATCATGGCAGACAGCAAGTAGAGAGTGAAGGGAAATATACCTCTAGTGACCTGCCTCTTTTGACCAGACCCCACCTCCTAACAGCTAGTCCATTAGTCTCCATAGTCCTCACCTTCCAAAAGCCTATCTATGAGCTAATGAGGCTGTCATAGACATCTAAATGTAAACCATAACAGGTTTGTTTAAGGGTCATAATAGCAGTTTAGAATTAATGGAAACATCTACGTGAGAATTTTGAGACCAGGGCTTTAGGAAATTTAGAACTTACTTGTATGCTTCTTCCTAATAAATAATTGATAAGGGTTTTTGGAAGTTTCCCTTAACAAAAGTCTCCAGGGATAGTAGGGTTATGCTAAACAAGGACACTGAAATAGTAAAAGCGTGTTAAGTAGACAGTAAGATCCATTGGGAGTGGATAGTATTGGTTTTCAGTGTCTTAATGGTTGTTGAAGGAAGTAACAAAAAATTCACTAACGTGTTTCCAAAGAAGGGTCTCAAAAAATTTTATAACATGAAAATTATAGTTGGGTATGTCCAACTCAAACAGGTGTACATTATGAAAATTAAGACCTACACAACAGAAATATTAGGTAAAAGTTTCTAATATTTGTAATAAAGATACATTGAAAAATCATTGAGTGAAGTAGTATTTGACAACAAATGCCCTTGTGCTTTTAAAAATAGAATCTGCTTGAATCATTCAGTAGAGCACATTATCATTAGTAATCTATTGATTTCATAAAATGATATTTAAAATGTGCAGCTATATAGAAGTAGTATAAGAAAGGAGAGTCAGATAAAATTCACTGCCAACACTTAATAAAGGAAGTAAATATTGAGGAGAATTTTGAAAATAAAGTGGGGAAAATTGTATCTTTAAGAGTACATAGTAAATCACATGGAATATATGGCTTAAAGTTTCCTGCTTGAAGGAAAGGTCACATCCAAAGTAGAAAAGTGAAGGATATGAGAGAAACAGTGAAGACACTGATACTTTTAAGTGCATATTTAAAAATTTTAAGGGCTGGTGAGATGGCTCAGTGGTGTAAGCACCTGCCTGGCAAGCGCAAGGGCCCGAGTTTGACTCCCGGAACCCACATACGAAAAAGGGGCCAGTGATATCGCTCAGCGGCACGGGTGCCTGCTGGCGCGCAAGGTCCTGAGGTCAACCCCCAGTACCCACACACACAAAAAAAAAATTTTAAGATGATTATGAAAAGTTAAGGGCTTTTAGGGACCTAATAATACAAAAGTTGTGATGGAAAGGTAGAAGTCTTCTCAGCTTTCTTTTCCCACTTGCTAAAGAAAACTCCTAAGGACTACGAAGTGCCTTTTAGGTTCAAATAGGGGATGAGAAATTAGAGAAAGGCATTGGAAAAATGTTTAAGTTTTAAATTTATTACAATAGAAAACAAGAGGAAAGAAAATATCTTGATGGTGAGAAAAAAATTATTGACAAAGAAAGTAGAGGGACAAAGGTGCCTTTTTCCGATCAGACTTCAATAACAAAGGATCACAGACCACATGGTTCATTAATGACAGAAAATAATTTTTCACAGTTTTGGAGCCTAGGATGGAAGAGTTCTGGTGAGGGCCTCCTCCCTGATGCACAGATACCATCTTTATGTTGTATCCTAACATAGCAGAAAGCAGAGAGAAAAGGAAATGAGCTCTCTCACTTTTTTGTAGGGGCACTAATCCCATTAATGAGAACTTCACTTTCATGACCTAATTACCTCTCAAAGGTCCCACCTCTTAATAGCATCTTACTAAAGGTTAGGATTTTAACATGAATTTTGGGGGAATACAAAAATTCATTCTATAGGCAAAGGGAAGAATAAAAGGATAAAAGAGATGGAAAGACAGAGAATAGGAAGAATTTAAAGATAGAGATAAAAGGTAAAAATTTCAGAAGAATTGTCACAGAAATGGTTTGAGCAAAGATGAGTTTCTGAAAATGTATTCCTAGATGATAAAGTTCAGGCAGAAGAACAGAGCTAATCTGCGGAAAGAACAGAGTGCCGTTAGTATTTTTTGCTCCATTTTACCTTTACTATGGTATTCTGAAGTACCAACGACCCCATTTTACCAATGAGGAAGCTGGACTCCTTAGTCATTTAGTGGCTACATTACACAACCTCAACTTTTCCTAAATTAACTTCTCGTACAGACTAAACCTTGTGAAAGAAGAGGCAAAAGAAGACACTAATTTTTCCTTTGAATCTTGAATTCATGACCCTCCTCTTATGGGAATTTGTCAACTGCCCTAGTATATCTGTCTTACTATGATAGCTAACTGATTGTGCCCATTTCAGCAAGAAACACCCACGTATATTTGATCCACCTAATTCTGGGTGTGGCTGAGGTGATTTCTTGAAGACAGAATTCCCACCCTGGGTAGGCTTGTCACCTGAACGGAATAAAAAGGAAATAAAGAAGAAAACTTAGTTCTGTTTCTTTAGAGGTGCTCCAGTCTTCACCTCCACCTCAAATATCATTTCCTGGCTTCCAGAACAGACTCCAGCCCCCAACGCAGACCCTTCAGCCTTTCAGTGCAGATCATATAGCTTCCTGATATGGACTTGCACCAGACACTACAGTGAATTCCAGGACTTTGTCTGGATCTTCAGATCTCCAGCATGCAGACAACCCTTTTACAACCTTCCACATCTGACTCTGTGGGTGGCCATTGTAAGTCTTTCTTGTAAATTCTTACATATTTGTATATCTTGCATTAAATTCTTTTCTCTAGTAAGCACTGACTGATACAAATTTTGGTACTGGGAGTGGCTCTAGAGAAACACAATCATAAAGATGAAATTCTTTAATGGCTTTAGTGGTTCCTGGAGTTGGCTCTCTAATTTGATGACACCTAAAAATATCATGGTCTCTCCTTCTGATACTGTGGGGAATAATGATAGTCCTTGATGGGAACTGTTTCTTTTTTTTTGTTTTTTTGTTTTTCAGTTTTGGGTTTTGTTTTAGTTTTTTGAGACAGGGTCTCACCATGTAGCTCAGGCTGGCCTTGAACTCACTATGTATCACAGGCTGCCCTTGAACTCATGGCAGTCCTCCTGCCTCAGCCTCCCAAGTGCTGGGATTACAGGCATGCACCACCATGCCTGGCCTGGGAACTGTTTAAAGTAATACATAATACATCTCATTTGATTATCCTAATTTACCACTTTTGAGAGGTAAAGATTTTAGCAACTCTATATATGAAACTGGAATATTTTTGGCAAAGTGGGAAATATATCAATGCTGGTTGATTATTCTTATTACATCTGAACAAAAAGGTGAAGGAAAAAATGAGCTCAAAACATCCACAGGAAATCTAAAGACTTCTAATTCTGAGGACAAATTAATAAAGGCAAGTAAGCAGCACAAAGATTCAAATTCCCTGCTCCAGGCACACATAAAATATTTAAAAGTTTCTAAGTGCATCCTGAAAGAGAATCTATTCTACTTTAGCTGCAGGGCCAAGATTGCAGAAACCCAGACACACCCCTCATAATTCAATTGGCTAAAATACAGCACAAGTTTAATGCTCAGCCTCAAGGGTATCTGAAGTAAAGGTGGAGGCACTGATCAGAAAGAATGGGATCCTGTAAAGTGGATGCAGTTGTTTGTGAGGATCCTGAAGAGACTGAGGATGTTGAGTTCCTAGACCCTAATGAGATTATTTTGCCAGAGGAAGAGATTTTCCTATCCACAGTGGTGGGGGCATCTTCAGCCCTACCCCATGTGATGTTGGCCTCTCCTAGTATACCTCAGGAAATTAATCATGAGTTAACCAAACACAATAATGCTGACACACCTCAGGACTCACCTTCACCACCCACTTTTGTCTCTATGCCTGTGACCAGGCTCAAATATCTGAAGGTATATAGTGTGACTGATGAGGAAGTCCACTATTCTCCCCAAGAATTTCTTGAGTTTTCTAACTCTTATAAGCAGAGGCTTGATGAGCAAGTGTAGGAATAGACTTTACGGGTGTGGGATAATGGTCATAAAAATATACACCTGGATCAGGTTGTCTGTTGATATGGGCCCATTAAGCAGAAATTCTGAATTTAATGTTGCAGCTAGTGGAGTAAAAAAAGTTATGAATCATTTATTTATTTGTCTGGCTGGCAGGAGTATGGATTAAAAGATAGACCACTATGAATGTGTTAGAGATGCCTGATATTCCATGGTTTACTGTGGATGAGAAGATTCAGAGGCTTAGGGAAATGGGAATGCTGGAGTGGATTTGTCATTTTAAACCAAATTCACTACACTAGGATGATCTAGAAAACATACACTTCACTAACACCTTGGAAATGAATTCATGAGAGGAGCACAGGCATCCCTGAAGAGCCCTGTTATTGCACTTCTTTGTATGCCAGACCATACATGGGCACCACAGTTACTCAGTTGGGAAACTTAAGGGAATCAGTTTGATTCGATACTGGAGTGGCTGGGCTTGAGTGGCAGGGGTCAAGTGGCATCACTTAATTACCAAAGGCAAGGTGCATGTGCTTACTGTAATGGATAGTAAAAGCAGAATAATGATCAGAACAGTCTGACAGCTACAGACCTATGGCATTGGCTGATTAGCCACTGTGTTCCCAAAAGTGAAGTAGATAGGAAGTCTACAAAATTATTACAAGATTTATATAATCAAAAAAATTTAAGAGCAAGTGAATAGAAATCTACTTTAGATCATAGTAACAGAGAATCATGGCCCCTCAATCAGTTCCTGGATTTGAGTTAGTTTACAGACCCAGAACCCCTTAAATAAAGGGGAGGCTGGGTCTCCTTGAGGAGGGACCCTGGTGCACTAGCAAAAATTTATATGGTCAATCTTTCTCCATCCTTCCCCAAAGACACCTAAGTTCTTTTACCAAAGTAACTGTACATTCTGGAATGGAAATAAGCAGACATTTCAGGGACTATGGGACACTGGTCCTGTACTAAAACAGATTCCCAGGAGTTCCAAAATGTCACTGTGGCCCTTCAGGAAGTCAGGAAGTATAGAGGTCAGGTGATCAATAGAGTTTGAGCAAAGGTCCAACTCACAGTGCATCCAGTAGGTCCTCAAATCCATACTGTAGTCATTTTCCCTGTTCCAGAATGCATAATTGGTATAGACATACTTAGTACTTGGCAGAATCCTCGCATTTGTTCTTTAACCTGTAGCATGAAGGTTATTATGGTTGGAAAGGTCAAATGGAAGCCATTAGAGTTGGCTTTAGCTGGTAAAAGAGTAAACCAAAAACAATATTGCATCCATAAAGAGACTGCAGAGATTAATGCCACTATCAAGGACTTGAAGGATGCAGCGGTGGTGGTCCACACCAAATCTCCACTTAATTCTCCCATTTGGCCTGTGCAGAAGATAAATGGATCTTGGAGAATGATGGTAGATTACCATAAACTGAATCAAGTGATGGCTCCCATTGCAACTGCTGTACCAGACGTGGTTTTCTTTCTTGGGCAGATTAAGATATCTCCTGGTACTTGGAATGTAGCTATTGATTTGACAAATGTCTTCTTCTCCACACCTGTCCATAAGGGCCATCAGAAACAATTAGCTTTCAGCTGACAAGGTCACCAATACACCTTCACTGTCCTACATCAGGGTTATATTAACTCTCCAGCCCTGTGTCACAACTTAGTTCACAGGGATCTTGATTGCCTTTCTCTTCCACAAAGTATCACACTGGTCCATTACACTGATAATATTATGCTGATTGAAACAAATGAGCAGGGAGTAGCAACCACTCTGGATTTGTTAGTAAAGCATTAGTGAACCAGAAGCTGGGAAATAAATCCAACTAAAATTCCAGGTCCTTCTACCTCAGTGAAATTTCTAGAAATCCATTGGTGTGAACCATGTGAGATATCCCTTCTAAGGTAAAAGGTAAATTGTTGCATCTGGCTCTCCCTGCAACCAAAAACAAAGACACATGTCTAGTGAGCCTATTTGGATTTTGGAGGCAGTGCAGTCCTCCAATTTAGGTGTTTCACTCTGGCCCATTTATCTATTGAGTGATTCAGAAAGTTTCTAATTTTGAGTGGGGCCCAGAACAAGACAAGGTTCTGCAACAGGTCCAGCTGTTTTGCAGGCTGCTCTGCCACTGGGGCCATATGATGCAGCAGATCCAATGGTACCTGAAGTGGCAGTGGCAGTGGCAGGTAGGGTTGCTGTTTGTTGTCTATGGCAGGCTCCTCTAGGTGAATTGCATTGGAAGCCTTTACAATGTTGGAGCAAGGCCCTTCCATCATCTTCAGACAACTACTCAACCTTTGAAACAGAGTTCTTGGCCTGCTGCTGGGCCTTAGTGGAAACTGAATGCCTGATCACAGGACATCAGGTTACCATGTGACCTGAATTATGCATCATGAGTTTGTTATGGCAAAATCACAAGATTCACTCATAGGAAGATGAGAATCTAGAGATAAGTGAGTTCTTTTATTAAAAGAAGCCGGCCTGGACAGCAGAAGCCCAATCTGCTGGCCTCTAGCTTTTGTTTTAGCTCCTTTTATACACATTTGGGGTGGGGGTTACAAAATTTCTTGGTTGTCATAGAGACCGCATTCTTTACCACATCATTTCTTTGGAATTTCACAAGGTCCTTCTCAAACATCAGGTTAATTAACACAGGGAATGGGGGTAAGGGGTACCAGGCTGTGCTAAAACCATTTGTCTCTCCTTTTATGGTTTTATGGCTAACTGGGAAGGAGTCTGAGGAGTGAGTTTATCTATGGGTTAATCGGAGACAAACTGGAGACAAACTGGCACCTAAAAGGAAATAGAGTCACTTTAGCCATATCAAGTTGAGTATTATCTGATCCAATAAGTCATAAAGTCGGACCTGCACAGCAACAGTCCATCATTAAATGAAAATGGTAGATATGTGATCAAGCCAGAGCAGATCCAGTGAGCACAAGTAAGTTACATGAAGAAGTTCCCCAAGTGCCCATGGTATCTTCTCCTGCTATATTGCCTTCTGTCTGCCAGCGTGCACATATGGCCTCACGGGGTGTATTATATGATCAGCTGTCAGAAGAAGAGCAGGCCAGGACCTGATTTATGGATGGCTCTGCACATTACACAAGCACCACATGGACAGCTGCAGCATTACAGTGGTGAAGGAAAATCTTCACAGTGAGTAAAACTTCAGGTAGTGCACCTCGTAGTACAATTTCCCTGGAAGGAGAAATGGCCAGATATGCAATTGTATACTGACTCATGGGCTGTAGCCAGTGGTCTGGCTGGATGGTGAGGAATTTGGAAAGAACATGAATGGAAAATTAGTGATAAAGATATTTGAGGAAGAGATATGTGGATAGACCTTCCCATATGGGCAAGGGATATAAAGATATTTGTATCTCATGTAAATGCACACCAAAAATTGACCTCAGCAGAAGTGGACTTTAACAATCTGTGGCTAAGATAACCAGTTCTGTAGATAGAGGTCAACCTCTTTCTTCAGCCATACCTATTATTGCCCAATGGACTCATGAACAGAGTGGCCATAGTGGCAGAGATAGAAGTTATGGACAAGCTCAGCAACATAGACTCCCACTCACCAAGGCTGATCTGGCTACAGCCACTGGTGAATGCCCAATATACCAGCAGCAGAAACCAACAGAGTCCCCTATATGGGGTCCAGGAGTGATCAGCTTCCTGGTGGCAGGTTGATTATGTTGGACCACTTCCACCATGGAAAGAACAGCGATTTGTCCTTACTGGCATAGAAACTTATTCTGGATATGGATTTGCCTTCCTTGCAAATAATGCTTTTATCAAAACTACCATCTGTGGATTTACAGAATGCCTTATCCACCATCATGGAATCCCACACGGCATTGTCCCTGATGAAGGAACATATTTCATGGCCAAAGAGATGAGGCAATGGGCTCATGCCCACAGAATTCACTGGTCTTACTATGTTCCTCACCATCCAGAAGTGGCTGGATTGATTGAAAGGTGAAATGATCTTTTGAAGACACAGTTATAGCACCAGCTAGGTGGCAATAGCTTATAGGGCTTGAGAAGGGCTTGGGCAAGCTTCTTCACAAGGTGGTATATGCATTAAATCAGCCTCCCATAGCCAGGATTCATGGGTCCAGGAATCAAGGGGCAGACGAGAGAATGGCACCACTCATTATTACCCCTGGTGATCCACTAGCAAAATTTTTGCTTCCTATTCCCACAATCTTATCATTTGCTGATTTAGAAGTCTTAGTTCCAGAGGAGGAAAGGCTTGTACCAGGAAGCACAACAATGATACCACTGAACTGGAAATTAAGACTTCCCCTGGTCATTTTGCTCTCTTCATACCCCTGTGTAAGCAAGCTAAAAAGGGAGTTACAGTGTTGGCTAAGGTGACTGACTCAGCCTATCAAGGGGAAATTGGACTATTCCTCCACAATGGAGGAATACTTGGAGTGCAGGAGATCTCTTGAGCACCCCCTAGCATTACCATGCCATTATTGAAATCAATAGGAAACTACCAAAACTCGATCCAGGCAGGATAACAAATGGTTCCAAATCTTTAGAAATGAAAGTATGCATCACCTCACCAGGGGGAGAATCAAGACCCACTGAGGTGCTTGTTGAAGGCCAAGGGAATACAAAATGGTTAGTAGAAGAAGGTAGTTCTAAATACCAGCTACAACTTTGTAATCAGCTACAGAAATAAGGATTGCAATTGTAATAGTCCCCTCCTAATATGTTTCCTATGTAATATAATTTGATAGACTTAATACTGGTTCTTAAGATTGTTAAACCTATGTTACATTGTTCAGGACATGAAATGTTAGGAGTAAACATCACCCAAAGAAAACTTGCCTTCTATTCTGGGAAGACAATTAGTGTGTTTCTGTTTGTACACAGGATAGTTATAATACATTAGGTGTAATTATGAACTTGCCTTTGTATCTGAAAACTATGGTTTAAAGAGATGTGTCTGGTTGTCAAGTTGACAATGGGGTGAATTGTGATAGTTAACTGATTATATAAACTTGAGTAAGAAATGCCCAAATAAATTGGATCAGCATAGTTCTGGGGGTGGCTGAGGGGATTTACTGAGATTTCCTGAGGTTTACTGGGCATGAGTGACAGCAAATAATGGGCTTGGCACCTAAATGGTATAAAAGGAAAATGAAGAGGAAAGGCTTGGTTCTGTTTCTTCAGAACAGTCCAGGCTTCATCTTCACCTTCACTTTGGACATCGTCTCCTGGCTTCCAGCACAGACTCTTCAGCTCCATCTCAGACCATTCAGCCTCCTGATAGTGACTCACACAGGACACTATACTGAGCTCCAGGCCTTCAGCTAGATCCTTCTGATCTCCAGTGTACAGACCACCCTTTTGCATCCTTTCATACCTGCCCATACCAGGGCAGCCACTATAAGCCTTTCTTGTAAACACTTGTGTATTTGTATATCTTCCATTAAATTTGTTTCTCTAGTAAGCACTAACTGATACACTTACCTTCAGGCACTGTCTATCACACACACACAAAAGAAGCAAATGAGAAGGAGGCAATCAATCGATCTTGAGAACTAAGTTTTAGTTAAGGAGGGAAGAAGTAATTTCCAGTTTTTGTTGCTTATCTTCATCACAGTACCGTCCACACCCATTTAAATTCAAGATAATCTCCATCCAGAACATTGCTAACATATCAAAGTGAAAAAGAAGACTTTAAAGAGGAAGAAAAGATAGAAGTCACACCAGAGCACACTTTGAAGACTGATTTTGTTGACAAGATTCTACAAAAACCTCAGTAGTGATCACAAATCAAAGGATATTAGGATAAAGTTGAAAAAGAACTTAATTTCCATAATGTAATACACATATGGATAAAATTGACAGAATTATATACATGAGTGGAATTTATAAATACTCTTGTTTTGAGAAAAGAGTAAAGGTCATGCTTTATCAAACTTAGTCATAACCCAATTTATCTCTCTGTAAATAACACAAGTAAATATACAATTTAAGTGTATGGCATTTGCTTTTTATAAAATGCGTACACAAGAATGATCACTAATTTCTCTAAGGTCACCTATAAAGCATTGCTTCATGGCATTTTCCAGTCCCCAAGTGGAGTGGCACAAATTTAAGGAGATAAGATCAAAAGTATGGCTGAAGCACAAGCAATAAAAGGAAAATGACATTTTTTGTTGAGGATGTGAGTAAAAATCATATTACACAGGACCTTGTGGGCATTGTAGGGATTTTGGACTTCCCTGTAAAAGCACCAGAAAGACATTGTAGAGTTCTAATCAAAGGAATAATGTTTTCACTATTTTGAAAAATCATTCTGGCTGCTGTTTGAATAATTGATGGTAAAGAAGTGGAAGCATGGTCTTGTGGAAGGCTTTTAGGGAGCAATTTCAGAGTGCTCAAGAGAGATGACATCGTCTCAAACTATGGATGTGCCAGTGCAGGTAAAGAGAAAATAAAAACTGAAAAAATTATTTTTTTATTTTGTAAGTTGGAACTCACAATGTTTGGTGGTATCATGGTTTTGTAGGGTAGAAAAGATTCTCAGAATGGCTTCCAGAAGTTCCACATTACCAGTTGGATAGAGGTTTCTGCAATATGCTGAGTAAGAAAATATATTTAAAAGGTCATCAGTTCAGTTCCAAGAATGTTGAGTTTGAGATTTTTGGAAGTCATACAAATACAGATACAATGTAAGTAGGTAAGTAATATTTTCCATTCAGAGGGAAGGTAGAAGCTAGAGTTAGGAAGTTGGAAGCCATCATCATACAGATAGAAATTGGACACATGTAAATAGATAAGAGTATGAAGGGAGAAAAAATGGAATAAAAACAAGTCTAATAATGAGTCTGCAAAAATTCAACCTTCAGATTTGGGGTAGAAGATATTTTAGCAAAGGTGACTATGAAAGAGGATCTAGAGGCATAATGGAAAAACAGGAATCACTGAAACTACCCTGTAACATGTACAGGGTATGTGTGCATGTGTGGTTTTTATTTTTTACATCAGCTATACAAGATTAAATGGAAAAACTTATAAACATGTATTAAAATATACACCCTGAAGAGAAATTAAATCAAAGGATCTTCTTATAAAATAGGTTCAAATTTAAGGTAGTCTACACCACCTGAAATTTCCCCAAAACCTGTATGAGAATCTGACCCAGGAAAGTTTGATTGACAGACAATATCATAGTAGTTCCTTATTACTAAAAACATGAATTTTAATAGCTCAAATAACCTATTACAGATTTCCTTAAATATACTAAAAGGATAACTCAAAAAAGTTTTATAGTTTTCTCTATTTTAATATCTTAACTATCAAAGCTAAAAATAATTTCTTTTTAGGATAAATGAAAATTGTGGTATTCAGTGCTGGGGATGTAGTTCACTAGTAGAGTTTTTATCTAGCATGCAAAAAGCCCTGGGGCCCAATTCCCAGAAAGTAAAAGAAGGAAACATGAAAGAAGGAAAAAAAGAAAAAAAGAAAGAAAGAAAGTAAGTAAGTAAGTTGTGGTATGTAAATATTTCAATTATTTTCAAAATAGCTCAATAATTTTCAAAATCTTGCTTTGAGGAGGACAGGATAACATAGTCTGTTTTCATATAGTGAAATGTATGAAAAACACCATAATGCAAGGAAAATAGCAAATGGCTACTGTAGGTAAATGCTGAAGAATCTGAAAAAGCAAGATGTGATCTTTACTTGAGAGTTTAGGACTAGATGGCAAATAAATACTTTCACTTCTTACCTGTAAATCAGAAGCAATACCACCTACAAAATATGGGTAAGAGGCTCAAACTAAATATGATAAAATTGCATAGTTAACCAGGTTCATAGAAAGTACTCAATATTCATTTCTTACAATTTCAAAGTCATTTTAAGAATAAAAAGGTGATTCCATCAGTAAGTAGAAGAGCACCAATCTTCTAAAACACGAGTAGAATTCGCTGGACATCTTTGGAGAGATAATCAAATACTGTGGGTGAGATCTTTAACAGTGGCAGCAGACTGCCAAAGTTCAAATCCCAGCTTTGTCGTTTACCAGCATGGGATATAGCTAAATAAATCAATATTTCCTGCCTCAGTATTCTTATCCACAGATACTAGTACAACCAGTGATCTATCTAATATCACTGGAATCTTGTGAGGACTAAAGGAGTTAACATATGTAATCTAAATGCATGTAAAATCACTAGATATAAACCAGTATATCCAGTCCTACCCAGGGTAATCATGCAAAAAGAGAAAAGGTAAACCTTTTCTTATCTACATGGGAGCCAGCAATTCTGTGGCAGGAGATTTTAATTTCTGCCTTGGTCTTACTAGCTAGGAAGAGAAAGAATAATGATATTTTTCTTTGACTTTTCTCTTAGAAGCATAGCTGAGTGTCTTAGTTACTTTTCTTGTTGCTGAGACAAAATGCTTGACACCCAAAGTTAAAGGGGGAAAGGTGTATTTGGCTCAGAGTTCATAGAGATTTCAGTCCATAGTAGGCTGGCTCCAAGGCAAGGTGGCATGGCGGGGGACATCGCAGAAGAGAAATAGTTCACTGCAGGCAGAAGACAGCAAAAGCGAGTGACAAGGGACCAGCAACAAGCCACAATAGCAGGTTTTTTCTGCGGGTTTTATATTCTATCTAAGCTACCCAGCTTAGGGCAGATGCCAAATCAATCAGTGGACTAATTTAGTAATTACAACCCTTAATCCCAACGTCATACATTCTAGATCCAGCCACATCTGAAAAAGCCCCACCTATGACTGCATGAGGACTTGGGGCTGGGGTGGGGTGGGGGGACATCTAGACACAAGCCATAACACTGAGCCTTATGCTCAAGACCTAAGCTCCTTATTATCCATCCCCTTGAAGGAAGTATTTAGCTACTTTAAGATTCATAAATACAAAGGAAAAAGTTCAATGAATTATTTGAGCATAAAATTAGGTGCATAATTAAAATAAGTTCAACTTCCTTTGAAAGAGGTAGGGAAGTGTCTAGTGCTTGTGTATATAAAAGAGAGTGACATGATCTGGATAGAGACTGGGACTCCCAAAGACCTGGGAAATGGAGAAGCATTCTACAAAAGCCAGTGAATATGTCTTACATTCATGCAGCAGCCAAGATGGAGAGGAGTGGTGGATGCCTTAGAGGTTAAAACACAATGAGCCATGTTAATAGCAGTCGTTCCATCCTACTAAGTTTATTGTAGATTCCAACTGCCCAAATCAGATAGACATCTATGGCGACTCCTGAACACATCAATGCCCCACAAATTTCAGAAGGTTGATGTTCAGCTGTGACGAGGTGATAAAATAATTAATGTAACTGTTGCTGTTTAGGGACAGATAAGCCCTGAGATGGTGATACAAGCCAATGGAGTTGTAGAAGGAACTAATAATGTAACATGTCTTATCAATTTTTCTGTGTGGGGACTTACACCAAATTTAATTTTATTTTTAAAAGTCTTTAAATAGGGGCCGGTGAGATGGCTCAGCGGCTTAAGCGCCTGCCCGGCAAGCGCGAGGGCCCGAGTTCGACTCCCGGAACCCACATATGAAAAAGGGGCCGGTGATATCGCTCAGTGGCACGGGCGCCTGCTGGTGCGCGAGGTCCTGAGGTCGACCCCCCGGTACCCACAAAAAAATAAATAAATAAAAAATTAAAAAATAAAAGTCTTTAAATAACCTTTATGATATCAGATGTTTATGAAGTAAATTCAGACAAATAAGTGTTTGTTTAGGGATGTGAAGTATGCTATTACACTGATCTAGCTGAGGTTGTTCTAATCTTGTTCTAAACTAATTGGACATGACTGTTTTATAATCATTTCATAAGTTGCACAGGAAGGACATGCTGAATTTGATAAAGTGGTGCAATGTCAACACTTTGTGATAATTTCTTTTTCTTTCACCTAAATATATAACATGCAAAGTAAGGCACAAGATATGTTTTTGCATAATTTGTGTAATTTGATATGAAAATCACTTTTCTAAGGGACAACACTATAATAAATAATCTGTTGCCTATAAACAGCTTTAGAAAATTTAAGCACTTAAAGCTGGGGATGTAGCTCAGTGGGAAAGTTGCTGGCCTAGCATACGTGAGTCCTTGGGTTTGGCTCCTAATACTGCAAAAGGAAGCAAAGAACAAAGGAAGGAAAGAAGGGAAAAAGGGGGAAAAAGAGATTTAGAGAGCTTAATGAAAACAGTTAAAACATAATGAATCTTCTGAGTTTATAGGGAGGCAGTTGCCATAATGCATAAACATAGGTATTTGGTCCCCATGTCAGGATTTAGCCTTTAGATAGAGTTGAATCCATCAGACTTGTTTAAATGATAGCACAATTATTAAATATATCTAAATCATTACCCTGCAAACTGCTATACTTCTAATGAGCTTCTAATTGCATTTTGCTTCCCAAGAAGATTGACTTATACGTAGTAACTATGCCAGATCATAAATGTAGTTATAGCTCTAATAAGTTAATAAACTGGATGTGTGTGTGTTTGTGTGCACATGCATGTGTGTATGTGTGAGTGTGTGTGTGTGTGTGTGTGTGTGTGTGTGTGTGTGTGTGTGAATGCTATGGCAGAATCAGAAAGGGTAGAAATACCTATAAAGGCTAAAAATACAAAAGCATGAATTAGGATCTCCACCAAAAATGACCAGTGCAAGAATCTTAACAAATGATTTTTCTTTTATGCTCATATTCTTAGTTCTCGTAAGTGGTTCATTCATCAATATAAATGTAACACTTAAGTTAGAAATAAGTCTACAAAAACAAATTCTGATTCACTCTTATCAGTTTGAAAAAGAAACTATTTGAAATCACTGGTAGAATTTGTTTGTTGAGGTAAATCTTCAATTCTATTATATAAATCTCTGCTCACATGAGCTGCCACTAACAATGGCAAAGTATGCTAAAAACACAAGATGTCCAGCTATGATGAAGAGTTTTAAGTCACAGAATACATTTTAAAGTTATATGACTTCTGAAACATCAACTGCTATAAAGAAATTTATGAAAAACTGTTCTGATCTCCATTCCCTGAAATTTTCTAAGGATAGAACACTTTGTAACTTATTTAAGAAGAGTTATACATCAAACCTAACTGCGAATGATGCTTTAGAATTAAAATAGACAGCTAAGTGAAGGCATTTATCTAAGTACACACGTGTGGCTAATATTTTCAAAGTGGATTTAGTGATGTACAATAGTTAGAAAACCTTTTGTTATAGCAGAAAATCTTTCCCATTCATTTTAACAGTTATGTTATATTGGATTGTACAAGTTTATTAAGCTAAACACTGACTTCACACAGTCTCAAAAATACTTGCTATTTTTGTCTTGTATTCCATCCTCTCTCTTAATATCACAACAATGCTAATATTTACATTAATTTTAACTGAAGTTCATTTAGTGATCTAAGTCATATTTTAAAAGGTTAGAATAATACCTTCTGAATACCTTCAAATTTTTATAATGATTGAGAACATTTGCTCTATTTTTGCACATGGTATTTTCACACCCATTTAGAGGAAAAAGGTGTTCCCACTAATCCCTATTCTCATCACACCAAGATATATAAGAAATCCCCCACTTGGAATCAAGAATTATGAGGTGAGCCACAAAATCCTATGCAAAATTGCTCCTTGTTTTTTTTTTTTTAAAGAGTTAAAAAAAGCCAAAATGTAGCAATCTGTGTACTTGCCCAAGGAGAAAATAGAAAATGTTTTTTCTTCTCACACCATTCTTTATAGATGTTATCACTTATACCACCAACTACCTCCCATACCTCTTTCAGGCTAAAACATCAGGCTACAAATTTTCTGATGCACTCCAAACAGTGTGAGATATTAATAGCAACTGGTGTCTGAAGAACATTCCACAGAACAAGACTTTCCAAATATCTGCACCCTATTTCTTAATCAATTGTATCATTGCAGCTAGCTTAAATGTAAAAGTAAAGTGGTTTGGTATCTGGATAAAAATGGCAAGTTCTGAGTTTTCTCTTGTTGTATAAATCCAAAAATGATATACCTTTAAAGATTTTTAAAATATTGTGCTTGAAAGAAAATCTCTCTAAGTAAGAGCAAGAGCAATATGTCTGAGAGAAAGGAAGAGAGAGAGAGAGACAGAGATGGATAAACAGAAACAGAAAGAAAGAGAGAGAAAAAGTATAAGGGAGGAGGAGGAGAGGAAAGAATAGGGAGAGGAAATGAAAAAATTTTATAGGAAAAAAGGCAGATAACAATGGAAACCAAACCATAACATAGTGTCACACAGTGAAACTTGCTGCTTAATATCTACAAATAAGTTTTTGTAAGAAAAAAAGATTTTAAAATGTGCAAATACATATATTTCAAATATATTTGGGTATATTAATGTAACAGGTACAAATAATATCAATAAAGTGAAAAGTTAAAAGATATGAAAAATTATTAAATAAGTTGAGTCAAATAATTTAAAAGGCCTAATAAGAGATACTAGGAAGAACAAAATATTCATTGACATTTTAAAAACTTAAACTAAATGATTGACAAAACCAAACAACAAAATAACGAATAAGGAAATAAACCAAAGGAATCTCAAGAGAGACTAGAATGACAGAGAGAGAGAGAGGTTTTAAAAGAGGAGACATAGAAATAGATTGTTAATCTATGCTCAGCCAAAATATCATCAAAGAATAAACATAATTATCCTTGCCAATTAAGAGTATAATAATGTTACTATCCCATACCCATTTGCAAAGAACTACTAAATAACATTATGCAAAGAAAATTAGAATTTAGAATGAGGTTAGAAAGCAAAATTCAAATAATATTTCTGCTTAATTTCAACACTTTATTAAAATAAAATCTGTTATTGCCAGAAAGAACAGAAGAAATAGGTGGTCTGTTTGAGCATCATTTGCCACTGATTGCTATAAAATTCAGAATGACTTTACTGTAGGAAATGGAAGACTAATTATAGTTTTAAAAACCTTGCAAGTTTGGTAAGAATCATAATTCCAAAGACTGATGGACCTCTACTATGTACTTTCAGTTTTTAGCATGATTTCATCTAGCAGTGGGTATTAGACTTTTGTTCAGAGAACAGATTACCCACTGCACAGTCAACCCTCAATGATAAGCTATGAAAACTCATCTCTGTTTTTTGGACTGTTACTTACATTGTAACTAACTCTGCCTTTGCACGCAGCAGGCAAAGTCGTAATGGAAAACAAACAAACAAGAAAAACTACTGTTCTAAGGAGAAACGAGATAGAGATGTCTATCTCTGTCTGAACTAAGGTAGCGAGCAGTAGGATTATCTGCTGCTGCCCCACCAGCCTCATGGTATGAAGACAGTTATGCTGTGCCAGGTGCTGTGATGGTTAATCTTAACTGTCAACTTGATTAAATTAATAAATGCCTAAAAAATTAGTAAAGGACACTTGTGGGTGTATCTATGAGGGTGTTTCCATAGATAATTATCATTCAGGGCCGTTGTCCCCCAGTTGAGTGGGTGACACCAACCAGTAGGCTGGGACCCCAGATGGAGCAACAGTAGAAGGAGAAAACCTGACTGTGCATTCTCCCTCTCCTTCTCCTTCTCTCTCTTCTTCAGATGAGCATTTTCATTGCTATTCCCGTGACCATGATGCTTCTAGCTTGGAGCAAATCAACCATGGACAGAAACCTCTGAAACTATGAGCCAAATTAAACTTCTCCTCCTTTAAACTGTTGCCTCAAGTTTTCGTCACAGTGACAAAAAGCTGAGTAACACAGGTACTATTATGGTGTAGCTCTTATGGGTTCCCCAAAAGCCCTTGTGTTTGGAAGTTGATCAGATCATGGGAGATTAATCTACTAACAGGATTATCTTACTGACTTGCTGTTAGGAGGTGGGGACTGGTCTGAGGCTGGTCACTGGAGGTGTGAGCTAAGGAATATCTCCTTTCTTGGCTCCTCCCTTCATTCTCTGCTTTCTGGCTGCCATGATGTGAGCAGCTTTCCTCCACACAGGCCCTTCCACTGTGCTGTTTCTGTTTTGAGTCTGCCAACTATGGACTGAAATTTCTGAAACTGTGAAACAAAATAAACTCTTCCTTTATGTTGCAGATGAAGTTATTTTGTTCCAGCAAAGAAGAAAGTGACTAAGACAGTTCCAAAGGCTGTGAAATACATAAAAATACCAGAGAGGTGAATGGGAAATTGTAAGGTAAATGTTTGAAATATGTGCATGATGTGGATGCTGGCTAATCCTTCCACAGTGTGTGAATATTCCAATTACAGAGATTTTCTTTTCTATTATTTGTTGTTAATATATAAGCATTTACTTATCTTGTGTTTTTTAATTCATTATATTTCAGTAAACCATTTTGGATGCAATGAAACAAAAATATCTGTATTTATTGAAAACTTAATAAACATTCCATTTCTTAACAAAGTTAATGATAAATACATAACTTGCCTAAAATGTATGTCTACTTTTGCTGTGTACCACAGAGGTCATTGAAATGCAATTGACCATGTTTTAGAAACAAAAAGACATAGTCTTCTGCAATAATTTCAGTGTCTACTTCAAACACTAGTAAATGATATTAAGATGAGTTTCCCCAAGGCAGTAATTTAACATGGTTAGCTACAGAGGGTGCATTTACATGTCACTCTGGGAGGTACAATTTTTAATTTAGATCAAATTACTTTTCCTTAAAATGCATTTTGTTCATTCTTCATTTAAAATGTCTTATTCTTACATATGATATAATGTGATAATTGAAAAAATGTTTGGCATTATAGCAGAAAACCAACAAACTGAATTGTATCAGGAGTCAAACGAAATTAGATAAAATTTAAAACTTTATTAAAATAAACAAACATGAAACCTTGTAGACTGCAACTAAAACAACTTAAAAATTATAGCCTTCAATGTGCATATTATAAAGTCAAAGAGCTTAAAAGTTTAAGCCAAATAAAGTAAAAAGAGAAATAATAAAGTTAAGAAAAAACAAATAAAATAGAAAACATAGACTAATAAATTAATAGACTAATAAAACAAGCAAATCTCTGATAAAATTGATGAAAGGAAAAAGTGAGAAGATGCACAAACATATATGTGTAGAGAGAGAGAGAGATTTTGTCAAAAATTTTGTGCATAATTTATGATATTAAATTTAAAATCTTGGGAAAGATAATAGTCTATAAAGTACAGCTGACCAAAATCAACTTAATGAGAAACAGACATCTCAATAAATTTTCAATATTATCAAACTAAATTTGCATTTAAAATACTATATGTACTTAAATATGCATATACAAGGTACCAGTCCCAGATGATTTGTATGAAAGTAATGCAAAAATCTTAAGAAACTTAGAAAAAATATCTTTATAAGGTAATGGAAAAGATTACAGAATTATTAATTAATTAATTAAACAAATCTGGTGAAGTTAATATGACCTTGATATAAAAACAGGTAATGACGATATCAGGGCACTTTTATTCATGAACATAGATCAAAATCCAGCAATGTACATTTAAAAACATCAATTCTAATTAGGTGGGGTTAATTCAAGACACAGGTAATAATATACTGTATTTTAAAACTTGTATAAATGAAGTAATAATAGATCTTACATAGACATATATACAAATATTTACTCTACACATATTAATACACATATACATGGTAAAATACATACATTTGCATGGTAATGATACATGACAATTTCATAAATGTGGTTACCCCCAGACTGAAAGGGATGGATAAAGAATGAAGTGACAGGATACTTATTTAGCATTATCTAATTCTTACTTCTTAAAGAAGAACATTTGAGGTTAATAGGGAAAATGTTAACATCTTTTAAAATTCTGGTAGTATACTCATGAGCATTTGTTATTTTCTCTGTTTCTCTATTATCTTGAAATATTAATAATTCTAAATATATATTCATCTTTATTTTTAAAATATATGCCAGCAACTGTTAGAACTGTTGAACTTCAATGCTACATGACTAGTCAGAGATCACCAAATATACTTATCAGGACATCTGTCTTCAAGAAGAATCAGTTTCTCCAACATGCTAATCTTCTGCCTGGAATATCTATCTGGTCGCCATTATTCTCTGAAGTAAAATACCTGTGTTCATCGCAGCCTCCATATTAGTCAGCTTTCACCTTGCTGGGACAAAATACACAGCTCCTTCAAATTAAAGGAGGACAGGTTTATTTTGATTCAAGTTTCAGAGCTCTCAGTTCATGCATGGTTGGCTCCAAGACGGAAACAGCATGGCAGAAGGACCTGGCAAAGGAAAGTTTCTCAACCCATGGCAATCTGGAAGCAGAGAGAGAAAGGGGGAGGCAGGGTCAAGAAAATACCTTTCCAGATCATGCCCTAGTGAGCCATCTACCACCAGGCTCTCCTTTCTACCAGGACATTTAACTACTGAATTTATCAATAGATAATACCATGAATGATGATCAATACTGATGAATATAGCAGCACCCACCACCTTTCAAACATGAGACTTTGCAAACATTTTAGATCTAATACATAACACTCTATTCTTAGCACCCCAAAATATCATGTCCATCTCATGCAAAATCCATTTAGTACACCTTTAAGGGTCACCAAAGTCTTAACAGTTCTAGCATTGCTGAAAACTCTAAAGTCCAAAGTCTCCTGTGACTCTCAAGACAAACTCTTAGCAATAAGCCTCTGCTAAGAGTAAAAATCAAAAAGAAAGTTAAATAGGTCCAACATACAATCTCACAGGGTAAAAATTCCCATTGCAAAAGGGAAGAATAGGGGGATAGAGGAAAGGGGCCAAATCAAGACCCAATCCCAGCAAGCAAACATTAAATTTTGTAGATCAGTGTCCAGCACCCATAGAAGGTTGTGGTGAGATGTGACCTCTACAGGGCTTGGGCTGTCCTGCCCCTATGCCCTTTCTGGTTGAAGCCCACATGACTTCTTACTTGGGGTAGCTCTCCTTACTGCCTGCAGCTTTCCTCAACAGATGCTCCACATTCCTGCCATTTCTTACTTTCTGGAGTTCCCATAGCATTTTCACTTCACAGCTGCATTCTCATAGCTTCATGTACTGCCTTGCAGTGGCACACTCCCTGGCCTCCCAGGTCCTCTTTTGAAATCTGCGTGGAAACCTTCTTGACTACACAAGTGTTGCATTCTGTATGCCTGAAAACCAGCACCACATGGATGACACCGATGTCTGACATCAGTGAGGGTGGTAGCCTAAACCCCTTGGATCAGGGTTGAAGTGGCCTCTGAGTGCCTGGATAGCTGAATTCTGGGAAACATTTTCCTATGCAAGCCATGAATGAGCTGGTTTACCCTTGTACACCTTTGAGCATGGGAAGGGTAGGGTCTGGCCAATCACTGAGATACCTTTAAGCCATCTTTCCCAGTATCTTGATGCAAAGTACTTGGCTTCAGTGAAAGCTAATCTTTTCAGTGACCATTCTCTCAATGGCCCCGAACTTTGCAAGCACTTCCTTTCTGATGAAACTGCAAACTTTTAAAAATCACTTATCTGTCCTTTTTTTCCTCTGATTTTCACTGTGGATCTGGCTAAAAGCAACCAGCAGTACCCATGGCTGAATATAGGGCTGCCTTGAAGTTTCCTCCACCAGGTTGATTAGTTCTGAAAAGAAACCCAGTAATATTTTGTTCCTTCCCCACAAATGTTTAACATCCTTCAATAAGACTTCCAGCATTAAATAATGCTTCAAAATTATGTATTTTAACTTCTTTTAAAGTAAAGCAATTTACCCCAGCACATACTTAAACTTTTACAAGAAGTTTTTCTGTTTGATCTCATTTCCTTTCTCTAATATTTTTACACACATTAAGTTGGTTGTTAGTTATTGGAAGATATCAAGGTGTCCTTTCATCTACTAGATTTGTAGTTTCAAACTTGTCCCCTACAGACCTAACCAGTATTTTGTTTGACTTGTGTGTTTTAAATAAAATTGAACATCCATTTAGATGAGGCATGTATTGGCCTGTTCAGAAAACATTCTCCTGATTGCCTTAACCTCTTCCTTTATCTACATGCTTAACTTCTGTTCCTTGACTTGGTAGGTAATTTGGATTTACAATCCTACATGGATTTCTCAGGGAACTGAAGCCCAAACTTTCTATATAACCCAGCCTTCCACAATGACATAAAAGTTGCTAGGCTTGTACATGACAAAGAAATCTTAAATGATACTTTACCTTCACAAACTAGCAAAATATAAAAGAAAAATATGAGTTTAGTAAATCACAACAAAACTGCTTTTTATGAGTACTTTGGATATTTTCAGAGGAACACAGATTCCTTTTGTTCTTAATCCAGTTTGGATGATGAATCAGCTTCAAACATTTAGATGTAAGAATACTCTATTTTGTTTGAGGAGAAGCCTCAGAGTTTCAGTTAAAAATTGATGCTTTCACCTTGAAACATCTGCCATCTCCACTTGCAACAGCTAAGGGCCCAAGCTCTGAGGAAAAGCCTGGGCAATGGAGCACAGCCCAGAGAACACTGCATCTCAAATTTTATGAGTTCTTAATGGCTTGAATCGCTTGTAGGTGTTTTTAATACCTGCTGTCAGTTTGGAAGTGTTTTTCACTTGGCAACTGGATAAGGACAATAAACTTGTCAAGCCGGCAACTAACTATTCAATCTATTATTAAAAATATAAAATACTAAGAAATGCGAAGCTGTTTATATCTATAGGTTCTTCTCAGTAACACTTTTCAGCCGTAATATCTTTAAAAACACTTCAAGTTTATTCTCTTATTAAGTGGATTATCAGAGAATAAATTATGTGGCAATATTCTGGTGCTCTTTCTAAAAAACAAAAAAGCAGTAAAATATGGAAAGATATTTCCATCATACGCTTTTAATAACTTAGTAGTCACAGAGACATTATTTTAATTAAAGAAAGTTTAAACTGAAATCAGTTATGTTAAATAACTGTTGCTAATCCTTTTCTTTCCAAAAAGAAACTGTAAAGATCAGCTTATATTTTTGTTTTAGGAGTGCAAATTCACTGAACACACAATTTTCATCCCCAGAATCAGATTTTATTTTCTTGCATTGGAAATAGATTTCCATCTATTTTTCACATACTAAAATGTATTTGTTAAAATAATTAATATCTATTGAGTAACAAAATAGTGCCAAACAATGTTGTAAGAATTATAATTAAGAAGTCTCCATTATTATTCAGGCATAGAGCTAAGGTTTTTGAAAGATATTAACTCAGCAGAGCTAAGTACCCTTTGAATATTAAATAAGACCGAGAATTTCAAAATAACTGTTAAGAAACTTGTAATCTCTGGATTTTGGAAGAGCTTTAACCTGATAATTTTTTTTAAATAGCTTTTATTGTTGTGGACTATTTCAGTGTAGACAAACAGCTTATTCATTTTGACCAGTGAGCAATCGTGAATTAATAATGGCAAGTTTATTGAGAAGACACAATTCAATAATTTATGAAAAGACTTAGGAGTTACAAACTGGTAGCCTATAGACCTAAGCAGTATTTTATTTTTCCTGCAATGTTTGTAATAAATTTAAATGTGAATTTAGGTGAAATAGGTACACTGTTTTACCATCCATAGATGCCATACTTCCTTTAGTGGGCAGATTTCTAGGATGGCCCCAAGATTCTCACCCATGTGGGCACACCCTAGTTCAACACCCATTTTAGTTCTACATATGCCCTTTTACATTCTTTTACATCTCAGAAAGGTTCTATAACATTCTGGTCAATTTCAGTTACTAAAATTTATTCACATTCACTTTAACAGTTTTGACTTCGTGTGCATTTAAATTTCTTTGCTCTCACCCGGTATAAGCTATTGATGTTGGACTTCCCTGCTTGAATTGGTTCAGGTAGGATTTTGTCTTTCCTGCTTATTTCAGAGTCTAAGTTCCTGTATTGAATGCTATATGCTGGAGCAGGGAATCTAGAGATATGATTTGTGTGTAAGTGGTAGGATATTTTATCTATGGTTTATTCAGTTTGCATAAATACTGTGTATGTCTTTCTCAGGACAATGCTCAACTCCTAATCTGGTCCCCTTTGTTGTTCAGGATTCCCTAGAGAGGAACAGTTGGACCATCCATGATCACCTGCCAGGAAGTATATCCTCATCTACTTTTCCAGACTGAGAGGACCACTCATTGTCAATTGCCTCTCTGGGAAGCTCAAGAGCTCCCATCCCTCCTCTAACCTCTGCACTCCTCCACTCCAAATCTCTGGGTACTTACAAGTTCACTTCTATGGCTTCTGAAAGTTGTAGAGACCTGGCATGTACAAGACTGTTCCCAGTAACTAAAGTATTACGCTACAAGTCTCCTTGAGCTCTATTGAAAAATTCCTTCAGTTTTTCTACATTCTGAAATATATATATATATATGTATATATTTATGAAGGAACTGGTCTTTGTGTTCACAAATGTCCTCTGCTTTCAAGGAACTTATATTTACCTTTCACAAAACCAGGAGTAGTACAACATTTACACTACATTTTTTTTTTTAATGTGGGTACCAGGAGTTGAACTAAGGACCTCATGCCTGCCAGCAGGCACTTGTGCCACTGACCGATATCACTGGCCATTTTTTTTTCTTTATGTGTGTTCCGGGAGTCGAACTCAGGACCTCGTGCTTGCCAGGCAGGCACTTGCACCGCTGAGCCATCTCACTGGCTCTAGGTTCACGTTTTAACTCAATATTGATTCTACCAAGAAATGAAAAGACAGCTTCCTTTGTTGTTAACTCCTCATATACTCACCAATATTTACTGGGACTTTATGAGCACCTGCCCATTCTACCACACAAGCACCTCACCAGCCTTTAGGGAAGGAACAGCTTCTTACCTGGACCACTCCATTCTCCTCAAGCTGGCTTGGGTTCTATATATAGACTGAGAAACATGTTTATATATAGACTGAGAAACATGTTTATATATAGACTGAGGCACATGTTTGTATATAGACTGAGGGACATGTTTATATATAGATTGAGGGACATGTTTATATGTAGACTGAAACATGTTTATATATAGACTGAGAAACATGTTTTGGGAGTTGGGAGAGGGTGTGCATGTGTGCAGTGAGTAATATCATAGGTTCTAGAGTCAGATATAAAGCAGAATGGGCTGGAGTATGGACTCAAATAATGTATATTATTGGTACTTTCCTTTGGAATTCAGAATACAAGAGATGTTTCTCAAATTTGAACATTAGATAAACCTTTGGGACTGTAGGAGAAGTCTTACAAAACAGCTCATTGCATAGTTAATATTTTTAAAACACTGAAACCACCTATTTGCAAAAAGCAAATTATATAGCTTTAAAGCCCAGCAGTCTCTATATTCATTTTTCTCCCTTTTCCAAAAAACAAACAAACAAAAAAACGTGTTTGCTATTGAAAGACATAGCAAACTGTCAAAAAATGTCCATCAACTCTTCCCTCCTACTGACTTTAAAGGAAAAATAAAGAAATGGAAGAAACCCACAGTCTTATGTTTGATTCTCTGCCCAGTGCATTCTCAGCCAATAGGAGGGATCAAATGCAAAAAGGCCCATTCTGAGGAACCAAAGCTCACTTCAGATAACTGTGGCTGTATCACCTGATTGATCTCCAGCGTCAGCTCCTCTCATGTCTGTGATCCCTCCTGAAAAAGTCTAAGGTGTGACAGTATCACTCACAGTTGGAAATGAAATAAACATCAAAACTGCAAAGCTGCACAGAAACTGAAGTACACATTTTCAGCTTAGTAATTTTTAATTAATAAACTTTATTTTTAGAGTAGTTTTAGGTTCATAGCATGATTAATCAGAAGCACACAAATTTCCAGTATATCCTATTATGGTTTACATATGGCTTGAGGTGGTTCCCAAAGTGTTCAGACACTGGAGACTTGATCATCAGTGTGACGGTGTTAAGAGGTAGTGGGGACTTTAAAAGGTGAAGGCCAGTGGATTGTAGTTAGGTCACTGAAGGCACTCTGCTTGGAAGGGATTAATGCTGGTCTCCCAGGTTGAGTGAGTTTTTGTGAGACTGAGTTATTATTAAAGAGTAAGCCTGACTACTGAAATTCGCTCTGGCTTCCTGTCTCACCATGTGACCACTCCCTAACCCATGCATTCCCACCATAATGTCATCTACCATGACCTGATGCAGCCAAGTACATCCTCACCAGAATGAGTGCCATGTTTTTTGACATTTCAGTCTCCAAACTTGTGAGCAAAGCAAACTTCTTTTCCTTATATAGAAGCTATGCCCAGGTATTTTATTATAACAACAGAAAATGGATTAACATATTCCTTGCCCCCATATGTGCATAGCTTCTCCCCATTGTCAATACCCCACAGCAGGATGGCACCTTTTTTCAATTGATAAGCATACATTAACACACCATTATCACCTAAAGTCCATGGTTTATATTAAGGTTCATTCTTGGTGTTATAATATTTGGAGGGTTTTGACAGACATATAATGACATGTCTCTACCTATTATACGGCACAGAATAGTTTCATTGCCCTAAAACTTCATTGTGCTCTATTTCCTCCCTCCCTCACTATTTACTTTTCACAACCACTAAGGTTTTCACTGTTGCTACAGCTCTGCCTGTTTTTCTTTTTTTAACATGTTATACAGATGAAATAATAGAGTGTGTGACCTTTTCACACTAGCTTTTTTCACTTAATAATATACACTTAATATTTCTCCATGTCTTTTCATGTCTTGATGGCTCATTTTCTTCTTTTTTTTTTTTTTTTTTTGTGGGTACCAGGGGTCGACCTCAGGACCTTGTGCGCCAGCAGGCGCCCGTGTCGCTGAGCGATATCACCGGCCCTTTTTTCGTATGTGGGTTCCAGGAGTCGAACTCGGGCCCTCGCGCTTGCCAGGCAGGCGCTTATGCCACTGAGCCATCTCACCAGCCCCAGCTCATTTTCTTTTAATGCTGAATAATATTCTTTTGCCTGGATGTATCACATTTATTTATCCACTCATTTACTGAAGAACATTTTAGTTAAAGTGTGTTTTATAGTATGTAATCTGTCTTGGTGAATGTTTCATTTGAGCTTGAGAAGAATGTGTAATCTGCTGTTACTGGATGAAATAATCTATAACTGTAAATTATAATGAGTTGATTATTGGCACAATTGAGTTTAATTATGCCCTTAATGCCTTTTTATACTCTGAATCTATCCATTTTTTTATAGATAGGTGTTTATATCTTCAAGAATCACAGTAAATTTATCTACCTCTTCATGTAGTTGTACCAGTTATTTACGCATATTTTTGGATACTCCCGTTAGGTACATAAACGTTACAGTTCTTATGGCTTCTTGGAATTTTGAACCCTTTACCATTATGTAATTCCCTTCACAACTTTATTTGCTCTGACATCCTCTCCATCTGAAATTAACATGGCTATTCTTGCATTTTTTTTTTTTTATGTGGGTACTGGGAGTCGACCTCAGGACCTCACACTTGCCAGCAAGCGCTTGTGCCACTGAGTGATATCACCGGCCCCTTTTTTCCTTTATGTGGGTTGCAGGAGTCGAACTCAGGACCTTGCGCTTGCTGGGCAGGCACTTATGAGGCTGAGCTATCTCACTGGCCACTATTCTTGCATTTTTAAAATTAATGTGAACATGATATCTTAGTCAGTTTAGTCTACTATGAAAAAGTACCATGAACAGAGTGACTTATAAACAACAGAAATTTATCTCTACACTTTCAGATGCTGAGATCAGAATGCCCCATGGTGGGTTCTGGGAAGTGCCCCTTTCTGGGTTGCAGACTCTCCTATACTTGTTAAGTCTTTATATGGTGAAAGATGGATAGAGAGCTCTCTGGGATCTTTCAGAATCCCAAACATGAGTGTTCCTTCCACATGACTTTATTACTTCCAAAAGGTTTCATACTCTAATTAAAGATTAGGATTGTAACGTATAAATTTTGGGTGTATACATTCATTATGTAACATTCTACCTCTGAATTATGTTATATCCTCATGCATGCAAAAAATATATTTTTTCTATCCCCAAAACCCAAACTGTTTTAACTTATTCCAGCATCAACTCTAAAATCTAAGTCCAAAATGTCATCTAAATATTTCTGAATCAAATATGAGTGAAAATCAAGGTACAATTTATTCTGAGGAAAAAATTCCTCCTCAAGTGTGATCCTGTGAAAGAAAACAAGTTTTGCACTTCCATAACACTCTGTTGGATAGAAAATCAACGAAGAAACTTATGAGTCCAACCATACCATAGACATAATAATCCTAACAGACATTTATAGAATATTTCATCTAACTACATCCAAATACACATTCTTCTCATTTGTACATGTGACATTTTCCATGAGTGATCTTATGTTAGGTCACAACTGGTCTCAAAAAATTTTAAAACATTGAACTCATATCTGTTTCCTTTTGAACCACAACAAAATAAAAGTACAAATTAGTGGATTTGTAGAGAATGGAAAGTATACAAACACGTGGAAATAGAGTAATATTTTCTTAATGAATAATGGGTAACTGAAAAAAATTAGAAAAGAAAACCAAAAAATATATAAGTTAATAAAAATGACAATACAACACAGGATAATCTCTGGGATATAGCAAAAAGGGAAGTTTATAGCAATAGATCCCTACATAAAAAGAAAGATTCCAGCCTGGCATGGTGGTATATGCCTGTAATTCCAGCACTCAGGAGGCTGAGACAGGAGGATCCCTGTGAGTTCAAAGGCAGCCTGGGTTACGTGAGTGAGTTCAAGGCCAGCCTGCACTACATAGTGAGAACCTGTCTCAAAAAAAAAAAGGAAAGATCTTAAACAATTTGACAATGCACCTCAAAGACCCAGAAAAGTAAGAACAAACCAAACAAAATTAGTAGAGGGAAATAAATAGTAAAGATTAGAGCAAAACTAAACAAAGTCAAAACTAAAAACAATAAACAAAACAGAATTGGTTTTTATGAACCATGCTAGCATGGTTCAACATTTACAAATCAATTAATGTCATACAACATATCAACAGAAAGGAAAAAACTATAAGAACACTTTTTGACAGATGCAGAAAAGCATTCAATAAGATTCCACATTCTTCATGGTAAAACTCTCAATAAATTAGTATGAAAGGAACATACTTAAATATACTAAAGACTGTACATGAATAAAACACAGCCAATTTCATATTGAATAGGAAATTGTTGAAAGCATGTTCTCAAAGATTGGAACAAGACAAGGTTTACCATTTTTATCAGTCAGGATTTGCATAGTACTGGAAGTCTTAGCAAGAGCAATAAGGCAACAGAGAGAAATAAAAAGCATCCAAATTGGAAAGGAGAAAGTTTTGCATGTTTGCAGAAAACCCAGAAATTAATCTACATTTATACAGCTAATTTTTTATAAAGGAGCCAAGAACATACAATGGAAAAAAGACAGTCTCTTCAATAAATGGTATTGGGAACACAGGATAGATATATAAAACCAGATCCATTTCTCTAACTACACACACACACACACACACACACACACACACACACACACACAATAACCAAAACATGAATCAGAGACCTAAGCATTAAACTTGGAACTATGAAGTTAGTATAAGAAAACCTAGGGGAAGCCCTTCTAGACAGTTGTGTAGGCAAAGGTTTTTAGAGACCCAAAAGGTACAGTCATCAAAAATTAAAAAGGACAAAAGCAATTATACCAGACTAAAAAGCTTCAGCACAGCAAAGGAAATAATCATTAAAATTAAGAGGCAGTCTACAGAATAGGAGAAAATATTTACAAATTATTCATTCAAACAAGGGATTGATATCAAGAATACATAAGGAACTCAAGGATACCCCCTCCAAAAATCCAATTTAAAAATGGGCTAAAGAACAAAATAGGCACTTCTCAATAAAAGACACACAATAGTCAACAAGCTTATGAAAAAATGCTCAACTTCACTAATCATCAGGGAAATGTAAATCAAGACTACAATGAGATATCCACATATCAGTTAGTTCTGATGGCTATCATCAGAAAGAAAAAAAAATGGTGATGAGATGCAGAGAAAAGGAACTCTTGTATATTTTTGGTGAGAATGCAAATTAACACAGGCATCATTAAAAAGTTATGAGGATTCCTCAAAAAGTAAAAATAAAACTACCATACAATTCAGCAACTTTACTACTAGATACATATGCAAGTATGAAATCATTATATCAAAAATATACTTCCACTGCCATGTTTATTGCAACACCATTCACAATAACCAAAGTTTGGAATCAACACAGATACCTTTTAGTGGATGAATGGGTAAAGAAAATGTGGTATGCATACATAATGGATTCTGCCATTAAAAGTATGGAATCTCATAATGTAGCAACATGGATGGAACTGGAAGTCTCTCAGGTGAGTGAAATAAGCCAGATATAGAGACAAATATCATATGTTCCCACTTGTGCACAGAAACAAGTCAATGTTGTAAAAGAACAGAATGAAGTTGTGATCATTAGATACTGGGAATTACAGGGGACAGAAAGTTCAGTAAAGGGCATGAAAATACAGAATAGAGAAATTACTTCTTGTTTTTCTTTAGCATAGTAGGGTAACTATTGATTAAAACAAGAGATGGTGTATTTCAGAATGACTAGAGAAAAGACTATGAAATTCCTAACACAAAATGATTAATGGTTGAAGAGATGGGGATACTTATTACCCCAATTTGATTATTACACATTATACATATGGATTGAACTGCCATAATGCACTCCATAAAGATGTATAAATATTGTATCTTGATTAAAAAAAATACAATGTTGGGACAGGCCTAGAATAAACATTTCTATTCTAAAAGGGAAAATAAGAAACAAGAAAGATGTGACAGCCCTTAAGCTAATTCAGAAACTATCAAGGCAACTTCATGAGATCTTAAGGCATGAGAATATCCTCCTTAGCTCCATAATCTGTCCCCTAGGCCCACTGGGGAAAGTCCCATCTTCCAAACTTACTGGGGCATAAGTCCCACCTTCTAGGCCTACAGAGGCAGCAATATCACCCTCATAGCTCATCAGGGTACTGCTTACACTATGGCTCTCTCCAGAGGACCCACCCATAATACGGTTTTCTGTTGGGATAGAGATTGGACCCCTAGCACTCTACCAGTCAGCTAAATTCTTATGGCTTACTTGGGCATTGGTATTACCTTCCAAAATCAAAGTAGAGTACAAACCCAGGCCTGTGCACTCTAGGTCAGTGGTTGCAGTGGTAGCCCTGATGGTCTCTAAATTGCCTCAAGTGTCTTTCTTCCCTTAATTTAAAGTATCTGTTAACAGACAAATAGTTCTACAGTCCTGTGTTATAGACTAACAATTTCAGTAGTCTCTGATATTCTTTTATTTACTGTTTGTTTTATTTGGTTTCTTTGTTTGCTTTTTGTTATTTTTTGTTTTCTTTTCTTTTGCTTTGTTTTGTTTTGTTTTGTTTGAGACAGGATCTCACTATGTAGTTCAGTCTGGCCTTAAACTCATTATGTACCACAAGCTGGCCTCAAACTTGCAGTGATCCTCCTGCCTCAGCCTCCTGAGTGTCGGGATTACAGGCATACACCAACATGCCTGGCCTGTGTTTGCTTTAGAGCCATCTGTATTCCTGGGTATCAGTCACTTTTCTATTGCTGGGACAAAATACCTGAAACAGCTTAAAGGAGGAAAGATTTTTTTTTTGGCTCAGGATGTCAAAGATTTCAATCCATTGTTGGCTGGTTCCAAAGCTATGAGCCTGAGATAGCCTCTCACCACATAGGTTAATCCACTGATGACATTAGTGCCCTCATGATCCAATCACCTCTCTAAGCCCCAGCTCTGAATGTTGTTGCATTCAGGATCAAGCCCTCAATACACAAGTCTTTCTTTGAGAAACACTTCACATTTAAACAGTAACACTGGGTTTTGTTGAAATAGTTGATGAAGTCTATATTAATCTCTTCACCAAACTGTCACTTGGCCTCATTTTTATTGTTCTCTTCCAAACATGTTTTTTCATTATTTTCAATATGAATAAACTGGGAAATTTCCAGATCTCTAAATTTTGGGTCATTTTTGCCTAATGATTCCAAGTTTAATCCCTATCTCTCTTCTCACATTTACCATAAGGAGGCAAGAGAAGCAAAGAATCTCCCTAGACACTTTATTTAGGAATCCACTCAGCTACATATTCAATTTCATTGCTCTGCCTTCCACAGAACAGTAGAATATGAAAACAAGTCAACAAAATTCTTTCTCATTACATAAAAGGGATTGCTTTTTCTCCATTGTCTGGTAACAAGCTCTGTAGGTCCATTTAAGGCCTCATCTGAGTAATCTTTACTGACCATATTTCTACCAACATTCTGTTCATGATTGCTAGATATTCTCTGAGAAGACAGAAGTGTTCTTTATAGCTCTTTTTTTCTGAACTATCATCAAAATAAGCTTTCAGAATATCAATTTACAAAAATCAAGGCTTTCACTAGCATGAAGCTGAAAACTCTTCCAGAATTAACCCATTAAGCAATTGCAAAGCCACTTCTGTTTCTTAGATGCAGACATACCTTATTTTATTGTGCTTCGTTTTATTGTACTTCAAGTGCATCAGGATTTTTACAAATTGAAGGATTATGGCACCCTTATTTCATGCAAGAGTATTGGCACCATTTTCCAACAGCTCAGATGATTCTTAGCATTTTTTAGCAATAAAGTATTTTGATCAAGGAATGCATATATTTTAGACATAATGCTATTGCACATTTTGTAGACAATAGTATAAACATATATTTTATAAGCACTACAAAGCTAAAAAATCCATATAACCTATTTTATTTTAATATTTACCTTATCGTGGAAACCTGGACTGAATCCACAGTATCCTTAAGGCATACTTCTTACAGCAGCATCCCTACTTTTTGGTACCAATTTATTTCTCAGTCAGTTTGGGCTAATAAATTATCATAGAATGATTCACTTATTAAATAAATGAAATCAATTTCTCACAATTCTGAAGTCTAGAAGTTAGATATCAGGCACCAGGATGGTTAGGTTATGGTGAGAGCCTTCTTTTTGGTGTCAGATTGCAAGTGCTAAAGTGCTCTGGATCTTTGTATAAAGGCCCTAATCCCATTCACATGAGCTTCTTCCTCTTGACTGAATTATCTTCCCAAGACCCCACCTTTTAATATATCTTGTTAGAAGCTAGGATTTTAGCATATGAATTTAGACAGGACACAAATATTTAGTTCATAACATAGCTTGCCCTATCCCTTTACTTTAATCCATATTTTTTTCATTTAAAGTAGGTTTCTTGTAAAACTACATATACTTGGGTCTTATTTATTGATCTAATGTGATAAATTCTGTCCTTCAATTGGTATTTTAAGATCATGGACATTTAAAGTGATTATCGGGCTGGTGAGATGGCTCAGTGGCATAAGAACCTGCTGGTGCACAAGGTCCTGAGTTTGACCTCCGGTACCCACAAAAAAAAAAAAAAAAAAGTGATTATCAATGTAGTTGGATTAATATATACCATACTATATATATTTGTTCCTGTTTTTTATTATTGCTGTTGTTCTTTGTTTCTACATTTGTATTCTACATTTTTTCTGGCTTTTGTGGTTTTAATACGATAATTGTATTTTCTCTCTTTTTTAGCATGTCAATTATATTTCTAAAAAAAATTTTAGTGGTTGCCATAGAGATTACACTATATGTTTACAGCTGATCCAAATTGATTTTCAAATAAAACAATACTCTTAATCCCTTTCTCCTATTCCTTGTATTATTGCTATTGCTCATTTTACTTATACATACCATATGTAAGCATGTACAAATGACTACAATCATCACGTATGTTATTCCTATTTATTACTTTGAAAAAAACCGTCATCTGATAGATCATTAAGAATGGGAAAATTTTTAAATATTTTTTCTTGCTTACTGATTTTCCTTTGTCCCTCCTTTCTATATATAGATTCAAGTTTTTGAGACGTTATTCTCCTTTTCTATGAACAACTTCTTTTAACTTTTTTTTTTGCAAGGCAGGGCTACTGGCAGCAAATTCTCTAAATTTTGTCTAGGAAAGGCCTTAGTTTCCTTTCAATTTTGGAAAAGAGTTCTGAGGGGTTCAGAACTCTTGGTTGATTTTTTTCTCTCAACACATTGAATATTTCAGGTCTTTTTATTTGTTTGCGTGATTTCTGAAAAGCAGAATGTATTTTTATCTTTGTTCTTCTACAAATAAGTTGTTTCCTCCATTACTTCTTTCAAGGCTTTTTCTTTACCTTTGATTTTCTGAAGTTTGAACCATATATGCCAAGGAATGTTTTTTTCTTTGTGTAGGTGTGTGTTGTTTGTTATTTGTCACTTGTTACAGTCTAGAGCTAAAATATCCCCACCAAATCTCATATGTTCAGAGGTGGGGCTTTTGGAAGGTAATTGGATCATGAGGGTGCTATACATATTAGTGAGCTACTCTAATGATGAGCTCGTAGCAGAGTGTGCTATGAGAAGGTGGGGCCTGGTTAGAGGAGGTGTATCACTGACAGCATGACCTGGAGGAGTATACTCTTGCCCCCAGCTCTTCCCTTCTCTCTCTCTCTCTCTCTCTCTCTCTCTCTCTCTCTCTCTCTCTCTCTCTCTCTCTCTCTTGTTTCTCTCTCTCTATCCTGGCTGCCTTGTGTTGAGCAGCTTTCCTCTGCCATGCCCTTGTAGCATGCCATTTCTGCCTTGGAGCTAGCAAACCATAGGATGAACCCTCTGAAACTGTGCACCAAAATAAACCTCCTCCTTTTATGTTACAGGTGTCAGGTATTTTGTCCCAGAGGCAGGACAGTTACTAATACAGGATTTATCCTGCTTGATATTCTCTAAAATGCCTGGATCTGTGCTTTGAGGTTTGACATTAACTTCTGGAAATTCAGAGTCATTATTACTTCAAATTTATTTCTATTCCTTTCTCTTTCTTCTGATATTCTCTTTATGCATAAGTAAGAGTTTTCTTTTTGTTTTATAGTTGTTGGAAATACTATTCTGGTTTTCTTTCAGTTTTTTTTTTTGTTGTTGTTGTTGATTTTCAGTTTTACACAATTTCCATATTCTCATTTTCAAATATTTTTTCCTCAGATATATCTACATAGTTTACTGAAGAACCCATCAAAGGCATTCTTTGTTTCTCTTACAGTGTTTTTGATCCCTAGTGTATCTTTTTTGTTTTTTTTGTGAGTACCGGGGGGTTGACCTCAAGTCCCCGAGCGCCAGCAGGCACCCACGCCACTGAGCGATATCACTGGCCCATTTTTCGTATGTGGGTTCCGGGAGTCGAACTCAGGCCCTCGCGCTTGCCAGGCAGGTGCTTATGCCGCTGAGCCATCTCACCGGCCCCCTAGTGTATCTTTTAAATTATTTGTTAGAATTTTCATATCTCGGGGACCGGTGAGATAGTTCAGCGGCATAAGCACCTGCCTGGCAAGCACAAGGTCCTGAGTTCGACTCCCGGTACCCACATACGAAAAAAAGGGCCGGTGATATCGCTCAGCGGCACAGGCGCCTGCTGGCGCGCGAGGTCCTGAGGTCAACCCCCAGTACCCACAAAAAAAAAAAATTTAAATAAGTAAATAAATAAATAAAATTCATTTGTAATTCATGATCTGATTATTCTGAAATTACTGCCATATCTAGTTCTCATGCTCCTTCAGCCTCCTCAAGCTATTTTGGGCTTTTTGCATGTATGGCCATCTTTTGTTAAAAAGTGTACATAATGTTCTAGGAGCTGCACAATTATGGTTCAGCTTCTACTACCTCATGATAGTAAAAAAAAAAAAAACCTATCATCAAAGACACTTTTAACAATATGATGGTGAGGCTGGGGAAGAGGAGGCACACATTATATGGTTAGTTCTCAGGCTTTGGGTAAACTGGTGCCCCCGGACTGTGAACTTTCTCTGTGTTTCTTAGTTCTCTTTCCATCCTACTTAGACTGGAAAGAATGGCAGGTGACAGTAGAGTTTGATATTTTTCCTAACTCCACTATGGTTAGGCTTTGAGAAAACCCCACTATATTTGGCTCTGATAAAACTGTTTCTTCTGAGGGTAGAGCTTTTTAAGTAAAACATAAAGTTCAGGTATATTTTAAAATGGCAGACTCATGAGATTTTTCTCCTGTCGGAACCTTATAAATCTCCTGGAGGTAAAACCCACAAAACTGTGAGGGCTTCCCTATTGCTGATACCCTTGGAGGTTTTATCTTTCAAATTTCTTCACTCTGAGCTTGCAAGAATTTATCAGTTACATTCAGATTTTCCTACCCTAGCACTGGTTTCTGCAGAGGTTTATGCTCTGGTAAGTTTTAATTTTTCTGTACCTGACTATCTGTTCCTCTAATTGGGGAACAGAAGTCTACTATGCACCTTGTATCTCAGATAAGTTCCAGAAGAGATGAATTTTTTATTTTTATTTTTTTAGTTTTTCAGCTTTTTACTTGTTAGGATGAAGTGGTGACTTCTCAGTCCCTTGCATGCAAAAGTAGAAACGAGAAATCTTTCTCAAGCCTTTTTTATATGGATAGTCTCAACATTAATAAAAATATCACATTAAGATAAATCTACCCATTGTTTTCTCTAAACTTCTATATTTGCTCCTCTTCTTTCACACCCATTTTCAAACTGATTGTTATGATTTAGGCCTTAAATGTTTCCCAAAGGAAACATTTGGCTGCAAGCCTATGGTACAAAGGGTATGTGATGGAACCTTTACAACATTGAGCCTAGTGGAAGAAAGCGAGGTCACGGGGGCAGGGGGAGAGCAGAGATTCTCTTAAAGGGAATATTCATACCCTAGCCTCTTTTCGCCATTTTGTTTCCTTGCCAACATGAGGTGAGCAGCATCCTCTACCACAATATCTCACCATATACTCCCTACCACAATGTTCTCTTTTGCTACCAGCCCAAAAAATGAATTGAAGCAATAATGGACTTATACCTTTGAAACCATAAACCAAAATCTTTTCTCTTTTTAATTTGATTACTTCAGGTATTTTGTCATAGTGACAGAAAGCTAATTCATTGTTTAACTTTGAAATTTTCATTGTGATAGCCTCTATCTTTTCTCACAAATGATTTAAGTTTTGATACTCTTCCTATCTCTGGTTTTTTGCCTTCAGTGTCTCCTTGCTCCAATGTATCCCATTATCATATTTATCTCCTCAAAGAATAATTCCAAAGCTATAAAAAATTTAATTTTCTATGATGCTTAATCTATGTCATGTTTGATAAACACAGCCTTCCAGAATACCAGCCCAAACTATCTTACTAGTCTTTATCTTTACAATATTTCTAAAGCCTTAAATTGTTATCTTATAGATGTAGTCATAATTCCCATTAAATTGTTATCTTATATAAGTAGTCATAATTCCCAAATACTTCTGTTCTCCCAACCCACCTATTCACTTAAAATGTTCCTGTGACTTTTAAGCTTATAAAAATATAGTCAAATTATTAAGGCTGATATCCAGCCTTTCCCAATAGTCCCAATAAAATGTCTCTCTCTATTATGGTTTAGATCTAAAAATGTCCACCACAAGCCTCATGTATTTGGAGAGTGATTAGGTCCAAGGATGCTATACTCATTGGTGGATTCACTCAATGATGAATTCAGTAGCTAAATATATTAAGAGGTGGGGCCTGGTTGTGGGTCAATGGGAATATAACCTGGAGATGTATACTCTTGTTCCTCCTCCCTTTTCTCTCTGCTTCCTGGCTGCCATGAGATGAGAAACTATCCTCCCTTCAGGTCCTTCCACCATGCCCTTTCTGTGTTGGAAGCAACCAATCATAGACTAAATTCTCTGAAAACCATGAGCCCAAACAACTTTCTTCCCCTTTAAGTTGTGGGTGTTGGGTATTTTGTCCCAACAATGATAAAGTGTTGTAGACACTCTTCCCCTCCCCAATACCTATAGCACAGTGTATTTTGTGGAGATGAACACTGTAGTATAGCCATGTATATTCTTGACTTATTTCTCAAATTTAATGGATGCTCTTAATATACACAATGCAACTTGAACATTTTCCTTCCCATGCACCACCTAGTACATGCTCTAGCACAGAGAAAACACAAAACAAGTCTATACACAAGGGAAAAATATGTGGAATCAAATATTTTAAAGCATTTTAAATGAAACTCTCTTGCTCTCAAGGATTAATAACCCAAATATGTGGTTGAATAAATACATACACATATACATATACCTTTAAAAAAAGTATATAGTGTTATTCTTCACACTGATGATCAACAAATCTACTGATTGAAGCTAAGCATCTCCAAAACAAGAAACACTTTTGCTAAGTACATAATTATATACATATTGTTTAAAATTCAAAATTGTCATCAAAGAATTCACTGTCATTACTAACAGTCCTCTGATTAATCTATAGAAATAACCACTTATCAAAATTAGACTGAATAATATAAATAGGTTTGTGAAGTATCCTCTAATGCCATAATAAAACTAATTCTGAATATGAAGCAATATCTAATACTAATAAAATGAAAAACACCTGCTTTAAAAGTTTATTTTTTATTTATTTTTTAAGATTTTTTTAGAACAATAATTAGAGGAGTTTTAAATTCATCACACGAGAGTGCCAAATTCTAACTATTTTGGAAATTTTGGAAAATTCTAACTATTTGCAGTTTTGAGCCAAACTGAAAGCTATTTTACCAAGTCAGTAGCATCTATTTTTTAACCAAAATAGATTTATTAGATCATTCTCTGCCTCTTTTTAAATGTATTACACTCTGATTGCTTTTCCTGACAATTTTCTAAAGTAAAATTTAGTCTCCAGTGATGAAGACATGCTTTTCTGATACATCTTCAAAAACTGTGCGTGTGCTGCAGTCAGGAAAGGTTTCAAAAGCAGAGTTCCAAACGCCTTTTGATTCTACTTGATGGAATAGCAGTCTCCAAAGATGACTGCTCGCAAAATAGATGTTACTAGAGGACATTATGTCAAGCGAAATAAGCCACACACAGAAAGGCAAATATCACACTCCTATGTGGAAACTTAAAACAGTCAGCTTGAAAATAAAATGGTGATTACTAGAGATTGGGAAGGGACTATGGAAGGAGGGGAGAAAAAATGAGCAAAGAAGGTACACTTTGATCAGTGTGCACTGCTTTATGCATATACAGAAATATCACAATGAACCCCATTCATATGTACTGTTAATACATGTTAATAAAAATGTTGGCTGCTTAAGAGCATTAACTTAAAGTGCAAGTTTGTTTCAGTATGTTGATATATTAGTGAAAATAGTGATCATGTGCCATGGTAAAGCCATGGCGGGGCATAACGTCAATATGCCAATTTGCGGCAATGGAAAACAAAAAAAGAATGCACAAAAAATTGAGACAAAATAATATATGAATGGATTTTAATTCTGCATGAAGAGCAATATATGGAAGGGGCAATCTCACAATAAGATGTTTCTTCAATATCTACACATTTTATATTCTTATGATATGCCAAGCTAGATTAAACCTGCAGATAATTATAAGCATATTTGAGGATTATCAGATTATTCCCACCAACTAAAATAATAATAATAAGTCAAAGAAATGGCTAGTAGAGTTTTTATTACCTCCAAACAATAAAAACTCCAAAGTGTCATTAGAAATGCTAAGTTGGGAGATTTTTATGCAGGTTTTATTCATATATGATCAGAATTTCTGATCTAACCTTAGTTTTCCTACTCACTAGCATACTCTTTTATAAAGTGATTCACAAAATTAAACCAGGTTTGTAGCAATATAATGATAGCATTTTATATGAACTTTTTTCTCAAAGCTTTTAAATCTTAACAGTTCAATATATAAAATTGTATTCAGTAATCACTGCCATGGCAAAGCAAAGATGGATAACACAAAGCCTGAACAATTTCTAGGGCCAATGGCCTCCAAGACAAACTTTTAAATTTGTTTTTCCTCTGTTGTCATTGATTTAGTTTAAGTGGCTGTGTGCTGTGAAATAAGAAAGTTTTCTTCTATTGCTGATGTTGTCATTTTCACAAAGTTTTATATCATGTTATTTTACCTTAAGTATTTACTGTAACCTACATATATGTTCAGTTAACACTTCAAAAAATGTTTGGGATATCTTGTTCCTTTCTGTTACAACAAAATTTAGGAATATTCTTGCCTCAAGATTTATATACAATCGGGCCGGTGAGACGGCTCAGCGGCTTAAGCGCCTGCCTTGCAAGCGCGAAGGCCCGAGTTCGACTCCCGGAACCCACATACGAAAAAGGGGCCGGTGATATCGCTCAGCGGCACGGGTGCCTGTTGGTGCGCGAGGTCCTGAGGTCGTCCCCCCGGTACCCACAAAAAAAAAAAAAAAAAAAAAAAAAAAGATTTATATACAATCCATTTCCTCATCTTAGAAGAGTTTTCTCATAGACTTCCCAGTAGTCCTTTGATAGCCCCCACGGTTCATTGACTCTCTACCATCAGGCCTCAGAAGGCTTCTCATATAGACCACCTTATCTGAAATTTCAGCTCCACAATTCTGACATGCACAAGTTTCCCCTACTATTACTTCACCATAGCTCTTACTAATCTCTAAAATTCTCTCTGCGAATCTTTTACTTACTTGATTATTGGCAAACCTTCCACTATATATTAAGCTCTTATAGATAGGTTTTTTTTATTCAGTTTGTTTATTATGATCATAGTATCTAGCATATACGTTGTGATCAAAAAATATAGGGAATGTTTAATTTTTTAAAATTTATTACAATAAAAGGTGCATTGCCATTAATTTCCCCCAAAATAGTCCCTTTCATTTCAAACACACTCATCCCATTGTTCTTGTCACTTTCTGAAGTAGTTCTGGAAGTCCTCTTTCATGCGTTTTTAGTTGTGTATTTGCAGCTACCTCAATGTCCTGAATCAATTCAAAGCATTTACCTTTCACAGTCATTTTGACTTTAGGGAAGGGCCAGAAGTCACATGGTGCCAGATCTGATTAATAAATTGGATGAGAATACTACACTGTTTTTAGTAACTTGTGCCTTCCAATCTTCTGAGCCTAATGTTAACTCCAAATGGTTAACACCACAGTGGCATTGAATAGCAGTACCCCACTTGGGACTGGAGCAGAGTATCTTCAATTAAAAAAATAATAATAATTGCATTTCCATAAATGTGTGCATTTTTACTTGTTTGACCTGGTCAAATTTACACATAGGGTAATTCTTAACACTTTAATAAAATAACAAATAGAAGTCCAATGAAGTCATTTATTTTTTATGTATTGCTGAATATTTGACCCTGTTTACTTTTGAGCCCATGATCTATGCATATATTTATTTTTTGAGTAATCTCATAAGTAAAAATGTAGGAATATGTCAATACAATCAAGATACCAGAAGCTAAAATTTTGGAATGCATTGTTTAAGGTAAATCAGTCCGTATTAACAATGGCTGAAATATATTGTTACTATATAGACAGACAATTAGCTTTATACATCCCATGACTAGTTTATTTTAATAGTTTTTAGGTCAGCAGAGTTAAATAAATTAAGCAAGGTACTAGGCAGATATTAGAATCATAGGTTATTCCTTTTACACTGAGATTTCAAAAGCTGAGATAAGGAGCTACAGTAGAGACAGACAATCAATTACTTCAAAAGAAATTCAAATTCACAAATCAATATCTGGCTTTCCTTACACAAGGGGAATATCTAATAGCAGCAATCAGTAACTAGGGCAACTTCTAACTTGATACATATAGCCAAAATGACTTCAATTGTTATCTCGAAGCATATTTTAGCCCTTCTTTTCCATTTTATTACTTTGAAATTTTTTCATTAGAGATTCAAGGCTTTCAAAAGTGTAAGTCACCATAGAAATCATTAGGAAAGACATCTGCTGGAGATACCTTATGAAGTTAAACTTAAATTTAGGTTTAAACATGTAACAAGGGTGATTATTATATTATACTCATCCTTTTGTTTAATGAAAGTAAAGTCAATAAGTATGGGTGTTGTGTTTCATTTTTTAAGGACTCTAAGAATGCATTATACTTTAGAAGTGCTAGGCAGATTTTATCCTTATACCCATCATAATATAAAGTATATTTATTAGCAAATCAATAGTGCAAAGGTGGAAAATGCTGCTTCTGCTGAAGAGTAAAGGACAACCGCTGTTTCAATCACCACTTTAACAGCAGTGTTTGCACTCAAATAGTGAAATGCTAATTTCATCTGATTGTTATCTATGCACAAAAACAAGGTCTTGAAGGTATATAGTTCATCCCTTCAGTCTTGAATTCCATCAGGAAAATATGTCTGTGTCCTTGAACATAATAAAACTGCATTATATATTTTTTGAGATATGGTATAAATTTGATTCTTCTGAAAATCAGGTTAACCTCTCATCCAGTGCAAATGAATAAAGTTTCTCAACATGTTAAAAAGAAGCAGCAACTGGCTGTAAATCTTATGTCTACTATTCTTTCAAAGAAAGAAGTAATTTGAAATTTGAGGAATCCAGAAATGAGTGCAAGTACTTAATTCCAATTTCAACATCATATTTAACGTTTTATATCTTTCTACATTTACAGTAAAGATCATGTAAAATGAATTTTGAAAATGAATAAATGTATTAAATAACTGGGCAAATGACCAAGATAGATAGCACCTCCTAAAAGACCAGATTTTTAAACTGTTTTGCACAGAACAGAGTTTCTGAACCTCGGCAATATTAACGTTTTGGGTTGGATAATTCTCTGTCCTAATGAGAGGGCTGCCATATCTATTCAGAATGTCCAAAAACATTGCTGGCCTCTAGCTACAAGACAACAGTTGCATCCCCCACCCGTACTCCCAGTTGAGACAATAAAAATATGTCTGTAGACATTGTAACATATACCCTGGAGATAAGGACAAAAATCATCCCCAGTTAAAAATCACCGTATACTGTGGTTTGTTGAAAATACAGATTACTGAATCCAACCTCCAAAAATTCAAATCATTAAGTCTGAAGTGATCGCTATTGTTCTACCACCGGTATGGATGTTTCTCATGTTGGTAATCCTTAGATCCCATTTTGAGAACCACTAGTTATTTTGTTCGTTTGTTTGCAAGCAGCAATGATGAGAAAAGGAGAGACATTCACAAAAGATCCACTGAGAATGCAGCCATATGATGCTGACAGCTCTCCTCCCTGCCAAGTCCTAAGGGACAAGCAGGAGAGCCAGGAATCACTTCTTAATAACCAGAAAACATTGTATTTTTTTTCAAGCATCACAATATTCAAAGTATTTTTATAAATCCTCTCAATAATCCTCAAAGGAAAATAGGGAAGATATTTTACAAATAGGCTTTCATAACCATTTCTACCGCATAAGAATTTATATTTCTAGTTTCTGTGATCATGAGTAACAGCACAACAAAAGCTAATCAACTCTTTAAACTCTAGGCCAGGCATCCTAATAGGAAATAGATCCAACCATTGACTTACTTAAATTTATATTCAAAATCAGTCAGAATTCAAAGCTTAGAATTTTCACATCCAAATAATATTTGTTCAACGATCTATATACCTCTCTTATTCAGCAAGTTCAACTAAATCAAACAAATAAATTCACTACACATTGGGCATTAAGGAGTTCTGAACTCTGCTACAAATATCACTAGAATTATATGTGAATATATAAGTTTTTTAAATGAATTTTGAGCTGTTTCATCAAATAAGAATATAGTACTCATTTCATTTAATATACCCCTGCTCTGCAGTTTAAACTATATTTATTGGTGCTATTGTTGTTTCTCAGCAGTCACATTACTCCTTATGTAGTTTATGGTCAAATAAATTCTCCTTTTCCATATCTACTGTTAAATCTATCCTGTACTGTGCAACTGACTTTTATGGACTAAACAAAGGACTGTGCATTTATTTCTGTCAAATTTATATCCTTGGTCAAACCCAAATATCCGTTCTATATATAAACCAAATAACCAAATTCATGACAAGGTTAGATGTAAATTCCCTTACAAGCTTGATATAGAATCTATCTTTCTTTTTTATCTTTTCTGTAATCATTTTTAAGAGTTATATATACTTCCGAGATCCTCTGAGCAAGATGGAATCATAAGGACACGTCAGGCAAATGGAGCAAAACCATAATTCAGTGTATCAGCCCAAAGCATACTGCCTTCAACAGCCCACTAAGAAATGTCTGAGGAAATGGCATGCAAGGACCTCGCTACCAACTTCAACATCTCTCTTTTTAGCCCACATTGATACTTATTCTCTAGTCTATATAGCCAACAGGACCATTTCCATTAATTTAACTTAACAAGATGTTCCTATCTCAAGTCTTCTACTCATTTATTTGATCCATATACCTGGACTCCAGTCCACTTATGTCCTTGCCAGGTAAGATTCTACTATCCTTCCAGTGTCCAACATGGCTATGTTTCTCATAAAACCTGCCACCATTTTCCCCTTTATTAACCATTCTTTTTGGAAAAAATATCTCCCTTTCTACTGAATTCTCATAGTAATACATAAATAAATCATTCAAGATACTTTTTCAATGTTTCCTTATTCATATGTCACATTTACCCAACACCTAACATGCTATTTTTCATTTGGGATTAAAACTTATACCTCAAATTTGAAACTTAGATTTAAAAACTAAAAAAATGTGACATCAAGAGCTAGCACAAAATCAAGTAGCTTAATAATGCAAATTACAGTGATAGATTTAAAAAGTATTTCATACCAATAATACATTGATAAGAAAAAGAAATAAAACCATACGTCTTCTAGCCTTTGTTTAAGAAGAAAAATGATGAATCAACCTAATGGCTTTTGAAACCATTTCTTGTTTCTTGAGATTTACATTTCTAGTTTCACCCTTTCAACTCTAGGACATCAGTAAATGAACAAACTTTTCAGAAAGAGCATGTCAAGAAAGATACAAAACCTACAGTAGTTATAGGTGGAAAAGTAGGTCTGGGCCTAAATAGCAAGTTGCTTAACCAGTCCTCAGGTCAAAGTCATTTGACCTAGAATAAGCCTGGTGAGCCTAACTGTACCTACACTGAGATAAAACCATTTAAAGGGAATAAGCAACTGATTCCCCAAAAGACTTCTATAAAAATCAATCACTTAAGTTAGATAAAAGGTAAAAAGAAGCTCAGAACTTAAGCCACAAAATATTTGCTCTCTTATCATTATTGCTAAAATACAATTTAGGCTGGGAAAAGCTCCCAGTAAAAGCCTGGATTTTTCCCTGGAACCAATAGGTAAATTTATCTGAGTTCATCCAGTTTACCTAATAAAATAATACTAGTCAATTACATTTTAACAAGCACTATTACTACAAAAATAACTGTGTAATAAAAATATTTCTTAAGAAACCCAAATACATGTCCTCCTTATATTAAGCAACAGTCAAGTGGAAAAATTCCAATTTGAATAAGAATATGAAAAATATGTCTGCATTTATTACAATAAGATGCTATTTACTTTATCAAAATCAGTTTCCAAAGGATCTTTTGCAAATGGGAAGAGAACCATGAAATGAGAGGAAGGGGAAGAAGAGGAGGGGAATGGGAGGTAAAAAGAATTAAGATGTGTTATGTACATGTACCAACCCCCCATATAAATGTAATCATTATGTATTGCAAACATTTACTAATAAAAATAAATAAATTGGCATAAATTTGGCATGCAAAATTAGCATCAACTATAAATGTAGGAACAGGTCTGTCTTAGTTACTTTCTCATCACTGAGACACAATACCTGACACCCACAACTTAAAGGAGGAAACGTTTTTTCGCTGGCTCCAAGGCAGGACAGCATAGCAGAAGGGCATGGCACCAGAGAAACACTCCGTGGCAAGTCAGGTAGGAAGCAGAGAGCCTTTGAGGGAGGAGGGGTATCTATCTATCCATCTATATATACACACACACTTACAGTGACACAACTCTTCCCACCAGGCACCTCCCAACATCACACTTAGATATAAACCTATCAGTGGACTAATCCAGTGTCACACACACATGATTGGGTTACCTCCCTAAGCCCTGTTTATAAGGCTTTGGGGGGACACATAGCTATAAACCATAACAGGATCCATAACAACATAGTTCGTTATTACATGTATCTAGGTATATACATATATAAAAGTATAGCTCATGTTACATGTGACTGAAGCACGCACACACACACCAGCAGATCCCACTGTATTATGATATAAAAAACACATGCTGAGAATCTGACGATCTCCATTTCAGATTCACCATCTCTGATTCTAACTCACTGTATGACTTGTGATCACTCTGCTTCTTTAGAATTTTGTTTGGTAGAAAACAGATATGCCTCGACTGCGTGAACTTTGGACTATGTGAGTTTCCAGTATTAATAATCTATTTCTAATTTTATGTAATAAAGATTCATACAAATGAGATAAACTATATCTTAACTGCAATGGTTTGAAATGTATTCTCAGCACTAGTATTTTGATAAATAAGAAAAAAAATTGGACAAATAATGAGGCAAAATAAGATGATAGCCAACTCCCAACTTTCAACAACTGCCTTTATAACTCCAGTATTTGTTCTCTCTCATACATTCCAAAAGCATAGAAAATTAAACACTTATTCATCCATTGAACACATTATATCTGATCATTTTGTGCCAGGGTCTATTTCTAGGCAGTGGAGATGCAGTGGTAAACAATACAGACAAGCCATCATAAATATCACAGATCTTTTAACTAGTGAGGGAGACAGATAATAAATCACAAGGCAAGATAAATATGGAGTACGCTAAAAGCTGTGGAGGTGGCTGAGGGAGAAAGTGGGGTGATCAAGGGAAGCTTCTTTGAAGATTCGAGGCAAGACTTGATCCCAGGCCAGGAGCCAACATTGGAAAATGTGGCGGTGGGACAGGAACAGAGCCAGCAAAGGGACCAGCAGGGAGGAGGAAAGAATCTGTGTGTTGGTCATCAGGATCCATTTACTAAACGTTGCTTTAAAACTTCTGTAAAAGACTGTTATAAAGTCACTCCTTGGATTTTATAAGAAAAACTGAGATTGGAGTAGCTCCTGTCTCCTATCCCATTACCTATTCCATAATCCCAGTTTGTTTACCAAATCCTATTAAATTATAACTGGCATTTACTGAGTGTATAAAAGGTGACAGTCTTCTGAAACCATCGTGTTCATTAACACATATAATCCTTACAATTTTCCTATTATTCAGGCACATTACTTTTATTACTGTAGTTTTTATTTAACCCAAAGAGGAATACATAGATTTAGCAGCTTGCAAGGAAACACAATTAAAGGGACAGAGCCAATATTCCAAGCAGCATGTGGGGCTCGAGGACTGAGGTACTTAGCCAGTGCTCCCTACACATCTACCAATTCTATCTTCTTAACATCCCCACTTCCTTGGCTTTATTTAGTTCAAGGTCTCAATTTTCCTTAACTAAATTCTTGGAATCATTTCTGTTTTCCATAACTCTACCACTTCCTCTTTCCAAAACACTCTATTGTCCATAATGATTCCAGTATTATTTTTCTAAAGCCCAGCCATCAGTACAGAGGCCACTAGCCATATGTGAGATGTGCTTCAAGTGTAGAATACATTCATCATATTTCAAATACTTGACACAAAATTTTCAAATACTTAAAATTTCTAACACTTAATATAAAAGTAATGTTAAATATCTCCTTAATAATTTGCATATTGATTACATGTTGAAATTATAAAATTGTTGATATATTGGGTTAAACAAACTACATTATTACAACTGACTTCTATATGATGGGGAAGGGAGAAAAATATATGTCTTGATGAGTAGCTATATAGTGAAATAAGGTTAACATGCATAAGAAGGCTTTGCTTTCTAAGGATAATCTAGAACTGAGAACACTTCAAGTGGGAATTCATGTAACATAGAAAGCCAAAACTTTGTAATAACTATGTTTAAATGTTCAATAAGATTTTAAATTACACAAAAAGAAATCAAATTATTGTCAATTTTTATATCATATTTAATAAGATTTATATAATAATTAAAACTACCCCATATTCTTAAAATTCACTAAGAATGTGCCAGTAGAACAGGGCTGATTTTTAAAATATCAATAACATAGTCAAGCTTCCTTCACATACAACCGTCATTCTCTATACATAAGGGCTTCGTTAATTTTCCCAATAGTCTTTTAAAATCTTTTCACAGACAAATGATTCTCTTTCTAAATAATTATCTTGTTCTTATCCTTGTCAATTCTTATCTTCTTCATTGTTTGGTTTAATTTTCAGATCCCTACATGCCAATGGCTTTGTGTGGATTTAAGTAACTTGCCAGTACCACTTATTAAAATTGCAATCTTACTTTATAATCACACACTTTCTATTTCCTGCTTATCCTTCTCAGTTGTAGTGATACTGATCATCAAAGATGTTGGAACAATGGCCCCAAGATGCTAGCATTAAGAAAAGAAGGACCTTGAGTGATGGCTACTTTTCCTAAGTCATTAGTTCATTTTAAGTAATTTCTGCCTATAATAACTATTGTTGGGCTGGTGATCTAGCTCAGCAGCATAAGCTCCTGCCTGGCAAGATCCTGAGTTTGACTCCCAGTACCCACATATAAAAAACAAATAAACAAACAAACAAAAAAGCTATTGTTTCTCTAGAAAATGTAATTTCAAAAGTGCAAAACAAAAATATAGTTTAAGGGAGCACTTATTTGGTAGGACAAAATTAAAATTATAGTTAAGACAATATGCCATCTTAGAAAAATAAAATAATTCAAGATGTATTTCCTAAAGTATTTGATAATTCATTTAGCAATTAGGAAAATGATTTGTAAAACCTAAAAAGGGAAAACATTCTGAAGAGAAGGAAGACTCTGAAAAAGAGGGAGAAAAGCAGGGAAAATACCTTCTGCCCTACAAAAAACTTAAAGTGGTTCTGCTGGGAAAAGTGGTAAAATACAGAGTTATTCTATGCACTAAACTTAATCCTGTAAGCTGTAACTTCAAAATGGTGTCACTCCACAAGATACACAGAAAAGGCTAAAAACTGCAAACGATGTACAAAACCTGAAACTGGAAAAAACATATTTTCTATTTCAGGGCTACAAAATAACAAATTTGTACAAATTTTGTGAGGGGGCAATAAGGAACATGATTCCCTCGAGTCCTACTGAACATCAAGCTCATTATCACTGGTTTTTCCTTCTACAAAAGTTTCTTTTATTTGGTTTGATTTTGTTTTGTTTATATTCTGAGACAGGGTCTCGCTATGTAGTTCAGGCTGGCCTTGAACTCACTATGTAGCCCAGGCTGGCCTCAATTTGTAGGGATACTCCTGTCTCAGCCTCCCAAGTGCTGGGATTACAGGTGTGTACCACCACAGCCCTGCTACAGAAGTTTCTTTTGCCTCAGGCTAAGCAAACTCCTACCCCAGGATGACACTGGATGGAGAAACCCATTATAATCAAAGAGCTGTCAATGATTGGTTGTTGAAGGTGACATTGCCTCAGTAACTTACCATTTTTGTAAAGAGTTATGGATAACTTTAAAAATCATAGCAAAAAAATCAAATTGCCGTGTTCTCCCAGGATATATTGTTAACCATACTTGTTCATCTTAAAAAAAAATCCAAAGATTTATGAAATATAAACAAAAAATATTAGCCCTGGAGTATTTGAGTGAACTATCTCCATTAATGTATCATGCCTCCAGCTCCAATTGGCTGAGTTAATCTTCACGCACTTGCCCAATGCTGACTCTGAGCAGTCCAGGTGTCAGGCCCTGTGCTAGGAGCCAGGCAGCCTGGAAGAAAAAGGTTCAACTGTCTCCTTCATGCAACTCAGCAGGTGTATGAACCAGTCTGAGCAGATTGTCAGGCTAGCCAGCACACAGTTTGGTTGTTGTTCCATTGATTTGGAATTGGTTTCATATGGATTTGGCAGACAAATTCTGTAGCCTGGTCTGCGTGGCTCCAAGTCCCATATGCTCTGCCTTGGTATGAGCAATTACTCAATCCTCACCTATAGACTGCAATGTCTTCCAATGCTTGGGTCAAATAAAGTATTCAACCAAAGCTTTCCCTCCATTCCTTGACTGTTCCCTGGCTTTAGTAATCTACTGCCTGGTAAGTCTTGTTCTCCTGAGCTTTAGATCCCTTATTCTTTCTAACATCCCTCTGCTGTTTTCTGACAATGAATCATCTGGACAGACATTAGACCTCCATAGTCATTCTACTATTCAGTGTGTGATAAAGCAACATTGATGAACATATGCATCAGAATCAACCAATTGCTGAGCCATCATGCACATCCTTAGAAAGAGAGAGAGAGAAAGAGAGAGAGAAAGAGAGAGAGAGAGATCCAAGGTGGAATGCTCAAGTCTAAATTTTATGAAGCACCCCAAAACAATTTTCACAACTTCCAAGATTTCAAATTCTCCTACTTCAATTGTTTATTCTTTCTCACTTTTGCTTGGTAGTTCTGTCTCATCCACTGATCATTAAATCATTGTAAATATCGTGGATCTCAGTCCTTGGAATTTCTCTCTCTGTACATCATTCCCTTGCAGTCTCTCAGTTCTAAGTACCATCTGGTCTCTTTCAAGTCTAATGTCCCAGCTTGGATATTTCTTTTGAAATCCTACTGCCTACTTGACACTGTCACTGAATGCCTAATAGGTATCCAACACAGAATACATTCAAAATTGAGCTCTTGATCTTTCTCTCCAAATCTACTTCTCCTTCAATCTTTTTATATTTCAGCAATGATAATTCATCAACGCAGTTACTCAAGTCCTCACGTGGCATCATCCTTCCTCTCCTTTGCTCTTTATATCCTTCTCTGCTTTATCTTCTGCATAGTTCTTATCATATATAACATATGTTATAATTTACTTTCTTATTTTGCCAATTATTTGTCGCCACAGTCCCATAGAACAATTTATTGTCTCCCCTTTTTTCTCACTGCTGTGTCCTTTGTTCCTAGTCTGGTGCTTGGTACCTAAGCACTCAGTAAATAGCTATTGGACAAATACATGGAATAGTGCTAACATATATTAGGAACTTATAAATGCTTGGTAGGAAAAATGAATGAATATTTACCCAATTATTCTTAAAATAATAGATTCTTTAACAGTCTCCAAAGTTCCAGAGCATACTAACCCTGTATTTCCTCTACCTCCAGCCCATCTTATTTATTTTTATTCTAAATCCAAGTTATGCTCCAATATGGAAATCTATGATAGATTAAATGTAAACATGACTTGAGAGACCATCAACAAAGCAATAAAAGAAAGACAAATATCGTCAGCATCATCACCATTATCATTAGCAAGTTATTGATAACATAAAATCTAGCTGGAAAATTCTTATATAACAAATCATGTGTGTATGCCCCAAGGGCAAAAGGTCTTATTAACTCTGAAAGAAGATCTATTTGAATCAGGCAATAGGTTCTAAACTGACATACCTCAGACTTCATATATATTTATTTAGTACACATAATCTTTTATTTTTTTAAATACAATGTCAATACTGTATTTCAACATTATGAGAAAGCTTGTAAAAACTCAGATTTCCATGTTATTCTGAAAGACTGATAGGTCTGGTGGTGTTGGTCCTGCATTTATACACAACAGTCAACAATAGATCTATTAGCTGCTCGGTTCTCAAGGAGAGGGGTGTCTCCAAGTTGCCACAGTTGCTATCCTACCAGATTCACTAATTTACATTACCTTCTGGTTCCTTGCGGCCATATGATTTTGCAACTCCAACTTTGGAGTTCAGCTTATTGCAAAGAGATGGAGTACTTAAGACCCATACTGCTTAGTACTGTGAAACGAAGAAAATATATAAGCTAAAATAGTACTCCCCCAGGAGGGGGGCCGTCCCTGGGCTAAATGATCTCTTAAACCCAGGGTTTGTAATTTTGTGAACTACATCAAGTTGAAAAACTAGGCAGGTATTCTAATGTTCTCTCATTGGTGATATCCTACAAGCAAAGAAGCTAAGTAATTCCTTTGGTATTGTCCAAATAGATGACAAGTAAAGATGAAGGAGGCGGGGGAGTGCATTCCATTCCTTTCAGGGGAGTTTGCAGTGAAAAAGCCTGTTTCTCCTGCATTCAGCACACTGAATGTATTTGGTGACAGATGGTCATTCCAAGTGCTGTGGTCTGCCTCGATATATAATGAAAAGTATATAAACCTTCTGTTGTGCAGCATAGGCATGAGGCTTAAACACCTGTTTCAAATTACTGTGATACCATAAACATTCTTGGAAATTGGTAAGCCCTGTGTTTTAAGAAAGGGAGAGACACCTCAGCCAACTACACTAAATTGAGTAGGCTTGAGTCCAGAAAGCAGTAAAAAAAGAAAATTGTGCCAGTAGCTACTGGCAAACAGCTAATGTTACTGAGTGGGAATACAGTTAAAATCTATTGATTCAGTAATCCTACTAAGTACATTTGCAGAGGTGTACTTAAAATAATGTTGTGTATTTTATTTTTCATCTTTCTCAAGTTTTAAATGTGTTATCTCTGGAATGTTCCTTGCATGAAAATTTCCAACATGGTGATGATGCTCTAATTAACAAAAAGTTTAATGACATCCTCTAATATTATTCCTATGTCCATCAGATGATTGATTACCAATACTACACTCAAGAACAGAAGCACTAACATTTCAGCTCCTCTAGCAACTCCATCACAGGAAGAGATCGGAATTCTTGTCAGTCTGCAATGAAGTTGTCACTGCTCTTTCCTGTTCCTTCAGGGAAACATCTGCCTACTTGAACCTCTCAGAACGAAGATCTGTCAAATCACTGAAGGGCTGCATATCATCCAATAATTAACCTGGAAAGATCACTTGCCAATGGCATCATGCCATGACAAACAGATGCTTTTCTGTTACCTATCTGAAAAAGATGTCAAATGTTCTGAAACAGAGTCTGCCTTCTACCTTGTGGATATACATTAGTCATTTAATAAACTTTTCATTTTTCACTGTATGAAAATCAGAGGTAGCTTTCAGTTTATTGATTGACTGATTAGATCATTTTGAAAGCAGACTTATCTTTAGAGTAATTATGCAATTGAGTCTGACTTCAAGGTTGGAAGGCTGCAAATAGCTTGTCAGAATGCATGCCAAGTGACTTTACTTTTCACATCCATGACAGATTTATATGAGCACTGTAATGACAGACTTGCCAAAATACATAAAAAATATATTCAATACTAATAAATGAATTTTTGAAACCTACCTTATGTCCTATATACAAATACTCAGGGTTCAATTAATCACAGTGGATCAGAATGGATAAATTCTGAAAATCTTGTGCCATTAGGCAAATATTTGAAATAATGATGCTTGCTGGACCAATGGAAATTTCAAGGAAATAAAATAATATTAACTAAAATCAGTGAAATCAAAGAATGGCACTTTATTCTTGGAGGACTAAAAGCTACAATTTTTGTCCTTGTAGACTTTATTTCTCAGCAAACATGGGGATTGTATTTTGAAATCAAACCTCTTTAGGCACTTATCTGTTAGAACGTGAGCCCACAGAGTAAATATCTGTTTCAACAGTTATTTTTTTAACTCCCTATTTTTAATTTTTAAAAAAATAATTTACATCTGTGGTTTAATAAAAGTACAAAATATATGAACTAAAAAATAGTACCTCTTTCACTGCATAGCTTCATGCACAAGATATAAACAGTGAACAAATATTTTGTGTATCTCTCCAGAAATTCTAATGTCTATAGTACAGATAATACCATACACTGTGTGTCACTTTATTTAATTATATATCTCAAACAGCATTTCTTATTATATGAGGATGCCTCTACTTTATTCTGTTTAACAATGTATAGTAGCCCATTAAATATTCTTTAACTGGTGGTCATTTCCTTTGCTTCCTATTCTTAGCTGTTACAACAATGCTGCAGTGAACAAAAGAATGGTTTTCTGATAGTGCTACTTAAAATAAAATGTTTCTTTTAGAAACTATGGCAATTATCCAAGCATATACAAGTGAGCAGAGCCAGAGAAGAGAAGATCTAACGAGGAGGACTGGAGAAAAGATTCTACCTCTATGATTGCTTCAATCAACCTCACTTTAGCATCAATCTAGGCACAAAGAAATTATTTCTAAATGTTCTGTACGCCCTGTTTTTGAGGGTCTTAACATAGTTGCTTCCATCAGCTAAGATTCTCGTAGCTATTGGAAGCAAGAGCATATGAAAGTTTTAAAAGCTTCCTTTCTTCATGTTATCTGTGTCTGTCTGTCTTTCTTTCTCTGCCTCTATATGTCTATTCTCTATCTCAAACAAAAACAAAAACAACAACAACAAAATAAAAGCAAGGCTGGGGGTATAGTTCAGCAGTAGAGCACTTGCCTATCATTCATGAAGTCCTGTGCTTTATCTCCAGAACCACATAAAAAATAAAGTAATAAAAACATATGTCTTTTATTTTCTCTGGTGTTGGGAAAAACTAAAATATAAAAAGTATTCTGGTTCACAGAATCTTAGATGATGGATATCCTGTGATATCATATAAATAAGAAGATGGATATAGTCAGCCTACCTCCAAAATGACCATCCAAAATTAAAATCAGAAAATATCTCTCTTCTATTTCATAATGCTTCCTCAGTTTACAAGTGTTTTAGTTACTTTTCTTACATTGTTGAGACACAATATCCAACACACAAAATTAAGGAAGGAAAGGTTTATTTAGCTCACAGTTTGTAGAGGTTTCAGTCCATAATCAGCTGGCTCCAAGGAAAGGTGGCACATGGCAGAGGAACAACAGTTCATGGCAGCGGAATACAGCAAAAGCAACAAGAGCAAAAAGAGGAGAGAGCAAGCCATCTTCTTATTTCTATGATATTAAAAACTGTATAGATTTTCCCTACTTAAATACTTTTAAGAGGTAGTACATGTGTGAAAAAGAAAAGTTGCTATGATTCAGTCAGTGACATTATAGGGGGAGCAATTTCAGGATTAGAGGCAGACTCCTCCCAGTCCCCCTTGTACCCTGAAATTTATCTCTTTGTTTTTCTTTATTCCCCATTGTCCCTGCTACAGGTATCCAAGGGTCTGATCAGCCCTCAGTAACTGGCGCCCAGAACAGAGACACTGAGACCTGGAGGGGAAGATTCACCAGAGTGGCAAGGAGTGAAACAGACATCAGGGAACTCTGAGGGATGAATGAATCCAGAAGCCAGCCCTTCAGAAAGTGAAAGTAAGTCATTGCACCGTGGAAAGGCTTTTCTTAACCAGGATAATGGGGCAGAAGTTTTCAATGGAGGAGCAGAGAAATGTACAGCTGTTGCATATGTTATTGAAACAGGCTAGGGCTCAGGTTAGCACTCATTCTCTTTCAAAAAAGCTGCAAGATATTATCAAACATAATCCCTGGTTCCCTTAGGTGGGAACCTTGGATGCAGAGAATTGGGATAGAGTGGGAGAAAATTTAAGGAAAGCTCATGCAAGGGGTGAACAAATTGCCCCAGAAACTTTTCCAAGGTAAAGTCTGATAAAGTCAGTATTGGAACATTTATGTACAGCTACAGCTACCACTACTGTCATTTCTCCCCCCTCAACCCCCAGTGAAGGAAAGGATATGGAGGATAAAGAATGCCCTTCATGGCCTGGACCTCCAAAATCATAAAGGCTCACACAGCATACCCAAGATGGCAGTGCAGCCGTTGTTGGAGGTGGTGGCGACAGAGGGGGCAGTGACGGTGGCAGTGGCACAAGACCTAGGTTGGGGGGAATGAGGCAGCTGCAGCAGACCAGGGTCAGAACTGTGTAGCAGAGAAGCGGGTTCCCTCTCTTTGTTTCCTTTGGCCATGCCGGGCATGGTGGCGTGTGCCTATAGTCCCAGCTGCTCCAGAGACTGAGGCGGGAGGATTGCTTGAGTGCAGAGACCCTTTACACCGGGACTCTTAGAGTCTGTTTTGGGAGCTCTACATATGGCCCCACAAGATATTAAACATCTTGCCCATTCCTATCCATCGGCAGGTCAATAATAAATTTGATGGTGAAATGGACATGGTCTATAGTTCCCAAAGACAGCACTCCAGTTCAGTCCTTTTTACTTATTTTCCAGGGCTCCTGAGAACCTCATACTCAATTTCTTGCTAGATTGCAGGAGACAGTCTGTAAACAGATTCCCCAGGAGGCTGAAATTATAGTACTGCAATTGGCCTTTAAAAATGCAAATAAAGGGCAAGCGAGATGGCTCAGGGGCACAAAAAAAGGCGGAGTACAGCTACCTCCACAAGCACAAGTAGATCTTGCTACCTTCACTTTAAATTTTTTAAATCCACTTGCAGAGAGCAAAAGTACTCCATCAGAGCTCCATTGGCAGAAGGATGACACTATGGATAAGCACAAGTTTTATACAAAGATGTCCAAACAAGAAAGTGAGATGGCCCAGTGCAACTAATAACATGGGGACAAGGGTATGCTTGTGTATTAAGAGATAATGGAAAACCGCGGTGGGTGCCATCCCAGAACATGTGACTACGGAGAGAGGAGATCTCCAAATCCATGCTGGAGTCAGCTGCTACCAGGCCCACCAGTACAAGCCTTTTTGAGGATGACTCTGGAGGAGACATCTCAACTGCTGATAACCACACAAACAACAAGACCAAAGACATGAGGGAAAGTGAAAAAAGCAACCCAGGAGACTGAAAGTCTGGTGATGAGACAGGGCCTCCCACATACCCCAGAAAACATGTTCATTGCCATGATGGCCATCATCACCTACACCATACGTATAAACCCAGTGTCAGAGAAAGAATATTGGTATTATGTATCTAGTCCTCCTTTGTTATGACTCTTTATGTGGACTGACTTTCCCCCTGAAATTTGTCATGATCAATTATATTGGGTTCCAAGACTCTTTACAGCCCCAGGATTTTTAGAATTCAATATTACTCTGAATTATACATCACACTTTTTTAACACACTTTTATGCATTGAGCATAAATCCTTACAATCTAATTATTGCTTGCCTACTCACCCACAGTTTTAAATGGCCCATTATAAAGAATAATTAATATTTTGGGGGACAGGCTGTATTAACATCTCAGGGAAGTGGATTAAGTCCTCCACATCTGATGTTCCTCCATGTGCACAATAAATCTTGGGGAGACACATGATTCTGCCTCTCCACCATGGACCTCCTGCATAGGAGACAGAGATTGAAAAATGTACCTAAATCAATTGAGTTCATAGATTGGGGCCCTCATGGAAGATTAAAATAGACAATCACTCGGCCTGGCATATGGCCTGTTGGCATTATTATACTAGTATAAAAGAAACACTTCTGTCGTGTATACTATCAATGAGGGACAATTTGCATGGCATGGGTCTGGCTTCAGCCACCCATTGCCACAGGCCACCATTAATGGCAAACTGCACCCCTTCAGAGGACATTTTAGAAAGTGGTTCTTCCCTATTATATTGCTGAAAAATGGAAGGGACATTTATAGAAATTTACTGATAATACCTCCATTATCCAAATTTAGAAAAACAAAACCACATGGTTTTCCATATATACATACAATCCTTATGTTTTCTTATATGGGACTGTTAAATAAAATCTTACCTCATTTACGTGTAGCAAATGTATGTTGAGCCATTGTGTATCAACTAACACTTTAGTAAACAAGATTTTACTGGTCTTAGAGAGTATTCCTGGGGTCTGGATGCCCCTGAATCTTGCAGAACCATGGGCTGATACTCCTGTTATTTACCCACTGCAATCATTGATTGATCATCTTGCACACCAAATGAAAAGAGTGTTAGGGTTGATTATTACAGGAACCGTCTCTTTGGTATTGTTAATTTCTAGTGTTGCTGTACCTCCTGTAGCTCTTGCTCGTAATGTACAGACTGATCATTTTATAAATAATTGGACCAGAACTGCAGACAAAGCCTGGGATATACAACATTCTATTGATGCAAAATTACAGTCTCAAATCAGCATTGTAGAGACCACTGTTATTTGGATGGGAGATCAAACAGAAAGTCTGCGATTACAACAGGGCCTCCAGTTCCATTTTAACATCACTCAGTATTGTATAATCCCTCTTAACGGATCTACCCATCCTTGGGAAAATATAAAGAAGCCTACACAGGGTGCTATACATAGTAATATATGTACTGATTTGGAGGCACTACAAAAGGACTACTATCTATGTCTCAACAAACCCAAGAGTTTGATAAACAAATTTAAGATTGGGATAAATTTGCTGATACTCTCAATCAGCTTAATCCACGGAACTACCTTAAAGCCATTTTGAATTCTATGCTGGCTTGATTATATTAATGTATTTCTGTCTCATATGTTTACTTATAGTCTGCCACAGGAGAAAACAAACCAGACAACATCTAGATGCCATTCAACCTCAAGCCATGATGTTTCAACTGCTCCAACTACAAAAACGAAAAGGAGGAACTGTTGGGGACCAGGGTATGTGATACATTATGGGGGGCCCCAACTATGTGACTTAAGCTCCTGCAGTTCTGAGGTTGGTGTGAGCTTGCTTCAGGAACAGGGAGGTATGAAAGGCCATGTGTCCCCTGGCTCTGGGTGGAATGCTAATAACCCGGCACTCCTGAGGCAAGATAGCATCTGCTGAGGACAGTTGTCAAAATACAGGCATTTGGGTTTAGAGAAAATCTTGCTCCTTGTTAATTTAATTCTTATCCACCCATTTTCTATAGCTACTGTTCAAAGAAACACTTGCTACCCTTCCCCCTGTGTTTCTTGCTATCCAATAAAAGTGAGCCAACTGTGGAGGTAGCCAAAGCCAGTCCATGAGAGACGAACTCCTTCTGGTCCCCCTTGTACCCTGGAAATTTGTCTCTTTCTTTATTCCCCACTGTCCCCCATACAGGTATCTGAAGGTCTGATCAGCCCTCAGTAGTAAAGTATAACTCATGGGACCCTGCCAATTTCCCCCTACAAAGACTGGACCATTTGCCTATCCTCTAACCTTTGTTTGGAGAGGACCTGAGTAGGAGATTTCACAGAGTCTGACACAAAGAGAAAGAAATCACTATAATCCTTTCAATTCATGGTTTTTGGATAACAAAGGAGTAAATATGTATTAGTCAATAAGCAGGATGTGCTCTATTACCATCTTTCAGGCCTCTTCTCATCACTCTGGGCTATATATGGTAATCATATGGTGAACTTTTAAAATCCCAATCTTTAGGACATACCTCGTAACAATCAAATCAGATTCCCTATAGGAGAAGTCCACGCACTAATACTTTTTAAAACTACTCAGATAGTTTTAATGTGTCATCACATCTGAGAACCAGCGTTTTGGTGTACAATAAAGCAGCCATTTAATATAAAAATCAAACTTTTGGAGAAAAAAATCAGTGCCAATTGGTAATTAATTTTCATTGAAATTTCATTAACGTTAGTTGAATGCTTGTGATGTAAAAGGATAAAAGTACTGAGTTTCATTGTATAATCACTGTGACATTATGATATAAGAAAAAATACATGTTTGGTCTCTGCCCCTGGTTCCTGACACAGAGCTTTTTAAATCCCTTATAGATAGGAGCATTAGAAGAATCTTTTGTTCTAATATTTGGTCTTTGACCCTTGTTTTGGACACAGAGCTCTTAAAGTCTTTGTAATTTCCTGAGTGATAAAGAGCTCCAGCACTGATCTCCTAAATCCCTTAGAATTTCCTTGGTGATAAGAGAATTTTTGTTCTAATGAGGTGACTCTTAGTGAAATCCTGGAATGCTTCAGAATGAGGGTTTGTCGCCAAGAGCGTCTACTGTATGTTTAGAGAATTGGAACTTTCAGTCCCATTTCCTGACCTCTGGGGAGAGGAGAAGAACAGAAGATTGAGATCACCAGTGGTTAGTAGCTTAATCAATCACACATACTTAATGAAGTCTCCATAAAGCCTAAAAGGATAGGGTTAGGAAAGCTTCATTTTATTTATTGTTGATTACTATTATGGTTAATATGGATCAGTTGCAAAAATTAATGGGATTTTCTACCCCATTAGGTGTATATTAATGATCATATACACATCGGTCATTAATAATTTCCATCTACCCTTTTCCTACATTTGATCCCTTTACTTCTCACCAGCACCCCTCCTAGTCTTTAGAGTCCCTCTTCATTTGTTTCTGTTTCCCCTTACCCTATGCTTTTCCCCATCTGTGGTGACCTGTATTCTATTTTCTACGTCTACAAGGTCGCCTTCACTTCCTGATAGCTGAACACATGGAGAAGCCTGAAAGGTGGTTGCTCCCAGAGGGCATGGAAGTTCACATACCTCTTCCTGCTCATGTCTTCCATCAAGCTTTTCATCTGTATCCTTTGTCATAGTCATTATGTGTCTCCCTGTTATCTGTTTTATGTTCTAACAAATTTATCAAACCTGGGGAAGGATCATGTGGACCCCCAAATTATAGCAAATTGGTGAGAAGTGTATTTAGAGGCTTGTAATTGGTCTCTAAGCGAGAGCAGTTTTGTGAAACTGCGCCATTCACTGGGAATCTGATGCTATCACCAAGTAGATAGTGTCAGAATTGAATAACATTTAATTATAAGGCACCCCAACTGGTGTACACTCGAGAACTTCTTTGTGTGTAGCAACTCTCCCCGCACACACATGCACATCAGGTATCAGAAACATTGTGTTGAACGAAGTGTGAAAGAAAGAAAAACTGTTTTGCTTTGTTTATGTTGTTTCGTCAGACTGTCGTATGTCCTTCCGATAGACATTAGGTGTCCATATTATAGTTGAAAAACTGAGGCTCAGATGACTTAATCAAAGCTGACAGGTTTAACAATCAGCTCCAGGATTACAGTGCCTCAGAATTTATGCTCTTTTGGGCTGCACCATGCTTTCATTGCATTCCAAAGCAGAAGGGGGACACTCTTTGCCTCTGAAAATCTTATCACATTTTGGGGTTACTAAAGGTCCCAGTCATTAGATTTTATATCTGGCTCCCAGAAATTCTCTTAGAAGAGAAATGAAGAAGTGAAGGAATTCTAAACACCCACAGAATTCTATTTTACTCAGAACAGCCACTCAATCAAACAGGCTCTGTTGTCTTTGACATTCTCATAACAGAAAACAATTACTTTCTTTTGCAGGCTCCCTGGCACATCACTACCAAGTTTCTCATGTCATGTCCACTTCAATTTCAATTTTACCCTAGGACACAAGCACCTCAGCATGGTCAGCTCAGCAGCATACCAATGATAGCAAATTTAACATCCTTTAAAAGAGAGCTGGATGAAAAGGATTCCTAAAGGCGTTTTAGCACATCTATGCATCATTCGCTTTCAATGGAGTGATATTTCAGACTCGCCCACTCAAGCTGACACCAATTCTGAATGGTAAGGTCTCACCCTCCCTGTGAAGATAAGTTCCGATGTCATTAGTCTCTTTAATGCAGACTTAGCATTAGTGAAACTATTTCTGCTGCTGCCTGGGATGGGTAGATAGAAAAATGTTTTTTGTTGGAAAATACTAGAAGTCATCCTAAAGCTTTAATTCCATAGTTTGACAAAGTCTAATAAGTCATATACCTTCACTATATCATTCTGGGTTCTCACAGAACTGGAAATATATGAGATTCAATATTATGTTTTCAATATTCAGTACAGGCCAATAAGCTCTACCTAGAATCTTTTACCATTTCAACATTAATACACTGGGGAGATACTAATGCATACTTTATGGATTTATGGTAAAGATTAAATGAGGCCTGAATGAAATTAGAGTTGACTCAGCAGATTGTGTGGTACTTCGTAGAGCTCAACACATTTTAACATTTTTCCTTAAATTTTTAAGATAACTTACTTAAATGTCCTTATTTAAAGACTCTGGATGCAAATTTTTCTTAGGGAAAAGATTCCAATAAAACTTTCTCTCCTCAAAAATGCACTTCTGCCAAACATCGAGAAGTATGCAATTCATTATATTCTACATTTTACTCTAGCTACCTGGAATCTCAGAGTCATTTGTGCAAAATACCATGTATCGGGAAAGAATTTGGTTTAGTCAAAGTTCACTAAAAGAACAGGATGAATTAAAAATAAATGTAAAACTATACAAGGGATTTATTAGGTAGGTTTACAGGATAAGAAGTCGAAGAGCCATAATGTCTATATTTTATCCTTTTTTCCCTTCCTTCTTTTCCCCTTTCTTTTGAACCCCTTTCTTTTTTCCAGCACTGTTTATTAAAGAGGCTAGCTTTCTTCTAGTGAAAGTGTTTGGCCCCTTTGTCAAAGATAAGGTGGCTGAGTGTGTTTGGAGTGGTTTCTGCATCTTCTAATCAGTTCTATTGATCCTCAGGTCTGTTTTATTTTCTGGTACCATGCTGTTTTTATCACAGTAGCTTTGTAGTATAATTTCAAGTCCGGGATTGTGGTGTCCCTTGCCTTGCCTTTGTTGCCAAGAATTGTTTTTGCTATTCTAGATCTCTTCTGGTTCCAAATGAATTTTAGGAATGTTTTCTCTAGTTCTGTAAGGTATGCTAATGATATTTTGATTGGGATTGCACTAATCTATATAACAATTTTGGGAGTATGGCCATTTTAACTATGTTGGTTCTTCCTACCTATGAGCAAGAGATATTTTTCCCATTTTCTGATATTCTCTTCAATCTCCTTTTTCAAATTACTGTACTTTTCAATGTATTTGAAATACATTGATTTTTTTACTTCCTTTATTAGATTGATTCTTAAGTATTTCATTTTTTTTTTCAATGCTATGGTGAAAGGTGTTTCCTTAATTTCTCTCATTTTTTTGTTTGCATACAAGAATACTGCTGATTTTTTCACATTGACTATGTATCCAGCTATGCTACTGAATTCAGTTATTAAATCTACAAGTCTTTTCATGGAGTTTTTGGGGTCTTCTATGTAGAGTATCATGTCATCTGCAAATAATGTAATCTACATGCTACCTTTCCCATCTTTATTTCTTTTATTTTTTCTCTTGTCTAATTGCTCTGGCCAATGCTTCTAAAACTATATTAAATAGGAGTGTTGATAGTGGATGTCCTTGTCTTGTATCTGATTTTAGAGTGAAAGCTTTCAGTTTTTGTCCATTTAGTATGATGTTGGCTGTTGGTTTATCATACATGGCTTTTATGACATCAAGATAAAGACCATCTATTCCAATTTTCTGTAGGGTTTTTATCATGAAAGGGTGTCTGACTTTTTCAAAGGCTTTTTCTGCAGCTATTGAAATGATCATGTGATTTTTGTCTTTGGCTCTGTTGATATGATGTATTACATTTATTGATTTTTGTATGTTGAACCATCTCTGCATCCCTGAGATGGATCTTACTTGGTCATAGTTTATAATATTCTTGATGATTTGCTGCATTCCATCTGCCAGTATCTTATTGAAGATTTTTGCATCTATGTTCATTAGGGAGATTGGCCTGTAGTTCTCCTTTTTGGTTGGTATCAGGTTTTGTTATCAGGGTAATACTTGCTTCCAGGAATGACTTTGGAAGTTTTGCTTCCCTTTCAATTTTATTAAAGAGTTTCCTCAGTAATGGCATTAGATCTTCTCTAAATTTCATGTAGAATTCAGTAGTGAATCCATTAGGACCTGGGCTTTTCTTTGTTGGTAAGTTATTAACTACATTTTCGATTTTGTTGACTGATATTGGGTTATTTAGAATTTTTATATCTTCTTCATTCAGTTTTGGCTATTCATATGTATCTAGGAATCTGTCCATTTCTTCTGGGTGTTCCACCTTATTAGAGTACAAGTTCTCTAAGTAGGTATTGATGATCTTCTGGATTTCCACAGGATCCATTGTAATTTCACCCTTTTCATTCCTGATTGCATGAATCTAAGTCTTTTCTTCCCTCTTTTTGATAAGGTTGCCTAAGGGTTTATCAATTTTATTTAATCTTCCAAGCAACACAACTCTTTGATTCATTGATTCTTTGTATTGTTTTCTTAGTCTCTATTACATTAATTTCTGCTCTTATCTTTATAATTTCCTCCCTCATACAAGCTTTGGGTTTGATTTGTTCTTCTTTTTCTTGAAGTTTAAGGTTCAACATTAGGCTGTTTATTTGAGCTTGTCCTGTTTTTCTGATGTGAGAATTCACTGCTATAAATTTGCCTCTTAGGACTGCTTTCATTGCATCCTGTACATTCTGATATGTTGTATCAACATTATCGTGTAATTATAGATACTGTTTAATTTCTTCTTTAATTTTTCTGTGACCCACTGGTTGTTCAGGAGGATGTTATTTAATTCCCAGATGTTTATGTAGTTTTTGTGGTTTCTTTTGCCATTATTTTCCAATTTCTTTGCACTATAGTAAGATAATATGCATGGGATAATTTCAACTCCTTTGCATTTACTTAAGCATGTTCTATGGGCTAGTACATGGTCTATTTTGGAGAATATTCCATGTGCAGCTGAGAGGACTGTGTATTCTGATGTTGTTCTGAGTACTCTGTAGCCATCTACTAAGTCCATTTGTTCACAGATTTGGTTTAGTTCTGATACTTCTTTGTTGATTTTTTGTCTAGTTGATCTATTTGTGACAGTGGTGTATTAAGGCTCCCCATTACAACTGTGTTAGTGCTTATGTGATTTTTCATGTCCTTTAATATTAGTTTTATGTAGTTGGGTGCACTACTATTTGGTGCATATAATTTATAATTGTTATCTCGTCTTCTTGGAGTTTTCTCTTAACAAGTATATAGTAACTTTCTTTGTCTCTTTTGGTCAGTCTTGGCTTGAAGTTCACATTGTCTGCAAATAGAATAGCTACCCTTGTTTTTATTCCTGGGCTCCTGTCACATGGGTATGGTTTTCCATCCTTTGATTTTTAGTCTATGAATTTCTTTTTGATTTAAATGTGTTTCTTGTATGCAGCATATTGTTGGATCTTGTTTCTTGATCCATTCTGCCAGTTTGTTTCTTTTATTGGTGAATTGAGACCATTTAGATTGATGGTTATAACTGATATGTATTGGTTTATCATTCTCATATTGTTTTCCCATTGTTGGTACCCTCTCCTTCACCTCTGTTTAACCACTTGCCTTGCCTGGTGGCTTTCTTCTATTGGTGTTCTTGGAACTGTTCTCTTCCTTATCTCTTTCTAAAATATCCTTCAGAACATTTTGGAGAGCTGGTTTAATGGTCATGAATTTCTTCAGGTGTTCTTTGTCATAGAAGTACATTATTTCTCCATTGATTTTGAAAGATAGTTTTGCATAGTACATCAATCTGGGTTGGAGTTTTTTCTTCTGGGGCTCAAAATACTTCTTCACTCCAAGCTCTCCATGACTTGAGAGTTTGTGTTGAGAAGTCTGCTATGCATATGATGGATTTTCCTTTATAGGTGATTTGTTTCTTTTCTCTAACCATTTTTAATATTCTGTTCCTGTGCTTAATTTCTGGAATCTTGATTATTATATGCCACAGCTTAGATTTATTTTGGCTGTGGCTGTTTGGAGTTTTATATGCCTCACTTATTTGTATGTTAAATTATTTATCCATGCTTGGTAAATTTTCTGCCATTACTTCTGCACAGAGGTTTTTATGACTTTTGTGCTGTCTCCAGCTTTCTCATTGATTCCAATAAACCTTATGCTGTTCTTCTTTGCTTTATCTTGCAGCTGTTGGATTGATTTTTCATATTCTCTTGCTAGTTTTAAGATCTTTCTTTTCATGGTCACTAACTGCAATCCTGACTTCTAGATCTGATATTCTATCTTTGCCTTTGTTCAATCTGTTGTATATACTTTCAATGGAATTTTTATTCTCCTGGATATCTGTTTGGATCTGTTTTGTGGCTTCCATTTCTTTCCTATGTTGGACATTCATGGTTTCCATTCTTTTCCTAAGCTCCCTTACTTTTTTATCTGTGTCTACTCTAGGTTTGTTGGGCATGTCTTTCATTTTGATCATCATTTCTTTTTTTATCCAAGAGATTATTTTTTCTCTAGCCACTGCCAGTTATTTGTTCATTTCTGCTGCTATCTTTTCAGAAAGTTCCAGTGTGTTTCTTCTGATTTCTTCTATCTTGTTGTGCTCTGGATTTGTCCTGCATGGGCTGGAGGTCTGGGGTTGCATTTTGTTTCTTTGTCTTGTCATTTTTTATTTTTTCTTTTGTTTTATTTTGTTTTCTTGTTGGTGCTTGTAGATTTCTTATTAGCTTTATCACTAATATTGAGGCTTCTTTAGGAAATGTCTGTTCCTCAGAAATGTCTTCTAGGTGTATGTGGTGCTTGGTCTTTGTGTCTATCCCAAGATCCTGCCTTCCCAATTTATTAAGGATGAGAAGTTGCTATCTATTTGGCTCTGTCCTTTGGTACTGGACTTGGGTGAAGGTTACTACCACAGACAATCATAATGTTGTCATACAAGGAGGGGAGAAATACTGATTACAACATGTATGGCATCCTGTCTAAAGTAGTACAATTAGCCATAACAATAGCATCAAGCACAGCCTAGCAACTGACAGTGTTAACTATCAGTTTGGTACATTAAACTATAGAAGCAAGCTCTACAGTTATATAACAAAATCCAACATATACTAGGAACTTGTGTGCAATGAGTTTCTCATTAGTTGATTAATTTTATCCTGATTGGGGAGGTGGTATTTAAGTGGGATAGGGGACCAAATGGAGAGATGAATGAGGAGAAATATAGTAGAAGCAAGGTTGTAAGGTAAATGATGATCACCCAAATTTTGGAAAACCGGAAGGGCATGCAGGAGAGAAAGGATGAAATAGAAAGCAAAAGAATATTGAAGCACACCAGAAAGAGAAGAAACTATTTTCACTCATGTGAATGTATCATAAAATCAAGAAAGATAGTTGAGGGAAGAAAGAAAGAAGATGCATAAAACAAAACAAAAATCAAGAGAAGTAACATATAGTCAAAATAAAAAACAAACAAACAAACAAACAAACAAACAAAACACCCCAACCAGATTGAAAAAGGAAAACCACTCAAACAAAGAAAAAGAAAACTAGTAAAATTCCTCTGGTTTTACAGTTCTGTGGTAAAGTCCAAGTCAGATCCCAGAAATGTGCTGTGTAAGCCCACCAAGTTTGCAGTAGGATGTGTGCTGGGTATGGGGATAATCTTGGATGTGGGGGCTGGGACTGGTCTTCAGCTGACAATGTTTTGGATGTCCATTTCTCCTTACTGTGTTTGTGTCTACAGTGCTCTCCCAGTTGTTGTAGCACCCTCGGGTAGCGAGGGCCTGGGGTTGCTCCCAGGCCTGTGTGGGACCTTGTACAACTTTCTCTTTTTCACACCAATAAGTCCTTTTACTCACCGGTTGTAGGGTGGGGGGAGTGCCCTAGTCCTGCTGCAGGCCAAGGCTTTTAGGCTGCTTGCCTGCTTGTGCCATTGGGCCAAGGCAGCCACTGGATTGGAATCTGGATGGTCCCAATTCCTACCTCTCAGCAGCTTTTCCCCTAGTCTGCTTCCCAGCTATTGGCAGTCCACTGTGATTGGATGGCTCTTCCCTCCTTCGAGTCAGGGAGTTTGGCAATGAAACTATTATAGATAGCTATGTTAAGTAGAAATAAAATAAGCAGTCAGATAGGGCTGGGCTCTCAAGGGAATCAGTGCAAAAGATGAGAATCCATCAGGACTGTGGCTGGAGGTGCATCTGAAGATTAAAGTCATAGTGGCTAGATTTATATACTTCCCTTAGGGATGAATGGAGGCTTGGGATTATTGGTATCACCCTTTTTTTTCCATTAGGGGTGGGCCATTCTTTCCCACTTCTAAGAGTAGGACTAAGCCTATAAGACTAAGACTGCTAAGACTAAAGACAAAGCCAAGACTATAGATTATTGACCAAGATTAATGATGTCACTCATGTATCCTTGCTACCATTAGACCATTATCACCTAAGCAACTATACTTGCAAACTTATTGGTTGATCATAATTTTGACCCACCTTGTACCCATCCCATGATTTTGCTGTATAAAATTTCTTTTGAGAGGTGGGCTTGTTGACAACCCATTCAGGGGCCCTCCTGTCTCTCAGGAGCTATTCCTATTTCCCATTCCCCATTCCTATTTTCCAATAAATTTTCCTACTCTTAACCTCCATTGTTTCTTAGAATTCATTTCTAGACTTTGGGGAACATGAACTCTGTGTATTTGACATCTAGCATTTCCCCTATATCAAAATGACCTGGAACTGTTCTGCTGCTGGAGTTTGCCCCAAACACGTCACCTGGCTCACCAACTGCTGGTTCTGTGGGGCTTCTTGGGAAAGTGGCCTACCACCCTGGGCCTGCTTTGCTGGGAGATGGGGCATGCTGGGCCTCCATAATGTCTATCTGCAGAATCAAAGGTAGAACAATCCAAAATGACCATCTATGTACTGAAGAGAGCATTAGTCAAAAATCAAAGGCCTGGAAGCTTAATATATTCACCTGTACAGTGTGTCTCTGAAGGCCTAAGCATTTGCATTAAAAGGCTGAAGAGTTTGCATGGAAAGCCAAAGAGTCACTGCTGAAGACCAACATCCATAGGCAATGATGAAGACTAGAGTGCCTCTGAAAAATGAAAAGACTCCCTTTTCTTTACCTTTTTATACTTCCAGGCTACAAACCTATTGATTGGTGCCGCATCCAGTGTAAGTCATTCCCAATCAGTTTAGAGTACATGTCAATCATCCACTGACATACCCTGAATTTATTAATCTTTTAGGTAGTTCTTACTCAAGTACAGTTGACATATCACAATTGACAATTACAGAAGTATTTCTTATCCTTGGCTCTCTGAGAGACAGAGAGTCATAAAGGTGTTAATATAAGACAAATGGAATAAACCTTGGACAGTCTGGTATACACATAGTTGGACAGCTAACAGATAGAATAGATAGAAGATAGATAGCTAAATTGATAGGTACATAAATAGTTTCCTGCTTCTCCCCTTATGGCTACCTGGCTATTATCTTTCATTTAAAATTAAAGATTCTTGATGTATAATGTCGATAATTTTATTCTAAACTGCCTCAGTTCTCTTGAAAATTGATATATAAGTATTTAGATAATATGCACAAATAAGTTCACTCTAATGCTTATTTTTATTTCAGTGTCATAGAATTAAAGTTAAACCCAATTCTATATGTTCAATAAATGCTATATGCCAGGCTTCGTCTTATGTGGTAGAGTTACATTAGTGAGAAAGGTAGGTAAGTTCTTCTGAAAATGACATTTTTGAGAAGATATATCCTTTCCAGTTGTGCTACAGCAATTAGTTAACATTGTGCCAAGAGATCCATCCCCTTAGCTCCCTGGGAGGCTAGGTTGGGATGCAAGAATACACTGAACTCTACAGCCAAATAACCAATTACATTTGAGGCTACACATCTATATTTGGTGATTAGTAAGCATCAAGCCACTACTCCATTAAGTCCTGTGTGCCACACAAATCTTCATTATTCACTAATTCTATATTTGTAAATTTACCTACTGTTGAAATTCATTTTAAGCCTTTAAGGAGATTAAGGGTGTCTATAATAAAAATATGAAACATTGATGGAAAAAATTGATGAGGATGTAAATTAATGAAAATAAATCTCATGTTCATTAGAAGAATTAATAATTTCAAAATGCCTAAATTCAATGCAATCTTTTTCAAAATTTCATCATCATTCTTCACAGAAATAGAAAAAAGATCTTAAAATTCATATGCATCTACAAAAGACCCCAAAGAGCCAAAGTGATCCATACAAAATGACAAAGCTAGAGGTATCACTCTATCTGATTCCCAAATGTATTATAAAGTCATCCTAACTAAAACAGAATGATACTGGCACAAAAACAGACATACAGACCACTGGAACAGAATAAGAGAGCCCAGAAGTAACCCTAGGCACTTATAGCCAACCGATTTTCTAACTTTTTTTTTTATTAATACATGTTTGCAATACATAATGATTACATTTACCATAGGGGCTTGGTACATGTACATAACACATTTCAGTTCCTTTCAACCCCACAACCCCCTTTTATTTTTCTAGCATTAGATTCATTTATTTATCTTATAAGACCATATAAAGTAAATTATCATGTATACAGATTCAAAACCAAGCTAATAGGCCAAAGAACATATAAAACATGTAAGACAATTATTCTAAGTCAAAGTACATTTTTAGATACATTGTTCACACTGGATTATAACACCTTTTATTCTTTCTCTTCCTATTATCTCTCTTTTATTTTGTACTTTATATAATATTGAATTTTTCATGTAAAAGAAACCATGTGATATTTAAGCTTGTGTGTCTGAGTTACTTAATTTAACATTACAGTCTCAAGGTGCATCCATTTTCCCACAAATGACTCAAGTTTATGCTTTTTCATGGCAAAGTAGTACTTTACTATACGTAAATACCACATTATTTTTATCCACTCATCTGTCGATGGACATATAGGATGCTTCCAATATTTAGCTACTATGAATTGCACTGCTATAAACATGGGTATGCATACATCACTGTGGTATGATGATGTCCTTAACTCTTTTGGGAAGATACCTAGAAGGAGACTAGGTGGGTTAAATGGAATTTCTACTTTCAGCTTTTTGAGGAATTTCCATACTAATTCCCATAATGGTTATATCAGTTTACAGTCCCACCAACAGTGGAGTAGCCTCACAGCCTCACGAGCATTTGTTATTGGTTGATTTCCTGATTGTAACCATTCTTTCTGGAGTGAGATGGAATCTTAGTGTTGTTTTAATTTGCATTTCTTGAATGGCCAGTGAGCTGGGCCCTAGCCAACTGATTTTTTAAAAAGGAGCCAAAACACATAATCTCTTCAATGAACAGTTCTGGGAAGACTGGCTATTCATAAACAGAATTAAATTAGATACTTTATCTGTTACCAGTTACAAATATCAACTAAAGATGTATTAAAGACTTAAATGTAACATGTGAAACTACAAGAAGAAAACACAGGGTAGACACTTGATATATTGACATGGGCATAGACAACAAAGGCAGAAGGAAACAAATGAGATTTTATTACACTAAAAATTATAGGGCCAGTGAGATAGTTCGGTGGCATAAGCGCCTGCCCAGCAAGCGCGAGGTCCTGAGGTTGACTCTCAGTACCCACCAAAAAAAAAAAAAAAAAAAAAAAAAAAAATTATAGCAAGTCCTCACAGTAAAGGAAATAATCAACCAAGAGACAACCTACAGAATGAGATATCAGTATCAAAAGAAATTCAATTTTAAGATGGGATAAAGACCTGAACACATATTTTCAAAAGAAGATATAAAAGTAACCAATAGGTATGTAAAAAAATGCTCAAAATCACTACACATCACAGAAATCAAATCAAAACCACAATAAGCTGTCACCTCACCCAATTAGAATGGCTATTATCAAAAGGACAGAAATTTAAAATGTTAGCAATGTTGTAAAGAAATAGGCACTCTTTTTTTTTAATTTTTATTTTCTTATTAGTTCACATTTGTACTACGTGCAGTTTACAATCATCTTGGAGAGTGGGTACATGTGCATAATACAGCTTGTTGCTTTTTTAAATCCCCTTCCACTTCCCTCTCTCCCCCCTCCTCCTCTAATTCTCCTTTCCCCATTTTCATTCTTGTTGATATTATTAATCTTATCTCATATTTATGGTATATAATGTTTACATTCATTGAGGTTATTATGTTCCTGTACCTGGCATGTCTTTATTCTACTTATTTCCTCTTTGCCTCCCCTTCACCTCTCGCCCTTAGTCTTTTGGACCCCTTCCCATTTGCGAGAGATCCATCCCTCTGTCTCCTTCTATCCATCTCCTTTATTAGTTTCTTTGTACTTTGCTTTACTCAAATAGGAGATATTATATGATATTTAAGCTTGTGTGTCTGGTTTGTTTCACTCAACATTACATTTTTCAAGTGCATCCATTTTCCTACAAATGTCTCCAACCTGTCCTTCTTTATAGCTGAGTCATATTCTGTTATGTATAGATACCATGTTTTCTTTTTCCAATTTTCTGTTGATAGGTATAAAGGCTGCTTCTAAGATTTTGCTATTATGAATTATGCTACTGTAAACATTGGTATGCATATATTGCTTTAGTATTATGCCATAAGCTCTTTGGAGATGATACATAGAATAGGGATAGCTGGGTCATGTGGAATTTCTAATTTTAGTTCTTTGAGAAATCTCCATACTGATTTCTATAATGGTTGCACTAGTTTATATTCACACCTGCAATGTAGGAGGGTTCCTTTTCACCATGGTCTTGCTAGCATTTGTTATTTTTTCATTTCTTGATGATTGTCATTCTTTCTGGAGTAAGATACACTCTTGCTAGGAATGTAAATTAATTTACTCAGTACCCAAGCCTTGTAGAGGTTTTTCAAAAAACTTAAAAAAGAACTACTATATGATCAAGCTATCACACTAAAGTCTACATAGTGAAAGAAAATGAAATCAGTATACCAAGGACACATTTGCCCTACCATGCTCACTGTAGCACTATATACAATAACCAGGATTTAGAATCACTCTAAATGTCTACCAACTGTTGAATGAATAAAGTAAATATGGTATACATTTACAATGAAATACTACTCAACATACTAAGATGAACTCCTATCATTCTCAACAACATGGATGGACCTGGAGGACATTATGGTAAGTAAAATAAAGAAAGCACAGAAAGACAAACACTACATGATCTCACACATACATGACATCTAAAAATGCTGACCTCTTAGAAGTTGAGAGTAGAATGGTAGTTACCAAAGACTGGTGAGAATAGTGGGAAGAAAATGAGGAGAGGTTGGCCAATAAGTGTGATACTACAGCTAAAGAGGAGGAATATGTTCTGGTGGTCTTTTCCATAGAAAGGTAAATATAGTTAACAATAATGCATTGTATATTGCAAAATAGCTAGAAGAAAGGATTTAGAATGTACTCTTCTTAAAGAAATGATAGAAGTTTAAGGTGATGGATATGTTAATTACGCTGATTTGATTATTCCCTAATGCATACATGAATCAAAAGTTTATATTGTACCCCATAAATATGTATAATTATTGTGTGAATCTAAAAAGTTACAAATTAAAATATTTATTTCTAACCTCATAATCAATACAATGTTTTCACAGTGGCTCAAACACATGCACAAGGAAGTGACAATTTGAGTCAACTGATGCGTACTTTGCAGACTGAGATTGGACAACGTGACAATCTGCCATCTTATTTCAACTCTCATACTGTAAACAGTATCCATGCTATAGTCTATGCCATGTCTTTCATATTTTTATGCTTTTTATTGTTGATTTTGTTGTTTAATGTGACTTCTAAACACTGCAATAGTTCTGTTTATTGTTTCCTTAGGAGGAAAAAAAAACTTGTGCTAGAAAAGCTTTATTCAGGCATGAGTTATAATGCATTTGACCATGAATTTAGTATTAATAAATCACTAAGATACATTGTTAAATATGCTGTTTAACAAGAAATGCATATTTTTTAAAAGGCTATATACTGATGTTTTAGTGAGAATTTTGAACCAGAGACTTGCAGGAAACAAGAATTTTCTGCAAGAGCAATGGGTCTGTATTTGCTAACTCAGTGTACATGGTGAATTTATAGAACATTATTACTACAAATAATAAGAATAAACTGTAGTATAATTTCCTATCTATGGTATCATGTAAAAAATTTGTGAAGAATTGTTTCATATAAAAGAGACTGGTGTCATAGTCAGCTTTCCCATCACTGGACACAACACTGGACACCTACATTTTGGCTTATGTATTTCAGAAGATTCAATCCATGGTCAGTTGGCTCCAAGGTAGAAATGATATGGCAGAAGGGCATGGCTGAGGAAAGCTGCTCCCCTCATGGCAGCCAGGAAACAGAGAGATCACACAGGAGCCAAGGACCAGAACACACCCTTCCAGGTTGGGTCTCATGATGCACCTCTTCCAGCCAGGCCCCACCTCTAACAGCACATTCACCTCTGAACTCATCAGGGGATTAATCTACCGATGACCGTAGGGCTCATGATCCAATCACTTTCCACTGAGCATGTGAAACTTACTGGGGACATTCCAAATCTCAACTACAACAATAGACAACAAAGAAATTCATTAATAAACAGGATGACTTCAAATATTTAAGCTTTTGAAGAAAATTAAATGGAACAAAGAGAGAGGAAGTTACTGTGATTAGGTGGTCAAGAAAACCCTTATAAATAAGGTAGCACTTATACTACATCTGAATACCTACAAAAAGCCATCAACAAAAAAGACAGAAATAAGAGGCAAAGGATTCAAGTTAGAGGTATTTAGTAAGAAGATCTTAAAGAAGATTAAGTTTGGTATATTCTGAGAACAGAAAGAAGGCCAAAGTGCTGGATACAGCTAGCTGAGTAGTAGGTAGGCCATGGGCTGGGGGACAGAAGGGAGGGGACAAATCATAGAAGGACTTTTGGTCCACCTTAAAGAGTTTGTATTTTAAGAATAAAAATGAGCTATTTTAGAATTCAAATCAAACAAGTAATGTGATTTCATAAACATTTGTTTGCTTGCTTTGCAATGCTGGGGATGGAATTCAGTTTCACATGTGCTGAGTGTGCACTACACCACTAAACCCCCTCATGGCCTCTTGATAAACATTTTTAGTGCTCACTTTGGCAGTTGTGTAAAAAACTGAACTATAGAAGAGAGCTGATCCAGGCAAGAGACAGTGGTGTTATAACTAGGACTGTAGCAAGAGAGATGGAGTAAAGTGAATGAAATCATGATGCTGATTGTGAAGGCTAAGTGAAAGAATTTAGATTATCCATCTGCAGAGGGTGATACTTGGGAGAAGAATAGCTCTGGTTGAAAGAAATCACAGATTCTGCTGGGGATGTCTTCAGTGCAGTTGGAGATATGACACCAGAGTTCAGTGAAGTCAGAAATGTAAATATAAATTGGATGTCATTGTCAAATAGGTGGCTTTTAAAGCCTGGACACTGAAAGTGATTATACCCAGTAGGAGGGAGAAGACAGAACTGAATAATGAAGTCCTGGATAGAATAGCATTAAAAACAAGTACAGGAAAAAAAAAAAGCAGCAAAGAAAACATAGAAGAAATCCTCAGTTGAGGCAGGAAGGAAACAAGCTTTTAAAATATCTTAATTCTCCAATGGGTATTAAAGGAACAATGTAAATTTGGTTGCTGTACTGTGAAAGTTGTTATCATAAAACAGAATGACCACAATATCAATGTTATTGTTATTCGCTTAATCAGTCTCTACTGGTATTAAATATTTGCCTCTGTGAATATGATAAATTTACTTTTGGAATTTTATACTGGGATATTTTTATAATTTTCTTCAGCCAACAGATATATACAATGAATAATTGTTCCTTTATTGCAGATAAATTATTCACTGCCATAAGTTGCTGGAGACCTTTAGTTCTCAGACAGTGAAAAGGAGCACAGCAACTCAGGTCGTCTGCAGGATGCAGAGCTCCGGCCCATATGCTATGTTTGGTCCCCTTATATTTGACATTCTCAATTGTTTTTGGCAGCTGAGGTTACCTATTTCTAAATTAAGCTATAAAATGCTGAAATATGGCCGCAGTTGCAGATGGGCAAATACAACGAACCTAATGATAATTTTGTTTGTTTTTCATCGCTCTTATTATTATCATCGTTCAACAGAACTTATGAGAGTTTTATTCACTTTAAATCATTTGTTGTTGTAAACAATGGAAAACTAGGCTTTCTGCCATGGACTGCAGGCATAGCTGGGAGCTTGATAAAGATGAATGCAACCTTCTCATACAGCATCATTTTGCTCCATGTTGAAACCAAATGGATCCGGGGCTGACTACTTTTTGAAAGGAAAATGTCTCCTACCTCTTTTCCAGAATCCTCATGTGACCCTGCTCTGCCACCCATCTCCATCCCCCACACACTCAATTTTTATATTTAGAAGCTTTCTCCTTCTCTTTTCTCCTTTGTATCATGGATTGTGTCTAATTTATTTCTCTATCCTCAGCACTCGGCACAGTGGCCAGTAAATTGCAGGTTCTCAGTAAATGTTGAAATGGAAATAATACCTTCAATTACAATTGCCCTGTTTTTTAAAGTTTTTAATGTTTACATGCCAAACATCTTATTCTTTCAGTTTTATCAATTACGATTTGTGCTTTTTATGTTTTTAAAATGTCAATACTTATTTTGTAGACCTATTATAAACAGGATATCTAAGTTTGGAATAGTAGCTATATCAAAGACCCTGCCAAAGAGGAACTGAAGCCTAGTGGTCTGATGGATAATTAAGATAGTTTAAAACTATAAAAACAAAAATATAGTAAGTGCAAAGTACATGAAGCAGGTTAAATAAAAGTACCAAAGCATTGCAAAGCAGAAAACAATCAACATGTGCAGAAGACTTTGGGGAAATTTTCCTAAAGGGGCAGAATTTAAGCTAAGTCCCAAGGATAGGACAGAAAGCGACAAGGAAGATAATCCTCAAATAATAAATATAAGCAAGTGTCTGCAGCTGGGACTGCACAGCAACTTTTAAGGACTAATGATTAGAACAGTTTGTTGACATAAATGATCAATCTCCAGGGTAAGGGAAAAAAAGTAGTGGCCAAGTGAAAAAAACAATTAGGGCCCTGTTCTAGATGATTTGCTGGGTTCAAGCTGAAGTTCAGAATTTCTCCTAAGTTGAGAATAAGAGTTTTACAATTATTAAATTTGCAAAAACATTTTAAGATGATTTGCAAGAAAGATGTTGCTGAGGACAGTGACTCCAGTAACAGTGTTTCTAATATACTGGAGAAATTGGGAATGGTTGTAAAACTTAGTAGAACATGTTCATTTGTTAAACATGGCTGAAGGACAAAGCCCTGAAAGAAAGCCTGGAGGTTTCCAGCTTGGGGATCTGGAGCAATGGTATTACTGACGAACATGAGGGAGTTAGGGCAGATCAAAGGGAAGGTGTTTAGGAAAGGAAACAGAATTGTTTAGACCTATTAACTCTCGGTGCTGTCAAAACACTTAGTACTAAGATGGCAGAAGTATAGGACTGCAGATCAGAACAAAAACATTTCCAGGTTCCTGGGAGATGTGGCAGTCATTTTTTCAACTCATTATATGTATAAAATGAGTAGAGTCCTGCTATGAGGTATTTAATGAATTTTGCTGATATTTTGAACTAATGTGTAAGAGAAGTCCATGTAGTTTTCTTTGAAACAAAGAAATATGGACAACTTACTAAACTTTAAAGTTTTCTTAGACCAGTGCTATTTATCCACTAACCGCATTTAAAATAGCTGCCAATGTAGGAGCCAATGTGGTTGCAAAGAGAACACTGAGCCGCAGAAGCCCAGGGAGTTTACTGCAGTGCTAACCAGCTGTTTCTTCTCAGGGAGATCAGTTTTTTGAGCCTCTGTTTCCTCATCTGCTAAAGGGCAACATTAGGCCAGATAATCTAGAACAGTAATAGCGAACTTTTCAGAGCTTTCAGTGATAACGAACAGCCCACTGGGGTATGTGTGCCATAGGTTCACCATCACTGCTCTAAAACTATCCCTCTATGAGGTGTGATCTAAATATATAATGAATGTTTAAATTAAAATGTTTATTACAGTAAAAGATGCATTGCCATTGATTCCACTCAAAATATTTCTCTCACTTCAAACATGCTTATCCCACTGTTCTTGCCCCTTTCTGAAGCAGTTCTGGAAGTCCTTTTATGTGAGTGTCTTTACAAGGTGTGATAAAAAATACAGTGACTGTTGCTGCCACGTACTGTCCAACAAAAAGACAGCTCATAAAAACATTATAGCATATTCTCATCAATCTTACTCACCAGATCTGGCACCATGTGACTTTTAGCTCTTCCCCAAAGTCCAAATGACTAGTAAAGGCTTATGTTTTGAACTGATTCAGGACATGTAGGCAGCCATGACAGTGCAGACCCTCACAAAAGAGGATTTCCAAAACTGTTTCAAAAAGTGGCAAGAACTATGGGATAAATGTACTCAAATCAAGCAGAACTATTTTGAGAGGGATTAATGGCAGCATGTCTTTCGCTGTAATACATATTTTTTAATTTAAATATTTACTGTACTTTTTGATTATACCACAGTTGTAATTTTTGTTTCTATCAAATTTCTCTGTAAGGAGAAATTTATGACGAAAGCTGTGCAGGAAAGAACAAGGACTCAGAGGAAAAAAAAAAAAAATGAGAGCTCTTTGCTTTAATAGCTACTTGTCCATCATGGCAAGCTCTCTACCTTATATCATTTCAAACTTGTTCAAAAAGCACTTTCTGTGTCTTTAATGTCTATTTAAGTGAACTAAAGTGTTGCTTAGACATTCAACACTATCAAAGGACTCAGAATTCTAATGGAAATGAGAAATAGCATCATATTTTAATACATGTTCATTTAATAAGTAAAAGTCTATACATTATTTTTTTCTTAAAGTGACTAACTCTTCCAGAAAGAAGCAAATGCATTTTGTATTCTCATTACACTAATCAAAGAATAGCCACTGGAAGGGAAACAAAACCCACTATTAGCAAGTCTTGGGCCTAGTGTTTTGTACACGTAATACACAAAATCACAATGAATCCTCAAAATAGCCATCTAAGTGCTTTTTTACATATGAAAAAACTGAACACTAAAAAATTCATATTTAATTTACTCAACCATCATTTGGTTAGTACATTCTAGAAGCAAGATCAGAATGCAGATTTTATTTTTAAAAAACCCTTTTTTTGTTATATCTCTACTGTTTCCCAAATCTAAGGCAATAACATTATAGTAATATTATATAAAAAAAATATTTGGCCCTTGTTCCTGGCTTCTGGCAAATAGCTCTAAGACCTCTGGAATGGTAAGAGTTTGTTCTGTGTCCTAGTGATATGACTGGGGGTTGGGACCTCTAGATATTTGGTGAATGGGTGTCACAAGGGAGGCATGATTAGAGGATGTGAACTTTAAGTCCCACCCCCCGACCTCTGGAAAGGAGTAAGAACCTGGAGACTGAGTTCATAATCAATGCCTAACAATGTTATCAAATTAAATCTCCTAAACAGGAAATCTCCTAAATAACCAGTTTCTCAGAACTTTCAGATTAATGAGCACATTGAGGTGTTAAGAAGATGGCACACCCAGAAAACATACGGAAGCTCTTTGCTTCCACCCCATACATTGCTTTATGCATCACTTGCATTTGTCTGTTTTTGAGCTGTATTTTTTATGGCTAACCAAGAAGTGTAAGTAAAGTGTTTCTCTGAAGTTTGTGAGCCACTCTAGCAAATTATCAGGCATGAGACAAGGGTCATGGGAACCCTTGGCTTACAGCCAGTTGGTCAATTACAGATTTGACTGAAGACTGGTGTCTTAAGTAGGGGCAACCAATTGGACTGAGCCCTTAACATGTGGGAATTGTGATAACTTGAGGTACTGAATATCTGAATTCAATTAATTGTAAGACATTCAGTTGGTGTCTGGAGAGTTAAGAGAGTTGGTTGGTGTGAGGGAAAAAAACCCACTCATTTAATGTCAGTCAGTGTATTGCAAGTAAAAAAATTCAATTACTTAATTCTAAAATTCTCCTCAAGTGGCAGTATTTTAAGGGTCAACTTTGGCACCAGACTGCTTAGGGTCACATCTGTGCTGTATTATCTAGAATAATACATTCAACCTTACTGGGCCACTAATCAAACAGGGGTGATAGTAATAAAGCCTATAATATAAACTGTTTTTAATGTTAAATAAGTTTTTATAAATAATTTACCTTCAGCCAGGTGTGGTGATCCATGCTTACTCCCAGAATTCTAGGAGGCTGAGGCAGGAGTATCACAAATTTGAGCCCAGTCTGAGCAAATTATCAAGTTAGTGAGACCCAGTCTAAAACTAAATTAATTAATTAATTAATTAAAATGTATAAAAACACCGAAGATGTAACTCAGTGTGAAGGTCCTATATTCAATCCTCAGTACTGTAAAAATAATTAAAACAATTTACTTCTTTATGCCCAGACCATATAAATACTAGCAATTATTATACAAGACACTAAAATAAGTATTTTGCAAACATTATTTTATCCAATGCTAACAGTACCCTTGAGAAATAGACAAAATTATCATCCTCATTTTACTGAAAAAACACTGAAGCTCAAAGAAACCAAAGAACTGGCCCAAGGTTGTATCTCAGTAATGACAGGGTTTGGATTCTAATCTAAATTCACTAAGTCCAAAGTCTCAATTTTTTTCCAGCAAATCGTATTCAAAACCCATTTATTTACAGGGTAATTAATGCTGGGTGTCACAATAGAAAACTCTCATAATTTCAAGGGCATAAGTAGAAATTTGTCACTTTTGTACAATCTCATGCTGGTCTAAGGTAAAACAGGTGGCCTTGGTGCAAACTGAAGCTATGCCTTAGGGACACATGGGTTCCCAAATCTCAATAGCAGAGCACAAGCAGGAAAAAGACGGTGTGGAAATGTTAAGTGACTCAGGCCGGAGTCACACAAGTACCTCCATACATGACCCAGCGGACCAACCCAGTTGCATGATCCTGATCTGACTGCCAGGGAAAAGCCAGGAACACGTGGACGCTTGATGGGATTTGTCTCTATAATAATAAACTCTTACTTAAAATAAATGTTTGGATTCTTGGATGTGCCATTTTAAGAGTAGTTTTATTTTAAGGAAACACATTAACAAAATTTTAATGGCAAACCTACCATAATGGATATATCATATGATCTGCTCAGTAATACTCTCTTCCTTCCTTGGAGATTTTTGATAAAACAGAATTTTAAAAGTCAGTCTCTGTTCAATGATAGTTTTTATATGTGAGCTTTTCAAACAGTCAGCACCCACTGGGATTGAGCCACTTTTCAGTTTGAGAGAAATAAAGGAATAAACAGTGATAAATGAAAAATGAGAAAGAAACTCTCCCAATACTGACCAAGCCCCTTTTTCTAATCTTTCCTAGACCTTTGGCTAATTGATAGTCACCATGGCCTCACTGAGTGTTTCTGGCTCAGCTCTGATCTGAGCCTGCAAGCATACTGACCGATCAGCGCGTGGTCATTTAAGTGACAGGTATTTGTAACATCAACCCTGTCTGGGGCCCACTTGCAGATCTTCTTTTGTTTATTCAGCCGGGTTCTTTTGCCAACACCCTTTTGCTTTGAATTGGGTATCTCTCATTTCCAATCAAAAATATCTAATTGACTCATTAATTAATTTAATAAATATTTGCGAGACATTCACAGTGAACTAGACAATATTTTACACACTGGGGATAGATTAGTGCACAAAATAGAATGACCACTCCATGAAACTTACAGGCAAGAACATTTTTGTGAAAACAATCATGAATCCACCAGTGTATACTATATGAAATAATAGTAGCCTATCCTTCAGGATTTGAGATCCATCCAGTAAAAGGGATTTGGTGTTGAGTGACTGAATGAATAAAGATCTTATTTTGTAACTCTTGCTATATGAGGAACATTAAGAAACATAACAGAAACTGATTTTTACATAGGTTTGTTTAGACTGAATTAGAGTTATGTATTGCCTGAGGGAGAACAAGGTGCCAGATTCACACACAAAAAATATATATATATGTAAAATCCATGAATGATAGAAATTAAACATAATCTTCCATATGTTTTTAGAACACTAGTGGTAAAATATTTACATTACTTTTTTTTGTGTGTGTGTGGGTACCGGGGGTCGACCTCAGGACCTCGCGCGCCAGCAGGCGCCCGTGCCGCTGAGCGATATCACTGGCCCTTTTTTTGTACGTGGGTTCCGGGAGTCGAACTCGGGCCCTCGTGCTTGCCAGGCAGGCGCTTACGCTGCTGAAACATCTCACCGGCCACCTATATTACTTTTAATAAGTAGCATTCTTTTTACTTACTGTTGCTAGCACTGTGTTAGTTCTAAAGGAGTTCAAAAAGGCATCAGTCTTGGGCTCCTCCTTTCAAAAACATTTTTTTTTTAATTAAGAGGCATTGTAATATTCCTAAACTGTCTGATCAATGTGAGAAGGAGCTTATAAAAACAATTTAAGAGGTTTCAGAAATATAACCTTTTCTTCTCTCCTTAAATTTGCATTTAATAACTATCTTGTATGCTTGTAAATATGAAGAAAGCCCCTAAAGACATGGAGATGAAAAAGCTTTAAAGCAAGCAGTTGAAATAAAGTCAGTTTAAATAAAGATGAAATAATATTTTACCACATGTAAAATACACTTACATATCATATTTTGAAATGTTTATTTTTCCTAGAAAAAAATAGTTTCTTTTTATAAGATATAAAGCTTCAGAGGAATTTAAAGTATTTCTACAACATCAAACTGTTTATGCAAAATACATATTTAAATTATACAAACTTAATAAATAAGAAAGATACAAATTCAATCTTTGCTAAATTACATGTTACTTAAAATTATGATGGTCATGTTAGATAAACATTTCTAAAAATAAAGTATCCAGTATTTAATGAGTTCTAAGTTTATGGTTCATCTCTAGGATTAATGACAGGCCAGGATTTTTACTTTCTTTCACTCAGCTGTAAAGGTTAAGCTTATAAGTTCTTATTCTGTGCCAAGGAACTCACATTTTGAGAATTTCTCTTTACTGTACTGGAGCATCTTGTCTTAAACTGTCATTATACACCATTCATCACTATCAACGTCAGATGCAATAGGGCCAGCTGCTCCTGCTTCAGATAAAAATTCTCCAGCTTCAGAGTTTAGCTGCTAACCATCCTATAATTTCCGTATTACTTATTAGGCTGTCAATTTGATTAGTAATGTGAATTTTCAGTTGGATTTAAATGACAATACTGCCTTATATGATGAGTATAAACTGGCATATTGGCTCTGTATGTTTGTAATTTCACCAGGGACTTTTCCCCATCCCTGCCAAGTCTCTATCCCGTATCCCTTAGGCAATGCTCCCATTATCCTAATCCAAGTTGGCTCCAGAATTCCAGATACCATATCATTATTACAAGTCTCAGATGGCCTGGCCCACTTTTTTTTTTAATTGCATTTTCTTTTATTAGTGCATGTTAGAAATACAGAATGTTGAGGTGCATCTTGATAAATTGGTGAATGTATGTAACATATTTGATTTTTGACTGTCTCATTACCTCCTCCTCTTTTCTCCCCCTTCCCGATGATCTCCTTCCCCATCTCCAAAGATCTACCTTCTTGTTTCCTATTATCTTTTATCACCTATGTATCTATCTATCTATCTATCTATCTATCTATCTATCTATCTATCTATCATCTGTCTACCTATCATCTATGTATCTGGTTTCTCACATAAGAGAAAGTATGATATTTAACTTTGTGAAACATGATGATTTGTAGTTCCATCCATTTTCCTAGACATGACATGATTTCATTCTCCTGTATGGATGAATAATACTCCAATGTGTATATATAACACATTTTCTTTATCCCTTCTTCCATTGACAGTTATCTAGGCTGTTTCCACTGTTTAGCTACTGTGAATCACACTGCTGAAAACATGAGTATGCATGTGTCACCAAAGTTTGGGAATATACCCTGGAGTGATATAGCTGTATCAAATAGCAGGCCAAGCCCTTTGGAAATCATATTTTATCACTGTGTGCCAGTTCCTGGGCATGGAGCTACAGGGTATAATATTTTTCCTTGTTTTAATATAGTTCTTTTCTATCCCTAAATTCCTCCTTTTTGGCATGATAATATTTATCATTTGTGTAATTGTACCTTAGGATTATGTAACTTGTTTTTATTTTTACAGAGGATTCATGGCTAAGAATTTGCCTTGAGTCTCAGAATAGACTTAGATTTAGATGTTTTGAAAAGTGCTGGAACTGTTGAGACTTTGGGGACAGGATGGTTGTATTCTGGGTTATATGCAGGATAGTTGTATTATGTTAAATGTAATTATGAACTCACTATTGCCTTTATTTAGAAATTCAGTATAGTTTATGCAGATTGTTTGGGTATGAAGTTGACAACAGGTGTGATGTGGCACTTGCAGTGTAAACTTGATTGGCTTTGAGACATACCCCAAAGACTGGAGGAATACACTTCTGGATGTGTCTGGGTGAGTAATGGAAACATGGCTTTGGAGCCTATGTCTGATGCATCACCTCTACATTTTTGGCCCTTTTAGCCTACTGTGCTTCCCAGTCACCATGAACTAAGCAGTTTTGCTCTGCCACACCATTCTAACATGTTTCCTTCTGGAGCACTATAACCATGGACTGAATCCTCTGAAACCATGAGCTAAATTAAACTTCTCTTTTTTAAGTTGTGGGTGTGGGCATTATGTTAATCAGTGGGAAAGATATCTTTGCATATGAGATCTCTCTTGCAGGTGACATTTGATACCTCTTGCTTTGGATCTAATCTGCCAATCTGTTTCTTTTAATTGGAAAGTTAAGACCATTTACATCAAGTGTTATTATTCTAAACTTTTTACTAATTCCTAGCATTTTTTTAGTATTTAATTCATTTCAGTTGCTCATTCATTTATCTACTTTTCTAATTAAATTTATTTTTCATATTGGTGTTATCACTTGTATCTAGATGTTCCCCCAAAGCCTCATGCACTCCTAGATGCAGCCTTTTAAAGGAGCCGGATCTAGAATGTGTGAGTATGGATTATGGGTGTGTAATAACTGGATTAGCCCAGATAATTGGATTAGAATGTTTCTGAGTGTGCCTGAATGGATTTACTGAAGATGGAAGACCCACCCTGGGTGTGAGTGGCACCAACCAATATGGTTATAGCTCAGATGGGATATAAAGAGAAAGGGAGTCTTACTGCTGCTGCTTCCTGCCTGCCCTGCGATGACTGCTTCTCCTCTGCCATGCCCATCTGCTGTGCCACCCTGCCTTGGAGCCAGCTGACTATATACTGAAACCCCTACAAACTATGAGCTAAAATAAACCTTACTTCCTTTAACTTGACGATGTATGATATTTTGTCCCAGCAACAAAAAAGTAACTAAGACAAGTGGCCTTATGATTATTGTTTTGTTTTGTTTTGTTTAGTATTCTGTAATTACTTTTTTATAATTCTGGCTTGGTGATCATTAATTTCTTTATTTATCATAGAAGGACTTTATTTCTCCTTCAGTTATGAAAGATATCCTTGCAGGATACAAGATGATCTGTATTGCCAATTATTCTCCTTTAAGGCTTGAAAAACTTCACTCAAATCCCCCATCTTTAATGTTTCTGTTAAGAAATCTATAATTCTTTTGGGTTTGTCCTTGTAAGTCATTTGCTGCTTTTCTCTAACAACTGAGAGAAAGCTGCTCCAATGTGAAATACATAGGGAAGAAAAAAGATGCAGGGAGAAAAATAATTCTTCAAATTTTCTTGAGCTAATTTAGTGTGGGGTCCTTTTTAGTCATCAAAGGGACACTGAGTAAAAAAGGCTATCAGGAGCCCAAAAACAGGGAGAAAACTGATTTTTTAAATACTTGCTTTATGTCAAATACTATGTCAGTATGTTCAGGCCTTACATATTTTGCTTCACTATATAGATAGAAATATGGCATCTATTGAGTCATTAATTGGCAAAGCAATGGGTGAGTATGGATAACCTCCAGCGACAATGAAATCAATTTTTAAATTTTGTTTTCATACCACAGTGAGGAGAAACTCATCTTGACCCACAACACTTGTCAGGTGCACTTGTCCTATGAAGATAACTAGGTTGGGTGGCAGAAGTGGTAAACTGCTCACTCCATCACTCTCTCCTTTCTCTCTTGCTATCTTCTTTTAGAGGGCCTGGAAAGGGTTCCCTAAAAGTAATTTTTACTCAGGTTGGTCATGTAATAGACCTGAACAGTTCTGTAAGAGAGTAGCTTTGAAATGAGAGTATTAGTGAATAATAAAGGTAACTTTTGGGGCTTTTCTATACTCTACATTTTCAGAACTGTGACACAAGATCTGCAAAAGGCATCTTGAGACCACAGGGGAAAAGCCACCACTAAGAATGTCCAGATGGAAGATAGAAATTACCTAGTTCCCGATGATATCTTGCACAATTGAAGTGACTCTTGACTGCCCTTTTTGAAAAAATTTATATTCAGTATTTTAATTTTTCTTGATCATGTTTTCTGTTGCTTGCAGTAAATACTTTCTTAAATGAACAAGTAGTTGGCTTAAAAAGCTTTTCTGGATGTTATTTTAACCCCACCATCTACTAAAAGCATTCTACTCTGTCCAAGAGATTGCTTCTTCATGTCACTATCCCTTCTTCTGGCTTCTTTCTCTTTCTTTTTCTGCTACTGTGTCTACCACAGTGATCATCACTGAGAGAGGATGGGGCAGGGAGGAGGGAAGGAAATATTTCATTTGGAACAAATACAGATGAATGACCAATTCTATCTAGACTTCTATTGTGGTCCACAGAGAATTAATGGGTCATTTATTTATTCAACGAATTATTAAAACTGTGGGCCGAAGGTATTATCTTGAAAAAATTCAGTAAGATTTCTGTTTTAAAGAACCTATGGTCCAGAAGAAGCAGGAAAGGATCAAGGAATGTCTTCATAGGCAGTGTGATTCCCATCCTGATTTTGTTATCACATAATTGAGCTTCATTTTCTTGATATATAAAATTAAATAGCACCTCCTGCCTTTCCTAATTCAACAGGTTGCCAAAAATGTCAAAAGAGATAGTGTTTTTAAAATAATTCCCTCTTTGGCTTGTACAACATTTCACAGATGCAAATGGATTTTTTTCCACTTGGCCATCTTTTACCAATGGAATTTAGTAATGAAAAGAAAATTATGTACTAGCAAGGATGAGCTCAGCACTATAAAATCAATATGCCATCAACACAGAAAATCAGAGGTAAAAATATGAAAAACAAGTTTTCTACTTTTGGCTGATAGTAGTTTGTCTTAAAAGCCTTTGCTTTAACAAAAAACTCCCATTGTAACTTTCATACCATGGACCATCTGCCACTTGCCTATATATGACTATATGAAGGCTTACCCTCGACTCTCCTAAAACGTCACATTTGGCTTAATACATGGTAACCATGCCAAAGCACGTGGAAAGGATGATTAAATGACACATTTCTACTTAGGCACACAAGCTTCCTGAAAGACTTATTATCCACAGTACCAAAGACTCACAATATTCAGATAAAACCCAATTTCCTGAATAATGAACAATGGCATTTTAAAGATTTTTCTTACAAGGACCCCTAAACTTTGCATATGAAGTCTCTTGTCTTACCACAAAACAGCTTACATTCCTGGACCAATGCTAAGAAGATGTGTAGTTAGAAAGTATATACTTAAAGTACGTACTTAAGCAGTTCCTGCGCCTCTTTCAATCAGCTCAGCTGAAAGCAACATAATCATCTCAAACACTCATACAGGAATTTAAAAACCCCAGCAACTTACTTAACATTCTTCAGTTAAAATCATTTCTAATCATTGAGGACTAAAGGATTTTCTTTTTTAAATTTTCTTTACCGAGTTGATAAAGGAACAAGGAGCTCAGTTCAGGGTTCTATCATTTGAATTCCGTTTGTCAATTTACTAAATCTATTTGCTTTTCAGTGACATCAGGTAGAAAGTCTGATTCAAAGTTTAATTACTTTTATTTTTTCCTGACTCCTTCCTTCTCCGTCCTCAACTTCTTATCCTCACCTACTCGATTAATTGAAGCAGAGACAATGTATGGCTTGTAAAATGAGAGACAAATAGGTTGGAAGGTAGGTAGAAAACACCCTCTGAAAGAGGGAAAGACAGTTCAATGCACAGTTTAAAAGTTAATATTTTCTGTTGGCAAGAGATAGATAAAGATTAATAATGCCCATCAAGGCAGAAAGGAGTAATAGCAATTAAACTTCAAGAGAAACAGAAGTCAGGAGCACAAATACATAAGTAGTTTGATGTAGGAGGCTAGCAAATAGAAAAACCTTAATTGACCCTGATACTAAGAGGTTGACTTCTTGCCCTTGACTTTCTTTTTCATACTTCTTGCCTAATGTGGGAAGAATAGGAGAAAGACAAAGTTGAGTTGAAGAGAATAGGTAAGTGGAAAAGTAGCCCAGAAAAAAGAGTAAAAAACTGTTTTGTAATAGTCTTCAATATACTCTTATTTTTTCTTGTTTTGATTATATATTTGGAGCTTACTGTTAGACTATAGTCTCGAAAGCAGTAAATACACATAGTCTTTATCATTCACTCAACAGATGCATAATGAATATGTCTATAGAATTGGAATAGGATCTGTTCCAAAATATGAAATAGGCAGTCTTGCTCACTTAGACTTTTAAAAATCTAATGAGAAAAATAGCACCTAAATTCAAATAACTTCCAATTAAGTGAGCACAGAAAAGGAACCAAAATGTTGCACTAGTTCAATGGGGGCAGAGCTTGCATCCCAGCTGAGATACTAAATAGACCTCGTGGAGGGCGAGCTCCAGCTGAACCTAAAAGCACTGGTGAGATCTCAGTAGGTAGAGATAATGGGAAAGAAGAATAAAAAGAATGTACAAAGGTAGAAAAACCAAAATCCTCAAGAAACATTTTTTTGGCAGAAGTATACAGTAAATAAAAGTCCCTAAAGGGGAAATTGGAAGATGAGACTGACAACAAAAGTCCTTAATAAACTTGTTTAAAATAAAAGGTCTGATTCTGATTAAGAAAATTAAAAGCTTAGCATAGATCTAAATGTGAATAAGTACAGATCAATTCCTTAATTCCACTATAATTAGAATATCTTAGTTGAGTTTATTAAACATAAACCTTGAAATGAATGTTGCACCAGGCATTTAAAGGAACCAAGAATTTTCAGTAGTGAGAAACCTCATTGCTCTCACTAAATAGTTTCATATACAAATGCAGTTTTCCCCAGTCCTCCAACAATAATGCTAAAAATGTTTCCAAAAGCGTATTATAAATGCATGTATCACAGCACAGAATTGCTGAGGCTCTGATATACCAACATATGTGTTGACAATTCATCCCTTCCTCTTGGTGTTCATATACAGAATTTCTTTACAACTTGATAGTTGGCATTAAGTTCCTTTGTCCCCAAATTTTCATTTTGTAATGAATTAGAACCTGTTGGATAGACTGGTTTTGAAAAGAATTTATGCAAGCATTGAATACAAAAGGAGCTAACATGGATACAGCAGAAAAACAAGATGGTTTTGAAGGAAAGTATGGGAAAGATAAAGGAAACTGAATTCAATTATTTTTTGTCTCCCTATATCAGGTAAGTAAAGACTAGTGAAATAGTGCTTGTTCTGCCATATTTTAATGAAATTATGAAGAACAGAGCTAAAAATTATACAAGCCTGTGTTGTGAGAAGAAATTTTAGAGATTGTCCTAGGTAAATCTGGAAAATCTCTTTAATTAGGACAAATAAAATTAAGATTACTCATAAATTGATTTGGGTTTTCATCCAACCACACAAGCATTAAAGTATTCTAATTTTCTGAAACAATGATAGACCTAGAGGCATAAGCCAATAATACAAAGTCATAATTGTCCCTTACCATGCTTATACTGTTCAAAGCAAAACCATGCCTGTTGTAGCCAGGGTTTGCAAGAGAATAGATTTAATACAGGACACATAATTTATAGGCTTATTTTATAATATTCACCCAAAAAGTCAAATGGAGAAGAGTTCAAGAGATCTGCCCATGCACTAGAGACCCAAAGAATCCAGCTGAGGGCCTGGATCCCCATGGCAATGTCCTGCATGAGTCCAGCTGAAGACCTACAGCCCATGGCAATGTCCTCCATGAGGCCAGCTGGAGGCTTAGAGGCCATGACAATGTCCCATGCAAGTCTGTATCAAGGATCTGCATTAGGAAGGCTGAAAGGTCAGTGGTGGAAGCTAGAAAGTCTCCACCAGTGGGATGAAGGATCTGTGCCAGCAGGCTGAAGGATCTGTCCTGGAGCCAGGAAGAGACACTCAAAGCAAAGATCTGAGCTGCCCCAAAAAGAACATCAGCCATCTTCAGCGATGATGAGGACCCGAGCTCCTCCAACGATAAGAACAGCTGAGTTCATATAGGAAAACCAGCATGACAAGCTTCTCCAGGAAAATCAACAGCACACCATCTTCCCTTTCAGTTCTCCTTTTATGCTGTTGGCAAGAATCCTCCTTTTATTTTGGGCCTTCCACACCCAGCACCATGCTGACTCAGTTCAGTTGGGCGTTACAAGTTGACCATTAGTTAATCCACCGCAGTGCCCCATGAACAAGACCAATGTAGTACAGTCATGCAGAGCCATAGCAGTCAGAAGGAAGCTAAACACTTGTTGTCCCTCATGTAGAATGCTATTTTAATCATAGTGGAAGTTAATTTTTAACTTTAATTTGGTATTACTAATTTATATCATTTTTGAAAATGAATCTTACATCTGTCTGCCATAACAGTATCAATATTTTACATTTACATTCTTTTTTTATAAAGATTTCCTAAATCATATATAATTTGAAAAAGTTAAAATAGGAGGATAATTTGAGTTATTATTTGTCTTTCATCTAAAAAAGATTAACTGAGTTTGAAACCTAAAGTTGACTGGGAATCTCTTTTGTTTCTGAAACTGTGTAGCTTTGTGAAGGGAATCATGACATTTACCCAGAAAAGCACTAAAAATGGGGTGATGTGTTAGACTTCATCCCACATTAAGAAGACAAGGTTGACTGGGGGTTTAGAAGTATCACTAATAAAGTTCCATGAATTTGCAGCAATAAGAATGGCACTGCATCCAAGGAGGATGGTTGTTCAAAGCCCTAGGCCTCAGCAGAGAGTTCCTTTCAGAAATCTGTGATTTACTTAAAAGGGTCACCAAGCCCAAGATGACTGAGATAATTGCTGCATTAGATCCTCTCAACTTCTGCAAGCTCTGAGGTAGGGGAGAGGGGTGGTGGTGCGAAGAGCCTGAATTTGCCATCAACCTAATGGAATGAGAGCCTACAACTCCAAATTCACTTTTATATAGATAGTACTATGACATTTCTTACACACCTACTTTTTTTTTTTTTTTTGGTGGGTACCGGGGGTCGACCTCAGGACCTCGCGCGCCAGCAGGCGCCTGTGCCGCTGAGCAATATCACCAGCCCTTTTTTCGTATGTGGGTTCCAGGAGTCGAACTCGGGCCCTCGCACTTGCCAGGCAGGTGCTTATGCCACTGAGCCATCTCACCGGCCCCCACACCTACTTTTTGAGTATAAAATATACCCACTCTTGAGCAAATTAATCCTACAGTACGAATGAGCTATTGTATTTCTACTTGAATACAATAGTTTTAATCTAGAATTGTAGAGTTTTTGAAACTAAACAATAACTACTTGGCTTATATCTCTTGTTTAATATTGGGGAGCCAACAGGTTAAGATGAGAGAAAATCCTCTTTTTCTTAAAAAGTACTTTTACTTTACAATTTTCCTATTAGAATATTTTGTTATGTTTTTGTGCTTTCTGGTATCCACCTTTTCTTGTAAGAGACACATGTAAGAAACTACGAATTATCATCTTCAATCATTCTTAGAATGTGTATGTATTATTATTCCCACATGCCCAAGAAAATCTCCCTTTGACTTCTGATGAAGTGACAAGTATTATTTGAAAATGCTTAAAGTAGAAAAGATATTATTTAAATGATCATGAATTGCTGTTAAGAAATTTATAACTCTTTCTGGAAACTACTGTGAACTGCCAATTGAAATTTGAAACTCAGCACTGAACACAGAGGCCATTTTGTTCTAAGGTCATCACTATGTTCAACTCTGTTAATTCCATGGGTGACGCGTGCTGTTTTTCCTTTTCCTTGCAATAAGGGTCCTATTCACCAAGTTGATAATGCATTAAAAGATACACTGCTGGTTATTAGAAGATAACTGCTAAGTTGCTAACTTGCATTGAGATCTATGGTAATTTGCAATTTCTGGAACTTTAGTTTTTCTTTAAATTGTGTCAAAATTGAATATATGTTCACTAGCATTCCCTTCAGGTTTTACACTCAATTTTTCGGATTAAGCACTAAGTCAAACTGATCTACTATAACAGGTCCTACAGAAGTCTTAGGAAGTGAAGATAAAGTGGAATTTGTCCATCTTGCAACATAAGAATATGATTCTATTCCAATATCTGGGTTGTCCTCCAAAGGATCTAAGGCCCTCAATATTATTCTTATTTTCTCAGTTTTTGGGAAAACAGTGTTATTTTTCTGACAAATGTATTGAGTTTATTGAAGGTATAGAGGATGGAAAAATAGGATAGAAAAAATTATCTAAAAGTTGTAAATAAGGCAGAATATTGAGGGTGATGCTTTAACATTATGATAAAGCATTTTCTAATAATTTTGTATCTTTGATTCTTTTTAGTCTCTTCAGAAAATATATCTTTATATGATATATTATTCATAAGTGATCCAGGCCTAAGTATTTTATCACTTTGTAAAGTGAAAGGTTAGTTTATACAAAACGGATAAAGTATGACTTTTTTCCCTAGTCTAGTAGAGAAAATTACTCAAAGTTTATGGTTTTATTTTCCTATGGAACATAAACCCTTATCATTTCTTCCCTTATTGACTGTATAAATCCCCTATTCCTCATGGACTTTTGAAGTCAATTCTATGGTTATTAGCTCAATAATAATTTTAACCCATGGTGGTTATATATTAATTTATATGAGGCTATGTTTCCAACAGTTTAAAAACTGAGCATTTAGAAGTGGGATACTCCCTTCTTTGATGCAGCATTGGCAAAGCCCTCTTCACAGGCAAGTCTCACATTTCTAAAGCTCCATCTTAATAAACACAAGTCCCATGGATGGCATTGACCACATTTCTTGCAACCCATAATTAAGGAATTGGGGCCTGGTGAGATCACTCAGCGGCATAAGTGCCTGGCCTGGCAAGCACGAGGTCTTGAGTTTGACTCCCGGCACCCACATAAAAAGGAAAAAAGAGGCGGTGACATTGCTCAGCAGCACCAGTGCCTGCCTGCAGGCACGAGGTCCTGAGTTCAACTCCCGGTACCCACAAAAAAAAAAAAAAAAAAAAAAAATTAAGGAATTGGTCGCTCACTGAATCCACTCCTCTAACACAGATCCTACCTACATAGGAAACTCTTCTGTCAAGATGGGCTGTTCTTTCTCCCCTTAGCTTAAACTGAAACAGGAGCAAATCTTGACAATTTACCCATCATAACGGCATCTTTTTACTTTTTATTTAACAGAAAAAACCTTGTCTCCTTAGCAGTAAAGAATAAAGTGACAGAAAATAAATTAGTTTCTAAATTTAAAGCAGGCATTTTGTTGCTAAAGCAACCAGAATCTACAGTTATGTGATGCAGATAATCTCCCATCGTAAGAACATAACCAAATACATACTGGAAATGAACTGATCTTGAAAATCATTATTATGGAAAGAAATGAAGAAATGACATTTTACAATTCACTGAAAATTACAATGCCACTTTAAAGTGATAATCTGTTATTTTTATATTCATCCAACTAAAAGTAATTTTTTCAAAACATACTTTTAGACAGAGATGAATATAAAAACAGAGGAGACCCCAGAAGGAAATCAAAAACAGCTTTTTAAGATCAACTGCATATTTCATATAGCAGAACTTGCTATGGTAACTCCTCGCTCTACTGTCAATAACGTGGACCTTAGTCTTCATTTTGCTTGAAACTTCAGATATGTGAAACAGAGTAGTCATGATGAAATTACAGAAAGTATATTCATAAGTGTGAAAATACGACATCAAAATTTTAAAGAAGCTAATGACTAGCAATTACATGTTCAATTGAAATTGACCTAACACTTGTTAAAACTTGTTTATGCGGTGTGTGGGTTGTTTTATTGTAAGTTATCTGTTTGATTTTATTTTAGTTGATTTCCTTCAATATCTTTATTTCTTTCTTAAAAGAAGTCCCTCTCATTTCCTTTTTATATTTTAATATTAAATTCCATGGAAAAACTCAAATTCAAGGTTATGAAAAAACTACCCTGAGGATTATATGTTATATTGTCTTATAGTCCTGGCAAATTGTAAGGCACTAAGGGTATTTTGTGATTTGTTTCAACTACTTTGATTTTTCCCTCAAATTTCCTTATTGGTACATATGTTGAGATTTGTAACTTGGCATTAGGATAGTTTAGACATTAAGAGAAAAAAGCAAGATTAAAATCAAATCTTAAGTTTGTACCTGATATCAGTTGCAAAATCCTTATATATCATTTGCAAGGCAAAAGTTGGTGCCTGTTATTGTGGAAGGTATTTGATTTTCTTCTTTTCAAATTATACATTCTGTGTTAAAAGCAGTCATTTGCAGCTACACAGTGAAAGATTCTGCTGCCTGACATCTTTTAAATACTCTGAGGTTTCCACTTTGGAAGTGAAACATGCTAAATATGCATTAGAAAAGCTTTCCTCTTCCTTCCCTTCAAGAACAATTTAAGTTCAAGAAGAGTAGATATCCACACCCACAACAGGTAAGGAAATAGGAGTCAGACATGGTGTAGAACACGGTTTAGTGCTCAAGGGTTTGAAAAGGAAGCTACCTAGACAATGGTTTAAAGGGGAATGTAGGAACCCAGAAAGGACAAGAAAGAATACTGTGTAGGAAGGCTATTGCACCAGGTTTAAGAGCCTGAGCTAGGGCATATACACAGGGCAGCACAACTCAACTGGAGGTGTCGGTGACAAAGTGCTCAGGTGAGAAACGCATTCAGCTAGAAGGAGGGACAAATACGGAGGGAGTGTCAGGCTAAGCTGGTTGGGAAATGTTCCACAAAGGGCTTGTCAGAATGAAGACTCAGACATGGGGAAAGGCTCTGATGGTAGAAATGGGAAAGTCTAATGGTAGAAATGATTTTATAAAAGTTGATAAATAAGCCAATATATTAAGCATAATGGAAGGAATTTTCTCACTGTTGAAAAACACATAATAGAGATTGTTGCACAAATGTCCCCCAAAGGTCTAAGGGTAAAGACTTGACTCTCAGTGTGGAATTGTTTGGAGTTGATAAAGCCTTTAGGTAGAGGCTAATGGGAAGTCTTTAGGTCTTTTGAGCATATCCCCCAAAAGGACTGTGGCACTCTTGTGCCTTCTTTTCCTCTCTTTTGCTTCCTCACCATGAAGTAAATAGTTTTTACCCCATCATGCACTCCCACCAAGATGTGCTACCTCACTACATGCTGAAATGCTGCAGTCAACCAATCATGAACTGAAATCTCCAAAAATATGAGCCCGAAGAACTTTTTTCTCTTTATTAGTTGATTAGTTCTGGGTTTTGTTATAGTACCAGAAAACTAACACAAGACAGTTATAAATATAAAAAAGGAGAAATCCAGAATGAACCTTGCCATATTCAGTTGAATTGTATAAGGCTATTAATAGAAAGTAATAGTTATAAAAATGAATGTAGATGTAAATATATGCATATATTGGAGAAAAAAGAAATATTTCTTTCCTATTAGTAGGTTCATGGTTCAGACCCCTGTAAAATAAAAAGAAAGATTAACAAGAGAAAAGCATACAAATGGATTTCATATAGGTTTTATGTGACATGAAAGTCTTCAGAAATGATACCCCAAAGAAACTGTGAAACTGGCATACATGATATTTCATTTTGATAAGTCATTGATGGCTGGAGAACAAAAGATAAGACCCAAGGATGATAAACAGGGAGGATATAGCAAGACCTCTCCGATCTTCTCCGCACTACTGTATTTTAGAGATAAATAAGCTCCTTCCCACTAAGGATAAGCAGAGTGCCTCTCAAGTGAGGGTCTTGTATTTTGCTTCAGGAGGAAGGATAAACAGGTGAAAGTGACTTGATCTTGCTTCACCTATCTTTCTCAAATACCAAGGTGACATAATTTGTGTAGCATGTCCTCAACCCTAAACATATGTGCCTTCATATATGTTTATACACATGTAAGAGACCAGGATACATGATCACCAAATATGCCTCTTTGTCTTAAGGTTTACTTTAGAATGATTATTTTGAAAGACAGCAGATACAGGAAAAGCTCTGAAAATGTAGTAGAAGTTCCCTTCTGGAAAATAAATTTATACTTGTAAACGGAATGTCCTTTTGTAAGGGTGTCTCCGTGGAGGGGAAAAAAACACTGACTTAAATCTGCTTAACAAAGCTTATCATTAGTTTTGCTTTTCCTGGTCACCTCCCCATGATGGTTTTCTCATAGTCTTCTTTCTTTGTTACAGTGGACAATGATATTTAAACCTGAATTTAAAGCCACACCTTTGAGATTTTCTCATTTCTCTGGGTACCTCCCATGTGTACATGCATGTCATTAAACTTCTCCTTGCTTTTCTCTTACCATTCTGTCTTTCTTATAAAGGACTAGCCCACTAAAGAACTTTGTAGGGTAGAGAGAAAATATTTTTCTTCCCTATATATGTATGTATGGGCAGGTTAATTTTCCATATTTCTCTTTGTGAGCAATAACACTCAAAAGAAAATAAACATCTCGGTATTCAAATATCAAGGTCCACTTTAAAAAATCAGGGTTCCACAAAAAAAGGCTGATCTCAAGAGTGGGTATATAGAAAGTGCAAAAATGCAGAAGGGCTATCATGCTGCGCTAAAAAGTGCTCTAAAAATTATGAGGACATGTCAATAGGATTGAAAAATTTGAATTAGTCTGACGGGCAGAATCAGGACAATTTGAGCTTCAAAATAACCAATGATAATAACAGGTTATAAAACATTGGATAAAATAAGTTGTTCATCAATACTGATGTATATAGATAAATAAGTAGAGATCTTGATAAGAAATAGATATTTAATCTAGTTATAAATTATCTCACCAGAAAATATTTTTCCATTAAGAAGAGGTGAAAGTGTCATTTTACAGAAAAGAAGAAGCCTGGCACTGAAGAAGACATTACTTCAATTAAAGAATCAAGTGAATATCATTAGCAGTGGGACAAATTGAAATTGTGCACCGCCCCTCCATGAGGTGCAATGAGAAGAACCCAGTATCACTTCTGTAATGCACCTGCCAGAATGAGCCAGTTGCATCTAATTATGACAAAAAAATTGAACAAAAGAGCAAGACATTCTACTATGTAACTTGCTGTAAACTTCAAATGTGTCAAGGTCATGAAAGTCACACAATGGCTGAGAGACTGTACCAGAGACAAGAACAGTACTAAATGTGAAGTGTGATTCTGGGCTTTATTGTTTTCTCATAAAAAGATATAATTGAGACAATTAGTGAAACTTAAGCAGGGCTTCAGGATTAAGTAACATCATTTATTTATTTATCTATTTATTTATTTATTTATGATTTTGACACACAGTCTCACTTTGTAGTTCAGGCTGGCCTTGAACTCACTATGTAGCACGCCCTGACCTCAAACTCACTGTGATCCTCCTGCCTCAACCTCCCTCCTGGGGGGTGAAATTGCAGGTACATATCTTCACATCTGGCTTGGAATCGTGTATCAATATTATCACTCTGATTTTTATTTTTTATTTCAATATGTGGAAGAATCTTTTCATAGGAAATACTAAACTATTTGGGCAAGATACAGGCTGTCATGTCAGAAGCAGTCTCAAATCATTTAGGAGAAAAAAATTGTTTGTATTATAGATTTTATGAAAGCTTGAGATCGTTTTCAAAATATAAACATTGTACTTGAAATAATTCAAAATGAAAAGGAACAATTACTCTAATATTCTTCAGTTCTCTTTCTACCCCATCCATTGCCAAAATTCTAACACTGTTAAAAGTGTTACAATGTGGCTTTATGATAAGAAAAATTACTTAATTACTGTCTTAGTTACTATTCTCATTGCTGAGATAAAATACCTGACAGCCAAAGTTAAAGGAGGAAACATTTATTTAGCTCACAGTTTGTAGAGGTTTCGGTCCATAATTGGCTGGCTCCAAGGCAGGGTGGTACATGGCAGAGGGCAACAGTTCATAGCTGCAGAAGACAGCAAAAGCAAGCAAGCAAGGAGAGTGAAACAAACCTCTTCTGTCTCTCATATTGTACGCAGGCTACCCGACCTAAGGCGGATGTAGCACTCACACACTTAATCCCAGCACTGGACCATGAATCAACCACAAACTCTAGATTCAGCCGCCTCCAAAAAGCCCACCTTCCATGACCGCATGAGACTCGGGGGGACATCCAGACACAGACCATAACAATTACCTATCTAAAACTGGGAGATTTAAAATTTTAAGTCAATTTCCTTTACTTTTTCATTTTTTGATATTATAAACCATAATGTTATTTTCACATTGTTATGCAGCTCTTCGAAAAATGTTTTAAGAAAAGTGCAAACCACTAATGCAAAATCTAATACTGAATCTCTTGGGATGATATTTTTATTGAGGTTACAAATAGAAATTTATCATAATTGTCCTTCCTGCATATTTTGACAGCCTACTTGAAGAAAGAAATACTATTCTAGGACTAAAATGTTTTGAACACAATAATTTCTATAGAACCAACGTAACTATGTAGGAAAGGGCCTGACTTGTTTGTAGAGGTAGATTTATAATGATAAATTAGAATTTTTAATAATCAAAGATAACTATAAGCCATTCAAAAGTTGTACAAAGATTGATTCCTTAAAACCAATTTCATGCAAGTTTAATCAGGCAGTTTATACAAATCGGTTTATGCTGTATTATTTCTCACTAGAAAGTTGGCTTTTTTATATGATGTATTTGATATTCTGAATTTGTATAATGTATTTAGTTGTAATATTCAGTATTAAAAACCACTATTTAAATAACTAGATAAAACTACAATTGTTTAAAATACAAATTTTGTTTGTTAAAATTAGGAATTTCTTCTTGTGCAATTCATTGTCTATTTTATAGTTTTATTTTAGAAGAAAATTTTGCCTGTCAAATTTTGTTACAAATGTACATTTTTTCCATGTATAAATTATTAAGCTAAGTTTCACAATTATTAAGCTAAATTTCATTACTCATCAACCATTACAAGGTGAAAACACCCCAGTATGCTGAGGTGGATCAATTCAGTTCAATAAGTGAGATAGAAATGCGTGCTCTGCCTGCTATCCATACTTCCAATAAAGGGAATGTTGCTGCAGCACAACACATACAGTGCATTAATAAATATTGTTACATAAAAAGATGTTGAACAATGAGCAGTGTGCTAATTCTGTAGGTAATTCTAAACATAACTTGTTAATCGGTGTGAGAAAGCTTTAAGATTTTTTATCTTATTTTCATGGTAACAAAATTAATATTTGCTTTAAATCACCAAGTATTAGTCTTACAGGTATGTGTGTGTGTGTGCATGTGTGTCTACTAGTGGGCATAGGGAAGGGTAATTCTTCAAATAGAATATTTCAGAAATTATTTTCTTTGTGTAGATGTGTAAGCTTCACTTTTCTCACTAGAATAATCTGATATTTGTGAATTTATTTGCATATTCTATTTCTTAAAGGACAATGACTGTTCTATATGAAAAAGAAAGTATGAAGATAAGAACTGGAGAGTAATGGAGAAATTACTGAAACCCAGAGAGTTTGTAAGTGCAGTAACACCCTGCACAAAGCAGTTGGTGTCTCAGTGAGTTGAGATTAACACAAACATGAAAGAATCACCTCTTGCCAACTTTATTTGGAGAGCCCAGTCACCCATGTATGATGGAATAAATTTAAAAGTACAGATGATGCAGGAGATACTTGGAAAGATGGGCCAAAGCATTCAGTTAGCTTTCAAATTTATTTCCTCACACATGGATGACCATTCAGCTTAAAAGAAAGCAGAGAAGCACAACTCATCTCCCATCATGTCCAAGAAATGTTTGGTTTGGTTTCAGAAAATATCTTTTTTTTTTTTTTCTTTTTCATGATTTGCGTGGCATACTTTAAAAGAAGTACTCAGTTGTCATAATTTTGCAGCAGCAAATAGATATTAGATTGTCAGACACTGGATACACACAAGACTAGGTAAGATCTGAATCTTAATTTTTCAAAGGCTGACATAAAAAATATACACCAGGAGACATTAAAAGAAACTACAAGTAAAAATATTCTTAAAGGGAACCCCTTAAATAAAGGAATGGGAATAAATTCAAGTGTGAGGGAAAATGTTTTACTAAAACCACCTAAGAGTTTAAAAAAAGCCTTAAATGTGAAAATATGTCCTATATCCTCTAGGTGCTCCCTATCACAAAAGATTTCTCTGTTTTAGCTAAAATTTGGGATTGATTTCCAGATAAATAAGAAAGTAAAATTATCCACAGCTGCTTCTTTAAAAAGAGATGTATGTCCCCCAAAAGCATGCTACAGTAAGTACAGAAAAGAAATTAGGTTTGTTTTTTTTGTTGTTGTTGCTAAACTGAATTTTAAAATAAAAGGAAAACCTTTAAAAAAAGGCATATTTTAAAAAATTGGTTGGTTTTCTTGTTTCCTTGTTATATATTAATATCATATATTATTTTTATAAAGCTTTCTTTTACATTACTATAACTAAAGCACAGCCTAGTATGAAGAAATGAAACAAAATCATCCTTCAATTTTAAAGAAATCACTTTTACCACAGATGTACACATTAAATAGAGAAAACCACCATCTGTATCATTCCAGATTTTAAGCAAATTTTCTCTCTTTCTTTAATCACCGAAGTGTTTAATAACTGTTTTATTAGGGTTCTTCGGAAAGACAAAACTAATTAGATGAATGGTTGGATAGATAGGTGGTAGTCAGATAGATAGGTAGATAGATAAATAGATAAGAATTTACTGGGGGGAATAGCACATGTAATTATGAAGACTGAGAGGCCCATAAGAAGCCATAGACTAACTAGAGAAAACCGGGAAGCTAGTACAGCAATGCGGTTAGTCCTGGTTCGAAGGCCACAGAACCAGGAGATTCCCTAGCATAATTCTCAGTCCAAAGCCAAAAGCTTGAGAATCCTGAGTTCTAATGAACAAGGTTGAGAAAAGAAAGGTGTCACAGCTCTGAGAGAGAGAGGAGATTCACCTTTCCTCTGCCTTTTTGTTCTCTTTGCCCTTTTTCCCCTGCGGCTTATACCTCCCAATGAGCCTTGACTGATACTCCCCTCTTTCACGACTGTCTCGTGGCTGCCTCCCCCATTCACTGATGCAGGGTTTCCCCAACGACCCTGAAGTGTGATTGTTCCACGACTTCTGATCCCCAGACTTGCTCAGTCCCTAACAAGAAGCCCCCTTTCAAGATAGCTCCTGAATGGATTAGATGGGATCTACCCACTTCGGGTGGGGCAGGAGCTTCTTCACTAGACCAGATGCAAATCTCCTCTGATACACATCCCGACGGACCCCAAGACAGTGCTTTTACATCTATCCAAGTAAACCTTAATCCAGTTAATTTCACACCTAAAATTAATCATCACAACTATAAGAGATGTATGTTTAATTGCTCATATCCCTGTCAATGAGGATAAGGAACATATTTTAAGTTCTAAGGAGAGCAGAGTATTTGGTCTCCCAAACAAATGTTACACTACATTGACAAGCACGGGACTATATATCTAAATGAATGCATTTTATGTATGGAACACGATTAATGTGAAACTATTTAACATGAGTTTATTTTATATTTCATTCAATAAATATTTATTATTATTCTGTGTCAAGATGTTTTTCCTAGGTGAATCCTTGGAGTACAATAGAAATTAAGATATCCTGAAACATTCTAGGCACAGATAAACATGTTTTTTTTAAATTTTAAACTGCATTGATGATTATGATTCAGGGTCATAATAACGATGGTAGTATTACACAAATACACTATGCAAGAAGAATAATTTTAGATAAAGTAATAATATTCCCCATATTTCAAACATATATAGATGGAAAATTGAATAGTAGATTAAGAGTCAAGAAATCCAATGTCTGTGCTCAATTTTTTACTAACTTCTGTGACTCTCCAAAAGTCAGTCAAGCTCTCTGAACCATAGATTTACCACCCCTAAAATAAAAACAGTGACATTAATCACCATAAGAAGAACAAAATCTAAAGCACACATATACAGCATACAGTAATTTATGCCCCACAGCTGACCAATAAAAATTGAAGTTCAGCTATGCTTTGTATATAGCAATATAAAATTATGGAAAGAATGCTAAGTTTATTATAGTGTGTTTCTTTATGCAACTTCATACAGAATCTAATTTTTAACAAGTTGTTATATGTGATAAATGCCTCAAGATTCAAAATATACAGATAAAACTTTCAGTCCTCTGTCTACTTGAAGGTGGAGAAGCTTCTAATTGGTATTGATGACTATTTTTTATAATATCTGCTTTTAAATTTTTATTGTGCATCTTTTGCTTTTAGAAGTTGCAGTTATAATTAATTTCTTCACTCTTAATAAGGTCTTCTCTTTACATTAAATATGTATGGGTTATGTTTTATTTATTTGATGTTATTCTAACACCTAAGAGTGGTGGGCATTTCTAAATTAAATTAATAAATGTCTTCCTTTTTGGTACAATTTTTAAGCCAGTAAGCCAGCAAAGCCACTCATATTTGTCATTAATTGCTTTCTTTTGGAGACACCAGCTTCTTGGATTATAACAACTTATTTTGTGCCTATTTCTATTATTGCCTTTTTAACCTCTTACAAACAAACAAATGTATTCCAGTGCGTCCCCTTAATTGCTGAAATTCTTCAGGAAATGGAACAAAAACAAAGAAAACTGAGGAGAAACAAATCAAAATAGAGTGATTATAAATAAACATGGCATTCAAAATAGATACAGTGTGCAGATACAATATGGAAACTATGAGTCTGCAATCTCTACGTACCTTTAAGCATAAGCACTGTGGCGCAGAAGATCAGTTTACAGATATGGGGCTTTTGTACACCAGGGTCCCTAAATGTAATCCATGGCAAAGATGTTATTCATCAAATAATTTAAATATCTTCATGGGAAGACAGTAAGACTACATTTCCCAAACCTTTGTGCATCTAAATAAAATTGTGTGATTGAGTCCTGCGTAATGTGGTGGAAGCATAAGGGAGAAAAGCTAAGTCCACACCCGATCCCTCCCCATCAATACTCTCCCCTTCTGTCAAAAGGACAATGTCAGAGCAGCTGCAGAGCTACAAAACTGTTAGACGGTGGGGCTTCAAGACAGAGGCATCTCAGATCCTTGAGCCAGCACTTGGAATAGATGAGCCACCAACCCAACACTGAACTCTAACTCAAACAAAACATAAACTTCTCTTGGTTAAGGCACTGAAATTTTGAGGCCACTTATTATGTCTATTTTCACAAAAGAATGAATTGTTTAGTCTAAGGAAAACATGAGCCACCTAAATAATCTTCAGTTTTTCAAAACAACCATATTGTTCAATATTGAAGAAAATTAAAATCAATAGTATATTCCTTCCCATGGAATTTTAAAAGGCAATTTTAACCAGATTTACTTTTTCCTTAATAACTGAATTTAGAATTTAGTATCTATGTCAGATATGACTCCACTGTGCTAGAAGCAAGATAGAAGTTTTCACTTCTACTCTAATATATATGGTCGCTACTTTGCTGGGCCTCTGTGTTCTCATCTGTAAAATGAAAAGGTTGTGTAAGGCAATCTCTAATCTTCATTATAGGTCTATAATACTAAGCCTTTAAAACTCAACTATATTATGATAACCTGCATTTTATGCAGATAATAGGATTTATCTACCTGAATAAATCCAGAAATTTGCAGAAATAGGTCAAGTTATAATGTATATTTTGAAACAATTTTATGATCCCCTTAATAGTATGAAAATATGGTTGTCTTCAAAGACTTGAGGCAGGAGATATAGCTCAATGGCACAAACGCCTTCCTGGCAAGTGCAAGGTCCTGAGTTCTATTCCCAGTACCAAAAAAATAAAATAAAAATACTTGAGCAAGCTTATACTGCATACAAATTTTGAACAAGAAGTGGCTATGGAAAAATATAAGCTTTCTCCCAAAACAAGCTAATTAAATGTGTTACATCCATTCAATACATTATCTAATATAGTTGAAACCATAGAAACCATGGAAAACTATATTTTGCAAAGGGATAAAGAAAAGAATATAATTACTTTAAAGGACTAGACTGTAGATGCATACCGCTTTGGTTTGACTAGGGTTTAATACAAACAGTGGCATGACTTTGGCACAAGCTACTTTATCTTCCTGAGTCTTGGTGTCTACAGCTACAACTTGAAAAATTTAATACCTCCTCTATGGGGTGGCCATTGTGTGTATTAAATGAGTTAATATATGCAAAGTACTTGGAACAATGCTTGCATATATTTAGTGCAATATAAATTTGCTATTAATATTATGCACTGAATTTATAACAAAAGCATATTCCTTCCAGATTCAATTCAAATAGCTTTGATATACAACATTTATAGAATTAGAAAGATTTAAAGAAGTTTGACTTAATGCTATTTTCCAAGTCTATGTAAAAAGGCTAATTATGCATTATAAAACACTAGTTTAATTCTTTTTAACTGACCCTTTGTAAATCGCTCTGAATAGATTAGTAATATTAGGCTAATTCAAATTAAGATTCCCTCATTAAAACTGTTATACTTTCACATAAAGCAAAAATACGAATACTTCCAAGAAGAGAAGACAACTTAATACAGTGTAACAGCCTTTTCAGGGAAGGACTAGGATGTTTGTATATTAAAATCCATGTGGTTTTATCAAGCTATTAATTTTAAACAATTTTAGGTCAAGGATCAAATACACACATAACTGAAGACAAATTCTTATTTATATGAAATCAAAATGTGTGCAAACATACATAATACCAAGAAATCTGGATTTGAAAGTTGCACAAAATTAATCAAAAGATTTGCTAAATTTTTTTTTAAATCAAAGCACTATTCCTTGAGAACGTTAGGGCTTTTATTTTGCTTTGTGTTTCAGTTTTGTCCATATTTTACTGAATGAAGTAGAGAAAGCATATTTGTTTCTTGTTATCCTGCATGTATTTTATTTTATTATTTTTTTTTTTGTGGGTACCAGGGGGACGACCTCAGGACCTCGCGCGCCAACAGGCACCCGTGCCACTGAGCGATATCACCGGCCCCTTTTTCGTATGTGGGTTCCTGGAGTCGAACTCGGGCCCTCGCGCTTGCAAGGCAGGCGCTTACGCCACTGAGCCATCTCACCGGCCCATCCTGCATGTATTTTAACAGAAGAAGTAAAAGCTGACTTTATGCCTCTATTGTGAAACTGGAAAGAAGTGCTAGAAATGAATTTCTTAAGCAGACTGTCCAGAAGAAATTTAAACTGAACACAACTTTTCAAAATAGTGGAAAGACATGCAATAGATTCTAAGAACGTTCTGTAAGTCATATAAACAGATACAAGATTACAATACAGAACACAGATGGTCCTCAACTTACTATGGTTTGACTTATAACTGTTTCAACTTCATAATGATATGAAATATTATGCATTCAGTATAAACATTAAATTTTGAATTTTGAGCTTTTTGGGGTCTCCACATATACAAAAATCTCTGATGATTCTAAGCAGTGGCAGTGACCTCTAACTTCAGTCCCCACAGTCATGAAGGAAAACAACCCATGCTCTACAGTGTACTGTGTTGCCAGGATTTTTTTTGTTGTCTTTTGTGTTTTGGGATCTTATCCCATCTAAAACATACACATCTGTATGGGCACATAAGCTGTGCGACACCTAAATAAGTTTTGTGTTAGATAATTTGTCAAACTGTAAGCTAATGTATGTGTTGTCAGCATATTTGAGGTAGACTAGATTAACACTGGCAGATTAGGTGTATTAAATGTAATTTTGACCTGTGATATTTAAAAATTTTGAGTTTATTGGGATATAACACCATTATAAGTCAAGGTGCATCTATGTAAAGAATTTATGCAAATCACAAGAAAAAATAACAACCTAGAAGAAAAACAGGGAAATTTTACTAAAGGCAATTTATAAAAAACACAAAATTCAAGTGAACTAGTAAATACTATAAAAGATGCTTACCTTCATTAGCAGTCCAGTGGCTAAAATGTTTAAAATCTAACTGTACAAAATGTATTGTATGGAAAGCAAAGTAATCTCATACATCCATTTAAACATAATTTGATGCAACCATCTTGGAAAACAAGTTGACAATTATCAAATTGAAGACCTAAGAATTCCACTCTTACCTATATACTTTAGAAACACACTTTCCCTATGGACGCAGAAAGCATTTTTCTAGCATGTGTGAGAACTTGAGTTAAATCCTCAGCATTGAAAAACAAAAACAAAATGACACTTGCTCAAAGCCCAAGTTTATAAGATTAGTTTCTTAATAGGAAAATGTGGGAACAATCTAAATATGCGTTAGTGAAGAAAGAAATAAGCATTTGTAGCATTTCCAAGGGATGAAACACTATAAAACTAAAATTATATAAATATATATATATACTTGTACTTCAAAAATAATATTGACCATAAAATTAAACATAAGTACACACTACAAATACCATACTGCAGTACATATTTGAAATTTATGACATATAATGATACACTATATGTTATTTAGAAATGCATTCATACATAATAAAGATATAAATGAAAGCATTGGAACGCACCAAATGTAGCATTCACTTCAGAAATTCTCATATATATTTGGGAAGGCAAACCAAGTACAAATCTAGAGTTAATGCAATCAAGATTTAACCCCACACTTGCAGGAACAGTGAAAAAAAGTGTTAAGTCACAAGTTGGTAATAGGCGAGCATTAATACACAATTTAGAAGAGTTATTAAATCTGTTCTTTAGAAACCTGTCATTTGATTCTCCCAAACATTCCTGCCTCTCTGTCTCTATTTCTTAACCATTTTGTTCCATACCATAAAATCATAATACGAGTTTAAATTTCACTGTGGGCTGCTAGGCACACATATACATATGATAATAATGGAGAGAACTAAAAGCTGCAGTCAAGGCCATTCCATTCTGTAAAGCAGACACTGCGAGGCAGCCACTGCTGTTCTCTGGGGCTCAGTGGCCATAACCAGGGTTCTTGTAACAGAATTGTTCTTTTTCTTGTAAAACTGAGGCCAGACTATACTTGATAAGAATGAAAAAAATACTGTTTTGTATCTTTTGCGTATTTTTCCTCTAAATTTCTTTCCTTTTACTTTCTAAATTTTACTTTAACATGGTATCAAAACAAGGATCTCAGTGCTAAAACTACTTATAAAAGCCCCATATTCTACCCAACCACTTACAATTAAAATTGGCATTTGTTGTAATATAATGAAAATTAGATTATAGATGAGTTTGTTTATCTGCAGAGGAAATTTATTAAACTTCTCATATTTTCATTGTAATAACAAACTTTGTGAAGTTTCAGATCAATCAAAAGCAATTGATCGATGGGCCGTTGAGATGGCTCAGTGGCGTAAGCGCCTGCCTGGCAAGCATGGGATCCTGAGTTCGACTCCCGGTACCCACATAAAGGAAAAAAAGGGGCCAGTGATACCGCTCAGCGGCACAAACGCCTGCTGCCAGGTGCAAGGTCCTGAATTCGACTCCCAGTACCCACAAAAAAAAAAAAGTTATTGATCGAAATCATACATATTAGACCTTCTTGGACAGTGCTAACGAAGATAATAGTAAGAGACTAGACTCCTCCCCTTGTTCCTCACACTCGAGGGCAGTTTACTAGGATTTAGCAAGGACATATATCAAACATCTTGGTCCTTGAGCCACAGGCATTTGAGCTGCACCATCACGAGAACCAATTCATCCACTGGTGTAATTGAGAGTACAAGCCTTGTGGATACAGCATTACTCAGGCCCCCAGACCTGCCTTACTACTTCAGCACTCTGCTAAGGATGATTACCTCAAGCAATGAGCTGTAGCCAGTTTCCATGGAGCAATGTTTAGTTCCTAAATCATTCTGCTGGGAAGGAAGTAAATTCTCCTGCAGACTATTCTGCAGGAAATCAGTTTTAGACAATTAATCGTTACCTCTCACTACCAAAGTTAGAAGCCAGAATTCATTTCCTTGATACCTTTACCAGTAGAACATTGGCAAGTGACATAAGCTAGGCCAATCAAGTGCACACACACACACACACACACACACCAGATTTCAATTTAGAAATGAAAAACATGAGCATCCAATCATGATAAGTAATCTTTTACTGAGAATGGTGAGAGAAAAATCAAGCTTTAGGAAGCAGCATGAACAGAGTTTCTGTTATCTAATATCTAATGTCTACACTGCACACTGCAGCGTTTTCTCCCCATGGCAACAGTAGTGGTGTATTTGCTGAAACAGTACTCATAGTGCTGGGAGTATATTTTTTTCTGGCTCCATAACTTCACAATCTATATCTCTTATTTTCCTAAAATTGTATAATCTACATAATACACTTTAACAAATCTCTTTTCTGTTCAAAGAGGGTAAGTAGCTTCTCTTGATTCTAACCAGAATTTAGACAGATCCCGAGTTAGTTGCGAGCATGGCTGAAAATACTATGTCCCTAAGTAAACAGAAATCCGATATTGGTTATAAGGAGAAGCTGATGTGGAGATAATAAGGACATAGCCTCTAGCAATCCAAACAACAGTAACTGAAATGAAGGATCATTTGGAGACTGTTATCAGTGGACTGAGAAGTCACTACCATCAGACAGCATCAGACAGCATGAATGACATACAGTATAAACTCTGTGAGGTAAAAAGACTTCTAATTATACTAGAGAATCACAGCAAAGGATCTTTAAGCTCAAAAATACAAATTCTCAGCTCAAAGTACAGTGAGGAACTTTCTATGGCTAAGGAATTTTTTTGTCTCATGTAGTTGCAGGGCTAATATAATAAAAAAACTAAATTGTGTCAGATGATATCATATGTATATATATCTTTGCCAGGTCCATTAGGTGAAATTCAGATCACCAATTATGCAAGATTAGAACCCAAAAAATTGCAGTGTGTTCACATACAAAGATCTAAATTACACAACTCAGTACTCTGAATTTCCAATTGTCATTGAGCCTTCCTCATGAGTGAGGCAGCTTCTCCTCCCTTCTCCTGGGTGGTGCTTCTCCCTGAAGACACATGTCAGTGTCCAAGACAAGGGCCTTGGTCTTCTGAGAGAAAATCAATTCACTTGTATGACCCTTATTCGCTCTCTACAGGTCTAAGACCGGAGTCAGACGTTGCTTACTCTTTTGGAGTAGAGGTGAGATGCACAGCCAGGTGGAAAAAATTTATCCACAAGAAAATCATAAAATTTTCCTAATTAATATTAGTAAAAACCAAAGAATGTGGGTAATGATGGATTCTGATATTTTACTAAGAAAGAAAGGCAATTATTTTAAAACAAGCTATTTTTTCATGATGAGCCCAAAGCACAGAATTATTGTGTCTGTTTAACTAGCTGAAAAGGTATAGAAATATTTACAAAGTTGACTGATTGAAACCTTGATTTATAATGGTAAATAAATCTAAAGAATAGAGATTTCTTAATAAGGAATCCAACATCTGAAGGAGCTAGGAAAATTACAGTGCATTTATCATGGCTATCCTGATACTCATCTCCCTTATATACCCAAAAAACCAAAACCTGTTCCTTCTGGGGTACCGAGCCCTCCATAGAAGAAATAAAAATAGCATTTCCATGGAGAGCAGAAATTACTGTATATAAAAAGTGTCAAGTTGTCTTTCTCTTTTGGCTGGGAATAGGTACAGAGGTGGAGGTTTTGAAATGGGTTCCTTATTGTAAAGTACTGTGGGTAGAAAAGACAAAGTAGTGGCTTGTAAACAGAAAAAGAAATCAGTGCACAGTCATGTTAATAAAGAGAAGTCAGCAAGATTTTTAGAATGTTCTAATCAATACAAATATTTTGTGGTGGGTATCCAATCAATGGGTCCTTAAAATCTAAATAGATAAATAGTTGACTTGGGTCAGTTCACAAACCTTGTATAACTTTCATAATGTGAGGCCATGTATAATTGAGGGATATCCTATAGTGACATCAAAATTTCTCCTGTAGATTTTACTTTATAATTCTCCCAAAGAGATTTGGAGCAGATAACCAAGCTAAATGTGTGGAAAGAAAAGGAACATAGCTAGATAGTTCATAGATTATTAGATACTAGTTTTAACCCAGTCCCCAAAGACACAGACTATTGTCATCTATTTAGATTTGTTATTAAATAGAGGTATGCTTACAGAATAATACCTCAAGTGAATCTTATGGAATTCTTATCCCATTTCAGTAACTATCCCAAAACAGTGGCATGCTACAATGATATTTGGTTTTTTTTTTATATATGAAGGTACCAGGAGTTGAACTCAGGACCTCGTGCTTGCCAGGCAGGTGCTTATGCCACTGAGCCATGTCACCGGCCTTGCAATGATATTTGTTGTGTTCCTAAATTTGGCACTTGCTCAGGACATGGTAGGGAAAGTTTATCTCTCTTCTATACAGCACTCAAATCCTGGAACTGGAATGGTATGTAGGCTCATAAACTCGTATGTCTGGCAATTGACACTCATTGTTGGCAAGAAGCTTAACTGGAGCTGTTAGCCAGAGCTCCTACCTGTGACTGATGGATATAGCATGGAATTCTTCACAACATGATCGTTGTGTTCCAACAACCACAATCATCCCGAGAAAGACAGAGAGCCAGAAGAAATCCGTATCTCCTTTTCTAACACAGCCTTGGAAACAGTGGTACTTTTTTTTTTTTTTTTTTTTTTTTTTGCCACATTCTACTTCTCAAAGTAGTTACCAAATTCCAAATGATTCAAGGGGCAGAAATACAGACTTTTTGTCTTGATGGGTGATAACAAGGTATAAATAGCATGTGCAACCAGAAATATTGTTGCACCCATTTTGGGAAAATACAGACTTTCACATTATCCTTTAGCTATTAATCCAGTTCCAAAATAAATAATTGGAATAGATATGCTCAGTAACTGGAAATCATCTCCTCATTGCCTTCCATATGAAAGAATCTTTTAAAATGACAAAGATTATTATATACTTAAGGAATTTCTCCCATTACAGCAGTTATCCAAAATTCATTCTTATTTGGAGACCAAACTGCCTCTGTTTGCCTGCTGATCTATAAACATTGTTCTGACAAATATTTTATTTTTACTGTCCCAAAATGTAGAGAATATAAGAAGCAATTTGTAAGTCTAAGATCGGTCAACAGTATGCCTTCACTCTTGTATCTTTGGACCAAATCAACTATCTGATTCTGTCACAATGTAATGTAAAGCCCTTTATTACTGTCCATCTCACAAAATGGCATGGAGTCCACTCCAATGATAAAATTATCCACCTCCATCCTGACAGACAAAATAAAGTTTTAAGGATATCCTATCCTCCTTTAATTGTCATGGAAACATATGGGTGTTGTGGGCTTGCTACCACGATGAGTTTTGGAGATTATAGTAGAAACCATATTTCTAGTGTTAAAAAAGAATTATCCTTCTTTTGGTTGCGAGTTAGTGTTTATTAGCTTTGTACTAGTCCACTAAAGACTGAACACCTGACCTTAACACACCAGGAGACATTGTAGCCCGAGCTGCCAGTTATGCCCCAAACATTGAAGTTACTAGGTTGGACTGACCCATTGACATTCCACCAACAACCACAGTTCCTGAGGACAGAGGTGGTTCACTTGAGCAAGTGGATTGATTGTTCAGTGTGCTTATTCCTGCTGTGGTGTCAGCACTCTTCAACCCATGCTTATGACCTCATGGAAAGACTTTTATAACTACTTGATGACAGAGGAAACTTTTCAAGCATGGTCACAGAGAGCTCTCCCCAGTATGCTGGAAATAGCTGAAAATGGACTGTGACAACCCTATAGCCTCTAATGGGATGGTGGTAAGGTAAAGTAAGAAAGATCGTTCTCCCAGTGGACACAAAAACAGGGTACATATTGTGGTTCACTTTTCCTGGAAGGAAAGATTGCATGAGTAACAATTGAAAAGCAATGACTAATGGTTTGACCAGATGGTCTGAGACAAAGAGGTTTGGATAAACCTCTCAGAATTAACTCAGAATGTGGGAGTATTTTTGTCCTATGCAAATGTTCAGCAGAAAGTTGCCACAGCAGAGGAGACTCTCCATAATGAAGGGAACAAGTTCTTCTAAATGTAGATGCCAGTGAATCCCTCCCCTATTTCCCAGGCCTGTTTATTTAACACTGTCACTTAAATAGCAGACATGTTGGAATAAAAGGACTCAAAATAGGCTCAGCAAATGGATTTCTCCTTACCAATGCTAACTTGGCTATCATCACTACCGAATGCCCAATTTTGTAGCAATAACAGCTATCCATGTGCCTCAGACAACCTCCCATATCCTGAGGAGATCAGATAGCCAGTTGGCAGCAAGTTGATTATTTTGGACCCCTGCCCCATAGAGGGTTTTTTTCCTTATTGGAATAAATACTTATTTTCGATTTGGATTTGCCTTCTCTGCTTGCCATGCTTTGCCAGCAGCACCATCTGCTGACTTGCTGAATGCCTAGTCATCATCAAGTTAACCCGAACAGTATTACTTCTGACTAGGAAAGCTTAGTTTATGAAAGAAGTAAGGCAAAAGGTTGATGTTCATGGATTCGTTGGTTTCACAGAAACATCTGGCCCTAGAGAATATTAAAATGGTCTCTAAAGGCTCAGTAAAAGTGTCACTTGGAAGATAATACTCAGTGAAATTTAAATAATACCTTATAAGATATGGCCTAGTTTTTGATGATGTCACTCAGCCAGAGTACAAAATCTGTGTTTCAAGGGATGGAAATGAAAATGGTTAATCTAAGACTCTGATACAATGTCTACTTACAGTGAAGATCTAGACAAGGAAACTTAAAATGTATTTTTGAAGATCATTTCATTCAATCTCATGATCTTGGATTATAAAAAATTATTCTTTCAAAATCAAAATGTGAATATGGTATTTATTTAAATTATTTGTATACATAGACTACCTTGTTAAACTCAGAAATGTGAAGACTAAGCATACAGCACTTAGAGTAGGATTATTCTATGCAGTCGTACAGACCCTGCCGCATGTACATTCTCAATAAATATTGATGGAACGAATGACTTTTAAGTAACGACCTCATGCAGAGACTCTTCAATATTTTTTCTAAATATTCAGTTTGTATGTAACTTACTAAGAATATATCTAGCATGCTACAATGTTATTATTCAGCAGTTCCTGCCTTATTCCCTATGTTGAAGTGATTTTTAAAGTCATTTCTAAGCCCGGCATGGGGCGCACACTTGTAATCCCATGCTCCAGAGGCCGAGGCAGGAGGATTGTCATGAGTTCAAGGCTAGCTAGTGAGTTCAAGGCCAGCCTGAACTATGTAGAGAGACCCTGTCTCTAAATAAATAAATAAATAAATAAATAAATAAATAAATAAATAATAAATAAATGAAATCATTTCTGTAGCTGTCTCTAATTTTAGCAAACATTCTCTTGCTTGTTAGACTACTTCAGCTCATAGTTATTCTATAGAGATAAATTGTATCTGATATTTATTATTCTTAGTCATGACATAAGGTTTTACCTAAATCAAAACAAGTTAACACCCAAAAGGAAGATACAATGACATCACTTCTTTGAAATAGAAACAAAAACCATTCTAAGAAAGCAAATGTGTTTTATTCCTATTTTCATAGATAGTAATTTAAATGTGCTTGCCTTCCTTACCATAAAGAGAAGTCTCTATCTTGCTCCTGGGTTGCATTTTTGAAGGTCTGTTCCTATAAAATAAACAAGGTTATCTTTTTCTTTTTCCCACGGACATTCTAATCCAATTCTTGTAATACTGAAACTGTGGGAATCTCAAAACACATATGGGCTTACATTTTTTAGTGGGTGTTGATCTCATGAGATGAGATTTTTGATTTCCCACCTGGCTACCAGAGAGGCAAAGAAAGATAGAAAAAAAGTAGGACTAAACTCTGCACATAAATTTGTATCAACACTTTAGGGATGTACTAATTTCATGCAATGAAAGTAACAGCCTATGAATGAAACCAGTTCTCACCTGAGGGGAAAATACATATTAAAATATTTGTCCTAAGGCTTAAACACACATTTTTGAAATGGTTACAAAAAAATTCCATGTCACTGGAGTTCTGCTACAAAAGTAATAAAAGCAAAAGCCATGTAAAAATTGTTCAATTACTTAAGATTGAAATATTTCCTGATTTTATATATTAGAGTAAAAAAGAAAAATGCATGATGTATTATCTAAACCTGTCATCACAAAATTATGAATGAGAGTTTTAGAAAATTGTAGCTTTCTTTTTTCTGATGTTGGAGATCAAATTCAGGATTAAACTATAGCTTTTTGATACAGTATATCAGTCATAGCTCAACCAAAATTCTATTTTCATTATATTTACATGAAAAATAAAAAAAATATAAAAAAACTGAAAAAGGAAAAATCAGCCATAATGGACTATTTACTCAAATTAACATTACTTTATGATCCAAACATTCTGACATCTTCAGAATTAAAATTATTCTAATATAAATTAAACATATGTGTGATACAACTCTACTATTCACAGATTTTTATCTCTGTTATTAAACAAGGATTACATTTATTTCATTCACTGGGTCCATACACTAAATCAAATCATTATGAGGCACTGTTAGAAATATAAATACTTTCTTCAAAAAGACTAGGAGAAAAGACTTGCACGTAAAACATAAAGAATAAAATAAGAAAGAATGAAACTTCTCTGTGACAAAGTGACGTCATAGTATGGGAATTAATCAACATATTTCAATTTGAATATTAAGGAATGTTTAGAAAAAAGTGCTATTTTTTAAAACCTAAATTCTAAGACTTTTGTATCTTACTGTAGGTCCCAAAATGTCCAAAATAGTTCTTCGCACATGATGGTTACTCAACAAAGATTACTGAATGCATTTTTAGGAAAAAAAAATACTTTTTGTCTAAAACATATTATTCACAGACTATAAATCATAGATTTTCACAAACAAAATCAGTGTATCTGATATAGCTGCCAACTAACACAGTTAACATTTTCCGTGATTGGTTTGTACACTCCTCTTCTTTTTAAAATCTGAAACAGGCTTTGCCAACCTATAGTTGATTAACTTTTTCATGGTGTGTAGCTTTCAGACTTTTACATGTAGTGTGTATTTTACATTTATTTTTAAAGTGTTTAAAGCAAGTCTATGAGGGAACAAAGCCACAGTTCTGATGTCACCGTATTCTACGCTATGCAGAGACTGAGACCACTCCCTAAAGGGAACCCAAGTTGATCTGAAATGCTGTATTACACCGGGGATTGAACCCAGGGAGCAGCAGCTTTAGTCCTGACATAATGAATAAAACTCTCAAATGTTAATGGTTCCCAGTTGTGTTACTCAACTTTCTATTACTATAACAAAGACCTGAGATAACTGATTTATGAGGAGAAAGGGCTTATTTGAGCTCGTAGGATTGGAGCTTCCAGTGCATGATTGCTTGGCCTCATGGCTTTTGGGCCAGCACATCATGTTGAGAGTACCTGGCAGGTTGAAGTTGCTCACCTCCTGTCCAGGAACCAAAGAAAGAGTGAGAAGTAGATTTAAGTCTCAGAATCCCATTCAGGGACATATTCCCAATGCCTTACATATCACTTGCTAGGCTTCAGTTCCTAAAGTTTCCATGAACTGCTAATAGAACCACCCTGGAGAGCAATGCTTTAACACAGATCATTGGGTGACATTTATGATCCAAATTATGACACCTGCCTGGGTCCTTCAGAAATCTTTACAGAATGTGTTTATATCTGATCACCACACCAGAAAATATTTTCTTGTGTTAAAAAACTCAAGCCAAGTAGAAGGAATTGGCTGTGGCTGTCATAGAACGGCAGCAACTAGGGTAGCACAACAGCAGACCACTTTCATTACGGAGACCTTCCATCTTCAAAGAAATATTTTTGTAAATATGACTTAAGAAATATGGTGCAGGCAGAGACTAATGAACAGGGTAGATAAAGAATCTCTGCTTTCAAAGGCTAAATGTTCCTCACAAAGTACATATTTTATCACCCCTGGTTGTCAAAACCTCCTCATTTGACCTTTCAGATTTTCAGAAATGTGAGGGGACAAAGCTATCCCTAATAATCTACCAATCTCATTGCATCTGCTGAAACATTCTGGTATCCACCATTAGGGAGATAGATGATGGTAGGCGGAAATCAGTAACTCATCTGAGAAGGGTCGCGTTCACTCCTGTGGTGATGGATGAAAGCTATTTCTTTGTTAGCAGTGATGCTCCTTTATTGTCATGCAAGTCCTGCAGTGGTGACTAACCATAATTTTTTTCCAGTTTGTAAAGTGACACCTCCATTCTACCCAGGATAGATTGCTACAGGAACTACTCTGCGTCTCTAAAAATCGTATTTCTTTGTGTGTTCTGGAATCTCCCTTATGCCCCCTCTGGCTGAGTTTAAAGACTGACTCTCCTCAAAAATCTAGAAAGCATTTTAAATTCTTGAAATGGCAGATAAAGGAACTAGATTCTCACTTTGTGAGCCTCTAGACAATTAGGTGATTTTATAAAAATAATTTGGTCACTGTGTGGCTGTTTCCTCAGATACTTGCTTTAAGGTTTTTGTTTTTTTTAAATAGAAAATGTACACCACCTATAAAAGCCTGAAAAGTGCAATAAAAGTAAAAAGCTCTTCTACTATAGGTTGACATAAATCCTGTTTCAGGTTTAAAAAGAAGAGAATGTTCAAACCAATCTTGGAAAATAGTCATCTCTGTCCGACCTAAAACTACCAAAATCAATAGCTTTGAAGACAGGAGTAGACACTGCTAAAAAGACAGTGATTTGTCAACAGAGCATTTGGATTTGCACTCTGCATTGTCCAATCTATCTTTGCTATTATCTCACTTGAATATATTTAAGCACTTTATTATACTAATTCATTTTAGTAAACTTTTGCATAGAAAAAGACAAGATAGTCTAAAATCTAACTTCTAGCTACTCAATTTTGTTTTGTACTTTTCATTATCACAAGGCTGGACAAAAACTTTTATCCAAGAAATTCATTCCTATCCAAACTTGACAAGAAAAAGGTCCTTCTTCTCCTCACTGATTAGGTCCAGATTAAGACTGATAACTTAAGGGATCACCCTCTACCCCTCTTCCTCCTCTGTAATACATTTCTTGTCACTGGTCAGGCCACTAAAGAAAGGGAAACAAGAAAATATATCCATGACAAGAACACAGATCTTACAGGTAGCATGAAACTTCGCCCAGGGAGAAAAGAGTTAGGAGGTCATCATAATGAGGGATGCCTAGGACTAGACACAGACACCAAGATGATCATAATGGGAAAGAAATATCTGAGAAGATACTAACCAAGAGATGGGCTTGAAATGAATAGCATCTTTTCCTTTTGTGGTTCTTCATTATTTACTCTTTCTTCCATATTTTGCTCAATTTTTGCATATCTGCAAAATAAAAAAGTACATAAAAATATGTGAAAGTCTATTGTGTGCCTAAAACTTTGTCAAGAGTGTCTGTCCAGAGTATTATAAAATATTACCTACACCTGAAAGTAATTTATAAATTAATTTAAAACCATTTCATAAAACCACAGCACATAAGTGTCAGAAGTTTAATAATAAAATCAAAATGATGTGGTGTAGACTTCACATGCTATTGTTTCCCCCAAGGGCCAGAGCACTCGCTACGCAGAAGACATTAGCAGTGCCATTATAGAGAAGGCAGAGACTGACAGTGGTGACAAACGGACAGGAAGATAATGAGAAGAAAGGAAAGAGAACATTTCTGTTTCAGAAATAGTCTGAACAAAAGCTAATTCTGAATGTATATGGCTCATGCAGGGATTATAGAGGGCATATCAGTAGCTACAGACCAAGTGGAGAAATGACTTCTGTTTTATTTCATATCATATCTAGGGGCTAGATAAAAATAGAGAATAAGAGTTAAACAAAGAATAGGAATTTACCTTCAGCTGGGCAAATTGTTTCTTATTTAAATGTCCTCATCTACAATTGGAAGATGAAAAACTGGTATTTAGTTTTAAGATATTATAAGATAGAAATAATGTATTTAAAAGTACCAAGCCCAGGACCTAGTCATAATAGGCAATTACTAGAAATTTTTTATATCAATACAATTAAAAATTTTCAAACTTAAGAGTTGTCCATCAATAGAAAAGACCAATTCGCTGAAGAATTTACTCCTTATCAATGGACATGTTCATGTATAGCTTGCACCAATAACTTTTCTAAGAGTTTTGTGTACAAATGATCTATTGAGTAAGGGAGAAAACATTTTTGTATTAATTTTTCATTTCTATTTTTAGATTTAATTTATAATGTACATACTACATTAATTTGCATATGTATATTCAATATATACATAAAATGGCTAACAACTAAAAAGTTGCTGATTGAAAGAAAGTGACTAAAAATTATATTGTTTCTTACAGTGTCAAGCATATTATAGAAGAAAGAATAAGCAATGATTAGAAACTGGGTAGAAATAAAACTAGCTAGGCATGAAAGACCCCGATTATAGAACACACTGAAAGTCAAGCCAGGTATGAATTTTCATGTCTATACATCAAACATGCATATGCATTTTACTATCTCATTTACATAAATTGATTACAGAACATGTTTAAACAATATCAACCAATTAAGATAATTAATTGGGAAAATTTTTTTTAAAGTTTGTGTGGTCAGATACAAAAATAAAGATACATAAATGCCAGATTTGGAGATAAAAATTTTGGTTAATAATAATGATGGTGACAGCTAGTATGTACTGAATATTTCAGGTACTGTTCTAAGCACTTTATATGCGTTACCTCATTTTCCCCAAAAAATTTGTTAAGTAACATTAGTGCTACAAATGAGATTAAGTAAACTGCACGGAGTTCCAAAGCTCATACAGAGCAGACCTGGATTCAAACCCAGGACGATTAGCTCCAGAATTAGAACCCTAATGCTTACATAATTCTGCTTCTCATGGGAACTGTATGGACATGGTTTGAACCTTCCTTCCTGCTAATATAAGGATACTTAATCTTTGTAACGCTGAACCCCTCTCACATGATTTTAAACCCAAGCAACAGTATGAAAAATGATTATGGCCTGTTTATCTAAAGATGAAGGCAAGTGCGACTGCCTTGTTCCCTATCCTGTCCTGTACCTTTCATATTCATCTGCCCTGCTGTATCATTATCTCTTCCTTCCCAGCCAAAACTCAACCTAGAAGGATGAAGGCATCACAAGAGAAAGAGTATAAGAATATAACCTGAAGCAACAAAACAGGAAATTGCAGAAAAACAAATGAAAGTGAAAAGAAGAAAAGAGAAACACATATTTCTTCTAGGTATTCTTCCTTGATTCCCTCATCGTCAGCCACTCTTTTGTGCTTCTGTACCTGGTATCAGACACTTCTATAAATTCAGTTCTTTATAATTACTGACTTTACATAGTTTTACCTTGATTTGATTCTGGATTACCTTGAGTGATCTTGTATTTAATTCATCTATTACTTGCATCTGGTACCTAGCACATTAGAGACACAATAAATATTCCTGAATTGATCCCATGCTAGATACTGATCACAGAAAAGATAGACAGGAAGATGATAGATAGATAGATACATAGATGATAGTCTCCATCCAGAAAATCAGAGTCCAGTGATCAACTGAAAAATTGTATTAAAATAAAGAAAATTATTGACATTGAACAGAATAATTCCAGGAAAGAGAGCTAAGAGTCATATTTTTAAAGTTCAGAAGACAGTTAAGAGACAGGAGGAATTTGCAAAGGAAGAAACCATCTAGAGGAAATCATGAAATAACAAAATCTGAGAAAATAGAGGTTCAAATGAATAGAGTAGTTGAGCTATATATCAAAATAGGGTTGGAGATAATTTTGGAAAAGTGAGCAGAAACCGTAAAAGACTCATCATCAAGGAGAATTTCCAAGAATAATCCATGCCTTCCTTGAAGCAGAATGCTATCATTTCATATATCACAACGTCAGCTCCATCTTATCAACATATCAGTTAAAAAAAGAGAATAGATATTTACTGAAAATTTGTGCAGAACAGAGATGATTAATTATATCACAAACTACTTTGTAAATACTCTTTTAAAAATTCTCTAGGAAGTAATCACATAATTGATCATGTAAACCAGGGCACTTTAATAATTTCTATACATCAATATGCATACATCAGAATTATCCAGGTGAAGATGTATATCTGCCCTTCACTTTTAAGCTTTCTTATCTCCCTAATTTCTCCTTTTTCACTGGTCACTTTTCTCCTCTGTCCTCTGATCTTTTCATGACCACTTTCCCCAAGTCATCCTCTCTATCAACCCCTGCTGCCGTATCACCTTCTGTATTAGTCAGAGTTCTCTTGAAAAATAGAATCTACAGAATCCACCAAAAAAAAAATGTATACACACTTCAGGAAAAGAAAAATAGTATGATGTTTTTTCAGCAGATGGTGTTACCTTCCTATGGGGGCTCTAGAGGATGTCATATATTGCAGAAAACCCACTACATTGCTGGCCCTTAGAGAAGAAATTGAAAATGTGTGTGCAGCAATAACAATGACCAACATTACCTAAGCAACAGTTTACATACTAATAAATGTCTAGAAGCTAATGGTCACCACTTTGAGCACCTCTTGTAATTGCAGAGGCCAAAAGTAACTTGTATTGATTCATGATGCCTCAATAAATTTAGTATTAAAATGTTTATTCAAGTTTTTCTTTTCCTGAAGTGTGTATACAGTTTTTGGTGGACTCTGCACATGTAAGATTTTTATTAGCAGATTGGCTCACATGACAAGAAAGGCTCTCTGCCCGCTGGAGAGCCAGAGGAATTAGTGGCCTGGCTTAATCCTAGTTGCCTCAGACCCAGGAAAACCATCAACAGTGAAGCTTCTGGTTTGAGCAAAGACCCAAAATCTCCTTAAAGACTGCTGATGCAAATTCCAAAATCCAAAGACAAAGGACTTTCTGATATCCAGGAGAAGTGGCAAGAGAAATGCTCCACCACAGGAGAAAGAGTGTTGTCATGTTCTGTCCAGCCACCAAACTGATTGGATTGTGCCCCTCCACATTGAGAATAGACCTTCACCACTTAGTTCTCTGACCCATGAACCAATTTTCTCTGGAAAACACACTCATAGGTAGACCCAGAAATAATGCTTTACCAGTTCTCTAAGCATCACTCATTCCAGTCAAGTTGACAATAAAATTAACAATCACACCTTCCTTTTCCCTTGCCTTGTCCTCTTTGTTTACCAGCTATTTCATTATGTCTCTTTTCTTAAGGATGAAAAATTAGGCTTCTATGAATTTCTCTCATTTATCCCCTTATATTCAGCATATCCTTAGCAAAGAAAGAAACCCCTTTAGGATATGTTCTCCTTAGAAGACAATGAATATTGAAAAAATTATCCTGTATCACATTATTTTCTATATGTACAAAGGAAACAAAAACAGAGCTCACACTAGGACATACGCAAATTGATAAAAACACATTATCAATAAATATTCAACTTGAATAATAAATATAAAATGATACAAACAATCAAACTAGAAAAGATTTTGCTAATTATAATATTTGGCATTGGAAAGGGTGTGGAAAACTTGGCATACAAAACAATGCTGGTGGAAGTACAAATTGGCTCATACTTTCTGGAAGATGGTTTGGTAGTATTCATTTTTTAATTTTAAAAGGAAATATGTAATTTAACCCAGGAATTATACTTCCAGGAATAAGTATACCTCCAGGAATAAATGAATAAGTAATAAATGAATAAGTAGAGATGAGTGTAAACAGTTGGACACAACATTTTTTATTATAGTAAGGTTTATAATAGAGAAAAGCAAAAAACTACCTAATTATTCACAATAGAGAATCATTTTAGTAACTTACATCACATCCATATGGAAGATGCAATTATTTAAAATGATGTTGTAATCAGCATTTTCCTAAACCTTTTAGCAGTAAAACTATTTTGTCAAAAATTTCCTATAGATAGATGTAATATATACAATGGATGCAAGAAGAATTTCTCTGTTTGAAAAGAGATGAGAAATCTGATAAAATTGACCCCTGCTACTACGATACACATGGCTTTTGGGTCATTTGCAAATCTTGTTCTTCTCATTATCATGGCTAAATTTCCACAATAGAGTCTAAGGAACAAAAGATAGCTATAAAATATATAAGTATATGAAATTTGTTCCAAAAAGTCAGTGAATGAAGACAATATAGTCAGAATCTATCATCAGGAAAAAAAAAAATTCTTTTAGTCAAGGAAAAGGCTCTCACTCAGAATTCTGAGGATGGTGCAGACTGGTTCTCCTGCAGTTTTCCCTCTACCTGGGTAGTGTTCCAACATTCAGAACGCCTTCATCCATTGTTCTATCTCAAGGGCAGGTAGTACTCCTTACGGTTCTGCTTATAGAGCTTTTAAATGGGACAGTCGGACTGTTACTGATGTCTTTTAAAATATAACTTAATTAGCTAAAAGAAACTCCTTTTCCCACCACCCCACACACATCAGGGGTTAGTGTGAAAAATAATACATTAAATGAAAAGGACATAGACTCAGACTAAGACTCCACATTAACCACTTCATGCCATTTTTCCTGATTGTTACTATCTCTGGGTTACCTTTTGTAGAACTCATCACCTAAGCCACCTCTATATGTATTCTGCTCCCACACTAAATCGAGAGTGACAGATGTGACCAATAAAGTGCAGCAAAGCATTGGTATGTGATTTCTAGGCTAATCAAAGAAGGCTCACATCTTGTACCTTTCTCTCTTGGATTTCTTGGTCTTTGGGAAGGCAGTTACCTTCCCCTGAGGACATTAAAATACAAAGATGGCCGTGTGAAGAGAGAGGGAGGGCCGTGCACAACGGGAGGCACCCACTTGCCATCCTGTACACGTGGATCTTCAAACCTCAATCGACCCCTCGAATGACTGCAACCCCAGCTGACATCTAACTGCAACTGCTTGCCAGATCTTAAGTAAGAATTGAAGAGAGTCTTCTCAGAATCCCTGACTCACAAAATCTGAGTGGCTTAAAGCAACTGTGACTACCATGTGTATGGAACCCAAACAGATTTCTCAGTATCTAACTTCTCTGTATGTCACACATTTGTAGAAGACTTTCTAAGGTCCACATGAAAAAATTTTAAATTCCTTATCATAGGCCAGGATACATTTCTTCAATTCTTTTTACTCTGATCTATTTGGGTTAATATTAAAGTCTCAGTCATCTCCCTCACTTTCACTCCAAACAGATTTTGAGAATTGCTAGCTCTAAAAAGGCTGGTACAAATATATTCTAACAATTGCTATTTCATTCATACTGTTACAACTTCACCTAAGCTACATTGAGGATATTGTTAGATGAACTAGTTCACATAAACCAGTATTTTTCCTTCCACACAAAACCTTCCTAAAGCAACATAATGACCATTTATTTGCCAAAGAACTTGAGTTATGATTTTTCTCTTTCCATAAAACCCTTATTAAGCGACCGGAGCCATGTTATTTTTAAATTGTAAATAATAAGTTATCTGATTACAAGTAGTATGTCACTCATTTTTATTCTGGGATCAGTATCTGTTATTATGATAAATATCCTTCAGAAATCAATCTATATAAAAGGATGTTATAAAAACAGAAGTTCAACGCAACGAATACTAGCAATGCTTACTTTGTGAGAGGCACTATGTTTGGTGGTTAGAGAACATATCCCCATGAAGCATTTACACTGAAATTTGAATAAAATAAGCCTTAAACCAAGAAAATATAGGTAGTAAGAGCAATTCATTATAGACAATATTTCATCAGAGGCCTAGAAGAAATAAACAGGCACATTCAAATGCGCTATGTACAGGTCATGGAAGAGGAGAGATGCACAAAGGACGAGGCTGGAGCCAGTCATCAGTGTGCCACGCAGGGACAGTGCAGATGCCACCCCAAAGTCAGTTGGAAGCTACTGAAGAACAGCAGGGGAGTAAAGGCATGGTAGTTAAATAAGTAAAGGTTTTGTAAAAGAAATCATTGTCTCTCATGAAAATATATTATATTAAAAACAAAAATTGAGGATAGAGGAAAAACAAGAATGCAGGTAGAGAAAGTAATTCAGGAAGGAAGCAATTGCAATAATCCAAGCAAGATTAAAGATTAAGAGTGGGTTTAACTAAGAGTGTGGCAGAGACAAGGAAAGTACAGATAGATCTGAAACTGTTTAACCGGCATCACTTGCATAGGAAAAACATTGACTAGAAAAAAATAGATGTTCGGTTATTATATGTAGTAATACTGGAGGTGAATTTTATTCTGATCCTTATTTTTTCATATTCACAAAAATGTCCCTAGTAAGAAATATTAGTCAGGAAAATTGTCTTAATCAGAATATGCAATTTTGTTTGTGTTACACGATTGCAACAATATAAACACTAACAAAATAATCCAGCGTGCATACCAAAATGTTACCAATGGTGTGCTACTAACTACGGATTTCTAATTCTTCTTTCTTCCTCTCCAGGGGAAATTTGGCACTGCTTCTTCCTCTTTGGCAAATTTTCCATCATTTATCTTTCATCTATTCAAGCATTCACTCAGCAAATATTTACTGAACACTTACACTCTGCTGATCACTCTGCTGGGGCCTGGGGATACAGCAGCCATCACAGCTAACAACTGCTCTTGGCTTCATGTTCATATTGTGGTGTCAGGGAAGGGGCATTAGTGAATAAACAAGGCAAATCAGTGAAATACGTAGCATGACAAATAGTTATAAAGTAATGGTTGTGAACAACTTTTTAGTGGCTAAAATAAACTTTTTCAAAATCAAATAAGGAAGAAACAGTCAGAATAGAACAGAAGTTCAAACAAAGATAGACTCAAATGTCACATTTTCATCTCCACTCTTTATTCCCATCACCCAGAATTAAGATGTTCATCCTTACCCTTTGACCTCAAAACACTTTGCTTGTACAGCGGCATAGCATATACCTGTAATATTACAGTAGTTGAGTATTTTGTGTCCCTCTATTCAAGTCTGGTGTTATAAATAAAGTATGGAAATAATGGTGAGGAGATAACCATTATTCTTATATTTTAATAGTATATTATAACAAATGAATCTCATTTTCCCCCTATACTCTTGAGGTATGAACAACATCTATTTATAATTAATTAGAAAATGTATATTGCCAACTTTATTTCTCAAACAAGACTACATTTGTAAGTAGAACTTTCTATTTTGAAAACATATTTTCATAAATATCATCTTTTGAGCCTCACAAACTTGATGATGCTTGCATCTGACCAACTGCAAATGTTAGTTGGGAGACATTTCTGGAATGTACAGAATTTGTTTTGCACATGTGAAATAATAAGTCACCTTGCCACCTATTAACAAACAGTCACATCGCAATGTCTGAAGTTGAGGTAGTTACGAATTGGTCATTGGGGCTGGGAGTGGTTGCCCAAGACTATAATCCCAGCACTTGGGAGGCTGAAGCAGGAGAATCACCAGTTCGAGGCCAGTCTGGACTACATAGCATGATGCTCAAACCACCCCCTCAGAAAATAATTGCTCATTGGGACTCTGAGGAGTGAGTAACAGATGTTGAGAAGATACCATAGCCATGCTAAAATTCTTGAATTATCTGAGCTTTTCCTATGAAAACAATTAGAAGAAAAGTATCGTGTGTATTTTGCCAATCTTGTTTTAAAATGCGAAGCTGGGGCCAGTGAGATAGCTCAGTGGCATAAGCGCCTGCCTGGCAAGCACGAGGTCCTGAGTTCGACTCCTGGTACCCACATACGAAAAAAGGGCCAGTGATATCGCTCAGCGCACGGGCGCCTGTTGGAGCGTGAGGTCCGTTCGACCCCTGGTACCCACAAAATAAATAAATAAATAAACAAATAAATAAATAAATAAATAAAATAAAAATAAAATGTGAAGCTGAAGCCTCTACCAAAACTACAAATTAATGTTCGGGTTTTTAAAAAGGATAGAACAAATGAATTCACTCAATATTCATGACCCAGTTGGTAATGCATTTTAAAAATTAATAGCATTTGTGTTTCTAATGAAAGGATTTGAACATTCCTTATAATGTGTAATGACTAAATTTATTTTATATAATGAAAGTAATTCACCAAGTACAGTATGATTAGCTGTCAGCTGCAAAGAGTTCTCACAAATCCCCATGCTAGAGGAATTATGATTTGGGGGTAAGCTATTTCAAACCTCAATAACTTTGTTCCCTTTGGGTTATGGTAGGAATATGGTTTATTGATTTTTCTCAAAACATCTAGTGCTTTTCAATGAAACAAAAGTTTCAAGTATCTTCATGCAGTAATTTCAAAACTCTCCCCAAACCATAAACAAAGTTTTGTTTATCTATATATAATTTAGTGAATAAGAAGCAATACATATTATAATGAGGATCGGGCTCTTCATGTCAGCAGAAAAGTAATGTAATTATAGATAAAAATCGTCATCCAAAGTAATAACTTTCTGTAAGAGTCAGGATCACAATTTTATAGCACATAATTTATAACTCTTTCTTTTACAAGATATGCACTTTTAAAAAATATGTAAGTTCATAAAATATTAAGATATATTAAAACAGATAAGGTGTATTTTATGTAATTCTAAAGTCTTTATATAACAATATTAATGACCTTACTAATTAAAATAAAAAGTAAAATCACAAATGGAAAATTCATCAAATATTTGGTAAAAGAATTAAATAAATCCTTTTTAAACTGCAAAAATTAACTATTATAGGATTTTACTATAGATTTGTAAAGCACTTTTAAGTTAGTGGATAAGAGATTATATGGTTAATAACATCGTATATAAATTTGGTTATCTTGACATATATCCTTTAAATATGGACTAATAAGACTATAGGTCTTTATTTTTATTTTTATAATTTTTTTGTTATACTAGATAGCACGTCATTTTTCTAAAGAATACAATCTTTAATATATCAATAATACAGCATTATTACATCATTTTTCTGTTAATCAAAATGTTTATTTATAGATGACACATATTTATCTTCAACCAATTTAACATAAATTTCAAATTGTTAGTTTCCACTTTAATTTTACTGTATAATTGTATAATTCACTTTCTTCATATAAAAAATTCATTGTGCACAAGTATGAAAATAATATTAATAAGCTGCCTTTTACTGTATATCTATTTTATGCCAGGCAACATGTTAATTATTTTTAATGATCCCAGAAATCTTTTGAAGTAGTATGATTTTTATTTCACAAATGAGAAAGTTGAAATCCAGTTAAATATTTTCCCTACAGTTGCACATCTCAGAAGTCTGGATTTTAACCCTTTTCTAGAGGACTCTGTCTAGTCCTGTGCTTTTTGAATTACCTCACAGCAAGATAGAAAGACAGGTGTGATGGAGATTTAAAATAAGTAGGAAGCATGTTCCACCCTGAAAAGTTTCACAATCTAGTTTAAGAAAAAAATATAAAACTTTATATGACTGTTAAAATAATTTATAATAACACAGTTGCTGTTATTTATTTGTCAAGGACTCTGCTAAAGACATTATGTTGACTACCCACTTTATTCACACAACAGTCATCTGATCAGTTTCAGCATAAATCTCACTTGCACAGAGAAATGTTCTTTAGCCCCCTAATCTACACAAGAGCTCTGTATCACAGGCTCATCATAGCTTGCTCTGTTCCTTCTTGCTGGTCTTCTAGATTTACTGAGTAAAAGGCTTCCTGAAGGAAGAAAACTGGTTCTTCTTGCTCCTACTCCCCACAAGGTAGTCAGGTTTAAAAAGTCATTAAGCAGAGAAAAAATTAACATTTATCTTTCCTGAGTCATTCAAAATAACTAAAGAAAGTCTCTACTCATTATTTACAGTAAAATATTTTAAAATTCCTTTATCGCATCTGTCTCCATCTCTCTTTCCCTCTCTCTATCTCTCTCTCTCCCTTTTACAGCTATCATCAAATCAATCTCTTTCTTTCTTAACATTTTAAAATCCTATCAGATTTGGTTTTTATGGCATCTTTCCTCATCCTCCGCCATCTTTCACCATCTAGATCTCTTAACTCACTAACCTGGTTGTTAGGTAAATGGTGGTAACCCAGTAAAGGAACACAGCCAGCCTGAATTTGGGGTTCCCACGAGACCTCCTGGAGTAACTCCAAAGAAGAACCTGTCCAAAGTTTATTGATTAGGTTTTTATGGAAAGTTATGGCAATTAGTGAGACAGGCTTAGGTGGAGTGAGGCGAGGGGAAGTGTGAGACTCGGGAAGCAAGACTAGCTGAGCAGAAGTGGCTGCATGGCAACATGGCAGCAGTTGTCATGAGGACAGCTAATGTTTTGAGTGCCTGAGAAAGTGAGAGAGATGGTGCCAGGATATGGGATCCAGGGTGTGATTGTTTTCTGGGCTCAGGTAACTGGGAACAGTTACTCTGTGAATTCAGGCCCCTGAGGACAGACAGGGAGAAGACATATCACTGGGCTTCTTTCAAATCATTGGCTCTATCAATTGATTCTATTCTCAAAAGTTGAGGCAAAAGAGAAAACACAGAATGAATGGGAGAGATAGATGTGTATATCTTGTGCATCAGACTAAAGAGTGTTTAGGGGGTTTTTTGTAAAGTGGGAGGGCCTTAAAAGTTTATAAGCAAAATCATGATAAAAGCAATATTGTATGAAAGTTAACTGAGCAATATTTTACTGAATGAACTAGAAGACAAGAAGGGAAATTTAGGCTAGGGGATTACAAAAAGCTATTATCAAGACAAAAGAGTGAAGTGGTAGTAGGTACTTGTCGCAGAAGTAGTAAGAATGGAAACAAACTCATAGATTAAAAATAATGGTGATAAAGGAAAGAAATTTAGAAGAATTACTGCCCAATTGTCTATGAGCAGTGAGGGGAAGAAAACCAAAGATGATTTCAGTTTCAAGGTTGGCTGAATATAAGAATGGTATAGATGCATAGGAAGTCCAATATTGTGACTTCCACTACCTTTGACTTTAGAAAATTATTTATTATAATGTTTAAGTAAAATTCAATATACTTTTAATGTCCTGTTATCAATGTACTTCTGTATTAATACATTTTTGTCAGTGCTAAATTACTCACTGTCAAGTACAGAATAACAAAGTAGGGAAAAAAAGTATATTTTCCCTTGGGCCGGTGAGATGGCTCAGTGACGTAAGCGCCTGCCTTGCAAGCGCGAGGGCCCGAGTTCGACTCCCGGATCCCACATACGAAAAAGGGGCCGGTGATATCGCTCAGCGGCATGGGTGCCTGTTGGCACGCAAGGTCCTGAGGTCGACCCCCCGGTACCCACAAAAAAAAAAAAAAAAAAGTATATTTTCCCAAAGAAAGTGAAGAAACAAACAAACAAAAGAACAATAAAGAAGTTAGCTTCTCACCTGAAACTCTATTCAGTAAAGAAAAAAAAAAAAGTATTGTATTGTTATTTATTAGTTTAACCAAGTATCCAATTCAGTTATTGTCCTTAGCACAATAAAATGGCATTATTGGATACAGTGTAATCATTGTCTTTAATCCAAAGGAGAAGTCTTATCTGCTCCATGGAAGGGCTGTATTTTGAAAGAAATTCTTAAAATGCCAGCTAACCTAAGCTTGTAAGTAGGACAAGCTCAGCTGGGATTTGTTTCATACCAATTCATATAGTGATATTTGTAAATGAAAAATATATGTGCCTGGTTTTGATATACACCACTTAATACTGGTGAGAAATTTTAGGAAACTGGGAGGGGATAGAGGGACCACGTAGATGTTGTGGCATGATTTTCCTGACAACTGACAGAGATGCATGTGTAACTTGTGTCTAGGGGTGCAGGCATACATACATTAGGAAGCTGCTTCGGTAATAAAACTGTCAAAATCTGATGCCATTAAATATCCCGATTAGATATCCTTGGTGATAAATTTATGATCACTGAGAAAATTCTTAAAACTCTGACACCTTAAGAGACAGAGAGAGAGTATAGTAGTAATTTTATAGTGTGTCCACTTGGCTAGACTGAACTACACTTCCTGGAATGCCCTTCTCTGTGTTTCCTATTAGAGTGGATTGACCACAAGAGCCCAGTAGGGAATGGGAGGGCTAAATTAAAACAGCAGTGATTTTGTAATTTTGTTGCTCATGTAGGACACTTATCTCCTGGTCCTGATGTTGCCATGAGCTAGCAAGGAGGCCTGCAACTGCTCTACTTCCCTCAGTTCTACTCCATTATCACCAACTCCTGGGCCAGCTACACATTTAGCTCCATGACAGTGAGCCCCTCCACTACTTCAGGAAACCTACACCATTAAAGTCACAAACAACAAAAGCTGACACTCCAGTCAGTCCCTGGAGTCATTTCAGTTTGTTCTTACTCTCTTCCAATTTATATCCATCTTCCCTTCCCACTGCTCGTCCTGTGGACTTCATGCTGCAGCACCAGATCAGATGTGAAGACAATGAGTGATAATGCAGAGACTGCCTAGCCACATTTCACAATCGTATAAATCATAATCCATGTGCAGCGGTGTGTGTCTATACCCTGGTGGTTATGCTTTTGATATATACACTATCAAGTTTAGTAACGTGAGTAGCCAATCTAATAGTACACTTAACTGAAAATTATGTAGCACCCACTACCTGTCAGATACCATTCTAAGCACTGGAGATACAGAAAGTAACAAGATAGAGGTCCCTTCCCTCAAGGAACTTAAGTAATAATGGGGAAAATGAAAGTAAATTACCATATAAATAAACCAGAATAAAATGTTTTAGAAAGTCTATTAGTTTCCTATTGCTACTGCAACAAACTTAGTGGCTTAAAGTAATACAAATTTATTATCTTGTATTTCTGGAGGTTAGAAATTTGAAATGAATCCTGGCTAACATCCAAGGGTGGGCAGGGCTATGTTCTCACAGAGGCCTCCGGGAGACTCAGTTTCTTTGCCTCTTCCAGTTCCTAGAGAAGGCCTGCATTCTTTGATTCATGCTCCTTGCTTCCTCTTCAGAGTTCATCATTCCAACCTCCTCTTCCATTGCCACACATACCTCTCCCTTGACATGGACCCTTCTTTCTTATAAGGGCTCTTATGATTATATGGAACCCACTAGAAAAATACAAATTAATCTTCCATGTCAAGATCCTTAACTTAATCACATCTGCAAAATTCCCTTAACTGTGTGAGGTAATATATGCACAGATCTCAGCGATTAGGACATGAATATCATGGAGGGAGACATCATGCAGTTCATCATAGCTAACCCCTTGTGTTTTGAAGAAAATTAACAGGATAATGGGACGTATCTGCCATTTCAGTTTTTGTTTTAGTTTGGTTTTTCTTGTTATAATGTGATCAGAGATACATAGTGTCTTTGAACAGAAACTAGTACTCTGTTCAAAGAATAGTATTCTAACCTAGATAGAAGCGTTAAGACCCTGAGGGAGAAAAAATTGGATGTGTTTAAGTAAGAGAAAGGCCACTTTAGACAGATTATATTAAGTAGGATGGATGTGTGGTAGAAGCATACATAAAGAGATATCCTGAGGCCAGAGGTCGTAAGCCTTGTACTAAGCAACAATGTTTTATTCAAGGTATAGTGGGAACTCAAAGAGAAAGAGGGGAATCAAATAGCAGTTATTCTCTATTCTCTTTCTCTCTTTGAGGTTTCTTATAGTCCAATCATTATCTGAAATATTTTATACTTGACTATACTTGATTATTCATTTTCTAGTGAGGTCTGTGGATAAGTCACACTTGTTAGAAATGCAGAATCTCAGGCCACCTTCAAAACTCCCTAAATCAGAGTCTGCATTTAATATTGTTAGATGATTCGTAGGCACTGGTTTGTGAAGTAGAGTTTTAAGAAACATTGCAATAGTCTTAACAAGAAAGACAGTGACTTAGCCCAGGACTGAGGCAACGGAGATCATGAGAAGTAATCATATGTAGGGTATATATATATTTGTTGGGGTATTTGTAAATGAGAATAGGAGGGAAAGAAATCTACAGGAATAATATAAATTTGGCCCTGCGTAATTAGAGCTGATGTTCCTGCTATTAACTGAGATGAAGGAGACTGAGAGAAGAGTGGGCTGCTTGTTTGTTCATTTTATCTGTTATGTTTGAGATGCTTACTAGACATCCATGTGGCAAAGTAAGTCATTCAGTTAGCCATGTTCCTTTCAGAGCCGCATATAGGGCATGTGGAATCCAAGGAAAATATTTCAAATGACTTGTGACAATTATCAATGAACAATGTCTCTATGAGCACTTGATAAGAAAAATGTCAAGCAGGCAGAATACTTTCTTGGGCTGTCATTTTATAAAAACCTAACCAGTCTGAGGACAAATGGCTGACATAATCTATGTGTATTGAGATGTTCCATAGCCCATGTTACATATGCCATATAAGAGTGGTGGCAAACTGACAAGTGTGTTGTTTTTCTTTAAAGACAAAAGATGTTAATCTGAGTTGTTTTTTCTAAACTAAAACCTCAGTATTCATGTTTATTTGCAGTGTTGACATTTTGCAATAAGTAAGTGGGTTTTGGGTTGCAGCTGGAGCACTTGTCTTTAGAAGGTTCACTATCACTGCCATATAAGAAATGTAACTATATCAGTCAGTGTTTACTAGAGAAACAGATTTAATGCAAGACATACAAATATAAAAGAATTTATAAGATTGGCTTACAGTGGCCATCCATAGAGTCAGGTATGGAAGGGCAGTCTGTCTGCGCCCTGTACATCTGAAGGATCCAGTCAAAGGCCTGGAGCTCCCTGTAGTGTCCCATGCAAGTCCGTATCAGGAAGCCAAAGAGTCTGCAGTTGAAGGCTGAAAGGTCTGCACTGGAAGACTGAAAGGTCTGTGCTGGGGGCTGAAGGGCCTGCGCTGGAAGCCAGGAGACAACGTCCAAGATGAAGGCAAAGACTGGAGCTCCTCTGAAGAAACAGAAACAAGCCTCATCTTAACTACTAAATAGGACAAAGTTCCTGATTACCTTGACTAAAGTGAATCGCTAGTAACCTCTAAGCACAGAATTTATTACTGCAGCCCTCTATAGGAGACTCCTGTCTAATGTAAGATGGGGCAGGCTGTGACATATGCCAGTTAGATCAACATCCCACAAACACTTGTGGAATTGATCTCATATCACTGAATCTTGGAAACGATCTGCGTGCATCATGGATGAATTACAGGACTACTACAAATATCTGCACACTATTTTCCTAACTGGTTCACAAACAAAAGGAACTTAGAAAAGGAGGGGAATCTTGTCCGAACTTTTCTGTGGCTCAGCCTATTTATTTAAAAAGTAGTGACTTTTTTCTTCAAATGCAAAACAAAAGTGATTACTTCTCATAGATATACATTCTTTTGAAAAGAAAACATGCAACACATGTTAATACATCTTTTCATTTCTTTCCACATTTTTCTGTTCCAGCCGGTTTCAGTGCAGTGACGAAGATCTTTTCTGAGCTGAAGAGAGAATGGGAGGTGTAGGAACAGAGGCAGCAAGTAGGTATGTCTTTGCACAATTTTTTTTTTTTTTTTTTTTTTTTTTTTTTTTGTGGGTACCGGGGGGACGACCTCAGGACCTCGCGCACCAACAGGCACCCGTGCCGCTGAGCGATATCACCGGCCCCTTTTTCGTATGTGGGTTCCGGGAGTCGAACTCGGGCCTTCGCGCTTGCAAGGCAGGCGCTTAAGCCGCTGAGCCGTCTCACCGGCCCCCATCTTTGCACAATTTTGCTGGGAAAGAAAGCATAGAAATATGGTAGAGGGGGCCGGTGAGACGGCTCAGCGGCTTAAGCGCCTGCCTTGCAAGCGCGAAGGCCCGAGTTCGACTCCCGGAACCCACATAGGAAAAAGGGGCCGGTGATATCGCTCAGCGGCACGGGTGCCTGTTGGTGCGCGAGGTCCTGAGGTCGTCCCCCCGGTACCCACAAAAAAAAAAAAAAAAAAAAAGAAATATGGTAGAGGGAAATACAAGACCAAAGGAGGGCTTTTCTTAGGTGGGAGACATTACAGTATATTTGATGATGAGAACTAATCAATAGTGAAAAATATGGTCTTTAGAGGAAGAAACAGGAAAATATCTGGATTCAGTGAAAAAGAATAGTATATATATATAGTATATATACTATATATATATAGCACAAGTAAAGGTTTTGGCCTTAGGTAAATTGCAAAGAGTTCAAAGTGAAAGTCATTTTTCTCATTAACTAAGGAATTGACATTCTGCTTTTGTACCTTGGACTCTTGTGAATTTTGTTAGCAGAAAACAGCAGCCCAACTTTGAGCACTTTGAGACCCTGACAAGACTTAGTCTGTAAGGCTGACAGCATCATACTGATCTGAGACACATCCGCTGAGAAAAAGGTATTCAACAGGGGAATGAACGAGGAGACCAGCCAGCTGCCTCCAGTGACACATCTTCCCTTTCTGTGAGCTTGCTTTCAAAGCTTTTTAAATGTTGGCTTGAAAAATTCATTATTCCTTACTTCCCAACTCACACATGTATATTTTTACAATAAATATACTTTTAGGGAATAATAATTACATACAATGTTTAATTGATAAACTGCATCAACAAACCTAAAAGCAAATGATTTCCTTCACTCATTCTTACTGGATGGAAATTCTATAAGGATTAGCAAATTAAAACTGGATGATGGCAAATACAACAAATGGCTCCTATGTTTCTATTAAATTGTATTTTGCCAACAAGAGTATTGTTGGAAATAATCTATAACCTTTTATTTGCCATTCTATTTTCTTACTTATTTTTTGTGCTTAATTGGTATTTGATCCATATCTTTTTCAAATGGAAATGAATAGGTATAGGCCAGTTAAGGCATTAAAAATCAAAGTTCTGTTTTTGTTGAAGCTGGAAAAATATTGTGGGTGATGGTGATGCCGTTGGTTATGCAAATCAGAAAAGCACAAGAAGCGAAAGTTATATCATTTCCGTGATGGATAGAAATGGGCTTAGGGTTGACAGGCAATCTAAAAATTACTATTACCTCTCATTATACCTTTCCAAGCATTTCTGCTTGTGCAGAATGGGATTTTAAACATCTTGATCAAGCAACAGGAATCTGCCTCATCGCCTGACACTGATGATCATCTAGCAAGGCAATATTGTTGCTCTAAATGGCATCCTAATGCTGTTGTGAAATGGCATGAGGCATTATTCAAGAAGTGGGTTGTGACTAGAAATAGCCAGCAGAAATTTAAAAGTAAGCATCATTTTGCCACTCATGAAATGATCAAAGGTTTCACACAGAGATGTACCTATGTAAAGTGTAAGATTCATTCTGTTATTCCATCTCAAGATGGAAATTTAAATGTCTTCAGCCATCTTAGATTCATAGAGTCCTAGGGCCTTAAAACTGTCCAGTTTCAAAATGTTTAAACAAGGACATGGGGGCCAGTGAGATGGCTCAGCAGCATAAGCGCCTGCCTGGCAACCGCGAGGGCCCGAGTTTGACTCCCGGAACCCACATACGAAAAAGGGGCCGGTGATATCGCTCAGGGGCACGGGCACCTGCTGGTGCGTGAGGTCCTGAGGTTGACCCCAGGTGCCCACAAAAAAAAAAGCAAACAAGGACATGGAACCCCACAATCATAATGTTACACTCCCACTCACACAAGCGAAATGCTGGGTATAAAAATGACTTGTCCTGAGTCACAGATGACTACTCTTTCTAGCTCATAATTTTAAGACAAAAATATGATATGAGTTTCTTTGACCTGAAGATACAAATTTCTGCAAGTTTAAAAATAATGTTAGGAGGGCCGGTGAGATGGCTCAGTGGCTTAAGCGCCTGCCCGGCAAGCGCGAGGGCCCGAGTTCGACTCCCGGATCCCACATACGAAAAAGGGGCCGGTGATATCGCTCAGTGACACGGGCGCCTGCTGGCGTGCGAGGTCCTGAGGTCGTCCCCCCGGTACCCACAAAAAAAAAAAAAAAAAAAAAAAATAATGTTAGGATAGCTTATTTAAAATACTTCAGGCCTTCTTGTAATACATCACATTAATTTCAAAGTAAGTTTGGGATGAATGATGGTGGCAACAATTTTTTCAGACTCTCTAAGCCTCAGTTTTCTCACCTGTAAAATATGGAAAATAACCTTCTAGGCTAGTTAAGAGTCATATTTCAAGAGTTTTGAAATATAATTGCAAAATTAGTTCAAAGTCTGGTATACAGTGAGCACTCAATAAATGGTGATAAATGTCATTGTCACCATCATTATTGGTGTTGTACAAAAATCAGAAACAAACAAAAAAGGTTTCATCATAGATTAATAGTCTGGAAGAAGTTTAAAAGATTTCTATTCTTCTCTCTCATTTTGTGTGCCGGGGCTATAATTCCTCTCATCCATCCTGAATCTTCTCACAAATGTTGCTAAGAAAGAAGATAACAACACTTCTTAATGGATTATTATGACTATGTAAATAATGCTATTTAACTTATATAGTTATGTATAGTTGGTTTTCTTATGAGAAATTTCTGTAGTTCTAAATCACAGCAGCTGACAGTTTCTGAGGACAGTATCTTAATTAAGGATTATTGTGCAGAAATGTTTTCTCTGAGCAGGAAGTGGGAGAGAAGCTGTTAGGAGCAGGCAGAAATATATTAGAGATGGCCAGAGAGCAAAGGGCTTTTGTGAGCTGAAGGGTTCTCCTTTATGCCTAAGAAAGCTCTCTGATTAGACCAAGAACTCACAGGAGCATAAAAGCCACTTTTAGCACCATGTGAGGCAGTTTCTTTTCTTTTCTTTTCTTTTTTAGTTAGACCAGAGAAATGAGAACAATATTTCTCCAGTTGCAGCTGCCAATTACTTAAGGAGTAAAAACTCAAGACAGTCAGGAATAAGTCTCAAGCATGAAATAACAAAGTCGTACCCAGAAATGGGCATAGCCTATGGCTAAAATTATGTTTCTTCAGTAAGACTGGATCTGGCAGCAGACAGAAGAAAGTAAACTTCAACTTAACTTAATCGAAGTAGTTGTCTCAATATGAGTAAGACAGTCCTATTTAAATTAGTCATTGCCCAGGACTCAGGAAACAAGTCACTATTATCTATTCTGTATTGGGTATGGACAATCTAATAAATGAAGGTAACACCTTTTAAAGAAATATGAAAAACCAAACTCAGAAAAAAAGAAAAGGGCTCCTCAAACATCTGAAGATTAAAAAAAAAAAAAAATACCCTCATACTTCTGGGACTGTCTGTATTCATCTGCAGTAGAGGATTATCTCAGAGGTCCTACAAGATTTGGTTGATGTTTACACCTGACATCTGATCTAAATAGGCAACAAGATGCTTTATTAATATAATCAATGGTTATTGGTAAGTGTTTTAATCACTGATAGTATAACAAATATTTATGAGAGGCCTCATGCAAAACAGGCACTGTGGTAGGTAGCAGGGTTATGGGGGGCAGATAGGGAGAATTATACATAATCCCTGACTTTAGGGTATTTAAAACCCAGTGAGGGAAATGGGCACTAAACAAGGCACATACCTGGTGTCAAAAAGTGAGTGATGAAAATTTTTAAAATGGATGGGCTGGTGAGATGGCTCAGCGGCTTAAGCGCCTGCCCGGCAAGCACGAGGGCCCGAGTTCGACTCCCGGAACCCACATACAAAAAAGGGGCCGGTGATATCCCTCAGCGGCACAGGTGCCTGCTGGCGCACGAGGCCCTGAGGTCGACTCCCCGGTACCCACAAAAAAATAAATAAATAAATAAAATAAAATGGAACCTGGTTTAGACTAGAAAAGTAATAAAATTTAAACTCTAACCTGGAAGATGAGTAAGAATTAGCTAACGACAAATAGGAAAATAAACATTTTTTTCTTTTCTTTATTTTATGAAAAAAATAAAACAAAATTTCATAACAAAGAAGTAGAAGAATAACAATAGTTAATACACTGCGAATTGTCTTCTAAGTAGTTACTCAGAGTACAAGATATGGGCATGAAAAATTCTCCGAACGATATTAGCACAAAACTTTCTTTCAATGAACTAAGAGAAACTAGTAGTGTAACTCACTTGTATTTTTTCCCCTCTCCCTTCCTTTCCCCCTTCCCCCACCTTAGTCCCTCTTTCCTTTTGAACAATTTCTTCCCATTTCACAATATCCGTTGTATATTTTGGTCCTTATTTACTCTTTCAGTTTCTTGCACCAGGGAGACAATACGATGTATATAAATATTTTGAGGCAAAGGACCTGAGGCAAAAATGAGGTAGCTGAAAAACTGACAGAAGCCCAGTGAATCAAGTGTGGACTGAGGTGAGGATAGAGGACAGAGAAATACATCTGGTGATATAGGCAGTGACATGTGACAAGATCATACACAACACGTAAAGAATTTTCTAAGTGCAATGGGAATGTCATTGAATGGTTTTGAGTAAAGGGAGTGAAAAAATTTCAGAAAAAATAATTTGGTACTATTCTATATAGGGTACAGTGATGAATATGAGAGTATATGTATAGTAGGAAGTTGCCATGGTCTCATGTGGTGTGATGGTGACTTAGACTAGACGAGACCTACGGAAAGAAGTGGATGGATTCAAAACGTACCCTGAAGAAGTATCCACATGCCTGGTAATAGATTTGACATAGAGTATGTCTGAAAGTTTAGACTCAGAATACCTCTAAGATTTATGTTTTGATATACAAAGTAAGGATGATGCCATTTACTGAAATGAAAAACACAGCAAAGTCACAGGCTTGGAGGAGGGTGACAAGGAAAGAGTGTAAAAGTTCAGTCACAGGAATGCTTCATTGCAGGCTATGAAAGGCAAACAGGGAAGAGTGATACCAGGGAAATAGTAGAATCCTTAAGGAAAGAAAGAGAATAACTTCTAAAAGTCCATTTTATGTTATTCATATTTACTGCTTAACGCACACATACACACATACACGTTCACACTACGTTATTTCTCACATCCCGAAATAAGCCTATTTACATCAATTTCCTCTTTTCATCCAGGACGGATGGCCTGTCATAATGATTTGAAATATTTTTCTTTTGCTGTCCAAATTTATGGTCATTTCTCTGATCTTTAATCATTTCAGTGTCTTGGGAATCAGACTTTGAACATTTATTCTTATCTTTCAACACTATTTTTCTAGATTTCTCTTTCAACAGTATTTTCAGAGGTGACTCTTCTGGTTCTGTGGGAAGAATTGCCTTGTGATTATGACTGAAAAAAATCACCTGGTATGCTCAAAATTTCAAAACTTCTATCTCAAGATAAATATCTCTCCTTGAAAAGATAAGGTGATCAATAGGTATTTGTTAGAGGAGTTGTGGGACTAATGAAAGAAATGGTAGGTTTTACTATAAAAATATTAATATGGTCAAAACCATATCAAATTTTAGAAGCCTGGAGACTTTACCATCTAAAATTAAACAGACTTTCCTGAAAAAAGGTCAAGAAAAACAAGGACATGAAAAATCAGTAGGTCAATTTAACATCAATTTGTAAGTATGATACCACAAAAAGTAAATATCTGATATTTTGCAAATTTGAATCACAGAAGTTTACTATCGTTAGTAAACTACAACACAAAATAAATTAGCGTTATGATTGGCATCAACACAGGACTGCACAGAAGCCAGCATGGTTGCCTAGGATGCTAAACAACTCTCCCTCACACAATAAAGGGTAAAATAGAGAATCAGATTACAAACTAACTTGGTTAGAGCAAGTATCACAATAGCATGACCTAGTGGATAGAAAAACTGACCCTAAGGAAGGCAGTGGGATACAAAAAGGGATTAAAAAGGAGAAGGTGTTAAGTCTGTGAAATATGTGAATTTAAAGTATTTGAAGATCTGGGACTTATCCTAGTGTCCCTGTCTTTGGGGCTTCACCTGTTCACTTCCTGCCCTCAGTATCACTGGAAGGACTAGCTATCGGAACATGCCCTTAGCATTGCTGGTCCCCACAAAAAGTAAGCCCACTTGGAAAAAGAACTGGAAGTTACCAACAGAAAAAATGTGACTGAATGAAACAATAGATGTGAAGAGAGAAGGGAATTTACCTTCTCCCTCTCAGGGCCCTTGAGAATGGCAAGCTCCCACACAGAGGATATCACTGGATCTAAGAAGAAAGTTTTGAGGTTCATAAAATTCAACTTCTGGGAGCAGTCAAATATTTTCCTGGATGAAAAAATATTGTTGATGGCCCAAGAGACAAGTAAGTTGGAGAGGATTCAGGGGAATGCAGAAGACATTAGTCTTGTCTATGTGACTGAAGACTGAGTGGGAAAGCACAAATTTCAGGGCATGCTAATTGTTGGTAGGAGGCTTAGTCGGATCTTGTTCATCTCAGTGCAAGCCAGCATTCATTAGGTCAATTACTAATTTTGAGAACTTCATAAAGCAATTTGCATGCAAAGATAGCACCCTATCAGTATGAGATCTGTGTCAGCTGCATTCCTTCTGTGTGACTTCATATTATTTGTCAGATTAATTTTTCTCCTGTACTCTCAAATGAAATGGTGGGTTATCCTACATATTTCCTCAACTTACTTAGTCTTGGAGTACATGTTTCTTGCCTTGCATTGTAGAGAAATGAGACAGTTCCCAAAGGGGAGAATATATTTCAGAGTGAAATACCTCTTCCTGTTTCTTCAATATTCTCTGAAAATTATCATCACCTCTGGTTATATTTGGAAATCAATCTATTGAGTGCTTTGCAGCTGTGCTCTTATCCAAGTTCTCAAAAGATGTCTTTTTCATAAACAGAGCAGAGCAGGTGCAAACAATATTGGTTATTCTTAATGGGTGTTACTTCTTCTTGAACTAAATACTTAAAGTGTAGAAGGTCATGTTTTATGTTTACACATCAATCCCATTTCCCAAAGCTTGTACACATTGAAATCACCTGGAGATCTTTTACGATTCTTGGTGTCTCGCTCCCATTCCCAGACATTCCGATTTTATCAGTATGGGGTGAGAGCTGAGTACAGCGCTGAGAGTTTTTAATTCTCCCCAGGTGACTCTAATATACACTAAATACCAGGAACCACTATTCCTCTCTGCTACTTTACGTAGGGCCAGTTATGAATAACTGAATATAAAAAGCCAGATGTCTCTTAAACCTACTAAGGGATGCATTATTTTCTATAAAATTAGACTGGCTCCTGGAAGGAGCAGCTGAAATCTGGATGATTGGTTTACACAATGATTGCTTTATCCATGCACTCACTTGATATTGGAGCATTGCAAACAGTATGGGTAGCTCCACGGAAATGAACTGCTCTTCAAGGATCTACAACTTCTCCTCAAGAAGAACTTCTCTCTCCCCAGTTTACAGTCCCCGTGAAGTCCTCAAAGTAAGATGAATCCTCACTCATATACCACAAGGCAAGAGGTGGGTTTTTTGAAGTACTTTTCTGGAACGGAAATGACCTTGCTTTACAACATTTACACACTGCCAGCAGCTTTGAGAAGAACAAAGTCTCTCGAGAGCCCTGTGTATCTGACATTGTTTGGAAATGAAATGCTGTAGTGCGAGCATGCTGAACCCTTTCAGATAGTGTTCATCCAGATTTTATTGCGTGAGTTTGTCATCGTTTTATATCTTCTTTTAATTTTAATTTGTTTCTGAGGCTATAAATAAAAATAAGGAACAGTGATTGCTTTGATGAGCCTGGTTTTGACTGGTCAGAAGAGCATGAAGAACTTCTGTTCAGCTGATTTATTGGGACAGTTTTTTAACTGTAATTTCAGTTTTGATTGGACAAAAATTCAGATTACAACTGATGTCTTTAGAAAGTTATAAAGTCAAACATACAGAAATTCTACTGAGATGTAATGCAGCTCTTCTCTGTGCCAAACGTGCTTGAAAAATGTACCACATTATTTTTCAGCATTTTACAAAAGCAGTCATTATATGGAAGAACCAAGACAAAAGGTATGTGAATAAGAAAAAAAGATTTTTCTCTTCCAACACTAATTAATTCACACAGTCCCTTGAACTAGAGTGCAACCCTTTTATGGTCTGAATTAATTTTCTCTTGGGGGAAAAAAAACCTGCTTCTGTTTTATTTTAAGACTAGAAAAATGATCCCTCCATTTGGCCAAGAAAGTTCAAAACAACTAGAGTGACTATCTGAATAAGAAGTTAATCCTTTGTCTTTCTTGGGAAAATAACCTGCTGAGTTAAGAGAAACAGGAGACTAATGTTACTCAGAAAAGGCAGCTCCAAGTACTGCTCAGTAAGTATTCTTCCAGCATGCCTAACCTGAAATGAGGATTAAGAAGAGAGACACCTCTGGACTACCTGGAACCTAACCATACCTCATTCTGTTATTCTCCATATTTTATACTTAGAAGATGTTTCTGCATTAGCAGGAAATTCTTGAATAGAAGTGCAAGAAATTATATAACAGAGGTGCTCTTTGAAATAATTAATTCCATTATTTTATTACTTTAACTGTCAATTCAATTCTTTTCATGTAGATTTCCAGAGTAACTTGTAGCTTTTTTTTTTTTTTAATGTGGGTACCAGGAATCGACCTCAGGACCTCGCGCTTGCCAGCAAGCACTTGTGACACAGCAAGCGATATCACCGGCCCGTTTTTTCCTTTATGTGGGTTCCGGGAGTCGAACTTAGGACCTCGCGCTTGCCAGGCAGGAGCTTGTGCCGCTGAGCCATCTCACCGGCCCAACTTGTAGCCATTTTCTACCTCATGAATTTTAAGAATAGTTTTAAATTTTAGCTTATAAGCTTTTGTTGTTACTTAAGTGTCAAGATGGAAAAGAACCTTGAATATAAGCAAATTTCATATCTGCCACCCTAGTGGTTATCTTGAAAGTGATTTTAAAACTTTAATTGACACACAAAGTGAAAAATATGATAGGAAATGACAAATTTCCTCCATAATTTTAGATATTTTTCCTCTGCAACTATTTGAAAATATTGAACTAAACATTACTCTGAGTAAGTAAAAACAAAATAGCAACATCACTGTTCTACTTTTAAGAAAGAAATGATACATATTGAAAGCAGTTTCTTTTTCATTTAATATGCAGAATGCATATGCATGTATATATGTACATATATGTGTAAATATATTTATAGGCATGTGCAAACTAATATATCTATATCTATCTATCTATCTATCTATCTATCTATCTATCTATATATATGGCTCACATGTCCTGGAATAGAAAAAAATTATTCCACACAAATATATATACAACAATATAATATTTATTTTATTTATATATATGAAAATATAATATATGCTATATGATATATATATATATATATATATATATATATATATTTGTAGGTTATCCCAACTGAGTGACTTAATAGAAATTTATTATTTCAGAGTTCTGGAGCATAAAGGTCCAAGATCAAGGTGACAGCAACACTGATTCCTTCCAAGGCTGTCAGGGAGAATCTGCGCCCCTTCCCTGGCTTCTGGTGGTCTGATACAATATTTGACCTTCCTTTGCTTGTAGAAGCATCATCCCCTCTCTGTTTCATCTTCACATTCTCCCAAGTTTATGTCTGTCTTTAGATCTTTTTTATAACTGCACCAGTCACATTGGATTTGGACCACTCTGATGATTTCATTCTAACTTTATTACCTCTGTAATGACCTCATCCGGACAGCAGGCAGCCTCAGATACCGGCTAGAGGTCTTGGGTAGGAGAAGGAGGCTAATCTCAACGTAGAAAAGTTTGCCCTACAAAAATTTCAGCTAGACTGGACTAAAAACTGGAGGAGGAGAAAAATTTAGCTATGTCCAAGATTGAAATGTTGCCTATTATGTGGAATTTAATATGTATCAGTACAGATAGGAGAGTATTTTGTGACTAAAAATGATCAGAGAACTTAAAAATGATCAAAGATTCACTGAGTAATTTGGGAATATGACTAAGATCTTTTCAAGAACAACGAAATATAAGCCCAAATATTGAATTTAAATGTATAATGAAGGAAAATTATAGAATTGTTTTTGTTGAGTCCTATGAAGTTCTATATATAGTTTTCTACATTAAGAACCACTCTTTACTAAATACTAATAAATATATACTGTGCCAGAATCAATGCTAAACATTTAAGTATCATTATCTTTAATTTTCACTAAAAACCTGCAAGTGTTACTAGGCATTAGTACCTTAATTATATTTAGATAACTGAATCGCAGAAATGTTAAGTCATTTGACTAAATTACTTTAGTTCTGTGTGACTCCACACTCTTTCTCTAGACCAGATACCATGTATATTTATTATGCATACTCTCAACCCCAAAAGTTAAAAAAAAAGCAAGAAAGAAGAAAAAATAACTTAGTGCTTCTTCTATAGTGAGTAATCAACAAATATTGAAGTAAAAATAAATGAAATCAGATTTAGAAGCTGAAGATAGAAGTGAGAAATTCGTAGTTGTTGCTTCCTGTTACCTATTAGGAGATAAATTACTTATCTGGAGATAAAGCAATTGTTCAAATATCATTTAAGCAGCTGATTCAGCCTTTATCTCAGTTTTCAGGTTGCAAATTCCTATCAAGTATATTTAGTGTATGAAATGTCCTAGAATAGAAAAATAAATTCCACCAAATATTGTTTTTAAAAGCATAATATATATCTGTTTGCCTGACAAAAATAACTTCTTTTTTGGGAGAAAGAAAATGGAGACAAAACAGGTAAAAACTTGCTCTACTTTCAAACTCTAAAAATATGGTTACCTTTATGTTTCCTTTATTCAGAGCTGGAGGTATATTTTAAAGTCTAGAAGCTGAAGTTGCTGAGAGTCAGTATCAATTGAAAGAACATTAGCATTTATAACACAGACTGGAATTCACTACTTGTCTTCTGATGTGATTCCAGTGACTCTAGGTGACTCAATTTGTATATATAACCAAAAGTGGAAGAGACATTTATTTTTTCTACCTTATAAAGGGACTACAGGCTTAAATAACCCATCTGTAAATGATAAAGCAGTACAAATGTCGTTTGAAGTTGGTTTGTGGTGTTTATATACGAGTAGGTATTCACATGAACATGAATGCCTTATGGGTGTAGTTTAATTTTGTCCAATACCCTGGACTATGCTCAGTATAAAGAATGTATTTAAGTGTATAATCTTACTAGAGAAGCAAGATTTATTTTTGAAAGTCTCTTGGGGTAGTATGAGAGAAAAAACTTTGGTAATATACAGAAGCAATTCCGATATACATGGCCACAGCAGTTCCTCCTGCTGTGAAGGTGTCTCATTACTGGTGCTCTGAAAAGCACAAATCCAGGATTAAGGAACCTACGCTCTCTTCCCTAGGGTTTCCTTTTGCCTGCTAGCTGGGGATAGTGCTAACAGCCCATATCATTTATATATGAATTTTTTCCCCTAGTGCCACCTCTGTGCTTTGCCATTCTGTTAACTCCTCCAATTATGACCTGATCTTATTGGCCACCTGCCTGGCTTTCCTTCCTAAAACTTACCTGCTTTAGTTTCTGTGCTATTATTTCCATCAGTGACCCACATGTTCTGAAATGGTGTCTCTGATATCTTTTCTGATTCTCTCCAGCCCAGCCCTCTGGTTATGCTGAACTAGTAAGTGGCTACCTCAGATTTCATTCTCCCAGAAATAGACCCTGAGAGGACTTGAGTGCAAGTAGTTTATTGGGAGATTATCTCAGGAAACCACACATCAGGAAGTATGAGAATAAGAAAATGAAGCCAATAAAAGTGAGTTATCAAGCAAATTATCTATGTGGGCATATGGAGCTCATTCCTTTGGGGAACTCTTAGAAACAGTGTAGAAGATTCCCTCCATGGGGTAGCTGTGTTTCGTATCCAAATCCCCTCTACTTGGCATTTGCTGTGGCTTGTTCCCAGGTCATGGTAACTCCCTAGCACTTCTAGCCTCTCCAGTGCATGGGCATAGTACACACAAATGACCAGAGAAATGCCTCAGGTAAAGTGCCTGCAGTTAGGAGGTAGGCAGATGTGCTAAAACATGAGTACCAAGAGGATATGAATAAGCCATCAACAGCATTTGTTATGGCAGGTAGATATCTTTTGTAATCAGGCCTTAGCAAAATATATTTTTGCCCATCACAGCTATTAATATCCCTGAGATTTCTGCTATGCAAAGACGTTGGAGAGAAGATGGTGGTAGGAACAGAATTGTGTTCACTGTCACCAAATTAAATGTTGAAGCTCTAACCTCCAATGCGATAGTACTTGAAGATGGGCATTCAAGAAGTAATTAGGTTTAAGGTCCTGAGGGTAGGGTTCTCATGAAGGGATGAGTTTCCCTATCAGAAGAGAAAGACACCAGAGCTCTCTCTTCCTGCCATCTGAGGAGACAGCAAGAAGGAATCTTCCTGCAAGCCAGGGAAAAAGCTCCCACCAGGACCTGAATCTGTGGACACCTTGATCACAGAATCATGCACTTACGCTACTCAGTCTATGATATTTTGTTGTGGAAGCCCGGGTTATCTTTGAATTGCCTTTGGGATTATTTTTCTGGACCACAAGACCTTCTCCAAAGAAAGAAATCAGTACCCCACACCCCATTTCCCAATATATGAAGCTGAAAAGACCTCTTAAGACTGAATTAGAGTTGTTGTGAACAAATCCCTGGTGCAAAGAAGGACTGTAAATCTTCTGAAACAAAATAGACTTGAATAAAATTATCTTCAAACAAATTCTAGGCTTATGCATCTAGGCTCCAAAATTTTACAGTGAATGAAAGTAACAGCTTTTGGCAAGAAACGTGACTTACACTGAAAGCCCACTCCAGATTCTGTCATGGTGACACAGGATGGGTCTTTGGGGAACAATGCCTGAGGACAATGGTGTCAACTCCAAAGAAACCCAAGCCTGAGAGGGGTTGACTCTCTCTTAAAACCATGTATTTACACACTGAGTGGGTGTCACTAATGCAGACATAGATTCATGGGGACCTGTACCCTCCCAGATACCGAACCACCTATTGCTCCTAGATTACTCTTTAAAAAAAAAGTTTTTAAGGAGAGAGAAATTTTAAATAAAAGACACTAGATGCAAAGCTATTTGGTATATGAGGGATTTAGTAAAGATTGGAAGCGGGTAAAGACATATAGCTATAATTGAACTTGGAATTTGTGAAGCAAGCTGTACCAGTTAAATGAGAAAAATAATTTAGTTTTAATCCAATGAATTTGGTTGTTTTGTCAGGCTCATGGTAAACTGCAAGGAATGTGATAGTATGTTGTAATCCTGTGATGGTATTTTATATGAGACACTAAAGGCTTCTCTATGACCCTTGTGCATATGCCAACACTCTGCAGGCATAATTAATTATAATGTGAACTCTAAAATTCTGATGTGGGATGGAGGATTTTTATGAAGTACAAGGAAAATAACCTTTATGCAAGTATCCGTTATGCTGGTTCCATTAAGAATTTTGAGAAGTTTTAACATCTGAATCCATAAAATGTTCAGATTGAGCCATAAGTAACTATAATATTCCTGACAACTCTGCGTGCAATAGCCCATTTCATTTTCTGTAAAGAGACAGGCACCTCTAACTTGTCTGCATCTTCAGGTTTTATTTCCCTTAGTGTCAGGTTTATATAAACACAGATTTTCATTTTGTCTTAGATGACACCCTAGTTCTAGATGCTTTTTAAGATGCTAGTTTTAGTTTAATTTGTTCCAGTAAAAGTTGTATTTTAAATAGTTGAATAGAACTGAACTTGATCTTTAACTAGAAATCTTTCTTCTAGTTATTCAGCAGTCTCATTTATTTTTTGTGTGGGACTCTACACATTTTCCTGTAGCTTTCATTTACTAGATAAGTCATATTCAATATGCTGAAATTTATATATAATAAGATATGTCCAATTAAATTGTACAATTTGGTAAGTCTTGCTTGACAGTTGTATACTGTGAAACTAACAACATGGTAGAGATACAAATCATTTCCGTCAACTCCAAAGGTTTCCTGTGGCTCATTGCAGTCTCCTTCCCATCCTCCATCTCCAGCCCCAGGCAACCACTGACTTGCTTTTCATCATTATAGATTAGTTTGCATTTTATAGAATTTTATAGACATGGAATCATACAGTACGCACTAATTTGTGTCTGGCCTCTTTTTTTTTTTTTTTTTTTTTTTGTGGGTACCGGGGGTCGACCTCAGGACCTCGTGCACCAGCAGGCACCCGTGCCGCTGAGCGATATCACCGGTCCCTTTTTCGTATGTGGGTTCCAGGAGTCGAACTCGGGCCCTCGCGCTTGCCAGGCAGGCGCTTAAGCCGCTGAGCCATCTCACCAGCCCTGGCCTCTTTTATTCTTCCCGTGATTTTGAAATGAAATAGAGGGTGATTTTTTTTTTAATGTTGAGATCTATACATAAACATTGACAACATCACACCACTGATAACAAATTCTTGAATGTATATTCTAACATACGCTACTAATTTGAAGGAAAATCATCTAAGAGCATAAGGGAGAGATGTTTTGTATATAAACACCTATATGTAAAAATATTGAATGTATTTGCATTCTCACCACAAAAATACAACATTTTGTGGAAAGCTTGAAATTTCAAATACTTATGAATAGTCAATTTTATTTTTAGATTTAGGTAGAAATTAAATGACTTCTATGAAGTTAAATTAATCCTATTTCTTGTTGAAAGAAAATGTAAAGTCACAGGAATTTGGGCCAGTGAAATTGTCAGTTGTTCTCTGTCATGACTGTTATTTTTCTCTACTGCCAAACATGTATACAGAATTGTTTTGCTTTAACTGCATAACTGGTATGCAAGATATGAGTATGATATTGGTCAAAAATGTGCACACTTATTGAAGAATTGACAATCATCTGGGATTTCTCCTAATGAGTCCACAGCAAAGATGATATAAATCATCCTAATTACATGATTATTTTAATCAATGTAACAAATACTTTTAAAAATTTATTTTAAAATATAAACATGGAAGTAATTATGTAATATGCCCATGTTTTAGATCTGGTAACAATTACAAAGACTTAACTCATCAATTGTTGTAAAACTTTATAATGTTTTTACCATCATTAACCTCATTTACAGATGATGAATCTAAGGTTAGGAGGCTGACCTTAACACATTTAACAAGTTAAATGTCAAACCACTGGTAAAGGGCAGAGTCAGAATAAAACCTAGAAGTCTTGTTCCAGAGGTACAGCCTCCACCAGGTGAGATGCTCCCCACTTCAGCAAGTCTTTTCTCTAAAGTTGTATCACATATATTCCACCTTAGACTGCATGGTATGTTCCAGCTCCTAATCATTTCTGATACTCTCTCTCAGCTCTCCTATCCAACATGGATTTTTACTTTTATGCAAATTAGATAATAATGAAGAAGTGGAGGTGAGATGGTGGTGTAAGCATGTGTTGGCATAAACAAGGTGGTACTCAGTCTCATTTGGAACCTCAGGCACAAAATTTGCAGTTTGGGTATTTGCAAACAATTATTATACATTTTTAGTTTACATGGTCATTTTTAACCAAGAATTAGGCAGCACATTAAGCCTTCCCTGAGATCCTGACACCAGGTCACTTTTTTTCATTTAGCTCTTTTATTAATCCACAGTCTCACATATGCAGACTTCATGAGAATGTCATCTCATTAGACTTGGCATTGGTCAAGTCCTCATTAATGAGTAATTTTTGGTTCCGTGACTGTATGGAAAGATTCTAGAGAATAGTGAAAATGGTTGATGAGTTGGAATCTGGGAACCTATGAAGAAAAGATGCAGGAATTAATAAATTTAAATAGACTAGAGAAAAGTGGCTTTAAAATATTTCATAGAGAAGGCATCTACTCCCACTGAGATCGAAACAAGACATTTGTGGCAACAAAGCATAAATAAAACAGGAAAAGTAGAATTATAAGGCTCTAAAACAGTTTTAGGGCACAGCGGCTCTCTCTGTCCCACTCTTAGAGGTAGTACCCCAGGACTACGTGCTACACCACTATGGCAGCATCATTCTTCATACAAGCTTCTGCTTGTATGGATCTCCTTCCCATCCTGGCACTCAAGTTTTGATTAAAAGAATCAGGTAAAATTTTATCCAGACCACATATCTTTAAAAACAACACTTGGAGGAATTCTTAAACTTTATGCAAATAAAGTGTTGTGGTTTTTTTTTTTTTTTTTTGAGATTGATTGAACCCATACTCTATAATGAGAAATGTACAAACTTCAACAGACATAATTTTTTATTTTTTTGAGGAAGTCAGGAGAGTTTATCAGAAATAAAAAGAAAAATAGTACCTGGTAATACCCACCAGGAAGAGACTCCAAAAATGGGCTTTTTTGAGGTGCTTTTGATATAGGGGAAATAAACTCAACCTACTAGATGTCTGGCATGAGTTCATGTTCTCTGAAATCGAAGAATGAATTTTAGGAAAAATGGAGGTTAAGGGCAGAGTATATTTATTGGGGGAAAGAAAACTTCTGTCCAAAAGAGAGAGACAGACGGGGTCCCGAGTGGGTTGCCTAGGACCCTGCCTTTTTTAGGCATTTTATAGAGCAAAACCACAAGGTGAGGCAGGTCCAAGGTGAGGAAAAATGGGAAATTGCCAGGTGGGCATAAGGTGGGACAAAAGTATGGTCAACCAATAAGATTACAAGTATAATTGCTCAGGTAAAATTGATTACATAAGGATCAAATGGGGAAGCAAGTCACATAGCAAGAGGGCATGAATACAGAACAGGGGCTTTTCCTGTAGGGAGTTGGGTTAGTGGCTCTTCCTGGCTTTCTCAAGGTGATGATACCTATTTAGAATATCAATCCCTGATATTTATTCTTAGGAAGTATGTGGATATGTTTGTTTTGTCTTTTGTCTTGAGGTCTGGCCCACAGCAGAGGTGCCTGTCTCCCCCACAGGTGCAAGGTATCTTACCTTCTCACTGGCTCCTTCAAGGGCCTAGCCCTATCTGACTGCCTATAATATTTCTATTTAACTTGGCTGCCTATAACATTCTCCCCTCTGAAGAAGTACCCCAAACTGCTGTGAGGGAGTAATGAGCAATGACCCATCTGGCTTCTTCAGGCTGAAGGAGGTCGTAGCTGTTGATCGGCAGTCAGAGGTACTCTATAGAGCGTCTATCTGAAGGCCCGCAGTAGACACCAGGCATTTGCATCTTGGGTAGGCGTATAGCTTTAAGTGTGGAGGAGACAAAGTCAAAGAAACAATTAAGTAAGTGTGGGCCAAATAATAGGATCAATAGGATAATTATGAATACAATCAAAGATTTCCACCAAGAGGAGCTTTATGGCTTTCCATAAAGAGGATAAGGGTAAGGACCAGGGAATTTTAGAGACTGACATGCCATTGCTTTGTTGTCTAATATCTTGAACAGCTATTGAGATATTAGCAGAAGGATCAGGAATGTACACACAACATTCAGTTTTTACAATTACACAAGTATCCCCCTGTGCTGCTGTTAGAATGCCTAATGCCATCCAGTTTTGGAGGATGCCCTGTCTCATAATTTTACTTCTTTAGGAGTAAAATTTAGGAGACAGAGGCCAACTGCAGTGTCATTTAAGGCCCGCTGAGTATAGTTAGTTAAGGCCTCGATATGTGAAGAGACACACACCACTTTAGAAAGACAAGCAGTAGTTTCTGAAACCAGTTGCGAAGGCTCTCTTACTCCAGAACTAGTAATCACCTTTACCTGCAGGGTCATGGTGGGAGACCTCACTTGTCCTATCTTGGCTCTGGGGATCTAATGAGCATTCTTCAGTATACCTCACGTTCAACTTTTTTTATGCTAATCTGTTCATAGGTGCCCCATTCTTACACACACACACACACACACCTCAGTCTCTGTTTACACACCTGTTCAAAGTACCATCTTTGCAATTGAGTATTTGTTAATTTATGTCTTGACTACTTCTGCCTCCCTTAATTTAAAATACCTCTAATTCTTGTTAACCCACAAAAATATTTCTGACTATTTGCTTGGTCCTGAGGCTCCTTTTCCCTTGCACTTTCTTAATCATTTCCATGCTGCACTCCTTTCTGATAAACATTTGTCACTGGGGATTCAGATTCACCCCTCCAAGAGAACATGCTATTTCCTTTAGCCAGAAAAGACTTTTCCAAGATTTACAGCTTGTTACAAAAAAAAAAAAAAGAAGAAGAGATGTTTTTTTCAACAAATGGTGTTTCTCTCATATGGGGGACCTTAGAGGATGTCATATATTGCTGAAAACTCACTACATTGCCAGCCCTTAGATACGAAGCTGAAAATGCACGTGCAGCAATCTCAATGACCAAGGAGCAGTTCGCTGTACTAATAAATGTCTGCAAGCCACCACTTTGAGCACCTCATGTAATTGAAGAGGCCAAAGGTAATGTACTAATCTTATGGTGTCTCAATAAATTTAGTATTAAAATATTTATGCAAGTTTTTCTTTTCCTGCAGTGTGTATACATTTTGAGTTCTCTCTCTCTCTCTCTCTCTCTCTCTCTCTCTCTCTCTCTATATATATATATATATATATATATATACACACACACACACACACATATATACACACACACACACATAGGAATGTGAATGAGTGTGTGATTTAGATATAAAATGTGTTTAGAAGGTAACTGTATTACAGGGGCTCTGTAGATGGCATGTCGTTAGGAGGCGGGGTCTGGTCAGAAGAGGTGGATCACTGGGACACAACCTGGAAGAGTGTATCTTCCACCCTAGCTCCTCTCCTCTCTTTTTGCTTCCAGGCCCTTCCACTATGTTGTTTCCGTCTGGGAGCCAGTCAGCCAGGGATTGTAACTGTAAGCCAAAATAAACCCCTCCTCCTTTAAGTTCTGGGTCTCAGATATTTTGTCCCACCAATTAGGAAAGTGGCTAAGTCAATGAAAGATAAATAAAGGGATATACAAGGTGTGATTGAACAATATTGTGCATGGTTAAATGTTTTAAAATTGTATTACAGTAAAAGACACATTGCCATTAATGCCTCTCAAAATGCCCCCCGTATACTTCAGATACTCTTATCACATGGTTCTGGCCACTATTCTGAAACAGTTCTGGAAGTCCCCTTTCATGACAGTCATTAGTTGCACTGTCATGGCTGCCTAGATATCTGGAATCCACTCAAAACAGTTACCTTTCATGGTCATTTTGACTTTGCTGAACCACCAGAATTCACACGGTGCCAATGGTGAATACAGTGGATGAAGACACACCACGATATTTTTAGGAGCCTCCCTTTCCACTGGATGACACTTGTTGCATCATTTACCACTAAAGAGAGTAAAGGCATTATGCAAAAGGTGCTAGTGTAAGAGTTCTAGAACTGCTTCAGAAAGTAGCAAGAATGATGGCATAATTGTATTCAAGTTGAGGAGGTTTTCTCAAGGGGAATAAAGACAAGTAACTTTTACTGTGATAATTTGTTTAAATTTAAATATTCCCTGTATATATGGATCACACTGCTTATAAATAAAGATATGGTAGTGTGCTATCTACATGATTAGAAATTAGTCCACCGATCCAGCCACATTTCTGAGTGCTTTAGAGGCATATTGTACAATGTCACACATATCATGTCAGAGTTAGGAACAAAGAGTTCTATCTAGCCCTGCCTTTACTACTACATTATTGAATGATATTGGGCAGGTCATTGAATTGTCCTCTTATTTCATTCTCCAAATCTGTGAATGGATCTGTAAAATTACTTACCATTCTTTCTTCATACAATAATTGCAGGGTTCCAAAGATGAAATTAATGTGGAAGCTTTTATAAAAATATGTACAAATCCAGAATGTCATAGTAAGACAATGGTTACATCTAGTGACATTAAATATAAAGATAAAATAATATAAAAGCTTTAAAGTTTATAATTTCCTCCCTGAGTACCTACATATCCTTCAAATAATAGCAATACAAAGTGAAGAAGATTTTCTAACATCGAATTGGTATTTCTAGGTTAAACATTGGTATTTCTGGGTTAAACATATTTACTCTATTATAAAATTTTGACAAAATTTGAATGATAAGAATGCACAAGTTTAACATGGGAGATATGAGTAAATTCGAGAAAAACTCAAGATAAAAATTCATTGTAATAAAGAAGACATATTTGAGATAGAAATTTTTGGTGAAATAAAAACTTATATTTGGGTGATGAAGGAGAAAGATTTGTATTATTGCTTCAATTAATATAAAGCTAAATATTGGATTTTAAATTTATGGATAATTTCTGTGTTTATATGGTTTTCTATTTTATTATAAAAAGCCTTCAGGTGTTTGCATTATAAGGTACCTTATAAATTATATTGTGTAACTTCATACAGCGTAGTCATTAATCATAAACATTAAAGTTTTCTTTTCTTTGGAATTGAACAAAAAAGTCTTGGAAATACAAAGGAACAGGTCAGGATAAGCTGCCATAACTATTTATTGCACTTTAAAGAGTTACTTCAGAACAGGGAAATGTATCAGATTTATTGTTCCTAGCATCACAAACTGTCCTGGGTTTGGGCAAGAGTTTTCTAAAACATTCACACAATACATACATACACACAGTCACACACACACACACACACAAAACCTGTTACCTAAAAAAACTGTTACCTAAGATTTTCAGCAATCTAAAATAAATTTTTTAAAAAACACTCTAAATAAAGATTTTCAATCATCTCTTTGTGCTCACAAAACCTTGGGACACTAAAAATTGAAATTCACGTGAAAATAAATGACACGATGTTAATTTTTCATGGACCAAATTTTTCATTATATACCCAATGATACCCAAGCAGTCAAGTTTCTAAATTCATAATACATCACTTATGATCTTTTATGCCTTACCCCTATGTGTAGTAGCACTATCTTTCCAATGATACATTAATTTTCTGATACTTAGAATGTTTCAAATAGATTACTTTCCATGTTACAGTTTTGGTAACCATTGAAGAAACTTTTCTATGCTTTCAATCCTTATTTAATAATACATGTAGCAGAAAGTAAAGGCTAGGATGTGAAGAAGTTAGAATCCTTGTGAACTACTGGTAAGAATGTAAAATGGCGCAACCACTATGGGGAAACCACTATCATGGGTTCTCAAAAAATTTAAAATACAACTACCATGCAACCTAGCAATCCCATTCCCATGTGTAATGCAAAGAAATCAAGGACATATTCTTAAAAATGTATTTGCACACATAAGTTCACAACAGCATTAGTCACGATAGCCAAGAGATAAAAGCAACCCAAGTATCCATCAATGGAAGAATGGATAAATAAAATGTGCTGTTGCATATAGTGGAATATAATTGAGCCTTACATAGTAAGAAAATCCAGTCACATCCTACGACATGGATGGACCTTGAGTATATTACACTAAGTGTACTAATCAGTCACACAAAGACCAATACTATGTAATTCCACTTGTATGAATTATCTTAAGTAGTCAAATTCACAGAAGAAGTAGAATGTTGGTTACCAAGGCCTAGGTAGGAGAGAAAATGGAGAGATGTTTAATGGGTGTAGAGTTTTTAGTCTTACAAGATAAAAATGTTCTGGAGATCTGCTGCACAATATATATTTAACACTACTGAATTATATACTTTAAATGGTTAAATGGCACTGTGAAATAAATGTTTATTTCTCCCTTCAGAATTCATACACTGAAAACGTACACCACCCCCATTTATGTCATAGTATTATGAGCTGAAGCCTTTGAAAGGTAATTTAGGCTTAGACAAAGCCATACATGTGGACCCCTCATGAATGGAATTAATGGCTTTATAAGGCTCATGAGAGAAACTGCTTTCTCTCTCTGTTCTTCATCATGATAGGATACAATGAGAAGTAGTCCACAAATGGAAAAAGGCCTTCATTATCAGTATTTGACAATGCTGACACTTTAAGCAGAACTGCAGGACACAATTGTTGTGTTTTTTTGTTTTGTTTTTTTTTAATAAACCATGCGGTCTCTGCTATTGTTGTTGTTGCACTTTTGGTACTGGAGATTTAACCCAGGAAGTCACACAGGTAGGCAAGCACCCTATTACTGAGATATATCTTCAGCCCTTTTTAAAGTTTATTTTGAGACAAGGTCTTGTTAAGTAGCCCAACCTGGACTTGAATTTGCAGTCCTCCTGCCTCAGCCTCCCAAGTAGCTGGGATTATAGGTGTGTGCCATCACACCTGGCTTTCTGATATTCGTTATAGCAACCCAAATTGACTAAGACAGATGGTAAATTTTATGTCATATTTTTTGACTGCAGTTTTTAAAACTGAGTGTATAAGGATCTATTACTACAGCATGTATGTGTTTTGATGCATATTGCATATTTATCCCCAAATATCATCTTGTATGAATCTCCTAAATTCATGATAGGAAACTGAAAATAAACAATAGATATAAACAATATTTTTTAAATTTCCCTAAGAAACTAATAGCTTTGATGAGAAAGAAACAGTAACTATGGAGGAGAAAAAACTATTTGGATGATAACACAATTACTTTAATAATCATTGCCTTAGGACAGGAATAGAACTATATATTAATAGCAGTGTAAAGGACAATATCCTTGTAATTTTATATAAAACTTTAATTATTTAGTGTGAAGTAAACTTTTATTTAGAGGAGGTTAAGGTAATGTGGTTGATATAATCTTTTAATGAAACATCATGTAACTTCTTGGTAGTTGTTTAATATGTGTATGTGCACATATAAAATAATTTTGTTATTGGTTTTTGTTATATTAAATATATATAAAATAATAAACATGCCAGAAAACAACTTTTAATTACTTTGTGATGTTACTTTTTGTTCCTTTATTACTTGATGTAACATTTCATAAATAATAGCAAGGAAAGCATAACTCGATTGCCCTAAGCAGCCAGGGCTTGAATATTACCATATTAACCATAACTGCAGTTTACCCATAGAGAATGAGAGACATAAAATTCATTTCTTGGAGAAACATTTCGAAGGGAAGAAGAAAATGGAAGAGAAGTTCATCTTTTCTTATGAGAGAAAACATTGACCTATCTATTCCTTAAATGAGGGATTAAGCCATTGAAAATAATTTATGGACAACACAAAAATGCGATAAGATATAAAATACAAATAAGTTTTTAAATCTTTAAAAATATTAAGAAATAAGAGGAATGTTTAAGAATAAAGGAAAAGAAATCTAGAATATTTTGTAAGGTTCTAAATTTGGAAAGTATAAAAGGGTGACTAGAATGGTCACTAGAAAGAAAAAGCCAAAAAGATGCAGAAAAATCCTTTCAATTACAAAGTCACAATAATGTGATCCAAACATGAACATTATTTTGTATAATAAATGAATAAATCATATAGAAAACAAAACACGTTCGAGGGTATATAAGAAAAAGGGCACGACAGTGGATGCTCCCTGAGACTGTTTCCCATCCAGAAACATCTCTTGATTGGGGAAATGTACTGTTCTCAAGGGTGCTTTAAAAAAGAAGTGGTCTCACTGCTGACTCCACACTCCCTGCCAGGTTCCCCAAAGCCACCCCAGAAAACATACCCACCTAAGGTTACTTCCCTTCGGAACAATCACTTCAATCCTTGGTTACCTCACCTTTCAGGCTAGATTCCACTTATCCTTGCCATGGGGGTGGGGGACACAGGAAGGCTCCCAGGCATGTGGCTGACCTATCAGTGCTGCTGCTATTTTGCTTCCCAATGTGAATCTTAAGACATTTTAGTTACATGGCAGATTACTAAAAATATTAGTAATTCTTTTTATTTAAGTCATAGATAAGATTACCTATAGCAGACATACCAGATTAAATCCTGATTGGATACAAATGAAATGCCATGCATCATAAATATTTACTTTCCAATTTCCTTAACACCACAAAACATCGCTCAAGATGAGAAATGTGACTTGTTCTCTCAGTCTACAACATCAGACATCTGAAGTAAATATACATCAATAACTGAATCTCTCATTCATCCTGCCTCATCCTGTTGGTAATATTGCTACATCCTAGGACCTTGTCACATCATACTGCTCTAGGAAGGCTCCCACATCTGACCTGAATATCCTGGGGGCTTCTTCAAACTTGCCAAGTTCTAGTGACCATGGATATACTTCAATACAAGGGTTGAAGTAGCCAAAGACAAATGGGCCTCACTGGGAATACCAATTTTGTTACTTTCTTGCTTCACAATTTACTAACCTTTGTCTCCATAAATTGTTAAACATCCCCTAGTTTTTCATGTGTAAAAAGGAGAACATAATGTCCAATTCACATATTCCTTTTAAATATTATATAGTTTATATAAAAAACTTAGGAATTCAATAAACAATAGATGTCAGTGTTCCTTTTTTAAAAGTCAAAAAAATGAATATTATTCGTAGTTCTGCTATTGAGGCAAAGATCCTGAAGTATTTTTAAATTAACAAAGAATAAAGAAATTACTTTCAAATTAGCATTAAATGTACTTTAGACACTTTCTTGTTCTTTTTTCCGTTAAATTTTAGCAATCCTGACACCTCATGTTAGATAATTTGCAGTAAATGGAAACATTTAACAAATGGATATAAAAAAGTGGTTATTCAGCCACATAAACTAAAGTGTTGTTAAATATCTCCCTCTACTAATTGGTGACTAATGATTATTATACTTTATTAAAAAATCACAAAATTTCAATTGTTCTAATCATCTTTCTCAAATGTAATTGTCCAGATTTACATTCTCAAATATTAGCAATAGAAATATAGTCTTGCCAGTTTATGGGAGAGAGGCTATGGAGGGGAAGAATTGCACAGAGACAAAATAAAATTATAGAATTTCAGAAATGAAAAAAGCCAGAAAGATCTTATTCCCCAGAAGAATATATTTGTGTCTGGCCATCAAAATTTTTAATATTTTTACTAAAAAAATTATGACAAAAGTCAAGTGATTTGTTTTTAATTCCATGTAATTAACAATTTACTAGTAAATACTAGTAAAATTTTATGGCTTGAATTATGACCCCCAAAGTTCACATGCTTATGTCCTAATCCCTAGTACCTCAGGCTGTGATTATATATGGAGATAGGGCCTTTACATCAGAAATTAAGTTAAACTGAGAGCCTTAGGATGGGCTCAAAACTTCTAATATTATTGTCCTTATAAGAAGATATCAGGACAGAGTTACCCAGAAGGAAGACCACGTGAAGATGCAAGGAAAAGGTGGTCATCTACAAACCAAGGAGGGAGGTCTCAGGAGAAACCAACCCTGCTGACATCTTAAACTCCAATTTCTGGCTTCCAGAATTGTGGGGGGGAGATGTTAATGAAGTTAAAGCTGTCCAGTTTGTAGTATTTTGTCATGGCAGCCCTAGGAAACCAATACAAAGGTACCTCACACTAGAATCTTAAATAAAATTAAATTAAACCTTTGGGCTTTTTTTTTTGTGTGTGTGTGGGTACCGGGGGTCAACCTCAGGACCTCGCGTGCCAGCAGGCACCCGTGCCGCTGAGCGATATCACTGGCTCTTTTTTCGTATGTGGGTTCCGGGAGTCGCACTTGGGCCCTCGCGCTTGCCAGGCAGGCATGTAGGCCACTGAGTTGTCTCACCGGCCCCAACCTTTGGGCTTTTATACAATATTGTCTTATATCAAAGGTCAGGATACATATAACAAAGAAATAAGACTCACAATTTTATGGAGCACAGATAACTCCAAGCATGTGTGAAATGAAAAGACTTACATGATTTACCCATAGTGGAGGAGGTCAGGTAAAGACAAACTATTAAAGTTATAAACCAGTGTGATCAAGATCTTTACGAGATAGTATCCCATAAAAAAAGGTTAAATATACAGTTCTAGAGAGCAGTAATTCATAGCAGGAAAAACTCATGCACAAGTAAACAACGTTTGAGTTTTCAAATGTAAACAAAATATTAACCAAAATTAACTGGGATTGAAAGGGTGTTTCTGAGCAGAGGACAAAATTATTCATTTTTATTAGTATGTATTGATATTTATTCTAAGTACTTAACACATTAATTTGACCCTGAAGTATTTACTTAAATTCCAATGTTCACTTACATTTGAATTTACCCACTTTTATTTTAATTAAATTTTAGTGATTAATTGTCCTCAATCCTTTGTAATACACAGCACAGTTAACATTATTAGAAGTATCTGTAAGAAAGTGTAGGGGCCGGTGAGATGGCTCAGCGGCGTAAGCGCCTGCCTTGCAAGCGCGAGGGCCCGAGTTCGACTCCCGGAACCCACATACGAAAAAGGGGCCGGTGATATCGCTCAGAGGCACGGGTGCCTGCTGGTGCGCGAGGTCCTGAGGTCGACCCCCCGGTACCCACAAAAAAAAAAAAAGAAAGTGTGTGTTCTTCGATCACACTCAGAGCAGATAGAACTTACTGTCACGTGCCACCATCAGGGGCTCAGTCGAGCTCAGCAATCCTCTTTACAGATGTGTGAAAGTTAAATGAAAAAAAAATTAATTTGAAAACACCTTAATTTACCGTCTCATAAAGTATTTGTGAGTAAAATATTTTTCTTTTCAGTTTTCTATTGCATCTGTACTTACCAATGTCACAGACTTTTTTCTCCTATTCGTGATGCACACAAAAACGCGTACTCAAATGTCAGCATTAGCACACTCCTTCTGTTTTTGAACAAATAATTTGGTCTTTATCAACAAGAGTATACAATGGATTCTTACTTGCAATTTCTGGGCCACCTCTCAAGACTAATCACTGGTATAGTGATGATGGTACTTTAAGATTTTCTCTGCTGCTTCTTTTTAAACTTCTACCCCCATTCTGTTAATTTTTTACAGTAATCACAGTTCAGTTTTCAATTTGCATTGCCACGTATTTGTCCTTACTATGGTAAGAGCTCTATTCCTAATGATACAGACACAGAATAGTGTACAGGGTACACTATTATAGGGTGTATTTTAGACTAAAAAAGACCCAGAGCTAAAACTAATTCCATAATTCTGATTTCAGGTGGCAGGAGAAGCACATCCACTTATTTCCCTTAATCATATATCCCCAAGCCTAATAAGAACTAAGTCCCCTATAAGAATAATTTTAATTAATATATAATAATAAATAAGAAAAGTTTGCTGTTTTTATTATTATTACATGTCTGTGATTCATAATAATTACATTCACCTTGAGTAATCGGTACACATACATACCATAACTTGATCAGTTTACTTCCTGTTCCCCCTTCCCAAGATTTCCTTCCCATCTCCACAAAGTCTACCTTTCTCTTTCCTACTTTCTCTTTCATTTTGCTTTTTGATTTATATTTTGTATTTATCATATAAGAGAAACCGTGCAATATTTAACCTCTTCTGTCTGATTTCTTTTATTTAGCATTATGGCTTCATGATCCATCAATTTTCCTGCAAGTGATTCAAACTTATCCTTATTTACAGATGCACAGTACTACACTGTGTGTGTGTGTGTGTGTGTGTGTGTGTGTGTATATATATATATATATATATATATATATATATATGTATGTTTTTTATTCATTCTTCTGTGGAGGGGCATATAGGTTACTTCCATAATTTAGCTATTGTGAACTGTGCTACTATACACAGAGGAATGCATGTATCATTGTACTATGATGACTTTTACTCTTTCAAGAAGATACCCAGTAGAGGTATAGTTGGGTAAAATGGAATTTATATTTTTAGTTTTCTGATGAATCTCCATACGATTTCTACAGTGGTTTTACTAGTTTACACTTAGAAGTGTTTCCCCCTGCACCGAAAATCCTGCCAGCATTTGTTGTTCTTTGAGTCCTTGATGATAGCCATTCTTACTGAAGTAAGATGGAATCTTAGTGTTGTTTTGATTTGTATCTCTCTAATGTCCCAAGATACTGAACTATTTTTAATATCCATATTTCATTTGGCTCTTGTCGTTCTCTTCTGGTTACATATGAATTTTAGGATTGTTTTTACTAGTTCTTTGAAGAATGCCGTTAGTATTTTGATTTGAATTGCATTAAATCAATACATCACTTTTTTTGTAATATTGCCATTTTCACAGTTATTGGTTTGGCCTATCCAGTAAAAGGTGGTGTTATTCCATTTTCTGAAGTCCTTTTCACTCTCTTCAAACTCTCTAGAGTTCTACAGTTTTCATTATAGAGGTCTTTCCCCTTCTTGGTTAGGTTAATTCCTAGATATTTTATTTTTTTAAATTACTCAAAAGGAGATTCTTTTCCTGATTTCTTTCTTGGCAGAATCGTTGTTGTACAGGAATGCTACAGATTCTTGTGCACTGATTTTTCTATCCTGCCACTTTGCTGATTTTATTAGACATAAGAGTCTTCTGGTAGAAGTTTTTTTGGGGGGGGTCTTCTGTATCAAGGATCATGTCATCTGCAAATAAGGATATTTTTACTTCTTCCTTTCTTATTCATATCCCTTTTTATTTCTTTGTCTTGCCTGATTGCTTTGTCTAAAATGCTGAGTGCTACACTGAAGTGGAGTGGTGAGAATAGACACACTTGTCTTGTTCCTGATTTTAGAGGGAATGCTTTCAGATTTTCTGCAGTTAGTATGATTGGCAGTGGTTTTGTCATAAACGCTTTCTATTAGTTCGAGATAAGCTCTTTCTATACCTATTTTCATAAGATTTGCTTTTACCATGAATGGATGTTGGATCTTGTCAAAGGCTTTCAGAATGATTTTTTTAAAGAGGTTGAGAAAGATGAATTAACCACAGTACTAGGATATAAGAATCCAGAAGCAGACCTTGAAAATATTCTAAATTAACAGTAAAGTGGAAGCCAGGTATAATGCTGCACATTTGTAATTCCAGCACCCTGGGAGGCTGAGGCACGAGGATCATAAATTCAAGGTCACATGGGCAACTTGGTGAGACCTTGTCTCAAATTTTTTAAAAATTAAGAAGAGGGCCGGTGAGACAGCTCAGCGGCTTAAGCGCCTGCCTTGCAAGCGCGAAGGCCCGAGTTCGACTCCCGGAACCCACATATGAAAAAGGGGCCGGTGATATCGCTCAGTGGCACGGGTGCCTGCTGGCGCGCGAGGTCCTGAGGTCGTCCCCCCGGTACCCACAAAAAAAAAAAAAAAAAAAATTAAGAAGAAAGGGTAGAGGGTCTGGGTTCAGTCACAGTACTGGAAGAAAGAAAGATTAAGCTAGAGGAGTGCTAATTGTTCGAGTAAAGAATGCAGAGAAGTAGAACACAGATCTTAAGAGATAAGAATGACCTTTATCAACCCCACAGAGCTCCAGACGCAGGGTCAAATTATCATTTTCTCCAAAAAGTTATGGGTAGTTCAAAAGGAGGACATTTATCAGTGTAATTTATTATTTTCCAAGTTAAAAAAGAAGAAAGGTGATTTTATTAACAGATAGTAAAATAGAATTTGATTAAATTAATTAACTAATCAAGTGTATGCCAAACAGCAATAGAAATAAACTATCTAGAGATTTACCAAAATACAACAATAAACCATGCTAAGTGTTAAAGCAGTTTCATTATAATTACAAGCAAGAATGTCCTCTATCAATATCATTATTCAGCATTGCCTTTGAAATTCTACCAAGTGCAATTAAAAAGAAAATCAATCAGTATCAACATAAGGAAAAAATAGAATGTTTTGGTGATAACTGTGAATTTAGAAAATCACAAAAATTATAATAAGAAAAATAACCTTACAAAATTAATTAGGGAACTTTGTGAGATGGTCGGTTCAAGTTAAAGGCATATAAATAATCACATTTCTGCTTCCAATGCATTAACATGTAGATGTGTAAATGTAAAAAATATTCTATTCTTTGCATCATCAAAAATAATAAAATGCCTAGGAATATATTTAATAATTTGAAGACATGATTTATATAAAGAAAAGTAGAAATTTAACTCAAAGATATAAAATCTCAACAAGTGGAAGAAACATGCAATGCTTTTGAGTGGTAATCTCTAACATAAAACTAATCATAAAATAGGGACTGGGCATATTATTTAAAAATTTTTAAGATAGCCTCTAGGAGAAACATAAATGAAAAGTATTAAAAATCATCATTCCTGGGATATGAAACTGGAGGTATGAAATGAGAGTAGAGATGGTACATTTGGTTTTCATTTTATGTTTTTCTGAATTGTATAAATTCTTTTTTGTTAACATGTCATTACTTTGATAACAATTAATTTCTTTGAACAAATTAAAACCAGGCCATAAGTAAAATGTTGAAAATTACTATTGTGAAATTAGAAATACAATAGAACCATGGGCTTTTTACTATAAAACTGCCTGCTGTGTTGTTTTCCAAAATTTAAATGAATACATAAAACCTCAAATCAGCCTTTGCCACACATATGATATGGAATCTTGTAGGCTTTACTTCATTTTTATAACCTATTTTGTTCTTCATCTAGAAAAAGGTTATAGTAACAATTGACCCCTGTGAGAATGTGAATTCAACGAGATAATGCATCTACGGTACTTCGTAGAGAAACTGCCACATAAAAATGTTTGGTAAATAGCTTGAATTTGGCTTGGTTTTCTACCTTCTTTAATCTCGGGTTACCATTAGACTTATTAGAAAGTATCCATGTGTTCTAGTTCATATCTATGATCCCAAAGTAATTATTAACAGTACCACTTTCACTCTCCAAATTACCGTAATCTGGTTGATAAATTGTATCATCCCATTTATCAATAATAACGCTAATATGAGACAAAGAAAGGAATCAGATTTCTTTTCAAGCTCATAAGGTACTTCTTTTAGCATTCTGCCTATGTAAGACATGAAGAATGAAGAGAGATGATTATGTATAATGTCCATTTCAATTATAATTCAACCGTCAAAGGGCTCAGTTCAGTACTAACTTTGAGTAACCAGAGGAGACTATCGTTATCATAGAGTTTGTTTTATAACAATACAAATAAATTGTTTGTATTTAAGTTTCCTGTAAACAACTTTATAAAAGGTGAAATTGAGTAGTTATGATTTTTTTCCCTTCAAAGAACATTCTAGATCACCCTACCTAGAGAAAAAAAAAAAATCCCTAGGGAGATGAAGGAATGGATGGAGGTATTTTTGTCTTTCTCCTTCTCCCTAACAGCTCACTCTACTTGTTTGAAGAGTATTTCAGGTTACTCGGATACACAACTTTATTATGTTTTGTACTCGTATTTTATTATGATGAAATCCTAAGTAAATTATAAAGAAGAATAAAACAATGTCATTTGCAAGAAAATGGATTGAAACCAAAGATAATTACGTTAAGAAAAATAAGTCAGATTCAGTAAAACAAATACTGCATAATTTCTCATATACGTAATCTTAAAAAAAGGTATGAAAATGGAAGGAAGACTATTAGAGAAAAGGAAGATGATCAGAGGAGGTGGGAAGGTGAACGAGGAGTATAAGAGAGGGTAATAGGGGATGGACATGATCAAAGTATGTTATATGCATGTAAGAAAATCATTATTCTGTATAATTAATATCACTAAAAGTAGTTTTAGGAAACTAATAGTATTGAATGAGACATTTTAGTGTATCATTAAAGTATCTCTACTCCTTTTTGACCTCCCAACCACCCTTAATTTTTCTACATTTCTAAAAGAAATCTATCGTAGCAAACCCTGTCACTGCCCCTCAAATAGATCATAGTTGTTTTTGTCCCTAAACCTTTACTTCTAATGTTCTTTCCAAAAGGAATTAATTTATCCACAATTTCTATACTATCAACTCTGTATATTCTACTCAGATGTATCGTATTTGGTCACTTTCCTAGCATCTATTTTATAAGTGGATGCCTTTCATCAATCATTGTCCTAGTCACATAATAGGCCCAACTCATCCATCTCTATTTCTGACACTATCACAGACATGTCACCTACTGACTGATACTGCCTTGGGGCTTTTGTTTGCCCATCTGCAGTCTGTGTGCTTAAATGGACACAACTGCAGTGAAAACTGACTAGCTTTTCACTAAACTCATTTCTTTTTCTCCCTATGTTTATAGTCCTATACTTTCTGGACTTCTTTGTCATCACATTTGACTATGCAAAGTTGTATGCAGCCAGTCAAATGGGAAAGGAAGTGGAATGCTATGGTGTAGATCTGAACTGGCCCCAGAATTCTCATGTGTTTGGAAAAATGGTGATTGCATCCCAGGGGCACTATTAGGAATGCAGCTGAATGTGCTGTTAGAAGTGGGTCACTGAAGGCCTGACTTGAAGGATGTATTTCCCGTCCCCAGTTCCTCCCTTCCCTTTCTGCTTCCTGGCTGCCAAAGGATGAGGATTTCTCCCCCACCCTGTTTCTCCTACCATGCGACTTCACCTTGTAGCCACCTGACTATGGACTGTAACTGTGAGTGAAAATTAACCCTTCCTCCTTTTGGCTGTGAGTGCTGGGTATCATCTTTCTGAGACAAGAAAGTGACTAAGCTATGGCCTACTCTTAAAACTTCCTATATTCATCCTCTGTGCTCCATTTCAACATCCCTCAATTTGATTCAGACAATCACATCACTCTTGAAAGGCAGAAATTGCAGATGGTGGAAATACAAGATGTATATACCTTAAAGGAAAAATTACTCCTTACCCAGCAGTACCGGTTATATAAGCATTCTCTAAATGCACGTTGTTCACCCACTGTTATTTTGTAACCCTTACTTTAACCGTTGGCATTATTCAAACTAATACAGAAATTGGCATCAGAAATAGTATTTGCTGGTGGTCAGGCAGTAGACAGCAAAGAAAGTGACATTGGAGGCTTACAGGATAGCAATTTATGCTACACAATGGCACAGTAGTTAGCAGAGCTGTCACCTAAGGTAATCTGGGGTACAAATAACATGCCTAGCTGAGCTTATAGCTCCAGGGAAAATGGTTGGAAAAAGAGTGTACACTACTCTTCCCACTCTGGTTTTTGTAAAGTATAACAAAGAAAAGTGTTAAGGAAAGAATTAGGTGGTTTTAAGGAAAATTGATGGAGAATATAGATAACCCAGCAATGTAAAGCCTTGAAGGTTTAGAAAATTAGAAAACTCAACAACTTTTAGACCTCAAGTAAAAGATTAAAAGGCTAAAGATGATTTTTAAGAATAATCACTCATTATTTCTCAGTCGAGCAAAGTGCCTCAGCCTTGAGCAAATCAGGTCAAGATTATTTTCTTCCCGTGCAAGAGTCTGTGTGTTCCAAAGGGCCTAAAGAGAGTCCCATCAAACTGAGATAGAGGCAAGATGTACTGAAGCCACACACACCATCAAGAAAACATAATGGTCAAGCAATTATAAGTTCATTCAATTTGTAGTATTTCAGAATCTGAAAATTAGAGAATTATGGGAAGGTTTTGGGGCCTGGGTTGAGTGATTTTAAGGCAGGTATTACAAAGCAAGGATCTGGTTCAGAAAGAGCAAATGCAGCTTACTGGCTTTGGATGTGTAGGTGGAGTGAGATAATGGCCTTGAGGCAGCTTTGATAAGCAAGCCACTGTTCTTAATGAGCAAGTTAGTTGCTATCATGCCTTATAGTCCAAATAACTGATGCTTGGTCTCATCATTGGCTAATTCACAGGAAACAAATTATGTTCACAGGTATAGAAGAGTGTGTCCAAGTAAGTTATGACATAGATCCAAAAAATTATGTTAGATTTCAATTATAAATTCTCACTTACAGTCATTCTGCAGCCCATTTTAGAGGCTAAATCATTTGTCATCTAAGGTCATAATAAATCCAAATGTGCATTGCTGTTTGATGAGTCATGGTCATGTGTTAAGTTCCTTGCTAGGCCTATATGAAAGGAAAACAGTTGCTTAGCAGCATTTAAGAGTTTGTTTGATGGTAATACATATGAGCAATATGGGCCAACAGTAAGTAAATGATTATGATCAGAGTTTCAAACCTATAGTAAAAAGTGCCCAAATTAAATCCAGAACAGGTCCAATTCTAATGCAAAGAACCTGTAGTACATAATTTATTAATTTGTTTGCCAGATGTTTAAAAATATAGAGACTCCAGAAAACTCACAGGGTTAGAGTGAACAATATTATATCTAGGATGCTCTGCTTTGAATCCCCACCAAGTGGTTTCATGACTTTCTCAGGCAACGAATTTATGTTCTTACTGTCACTGTCAAGTTCTCTCATCAAAACGTGAACTATAATGTGTAGACGTACTGCTGCTTTACAGACACATTGTAAAGCAGGAAGGGAGAAAACTTGGGAATTGAAGAAAGAAGCCCCGAAATCTTTCAGTAGTTAAATTTTGGGATTTCAAATATAGGTCTGGTTCTTGTTCTTTTTGAACGAGATTTAGCTAAAGGTTTCTTTTTTCTTTTGCTTCATATTTTGAAAGGGGGAAAATGTATCAAAATGGACCTCAGGTGATATAAGGTAGTATACTAAAAATAAATGTCAATTACTGAGATAATAAACCACTGTCGAATTAGCAGATAGCAGCCAGAAAACTCTTTGTGTACAAATCCAATACCATTTCTTAGGAGTCAACCAATTTTTTTCTTTTAAAAGAAAATACCCTTGGGTTTATCTAGTTATTTGCTACCCTTTTAGTACCACTCAGTATTAGCAGTTTAGAGTCATATGGTGAAATTTAGAGAGATCATCAGATAGTGCTTTATTTAAAAAAGCATGTGATTAAGCCTAAGAATTAAGCCTTCTTACAAGTTTGTTAAAATGAGGTGGTATTGGGCTGGTGAGATGGCTCAGTGGCATAAGCGCCTGCCTGGCAAGCGCGAGGTCCTGAGTTTGACTCCCAGAACCCATATATGAAAAAAAGAGCTGGTGATATTGCTCAGCGGCACGGGCGCCTACTTGTGCATGAGGTCCTGAGTTCAACCCCCAGTACCCACAAAAAAAAAAAAATGAGGTGGTATTGTGGGCTGCCATAATGAAATGCTATACACTGGGTGGCTTCCACAACAGAAATTTATTTTCTCACAGCTTTGGAGCCTAGAAATCCAACGTCAGGCTTTCGGTACAGTTGGGTTCCGGTGAGACTTCTCTTCCTTTCTTACAGACAGCTTCCTCCCAACTGTGTTCTCACATGGGGAAAGGAAGACATAACCCCGCGAAGAGCCTCAGCACTTCATCTAAACCTAATTATGTATATCTCAAAGGTCTCATTTCCAAACAGCATCATATTAAGAGTTGGGATTTCCACATATGAATTAGGAAGGTGGGGACAAGATTCAGTCCTAACAGATGGCTTTCACGTCTATATCATATTTCTAAAGTCATATCCCAAACTCTATTTTGGTGAAAATTTTGTCATAAAGTCCAACTAGTATGAAAAATATTTAGATGTTGTCCTTAGTCTTCAGATGTTTTTCAAAAGCTCTAGAACCTCCCATACTAGAAGTTATATACAAATGATTTAGATTTTTGACAGTCTGGTCTGTTGTATTTGCAATTTAAAAAGTTGCCTAGCAGTTGAACCCAAGCAACCAAGACATTGGTTGAATAATTACTACTAATGTAACTGGGATTTTTTTTTTTATTTGTCTTTACCCAGATTACAAGATAATTATAGCTGATGCTAAACACAATCCAAGAAGTTGCTACTGATGCAAAGAGCAATATTAAGGATAAGGGCTTTATGAATATTCATAGGATAAAAAAATATGTTAGCAAATCCTAAAACTTACATCAGTAAAGAATATATAAATAAAACCACTAGAAAAAATAAACCAGACCATGAAGATTAAAGTTTGGTAATTAGTGGCTCTGGTCAACTAGATCTTGTTCTATAGGTTACAGGCAGAAGCTATTTCAAGTAGTTGCCAACTTGATCCAAATATCTAGAAGCTATCTCTTCTCAATTGTTTATCTGCTTCTAGAGGATACCTAAGAAATATAAACTTGAGGTCTTTGGCTAAGTGTCTCCCAATGAACTGAGGATGGCATATGTTTCTTTCATTGCTTGGTATAAATCAAGGATTGTGCCATTGTAACCCCCCAAAGATTTACTGCCAGACTAGTGGTTCAGAGAGGCTGATAATGACTAGTCCATAGAGATTTCCATCTTTAACATCTTTTCCAGAAAACTAAATCTCCACATTTAAGTTTACGCGAAAGTTATCTAAGAAAATGTGAAGAAAGGCTGTCTGTACCTGGTGATGATAGGATTGAATGTATTACAAGAGTCTATTGGAATATTTAGCCATGTCTACTTGCTACTGAACAGAGTCTAGGATTAAAGGAGAATCGAAATTCATAAATCAGCCTATTTCTAGTCTATCACCAAAAAAATAGACACACATGAAAACAATCTTATTATCATTAAGGCTAGTAAAAATACTTTAGACTGTAGAAATTCTAAGGGCCCTGGGAAATTTGACATTGCTCATTTTAGAATCCTGTTTGTTTCTTCTCTCTTGCTTGAAGTTTGCTAGAGACTATGAAGTTTCTTAATAAGTAGCAAGACCTTAAAAATCTCTTAAAGTCCCCTTATCACTGGAGAGGTAACAACAAAAATCAAGCAATTTTTTCAGAACCATCTTAGTTTTCTGGCTGGTAATCCTCCAGTCAATACTGAAAATAAACGAACAATGACCACAACATATTTAAAACTCATTATGCATGTTAGCTAAATGAATGCATTTAGAGATTTTCAAAGTTTTGATTGCTAGAAACCACAAAGTAAAAGCCTTGATGAGAGAGTTGAAAAGAACTGTATTAATATTTTTACAACATTATTTCTCAAGAACAAGAATGTCCTGGAACATGCAACTAAGTATTTTTGCTTGGTCTCAAGATTGTTTAACATAGGAACCAGATAACAGATGTGTACTCAGGAATACAGAGACAAGAAATTATACATATATTTTTTGTACTGAGGATTGAACCCAGAGTCTTTGCACTGTCTCCAGATCTTTCTCTCTCTCTCTTTTCTTCCTTCCTTCCTTCCTTTCTTTCTTTCTTTCTTTCTTTCTTTTTCTTTCTTTCTTTCTTTTTCTTTCTTTCTTTCTTTCTTTCTTTCTTTCTTTCCCTTTCTTTCTTTCTTTTTTCTTTCCTTCTTTCTTTCTTTCTTTTTTTCTTTCCAACTTCTTTCTTTCTTTCTTTTTCTATTTTGAGACCCGTCTTTGCTAAGTGACTAAGTTTCCCAGGCTGGGCTTGAACTTGTGATCCTCCTGCCTCAGTCTCTCAGAGTACTGGAATTACAAGTATACACCACCATGCCTGACTAGGTTTCCATTTTTAAGAACAAGGTGGAAAGAAAGAATTTACATCTAGCAAAGAACTTTGATAGTAGTTTTCTTTTACATCACAAAAATCATTTATATAGACCAGAATCCCACTAGTTATCTGAAATAAATGCATCACTAAACTGGATTTTGGTGCACAGGCCTGTAATCCCAACACTCAAGGAGGTTAAGGTATGAGGATTGCAAATTCAAGCTCAGCCTGAGCAACTTAGTGACTTAGCAAGATCCTATCTCAAAATATAAAAAAATTAAAAATGGGCTGGGGATGTAGCTTAGTGCAAAGGCCCTGGATTCAAACCCTAGTACTGAAAAATAAATAAACAAACTCATTGCCAAAAAGATGTGAACTGGGATTTTAAAATCCTTTGAATTCTTCATGCCTTAACACATTCCATAGGCAAAGTGAAAGTGTATCAGTACACAATGAGATTTGTGCACCTCCCAAAGAGGACATATACTCCAGTTCCCACCTCTGTGGTAGCTATAGAAAATAACAGACAAGAGAAATTTGTCATCTGATTGAACTGACGGGCATGGAGAAAATTGCATAAGCAAATTATTTTTTTCTGAAACCAGAATCAAAATCTAATAAATTTCTTCTATAGACCAGATAGAGTCTTCATTATGCCTGCTACTAGAAGTCATTAATATTGTTAATGACATAGAAAATTATGTCTTTCCCAATATCCCACTTTGATCCTAGGAGCTTATAAGGGAGTTTTCTTACCTCTGCTTTTTCACTGTGTGTGGGACAGGTGTTATTGCTTATACCTAGATGTCCACTTGAAGCCTCATGCACTCATAGGTGGGGCTTTTCTGAGGTGCCTGTATCTAGAGTCTGTGATAGTTGGATCAAGGGTGTGTAATACTAAATTTCTTTACCATGATTCTGAGTGTGGATAATGGAAGGCCCACTCCAGCTGTGGATAGCACCAACCAGTAGGCTTGTACACTGAATAGAATGTAAAGGGAGGTTTGCTGCCACTGCTTGCTGCTTCCTGCCTACCATGCTATGGAATGCTTCTCCTCTTTCATGTTGATATGCCTTGGAGCCAGTTAACTATGGACTGAAACCTCTACAAACTGTGAACTAAAATAAACCTTTCCTCCTTTAACTTGTGAGTGCCTGGTATTTTGATCCAGCAACAAGAAAGTAACAAAGACAGGTGTGGAACCATAAATGGTGTGTGTGTGGGGGGTTCTTTTTAGTTTAAAAACCACTTTATATCATGGAGCCATATCCAAATCTGAAAAGAGAAAAATTGCATCATAACGATATCAGGAAATTGGTGTTAGATGCTACCTTAGGTTATCTCCTTTAGGAAGTATAAAGGCACAATTTCTTCTTGCCGTTCTTGACAGAAAAAAAAAGTTTTTCCTTCTATTTTCACAATCAGTACAATACTCTACACAGAGTATTTCACCTCTGCTCACCAAAATTGTGACTCTTTGCCCACGTCACCAACTGAACATTTCTCTGTTGGACACCAGCAATATGTTCCATAATTTAAATCACTTCTGGCACTATATACCTGGAAATAGCATCAGATCCCACAAGTTAAGGACATGGTCTCTCAAGACTGCCTCTACTTTAGCTGCCAATCATAAGCCTCAGGTTGGAATTCTGCTTCTGACCTTATAGGCTATGAATCATGTTAACCACAACTCCCTTCTCAAGTTCGATTAATTTGCTAGGGGTGCTCACAGAACTAGGGACATTTGACTTATTTTTACCCATTTATTATAAAAGATATTGTGGGGAACCACTCAGACTGCTTCAAAGCTCAGGGGCATCTAAGGACACCTGAGGTTATGAGCCTGCTTGTCTAGCGCAGACACACAGGGGATACAGTTATGTAACCATGACTTAGCACAGGTAAACACACATGCGCTGGTTACGGCAAGATACAAGAATGTAAATACATGATAACAACCTGTATAAGAATTATACAATAAAGACACAGACTACTCTTGCACTCTTGCACTCTTGTACTCTGCTCTGCTCCATGCTGCCTGCTATTGTTGCTGATGTCTTGCACATATGCATTCTTTAACCTGGGGACTCACCCACAAAAATTTCCCTTGGGCCTGACAGATATTACAGAGGATTAAAGGACATAAATGAATAGCCAGATGGGGAGATATATAGAGTGAGATCTGAGGGAAGGACATGGAGCTTCTATACCATCTCAGGGCACAACACCCTTCTAGCACCTCTACCTGTTCAGCAATCTGGAAGTTCTAGAAACCCTGTCATTTCGGGGTTTTACTAATTATGTAGGCATAACTGATTACATCACTGGCTACTCATAAGCTCAACTTTCAGTCTCTCTCCCTTCCCCAGAAGTCAGAGTGTTGGACTGAAAGTTCCAACTGCTAACCACATGATTGGTTCTATTGGCAACAAATATACACCCTAAAAATGATCCAAATCCTATCAAGAGTCATCTTGTTGGAACAAAATTTTTCCAATAACTCAGGAAATTTTGAAGGATTTGGAAGCTCTGTCAGATGTGCCTATTAGTCAGGAAATTATAATTGTTTTACAAATTCTGTGTCAAGAACCAGAGTCAAAGACAAAATATTAGAATTAAAGACTCTACAAGTACTCATGTAGAAATATTTTTGGAATTTTGACTGAGGAAATGGGACATAGACCAAATATATATCTCTTATTACATCATATTATATTATCCAATAATAAGAGCAGGCATAATATTCTATCCTTATGTTGAATAATATGGAGACAAACAAAATTAATTAATTAAAATTAGGTACTTATTACTGAAAGTTAAGATTGTAAAACAGCTATCAAAGATAGACCTATAAAAGCACATATACATACACACACAGACATAGGCCTAAACCATAATAATTGTATTTTAGATTACTTATTGTAGTCTGCCTGGTAAAGCACAATAAGGCCACTCAATTATATCCATTGAACACATTTTAATTTCTCAAACCTTACATTCAAACACAAACTTCTTTTCCCTAGTAGCTTTAGATCTGTCAAACTTCTTTCCAGCAAAGACAATGCCTCACTGAAGTCTTTCTACTTAGGAGAAAAGCATGAGTTCAAATAAATTTCTAATGGAGAAAAAGAAAACTCTACCAGGAAACAAGACTGTTCAAAGGACAGGTCAGTACTAAGCTGTCAAAATCTACCAAGCAGTTAAGAAAAAAAAAAAATCTGTCTTATAAATTCAGTAAATACACGTTGGTCTCAGGGTAGAATCCTCTGTTCACTTTGCCCTGAAAGTGAATGTGCATAGAAATTTCTATCTCTGTGGCCATGGGAAATTCTATGTACAAAGTGTCAAAATTCTGTATACAATAGTCACTAAATGCACTTCAAAAAGCCTGGGTTCCTTACTTTAGTATAATTTTCATTTCTTCATAAATAGTTAAAAAAAATTTTTTTAACACATTTGCAAGGTACCAAGTAGAATCCAAAATTCATACCAGGTAACTGGCTCTGCACTAAGTCTAATGAGGAAATAAATGATAGGCAAAAACAGGTCTGTGATTAGCTGGCCATTTCTATAAATATGTGATGCCTCTAGAGTCAGAAAGAATGCTTTCCAATCTTTTTTGTACTCTATTAACAGCCAAAGATCCAAGAAAACCAGCCTACTGTACAGAATCTGCCTTCCCTATCAAACAGAGATTCTAAGCTAACCATGCCTCCCATCAGTATTCTGGGGGAAGACAGCCAGGGAGTATCAGTGACTTCCTGTGCCTTTAACTTTACCACATTTGCCAAGAATAATTAGCAGCGGTCTGAAAGGAATTGAATTTTTTTAAAGGCAACAATTCACACTTCAGCATTTATGCAAATTTGAGTAATTTAAAAGTATGAGATGATTAAGAAAGAATCTTCTCTTTAATTCCCCAAAAGTGTACATGTTCTTTTCTCCTTATGCAAATTTCTAGGATAGTCTGTTCTTTATTCTTTTCTTAGACCACCACACTGCTTAAAAATAAAACATTGTAAATACACACAATAGAATCAGAATCTTGCCTATGACTTCATATGAGATTATGTAAACATCTAGCAAGAGCACTATTTCAACTATTTTTTAATTGTGACATGCTTATAGGGAGAATGGTTTTCAGAGAAATATAAAAGCAGATATCTATGGAAACTATTCAGGATAATTTGTCAAGTCTGATAAATGCAGGACTTGCATCTAAACTCTTAAGTGCCTTACAGCTTTGTACCCTTGCATCAATTAACATTTAATCTGACTTTTTAACAACCTCACTTATAAATAGTTTTTTCATGCCTATGAAGTTAACAAATGTTAGCTTTTCAAAGCTGACAGCTTATGATCACTTATAACCAACACAATTTCAGGGCAATGCAGTAAGAGATTAATGGACCACAAGGATGATGCAGTCAAAGGGCTTGCTATAAAAAGAGGGGCGAAACTACAATCAGGGTGAATGTCTCCTTTAAATAAATGTATTCAAAAACCAGTTAAACCAATGTCGAGATGGAAAATTTCATCTTCTTTATATTAACGGTGTTTCTAATTCCACAATTCAGAAGTGATATAAGGGCCTTGTTTGCAAGAACTTCTTCTTCCTCCTCTATTTTCCTCCTCTTCCTCCCCCTCCTCCTGCTTCCTTTCTCCTCTTATTCTTCTTCTTACTCTTCTTTTTCTTCTTCTTCTCCCTCTTCCCTCTACCTCTTCCTCTATCCTCTCCTCAACCCCTCCTCTTCCTCCTTCTCCTTCTTCTTATCCTTCCTCTTTTTCTTCTTCTTGGAGTGCTGGATAATGAACCCAAGGCCCTTGAACTGTGCTGTATCTATATCTGGTATTAAGTGAAATGAAAAAATGTGTGTTGAAAAAATTTTAATAAATGGTATAAAGAAAGCAGTAACTTTAGATGCAAATTAATAAAATAGTACCACTATTTTACTGCTACAGAAAAAAACAATAGATTTGAAATTTAAAATATATACATATATCTATATGTCTATATCTATATCTATCTATCTATATCTACACATATAGAGACATACATATATCTGTTGATGTTTAAGAAACACATTATGAAGTGCATTAAATTAATAAAAAATTTTAAAGTAGTAAATTAGGTAATGGCTGAGGAGAGTCATTTAACTATCTTGCCAAGGATGCTTATAGGATTTTATATTTCTAAAAGGAATGATCACAGTCCCATCATTTGCAATTTAAATCAATTTAAAATTGATTTAAGTGAATTAAAAAAAAGATAAACACTATTTGAATCAAGAGAACTATCTAGCACATGTTCTAATGTCAACTCAACTTTATCTTCAACCAGTCAACCTCTGTCCTCCTCAGCGTTATCTTCCCAAAATAAATTCAAGAAACAAATTGGCATAGCCCAAGGGGTATTGTAGCTCTGGAGTAACACAAAGTTTTTCTCATGTGTTTTAGTTTGTTTGCTTGGTTGGTTTGTTATCTTGTGATAACAGATGGAACCCAGGGCCTCCTCATTGAGCTATATATTCTAGTCCTATTTTTAAATTTTTAAATTTTGAGATAGCTTCTTGCTGTCACCCAGGCTAGTTAACTTGCTGTCCTCCTGCCTCAGCCTCCCAAATAGCTGGAATTGCGGGTGTGCACCACAGAATCAGCTCCTTGTAGTTGTTTTTAAGCAAGTCTTTATCTTATGGTTCACTGTTAAAAAAGTGATGTGACATTCAATGATGTTGCTCCTATAAACTGTTCCTCTGAAGAATGTAACCCTTGTTTAGTCTCACACTGGAAAATTTTCTAAAGAGATAAATCAAACCATGTTACTAAAGTCTAAGACAAACTGTGTTGAACGCTGTTGAAGTATGGAGTACTTCCTTTTAGAGCCAGTATTTTAGCTCTATGGGAAATTTAGGAATTTTATTTCTGTGTGTCTAATCATGCCAATGATGTTTGCAGCCACACTCGTATTTTTATCAAAAGTTCTTTAAGAAAATTTTGGAAAGTTCTAAAACCTAAGAAAGATTTTGACTTTGCAAGCTTTTTGTCTATAAAGTGTGTGAGTACAGGCTGACAACAGACTCTATCAAGATACCAAACTATCATACTGGGAAGGAGTTACTTTCCATTATCTTAATTAAAAAAAAAAAAAACTTCAAAATCCTAGTGAGTTCTTAAAGAAACTAGAGTTAATTCAAACTGTAGATACCTCAAAGATATTTTCTTGAATAGATGACCATGCTAAAAAGAGAACAGATTCATACAGTTACTTAGATATCACACAGATATTCATGTGTGTGTGTGTACATGTGCATTTTAATTGTGTTACTTTATAGGATTTTAATAAAGTTGTTATCATCATCAGTTTATACTCTTCCTATCCTTCAAGATTCTCCACTTTATACTAGCTTTTCAATGTCTCTCTCCAAAATTTTCAGAGCTGTTTATCTAGAAGGCTTCACTTAGTTCTAAACACTTCTTTCTTTAGGTTGGTACAGGTCAAGATTTGTTGGATCTTCATAGTTTCCTAGAAAAAAATTGAAATCTCTAATTTCATATGAAATCTGTCAATTTTTACATCAATGGGTAGTTTGTGATACCTGCTCTGAAGGAAATGAGACTATGCTGCAAAAATTTCACCCAGCCGAGTTCACTTTCACTCCCCAAGTAGGATTCTCATGCAAGAAATATACACCAATCTGGTCATGGTGATGTGCGACTGTCATCCCAGGACTCTGGGAGGCTGACACAGAGGATCACAAGCTCAGCACACCCTGAGCAACTTAATGAGTTAGAAAAGCCCTATCTCAAAATAAAAAAGAATAAAAAGAGACTGGGGGTATAGCTCTGGACAAAAGCCCTGGATTCGACCCCAGTATTTCAGAACAACAGCCAAAAGAAAAAGAAAGAAAGAAAGGGGAAGAGACATAAAGAAAAACACACAAGCTATTGAGCTTCAGATATTAAGCAAAATCCTCATCTACATAAATGAACAACCTAAATCACCAAAAATTTGAGGGGAAAAAGCAATTGGTACCAAACCTACAAAGAGAAATGATGATTTCTGAAAAAACTTTAATATTTTTGGGAAATAAAACATTTGATAAATATAATTACATATATTTAAATAGAAAAAGGAAAAGGAGATGAATGAAGAAAATGAGGAGCAAGCAAAGAGAAGAAGGAAAAGAAGAGGCTGCTTTGAAAAAGAAGTAATAAGGTTTCTTGGAAATTATGTGTCTTTTTTTCTAAAGTCAAGAGAAAATAGATTAAATGCTTGAGAAAGCTAAGCTGAAGATGAATTCTTGGAGATAAAAAATCAAACAGGGAGATAATCAGCAAACAATAGAAAAGAAAAAAATTGAAAAACTTATGAGAAAATGTAAAAGGTACAGAATTATTCCTGAAAACTCTGAAATTTATCTAATGGGGGAAACCAGATTAAGAGGATAAAGAGAAAGGAGGAGAAAAAATAGACTGACATAAAAAAGAAAGAAATTTTCCTGACTTAAGTAAGTTTTAAAACTTCAAATGGAAAGATCTTTCTAAATAATTAAGTGAAGGAAGTTTGGGCATAGCCTACTAAAATTTCTAACTTTCAAGGATAAAGAGAAAATTCTAATATTATCCAGAAAGAAAATGCAAGTTTCTCTGAAAAATTCCATCATATTCCTTGAAGGGCACTAAAAAGATAATAGAGATATGTAATCAAAACTGAAGTGCAAGGAAAATTAAAAGACTTTTAAGAATTTATCACATATAAACACTTCTGAAGTAATACATAATATATATATATATATATATATATATATAAATTTTTTTTTTTGGTCTTTTTGAGACAGGTTCTCATTATGCAGTTCAGGCTGGTCTTGAATGCACTTTATAGTCCAGGCTGGCCTTGAACTCACAACAATCCTCCTGCCTCAGCCTCCATAGTGTTGGGATTACAGGCACGCACCACCACGCCTGGCTTGAAGTAATATTTTAATAAATTGCTCAATATGGTATTTTGCCAAAGTGGAAGCTAAATAAAATAAAACCAAAGACATGATTCAAGAATATAGATATACAACATTTAAAAATATTAATAATATAGATCCAAAGACCTGGAGTTTACATACTCCATGTATAAAACTTCAAATCAATTTAAAATTTTAATGTAAAACTTTGGGAAAGAAAAAAAAAAGAAAGAAGGCAGCAAAGGAGGAGAAGAAAAACATGCATAGCAAATAAAGAACAAAAAATACAGTAAAAATAAATTCAGAATTATTGATAATTATAAAAATATAAATATGCTATATCCTACCATAAAGAGACTGTGAGATTAGATGCTAAACTGCTAATCCAGTTATAGCTTCATAACGAGAGACAATAATTAAAACACAATGACATAGATTGAAAATAAATTACTATAAAAATTATGTACATATATGTATGTCTACAGATAGACGATAAAGATAGATCTTCAAACAAATGCTTACCTTTCCCCGCTATTTACCGTGATGTCTAGTAATCTTAATGATAAGGATCGACTCACCACAAAAGGTTCCAAATAGTTATATAATTTTATATACTCAAGTAAGGTAACTTACAGGTATGATATCAGATAACAGAAAGAATTTTTTTACTATCAGACAAAGCATGCACAGAGAATGTTTTACAGAGAAATGAAACTTTCAAATATGATTCACAAAATATCTAAAATTTTTAAAATTATAAATCACAAAAAACTATAATTCCTCACCTAGGCAATAAAACTAGAAAAAAAAGCACTAAACCATAAACCAAAATATCTATGCATTTATAAATTTAAAACTTAAAACACACTGATTGTTTTCAGTTATCTGCTATTTACATTTTTTAAATTACAGGAAATGCTTAGGATTTGGAAAAGATGAAAACATATTTTGACAGTGGTTCTCAGTATCTGAGGAAATTTTTAAAAATTTAAAGCCCAAGTCCCAGCTCCCAACCCTGGACAGCAAAATCTTTACAGCTTTCTCCAAATATCCTAAAATTCTCTGAATTTTAAGAAGTACTATCCCCTGGTGGATAATTTGCTATGTGAGATTAAAGCTTTGAGGAGAGGTCAACTGGAGAGCATAGATTTGGGAACTGGATACAAGTCAGACACTAAGGGCTGAATCCATTTGACAAAGCCTTTCATTTGGCTCAGCACGGAGAGGTTTTGCTGAGTTTATTTTTTCCCTAAGTATAACATTAAATGCCTTTAGTTATTCCTAATTTGTCACAGGCCCCATAATTTCCTATTCTTTGTGCTGATACAATTCACACATTTAATTTCCTGGCTGCCCACTGCTATCAAGGATAGTTAGAATCAGAACAGTGGATCTGATTACCTGGAAAAAAGGGAAAAGGTTGCAGAGTCCTGCAAGTATTTTAAACTAATAGGCAATAGGGAAGGAAAACAAGAACAAATGGTAGAAGAAGTCATAAGAGAAATCAGAAAAGGACTATCAACTCAGCACACAAAATTAATATGGACTGGTGTCTGCAAACACAACTGAAAAGTTAGTCCTTATTTTATGGATCTTGGTGCCACCACCAGTTGGAAGGGTTGAAATGGATATGGCTGATAATATTGTATTGTATATGTTTATGTATTAAACAACAGGAACAGAAAAAAGGTTAAAAGTCAGAGATTAAATCCATGACTAACCATATCTGCCAAATAAGATTTGTAAGTTTCTATTTCAGGTGATTTAGCAAGGTTCAACATGTGACACCAACCGCATCCCTGCCCTAAATTGTAGCAACCACCTGCTGGGTTACATGATAAGAGAACACTGTCTTTTTCGTGTCTAATTAATGCTTTCTTGCTCAAAGACTGTTGAAAAGAGTGCCAATTAGTGCCACCAGCCAGCAACTGAATTTTCACACAGTGTTAGACAGCAAGGAAAAGAAAATAAGTTCTGGAATGTCATTCTTATTTGATCAATTTTTTTCTGGTTTGTATGATTTTTTTTAATTATATATTTCTAAATCCTCATAAATTTTTATACAATAATTCTAGGGATAAAATAGAAGCTTTAAGAAAAATAAACTCAAACATACAACATCAGATACATACATCATCTTTAATATTTGAATGTAAGCCCCTTGAAGTGAAGGACTTGTTTGGTTCATCTTTGTATCTATACTGCTTAGCATAATCTCTAATATATAGTTAAAGGTATTTGTTGTGCTAAACTGAAGTTTGGCCAAAAAAGCACTAACAATAGTGAGTCATCAGATCTGACTACTCAGTGACCAAGAAGGTACTATAGAAACGATTCTCAGAGGACACAAATATTAGCATCCCTCATTCCACTCTCGTCTTCAAACCCGTGGAGGTGCAGAACACTGACGAGTGCTTTCTTGTCCCTGTCTATATGAGTTCTATGTGTTTAATTCACACCAATGACATCAACAATTCCCAGTTGCCAGGAATGGATCTGGGGAAGGGCATGTAACCCAGTTATGGCCAATGAAATGTAAGAAAGAAATGTTGGGAATACTGAGAAATATTTTATTTCCTTACAAGAGAAGGACTGAAGGGCAAAGCCTTTTTACATTACAAATTCTGTCTCAGTTACTTTTCTTGTTGCTGAGACAAAATATCCAACACCCAAAGTTAAAGGTGGAAAGGTTATTTTGGCTCACATTTCAGTCCATAATGAGCTGGCTCCAAGGCAGGGTGGAATGGCAAAGGGGAATCTCAGAGGAGAAAAAGTTCATGGCAGGCAGAAAGCAACAAGCAACAAGCAAAAAGTGACCACAGCGGCCCTCTTTCTGTCCCTGATATTTTCCCCAGGCTACCCTTAGGGCAGGTTGCACTCACACCCAAGGAGGGCCTTCCCATTACCCCCTCCTAGAGCTAGGCCAAGCCAATCAGTGGACTAACTTGGTAATCACACACCCTTGATCCCAGCATCACACACTCTAGATCCAGCCACCTCTGAAAAGCCCCATGTATGACCACATGAGTCTTTGGGGGAACATCTAGACACAAGCCATAACATATTCTATTCCTTCCTTGAATGATATTGCGAAGATGTCATTGTAGAGCTAGTGCTTGGACTATCAGCAGCCATGTTCCAGGAGGAGCTATATTACCCACACTGGGGACAGCAGGTCACAGAGAGTGGAGGCCACTGGGAACCTTACTGAGCCACTGCTAAAACAACAGAGAAATTGCCTAGCTCTAGACTTCTTGTTAGGCTAACAAGAAATGGCTTTGTGGTTTAAATCATTGTTGGTCTTATTTCTTGTTTATTTTACCAAAACTTCCTATAAAATATTATACATTATGACCAAAGCTTTTGTTGCCTATCAACATTCTGCCTCTGTTTTCTTTGCCAGAAATGAGACAGTTCCACTGTGAGTCTTAAACTGTCTGAGACTTGCTTTCCCATCTTCATTTGTTCTTAATTACAAAATGTCATCCTCATCTGTCCTTTCTCAAAGAAAGTTGTTAGAGGTGTTTCTTGTTAACAGTTCCATCTTCCTGAAAGGAAAACCCTCCACTCTCTTCTTACATTTTAATAGGCAGTGTGAAAATGTGAACTTTGAGCTTTGGCAGCCATTTTATGATCATGAATAGGAATCTAACAGAACTGGAGAAAAGCCAACCAAGAGTCTTAATAGCTTTGAGATTTAAACCAATTCTAGAACCACCTGTCTCTCTGTACTTGTGGTTATGTGAACAAAATAAAACCCTAAGCAAGCCGGTCTTAGTTGAGCATGAAGGAATTTATTATAGATGAAAGAATTCTACCGAAACTCCCATTTAATAGGATCAATATGAAAACTCAGAGAGAAAATTCATGTGCTTACTATAGTGTCTCTTACAAAATAAACACTAGAAAAACTTAGCTAGTATTACTAGTTTCAATAAGTACATAATATAATATCAACCAAGAAGTCTTCCCTGTTTCAGGTATTATCAATCTCTTTAGTTGAAGAAACCATTCTCTTTTTTCTCATTTCAGTTATATAGCTTGATTGTAAGCAAATCCAAATTCCCAAGTCACGCTGTTGGTCCAGGAATGGAAATAAACAAAAAGCTGAGCTAGGCATCACACTCCATCACGATGGTTACATTCAAGGCCCGGTCACTGACATATATACATTCTGCCTTTGGAAACTCCAGGCACATCTGGTTTTAGGCTCCTAATGAATGCCTGCCGAAGAGGATAGAGCCAAGAAAGAAAAACAGGTAACAGAAAAATGAAAAGATCCTGATCACATTGAAGCCCCTGGTTCCCATTCCACAGGTCCCATAACTGTCCTGTGTGATATCTTAGTGACACTTGATTATACATCTCTCATTCCAAGAACTACCTAGCGTACTCTTGGCACGTTAGTGAGTTTCTGTCACTTGCTGCCGTTAGAATTGTGATTCACACATTGTTCTCTACCTTACAAAAACTCACTCACCCTTTATCAAATGTCAACTGTCAACTCTATTCATTTAAACAAACAACATGTATTCAGCATCTACACTATGTCAAGACCTGCAAGAAAAACTACAGATACAAAAATGACAAAGACATACACTTTACATTCAAGTTGCTTACAATCTTCAAAGATATGTCTCAAAATAATTACCAAACAATGTATTAAGTACTTGAAAGAAGTGTGGAGGGGCCGGTGAGATGGCTCAGCGGCTTAAGCGCCTGCCCGGCAAGCACGAGGGCCCGAGTTCGACTCCCGGAACCCACAAACGAAAAAGGGGCCGGTGATATCACTCAGCGGCATGGGCGCCTGCTGGCGCGCGAGGTCCTGAGGTCGACCCCCCGGTACCCCAAAAAAGAAAAAAAAGAAGTGTGGAAATGGAGTGGGGAAGCAAGAAAGAAGGCTATTTGTTGTAGCCTAAGACAAGGAACTAGAACCTAAGGAATAATTTGAGATTGCATGACAATTGAAAAGTCTGAAAAGACAAATAAGAATTTAGCTGTGTAGATTTTAGTCAGGGAACTGACAAGATCAGCTGTGTGTAGAATCACCAGGATTTAGTGACCATTTGAACTTTAGTTTGAAAACTTGGTTGAGTCTTGCTTTCATCAGTAACTTGGAGAATAAAGAAGAAGAATAGAAGTGATCTGTGGAAGAAAAGAAAATAATATAGATATGATGAGTTTCAAGTACCTTTGAGACATTCAAGAGATGTAGTAGAACTTTGATACATGGGCTGGAACTAAATTTTGCCAGTGTAGCTTGGCCTAGAAATATATACTGTATTAAGGACTTTTCAGCATATATACGGCAACTGGAGCCATGAAAGTAAATGCCTTTGTGAGAAGAGAATGTGGAGGAGAAGATCCAAAACTTTAACCCTGGGGAATACAGCGTGCCTTGAAAACCAAGAGGAGAATTTCAAGAAAAGGGTGGTCAATAATTCACACATGGAGAGGCAGAGTAAAGTAAAATTAGTTCTCAAATATGTCCTTCGAATTTAACAATAACCTTGACACCAGCAGGTCAGTTTATATAATATGATTATATGGAGTGAAGAATGAATAAGAAGAGTACATGCGTAGAGGAAACTGTAAACTGTGATCCTTTTTGAGAGGCGTAGTTATCCAACAAGGAGAAAGATGGTAGCTAAATTCTTTGATTTATGATTTCTTTACTATGAAAGAAATACTTAAGCATGTTTAGATGTTTAGAGAAAGATCTATTAAAGAAAATAAAAGATGAACCAACAAAATCAGGACAAAAAATTCATGGATGAATAAGACGCCAACCAGAGTCAGATCAAGCTGTATTCTACCATTTCTCTACCAAAACCTTCTACATTGCACTACGCTACTTGTCCCCACTTAGCTTTCAGGAGACACATGCCTTTCTAGACCCTCTGTTGTTCACTCTGCTTCAGACAGCCTGGTTTCTTTCATATTCTCAAACATGCCAAGCACACTCCAGCCCTAAGCTTATGTACATTCTTTTTTGTCCTCCTCAAAAGCACTTCTCTTGAGATTTGCGTAGCTTATTTCCTATCTTCCTCAAGTCTCTGCCCAACTGATACCTTGTTAGTGAGGTCGTCCATGCTGATCCAGGACATGAACTAATGACCCTCTATTCCTAGCACTCTCTAGCCCTCTTACCTTGTTTTGTATTTTCCCATAGCCATTATTCTTTCCTGGTATATTATAAGTCAGTTTGTTTGTTCGTTTACTTTTTATCTATCTTCTTCCCCTAAATCGTACACTCCAAAATAAAAGTTAAACGTTATTTATTTTCAGTGCCTTATTTCCAGTCTAAACAATGACTGATACTCAATAGTTAATCAAATAAATGTTAGTTAAGCAAATGAATGTATTAATGCAATAGATGTATCCAAAATATATACTACATTAGAAGGAGGTAAAACCACAGCAAAATGTCCGGGGGAAAAATGAGGAGAGAGATCCAAGAGCAGACTTCCAAGAAGTAAGAGACTCAAAGCTAAGAATTAGAAGTCTATGGTTAGAATTTAGAGCACCTGGGTTAAAGATGTCAGAATGCATGCCAGCATCCCAAGGAGTGGGCACCCGCAAGCATGGTGAAAGGGAAGCTCTTTAGAGTTTAGGGAAACAGAAAGCTCTTATGCTAAGGTGTTGGATGTATCATGGTTTTGGTAGTGGAATTTTCTTAGGGCGATGGCAGGAACTGCCAGATAGAAGCAGACAGTAAGTGAGTACCATTCCTTAGCAGACTGAGGATGTCTAGGGAATCAGGGAACACGTGGTAGTCGTAGGGGTGAGGTGGAAGATAGAGGAAGAATACGCTGGTGATGCAGTCATATAGCACACAGTTGAGGCAGGATGAGTTTTTTCAGCCTTGATTCTCTAGAAAAACAGTCTGGTGGTATCAACTGTTAGAAAGCTGACTGGGCTAATATTTTTGTTGACTACCATAAATTATCTAAAACCTTTTCTTCATGTTTCCAATCAAAGTGATGTGGTGGGGTTTTTTATGACCACATAAAATGGAATCCAGAGGAATCTGGATGTAATGAAGAGTCTGAATCTGTTTTTTGATGCTTGCCTGATGACAGCTTTCAGACCCTGCCTTTCCCTCTTACCCTTGTGAGCCTTACATTAGCAAGCTGATAAATAAGCCCCAGGGCCCCATCCTTTGGTGCTCACAGGAGATTCAACCACGCAAGCGCTTGTCGGCGCACACATACTCTCAGTTTGGCTTCACTCCCTACCGCAGTAAAACCTCAAGCTAATCTCCTTACCTTGTTCTCAAAAGCATTTTCTGACCTGCTTGGGAAGCTTGCTTTGTTCTCAAAACAGCTTCATTGTGTAAGTAGTAATACTTCTCATATCCTATCTGTATCTGTGGGGCACAGGCAGTCTTGATATTTGGCCCAGATTTTGTGTAGGGTTCATCCTCTTTCTGCAGTATTTCTACAAAACCCAGCTACAAAAGAGATTTTTCAGCAAAGACTTCACTGATCTCATCAGGCAGAATTAATCACTCCTTACCTTATGCTCTCATTTATGTTAATTTTTACATTCAGTGCTCACCACAGTCTAATATTTATTGTAATTTACTATGTATGTATCTATCACTCTCATTAAGATTCTTAAGGGTAAAGATTGTGTCTCATTTATCTCTGTATTCCCTGGAACTTTATATAAAAACTGTTTAATAATATTGGATTTATTGAATTTTTCAGAAGGCACAAGGACAAACTGGCATCCCCCAAGGATATTAAAAGTTTCATTTTTGATCTGAAGCTTAAAAAACAGCCCCCTGAATGTACTCTATCTCTCATGGGTTCTCAAAGCTCAAACCATGGTACACAAACAGCAAAGCATAATATAAAGACCACTTTAGAAAGATCAATCCTTCCAAGCTGCTTCTAGTCCCCTTATGAAATTACTAAACAGAAGGCTCATCTGAAGATCTCTGCACATTCATTCATTTTCTGTAAGAGCTTTGAGAATGCTCATAAACCCAGTTTTGAATGGGAACCCACCCATATGTTTTATGCTGTTTTTCAGGCAGTTAGACTAATGAAGCCTCCTAGGCAGGTTACAGTCCCCCTGTGGAAACTAAACTGAGTTTAAACACAGAATTATCTCAAAATCTATGAGCTCTTGATTGATGCCTTGGTTAATTTTGACAATTGAAGTGGCTTTCTGCTTCTCTTCACTTTAGGAAGATGAATAATTATGGAAATAGCTTCATTAGCTCTTTGATACAAGTCATTGGAATTTATCTATAGTTTATAGAAGGCCTGGGAGAGAGAAAAATAATCACCCCATCAGACATGTGTATGCTTCAGATTTTTGTATAGTTTCACTTCACCGTCATACCCATAGGTAGTGCTAGAAATATTAAATTACGTCTCCAAAAGCATAAAGAAATTAAGAAAAAAATCTTTTGAAGACACAACACCCTTCCAATATGGAAAAGGTGATCTGGTGTATAGAATAGGTCTTTCTGCCTCTGTCCTAGACACTTCGTAATGCCTATTGTTCTTCGTAATTTTTTTTGTTGTTGTTGTTATCCACCTCTCTCCATTAGAATGTGAGTCCTGAATCTTATAGTTTCATTTCAGATGAATAAGGCCTTCACCAGTACTCAGGTTTCGTATATCTCAAGATTTTTTTAAATCTTAGGTTGACAACAGATTTCCTCCTCCATGCTCTCATATCATCCCAGTCTGGATAAGCATTCAACCACCAAATTAGAATGTTTATCCTAGAAAAAGAGGTCATTATAACCCATCAGAAGGAGGAGGAGGAAGAGGAAGAAGAAAAGGAAGAGGAAGAAGGAAGAAAGAAGGAGAAATGAATGCAACTTGGGGAGTAAAAAATATATATATTAGAGTTCACTTCAGACACTCAGGAAAAGAGTGGGTTGACTAGGATGTAACATAAATGTTGCAACTGAGGTTTATCATCAGTACATTACTAACATCTTAATTCATCAAGGCTACGTTGCTTAAACTGCTTCATATATTTTCATTCATTTTCTAAGCTTTTACAAATAAAAATTTCACTCATTTCCCTTTTGCAAAAGGAAGGCATGGATGGTGAAAATGATTGAACAATAACTCTCACACATCATATATCATCCTCAATTTGATCCTTCGTGAAATATCATCAACACCACCACCTAAAAGAGGCCCAAGAATAAGCTCAGGTGATTTTAGTGCATGTCATAATACTTTGTAAATGCAAAAAAAAAATTTTTTTATATAGCATAAACATTAGATAAATTTGTCCATTAGATGCTAGGATCCTTGGAAGTACAATTGGGAAAAAAACAAGTAGGATATTAAAGTTTTAGATCCTTTAAGCCTCATTCTAATAACAAAACAAAAAAGAAAATATATATGTGTGTACCCACAAGGAATTTGCTGGACATTTGGGGAGAGTTCTAGAGGCAAATAGCAAAGTTCAAGCCACCTCCCACTGTCATGGCTCATGGGTTCAGTGCTCAGAAGCAGGGGGGTACAGTGCCTTTGCACCAGCACTGGAAAACTATTACTGGTGTGTTTTCAGGGCTGTCAGTTTGTTACCATTCTTCTGGATGACCCAATACTTTCTTTAAGAAACTCTGCTTAATGAGGCAGAGTTAAGTTACAGAGGGTATTTTTGTTGTCGTTGTTGTTTGCACTGTAAATTATGGAATCAAGTAGAATACTAACAGAAGCATGTTAAACAACTGTGCTAAACTGAAATTGTATTGTATTTAAGATTTTATTCAACTTACTAAATGTCTTGTCTTATGTAAAACAGAATCGTTCTAAGAAATACCAGTGAGGGTTGTGTTTCCATAAAAATATTTAACTTGATTTGGGCAATAGCACAAGAATTCATAGAAGTAGTAAAATTATGCTTTAATGACCCATACAGAACACCAGAGTTGCTTCATCGTATTAGAATTTCACTTAAGCAGAGAATTACTACTTTTAGTATGTAGAAAGAGATGCTGATTTAGAATTTGGATTTTTGGCTTTCCTTTTTCAGTTTTTGCTAAAATATATATACAAACTCTTTTCCAATCTTACCTCTTCTCCCTAACACTACATGCATGTGAAACTTTTTAACCCAATACATGGGCCCAACAATATCTGAAAAATAGCAAACGCAGCAAAAATAGCAATGCCAGTTCTGTAAACTTGTCAGGTTAAAGATTCATTTACATGCATGTTTACATCAACATTCCTGAATCTTTTCTTAAAGTTTCAAACCTATATTTTCAATGCTTTCCCTCTGATGTTAAGTAAGTATGTTATTGAAGATCAGGATGTTTTTCTCTCTGCACTTCCGTTTCCTCATAGGTAGATGAATGGACTAAATGGTAAAATAACCTTTATAGTTCTATACAAACAACTTCAATAGTTTGTGATTCTAGAACAACTTCAATAATCTGAAAGCCACATGATATAATTTGTATCTGGAATGTCCCCCAAAGACTCATGTAAAATGTTGGTCCTCAGCCTGTGGTGCCACAGGGAGATGGTAGAACCTTAGGGAGGTGAGTCTTAGGGGAAGGAAGTTAGGTTGCTAGCAGCATCCCATCCAAAGATCATTCAGCATTAAAACTTAGCTGATTTCTTATCTTTCCATTAATTCTAAGGCCACAATGTCCCTCAATTACTTCTCTTTTTCATGTTCTTTAGAAAAGCTTAATCTTCGTTACCTTTCTTGAACTGGTGAAAGAGTCTTGTGACTTATCTACCTGCTAGCAACTTCTTCGACCTTTGAGCTGCGTGTCACCTAACATCAAAGTCACCTTTCTCAGTCACAGACTGTATGAAGTCATTCTGATAACAAATCGTTCTTCATGACCTCCTGGAGGAAGTTCATATTCCTACCCCAGCATGAAAGGTGTTCCAAAATATAAGCTTACACTGATATTTTTATTTCTCTCTACTCCCCATCCCATACATTCTCCAACTGGGAGATGGTGGAGCATCAACTCTTCCATGTGGTTGTGAAGATCAAATGAAACAATGCATCTGATACAGGCTTAGAAGAAAACCTAGTGCAGAAAGAGCTCATTAGTGTTAGCAACTATTAAACTTACACTCACTGTGCCCTATAGTTTCCCACATCTGCCTTTTCCTTGTCATGTGGACTTTCCTGAAAGAACCCTTCCCATAGAATATCCACCAAAAGAAAAATGTTGGTTTTTAGATCCAATCCTAGTGCCCCCTCCTTTGTGGAGTCTTACTCAAGATGTGTCAAAATTAATCTCCCCTTTCACTGTCTCCCAAGAATATTTCTTAAAACCTATTGTATCAATTTTCATTATGCCAAGACTATACATAGTTTATCAAATCCCTATTTAATGAATATACTTCAAAAGCCTGTTTTATGGGCAACATTGGTCAAGGCTTGCAATATAAAGGAGTGAACAACAAAAACTTAAAAAGCCCATGTGTTTTACTTTCATCAAACTCACATTCTAGTGGAGAGAGTTGTATAACAACAACAGCAACAAAACTACAAAGAACAATAGGCATTATGAAGTGGCTAGAACAGAGGCAGGAGGACCTATTCTATACACTAGATCACCTTTTCCATATTGGAAGGGTGTTGTGTCCCCAGACTGTCTCATTCTCCTTTCCTGTTCATCATCTAACTCCATGTCTGGCTTCGTGTACAATGCATTTTTATTAGGCTGAACTTGAGTTCAATAGTGAAACAACATTTTAGGCAAAATGCTTCAACTCTGCATCAGTTGCCTCTTCTGAAGAAGAAATTATCAATACTCATTTACATCTTATTTGAGGGATGAAATGAGATGTTTATAAAATACTGCTATGTGGTAGGAAATAAGCAGGCTCTATTAGATGTTACTGTTGTTCAAGAGACATTTCCAGAAATTTTGTATAAGTTGACTCGTATATGGACTTGACCATGTGAAAATACTCATCTTGAAAGACTATTTGAAATTTTTCATAGAAAGCAGTAAAATATTGTCACTCTGGGCCATCTGTGCAGATATGCAAATGGTCTTATATCAAACTAGACAATTTTATGGTATTCATAAAAACTAGGGTCTACTCAGAAAACATTTAAACTTTTCTAACAGAATTTCAGACAACAAAAAATCAAAAAGTTACTTTTTGGAAGAGTAATTTTAAAAACAATAACCAAGTTCAGGAACAACTAAAGACATTTACACAAATAGTAATAGAAAAACCGCCAGCCCATCTCAGGGGCTATGATGGAAAGGAATTTAAAAACTTTTTAGTCCAATCCTTTATTTTACAAATGGGACCCACAGAGGTGAAGTGACTTGCCAAATATATCACTAACAGTTGGCAAAGCAAGCACCAGGCTTCAATTTCCAGCATTCCCTTTCAAAAATGAGGGAGAAAGCTCTGCTTTTTCTCCCTTTTCACAAAAGGGATCCATTGTCTCACAAACTAAAATGATTTCAGTCTGCTTCGCTAAGACTTTTCTGAAATACATACATATATGCTTCCGTTGTTTCCTGCCTTAAAGTAAATATATGACATTAAAGAATGATTTTATGTTCTTTTCCTGGTGATGTGTTCGGGTATTTAAAGATTTCCTTCAACTTCATTCCTACATAGCAAGCATAGTGAACCACTTTCCTGACCAACCATTTTGCAGTGATCCAGCACACATTAATCAGCCCTAAATATACCTTATTATCCAGCATGGCAAGTGACTACCTCCCCAAAGGCAAGAAAATCTACACAAAAGGGCATAATCAAGTCTTATGGAGGAGCAGAGAATCAAATGGAGTTTAATATCAACACCATATCACAAATGAAAGAATCCAATCAAATACTGACAGAAGAAAAACACCTGAACAGGACAGCAAGCAGCAGCTTGCATAAAACACCATAACCACCCTGACAGCAGAGCTTTCACACCTGCTCTGGGGAAATTCAACACCCCATTAGAGGGCCAGGAAACAGACATCCTGAGGGAAAACGCTATAACCAGCCAAGACAAATTGATGAGACATTTCCAGAATCATCACTGTGCACATGATGCCTGAGATGTTTACATTCCTTCCTCTTCTAAGTTGTTTGGGAGTTCTATAATGAGGAAATATGAGAAATCACAAAAGTAATAAGCCTCACTCCAGTACAGCTGCAAGGAGAATAAAATAAGGCCACTTCATGAAATTTCTACTTTATAATATTTCCTTTTCAAAAATACCAAAGAACCTCTTCAAAATAGTTTGGCAAAGGTTCACTTGAATTTGTATTGCTCCAAGTAAAATGAAAGTTATTTTATGTTAACAAGATTAAGAAAAATTATAAGCTAAAAATATAACACAGGTCATAATGATATTTTTAATCACACAGCCTCAACATCTTCACTGTCACCACCCAATCCTGGCCACCATCATTTACCTGAAAAAAGATTTCTACCTGTTCTCCCTGGTCCCAATTGTGCCCTGCTACTGGATTGAGTTTTTAAGAGTAAGTCAGATTCTTTCCTGCCTAATCTGCAATAACTCCTCATTTCTCTTAGATGAAAATCCAGTATTTCTTCCCTGAGTTGCAAAGCCCTGACTGATATGTCCCTGCCTGTCACTCTCACAAATGCTATCGGTGTCTCCTTGAAGATCACACTGCAATGACCCTGCAGCAGCACAACTGCCCCACCCACAGCACCCAGAACCCAGAGCACACACAAGAGCTGAGAGTACATAGAGAAGGCTGTGGTCTACCATGCCAGGAACCAAAATGTTTGGAGTAGTAAGTAATATTTTGTAAAACATTTAATTTACAGTTTGGCAGAAACTTCAGCAAAGCACTTTGGCAGAAACTTCTCTAATTAATTTTTATAAAGGTATTCATTTTAGATAAAACTGTCATGTCAACCAACCTATTTAATAGCAAATGGCTTCAAACTAAATTATTTTGTACATAATCACTGGTAACTGGCTTTCATACCTATTTTCCACAATTGAGAAATTTCCAAATTGAGAACTGGGAAAGTTAATAGGCAAACATCAAATATGTCGTTAAGACTCAAATCTAGATCATTTGTCCCAAAATGACTATAACTGCAGGGGAAAGTTTTCAGGAAATAACTAATGCAGCTGACCTGAGGTTCCTAGCTTCAGAAGGTCCTGTTTTCACAACTGACCCTCGGCTATTGTCTGGGAACCTGGTCTTGGTAAGATTCAACTGCTATGCCAGCTTACTTAGACTATAAAAACATTTTTTATGGTAATATCCTACTTTCTGCCTTCAAACCTAGAATTTTGAGGAGTGTGGGTACCTCTGTGATCAGCACCAGTGAAAACTCTTAACCTTGAGTCACAAACAGTCTTACTTGGTCAGATGTATTGCACATGTGTGGATGTATGTTTACTACTATGGGAACAGGCTGTGCATGGCCTTTCACAGAAAAAAACTATGTGTGGATTTCTCTAGAATCTACTTCAGAAACAGCTTTACTGTTCTGGCTATGTATCCTTATTGTGCTGCTGTAATAATCTCAACTGTGAGTATAATTCTGATCTCTGTGAATCCTTCTAGCAAACTAACAAATGTGCAGGTAGTCTTGGGCGTCCTTAAGACAAAAGGCGATAGTAGAATGAGAAAAGTCCTTGACCAAGGTAATGGAGACAGAGCAGAATGAAAGCTCCTCTATGGATAAACCCAGGAGCCAAGAGATTCTCTTGGATTACATCAGATCTCAGGATTCACACCTGAAATAGAAAGCGCCATTCCTGGTATGAAATTCATTGATACAAATAACAGGGCTGTGATGGTTAAACTTAATTGTCAATTTGACTGGATTAAGAGACTCGCAGAGGGGCGATTGCATCACAGAGGTGCTATACTTACCAGTGAGTTAATTTACTGACGTTCATAGCTGAAGGTGCTATTCAGAGGTGAGGCCCGATTGGAGGTGGACCACTGGGGGTGTGCCTTTGGAGACTGTATCTGCTCTGTTGCTCTTCCCCTGTGTTCTGCTTCCTGGCTGCCATAAAGCAAACGGCTTTCCTCCACCATGACTGCCACCATAATGCTTCTGCCTCAGAGCCAGCATACCATAAATTGAATCCTTGGAGTGAGCCAAATTAACCCTCTCCTCCTTTAAGTTGTAGGTATCTGGCATTACATCCCAACAATGAGAAAGGTGACCAGTACAAGAGCTGTGCCTCTAATAAAAAATTGTTAGCACTTATTCACCATCAAGTAAAAGAGGGCGGGAGGCTACCTGAGCAACTGAAGTATAAACCCAACATTTTCTCAGAGAGTTAAAATTATAGAAGAAAATTGGCTTTTCTTGGATGCAACTCCGCATAATGTTTAGCAGCCCAAAGAGGCAAATTTATTCAAATCTATCTCCCTAAAACAAATGTCATCTTCCCTGGGGGAGTAAAATGGTGTGGAACTATATATAGTATATGCAATTTAAAATTTCTTTTTAGGAAAATTCCTCTCCAAACTTCTTTGCATTAGATTTATTTGTAACCTGGGTAGCAGCTGAACTTCACTGAAGGCTAAATAATCCCTTGGGTCTTCCTCTGATATCATGTTGTGCAACCTACGCATGCACTATACAGTATATGTTGTACACTCTCTTAGAAGATATCTACTTCCTGGCAAGTTCACTTTAGTATTCAATGGTAATCAAAATCATTTTTAGTCCAAGACATATCAACTTGCTTTGGACACTTTTCCTCTATCAGGTTTTCAGAAAGAATACACACACACACATGCACACACACACGTGTATAAATAACCTTCTACAAAGGGAGATTTAGAATTTAAAAAATGCTTAAGTGGAACTGGCACTCTCTATTCCAAGTGGTTTAAAGAGAAACAATTAGAATAGTGACTTGTAACAAACAAAACACCCAGTAGCCCAGTGCTCCCATCAAAATATTTATAGGACAAGGTTAAGCTCATAACAACAAGGGAATTATCCTTCCCCCATATTAGAGTAGACTAGTTTTCCTTGAAAACAAATGGATGCACAGGTTGAAAAAGTATGTTATTTGCCTAGGAAGCTGAGAGGAACAGTGACTGTCTTTAAAAGTTATACCCTTGCCCTCACCTACAAGACTGATGTCTACTAACACCTCTCCATTCCACTGCAGAATCATCAAATTCTGGTGATAAAAGTAGTATGGAATCTTGTATCTTCGTGGTCAAGAAAGAGATTAGCTTTTTCCCTCTGTGAGAAGTGGAAATTCCTGAGATGTGGCAGGGCACCTGCTCCATGGGTTTGCAAGCAGGACCTCGTGGGAAAGGACAAGTAAGAAAAGAGGGAAGTCAAAACAGAAAGAACATCACAGGGCTCACACTTTTGTTAAAAGTCTGTGTCTGAAGCGCCTCCCTCCCATTACACACCTCACTCATGGTGCATTGGAACGGGTTCTGAGGAAAGGCAGTGAGTCAAGACATGCATTGAGAAGAAGGATTGAGTCCAGGTCATTTTACGAAGACTTTATAGGTAAGGATGGGAAGGATTTTAGACCTCCAGTGGCAACTAGGACTCCTCCTGGAAAATGAGAGGCAAAAAGGTAACTGTCCAAACTGGAAGTTTCTAGAAATCAGAAAGTATATTTCTTCTCTATATGCCATTTTTTATCTCAGGCAGGGTAGCTGCTTAACGACGTATTTCTGAATGAAAGAGAGTTGATTCCTTTATCTAAAATGTTACCATTACTTCTATTTTGACCTGTTAAAAGTGTATACATTTTGTAAATCTTTGGCAAAGTTTTTCCTAACCCCTGTCTACATTCTGTGCCTCTTTAGAATACCCATTGTGCCCCATTACCTTGGTAGTAATCATCTATACAAGCTTGAAATAAAAACACCCATTCATTTTATTCTTATGCTTTTCCCCATCCCACTCCATCCTGACTCCATTCACTATAAGGTCCTTGAGGATGACGCGCATTGTTCCAACCCATGGTTCTGTAATGGCGAGAACACAGTGTCTCATGTACAGGGAGTCCCAATTATTTTAATTTGATTTTATATTCATACAATATGGTGTGCAGGTTGTTTTCTTTTGTTTCCACTTCTCATGACAGTTATCCTTATATAGCATCACAATATTCACACACACACACCCTATTTTGTTGTGTGAGACAGATAACTACTGACATATTTATTAGATATGTCACATAGTGGTATCTTATTATATATTTTTCTGTTCCCTGTCATTAACAAAACTCTTTGGTTATGAATAGTTTTACTGTTTTTGGAAAGACTTATTTCTCCCATCCTGAACTAGATGGATGTGCTCATTTTATTACTCACCTGATATTGCACATCAGGTCAAACTGGATATACTCAGTGGGAATCCAGAGGATAAAGGCTGCCTCACTGGATGACTCCTTAATCCACATCAACCAAAATACTTCTGACTTCTTATTTGTAAAATGAGATTTTTAAACCTTCATCATTATTTATTAAGCATTCACTACACCCTGGGAAGCTAATAAAAGAGTCCGCTTTCAATGAACTTAAAAATAAGACCTGCACTTGCAGTAAGAGGACATGGTGGGAACTCTCACCCGGGGTTGCTTCATTTCCCATGTTTTACATATGAAAAGTCACCAGTCTTATAGGGACTCAGATGCACAATTTTTAAAAAAGCAAGCAAAGGATTCCTAAGAGAGAGGCTATATCCTGACGGCAGAAAGTTATCAGGATTAGAGACCTTACAGCTGGAGCAGTCTAATAAGAGAGGGGAAAAGGAAGACACTATTAGCAGTTATTTCAGAGTATTAAAAGTTTTGGAGGGAGAACAAGGATTTTCATTTTGCAGAGATATTAATTTGTTGTACACATCAATACAAACACTCTCAATACTTTCTGTATTCCCTATAAGAAGGAATTGTTTAGTTTATAATCACACCAAGTACAATAACTATCAACTCTTTATTCAAGCCAAAAACTCCCACCCAAAATAAATCATGACCAGAATCCTAAACAGGTGTATAAAAAAACCCCAAATCCTAATTTTCACTCCAAACAATGAAGAAGATTCTTTCTACCTTAGCTTCTTTGTGTTCAAATAGTAATAGCTGTATTTGTAAAATTAATTCATTGAAAATTCTCTCTTAAAACTGACAATTGACTTTTACCTTTGGCCCTATTCTCTTTGTCCCTTTCCATTCATATGACTGGGGTAGTTTTTCCTTTTTCTTTTCCTGTTTTTCTCTTTTTTCTTTTTTTCTTTTCCCCTTGTGACAGAATTAGTTAACTAATCCCAGAGTGGTCATTTTCATGTAATCAACATTAGTGGTGCAAGAAGCAAATAAATCTAATAACATCCACAATAAAATCATGCTTTTAAATTTATAGAATTTTTTTCAGTCTCCTCTTCAACATACAGCTTTAAAGAGTATCAACTATTTTTATTATTTCTACCCTCTTTGTGGCATAGTAATAGAGCTTAGCACACAGGGGCGCTTTGGTCATAATATAACTAATTTTGTTCCTTTTACAGGTAAGAAAAAGAAAGGCATTTAACAGCAGTGCCAGCTCCCATGATCCCAAACCTGGTGTTCTTACCCCCTTTATTGCACCTCTGCCCTGCTATGAAGTGGTCCTAAGAGGAAAATTTTAAGCTTTATTCTCAACTACCATTTAGAATGCAGTGTCCAAAGACTGCTGTGTCTAGAAACCACCATATAAATCATGTCTAATGATTTGGAATTTGCTATTGGAGTTTCACATTGAAAGTTTACCTCTAAAGTCCACACTTTCAAAAAGTCCACACTACATTCAATAATTAGTAATTCCTAGGGGAAAATATGTCTTACTAAGAAATTAATTAATCCTGATGATCAAAATCCAGTGTTCAAAATTTTAAAATCATATTTATCCACGAAAACAGTTTAGGCAAATGACTTCCTGTTAATTATCCCTTAAATACATCTATATATTTATAGAAAAAAATTAAAATTTCAATTAAAACTCAGGGAAAGTACGTGCTGTGTGCAAAACACAGCCTCAGAATATTATTTTCTCTTTTGTCAAATATAATTTGCAATTGCATGTAAACAAACTTTCCAAATGTAATAAAAAGTCTAACTTTTTCCTTTTAAATAAAATTCATATATATGAAGAAAATCTCATAGGAGATAATTTAAAAGGTGCGGTTTTCTGTTCTGTTCATATAACACTTCTTTCAAAATAAAGTATCTTTGTCAAACTTAATCATTATTACCAGATTTAAGAAGGCATTGTTTTACTGCTGAGTGGTGAAATTTGCTCCAGAATAAAATAAAATCATCTGATAAGTTTAAGAACAGTAAATCAGGGTTAGTGTTAAAAGAGTAAAAATTGCTATAAGAGATAGAAATGCTTTCCTGCTTACTTTTGTTTCTGCCTTTGCTTTTGAGTCAATAGGAAAATATTCCAATATTAAATATCATATTTAACAGATGCATTTATTTTAATGATGTCAATTGAAAGTATAAGATTGAGCAGCTATGATATTATGCATTATTGATACACATTAAATATAAATTCATAAATCTTTAGCAAAATAAAACTAAAAACTTAAAGAATTTAAGCCTTTTGATGTCAAAGTCTATCATGTTCATGGTTATAGTTTCAGATCTAGCCCCAGTATCTGACACGTAGTATGTGCTTAAGAAAAATATCTCAATGAATGTGATGTTATAAATATTTTCCATATTAGGATTCTCAATAGCAACAAAACATAATAAGAGAAGTTTAAGCAGAAATAAGATTTATACATAAGCCCACCACTTCCATGAAAACCAGAAAGAAGGTCAAGCTCCAAGGCTCTGCAACCAGAAATAATTCCCAAAACACAGAGTCAGACTATTTCAGGGAGGAGTCCTTTGCTACTGTCACAGAGCGCAAACACTAGGGCGTGCACTGCTAATGCAGATTGCAGAAAGACCTGTGCTTGAACCTCAAAACTATCACCTCTCTCCTTCTCCTCTTTCTCAATGCAGTCAACATCAACCAATATGCACAGCTCACTCTCAGCTTCCTAACTTCTTTCTTTGGTCTTATAATCTTTAAACACATGATCCTCTTCCTAAGTGAAGGTTTTACCAAATATTTCCTTCCTGAAGATGACATATCATTATCATTCTTGCTTCTGTTTTCTCATCATCAGCCAATCAACCATTAAACCAATACTACATAATTAAGATTTTTCATAGTAATAGCTCAATTTTAATTATCAATTTCTGTACTAGTCAGGACAGGCTGCACTAACCAGAAAGAAAGAATGAAAGGAAGAAAAAGAAAGAAAGAAAGAAAGAAAGAAAGAAAGAAAGAAAGAGAGAGAGAAAGAAAGAGAGAAAGAAAGAAAGAAAGAGAAAGAAAGAAAGAAAGAAAGAAAGAAAGAAAGAAAGAAAAAGAAAGAAAGAAAGAAAGAAAGAAAGAAAGAAAGAAAGAAAGAAAGAAAGAAAGAAAGAAAGAAAGAAAGAAAGAAAGAAAAAGAAAGAAAGAAAGTACACTGATACGGAAAAACAATTCATATCCCATCCTTACTACATGTTCAATTTGGGACAGCCTAGAGGCATTGCCTAAAATAAAAATCAAATATATTTCATGTATATTTACAAGTAAACATCTTTTTTTTTTTTTTGTGGGTTCCGGGGGGTCGACCTCAGGACCTCGCGCGCCAGCAGGCGCCCGTGCCGCTGAGCGATATCACCGGCCCCTTTTTCGTATGTGGGATCCGGGAGTCGAACTCGGGCCCTCGCGCTTGCCAGGCAGGCACTTAAGCCGCTGAGCCATCTCACCGGCCCCTACAAGTAAACATCTTTGAGAGTGGTATTAGTCCATTTTTGTTACTATAGCAAAATAATTGAAACAAGCTAACTTTAAAAACAAAAAAAGCCGACTTAGCTCACAATTCTAGAAACTTAAAGGCATGCCATTAGTATCAGTTCTGCTATGGTGAGAACTGCACAGAAGATGGTATCACATGGCAGGGGTGCAAATGGGAAAAAGACATAGATCACATCACCAAACAGAAAGCCACAGAACAATTCAGAGGTCAGGCTCGCTGTTATAATAATTTGAGCTCTTGAGAGCTAAATGGTCCCATGAGATACATCTTTATCCCTTCCAAGGGGAGGTCCTCTGATGAGTTAAAGACTTTCCACTATGACCCTTCTCATGAAGGTCTCACTGCCTACCAACACTGCCACCCTCAGGACCAAGCTCCTCACACATGAACTGTTAGGGGACACATTCAAACAATCTCCAACCCAAAGCAGGAGGCAGGATTCAAACTTTGAAATATTTCTGGATCACAGGAAACATGTTCTAAAAATTCTGAATGCATACCAAAAAAAAGTGATATTTTCTTCAGTATATAAAATTGTTATTTTCAAATACATACCATTAATAGTTCTGAGAAAATTATTTTTTATTTCTTAGCTCAGTCTAAATTGAATATGGCAAACTACTTAGAACTTCATGAATTATATTTGTAATAGAAATTTTGCATTGTGGTGAACAAACCCCAAGATACCCACCAATAACACTCATTTTCTGGTGACCACATCTGTGTGTAATCCTTTCTTGGAGAATGGAGGGACTGGTAACATTCCTTTAAGTAACAGAATATGCTGAAGGGAATGGAACATCGATCTCTTGATTACGTTACATTATGTAACATGCTACAGCATAATCTGTCTAAGCAAACTAGAGTGAGGAACTCTCTGCTGGCCTTGAGGAAGCGCAACGCTGTATTTACCAAAGAGAGTGTCGAGCTGCAGGGAATTGTTATTTCCTCTGGGATGTGAGAACAGTCTTCCTCTAACAATTGGTGAGAACTTCAGTCATACAAACACAAGGAAATAAACTCCAATGACAACCTTAATAATGTTGGAAGAGGATTCCTCCCAAGCCGTGGCTCCAAAATGAAAATGCATCCCAGTAGATGTTTTGATTGAAGACTTATAAAACACTGAGATAAGGTAGAGCTACAGTCCTACCCTATGAAAACTGCGATGTAATAAATATGTTTGGTTTTAAGCAACTAAATTTGTGGTAATATTTTATATAGAAATAGAAACAAATACGTGGTTTATTGCAACTGAACTTTACTACTTTTATTTATCATTTGCATAATTTTTGCATTTTTACTTGAAACTGTTTTGGTCACTTTAAACTATAGAAAAGCTTCAAGAAGTCAAGAAAATCCAATATATCCTTAACCCAGGTTTCAGTCTCTCATATTTTGCCCATTTTTTGCTGTTTTACATGTATACATATATGTGTATGACTGAAATTTTTCTGAGCTATTTCAGAAAAAATCAGAAAATTCTTTGTACTTAAACACTCCATGTGTATTTTTCCCCCTCCAGAAATGACATGTTCTTACACTGTAATATGATTATAAAAAAGAGAAAAAAATTAAGCCACCATTTGTATTTAAATTACCTAAACTTTACCAATAAAGTACTTTGTAGCTAGATTGTCTTTTTCTCTCTCCTTAGTCCAAGATCACATAAAAATTCATGTAATTTTGCTGTAGTTTCCCTTATTCTGGAATTGTTTCCTAGCCTATCTCTGTCATTCTTGACTTGACATTTTTTGAAGCATACAATCAGAATTTATTTGAAGTTTCCTCACGATTCAATTCAACATGAGCATTTTGGTCAGAAACGCCACAAAGCTGATGTTGCGTCCTTCTCATGGAATTATTTAGAAAGCACTTGATGGGGTGTTTCTGGTACTGGAGTACAAGGAATGTTAATGTTATGAGCATTATTATGAAACTCTTTTGTCACTATTTTTATTTCTCTAGTCCATATCTCCAAATCTTTCAAACTCCTTCTTAAAAGCACTTTCAAAAACTTCCAAACTACATGGCCAGGTGCAGTTATAGCAATGACCCCATTTTTGGTACCAGCTTTCTGTATGTCATTTTACCTTCACTGGGACAAAATACTAGACTCTCCATCTTATTGGAGGAAAGGTTTTTTTGCTTTCCAGTTTCTGGTGGGTTCACTTCAGTGTTGACTGGCTCCTAGGATAAAATGACATGGGAAAAGGGCATGCTGAAGGACAGCTGCTCATCTCATGGCAGCCAAAAAGCAGAAAAAGAGAGGAACAGCCAGGGACAAGAATACACGCTTTCAGGTCTTGTCCTTAGTACCTGTTTCCTGTGATAAGGCCCCTGCCTCCTAACAGTACATTCAGCTATGAACTCATCATGCGATTAACTCTCTATTGGGTATAGCACCCCTATAAACCAATTACCTTCCAAACACATGAGACTTTTGATGGAAATTTTAGATCTAATCCATAACAACATGTAAATTTATTATTAATTTAATTACATGTTTGTAATTAAATTGAAATTATTGCATGATATTTAGCCTTTCTTTACATTTTATCTAAACCAATATTTCTTAACTGAGGGCTATTTTGTTCTCTAGGGATATCTGGTAGTGTCTGGAAATATTTTTGTTTATCATAACTAGAGAAAAAAAGTGTTATCTGCATCAAGCAGTAGCGGTGAGTGATGTTGCTAAACATTCTCTGCAGGACAGTCTCTTACAGGGATTCTGTGGGAGAATTATGCCTCCCAAAATGTTAATAGTGCCATGGCTAAGAAACGCTTGTTTAATGTCCAATCTGAATTGGTGGAAGGGGAGAGAAGGTAATACTACACGCATCTTGGTTTAACTTATAACTGAAATGATTATATGTTTGAACCAATGAAAAGTAAAATGATAGCATGACTCACATGTAAGCATTTTGGTTAATCTGAACTCAGTGGGACTTCCTTGGTCATAGAAATCTAAGCCAATGTTTTCCATGGTTTAAAAAAAAAAAAAAAAAACGAGAGCTGATTTGCCTCTTACAAAAGGAGTCACATTAGTAAAGTGTTACTGCCCAAGCTAAATTAAAACAAATCAGTGACATTTTTCTGTCCATTATGTGTACAAATCTCCCATAAAAATCAATGAAAGCCACATCTGTGTAACTGAGTTCAGAATGCAGCTAATTCCAGTTCTAACTTGCTATCCCTTCCAGGGCTCATAAACCCCACAATCATTGCTCAGGAACAGGAGGACCCTGTGATGAATATAGCAGCTCAAGCCAAATCCTGGATGAATCATCCAGACCATTCTGCTCTCTGGTTTATTAGGCAGCTGAGGAGTCTTAAGGTTCTGGATGCAATCACAACTGGAGCAGAACTCCAGGGAATAATCCTGAATCGAAGGAGGAGCAACTGCTCTTTAAAAAGCAGCTTGTTTCTGCCAATTGTCAAAGTGTCCTATATTTACTATAAAAATATAGGAAAATATAAATAAAAGCATTACCTATGAATTCCTCATTCAGAAGCCACAACTATTAACTTTGTGGCAGATTTCCCTTAGGTAAAATTTGTCTATGTGTGTGTGTGTGTTTGTGTGTGTGTGTGTATGTTTTTTTTTTTACTTACTCAAAATGTACCTTTATATAAAGTTTTGTACCCTAGTTTTTCCAAGAAACATATTTCTATGTAATTAAAAAGCTTTGAAGTATTATTTTGGTGTATACCTACTGTGGCTTGGATACGATTTGTGTATCTCTCAAAGGTTCTTGTGTAGAAAATTTAGTCCCCAAAGTGATGGTTCTAAGAAGTCATAGGAAATTTAAGAGTTGAGACATAAGTAAGTCACTTGGGAAGCTGCCCTCAGATGAAATTAAGGTAATTTTCATGAGACCCCTGATCTCTCACAAGAGCAAGTTGTAAGAGTGAACATGGCCCCTGAATCACCTCTGGGTTTCTGCTCTGAGTTGTGATCTCTTCCTCTCTCACATGCAGTTTACCCTGAAGTCTTCTTCAGAGCCAAGCCAATATTGGCAACATGCCCTTAAACTTCCAGAGCTGTAAGACAGATAAACTTATCTTCTCTCTAAAGTTAGCATGCCTCACATATTTCATTATAGCATTAAAAATGGACTAATAGGGTCAGTGACATGGCTGCCACAAGCCCCTGTCCGGCAAGCGTGAGGTCCTGAGTTTGACTCCTGGAACCCACATTAAAAAAAAAAAAAAAAGGACTAATATAGTACCTTAATAGTTACTATGTTTTACCATAATTTTATATTACCAATAATTTATTCCACATTGAACATCTAGTTTACTTCTAACTTTTCACCATTTCAGGTAATCCAATAGCAATCATCTTTCTGACGATATATTTCTCCTAATATTTTTATTTTCCTAGAATATAATCTCCAAAGCTAAATGGTAGGATTATGTGTTAAACTACTTTCTGACTATATATATTAAAATTTTTTTCAAAAAATTACTGTGTCTATTTATCTTCCCCAGGGCAAAATATTTCCCCACATCTCACTTTCAACCTAGTAGACTCCTAATTCTACTAGCTGTATGAGGTATGCTAATATTTGTTCATTTTATCTTCTCCCCCTCAGAGGTGACAAGGGAAGGAACTCTAATAGACAAAATTGTTAGGAATAATTTACTCTCCAGTTCACAACAGTACATGATATTTTCCTGTAAAATATCAAAGAAACGATGAATTCCAACCACCTGGAAAATACTGATCCACAATGATATCAAATCTTACCTTTTAAGGTAATTCAAATTTAGGCTTCGTATGATTAAAAACATTCCCACATATACTTAAATATGTAAAGTCAATTTTAATAATTCTCTAGATCAATCTTCATGCACGCATGTAAAAAAAGGTAGCAAATTACCATCGGTGTCATATTTTCTTATACCTCAGTCATCATGAAATGACCTAACATTTTAAGTATAGTCAGTGTGCAGAGTTCAGCTGTGTGAAACAGCATCGGAATGGATGCTGAAAACTAGGACATGATCATTTCCTCAACATCCTGGATCATTTCCTAATTCTTGAAGGCCTGGGATTATTTTCACCTATGAAGCATAAATTGAAGGAAGAGCCAATATTTGGGTTACTGTGCCCTTTTCCCATTCTACACATTTGATTACACTATAGTGGCCCTGAGAGTAATAATTGAAAAGAGACTAGGAAAAGAAATATAAGAGAAAGAAGAAAGACTGTTTTTAGGAGACCAAAATGATAAAAAAAGGTACCAATGTAGAATATGGCATGTTGAGAGAAGGAAAACCTTCATGGTAGCCCAGAATGCTGAAGATCAGTCAAGTTTGACTGGCAACTTATGTTCCTAAATTACACCTTGTGAGCTTTCGATTCATGTTTGTTTGTTTGTTGAGACAGGGTCTCGCTTTGTAGTATAGGCTGGCCTTGAACTCAGTATGTAGCCCTGGCTGCCTTGAACTCGCAGCAATCCCGATTGCTTGTCTCAGCCTCCCGAGTGCTCAGATTACATTTGTGTGCCAGCATACCTGGCCCTCTTTAGATTCGTCTTGAAGGTAGAGATGATATCTCAGATTTGTTCTACTTCATGTTTAAAGCTTCAGTGTTTTATGTATGGTAAGTATTAATAACTTCTATGTGATTTCTTGATTCTATGGTAAGTGATTCTATGGTATTAATCATTTTTCTCATTGTGCAAAAATTATTCAGTAATTCACCAAACTCTTACCAAACACCTACTATGTGACCAGTACTGTTCTAGGCAGGCACTGGGAAAGCAGCAGTAAACAAAGCAAGGTCTCTGCCCTCACCCAATGTAAGCTTAAAGCTTTATTTACAAAAGCAGGTAGTTTCGTACTGTGGGTCATTGATTTCTGATTTGACTTTTTAATTTTGCATAACAACATTCTTTACCTTGATCATTAAGGTCTTTTTTATGCTTTTTTGAATTTTATGCCACAGGTACCTAACTCACCTCATCTTTTCCCAGCTCTGGTGAGGTGTATTTTTGAGAAATTGACAAATTATATAAACTGTCCAATTGTGGCTTCAAATCCCTTGGGGATAATGTTTCAAAAGTACCAATTTATACAGGCTGAAAAGCCAGGAAAGCATCAGCAGTAGCACTTACTCATATTTAGACAACTTCTCAGAAAAAAAATGTAATAACACTTGACCCTATTTACAAAGTTCTTGCTAATACAGTGTTTACAATCTAGTTAGAGTGAAGAAAAGGTGCTAAACAATGACAATGTACATAAAGTAATATTAGTATTAATAAATGCATTACAGAAAATAAAATGGAAAAATGAGATAGCACATGAGCATAGCGGTGGAAGAAAAATCAATGCATTGATCTAGAGAAGGAACAACTGGAGATGAAATTTGAACAATGAGATAGAGCCAGAAATTCAACAATCTAAGGAAAGATCATTTCAGGCAGAGGAAAGACCAAAAAAAAAGACTTTGAGATGGGAATAGCTTTTGTTTTCTCAAAAACTAAAAGGGAAATGACATTGGAAAGGTTGGAAATCTGATCTTGCAGACTCTTATAGAACCTGGGAGGAGCTGATATTTTTTCTGAGATGGCTGAGAACTTACTGGAGTACTTCAACTTGATTTGCCCATGAAAAGTCTATCAAAAAACAGATTAAGTTAGACCAAGAGTATGAGTTGTTGGAGACAATGGGGTGGTCTAGCTGAGAGGAGATTGTGGACTTAAACTATATTATTATGACTAAAATTGAAGTCAAATGAAAAAATTCTAAATAAACTTGGGATGTAGAGCCAAACAACAGGCCATTCTTCCAAGTTGATCTCAGGTCTACAAATTACTGGGTAAATTTATAAATCCTCTTTCTATCTCAATTATCTCATGTTAAGACAGCCTGTTTCATAGAATTAAAGTCCTAAGAAAAGAACTTGACAGAGATTAACATAGTCAATAAGTGTTAGTTATCCTTATCTTCATCTCTGAAGCACAGAGGAAGCAAGGAATTAAACATGGCCTGAAAAGTGGGTAGACAAGATTGTTTGGGGGATATAAAACACTAGAAAAATGTAAGTTGAGAAGAAAGGAAATCCAGAGGGTTTTTTTTTTTCCATTTTGCTAATTTGAGATATTTTTGAGAAATCCAAATGGATTTACAATTTGGAACTTAGGAAAAAGACTAGTATTGGAGATATGCATTGGAAAGGTATAAGCATACAAACATACTTAAAGCCAGAGAACTAAAAACAGGTCATCTAAGAAGACTGTGCAGACAGAGACAGGGAAAAAAAAAAAATCAAGGGTAAAACCCTTAAGAATGCCAAATTTGGAGGCCGGTGAGATGGCTCAGCGGCGTAAGCGCCTGCCTTGAAAGCGCAAGGGCCCAAGTTCGACTCCCGGAACCCACATACGAAAAAAGGGGCCGGTGATATCGCTCAGCGGCACGGGCGCCTGTTGGCGTGCGAGGTCCTGAGGTCGACCCCCCGGTACCCACAAAAAAAATAAATAAATAAAATAAAGAATGCCAAATTTGTACCTGGAGAAGGAAAGGGGACTAGTAAAACTAAGAGAAATAGGTAGATGGAAGTAAACAAGATGTCCTGGAAACCAGGATATTCTCCTGAAGTTTTAACTCAAAAGCATTACTTTATAATGAACAGTTATATTTTCTAATAAAAGTTAAAAGCACAGAAACAATTTCAACTTCTCTATATCAGTGATCTATACCAATTTTAAAACCTTGCAATGAAAAAGTGAGGAAACATTGTGTAATTTGGTCAGGGATATATACACACATTCCTAGTTTAGGAAGAAACTCTCAGAACAATCCCCCCAGAACTCTGTCATTCACTGAGGTAGGCCTTAATAGATGCAATAAATGGAAATTATCATATAAATTCCAAGTTCCATAGCTATATATGAAATGAATTCCCCATGTGATTATAAAGATATAAAAAAATACATAACTTTATCATCCAGTTTGGAAAGATCAATAGAAGAGATGATAACATTTTTATTGAAAGTAGATTCTACGTGATTATTAGATAGTGGAAAACATTTTGGGCAATTTATATTATAGAAATTATAAATATATTCATTTCATGAGTTCATAATTGAAAAATAACATACAAAATCAAACAGATATACACTCTCTGTGAGATTACAAACAATAGCTTTACTTCTAGCCCAGCAAAATATTCTACATGCTTGTTAGTGATAAATAATAGATTAATCAAGGAAAAATCAGTAGTTTCCATTTAATTTTACCATTATTCTTAGTTTCCACAGTTAAAAGAGCATTTTTAATAATCACACGTTTACTTTCTACATCATTTTTCAAAGGCAAATTACTCCACATTTTTATAGTTTGCTTTATTCATTACACAAAATGAAATTGTTTAAAATTGCATAGAATATAAATGAATACATTGAAATTACAGCAGTTGAAGGAATTTAAGGATGGAAAAGTGGTAATTCCACTAATAAAACTGAAATACAGAAATTATGAACATTCCATCATGTATAGGCCTAAACAGGATCACAAATTGGGTTTACATTTCTGAATTACCACCACAGATGGAAGATAAAATCATAAGATTTATAACATTAAAAACAAACAAGTAAGCCAGTGTGGGGGTGCACACTTAGAGTTCTATCACTTGGGATCCTGAGGCAGGAGGATCATGAGTTGAAGGCCAGCCTAGACAACATAACAAAATCTTGACACAAAAAAAGCCAAAAAAAAGAAAAAACAAAACAAACAAGCAAACAAAACTAGCTTCAAGTGCATATCCTCACACTTTGATTTCATGGCAATCTGGTTATTAACACATCTCTGACTATGAAATATTTATATTATCCACTTTATAATGACACACCATTCCTTAAAATGTCCTAATGGCATTCCATTATTTTAAGATAAAATCCTGACCCCTTTATAAAGTTTATCATGACCTGGGTCCTACCTGTTTTTCTGGAATAATCTTTCACTTCTCCCAACCACCATTCTTTCTTTCACCATGTTACAAACTTTAGGTTCTGCAATGAACCAAGCTGTCCTGTTCTAAACTCTGATCTTTGCATTGGTCCATCTACTTGGAATAAGGACCCTGTGTTCACCTAACTCTATTATTTCAGACCCAACTTATTTCTCTGGAAAACCTACTTAGACTCATCTTCTTCCAATCGAATATCTCTATAAAGGATTATACTACCCATGGAACTTTATATAGTTTTCATCATTTTTAATCACTTTGCTTATTTCTCCATTGTCTGTTTCTACAGCTGTCCTGTACTCCAGTTTTATTTTTTCAAAGTGGGTCCTTAAATCACATATGGGATTCTCATTTAGAAAATGCAGATTCTTAGTTCCCAATCCTAAGGCAGAATCAGAATCTATGAGGATAAAATGTAAGAATATATTTGTTGTGGCTGTTGTTGTCATTGTTGATGTTTTGCAGTGCTGGGATCAAACCCAAGGACTTACGTATGCCAGGCACGTACTTTACCACTAAGCTATACTCCTGAAGCCTGAGAATATGTTATTTAACAAATACCTTAGACTAATGCTATCCATTTGAAATATAATGTGAGTCATAGATACAAGCACCATATATAAAGTTAAATTTTCTATTAATCATGTTAAAAAAGATAAAATGAAACAAATGAAATCACCTTTACTATTTTAACACAGTATAGCTAAAATATTATTTCAACAGATAATCAACATAAAAATTATCAATAACCATTTCACATTTTCCATACTAATTCTTCAAATGCCAGTGTAAAGTTAACACCATATACCTTGCTTTTCACTAGCCACATTTCAAAGTCTTTTTAACCACAAGTAACAAGTGGTAACCATTTAGGATGAAATAACCCCAAATGGTTCTATGACAAGAGACCAACAACTAAACTAGTAAAAAAGACTATCACTGCTTCTCATAATTTTAACATTCATATAGTTGCCAGGCACATAGTAGACAATCAAAAAATTCTTTTATCTAAATGTCTATTGAATACTTTTTTTGGTAAAATGATCATAAAAAGCTCCTGAAAAATCAGAAGAATCAATCATTGAAAGGATGGTTGTGAACATGTAACAATTCGCAGTGCAAAAACTTGTCTATCCCCACATCCACTTCCACACTGGCTGTTACAAGCCCCATTGTAATTACGCTGAGCTCAAGGATAATGGCTACTTGAAAACATTTTGAGCTGAGAGAAGCTGGGATAAGAAAATAGAGAAAGGGTGGGAGGAAACTACAACTTCAGGTATATCACTCCAAGGTTATAATAAAAACAGATACACCCATGAATATATTTCATAAACATCCTTCTCTGTGACCTCCAACTCCCAGTCCATGAATTCAGTCTCACCCTTTATAACCCTTTATAACATGTTCCAGCTTCAAGGTTGATGAATATTTCCTCACAAAGAAAAGCAAAAGTGATGATCTAAACACTGAGAAATTAATTATCAGAGTCTGTTAAATCTTTAACCTGGAAAATTTCTGTTTTCCCACTTTCTGAGAGAAAAGAAAAAGAAGCCCCCTGCTTATATGATTTATAACAAAGAATCTCATTTCTTCTAAATGTCAGTAGATACTTGTCAAGTCTACCCTGAAAGAGTAACACAGCAACCTTGAGAAAAGGAGGAACTGAAGAATAGAAGCCCTGCTTGACCCTAACTTCCTTTATATATTATTTTTAATGTGCAAAACAGCAGTAACAAGTAACAATAGGTTTTCTGTATCCTGTTGACTTCAATGTAAGAAGGAGAAAAAAACTTGCCATTTTCCCTATGGTAATCCAATTCATGTGTTATGCATGCTATTTGGGGAAGTGAAACAACTGAAATTAACATCTGCCTAAGTTCCATCAATATTTCTATATTCAAAGGAAGAAGAGTGTGTGTGAAAGTGGCCTCTGCAGCTTCAAGGATTCTGAGAGAAAGAAAGAAACGAAAAAAGCTTCTCTCGAAGAAAATTCAAAAACATAATGTGAAATTTTAGATTGAACTTGGTTGTTTTCTTCACACTCCCCTACCTTCCATACCCTGCATATTTTCTGCAGATGTCTCCTTTCTAAGCAAGAAGCAGATAAAAAATTTCTGGCTAGATCAAAAATTTGTGGAGAAATCAAGGATTTCTTCATTACTGTGATTTGTTCTATCTGTTTTCCTCAGCTGTTTTAGCTGAATGATTCTGTTCCTTGAATTTGTGCCCAGACTTCTGAGCTCCTTTTACCATGCTTCTGGTCCCCTTCTGCTAATTCCCAGGCATCAGTTAGACCTGAAGGCTGGACCCAGCAGTGTGTGATGCACTCTGCATTCACCCTTTTGTTTTGCTCCTGGCAGAGAGAAACTTGACTTCAGGAGAGAAACACGAGGTATTCCAGTGACAATGCAAACGAAACTGTCATAAAAGTTGAGGAAATGAAGATGCTTTGAAAAGAGAAAGCTCCTGGGCCGGTGAGATGGCTCAGCGGCTTAAGCGCCTGCCCGGCAAGAGCAAGGGCCAGAGTTCGACTCCCGGAACCCACATACGAAAAAGGGGCCGGTGATATCGCTCAGTGGCACGGGCGCCTGCTGGCGCGCGAGGTCCTGAGGTCGACCCCCCGGTACCCACCAAAAAAAAAAAAAGAGAGAAAGCTCCTGAGCCAAAGAACAAAGCATGGGTGTGGGCCTGACAGACTGATCCCAAAGCCCAGTCTTCCTTCTTCCTGCTCCCAATGTGATTTAAAGAGGCTCACAGAGCAAGACATGTAGCAGAAGAAGCCCCAGAATGCTACTTCATTTCATAAAGCTCCCCTGCTATGCACCAAGGATCTTTGCAGTGATTTCAGTGGAATCTAGGACAGTATATAATTTCTAATATTCCACTCTATTTCTCCAATTAAAACATGTTAGCCATCATTTTTCCAATTGTCACGGTCATAATCTTTCACAGTTTATGAAAATTAAACAATCTCTCCCTAAAATGAGATCTATAAGAGAGCATATATTCTTAAAGTAGGCAACTAAAAAAATAAAAGCTTTACTCTCAAAAAAAAAAAAAAAAAAAAAAAAAAACACCTACTGCAAATCAAGACCAAGATTTGGAGAAAACTGAGAAAGATTCTTTGGATGGAACAATAAGGAAATAAGTACTTGGGACTGTATTTTGGAAATGAAAGACTGTGCAAAATACTTAAGTGAATGAAAAATCTACAGACAGACCCAGAAAATGTTGGGAAGAGGAAAAGGAGGAACAGAAGGAGGAGGGGGAGGGGGGAAAGGAGAGAGAAGCAAGAGCAGGAAGAGGAAGAAGAGGAAGGAGATGAAGAGACGGTCTACCCAAAAGAGAATCCCAAAGTCTGTAAGAGTTTTAAGAGCAAAGAGATTGACATTTGTTCAAAATTAAGATAGGCCACCCCAAAATATGACTACAGAAAACCAGAATACACTACACCAAAATATGCCTTGTTAGCATAAGGATTATTCTGAGCTGATTATTTTGAGAAACAGCAGACACAGAAAGAGCTTGAAAACAGAGAATCTCTACCTCTTCATAAGAGAAATTTGTATCTATAAAGGAAGTCTCAAGTTATAAGGGTGTCTCTCTCTCTGTACCAGGAAGAGAAGGGTGACTAAACCACAAGAGACTTCTAGTAATGGAGAAGACAGTAATTTAAATCCACATAACAAACCTTAGTCTTGTCTACCAAACTTGTTCTGGTGGCTTTCCTATGACATGGCTTCCCCACAGCTCTCTTTCTTTGTTTTTAATTAAAGATGCTACATACACCTCATATCTAGCTGCCTCTTTGAGAGTTATTTTTCTCTTCCTTTTATGTATACATGTTAATAAACTTGCTCATTTTTCATTGTTAATCTGTTTTATGTTACAAGCAGTCCTAAGCAATAATTTAAGAAGGTAGAGGGAAAAATTTTTGCCCCTGCACCTAATTAGGTTAGTAAAGATTATACTTAAGTAATAAATGTTAAACTATAATGATGTACATGAAAATGGTCAGGTATGTATGCACAAACAAAAATTTAATCTATATAATATAATAGTCATTCAGGCTATATATTCAGACCAAAATGTAAGATACACCTCTTGGCTTCCACAAAAATATATGTTCCATAGGAAATTACAAAACTTCATTCTAAATCAAGTTATGAACTTTTAAAAATGAGTGACATTTCACATTGTAATCTATGGGAAAAAAAGCTCTAATAATACCCAGAGGACAACAAGTGAACTAAAATGTATTTAATGGAAAGGAAAGAAGATGCCGGTGAGATGGCTCAGCGGCGTAAGCGCCTGCCTTGCAAGCGCGAGGGCCCGAGTTCGACTCCCGGAACCCACATACGAAAAAGGGGCCGGTGATATCGCTCAGCGGCACGGGTGCCTGTTGGCGCGCGAGGTCCTGAGGTCGACCCCCCGGTACCCACAAAAAAAAAAAAAAAAGAAAGGAAGGAAGAAAAAAATAATACACTAAGCAGAATTCAATTAGAGAAGCCAGATTCAAAAAATCAAATAAACAAAGTAGAAGAAAATTAACTTAGAGAAAGCATCATATTTAATAGTAAGCTATTAAAAGAGGCTGCATTAAATTCTGGAACAACATTATTTAACATTATCCTGGAGATAGTAGTCATTGCAAAATACTACAGGAAAAAATATAAGGAATAAACAGAAAAGGAAGAAAAATTGTTATGTTGGGGGACTGTGTGATTGTCTTTCTATAAAAACAGAAGGAGAGAGAGATTAAAGTGTTAACTTTGAGTTAATCTTCAATAAGGAACCATATCTTTAGCTGATAATATTGTGATAATGGTAACAACGATGTAAACCAAGTTGAGAAGTTCAGAGAATGAAGCCAATTGGTGGGCAATTTGTCTGTGAATTAGATGTATCTGTTAAGAGAAGGAAAACTGGGAGCTGAGTAGAAAACAAGAGTTTGTGAAAAATCTGGAGTAATGACAGAGGCCAACACTAGCTGACCAAATATCAGGAGTCCAGATAAATTTATGTTCATAAATCCAATGAGAGAGGCAATCACATTCTATAAGTTTGCTTTGTATTTCTCAAATTTTTGTAGTGAAACATGGTGTGGAATACAACTGTTTGTTTTAAGAGAAAGGAAATTTTTAAATAAGGGCAAAAGAAAGTGGAATGGATAGCAAATTTTTTAAAGTTCCATAATAGTTGATTTGCTTTGTCATTATCAATCTGTAGGACTTGGTCAAATTATCACAGGAAAGCAAAATGCCTCATAGTTAGCTTTTTCCTTTGCTCTGTTATTTTTGCCTGTTTTGCAGTATAGATGAGCTATTGAACATTTATTTACTTAGAATAATAGTATCATATAACTGCTGAGCTTGTACAATGTGATGATTATGCTGAGGATGAAATGGCCAAATTTGCATTCTCGAATTCCACATACAGGCCCCTAAGTACATGATGATTTTAAAAAATCAAACAAAGCATTCTTCCTCTTAAATATGGAAATAGGAAGTATAAATAGAATCACTAATTGTTTCTGAACCTTTTTTTTTCTTTAGGATCACTCCTAAGTTTTAAAAACATTTTCTCCTGTATTCCAGATTCAGTCTGAAAGACCTTACCTTGTGTGTCCCTTGTATGCATGCGCACACACACTGTCTCATCTCTTTGTGTAAAATATGATATTGCTATTCACCATACAATTAAATGCACTCACTTTCTTCATCTCATTAGGCTACTAAAATTATTTAAGCATATCTGGTCTATTTTTCTCTCCTTGCAGCATATTGCAATTCAGTTCCCTCTTGGTGGAAAGCAACAGTACTAATCATTACTTTCTATTCTATTTGAAGGTGGTGGGCATATGGGTGAATTCACTGGGGCAATAATTTAATAATTATAATGGAGATGTGTGTGTCCAAAACACTCATTTCTGTTGACTAGATTTGTGCATATAACTCTTTCTGAACTCCTCAGAATCTAGACACCAAGAACTCTATTTTGCATTAAGGTTAATATCAATACATAGGTAGGTTAGTATGAATTTTCCCGGTCCACAAACAGTGGGACACTAAAGGGAACAGCTTCATAGCAATGCAACTGTAATTCAGTCATCTCCAGTGAAACAGCATGCTGTAAATTCAAAAGTATAATCTGTGCTAGGAAGGCTGAAGCTGTACTGTAAATTCAATCTCATGCTCTCTAATGGGAATTTATCCTGGAGATGAGTACAGTATCTGCTGCCTTCCTGTATAATTGAGCAGGGCAAGGTCTAACTGAAAAAAATCTGCATTTAGATAGCCACATATGTGTGAGAAGCTGAGATGATGTCATATTTTTAGAAACAATATAATTTTGTACATTCAGAGGATTGTTTAAATATTAATACTGCTTTTGGTACTATACTACAAGTACCAATTACTCTACCTCTTTTTAAGGCAATACATAAACTAAAGTAAATACTCATTTTTGTCAAAACTTACAGTGTTAATCATGTGGCTTTGAAAATTCAATAAAGGCTATAGCTGTTAAAGCTACTACATTTAGAACTTATCATGACTTATGAGGTAAAAATTTATGTGATCTATTGCATCAAGCTGATTGTTTGGAAATCTCAGGGTTTTTTTTTTTTATTGACTGATTTTACCTATTGTAAAATAAGCCTTGAAAGGAATCAGTGCCTTTTGTTGTAGTTATTAATTTTACTTCCTGGGAACAAAACTGCAAGTCAGCTATTCTTTCTCCTAACACTGCCATGAGAGTGGTCTCTATGCTATAGATCCAAGTGTAACTGAAAATGTACAGAATGACCAGACATAAATTGGCTTCACTGTACGAAATGAATAACCCAATGTCATGGGGTCATCCTTGAGCTACAGAAAAATTAACCCAAACCCTCCCTTTATGTCCTGCTGAGTTTCACTACTCAAAGAGCACAGCCTGGATGACAACATCAACATTATCTGGGAGGAAAAGAGGAAGCATAGGCTCTGCATCAGCTCTCTTGAGTTGGAACCTGCATTTTAACAAACTCCCAAAAGATTTGTCCATGTATAAAAGTTCAAGAAGCACTGCTGTGAAGCCTCCCCTAAGAGTTCAGTAGAATTCCTAGGGGTGTTATTGCTCATAGACACTTCACTCAGATTTCTCTACATTGATTATATTCTTCCTACTTCTTGCAACTCTTATCTCCTTTCAATTTTCTTTAAAAAGTGAAAATCAGCTCTTTTCTTTGATTTACTCAACACACACACAACTTACAAGGCCTATAACTGATATGAAAAACAAAATATGTTGGACAATTAAGGAAATTATTTTATTCAGGCTGCTGCAATAGGGACAACATTCATTAAAGAGGAATATCTCAAAAAAGAAGAGAATCTGGGAGTTTATACAGGCTGTCATCTACAAATCCTCTGCGAGTCATGAGGAAAAACAGAGGTGGATCTTGTCATGAGGACAAGGTGGCCTTTGTGGGTAGAAATTTCGGAACACAGAATACAGAGAATTTCAAGCACTACTGCTTCCAAGGAACACAAGCCCCAGGTAAAGTTCAACACTGTCAGTCCTTCCTGTCTTCAAAATAAATATTATTTGGGGGCTAGGAGTGTGGCTCAGTGGTAGAGTTCTTGCCTTGCATGCACAAGGCCCTGGGTTTGATCCCCAGCACCAAATAAATAAATAAATATTATTTGTTGCCAGACAGTCTAGAAGTGATCATAGATCTCCTGAGTGGAACAGAGCAGGGTCTATGAAATAGTTTCTGGAGGACACTTGTTGACATTTTTCTTATAAAAGAGGTTGAATCTTTTTTTGAGAGATGATGATGAAAGGCAGTTGTCTTAAGCTCTGAGGATCAGGCATCTTGAAAGAGTGATGTCTAAAACATGAAATAGAGTCCTAAAGCTGTGGGCCCAGGATGATGATGCTTTTGGTCTTATATAGCCTTGGTTACCTCACATGTAAGAGCATGCATGAATCTAGCATTTAACTAGACTACCAGTGTGGTCAAGACAATGGCTCGTCAAGACAGAGCCTCAGTCCACACCTGATGTGCTGTGGTGCTCAGGGGTATATCAAATTATCAAGCTGCAATTTGGAAGTGTTTCTGCAGGACCTAGGGAAAAAGTACAGGTGACAGGTAACCTAGTCCCAATAACCATCTAAGGAATTATGTTTTAGTTTTCAATGATGCCGTGCCAGGAGGAAGGGAAAAAAAATTGAAAGCTTCAATAAATTGTAGCCATATTTGAAGAAAATTGGAAGAATTAAAAATCTGTAGTGATTGACAATTTGGGCAAGGTAAGTATATCCTGTCCAATTTACTTATTTTATTTTTTTATTAATTAAGTTTATTGGTACATTTTGCATATACATAATGATCATATTCATCATAGGGAATTTGTACCTGTACATGATATATTTTGATTCCTCTTTTTTCCCAATCCCCTCTTCTCCCTTCAACCCATCTTCCCCTCCCTATTTACAAAGTTTGTTTCCATTTTATCCATTTTTTTTTAAAGGGACTCCTTCCTTTCCCCCTTCCTCCACCCTACTTCTTTTCTTTTGAACAGTTTCTTCCCTTTTCACAATATCTATTGTGCATTTGGTCCTTATTTACTCTTTTGAGAAAATCCTGTCCAATTTAGAAAAAGGTACCAAAACTGCTTTTTTCACAGGTAGGGGAGAAACCAGTGTAAGCTTGACCAGAAAAGACAGTGATTAAATATTCATAATTTACTCATAATTTAGCTCTAACACCTCTGAAGTTCAAACTAATACCACATAGCCCCCATCATAAGTCACAATTTTTTTTTTTTGTGGGTACCGGGAGTCGACCTCAGAACCTCGCGTGCCAGCAGGCACCCGTGCCACTGAGCAATATCACCGGCCCTTTTTTCGTATGTGGGTTCCGGGAGTTGAACTCGGGCCTTCGTGCTTGCCAGGCAGGTGCTTGTGCTGCTGAGCCATCTCACTGGCCCAGTCACAATGTTATATACCCCTTCTGGCATGACCTAAGGCCACCAGGCAAGGACATTTTTATCAGCCAGAATATAAGAAATATTAGTCATGTAGGGCTTCTATAACAAAAATACCATACTGTGAGTGACGTAAACAGGAAGCACGTATTTCTCATGGCACTAAGGGCTGGGAAGTCCAAGATCAAGATGCCATCAGATCCACTCTCTGGTAGGGACACAGTTCCTTGGTAGCTGGCTCCTCATATGGTGCAGAACCTGTCTCTTTTCATGAGGTCACTAACCCATCACAAGGCATGTGCTCTTGAAGCCTGATTACTTTCAAAAGGTTCCATCTCCAAACACCTTCACATCAGGGATTAAGGTTCCAACATTTGAAAGGTGGGGGTAGGGGGGCACAAATATTTAGTCCAGAGCACAAGGCTTAGGTGTTACCTCTCAGGAGCCAGGGAAAGGACCAAACATTTGTTTAAGATGATTAGGGGATGAAAAACTCAGGCTTGCAGTATTTAACCTTTACCACATACGGGACCAGCCAGAAAGTGATTTTCTTACCCGATTGTCAGGGAACCTTATTATTATCATGTAATATATCAGGTTTTCCAAGAGGGTTCTGTATGAATTTTCTCCATATAATCAAGCTGGGTTCATTAAAAGTGTTTGGTCATATCTGCTTAAATTAACATTATTATCAAATACCATTGGACATACATTCCAGGCAAGGCCTCGGTTGCATGAGGAATGATTTCAAATGTATTCTCATACAGAAAAACAGATTCTTACGGAACCTATGCAAATAATTTTGTCACCCTGAAGGTAAGAACCTTGTCAGGCAGGGAGCAAAATTTATCATTTACAAATGTTTCATTTCAGTTTACAAAATCACAGTCCACTGACTAGTTATGAGTTAACAATATATAATTTGAAGAAAAGAGAAGTTATTTATATATCCACTAAATAAAATATGTAAACATTAATATTTCAAAACACCAACAGTTCTTCATCAGTTTATTAGTCTGAGTTAATTTTTATTCTGATAATCTTAGATTCATAGTCTTATCAACACACTGAGTTCTCAATTAGGCTTCTCTAAACCTCTACTTAGTCAACTGGGGTGATCTCAAAGTAATTTAACTTACGCCATCAGAAGTCTATGTCAAAAAGTAACAGGCCCACAGTTCCCCGAAATAGTTCTTCCTTGTTAAAACAAAAAGTATTCTGTATTGTAGCTGATTGCAAATGCTTTAAGAGTAGTATTAGAGTAAAACAAACTATCTCCAGATGACAAAAGACTTAAAATAGCTGTGGCTGATATATTACTGATAACTGTCAAAGGAGAAAGATCTGAGGAGAGTTCATTATAGAAATGTAATTGACGATACTTAGTCGGACCTCAAGATGGCGGATGAGTAAGAAGCAGGCAGCAAAACTCTCTCTAAAAGTTACCATTGGAACACGGGAATATAGCGACCCAGAAAGCGCAGGAGGGGGGGAAATGCCTCCCCGAAACCCAGAAAAGTTCTGAAGCGCAATCTGGGACCCCCGGCACCAGTGACGGGTGACTTCCAACAAAGAAGAAGGAAAGAAGGAGCAGACCGCGCGCGTGCACCTTCTAATATCCCGGGAGTTGGAGCGCCGGCGGAGGCTCAATTCTACGGACACACGGTGGCAGCTGGCGCCCAGGGAGCCCCCACGGAGGATCCTGAGACAGCGGCGGGGCAGGGGAGCGGCGGAGAACGGCGCTGACCGGCGGTGAGTGTCTCTCAGCCACAGCTGCCCCGCGCCAGAGAGCGACCGGCCGGGCGCCATTGTGGGGGGTGTGGCGAAACTCAGAGCGGCTCGGAAACTGCTCTGGGAACTTGTGCTCCGGACAGGGCAGCACAGGGCCTCTCAATTGAGCCCACGAAAGTGTGCTGAGGTCAGCAGGCCAACGAGACTGGACTCTCAGCCACACCTGTCCCACGCCAGAGAGCGACTGGCCCGGCGCCATTGTGGGGGGCGTGGTGAAAAACCAGAGCGGCGGGAACCAGTGCAGGGAACCCGCGCTCCGGACAGCACGCTGAGCCTCTCAGGCCCAGGGATCGTGAAAGGGCGCTGAGAGCGGAGGCGAGCTAGACTGGTCTCTGCCTGAAAGTACGTGCATCTGCTCACCACCCACCAGAGGGCGCTCCTGGCTTACTGGGACAGACCTGCACAGAACAGGACTTTATCACAAGGTACCTGCCTACAACAGAGTCAACACCTGGAACTGATTCTTTTTATATTTTTTATTTTTATTTTTATTTTTTTTCTCACTGATTCGTTTTTTTGTTCTGGCGAAGGGTTTTTTTGTTTTTGTTTTGTTTTGTTTTGTTTTTTGGTGGGGTTTTATTTTTGATCTGTCTGTTTTATTGTTTTTATCTTTGTTTTTGTTTCTGTATGTGTATTTGCTCTTTCCTTCATTATTCTCTCTGGTTTTTTATATGAGTGTAAACAGCGCCTCTAACTTCTTTGTGATTGTGGTTGTGATCTGTTCTTCCTTTTATCCCTTCCTTCTCTTTTTACCACCTGTCCTCTGCACTAGTGTCCCAATTTTAGTGGGATCCCTCTTGGTCCTCTAACCTTACATCTAATTCCTTCCTCTTCTCCCAATACTCTATTTCCTCCTTAACTCATCTTAAATTTAAACTCCTCAAGGAAAAATTGACATACATAGGACTTGTATACTGCATATAATTTTTCTGGTGTGTTTTAGATTTTGTTATATAACCGCAACTCTATACAGCTAAAAGTGGTAAATAACTGGTTAGCTCAGTCTGTCATTTTTTAGGCTGTGTTTGATGCTTTAGTTAACATTATAGCCAAATGTGAAATAATTGTTCTAAACATCTTTCCTCCCTGATATTTCATGATTGAGATTGACTAAGGGACACAGAAAATACAGTGGCACAGTACCAAAGAATCAAGGACTGGGCCAAACAGGTAGCAACTTCGCATACCCAATGAATTGAAGAGGTAGGATCTGGCAGAAAGCTCAAAACCTAAAAGCAAGCTCCACTTGGAAGATACTGCAGAGAAGTAGTCATCTTCTAAAGACCTTAAACACTAGCAATAAAGTAACCTACTATAGGTAATTTGCAAACATCACCCCAGGAATTAAAGAAAGAAAAAATGAGACGACACTTAAACAAGATGCAACCACACACATCCAATTCACCAAAGGCAAACCTAGGGAGCAACGAGGTGGGACAATCCGAAAGCCACCCACCTGGCCTATCTGAAGTGGTAACAACAAAGCAACTGAATGAGGTTCTGGAAAAAATTAAAACAGAAATAATCTCACAGATAACTGCAGAGATAATGTCTACAATGAAGACCATGCTTAAGGACACTATAGCTGATACAGACAAAAAAATAGATGAACTTAAGAAAACTATAGAAACCATGAATGCTCAGCATAGGAAAGAAATGGAATCTATAAGGCAGATTCAAGCAGATATCCAAGAGATAAAAAATTCCATTGAAAGTATTTGTAGCAGAATAAGCCAATGCGAGGACAGGATCTCAGATATAGAAGACAGGCTTGCAATTAGTGATCATGAAATGGAAAAATTCTTAAAAATAGCAAGGGACCATGAAAAATCAATTCAGCAGCTGCTAGATGACTCAAAGATAAACAACTTAAGAATAATTGGAATAAATGAAAAAGCAGGAGATAGCATCAACGACATTAAAACCTTGTTCAAAGACATAATCAGGGAGAACTTTCCTGGAAGAGAAAAGGAATTTGACACCCCTATAAGTGAAGCTTTTAGAACACCAACTAGACATGATCAAAAAAAAACTTCAGCCAGACATATTATAGTCAAGATCCCAGAAATTCAACAGAAGGGCAGAATCTTAAAAGCTGTTAGGGAGAAGAGACAAATCACCTATGAAGGAAAACCCATCAGAATCACAGCTGACTTTTCAGCACAAACCCTCAATTCAAGAAGAGCTTGGAATGATGTATTGCAAGCTCTAAAGGAAAATAATTTTCAGCCCAGATTGATGTACCCTGCAAAACTATCTTTCAAAATTGATGGAGAAATAAAATACTTTCATGACAAAGAACATCTGAGAAAATTTATGACCACCAAACCAGCACTCCAAAACGTTCTGAAGGACATTCTAGAAAGAGATAGGAACCCCAACAGAAGGAATCCACCAGGCAGGGCAAATAATTAAATAGCCGGAAAGCGGAAAAACAAAGAGTGGGAACCAACAACAGGAAAATATCATGACAAGTCAATACATATCAGTTTTAACCATCAATGTTAACGGTCTCAATTCACCAATCAAAAGGCACAGACTGGCGAAATGGATCAAGAAGCAAGATCCAACAATATGCTGTATACAAGAAACACATTTAATTCAGAAAGAAATTCATAGACTGAAAGTCAAAGGATGGAAAACAATACTCCATGCCACAGGAACCCAGAAAAAAGCAGGGGTAGCTATTCTTTTTGCAGACAAAGTGAACTTCAAGCCAAGAAGGATTCAGAGAGATAAAGACGGTCATTACATCCTTGTAAAGGGAACAATCCGAGAGGAAGAGATAACGATCATAAATATATATGCATCAAATACCAATGCACCCAGCTATATAAAACAAGTACTAAAGGACATGAAAAATCAAATAAGCACTAATACAATTATATTGGGAGATCTCAATACTCCACTGTCACAAAAAGATAGATCAACTGGACAGAAAATCAATAATGAAATAGTAGAACTGAACCAAACTTTTGAACAAATGGACTTAGTAGATGTCTACAGAGTGTTCCATCCCACAACATCAGAATACACATTTTTCTCAGCTGCACATGGGACGTTCTCCAAAATAGACCACATACTAGCTCATAAAACCTGCTTAAGTAAATGCAAAGGAATTGAAATTATCCCATGCATATTATCAGACCATAGTGCAATGAAATTGGAAATCAATGGCAAAAGATCCCACAAAAACTCCCTAAACACATGGAAATTAAACAGCATCCTCCTGAACAACCAATGGGTCACAGATGAAATTAAAGAAGAAATTAGTCACTTTCTACAACTGAATGATAATGACAGTACAACATACCGGAACTTATGGGATACAATGAAAGCAGTCCTAAGAGGGAAATTTATAGCATTAAACACTTATATCAGGAAAATAGAGCAAGCGCAAATAAACAACTTAAGGGTGAACCTTGAGCTTCTAGAAAAAGAAGAGCAGGTTAAGCCAAAAGCCCGTACAAGGGAGGAAATTATAAAGATCAGAGCAGAAATTAACGTATTGGAGAATAAAAAAACAATACAAAGAATCAATGAAGCAAAAAGTTGGTTCTTTGAAAGAATAAATAAGATTGACAAACCCTTATCCAACCTTATTAAAAAAAGAAAAGAAAAGACTCAAATCCATGCAATTGAAAATGAAAAGGGTGATATCACGACAGACCCTGCAGAAATCCAGAAGATCATCTATACCTATTTTGAAAATTTATATTCTACTAAGATGGAAAATGCAGAAGAAATGGACAGATTCCTAGATTCGTATGAATTACCAAAGCTGAATCAAGAAGATTTAAAAATCCTAAATAAACCAATATCAACCAATGAAATTGAAGATGTAATTAAAAACCTCCCAACAAAGAAAAGTCCAGGCCCTGATGGATTCACTGCCGAATTCTACAAGAAATTTAGAGAAGACCTAACGCCCCTACTTCTCAAACTTTTCAATGAAATTGAAAGGGAAGCAATACTCCCAAATTCATTCCTGGAAGCAAGCATTACCCTGATACCAAAACCAGAGAAGGACCCAACTAAGAAAGAGAACTACAGGCCAATCTCCCTAATGAACATAGATGCAAAAATCCTTAATAAGATACTGGCAAACAGAATCCAACAAATCATCAAGAAGATTATACACCATGACCAAGTTGGATTCATCCCAGGGATGCAGGGATGGTTCAACATACATAAATCAATAAATGTAATACAGCATATTAACAGAACCAAAGACAAAAATCACATGATCATCTCAATAGATGCAGAAAAAGCTTTTGACAAAGTCCAGCACCTTTTCATGATAAAAACCCTACAGAAAATTGGAATAGAGGGTCTTTATCTCAATCTGGTAAAAGCTATCTATGACAAACCAACAGCCAATATTATACTAAATGGCCAAAAACTGAAAGCCTTCCCTCTAAAATCAGGAACAAGACAAGGATGTCCACTGTCCCCACTCTTATTCAACATAGTTCTGGAAACTTTAGCCAGAGCGATTAGACAAGAGAAAGAAATAAAAGGAATAATGATTGGAAAGGAAGAAGTTAAATTATCATTATTTGCAGATGACATGATACTCTACACAGAAGACCCCAAAAACTCCACTAAAAAACTGCTAGATTTAATAAGCAAATTCAGTAGTGTAGCTGGATACAAAGTCAATACTCAAAAGTCAATAGCCTTCCTGTACACAAATAACAAACTTACTGAAAGAGAAATTAGGGAAACAATACCTTTCACAATAACATCCAAAAAAATGAAATACCTAGGAATCAACCTCACGAAGGATGTAAAAGACCTCTATACTGAAAACTACAGTACTCTGAAAAAGGAGATTGAAGAGGATATCAGAAAATGGAAAGATATCCCTTGCTCCTGGATAGGAAGAACCAATATAGTGAAAATGGCCATACTTCCAAAATTGTTATACAGATTTAATGCAATTCCAATCAAAATTCCAACAGCATATCTCACAGAATTAGAGAAAACAATCCTAAAATTCATTTGGAATCAGAAGAGACCTAGAATAGCAAAGGAAATTCTGGGCAACAAAGGCAAGGCAGGGGGCATCACTATCCCCGACTTGAAATTATACTATAAAGCTACTGTGATAAAAACAGTGTGGTACTGGCAAAAAAACAGACCTGAAGATCAATGGAACAGATTAGAAGATGCTGAAACAACCCCAGACATACTAAGCCACCTTATCTTTGACAAAGGTGCCAAACACATTCGCTGGAAGAAAGATAGCCTCTTTAATAAATGGTGCTGGAAAAACTGGCTCTACACATGCCGAAGATTAAAACTAGATCCATATCTTTCACCATGCACTAAACTAAATTCAAAATGGATCAGAGATCTAAATATTAAAACAGAAACATTAAATCTGCTGGAAGGTAGGATAGGTAAAACCCTTGGAGACATTGGTGTAGGCAAAGACTTTATGAATAAAAACTCAACCGCACGGGAACTATCCCAAAGAATCAATAACTGGGATCTCATCTTATTAAAAAGCTTTTGCACAGCAAGAGAAACCACCAACAGAATGAAGAGACAACCCACAATGTGGGAAAAAATGTTTGCCAGCTGTTCCTCAGACAAAGGATTACTATCGAGAACATATAAAGAACTCAAAAAAATCAGACCTCCCAAATTTAAAGACCCACTCCAAAAATGGGCATCTGAGATGAATACACATTTCTCAGATGAAGAAATACTAATGGCAAATAAATATACAAAAAAATGTGCAACATCACTAGTCATTCGAGAGATGCAAATTAAAACCACACTGAGATACCATCTCACCCCAGAAAGAATGGCTACTATTAAGAAATCAACTAATAACAAATGCTGGAGGGGCTGTGGGGAAAAAGGAACCCTTCTTCACTGTTGGTGGGAGTGTCGACTGGTACAGCCACTGTGGAAGTCAGTGTGGAGATTCCTCAGAAAACTAGGGTTGGAGGTCCCATTTGACCCAGCTATTCCCCTTCTGGGCATCTTCCCAGAAGAATTAAAAACATCGTACCACAGCGATATATGTGCACCCATGTTTATAGCAGCACAATTTGTAATAGCCAGATCTTGGAAACAACCCAAATGCCCATCAACTGAGGAATGGATAAGAAAGATGTGGTATTTTTATACAATGGAGTACTATTCAGCCATAAAGAAGGATAAACTGGAGACTTTTATAGGTAAATGGATGCAACTCGAGAAAATACTCATAAGTGAAATAAACCAGAAGCACATGTGTAAGCATCGTATTATCTCTCTAGTATGAGAAACTGAAAGAGTAAATAAGATCCAAAATGTACAATAGACATGGTGAATCAAAAAGAAACTGGTCAAAAGGAAAGAGAGACTGGAATAGGGAAAAGAAAGAAGGGAAAGGGAAAAAAATTGTATATATATATATATAAGATGGTTAAGATAGATACACTACCATTTTTACTTAGTTCATTGAAGAGTAAGGTTTGTGCCAATAATGTTTGGACAATTGAATGCTAATGTCTGGTGTCCTGAATAACTAACTTAAAGATAGTAATACGTAATGTATTAACCATTGTTACCCTCCTATTATGTTTGTTTGAAAATTTGTTCTTCTTTTGATTTGTTTTGTTTTTTCTTCTCTTTAAAATAAAAAAAAATAAAAAAAATAAAAAAAATAAAAAAAGAAATGTAATTGACAAGGTACTTTGATAGTTTCTATGGCATTCAGTACTAAAGTGTATAGATGAGCACAATCTTTACCAAGAGAAAATCTTCATATATCTTATATAAATTCTGAGAAATAATTTATGGTGAATATGACAAGAATGTAGTTAGAATATATCAAGAATATCAAGTAAGGAATTTCTCTATGTCTGGTTTGCTGAAATTACCTGTACTTAAACTACTAAAAACATTTCAGAGTTAATTTCTATTTTTTATAAAAGCTTTTATTTTACATTAAAGCATCTTTTATTTTTTCTAATTTCCAGGAATTGTATACATATTTAATTTATATAAGTGCTCTAAGTCAATCAGAATAAAGCTCCTTTAAGAAATTTTATAATCCAATTTAGTAATCCCACCTAGAGATAGAAAAATTACATATTAGTACAATAAAAGGTAAAAGGCCTTCATCAATCACAAAAATATAAATATATAAAAATGAGAGGAAAAAAGCTTACAATTTCAATTTTATAATTTTAGCCATGGCTTGAGCATAAACAGAAGTACAAAGCCCACAAAAAGAAATGCTGTTCTCTTCACAGTAGGTACAAATTCTTAATTTATTTGACCTAAAAATAGATAATCTTACAAATAAAAACGACTGACCTACCAGATTTTCTTTTATCTTCTACATAACAGAGATAAAAAGTCTCTATAAACCATTAATCTATCAGCGAAAATTGATAAATGTTCAAACCATTAGACCAAAAGAGGCTGGCACCAGAAAGCAAACAAAAATTCGAAAGGAATCAACATCAAATCTTTATTGTCGGGCCAGTGAGATGGCTCAGCAGTGTAGGCGCCTGCCTGGCAAGCGCGAGGGCCCGAGTTCGACTCCCAGAACCCACATACGAAAAAAGGGTCGGTGATATCGCTCAGCGGCACGGGCGCCTGCTGGTGTGCGAGGTCCTGAGGTCGACCCCCAGTACCCACAAAAAAAAAAAAAAAATCTTTATTGTCTAACAGTCTACAAGGGTCGAGAGCACAATACCAGGAGTTGGACTCACTACTGAGTCCCTAGAGGGCCAGTCAGGTACAAAGAACAAAGGGTTCTGAGAGGAGTTGTTATCTGAGATAACAAGAGTCCACCCAGCAAGCCAATTCAATCCAAGTCATGGCACCAAATCTGTGAAATTTAAAAATGCACAGGACAATTAAGGATATCATTCTATACCAGGTATTGCTATAGGGATAGCATTTACTAATGAAAAAGAATTCAGAGGACAAAAGAGGCCTGGGGTTTTACAGAATCAAGTAAACACAAAATCCTCATGAATCTTATGCAAGCCAAAAGGAGGATGCACAGGGGCTTATCTCAAAATGTGCAAATTTAACGTTTTCTTTTGTGGTTATTCTCCAGAACACTGTGTTGTGCAGAAACGTTGCTGCTTTCTGAGAGCACAGGACTCAGGTGAAGTACAATACTGTGATTGTTCTGGTCTTCATGGAAAGTTTAGAGAGACAGGAAGTGTTCACGGGGGTGCAAAACCTCTTAGAACAAATGCTTCTCCCTTACCGTGTCACAAGTTCTGATTATCTCCATTCCCTTCCCTATCGACACAATGGGCCTGATTGGACTTCCCGACTTTTACTTCTCTGATCATTCTGCCATGTTGTTCAGTTGTGGTCCTATCTCTTGGCTGCTTCATGAATTGCAGACATAAAATTTAGAGAGAAAGTTTGCAACTTCTATTTTAAATTTTCAGCCAAGGGTTGAGCATAAAAAGTAGCAAAAAGCCTACAAAAAAAAAAAAAAATGTTCTCATTCTCTACTGGACTCCATTCTGTTTTCTGCCAACCTCCCATCAGGAGAAAAAACAGTTTACCATTGTCTTATGTAGAGAAATTTAACTTGCTTTTTTCAATCCAGCCAACTCAGCTCTGGGCCTTCCTCTGCTGAGTAAAGATTTGGCCCAATCTCCAAAATTGCTACTTGCCAAATACTCAAAAAGCTTACACTACCTGGCACCTCTGCCCAACCTGTATTAGGCAGAGGAGAGTAGGAAGATTTCTTTCCTCCAGGTACAATTGAATGATCCCAGAAAAAAAAATTTACAAAAAATATATAAGTTCCACTAGTAATTGGAGTTGGCAAAAGAAACAATTTGTCGTAGGAGTCCTTCTTTCCCCTTTCTATTGATGCCTCTCATTCCTCTGTATCCCTCGGACACTCTTCTACCTATTTTCTCTTCCAGTAGACTTAGTGTTTCTGTTTTAATATTTAGATTTTTTGATCTATTTCAATTTTAGTTTAGTCCATGGTGAAAGATATGGGTCTAGTTTTAATCTTCATCATGTGAAAAGCCAAGTTTTCTAGCACTGTTTATTAAAGAGGCTATTTTTCTTCCAGTGAAGGTGCTTGGCTCCTTTGTCAAAAATAAGGTAGCTGAGTGTTTGGAGTTGTTTCTGCATCATCTAATCTATTCCATTAATTCTCAGGTCTGTTTTCTTGCCCATGCCGTGCTTTTGGTTTGGTTTGGTTTGGTTTGGTTTGGTTTGGTTTGGTTTGATTTGTTTATCACTGTAGCTTTAGTATAGTTTCAAGTCAGGGATTGTAATGTCCCCTGCCTTGCTTTTGTTGCCCAGAATTGCTTTTACTACTCTAGGTTTCTTCCAGTTCCAAATGAATTTTAGGATGGTTTTCCCTAATTCTGTGAGGTATTTTACTAGTATTTTGATCAGAATTCCATTAAATCTGTATACCAATTTTGGGAGTATGGCTGTTTTCACTGTATTGGTTCTTCCTACTCAAGGACAAGGGATATCTTTACATTTTCTGATATCCACTTTGATCTCCTTTTACAGAGTACTGTAGCTTTCAATGTAAAGGTCTTTTACTTCCTTTATTAGATTAGTTCCTAGGTAGTTCATTTTGGGGGGATGCTACTGTGAAAAGTATTGTTTCCCTAATTTCTCTCTCTCGGTGAGTTTGTTATTTGTGTACAGGAATGCTACTGATATTTGAGTGTTGACTTTGTATCCAGCTCTGCTACTGAATTTGATTATTAAAGCTAGAAGGTTTTGGCATCTGCTGTGTAGAGTATCATGGCATTGACTGATACTGGATTATTTAGAATTTTTATATCTTCTTTATTCAGCTTCGGTAATTCATATGTATCTAGGAATCTGTCCATTTTTTCTGTTTTTTGTCTAATTAGAATACAGGTTCTTCAAGTACGTATAGATGATCTTCTAGATTTCTGCAGGGTCTTCTACATTTCTGCAGGATTTTGCCCTCTTCATTCCTGATTACATGGATTTGAGTCTTTCCTTTTTTGTTAATGTTGGCTGAGGGTTTATCAATTTTATTTAATCTTTCAAATAACCAACTCTTTAATTCATTAATTCTTTGTATTGCTTTTTTAGTCTCCATTGTATTAATTTCTGCTCTCCTCTTTATAGTTTCCTCCATCATATGAGCTTTGGGCTTGACTTGCTCTTCTTTTTCTAGAAACTGGAGGTTCACCATCAGATTTTTTTTTTTTATATTTGAGCATCCTGTTTTTCTGATGTGGGTATTCACTACTATAAATTTCACTCAAGGGACTGTTTTCGTTGGGTCCCATAAGTTCTGGTATGTTGTATTGGCATTATCATTTCATTGTAGAAACTGTCTAATTTCTTTCATTTTATTTGACCCATTGGCTGTTCAGTAGGGTGTTATTTAATTTCCATGTGTTTATGAAGTTTTTGTGGTTTCTTTTGCCATTGATTTCCAATTTCATTGCACTATGGTCTCATAGATAGTTTCAGTTCCTTTGCATTTACTTAAGCATGTTCTATGAGCTAGTATGTGGTCTACTTTGAAGAACATCCCTTGTGCAGTTGAGAAGAAGGTGTATTTTATTGTTGTGACATGGAACACTCTGGAGACACCTACTAAGTCCATTGTTCAAAAGTTTGGTTCAGTTCTGATATTTCTTTGTTGATTTTTTGTCTAGCTGATCTGACTATTTGCGATAGTGGGGTATTGAGGTCCCCCATTACAATTGTATTAGTGTATCTTTGATTTTTCATGTCTGATAATATTCGTTTGTAAAGTTGGGTGCACTGGTATTTGGTGCCTTTATATTTATGATTGTTATCTCCTCCTCTTGGATTGTCCCCTTTATAAGGATATAGTGACTTTCTTTCTTAGTCAGTCTTGGCTTGAAATCTACTCTGTCTGTGAATAGAATAGCTACACCCACTTTTTTCCAGGTTCCTGTCACATGGAGTATTTTTTTCTATCCTTTGACTTTCAGCCTGTGAATTTTTTTTTTTTATGTGGGTACCGGGAGTCAACCTCAGGACCTCGCACTTGCCAGCAAGTGCTTGTGCCACTGAGCGATATCACTGGCCCTTTTTTTCCTTTATGTGAGTCCGAGGAGTTGAACTCAGGACCTCACGCTTGCCAGGCAGGCACTTATGCTGCTGAGCTATCTCACCGGCCCCTGAATTTCTTTTTGAATTAAATATGTTTCTTGTACTCAGCATGTTGTTGGATCTTGCTTCTTGATTCATTCTGCCAGTCTGTTATTTTTTTTTTTTGATTGGTGAATTGAGACCATTTACATTAATGGTTATAAATGATATGCATTGAGTTATCATTGTCATGTTATTTTTCTGTTGTTGGTTCCCTCTTTTTCCCCAGTGTTTAATTACTTGCCTTGCCAGTGGATTTATTCTTTTAGGGTTCTTGGAGTTGTGGTCCTCATTATCTCTTTCTAGAATGTTGTCCTTCACAACATTTTGGAGTGCTAATTTCATGGTCATGAATTTCTTCAGGTGTTCTTTGTCATGGATGTATCTTATTTCTCCCATCTATTTTGAAAGATAGTTTTGCAGGGTATATCAATTTGGGTAGAGATTCTTTTCTTTTAGTGCTTGAAATACTTCACTCCAAGCTTTTGTTGATTTGAAGGTTTGTGTTGAGAAGTCCATTGTGATTCTGATGGGCTTTCCTTTATGGTGATTTGTTTCTTTTCTCTAACACCTTTTAATGTTCTGTTCCTTTTTTGAATTTCTAGAATCTCAACTATTATATACTTTGGTTTAGTTTTATAGTTTTTTTTTTTTAATCATGGCCAATAGGAGTTCTATATGCCTCACTTGTCTGTATGTTAAATTCTTTTTCCATGCTTGGGAATTTTTCTGCCATTACTACTGTGAACAGGATTTTTATGTAGCTTGTGCTATCTTCTAATTTTTCATTGACTCCAATCAATTTTATGTTATTCTTCTTTGCATTATCTAGCAGCTATTAGATTGATTTTTCATAGTCCCTTGCTATTTTTTTTCATTTTTTTTATTTTAAAGAGAAAAAATAAAAATGATACAGAATTTCAAAACAAGGTAACAGGAAATTAACAATGGTTGATATATTACATATTTTTATCTTCACAGTAGTTGTTCATATCACAAGATATAGGTATTCAAAATTGATCAAACAATATAAGCACAAACAGTAATTTTGAATGAATGAAAAGGAATAAGTAGTATAATTATCTTAGCTGTCTTGTGTGTATATATTTTTTTCTTTTCCCTTCCTTCTTTTCTCCTTTCCCCCATCCCAGTTGTTCTTTCCTTTTGAGCAATTTCTTTCCCTTTCACAAAATCTACTGTAGATTTTGGATCTTATTTATTCTCTTAGTCTCTTACATGAGGGAGACAAGATGATGTTTACACATGCGAGTTTGATTTATTTCACTTATGACTATGTTCTCAAGGTGCATCCATTTCCCTATAAAAGCCTTGAGTTTATCCTTCTTTATAGCTGAGTAGTACTGCATTATGTAAAACTACCACATCTTTTTTATCCATTCCTTTGTTGATGGGCATTTGGGTTGTTTCCAAGATTCAGCTATTACTAATTGTGCTGCTATAAACATAGGTGTACATATATCGCTGTGGTCTGATGTTTTTAATTTTTCTGGGAAGATACCCAGAAGGGGAATAGCTGGGTCAAATGGGACCTCTAGTCTTAGTTTTTTGAGGGATCTCCACACTGATTTCCACAGTGTTCGTACCAGTCTGCACTCCCACCAACTGTGGAGAAGGGTTCCTTTTTCCCCACAGCCTTGTCAGCATTTGTTATTGGTTGACTTCTTGATGATAGCCATTCTTTCTGGAGTGTGATGGAATCTTAGTGTTGATTTAATTTGCATAAATGACCAATGATATTGGACATTTTTTTCATATATTTATTTGCCATTTGTATTTCTTCATCTGAGAAGTGTGTATTCATCACAGATGCCCATTTTTGTGGGTCTTTGAATTTAGGGGGTCTTATTTTTTTCAAATACTTGGGAATCTATCTAACAAAGGAATTAAAAGATCTATACATTGAAAATTACATTACTCTGAAAAAAGAGATCGAAGAGGATATCAGAAAGTGGAAAGTTATCCCTTGCTCATGGATAGGAAGATCCCTTGCTATTTTTAAGAAACATTTCTTTTCATGATTGATAACTACTATCCTGTTTTCTATATCTGATATTCTGTCCTCACATTTGCTCATTCTGCTGCATATACTTTCAATGGAATTTTTATTCTCCTGGACATCTGTTTGAATCTGTTCCATAGATTCCATTTCTTTCCTATGTTGGTTGTTCATGTTTCATAAGCTCCCCTATTTTTTTATCTGTATCTCCCCTAAAGTCACAAATCATGTCCTTCATTATGGTCACCATCTCTGTAGTTATCTGAGAAATTATTTCTGATTTAATTTTTTTCTAGAGTCTCATTCATCACTTTGTTACTTCCACTGTAACCACTTCAGAAAGTCCAGGTGGGTGGCTTTTGAATTGTTCCACTTCACTGACCCCTGGGTTTGCCTTTGTTGAGCTGGAGTCTGGGGTTGCATCTTGCTTCTGAATCTTCTCATTTTCTTTTTTTTTTTTTGTAGTTGTTTTTTGTTTAATTCCTGGATTGATGCTTATAAATTGCTTATGGCAGGTAGCTTTATGGCTAGTATTGAGAACCCTTAGAAAATGACTACTTCTCAGAGATGTCTTCCAGATATAGCTGGCTTTTGGGTTTTGAGTCTGTTGTAAGATCCTACCTCTTCATTTACTGGGAAGAAGTTGCTGCCTATTTGGCCTAGTCTCTGGTTCTTTGGTACTCGGCTATAGTATTGTTTATGACCCTCAGGTAATCTCAGTCTTGGCATACCAGGAAGAACAACTGATTAAAACAATTATGTCACCTTGGCTAAAGTAGTACAATCAGTAACAGTAGCATCAAACACTGTCTAGGAAGTGACAAACTGTGGTAACTATTAATTTGCCACCTTAAACCACATAGATTAGAGTTGTGGTTATATAACAAAATCTAAAACAAACCAGAAAATTGTATATGGTAAATATGCCATCAGTGTAGAGGTTTTACCCTCAGGGAAGAAAATTTTACCCTCAGGGGAGATTAAGTGTAAAAAAATAGAGAAATAGAGGAGGAGGAAGAGATTAGAAGCAAGTCTGGAGGACAAAGGAAAATTATGCAAACTTTGGGAACTGGTGAAGAAGACAGGAGGGAAAGAAATAAATAAAAACAAAAACACAACAGAACAACAACAAACAAAACTAGAAACAATGTTCACACTCATAAAAACAAGAACAAACAATGAAGAAAAAAAGAAGAAAAAATGTCCACTTTAGGGAGTGTCTCTGCGGTCACCGGTAGACAGAGTGGGCAGACCAAGCCTCGATCTGTGTGGATTAATCCCAGCAAGTCAGTCACCATGGTGGGGTAGTTGGCAATCCCAGCAAGCCTGCACCTGTAGTTCCACTGATGTTCAGGCTGGTTTCTGGCTATGAGGCTGGAACCCAATTTTCTTCCACTTGCAACACTCCGTGTGCCTCCTGCTGGATTGAACTTGGCTCCCTGAAGACTTTAACTTGGCTCCTTGACCTACTGTTGACTTGAACTTGGTTACACCTCAACCTGACACAGGGAGCCACTAGATGGAGCCACCCACAGCTGCTCTGAGTTCCACACTCAGTTGGCCTCTCTCTAAAATGGTGACTAGCCAATTGCCCTCTCCTGGGGGAAGTCTAAACCCAAATAACTCACCAGCCACTGCAGTACTCTGGGTCCACTGCTCTGTTCTACTGATGCATTTCTCTGTGGAGGCTTCTGGAGCTACCAGTAGTCACCACGCATCTGCAGGTTTGAGTCTACCCTCACATACAGTAAGTCAAGGCTCAAGGAGAAAGCACCACTTGCCACCTTCTTCTTCTGCATTGAAGTCTCTCTCTTTGCTCTCCCCATGGGCTTCATTTCTTACTTCAGATCCTTGATGGGTCCTAGGGACCTACTTCCTTCCCTCTTCTCTTTCTCATGATGCTATATTTCAGTGTATGAACACCAAATCTCAGAAAGTTTTTTTCTGTGCTGTTCACCACTCCACCATTTTTCCAAAAGTCCCTACATTTAATTTTTTGAAGAATCACTATACTTATTTGCATAGTGGTTGCACTAGTTTGCATTCCCATCAACAATGTAGAAGGATTTCTTCCCCCCCACACACACAAGCACCTTGACAGCACTTGTTATCTTTTGTGCCCCTGATGGTAGCCATTCTGCCTGAGGTGAGATAAAAACTCAATTGTTCCATAGTTTGCATTTCCCTAATGGCTAACACGTTGAACTTTTTTTCATCTACTTTCTGGCAGTTTATAGTTTTTCTTTTGAAAAGTGTCTATGTAGTTCATTTGTCCATTTTCTGAGAGGGTTATTTGTTAGGGCTGGGGATAATTTTTTGAGTTCTTTATAGTCTAGAGATTAATCCTCCATAAGAACAGTAGCCAGCAAAGACTTTTTTTTCCATTCAGTGGGTTGCCTCTTCACTCTGCTTTGACCTTTGCTGTGCAGAAGCTTTTCAATTTGACATAATATCATTTGTTGGTTCTTGATATTATTTCCTGTGCTATTGGAGTCCTACTGAGTCCAATTGAGAAAGTTCTGTGCCTGAAGCGTCAAATGTTTCCTGTATGTTATCTTCCAGGAGTTTCAAATTGTGTGGTTTTAGTACAGGGCAAGAGATAGGGATCTAGTTTCAATTTCCTGCATACATACATCCATTTTTCTTAATACTATTTGTTAAGGAGGCTGTCTTTTTTGGATAGGATCTTATTTAGAAATCTTGGAGTGGGGCCGGGAGTATAGCTCAACAGCACAGTGCCTGCCTGGCAAGCAATGTCATGAGTTCGATTCTTGGTACCGAAAAAAAGAAAATCTTGCAGTGTTCTTAAGAAATAGTTTAATCTATCTGAAGGCTAATTTTGAAGTTACAAAGATAAAACTAAGCAATTTATTTTTCTTCTCACAAAGTAGAAATTATAGAAAGAATACATACATATTCACCAGATATTTTCATAAATAAAATGTTAAGTCTGCTTCCCCTCAATATTTAAACACTTAATTCCATAATCCTTTTCCAAAGAGAAGAAGAAAAGAGAGTCCAATGTCATAATGGCCTAGACAAATGCAAGGCAAAAATGGTGGATTTATATAATTCTAGTAGCTTTCAGAGAACAGCAAATCCTTCCATAGGTTCTACATCAACAGGAGGAGTGAGGATTTTGTCACCAGGCTGCCTAGAGAATGGTAGAATTCTCACAGACCTCGAAGCCACGGGCCATGCACATATAATCTACAAAACTCTGCAAGTATTCCACCAAACTAACCAGTCTTATCATTAATATACAGCATTAAAATAAATTTGCATTTTCATGCTTATAATATAGAACAGACAAACTTCAATTATCTTACAAAACATTATAAAGCCAAAAGAAGAATTCTCATTTCAAAGTAGCATTTGTTCAGAGAGTGGACATTACAAAAGAAGCTTTCCCCATGGACCATACAATACAGAGAAGGAATATTACACTGCACTCTGATATAATGCATGGCCTGGCAGCCTAGTGCCTTGCCCTAGACCAGTGAATCCCTAACCAAGAATCTCAAATCCTTTCTCAGGTGCTTACAGATGAGTGCCACACATTTTCATAATTTTACATAAAAAGTGTTTGTACTACTTATAAAACTGTAAAAACTTTATAAATATGTTTCCTAGAGGATTTTTAACTTTCAACTTACTATCTTAAATCAAGATATCAGGTTGTTTTAAAAGTAGTGTTGAAGTTAAGAAATGCTTCATTTATGTTGCTGGCAACAGATTTACTATAATTTATTTTCTTTCTCTCCAGTGATTTGTTTTTATGAAGTTATCATCCACTGGAAAATAATAATTTATAAGCAAGGTCCTTCAACAGGTCCTTTGACATTCCCATATGACCACAGCTTTGAAAATTTAAGAATCATTGCCTTAGAACACAGCTACCCATGAATTCCATACTCTCTGTAGATAAGGAAAAATGTCCATTTGAAAACAAAATATAATTCTGCCATTGAAACGTTTCTAAACTAGGGTAGATTGTGTAGCTTACAGAACTTGTTTATACCACCTTAGGGACTTCTCTCATTGTCTCAGCTTAAATTCTAAACCCAATCTTGCTTCTCTCAGGTTAGAAAATGGTCAGAACTCCTGAGCACGTTCTATTCAAGCTTTCTCCAGCAACGTTTCTATCTAGTCCCACAACTTTGTACACCCTCAATATGTCAAATATTCCTAAATGCAGAACTGTACCCCGGGTCTCGCCACTGAGCTCCCAATTCGTATATACAACTGGCTAAGTGGTATTTTCTTCTAAATGCTTAATAAATTCCTCAAATATGCATACAGAAAAAAAATTGATATATACCTCCAGATACATATGTATGCATACACACTCATACACACCACATGTAACCTTTCCCTCTTCTTTTTTATGAAATTCATGATGCCAAAAACCTAGTAAGATCCAGAATTTCAGTCTCATGCCACTCCCTAATGAACTCACATGCATAGACATAAACATATCCTATACAAGTCTGTTTGGGATGTGTTTATGTCCATGCATGTGTGTGCATGAAAACAAAATTCACTTTTATGACAGATTTTTATCAAGTTAAATTTTAGGTGGTATCCCTATTCAACATATAACCAATCTCCTTAAAAATTTAGTTAAAAGAATCTCTAGTGGCCAGTGAGAATAAATACAACTTCCGAACAGTTCCAAAGGCAAAACTACAATCAGTCCAATCAAAATTCTAAAACCATTTATGAAATACTACATTTTCACTTAAAATTTGCAAAAATATTTGGCTTTTTATCTATAAAAGCTAAATATGTGCTTCTTTAAATTAAAAACTTCAGCCTTTAGATAACTTGTTATTTTAACATTTTAAATAACTCAGTTACTAACTTAACTTTAGAATTTATTTTAAGTAATTTCTAACAGCTTTTCTTTCATTAAGGTATATAAAGGCTTATGTGTCCTTTTTTTTTTTTTTTGGTACCCGGAATCGAACTCAGGACTTTGCACTTGCCAGGCAGGCACTTGTGCTGCTGAGCTATATCCCCAGACCTCCTTTTTTAAAATTTTCTTAATTATTGAAAAAAACCACATCTCGAATTTAGTATCCAGTTTGTTTTTTCCTACTTTATATCACCACATTTTAATACACATATTTATAAATTTAATAACAGTAAGCAGTTTTTTTCCACTGGTGAATTCCAAGTCAATCACAAAGAGAGAAGAGTTGAATTTGCCACAGAGATTACATGTGGTGAAAGAATCAGTAAATTTCTTTGTTTAGTTTTATTGGGGTTTTTTTGTTTTTTTGTTTTTTCCTTTTCTTTTGCAGTTCTGGGGGTTGAACTCAGGGACCATTATGCTAAACAGCTTGCAACGTTTTCAAAACCTTTACAATTGAGTTTTCCAAACCCAAAAATCCTAACTCCAGCATACCTGTGGCTGTACAACATATACTTCTTATCTACCAGTAGTAGAAATTTTGATAGATCCACTGGATGTTCTTTTATCTCAGAAAGAAAATATTCACAGTATGATATTTTCTGAAGATGTTCTTATTTCACTAATGCTTTGTTTTTCAACATGCATAAGATGAACAACATATTTTTGTCAGTTGCCTCTTTTGTGCCGGGCATCTAATTTTATATTCACTTACTTCATTAATTCTTGCTGCAACTCTAGGAGCTCAAATAACTCATAATTCCCATAATTAACTATCTGGATCTAACTCTTTGGGTTCTTTTATGCTTGCAGAAAAACATACTTAATTTCTGACTGACTTTATTCAGTCACATTAAATAAATATTAAATTCATTCATTTTATTCATTTATCTTTCACTCCTTATCTTAATGTCTCCTTTCATTGGGAGAAAAAAAAACACTTTAAATTTTAACAAGTTTCTTCCATAGTATGAAGATGTTATGGCTTGTATCTAAATATCCTCCTAAAGCTTCATGAGGTGATAGGTGGGGCTTTTTGGAGGTGGCTGATCTATGATCTGTGCTGCTGGGATCAAGGATGTGGTGCAGGGATTGATTCATGCTTTGATGCTAGGATTAAGACCACCCCACCCTGGATATGAGTGCTACCTGCCCTAAGGGTGGGTAGACTGGATAAGATATAAGAACAGAAAGAGGGTCATTGCTTGTTGATTGTGTTTTGCTGCTTCTTCGCTCCTTTGCTGCCTTCTGCCTGGCCATGAACTGTTTCCCTTGGTGATGCCCCTCTGCCATGCCACTCTGCCTTGGACCCAGCCAACTATGAACTAAAACCTCTAAAAACCGTGAGCTGCAATAAACTTTTCTTCCTCTGGGTGTTGAGTATTTTGTCTCAGCAACAAGGAAAAGTAACTAAGAAGATTAAGCGTTCCACATTAATGTCTTGTTTCATTATAAAAGGCCCACCAAGTTCAGAATTCAAATAAAAATTTTCCCATAATATATAATGTTATCCTTCTCACCAGCCCCAATCCTAGCTCACAATGAAAATCTCAGGAGGCAGACCAAAATGGGGTATAATTGGTAAAAGATGAGGTTATCAGTGTATTCAGAGTTCCTAACGCATATTTTCCTTTAATAAATGTGGCCCATCTGTGAACACATCTGGACAGCTTTTAGTAAAATTTCTTTACTGAAAATTTATTTGTCTATAAGCATTTTGAAAAATAACCTCTCTTCAGAGACATCATTATAAATATAGCAAACATGGCCAAATTTTAAAAATAAGCCAAACTATTATTATCCATGCCTTTATCCAACCAAGTGTGTCAGTCTCTCAATCAGTGTTGAAAACACGCCTTTTGAACACATTAGAGTAGGTAGTGCTTTGAAAGAGAACATTTTTTTTGTTTGGCTGCCTGGTTTTGATCCAAAATAGATTCAGTGATTTCTATCACACAGCGATTCCTGTCACAGGAGTGTCACCTTTCAAGGTGATGCTAAAATTGACTGTAAAGATTTTAAAAATACCTTTATTTCAGAATTGGGACTCTCTTTAATATACTTTATGGCCACAATATTCTCTTTTTAGATTTTCTTTCAAATTTTTAATTTATAATGTAAATGTAACTGCAAGGGTAACAGACCCACACATTTGCCACTTTTTTATAAATAAGAGACTCACAGCTTGAGGTCACTTCTGTTGTGGTGATGATAATCCCATACTTAAATTTTTAATATACTTATCATTTTGAAGCTGACTTTAAGACGTTTAGAAATAATTCTGGATTTGTTTCACCCTTGCTGATTTCCTGTTGCTCTGACTCACCGTCTCATCTTTAATGATTTCAATGGTCCTTCAAAAGATGTACTTTTTACTCCCAAATACTGTCATCAACTAAACATTTTAAGGAAATGAATAAGGAATGACTTTAAAACCACAGTACACATCCTCAAAAATACAGAATGCAGAATATACCAGTCAGGAATCGCAGTATGAAGAAGAGGTCCTTCAACCTAACAGGGTACATGTAGGCAAAACAATCAGGTCCAGCTGTAGCACAAAGTTGTTGGAATCATTTGTTTTCAATGTATAATCAAAAGTTTAAAACACCTGGTTTATAGGAAGGTTAACTTTGATTTCAGAGAAAGTAGTGACACTCACCTCTTTCTGCAGCTTTTCTCTTTCAAGCAGAATGTGCTGCTCAGGCTAATGGAGACACCTGCAGGGTTCCTGCTCTACCTGCCCACCCAGACACCCATCCTTCCAGTTGCTCACTCCTGTATCATTTGTTCCTCCTTCTACACTACCAAAGCAACGAGCAAGGAGGTTGGTCCAAAGGGAGTTTGTTATCTTTACTTACCATAAAGCCAATTTTGAAAAAGTTTACACATTTGTTCATACCTATATTATTTGGTTTTTCTCAGCAAAGAAGTAAGCAGAAATAAAGTTTTATTGCAACCAGAGCCTTTCACTTCAAATCTTTAGAAAAGTTGCCAGAATAGTACAATAAATACAAATATGCTCTTCACCTATATCAGTGATATGCAACCTTTTGTTTCAATAGAATCCATCTAAGGAGACTTTTTAAATACTTTTTCTTAATTACCAACACCTATCTAGTGAATTTAGTACTGAAGACATACTATATATCTATTTGAGTACTCTTATGTGCAGCCATATTTTCTGTATAAAAAGAATAAGTTTTTGCTCCCAGGAGAGACTTTCCATTCTCTTAGAGGCAACCTTGGCCCAGCTGAGAATCCATGACCTAGATACACTAGCTGGTAACATTTTTCCAGTTATTTTCTCTCTCAATCATCCTCTGTCTTTCTTTTATTCTCTTTCTTTTTTCATATACACACATATTTACAGACACACATACACAATACATACATCTGTATATGCTCTCACATATGCTTTCTATTAATAACTGCATTTACTGCCAGGTATGAAAGCACGCACCTATGATCCCAACTACTGCAGAAGCAGAGGCAGGAGGACCACAGTTTCCCAGCCTAGCATGGGCAAGTGAGCAAGGCCCTATCTCAAAATTTAAAAATATTTTTTTTAAAGGCTGGGGCTGTAACCCAAAGAGCCTAGCATGGGTTCAATTCACAATACACAAAAATTTCGTTCATTAAGTGTATAATATTATGATTAATATGTTTAATTTTAATTTTTTTGAGAAAAAAATGACACAAAAAGTACCATATTTATCTCAAAGCTTATTAGCCTAGGGACAAGCTTATGCCAGTTAATGGTTCACCCTATTCCTTTAGATCAAACTCTAAATACTCTAGTTAATTTTAAGCAAAGAACATCTATGATGAATCCATTGATATAAATTAGTTGCAAATTGTACACCTGTATAATTGACTGATGAGATCTAATATACAGATACTGCCATAACTGATTAGTTTTACATTGGTAGATGTGGGCACACTACTTTTGATCAAAAGTATTCAGCATAACCTATTTAGAATAAGTTACCTCAGGTCCTGAACGCCTGGGTATTTTTTCCTGATAATTGAAGTGAGATAAGTGTTCTTTCTAGATGCTAAACTCAACCTAAGGATTTGACAAATCACTCTACAGAGCCCTGATATGGCAAGTGATGCTAAACATTTTCTCACTGCCAGCACTCAAGCCCTGATCCTCCTATAAGGATTTATTTGAGCTTTTTAGAAGAGATAAAGAGTTTATAATATTCAACTTGACAAGATCTTAAGTGCGTGGTTTCTTCTAAAATCCATTTTTAGAACAAATTTGTTTTATATATTAGGTATGTACATAAGATTTTTGTCTGCAGAAAAATTTGAATGAGGAAAATATGTTTAAATTTGCTAACACTTATTGAAAGCTCTCTTCTTTTGTAATGATTGTGGATAGGTGTATATTAAATTGTATATCCCCCAAAGGGTTGTGTTTTATAAAGGAACAAAATTATGACAGGATATTAGAAATAATAGTCTCCCAGGTCTGAATCTTAGTATCTTCACCTTAGGTGTCAGAAATAAGAGTGGTCATCCCATCAACTTGCCTGACTTCTCAGGCAAAGTGTACATTTGTTCGTTAAAGACAGAGAGGTAGGAAAAAGAATACCTTTTTGATAATAAGAAATTAAGCAGCATAAACTAACTGTTTCACAGAAAAGGAGGTACAGGAAGCCCCTGTGATTCTCAATTTCACTTTTCAAAGTTTCAGCTACCCACAGTCAACCATGATCTGAAAATGTTAAATGAAAAATTCCAAAACAATTCATAAGTTTTAAATAGCTTTTATTATATTATGTTGTTACAGTTGTTCTTTTTTAACGTTAGCTATTGTTTTTATTGTGTCCAATTTATAAATTAAACTTTATCACAGGCTTGGATGGCTAGGAAAAAACATAGTATACATAGGGTTTGGTACTATCTGTAGTTTCAATTATCCACTAGGGGGTCTTAGAAAATATCCCTTTGGATAAGGAGGGACTACTGTACAAATGGCTTATAATATATTAAAATATACTAGGGGTTAAGGGTGTAACTGAGTTGACTAGTAGCCATGAAGCCCTGGATTCAATCCCCAATATGGCAGTAAATTAAAAAATAAAATAAATATTATAAACCTCACATAAAACAACATAAGTATTCAGTAAAACCACAGTGATAGGAACTTTTTTTTCATCAAACGAAGTATCAAAAAAGTTTGAGAACAAAAGTCAAGAGCAATATAAACACTATATTGGCAGGTTTTATGTGGTAACAGTCTTTCTAATACCTTTCTAAGCGGGAAGTAAATTAGTATCATTCTGTGTAGGACAGTTTGACAACAAGAATCAAACACATTTAGAGCATTCATATCTTTCAAATGTATAAATTGCTACCAAGAAATGATCTCATATGTGTATTTGCACATGCCCTTAAACACACATGTACACACCCCCAAAGTTGTACAAATTTATATCAAAAATGTTCATTAAAAGTTCATTAATAAGGTGTTAAATAAATATAACAAAAACATAGTAAAATACTATTATAAAAAGTAAAATGAAGTACTACACGTATAGTTGTGAATCTCTAAGATACAGTTTTTGAAAAGTAAAGGAAAGAATGTTTTATTTTTGTAAAAAGTGTGAAGTATAATCATGCACATTAAACAGAGTACTTCTAGAAAGACGCAAGAAACCAATGACAATCATGGTATTTAAAGAGGGGAACTGGAAGTCATGCAGGTAGAGGAAGGGCTTAATCTCCACTGTACTCCCTTATACCTACTGAATTTTACCATATGAATGTAGCACCTACTTTCAAAAATAGAGATTTCTCTATTTTATGAGTATGGTTGAAAATAAGCAGACATCAGCACATCAAAAATATAATCTTTGCTGGTCTTGTGAACTACCATCCAAACAAGTGGTCAAACTCAGGGATTAGCCAACTTTTCCCTGTGTGTCCAGGTCATATATATTTTTTACTTTGGGAGCCAGAGGTCTCTGTCATGACCACTCAACTCTTCCAAAGTATCACAGAAACAACTCTAGACATAAGCACACGAGTGCAGCTGTGTTGCCATGTAACTTTACGAAAACAGGCAGAGGCCTGGATTTGGCCCCTGGGCTGCAGTTAGCTGACCTCTGATCTAACGTATTGTGATCTACCATACAGATGACTTTTTCCCTGCTCTACAAGTCTGTAACTCCTAGGGAAGCATGAGAGATCATTTTGGCTAGGGTTTCAAAAGCATAAACAACTTCCAATGACAAGTTATACATCAAATTCAAAATGTTGTTATGAATCAGATTATAAAATTCATTAGACATTGTGAATAAAGATTGTTTTCAAAAGAATCTGTAGATGCTATGTGTTTAAATGTTGAGAAACTTAGAGTAGAAAGCAGCAATAAAATCTTGCATTTTTAAATTGCAGCACACATTATAATTTAAGGACCCTATTGAAAGCTAATTGCACTAGGCTGATAAAAATATTACACCTCAAAATAGTAAATATTGACAAATAAAAGCAGAAGAATTTATAAAACTATAAAATATATTCACTCTTATCACAAACCCTAATGCAGTACATTGAACAGATAATAAAATTTTGAGTAAATAATAAAAGGTAATGGTTTAGCTTTAATGACTTGTGAGATACAACTACTTGAAGTGAAAATTGTTTTTATCATTATAATTGTTGTAAACTCAGTAGTCTTGCTTATTAGTAGGTTTTGCTTGGTCATGATTTCAATGAACTTTGTTTCCTCTACACTGAAACCATTGTTAAGGATTTTCATGCTTCTCAATTGACAAGAGAAATATGGTTTACTTTGCTTTGCTTTCCTTGCAAGTTTGCGGTGTGCATTGAAGCAAGTTATCAGAATCCAAGGCTATCAGTGGGCCATATGAAAACACTTAAAACTTAATAACCCTTGTATTGAAGAAAATGCCAAATAATGAGCAGCAGACATTCAAATTTTAATAGGAACTCAGGAAAATATATATTGTCTTTAGGGAAAATCTAGCAAGTAGGTAAGGTTTTCCTCCAGAATTCTATATCAAAAGATGTACCTGAAAAAAATGTTTGAACAACAGTGATGGGAAAATTTAACAAGGTGGTGTTAGGTAACTTTAAAAAAACTAAAGGACCATATTGTCAAATACTTTGATGAACAAAGTGATAGCAAGAAACCACCAAGGTTAAAGTGAGTTCAACTATACTGTTCAAAATGGTCCCTAAAAAATAAAGTCTATCATTAGAGGGACCCCAAATACTTTCATTTGCATCAATTTCACTTGACCAGTGAGAGATGACAAGTAAAAATTATGGTGTAGATAGACACTATTTCACTCTGAATCAGATCTTTGGCAGTGTATTTCACTTTTAATCTCATCCTGAAATTGGTAGTGAAGACTGGGATATCGTTCTTTCACGAACAATTTCATTATTCCAGTCCCATTCAGTGGAACCGCAGTCTTTCGCTGGGAGGCAACCAGATCATCAGGGATATCAATAAATTTGTGTCTCCTTAAAGTAAAGGGTTTTCTAAATATCTTGGGTTTAAATGTGCTCAAAATCAGGAAATAGTATGTCTTGACTTCCAAAAAATACATAGGTTACTTATAAGATTCCATGAGACTTGCTGAGATACATCTGTCAAGTAGCCCACCTCAGAGCCCCAGGAGGATGGCAAGGACTTCATATCTGTAACTCGAAAACATGCCAACAGCATCAATCTGTACGTCCTCCTGGTGGTCATGCCAACAGCATCAATCCGTACGTCCTCCTGGGGGTCAAAGGCAAAAACCAAATCTCCTCGGGCTGAATTTTAAATTCCAAGGAGTTTGATGCCTCCAAAAGGTAAAAACCTCTTTTCATCAAAGCATCAGCATAATTATTTAATAATGTATCTTCTACAGTAAAGAGGTACATGAAACAAAACATCAAACTTTACAAGAAAACACTTAACAAATAGTTCAACTTATCTAACCATATGAAAGATAATAATATACATCAAAAAAATTCAAAGCAAAAAGACAAACTAGGGGCATACCTATATAATATCTATAAAATATATACCATACTTATATGCATGTATTATGGATATAAATTTATAGATAATATTTAATAAATACTTACACTTTATTATGTTTTTTATTGAAGTAGTCCATTTAAACAGTTTTCATAATAATAAAGTATTAGAAATAAAAGCCATAAACAAGTATTTATTTAAAAAATATAAATGTTTAAAAATGCAAATTAAAATAACAATGAGGTATTATTTCCCAATTATTTGATAGGCAAAGATTAAAAAGATTAGGAAAATGTCCAATGCTACCACCAATGTTATAAAACATATATACCTGTGTTATAAAATTATGTTAATGTTAACTTTATATTGAAAAATCTCTCAATACGTATCAAAATTTTAAGAGCTTATATACCACACCTTGAAATATATGATGAAGAAAAAATACTAAAGAAAACTGAATTATTGCTCGAAGATGTTTGTTGTAGCACCTCTTACAGCATGGACTAATCTACTTATTCAATAGATAATATTTGTCAAATTCTTATTACAAATCATATATAGTACTAAATGCCTTATGGTACATTCTATAGAAGATTAGAGAATTTACAAAACTTTTTCAAGTTTCTCTAGCCAAAGAGTGGGATAGCCACTCAAAGTCAGGCCTATCTGGTCAAAAAATGATTGGCTAATAGGGGACACCACTCATTCTGCTGGCAGCTTCTTGCCTCAAGGTAAGGCCACCATCACTAGGTGGGGAGGAGGTGCTGCTGCAGCCAGGGCTTGTACCTCTGCTACCAGAGTGACAGCTGATTTATATTCTTCATAGTTAAGAGGATCACCAAACCAACAAGAGGTTTTGTCAACCACTCATAGAACTATAAAAGATGAGGCTGATAATCCAGAAAAGATAATAAGTGCTACTACTCTGAATGGACAGTGCATGATTCCCTCTTGGAGTTTGCAGAACCAACAAATATTTTCAGTGGTAACCCGATCAGATTCAAGAGGTACCACAGAGCCAGGAGTGGTGGTGAATGTCCGTAATCCTAGCACTTAGAAGGCTGAGGCAGGAAGATTGCCTCAAGTTCAAGGCCAGCCTGGACTACATAGTAAGTTCAAGGGCAGCTTGAGCTACATAGCGAGACCCTGATTCAAAAAAACCAAAAAAAACAAAAAAAGTACCACAGAATCAGTCAATAGATGGCAAGTAGGTTCATATTGGATTCACAGGCTCTTCAGATAGTGGTGTATAAATCAAGAAAGCAGTCGAATTCAGATCATTCCTAGCTCTAATCAATCATATTTGCCTCTGAGACACCACCTGATAATATCCAGAATCTCATACCACAGACCGGACAAATCCAGATTCAGGGAATTATAATTGGTAGTTCAATTTTCCTGGTCTCTTGATCTGCCAAGAAATATGACATTGGTACCAACCAATAGAGTAAATCTAGATTCTTTAGAGCTCAGGCAGTCCTCAGACAATGACTATAGGCTTTAATGATGATGGATTTTCAGTAAACACAACACAAGCTACGGGTAGTACAGATAGTTCACAGAGGACCAGTGACTGTGTTCCTTCTGATTTTAATGAAACTAATACTGATACAAATTTTTCTCTGCCAATACACTCTTTATCACAGTTTCTTGTTATGATAGGTAACATAAACACAAATAGCTTGACTATTCTAGTGGGCAAGTCCATTCCTCATATCTTCAGGGAAATCTTATCCAGTTGCTTATTTCTGAAAAGACATAGGCACAGAATATTCAGGTTTCTATAACGCAACCTGTTGTGTAACATCTACAACTTCAAGAGCTTCAGCAGCCATCCAGTAAAGCCCAAATTGTGTAAAGTATTGCACCACAGATAATCCATGCTGTGCAAGACAATGTTCAAAATATATCACAATGGGTTTTGCAAAATCTTTAGATGCAGCAGAATCCTGGAATCTCTTTAATTCAGGGTCAGAAAGTGACCCCTTCTGGATAGATACCTTGGCAAACATTTCAAGTACAAGGTGTCTAAAATTTGCAAAATCTGCAAATACAGAATACTGCTGCCTAACGGATAACTTTGATACCTATTCAGACACTCATATTAAGTCAAATTGCAGCAGGTGGAGCCTCTGTATCAGCCCCACTTAGTCTAAGCACTAGTCATTTACCACATCTACGGACAGCTACAGTAAACTCTATAGTTTCTACTGATATGCTACCTCCAGGAAAGAATGCTGGCAGTCCTACAGGTGCAGGATCCGGGAAGAAGAACCTGATTCTGAACAGTGCCACCTCAGCGGTGATTCTACATTGAATACCAATGATCTAACATATAGAAGAGTGCAGGTGGTAGATGAAGAAGGAAGTCAATAACATGAAGAAGGAAAAAGACTTCAGAGGGGTAGCTTTAATATGTCCCAACTATAAAGAAGTGGGTGGGAGAGGTATCAGTCTTTGGGGAAACACACACACACACACACATTTGTCATGTACTAGGATATATAATGTCCATGGGAATACCTCACATCTGAGAGCACATCTGGTTTGGTATTCCAGAGAGCACATTTTTATTCTGTGGTGAAAGATTTACTGGAAGTGATGAATTACAAAGGCACAGAAGAACACATACAAGTGATAAAAAAAATTGTTTGTCCAGAATGTTCAAAATACTTTATGAGGAGTGACTACCCCACCTAACATATTAAAATACATCAAAATAAAAAGTTATTTATTCTAGCAGTACAGTATTCACATCTGTGGAAGCTGAGCAAGATGATATTTTGATTACTGCAGAAAGAACAACACATATCATTACAAATATTCAAAAAAATGTTCTATTTCAGGGAAACGAACTATTAATACTTCTGCCACCAGAAATCAGGATATCTTTATCATCACTAAAATACCTTTACACCATGCCACAGTTTCTGGAAATGAGACCATGGAGTAAATATTACACAAATACTCCTTATAGTTTTTTATACAATAGCGAGAAAAATATTGTTCTTAGGTTTTTAAATATCCTATTATTTATGTGCAAAAAATTTTGGATTGATAGTAACTTGGTTGTATGTGACACTGAAATGCTTTACTTTGTATTCTATTCCACAATGTATTAATAATGGTAAACTTGCATGGGTTTTGCAGGTACTTTTAGTTCAAAAGAAATTAAATTTTCAAATTAAATTTTAGCAAGTTATATAAAGAGAAAATTGAATCTAAAAATCAAATAATAGTCTGCCCAAATACATCAATCCTATGTGGTTTAGTATAAAAATTAGAATATATTGGTATTTGTTCTAAGATTATTAATGAAAAAATAGGTGGATTGAAGAAATCATGTTCTAATAAAAAATTATTGTAGTTTTCTTGATGACTGGACTTTTCATCATGCATACCTGATAAATCAATATTCTAAGCAAAAATTACAAAGTATAGTTTTCACTTACCTTACCAATTTGTTATTTTGAAGCGAATTACTTTTAACTGTTAACTATATATATTCTAAGCACTAGTCTTGTAAGATTTTGCAAGCTACATTTAACATGGAACTCTAGGGATAGCCCCCCTTTAAATCTCACTGAAAAGCCATGTTTAAGATTTAATTTGCTATAAAATTAACATTTAAAAATCAATAGCTTTTCTATACAGTCATAATGAAACCACTCAGAAAGAAGTCAGAAAAAATTCCCTTCAAAATATCCTCAAAAAAAGCAAAATACCCAGTAATAAACTTAACCAGGCAGGTGAAAGACCTCCACAATGAAAATTGTAAAATACTGGAAAAAGAAACAGAAAACTCTAGAAGATGAAAAGACCTCCCGGGGCTGGTGAGATGGCTCAGCGGCTTAAGCGCCTGCCCGGCAAGTGCGAGGGCCTGAGTTCGACTCCCGGAACCCACATACGAAAAAGGGGCCGGTGATATCGCTCAGCGGCACGGGCACCTCCTGGCGCGTGAGGTCCTGAGGTCGACCCCCGGTACCCACAAAAAAATAAATAAATAAAAATAAAAATAAAAAATAAAAAAAAAAGAAAAGACCTCCCATGTTTATGGATCACCAATTAATATTTTAGTATTAGTAATATTAAGAATTAATATTGTTCAAATATTAATTAATGTTGTTTAAATTAATTAATAGTGTTTAATTATTATTATTAATTTATAGAATAAATTTATGTTAAAATGACCATAATACCAAAAGTCACCTACAGATTCAATGAAATCCCAATCAAAATGCCAATGGCATTCTTCATAGAATGAAAACAAATCCTAAAATTCATATGGAAGTACAAAAGACTCAGGATAACCAATCAATCCTAAGCAAAAATAGCAGTTCACAAACTCTGAATCCAAAATATAGTACATAGCCATGGTGACAAAGACAGCATGGTATTGGCATAGAAACATACACATAGGCCAACAGAATAGAATGGAGGACACAAAAAGAAACCCCACAGTTATAGCCATCTGCCTCTAACAAATGGTTTGAGAAGAACTAGATATTCAGATGTAGAAGACTGAAACTAGATACCTATCTCTCATCATATACAAAAATCAAATGAAAATGGTTTAAAGATCTAAGTGCAAACCTGAGGCTTTGAGACTGCTAAAAGAAAATGCACAGTAAATAATTATAAAGGCACAGTCAAAGACTTCCTGAATAAGACTCCAATAGCTTAAAAAATAATAGCAAGATTGACACCTGCAATTCCATCAATTTAAAATGCTTTTGCACAACAAAGGAAAAAATTAACAAAATGGGAAGAAAATCTTTGCCAGATAATCTCTGAAAAGTATTAATATCCAGAATATACAAAGAACTAAAAAAATTTAACACCACAAGAACAAACAAGTCCAATCAATAAACAGACAAATGAACAGATCAGATATTTCCTAAAAGAAGTACAAATATACCAATATTTACATAAAAACTCCTCAATATCATTAACCATCAGAAAAATGCAAATGAAAATTTCATTGCTCTTCTGTGTTATCCCAATCAGAATGGTTATTATCAAGAATACATAAAACAATAAATTCTGGTAAGGACATGGGGGAAAAGGTACCCTTATAAGCTAAATATAAGGAATGGAAATTAGTACAGCCACTATGGAAATCAGTATGAATGTGCCTCAAAAAAAAAAATAGCACTTCCATATGATCCAGTTCTACCACATCTCAGAATATACCCAGAAGAAATAAAGTCAGTTATCCATGTTTATCATGGCACTATTCACAATAGCCAAGTTATGGAATTGGCCTAGGTGACCATCAACAAATAAACAAAGAAAATATGATAAATATTGAAGTATTATTCAGCTATAAAGAAGAATAAAATTGCTGCATTTGCAGAAAAATGGATGGAACTGGAGATCACTGTGTTAAGTGAAATAAGAGATTCAGAAAACCAAATATTGCATGTTTTCTCTCATATGTGGAAGCTAGGAGGGAAAAAATGACATGAAAGGAGAGGGGATACTATTGGAGAAGCGGAACAGGATTGGGGGAGGGGGAAGATGAAGATAAGAGGGTCGTAGAGTCTGGATGTGATGAAAGTATGTTATTTACTTGTATGAAAATGTCACAATAAAACCTGTTACTTTGTGTAATCAATATGCATTAATAAAAGATTTAATTTACAAAAATAGCATCTTGTTAATATTCTTTCAATAATGTAGTGGGGTAATAAAACCAATATTTTCAAAAATTTAAAATGCATAGATTGAGGCATTTGGGAGGTAAGAAAATTTTACCATAAATTATTCCTTTGCTTTAATATTGAACAACGAAACAAATAAAATATATTGTCCTAACAGTGACTTTCATCCAATCTGGTTTCAAAAAACCATATGTCTGCCAGGGTCTTAAAGGCCAATATACATGTAACCAATAAAGTATAGCATATGCAAGCATAACAAAATCTTTTCAAAGATTATACTCCAAACAATTGGACATTAATTATAGAAAATGAGAAATTTTTTGTACTTTAAGTAATCAGTCCACATTTAAATATCAATCATTTCCTTTTTTTGCTTCTTCCTTTAAAAAAAAAAATATATATATATATATACATATATATATGCATATCCAATACATTTAACTAAGAGATGTATTTTTCATTCTGTTATATTTTCTTTTTAAACTATTGTTTATATTTTTAATTTTAAAATGTACACAGTAGAGTCACATTTCTGTTCTTGTAAGAGCTATGCAATTTTCCTAAATGTATACCTATAACTGTAGCAACTCATCTATTTCAAAAGATTGGAATTATATTCATTTTTTATCTTTAAGACAACCTTAAATTTAAAAGCCATCTTGGCATATGTTTAGCATTTGTTATAATAGTGTAATAGTTAACAAAACAATTTCTTTTTTCTTTTTAAAAAGTGTTATTTTGGGCCGGTGAGATGGATCAGTGGTGTAAGCGCCTGCCTGGCAAGCGTGAGGGCCCGAGTTCGACTCCCGGAACCCACATATGGAAAAAGGGCCAGTGATATCGCTCAGCGGCACGGGTGCCTGCCGGCACACGAGGTCCTGAGGTCAACCCCCGGTACCCACAAAAAAAAAAAAGTGTTGTTTTGTTTAAATGAAACAGGCTTCAGAACAATGTCTACATATGTAAATAGGTATTCATGCATTCAACAATCTATATACACCAAATTTTTAGAATGCACAATGGAGAAAGGGTTGTCTCTTCAATAAATGGAGTTGCCAAAACCATATATGCATAGGAAAAAGTATAAAATTGGAACTTTATCTCATACATATACAAAAGTCAAGTCAAAATGACTTAAATATAAGACTTGAAACTGTAAGACTACTAGAAGAAAACGGGAAATTCTTCTTGACATAGGTCTAGGAAGTGACATTTTGAATATGATCCAAAACACAAAGAACAAAAGCAAAAATGACAATGGGATTACAGCAGACTAAAAGGTCTCATGTGTTTGGAGTTGGAGGTTTTAGAAGGTTATTGGATCATAGGGGCAAAATACTTACCAGTATTTTGATGAATTCATAGCTAAGTGTGCTGGTATGAGGTGGAGCCTGGTTGGAAGAGGTGTACCACTGGGGTCAAGCCTTTGGAAGTTACATATCCTTCCCCAGTTCCTCCCTTTTTGCTCTGCTTCCTGGCTACCATGGGTTGAGTAACTTTCTTCTTTCATTCCTTCCTCCATGCCATTTTTGCCTTGGAACCAGCCAACCATGAACTGAACCCACTGGAACTGGGAACCAAATAATCTCTCCTCCTCTAAACTGTGGATGTTGGGTATTTTGTTCCAGTGATTGTAAAGTAACTAATATAATATAATAGGGAAAAGTGCAATAAAAAGCATAAAGTCCTGCCATTAGGGACAATGTGGATAGAACTAGAGATCATCATGGTTAGTGAAAAAAGCCAGGCACAGAAGGACAAGCACTGCATAATATCACTCATAGGTGGAATCTAAAAACATGATCATCTGTGTGTAGTGTAGCAAGTTACAGGATACTAGATCAATATTGAAAAATCAATTGTATTTCTACATACTAACAACAAACAATTATAAATTCAAATTATTAACTTCTTCACCATTTCAGGTACAATTTTAGCTCCTCTTATCTTGATTCCAAATCACCCCAATTCAGTATATAAGCACAAATCAAAATGAAATTTATTTCCACACATTCTCCTCATTCTTACATTGGCATTTCTGGTATACACTCCTTTGCATACTTACACTAAAACTGGATGTAGGTTCACAAGTAGAAACAGCACTGAGAAAGTTCTGGAAAGTTTTGGCAGAATTTAAAATCAGCAATTCATTTTTTTCTACTGCACTGAAATTACATCAAATTGTTTTTCCCTGGTTAAGGTAAGTGCTAACCTGACAATTTCCCTCAGAAAAAGAAAAAGAAGGTAAGCTGGAGCATGGAGGCAAGTGAGAAATGAGAAAGGGAAAGAAAATTAGAAGAGCAAAAAGAATGTTATCTGCTTCCTTTTATACTATGCCTCAGAGAATAAAAAGCATATGAAACTAAACCAAAAGGTCATGTTCTTCCTGTTCACTGACCATTATGTCAGTTGAGTCCCCTGTAACTTCTTCCCTGTGGCAGAGGAGCTCCCAGGCACAAACTAAGACAGACTGATGCTGAAACAGGTAGGCCTGTGCAGAGAACTAACTGACTACAGCCTTTGAAATGGCTTCAGCTACACGAGGTGATAGAATATACCATCAATTTTTAAATTTGAAAGTTTGTTACAGTAAAAGACATATTGTCATTTGTACTCCTCAGAATACTCCCCCTTGCTTAGAACACTCTTATCCCATCATTCTTGCCGCTTTCTGAAGCGCTTCTGAAAGTTCCCTTTTGCGTCTTTATGAATATTTGATCAAAAATATGGTGAATGCTGCTGCTGAGTGCCATCCAAAAGAATAGCAGGCTCATAAAAATGTTATGGTTTGTCCTCATCCACCTTAGTCAACCTATCTGGCACCATGCAACTTCTGGCTCTTTTGCAAGGTCCAAATGAATGTTTTGAATTTATTCAGAATATCAAGGTAGCCACGACACCACAATTAAAGACTCATGAAAAAAGACTTCCAGAACTACTTCCCAAAGTGGCAAGAACAATGATCCCACCTTCAAAGTAAGTGTGTTGAAGTGAGGGGGAGTATTTTGAGGGAGGTTAATGGCAATGTGTACTTTACAATAATAAATGTTTTAAAATTTAAATATACATCACATTTTGTGATCATACCTTGTATAATCTGAAAGTTAAACTGGGAAGTAGTTACTAAAGAATTAAAAGTTAAGGTAGTAACTACAGCTAGCATTAATTAAGAGTATCACTCATTCATGTCTTCTACAAGTATACACTTGAATGCTTATTATATGCTAACCTTTGTGGTAACTGCTAGGTGAGAACCTTGCCATTAGGGAGCCTTACGTGAGAGTGGAAGAAGTATAACGACAAAAATAAATCAATATAGAAGAATATGTCAAGCGATAAGAGTGAAATGATCCTAAAGCAGTTCCAGTGGATAGAAAGTTGGGGTAGAATTGTTCTATTGTATGCAGTGTGATCAAGACAGACCTTTCCAAATTAGTAACTTTTGAACAGCAACTGACTCAATTCTGACCAATACCTGCCCAGACACACTTAACTTGTATCCATGTTTAAACTTACATCAGGCTGACTTCACATCTTAGAGTCTCATCTGAACTCTCCCTGTTAGGAGCCTCCTGATTCTCTGTCAAGATGAAGCTCTCCCTTGGTCATCAAGTTCAATAAACTTAGTGCACCTCATTAGCAGTTTTCTTGGGTGGGTTGTGTACAGGAATTCCAACAATTGAGGTTTTCACACATAGACAGGATGGAATACAATGTGACTAGCATCTAAAGATCAGTGCAGAAAAGGGTGGCCTGAGAAGGGAGTCCTGAAGCATTGCAGCATTTAGAAGTCCATCATGGATCTGGTGAGACAGCTCAGCAGCATAAGCGCCTGCCTGGCAATCGCGAGGTCCTGAGTTCTACTCCCAGTACCCACATAAAAAAAAAAGAAGAAGAAGAAGTCCATCACGAATATAAAAAGAAACCATCAAGAGAGCTGGAAAAGAATTGGTCAGGGAGATAAAAGGAGAAAAAAGACAGCATGCCACAGAAGCTAAGGATATTTTAGTCAACATTACTAAAAAAGAATAGACTCTAAAAATTTAACAGGAATAGATTTTAATACAAGTGGATTGGCTGTCTTGAGTAGAAAAATTACATTCAGAACTTAATAAGAGAAACAAAAAAGAAAAGATAAGTGAGAAGAGCCGAATAGCTTTGATCTATGGCCCTTGACACAGAAATAGTCTGAAAAAATTAACCATATAGTTAAGTCTAAATAAAGAGATCAAATGTCAGCATATAGAAATACCTCTAAATCAAAACATGTTTGAGGCTGTGGTTCTTTAATGTCCCTTCCTACTGAATATCTTATCAGCTTCTACACATTCCTCTTATTCTTCTTCAGCCTTATTCATCTTCCTCTTTAATTGGCCTTCCTTCTGCTCAGAATGATCTATTTCCATTTACTTTATGGAACTATCAATGATAGAGTCAAATTTAAAACAGGTAGGCACAGGGCCGGTGAGATGGCTCAGCGGCATAAGCGCCTGCCTGGCAAGCGCGAGGGCCCGAGTTCAACTCCCAGAACCCACATAAGAAAAAAAGTGCCGGTGATATCACTCAGTGGCACGGGGGCCTGCTGGCGCGAGAGGTCCTGAGGTCGACCCCCGGTACCCACACACACACACACACACACAAAAAAAACAGGTAGGCACAAAGCAAAGGTAAAAATGTAAAACCAAAAGAATATTCTTAAAAGACTGAAGCCTCCAGTCAAAAGGTTCTCTTCCTCCATACAAAGGACTTCTCCAGCACAAATTATTTATGGCTATGTGTGAATAACAAAGATAAAAGGTCATATTATGTTACAATTGGTAGGACTTTGGAAATCACCTGGTTTGAAGACACTTATGCCATTTTTAAAACGATGAAAATGAATTGCAGAGATTAAGCAACTTGCCAAAACCCATCAAGCCAAGTGATAAGTCCAGAAAAAGCCTAACTCCCAGCCTAATACTTTTTTCTGTAAACTGAAATAATATAACAAATATTAATTTTAAATAAAATAAGTAATAACGCATCACTTTTCTAGACCCTGCAAGTAACATCTCCTTTCTTATATAAACAAAAAATTAATATTGAATTATTTCCACCTGCCTAATGTTTTGCCATGAATGTTTTCAGCAGTCTTGGGATCAATTTCTTTCCATTTCAAAGGCAGAAAGCATGCCTTTTTTCAGTATTTCCATAATATGAAAGGGATTTTGAATGAACATAAATAATTGTTTAACTAATTAAAAATCCAAGCCAAAAATTCAAGAAATAAAACTAACAGATTGTTAAACACTTATTAGGAAAGTATTCAAAAGCTGTGAATTATATTCCTTAATACATTTTTTAGCCATAAAGAGTTAAGTATTTCCCAATGCTGAATAACTTAATTTCAGGCACAACTTCAGGTTAAAACTATATGAAAATCAGGGTAAATGTTATCTTAAGTAATGTTGGAATGTGTGTGTTTTAAAATAGTCTTTTATGGTGCAGTGGATCTCTTCTTGCCTTACACCAAGGTGACATGTTCTTTAAGATTTTCCCCTTTCTAATATTTTTTCTTGGTTTGTCTTTAGGTCTATGAATTTTTCCTGAATTTCCAAACTTTAGGAATCATCAGAAAAGATTTCTCTTATTTCATTTTTATCAAATCTAGTTATCTTCCTATTTGATATTTATAAAGCCATAAAAGGAGAAATGTCAGGTTTAATTCCAGTGTGAAATTAATTAACATCATTATAGTATATACATTATACATTAGATGTAATGCAACTTTTAATGTACCAGAAATTATATAAATACTTCTTTAAAAATAAGTAGCATGAATAACAAAAAGAAAAAAATTTTAAAGCAATTTAAGATGGAGCCAAGAATAAAGTGACCAAAGTAGATATAATGAAATTAGTGTGGACATACATGTATCTCTGAGCTTTCTCTGTCATCCAAAGAAAGCAGATAGACAGAAATAGTGACCTCATTCATTCACATGAAGAGAAAAGTAACACAGCAGTTCCATAAAAGTACATGTATTTGTAGTGCCAAGGTCAAAAAGTTCTTTCATGGGTTTTCCTGAAAGGGCCTATGTAATATATGAACAATATCCTTAGCAGTCTTATATAAATACACCCAGGGCCGGTGAGATAGCTCAGCGGTATAAGCACCTGCCTGGCAAGCGTGAGGTCCTGAGTTCGACTCCGGTACCCACATACGAAAAAAGGGCCGGTGATATCACTCAGCAGCACGGGCGCCTGCTGGAGCACAAGGTCCTGAGTTTGACCCCCGGTACCCACAAAAAAAAATAAAAAATAAAAATACGCCCAAAGTCTAAATTAACAGTTTGTTCATATGAGACCCTTCAGGATCTGCCCCTCACTCAGTGTTTGAGAACTCAAATGCCAGTGGAGGAGAAGCAGGTACATAAACATGTCAAGTAGTCTTAGGGTAGGGACCTAAATCATGGTGGGGACCAGAAGTTCCATCTGGACAGAGCTATAGCTGCACGGTTCCACCTGTTGGTTGTCATGGACCACAATGAAACCTGTATCTAAAAAGAAATGAGGAATTTGTTTTTTTACCAGAAATCTGTATTTTTATACAAAATCCTATGACATTTGTAAATGTAGAAGACTAATTCAAAGAAAAGTTCGTATTTCTCAAGCCAATGAAAATATATCTGCAGACGAGATGTGGCCTTAGAACTTGTTTGGGATGTGTGCCCTACCTCTGACTCTGTCCTTTCACACATGCAACTGAACTACAACCTCGCCTGTCCCCGCTCCTCTGCTGTCTCTGGGCTATTTCTTCTAAGTGCCCAGACTTGTGGGCAACCTCCAAGGAACATTTCAAACAGCACTTCTACTAGGCCTTTCCTGAACCTACTGAATGTGACCAACTATTCTCTAAAGTACCATGATATTTGAACTCTAAACTTTTTATGGCAGTAAACACTATATTAAGTTCAGCAATTATTTTATGCATAAGTTTTATCTCCAATTAAATGGCCATGAGTGCACAGGAATGTTCGATTCAACTTTGAATACTCCACAGTAAATTACTCAGCCTTTGATCCACTTAACACTGACTTAAGAATCAATTATAAGAAGATTTTAATAAAAGAATTAACATATTGAGCTATACCCATCACTGTCCAGGCTTCTGTATTCAATACAGTACTTGGAAATCATGTGTTAGACAGATGGCTTTCTTTTCCCCTTCACAGTTTGTATACATATTTTAGATAGGGAACTTTCTAGCATAACATCAATTTTCTTAGCACTGAGTTCTTTATTTTGCCATGAAATGAAGGTTTGCACTCCCTCAAGCACATCCTTAAAATATCTTGACTCTGCATGTAAGGTTTAGATTGTTTTATAAACCAATTTTAGGCCTGTGGTATATTTGTGCCATTTGTCTGCAAATACAATCTTTTCGAATTGGTATAAGTTGACCTGAATATTTTCACAAACCGAGCAATAACATCATTAAATTTACCCAGTAACTATTTTAAAGACCCAAATATTTTCTTAAATTAGGTTAGTTTATATTGAAATATACTTTTCAAAAGATTCATATGTTTTAATTCAGAGATTAAGAAAATAGATTTTCTAAGAGCCACTCTTGCAACCTAGCTTCCCTGGCAGCCCCACATGTTGGTGATGTCAGTTTCTATGCTCATTTATCACCTTCCCCACTCACCCACCACTCCTCTCAGGAGATTCAAAATATATTTCTAATCTGCAATCAAAGTTAACTGTAATTTAAACTTTGAGAAATGAGAAAGAAATATGAAAAAAACTGTATTCTCCAGAATGCTCCAGACTTAGGACTCTCCAATCTATTCAGCTGTAGAGTAGGGGAGGGCAGAGTTCTCTGAAGGTGTCATTAAAAAGTAGGGATTTGAGCACAGATGAAATATCACAGGAATTAAGGAGACTTGGGTTGATATTTAAATTTGAGTAGCTGAAGTTCAAACTGGCATTTTCACAATTTAAGCTGCATATTTAAAAAGAGAAAAAGAAGAAAAAGCAAAGTGCTGAAAATTGAAATCCTCCCATGAAGAGTCATTCTATTTTAAAAATTAGAGACTTGTCAAAGAACAGCCATAACATTTACAAAAATGTGGGGACAGAGCAAATTAAATGACAAAACCTGTGAGAAGTTTTTGGTCCTTCCAACTAAGTGGAATAGACATACAAATGGGCTGTCATGTACTTTTCAAATTAAAGTCTTGCTTAAAGAGCTTTGAGTCTAAATCCAAATCTCTGTGTGAGGGAGTTAATAACAACTCTGCTGTAACAGGCTTGTACAGTCTTTAGAAGTCAATAACAATAGCATGTATAATCTGTTGGTGGTTGTACACTTCAAACCCTTTCTACCTGTATTTACACTCTCAGTAGAACTGTAAGTACCTGGCAGCCTATCTCAAAGGAGTCAACTGCCAGGCCATAAATTACTGGGAGCAGAAATATAAATTTATACAATTTCAGTTGGACACTTAATCAAGAATGCCAGTAGACATTTAATTGTCTTTCATCTATAAACTGTTTCTAATAAATATAATATGAAATTTCTGCACATCCTAAAAGTTAAAATGATATTGGTGTCAGAAAGTACCATAATCAGGAAGCAAATAAACACAACTTTGTGATGAGTTTCTTTTGTGAAGCAATAAAAAGCTTGTGCAATGGGAGGCTAAAACCTTGGAAAGAAAATGTCAAGTTGAAAAATGCTTTGACATAAAGATAATGCACAAATAAAAGGAAAGAATACTTGGGGAGAGGAAACAATTGAAAGAAAAACAATTTAGGTGTAACGTAGAAGCTTCTGTACACATTTAAGGCATAACAGAGCTGGTAAAGGTTTCAGAAAATGATGAAATATTTTGTTGATCTCACAGAGAAGAAAGAAAACCTCATTGAAAAATCACCAGTCAGGATGCCAGATTCAAACCAGCTCCAAAATTCTATGCTATACGGAACTCTTTATAAAATTCCAGTCTATAGTGTGGTAGGCAGAACAGTGGCCGCTGCAAGATGACCACGTTCTAGAACCAATAGATATGTACCTTATGTAGCAAAAGGGATTTCACCAATAACATTAAATTACAGGCCTTGAGATGGGGTGGATATTAGGCATTGTCTGAGTCAGCATAAGTAATACTATAGTTAGATTTAATGACACATTTGAGAAACCATGTAGTATACAGTACTTAGGAACTCAGACTCTAAAATCAGATAACTGGGTTCATAATTCCACTTACTAATTGCTTTCTATAGGAAAGTCTTTTAACCTCAGTAAACTGAGATGAGGTGATAGCAAAGCTACCCCACAGAGTCATGAGGATTTATTTAATCAACATAAAGTACTAATAGCCAGTCATGGTGATGCATACCAGCACTCAGAAGGCTGTGGCAGGAAGATCATGAGATCAAGGCCACTCTGGGGTACAAAGTAATATCCTTTCTCTCAAAAAAAAAAAAAAAACCGACTAAGTGTCATGTTTGGCTAGCAGTTAAGTGCTCACTAAGCATTGGCTATGATTTGAGAGAAGAATCATTCTGGTCATTCAGCCTTTTTATCACTGGGGCCTGACCCACTTTTAACTCCACTTTGGCTAATGTTTGAATAATGCTTCCTAGATATCTGAACATACTATTTTTATCTTTCAGACCTGTTCTGTGAAACATGATAAAGATTTATGTGTTCTTCTCATTGGCTTCTAAGCTGCTTGATCAATGACTGGTATCAAGCATGCGGACCATAAAATCTTTACACTTGTTTAACATGGTCACTGCTTCTCTGCTGGTGTATACTAGATTATCCACAGCCACAGGAAAATAGGACATAAAATATCAATAAAAACCTCCCTTTTTATTCTCTTGGGCTTCTTGCTGATTTCTCCCCTCTTCTGGCAGCTAAGCTGAAAGGGCATAGATAACTGCAGAAACACACAGACACACACACACACACAATAATAATAAAATAACTGAATTAAAATGAGATTTTAATGACTTGATATTAGACCCTGAGTCCAGAAAAGATGAGAATGAGTCAGTATTAATCCCTTGGCCTTTGATAATCTTCAAGAATTTGAAAATGAATGGATATTTAAGCCTCAATTTTGGAGAATGAAGGTATTCCTTGGCAGACATCTTAACATGCCCCCTTGAAATTTAAGGGTATCATTCAACTAGTTTGACTATGGAATTGGAGAGACCTGAATAGCAAGAGTTTGGAAATTCTACTGACCTCTTTCCTTCCATAAGAATTGGCTAAGGGACAGAACCCACAGCCCTTTGGTGCTGAGAAGTAAGAAAAGAGAAACATAGAGAAATGACAGTGTGACAAAACTAAAGTAAGGAAATAAAGTTCCTGTGCACTATCTTGGTCTGCTTTCTCTCTCCATTCCAAGAGAGAAAAAGATTCAGAAGTTTTGTTTTCTTGGGTGAATGTGTGTGTATGTGTGTGTGTGTGTGTGTGTGTGTGTGTGTGTGTGTGTATACAATGAATCCTCTTCAAAAGGTAACTAAAAGCATGAATGAGGGAGGTACTCGACTCCACAAGATGGTAAAGCAATCATACCACTGGCTGTAGTATAGACATTTTCTAGAAGCATAAGGAATAAGGGCAGCTAGGCATCACAGTGAAAGTGCCCATGAATAGGGTAACTAAGACAGTCAAGTGCCAAGAAATTAGTGGTGTGATATCTGAAAACTAAGGTATGATTTGGATAAGCATACCCAGCTAGTCCTCACTGCAGTTCCCTTATTGGTGATATCATCAGTGCTGTGAGACCGTGAAGAAGGAGAGAGAGACTGAGAGAGAGAACTTTTAACTGAACAGTGTTGAGAACAAAACAGCGACTAAGCCAGCTACACCCAAACTGGGCTATAAAAGCATGCTTGAATCTGAGGGACCTTAACTCTAAACTGGAAGTGATTAGATTATGTAGAAATAAAAATTGAAGTAATCTGCTGATGAACACTAATAAAGTAGTCAAAGAAGAAAATGTTAATAGAAAAAAATAGTTTTATTTTCCATACATCTCATATGAACCACCAAATTTATATATTACACTATTAAATTGTAAACTTTCATTTTACAAACAAGAGCCCAAAATTTGTGATAAGCTCATATAAGTTTTTTCAGCTAGGTCAAATTTAACTACCTTCCACCTTAGAATCTTGATCCAGATATGATTCTAGTTTTCTCATGTGTAAAATTAGGAAGTTGCCTATAATGTTCTAAATTTTATTCCAATTCAATAACAACAGTGTAAAATGTTCCTTTCAGGTGTTTGCTCAGAATCATGTGCATAATTGAAACACTTAAGAAACATAGGACTAGCTTTCCTCTGGGCAATGTAAGTATTCCAAGATTCAAAAATGTCTAAGCACTTAATATTCCACTTTAAGTTGTTTGTGAGGTGAACAGCTTTCCTTTGTCATGCCCTTCCAGTATGATGCTTCTGTTTTGCCACAGGCCTAGAAACAGTGGAGCCAAGTGACAATGCACTGAATCCTCAGAAACGTGAGCAAAAGTAAATCTTTGCTCCTTTAAGTTGTAACCTTCAAGTATTTTGTCACAGAGCAAAAAGCTGACTAGCACACCCACCAATCTTTGTTTGATCCACAGTAAATTCATAAATTAGACAAGATAAATGAAGCCGCACCAATGAGACTCTCAAATGAAAGAATTAAACTGTAGCATGTCATTAACCAGTTTCCACAGTGCAACAGGAAGTTAAAGCAAGTTTTACTGCCTTCCCAGTACTCTCCTCCTATAATTTAAAGCTTCCCTCTAGAAAGATAAAAGATACTATTTATTTTTCTTAATAAGACTTCCTAGAATAGTAGCATTTCCAGTATTAGCAAATTTGAAAACTATAAATCCCCAAAGCAGCTCCCCTTTAAGTCTTTAAAATCAGGAGATTCTAAGTCTCCTTTGAATCTCACAGAATGTGATTCCCAGTGATTTACAATAAATCTCAATGCTGCTGGGAAGTGTTAATGCATTTTGTTTGATAAGAATTTCTTAAGAATGCACAGCTATCATATTTTCTGATATATGATTCTGCTCACATCTGCTATAAGGTTCGGAGGACAGGCAGGCATTGGTAATATTGTAAAGTGTTCTTGAAGCAATAGAAAAGCAGAAAAAAGTCATAATTTTCTATGGGGATAATTTCTATGCCACACTGACACTTTTAAATGTTTTCAATACTGTTGATCTATTGGAAAGCTTAGAAAGGTAGTGCTTAGGACCAGTTTTCCCCATAAAATCTCAGTGACAGAGAATAACTTTTACATCTTTCAAACTGTCCATTGTGAAAGATTTTTTCATTACGATGAAAGTGTTTAGAGGTTTTTGATTTAATGTAGAATGATTACTCCCTTGAGTGTCAGACTTCTAGAAAGAACAAACAATGCAATGAAATGCACTCGTCCCCTGAGTGAGCTCAATAAGGAAATACGTTTGGCTATCCATGGCAACAAAGTACTTCCCTGACTTGCTTGAGCTCTGTAATGTGAAATTCTGAATCTCTTCAACTAAAATTTATTTATAAATATATTGTTTTGACCTTGTATTATCAAAACAAGAGAAGCTGTAGCTCTGCTTTATTCATCATCATTATTTAAGTTAATTTGGGCAATTTTAAGTATTGGACTGAGCAAACACAAGTCCACCCTAGATGTTTAACAGTCGGTAAGATACTTTGATAAGGTAATCTTGGGATGTTTGTCATGTTTTAAGAAAATGAACACGGGCAAGTAAAAAATGAACACTAAGAATGCCAAGAGACCTTGGAGACAGATGTATTAATAAGTAATTTAATTTTTCCAGTTAAATTGAGAAGTTACACAAGCACAACTAAAAATAAGATTAATTCCTTTAAAATTACCAATTTATAATTATTTTCTCACCACCCTAACATCCTCTTCTAAGAGAAGCTTCTAGCCCCCTTGTCTGAGCACTGCTCCCAGAGCCCCTATTAAATAGGAATGAAATCTGGGAAGAGTGGCCAGGCACCCTTGTTTGTCCTGTATTAAGGGACTTTCTAGGGTGCCAGGCTTCCAATACTAAAACCAGGAGGAAAAACCAAATAGGTTGGACATGTTATAGAGGTTTCCTACCTTTAGTATGCCTCAGACTTTCTCATAGGAATTGTTAAAACACATACTTCTGGTCCCCAATTCCAGAATTTTCTATTCAGAGGATCTAAGTTAAGTCCAAGCATTTGCATTTCTAACTTCTTCCCAGATGATGCTAATACTGTTTGTCCAAGGTGACACTTTAAGAAGCCATGGATATATGCCAGCCCTCTCCTGGCCATAAGAGTACACAGCTGATCCAAACTGATTTTATTAGAAAATTTCTCAAAGGAATTTGACCCTGGCACTAACAATATTATATCAATCACCCAGGTCATGCACAGGGGTCTACATTTGACTTCAGGTGCATGGAGGGAAGGCAACACTGGAGATTATCTTAACTAATTATTTCCAGTTCCTAATTTCAGTCTTTCACCAAAGCTGAGCTCTACCTTCAGTGTCTCATGCCATGATGTTCTCTCACTGCCTACTGATAAATTACTGGTGAATTCAGCTACTTCAAGTTGCCTATGTTTCATGAACCAACATAACCCTGTAAGGTCAGAGTGTTCCAAATGTAATAAATGGAGAAAACAATCTAAGTTCAATAAAATATTTTATTGGCTCTGAGCAAATTTAGTTTCTTCTATAAATTTTTGAACTATTAGAGAAATTATTCTAATCATATTATGACAGAGTTTAAAACTTTGGTGCATTTCTTATAGGAATACATCATTTAAAAAAGAAAAATTCTGTAAGAAGAGAAGGAAAAAAGAAAAGTCCAGGTTCATTAAGAATATCCAAAGAGGAAATTTTATCACAAAGTCTAGGCCTGTGGAAATCTCATGAGATGTAAAATTTTTTGAATAAATAATGGATTAGACAAAGTGGATTTGCATTACCTAGAATTTCATAGGTAATTTCCACAAATAAAATTGAAAATGTTATATGGATCAATGGAACAAAATAGAGGATGCAAGTTTTAGGATGCAGAAACCATCCCAGACACAGTCAGCTATCTAATCTTTGACAAAGGGGCCAAAAACATAAGGCAGAGGAAAGATAGCCTCTTTAGCAAATGGTGCTGGGGAAACTGGCTACCCACATGCAGAATATTGATGCTAGACCCATATCTCTCACCATGTACTACATTAAAATCCAAATGGATCAAAGATCTAAATATTAAAAGATAAACATTTAATCTACTCAAAAATAGTTAAAACTCTTGAGTTATAGGTTTAGGGAAGGACTTTGTGAACAGAAGTCCCATTGCACAAGAAATAATAGCAGGAGTCAACAAATGGTGTTATATCAAATCAAAAATCTTCACAGCAAAGGAAACAACAAATAGAGTGAAGAGACAACCTATGGAATGGGAAAAACATTTTACCAGCTATCCCTCAGACAAAGGACAAATATCTACAAGATAGAAAGAGCTCAAAAAATTTTGACCTCTCCAAAATAGAAGGCCCAATCAAAAAATGAACAACTGAAATGGGTACTTCTCAGAAGAAATACAAATGGCCAATAAGTATACATGAAAAATACTCTCCATCTCTTTAGTAACCACAAAATTGACATCTCATTTTTAAGTATCCTTAAAGATGATTTCAAAATATCCCCCAATAAAGCTTTTCTAATATTTTACTTCAAAGAATTCATTGCATAGCAGTATCTTCATCAATTTTCTAAACCTTTATGATTCATTTTAGTTATTTCTTTTAACTTAGGAACAAGTGATTGGGACTCTGAATGATAAAACATGTTCTTGAAAGCCACTGTTAATTTTGCGTTTTCCATATTTCCTTTGATCCTGTACTCTTGCAATCCCCCCAAACTACCTCATGTATTGTGTTTGTTATTCAATCCAAACTTACCAGTTTCTGGATTTCTTTATTAAATACCACTTAGTGATGTATTCTCCTAAATACAGTATTTTCTGTTATAGGTGCCCTCATTTACACTTCTTTACATATTCAGTGTCTTTGTAAAATGCTTCTTGTTGAGTGTGACCACTGGCTTAATCCTTTCAAACTACTCTCTGTACTTTAACTCCATGGGTTATACCCACTTGATTTAGCTGAGTGATTTTGAATCCCTATTCTTTCATCTAACTTAATGCCTATCATCCCTCATCCTCATTCCCAAGCCATTTAAAAACATAAGAAATGTTTCCTTTCTTTCAGATAAATATAATTTTCAAAAGTTCTCAAATTCCAATTGCTTCCTAATGTTTTATACGTGACCTACACCCAACTCAGGATATCAAGACTCACAGAAAATAATATACAAACACGATGCATGTTATCAGATGCACTTACAGTATAGAGAATGATTGCCCTACTTCATCATTTAAACTATACTTTCTGCTTTAGCCCTCTGCTTCTTCTTTTTAGCAGTGTTTATCAGAGAAATCTTCATCCACTTTCATTACATCCTAGTTAGTACGTGTCTGTTATCTCCTTGCTGCCAAATCAAGAGTAAAGGTTCTTTTTGTTTTATGATCCCTGTGGGCAAATGTCATTCTTGGCTGAACACATCCAGTGCCCATAAGGTTCTAATAGCTGAAGTGCTTAAAACACCTGCCATCCATCAAGGTTTATGATGCGGTTACCATAGCCACCAAAGCCCCATGCATTCCTGATCACATGAGATCTTTTCTGAGAGAGGGAGGGAAAGAGAGAGAGAGAGACCTGAGATCTGCCAGGGAATTAGTCACATGAATTTAGGTCCAATTAAACAATTAAAATTCAAGCAAGCAATAGTTCAAATATAATGTAATAAACTCAGAACCACCAAGATAAGCTGCAGTCAAATCAAGGCCACACTGGCTTGAAATAGATGGACAGAGTGAGTCCATATCACTTCTCTGTTATGCTGCATCACGTTGGCATATGGCAAGGCATACAATTTTCAAGACTTCCTTGGAGATAGCCTTTGGAAAAAAGTAGTAGAGTACATAACGTTTAATCAAAAGTTACCGTGGAAGCCTTTTTTCTTTTCCCAAAGAAAGTTTGCTTTTAAATAACAATACTAGAGTTGTATTTTATACCAAACCTTTCATTGAAGAAGCACATAATGCTCTATAAACATATTAATCTTCACAACCTTCCTGTAAAGCACAGGGGTAGCAAACTCCCCAGACACACATATTGAATTTTTAAAAAGGGTTTAAGTTGAATCAATAGTCTATTCAGAAAGCAAGGTTAAAAAGGTAGGCCTCACACAGTGTCTTAATAATCAAAGTCCACTAGGAATTTATTAGGCCGTGACAAAAGGAAAGGAAAGGAAAGAAAAAATAAGCTTTTATACATTGCCTAGGTGGCTTATATTGAATGCTACCTTCTATATTTTCAATAGCATTGGGAGATAGAGGGTAGTTTTAATGTTACTAACTTCAGCGTGTTTCTATTTCAGTTTGCAAATAAAAACTAAACATTATACAACCCAAAAATGACTCCCAAGTTAGAAAATCAGAATCGATGACTTCATTATGCTATTGTTTAATAACAAATTTTTATAAAAATTTGTCTTAAACTACTAAAAATATCAGACATTCCAGTACACTAATATAGATTTGATATAGTTAGACAATGTATATCAGGAATCTTTAAAATGGTCATTCTTTACCAGTAATTCCACTTCTGGGGATTACTTCTATCCTTATGAAAAAAATGCAAATTTCCAATAAAGACTTATGATATACTTTACAGCATTAGCTATAAGAAGTAGATTGAGGGGCTGGTGAGATAGCTCAGTGGCATAAGCACCTGCCTGGCAAGTGTGAAGTCCTGAGTTCGACTCCCGGTACCCACATACGAGTGAGGTCCTGAGTTCGACCCCTGGTAGCCACAAAAAGAAAAAAAAAAGTAGATTGAAAATATTTAAAATGCTTAACTAAATAGAAAGATTAAATATTATAAAACCAGTGGTTTGTTCATTTACCACTGCTATACATCTATGTTCCACTCACAAGCAATACGAAGACAAACAAGACACACTGTCATCAGTACCCCTGACTTATGGTGAAGCATAGTCTACTGAGGAGAGAAAAACATGTAAAACACATGATTTTAAATTTCCTGAGAAGGGGTGTGCATGGTAAGATTATGGCAACTCACATGGGAAAGAGTACTCAAATTTACAGTGGGGAAGATGGATGTCGGGGAAAGTCCCATAGGGTGAAACATTAAGTCCTGAAATGTAAGTAGTATTGGGCAAATGGATTGGAGATCATTAAGGTCAGAGTGTTGGGAGCCAGTAGTACTCAGACTAATAACATCATAAGACTAAATTGAAGCAGTGGATTTGGAGAGGAGCAGAGGCCAAAAGAGATTCTCTTTCAGGACTTTATAACATTGAATAGAAAGGATATGGTAGATGGGATGAAGGAACAAAAAGCAGTCCCAAAATTCTGATTTTGGAACCAAGGAGATGAAAGAATCCAAGACAAAGCAAAGCAGAGATGTGGGAGAATAGTGGCACCTAAACCCAAAAAGTTGGAATTGTAGAGGAGCATCTAAGGGATCATGGCAAGTGGAAAGTTGCACCTTGGTTTGATCAGAGAGTAATGGACATGGAGGAATGGCAACCCCACTGGAGAGGATGAAAGTGTGAAATTTGAAAAGAAGAGCAAGGACAGAGCCCTGGGTGTCACCAGCACAAGGAGGGGTAGGCAGAAGAAGAATAGGCACCCAAAACAAAATGTTATATAAAAAGGTAAAGATAAGAAACCAGTGCATTGCGCAATGAGGCTATCAATGCTGCTATATTCCAGAGTAGACTGTATACACAGATGGAGGCAGAAGTCTGAATAGATTGGTTTTCAAGATGAATGAGAGATAGACTCCCAGAGAATAGAGAAAAAGCAGTAATGAGAGTGGAGACTAGGATCAGAAAATGTGTTTAAAACAAGGGACCCTCAGCATACTTTCACAAAACAAAGACTGAGATGATTAAGAGGAAAAGATTAAAATTATAAAAAAGGAATAAGTTCTAAAATTATGGACCCTTTTCAAAGCTTTCAACAAAAGCCATGTTTCATCACAACCCCTGACTTGAAATTATACTAGAAAGATACTGTGATAAAAACAGCATGGTACTGGCAGAAAAAAAAAAAAAAAAACAGATCTGAAGATCAATGGAACAGATTAGAAGATGCAGAAACAACTTCAGACATACTAAGCCACCTTATTTTTGACAAAGTTTCCAAACACATTCACTGGAAGAAAGATAGCCTCTTTAATAAACGGTGCTGGAAAAACTGGCTCTGCACATGCCGAAGATTAAAATTAGACCCATATCTTTCACCATACACTAAACTATATTTGAAATGGATCAAAGATCTAAATATTAAAACAGACACATTGAATCTGCTGGAAGATAGAATAGGTAAAACTACACATCAGTGTAGGCAAAGATTTTATGAATAAAACCCCAATGGCACAGGAACTATCACAAAGAATCAACAACTGAGATCTCATCTTCTTAAAAAGCTTTTTCACAGCAAGAGAAACCAACAGAGCAAAGAGACAACCCACAATGTGGGGGAAAATGTTTGCCAGCTGTTCCTCAGACAAAGTATTACTATCGAGAACATATAAAGAACTCAAAAAATCAGACCTCCCAAATTTAAAGACCCAATCCAAAAATGGACATCTGAGATGAATACACAATTCTCAGATGAAGAAATACAAATGGCAAATAAATATATGAAAATATATTCAACATCATTGGAGATTCAAGAAATGCAAATGAAAACAATGCTGAGATTCCATCTCACCCCAGAAAGATGAGATTTCATCTCATCAAGAAATCAACCAACAATAAATGCTGGAGAGGTTGTGAGGAAAAAGAAAACCTTCTCCACTGTTGGTGGAAGTGTAGACTGGTGCAATCACTGTGGAAATCAGTGTGGAGATTCCTCAAAAAACTATGATTGAAAGTCCCACTTGACCCAGTTATTCCCCTTCTCGGTATCTTCCCAGAAGAATTAAAAATATTGTACCACAGCCACATATGCACACCCATGTTTATAGCAGCACAATTTGTAATAGCTAGATCTTAAAAACAACCCAAATGCCCATCAACCGAGGAATGCATAAAAAAGATGTGGTATTTTTATGCAATGGAGTACTACTCATCTCTAAAGAAGGATAAACTGGAGACTTTTATAGGTAAATGGATGCAACTCGAGACCATACTCATAAGTGAAATAAACCAGATGCACATGTGTAAACACTGTATTGTCTCCCTAGTGTGAGAAGCTGAAAGAGTAAATAAAATCCAAAATGTACAATAGATACTGTAAAATGGGAAGAAACTATTCAAAATGAAAGAGAAACTGAAATGGGGGAAAGGAGAAAAGACGAAAGGGAAAAGCAAAAAACAAATAAATAAATAAAGATATAAAAGATGCAGTTAAGATAGATACACCACTAATTTCTCTTAGTTCATTGAAAAGAAAGGTCTGTGCTAATATTGTTTGGAAAATTGAATGCCCATATCTTGCCCTCTGAGTACCTAATTTAAAGATAACAATACACAATGTATTAACCATTGTTACACTCCTATTATGTTGTTTTGAAATTTTGTTCTATTTCTTCTTTCTCTTTAAAATTAAAAAAAAAAGCCATGTTTGTTAGGTACGAAAAAATTAAATGACACCTTAAAAGTTTTACATAATATTATAAGACACTTAGCATCACCTAAGTGAAAAGTGAAAGAATATATATTATTTAATGTGTACTATGTCAACTTTGTAAAACAAAGCCATCTGCTAAAAGAAAGGTTGGAGGGAAATATATAAAAAGGTTAATGATGAATGATTTTGAAGAATTTGTTTGATCAAATTTTCCAGAATAAGAGTAAATTAATTTTACAGGAATTTTTTAAGTTTTTTAAAGAAAGAAGTTAAAGAAAAAAACAAAAGATGGAATGAGAAAAGAGAGAAAGAAGATGTGAACGAGGAAGGCAAGGTTTATTTATAAGGTGTAATGAAAATCTATGGTGAATAAATATTGAAAATGTATTACCATAAAAGACTTATTGCCATTAATCCCACTCAAAATACTTCCCCTCTCTTTGAACACATTTATCCCATAATTTTTGCTACTTTCTGAAGCAGTTCTGAAAGTCCTCTTTTGTGAGTCTTTAGTATGCTGTCATGGCTGCCTTGATGTCCTGAATAGAGTCAAAACATTTATATTTCATAGTTAATTAACTTTGGAACAGAGCCAAATGTCACATGGTGCCAGACCCAGTGAATAAATTAGCTGAGGATGTAGCTTAATGTTTTTACAGGATTTTCTCTGAGATGACTTGTGGTAGCAGTGTCAACATATTTTTGATTACCCCCCAAAAAATTCATAAAACAGGACTTCTAGAACTGCCTCAGAAAGTGGCATGAATGATAAAATAAAGGTGTTCCAAGTGAAAGGAGTATTTTGAGGGGGTTTGATGGCAATATGTTTTTTGCTGTAATAAACTTTTAAAATTAAATATTCATTGTATATTTTGATCTCATCTCATACAATGAAACTTGGAATCATGTATCAAATAAGCACAACACATAGAACCATGCACGGGGACCCAGAAAACAGCAAATTATAACACTTAAGAAATCATGTTTGATTGCATTTTACATATAATGATTTTATTTATGGTTGAACTCTTAAAATACAAAAAGGTTGTTTTTCATTGTCTAAAAGAAGATTGTTGCATCATCACAAGTTATGATATTCACTACCTCAGGAAAGTCTATTTATTGAGGCCGATGTTACACAGTGTGAATGAAAAACACCTCACTGCGGGAAAGAAAAATCAAAACCCCTATTGTTAGAAGAGAAAAATTTGGACAGTGTGGCATTTGAAAGCTAAATATGCTATTGATTATAAACTTTTTCTGAAATGAAATGTGATACCCATGAATAAAATAAATAATAAAACTAACTTGAATTTGGCATTTGTTCTACTCAGGAACTTTTTTTCTTTTAAATCTGCTGATACGTTTATAGAGTTGACATTTTGTAAACCAAGAAAATTAGAAATCATTGATCTAGCCATATCATTACATATTGATCAGCATGTTCTATGCCAGAGATTTTACCTTTTTGCTTTTTATAAATTCTTTGACAGAAACAAGTCCACAACAAATATTAACTTCTCCAAAAGGCTTCACTGTGGAGCCTATAAATAGAGAAAGTATTCTCAGCAAAATGCAGCCAAAACAAGGCTTCTTTATATGTGGTCCAGCCAACCGCAGTTCCATTGCCTTACGGGGTTATAGAAATATATTTCATTTTTATTATTTAACACTGCAGCACAATGGAAATTTGGAGCTGCAATCAATATCATTTGATTTTCCTTGAGTGCATTTAAAATTGGGATGGAAAAAATCACATTTGACTTAATATTTCATCATTTGTTTGGACTGTTCTCATTTTTCCTTTAGGGAAGGAAAAAGGAAAAGTTATATATTCAAATAATTGCAGCAATATCTTTAAAAAGTGAAATCACTGAAACAAAGCTGTTCATTATTCTATTCAATGTTTTAAGTTTATGCAGCTTTCTTGAAATGTAGGGACGTACTTTTTTCCTTATTAGGTACTACACTTGCATATACCCTTCTAATCAACATGACCATGCAGTCAGTCCTAAGTGGGAAAAATACTGAAGAAATATACATACATTTACTCTATTACTACTACAGAGAATAGCTGAAGTTGAAACAGAGTTACTTAAAACATATTTGGTTTAAAACAAGCCTGGGAAACATTTGTTTACAGCCAGAAAACTATTTAAATTTATCTTACTATTTAAAGAAATCCTCCACAAAAAATGCCCCGATCTGCCGTATTTTTGTAAATCTTACAATAAAAGTTTATCAGAAATTTTGATTCCATGATAGAGAATCTCTGAGCTTCTTCAAATTGACTTCAAAAATACAAGAAAATCATGTTCCTGGGACCTGAACAAGATTTTAGCACACAATTTAAGAGCCTACAACTAAATGAATAATAAAATCTGTTTCTTACTCCAGTAACTTTAATATAAAAAGTGGTTTCTCTAAGCAATCAAAAAGGCACATAAATCCTTCCCACCTGAGTGCCAAAAGTTTTCCCACATCCTAGAAGTGAAAAGAAATATACATCTTAATAATTATATTGACTGTTATTCTCCAAGAAATTTTATGGTGTTTGTAATATAGAAAAGAATTCTAGATTTGATAACTTGGAACATGTATTGAAAGTGAGAGAGAAGAAAAAGTTAATTTAAATAAATGAACAAGCCAATGGTTCTTTTTTCTTACTTATATAAATGTCTAGTACTGTAGTCAACTAAAAAATAATTTTTAGAATGTCTGAGCTAGTCATTCCCCTAAACATATTTTCCTGGCATTAATCTTCTTGGAGAACTAAAGTCAATGTTAAAGTTTTCTTTTAAAGGAAATGTTTTTATTTATATATCTTCAATTATAGAACATCAGGCATATTTAGATAATGAAAGACTACCTTCTCTCTCTGCCTCTTTATGGTACCCACAAAACTTGTTCCTAAATAGCTCTATCTAATTGTGGCAGGCTCGTGCTCTATTCGTCCTTAAATGCTACATCAATGCCTACCTTAATATAACATTTTTGGCATGGTTTTCCTCTCACACTTCAGCCTCCATTTTCTTTTTTTTTTTTTTTGTGGGTAGCGGGGGGTCGACCTCAGGACCTCGCGCGCCACCAGGCACCCGTGCCGCTGAGCAATATCACCGGCCCTTTTTTCGTATGTGGGTTCCGGGAGTCGAACTCGGGCCCTCGCGCTTGCCAGGCAGGCGTGTACGCCACTGAGCCATCTCACCAGCCCCTCAGCCTCCATTTTCAACTGCAGCTTCCATTAAAAAACAAACTAAGGTGGCTGAGGGTGTAGCTCAGCGATAGAGTTTACCTAACATGAACAAGGCACTGGATTCAATCCACAGCACCACGAATGAAGCAAAATAAGACAAAAAATAAAGTAAGTTCTCTTTCCTTGCATAAACTTTTTCTTAATAACTCAAGGCAACATAATTCTCACTTCTGAATTTCTTCAGCAATTGTCTATGTACCATATATGTTGGGCGATATACTAAACTCTTCAAATTGAAGCATGTGTAAATAAGATTATTATTTGTTGAAAGCAGTCTCTTGTATGTCTCTTTGTAAGTGCATAATGTTTTAATACTGCCTTTTGAAAACTGAAATAATATAAAATAAATGATTATAATTTATCCTAAAATAAAATTTGCCTTCTTATTTATATAAAAGAAACATACATGTAAGAAACTCAGGAAAACTAAAATATAAGAAAATGTCCTGTAATCTTATCACACTGAACAAACAATATTTTTTAAAGAGAAAAAAACAATAAAAACAATGATTCAGAATTTCATAATCATATTATAGGAAATTAACAATGGTTAATATATTGCATATTGTTATCTTCAAAGTAGTTGCTTAGGTTAGAGGATATAGGCATGCAAAATTGACCAAACAATATAAGCACAAACCGTTCTTTTCAATGAACTAAAAGAAATTAGTAGTATAATTATCTTAGTTATCTTGTGGATATAGATATAGATATATATAGATACAGATACAGATATAGATATATAGATATAGATTTTCTTTTCCCTTCCTTCTTTTCTCCTTTCCCCCATCCCAGTTATTCTTTCCTTCCAAGCAAAGAATAATTTTCACAATATCTGTTTTACATTTTGGATCTTATTTACACTTTCAGTTTCTTACACTATGGAGACAATACAAAGTTTGCACATATTAAGTTTGATTTATTTCATTTATGACTATGGTCTCTAGTTGCATCCATCTGCCTATAAAAGTCTCCAGTTTATCCTTCTTTAGAGCTGAGTAGTACTCCATTGTATAAAAATGTCACATCTTTTTATCCATTCCTTGCTTGATGGGCGTTTGAGTTGTTTCCAAGATCTAGCCATTACAAATCGTGCTGCTACAAACATGCATGTGCATATATCGCTGTGGTATGATATTTTGAATTCTTCTGGGAAAATACCCAGAAGGGGAATAGCTGGGTCAAATGGAACTCTAGTCGTAGTTTTTTGAGGAATCTCCACACTGATTTCTGTTGGGAGCCTTTTTCTTACTGCGCCACCAACATGGCGCGGATAGCCTGCTTCCTATCAGCTGATCAGCCTATGTTCCGCATTTCTATGTTCCCTTATTAGGGAAGGTTTTGGGCAGCGGGCGGCTCCCTGCGGCGGCGCCCAATGGGTGTGCTATTCGTGGCAGAGGGTGATTGGAGATGGATTCCTATATAGGAGAGTGCCCGGGGGAGAAGAGAAAAATAGGAGAAGCTGGAAGAAGCTAGCTTAGCTTGAGAACCGGCTTGGGTGCGACTTCGGTCCCTGTACAGCGTTAATAAATTGTTAATAACAAGTTCCACTTTCGTGTGTTCCTTGCTGGCAAGGGCGCGCAACAAATTTCCACAGTGATTGCACCACTCCCACCAACAGAGAATTGTTCCTTTTTCCCCAAAGCACTGCCAGGACTTGTTATTGGTTGATTTCTTGATGAGAGCCATTCTTTCTGGGGTGAGATGGAATCTCAGCGTTGTTTTCATTTGCATTTCTTGAATCTCCAATGATGTTGAATATGTTTTCATATATTTATTTGCTATTTGTATTTCTTCATCTGAGAATTGTGTATTCATCTCAGATGCCCATTGTTGGATTGGGTCTTTCAATTTGGGGGGCTTGATTTTTTTCAATTATTTATATGTTCTAGATAGAGGTCTTTTGTCTGAGGGACAATTGGCTAAAATTTTTTCCCAATCTATGGATTTTCTTTTCATCCTGTTAGTGATTTCTTTTGGTGTGCACAAACTTTTTAGTAAAATGAAATCCCAGTTGTTGATTCTTTGAAGTACTTCAGTTTAGTTTTTGTACAGTTTAGTGAAGTACTGAAGTACAGTTTAGTTTTTTTTTCATGAAATCTCTGCTTATCACTATGTCTTCAAGGTTTCTACCTACTTTCTCTTCCAGTGGATTTCGTTTTTCTGTTTTTTTTTGTTTTTTTTTTTTTTTTTGTGGGTACCGGGGGGTCGACCTCAGGACCTCGTGCGCCAACAGGCACCCGTGCTGCTGAGCGATATCACCGGCCCCTTTTTCGTATGTGGGTTCCGGGAGTAGAACTTGGGCCCTCGCGCTTGCAAGGCAGGCGCTTACGCCGCTGAGCCATAGTTTTTCTGTTTTAATATTCAGATCTTTGATCCATTTTGACTTTAGTTTCATTCATGGTGATAGACATGGGTCTAATTTTAGTCTTCAGCATGTGGAAAGCCAGTTTTGCCAGCACCATTTATTAAAGAGGCTATCTTTCTTCCAGTGAGCATGTTTGGCCCCTTTGTCAAAGATAAGGTGGCTGAATGTGTTTGGAGTTGTGTCTGCATCTTCTAATCTGTTCCACTGATCCTCAGGTCTTTTTTTTTTTGCCAGTACCATGTTGATTTTGTCACAATAGCTTTGTAGTATATTTTCAAGTCAGGGACTGTGATGCCTCCTGCCTTGCCTTTTTTGCCCAGGATTGCCTTTCCTATTCTAGGTCTCTTGTTTCCAAATGAATTTTAAGAATGTTTTCTCGGAGGACCTCAAGATGGTGGATGAGTAAGAAGCAGGCAGTGAAACTCTCTCTAAAAGTTACCATTGGAACACGGGAATATAGCGACCCAGAAAGCGCAGGAGGGGGGGAGATGCCTCCCCGAAACCCAGAGAAGTTCTGAAGCGCAATCTGGGACCCCCGGCACCAGTGACGGGTGACTTCCAACAAAGAAGAAGGAAAGAAGGAGCAGACCGCGCGCGTGCACCTTCTACTATCCCGGGAGTTGCAGCGCCGCGGAAGCTCAAATCTACGGACACACGGTGGCAGCTGGTGCCCAGGGAGCCCCCACGGAGGATCCTGAGACAGCGGCGGGGCAGGGGAGCGGCGGAGAACGGCGCAGACCGGCGGTGAGTGTCTCTCAGCCACAGCTGCCCCGCGCCAGAGAGCGACCGGCCGGGCGCCATTGTGGGGGGTGTGGCGAAACTCAGAGCGGCTCGGAAACTGCTCTGGGAACTTGTGCTCTGGACAGGGCAGCACGGGGCCTCTCAGGCCCACGAAAGTGTGTTGAGGTCAGCAGGCGAACGAGACTGGACTCTCAGCCACACCTGTCCCGCGCCAGAGAGTGACTGGCCCGGCGCCATTGTGGGGGGTGTGGCGAAAAACCAGAGCGGCGGGAACCAGTGCAGGGAACCCGCGCTCCAGACAGCGCGCTGAGCCTCTCAGGCCCAGGGATCGTGAAAGGGCGCTGAGAGCGGAGGCGAGCTAGACTGGTCTCTGCCTGAAAGTACGCGCATCTGCTCACCGCCCGCCAGAGGGCGCTCCTGGCTTACTGGGACGGACCTGCACAGAACAGGACTCTCTCACCACAGGGTAACTGCCTACAGCAGAGTCAACACCTGGAACTGATTCTTTTTATTTTTTTTTATTTTTATTTTTATTTTTATTTTTATTTTTTATTATTATTTTTTTTTCTCACTGATTCGTTTTTTTGTTCTGGCGAAGGGTTTTTTTGTTTTTGTTTTGTTTTGTTTGGTTTTTTGGTGGGGTTTTATTTTTGATCTGTCTGTTTTATTGTTTTTATCTTCGTTTTTGTTTCTGTATGTGTATTTGCTCTTTCCTTCATTATTCTCTCTGGTTTTTTATATGAGTGTAAACAGCGCCTCTAACTTCTTTCTGATTGTGGTTGTGATCTGTTCTTCCTTTTATCCCTTCCTTCTCTTTCTACCACCTGTCCTCTGCACTAGTGTCCCAATTTTAGTGGGATCCCTCTTGGTCCTCTAACCTTACATCTAATTCCTTCCTCTTCTCCCAATACTCTATTTCCTCCTTAACTCATTTTAAATTTAAACTCCTCAGGGGAAAAATTGACATACACAGGACTTGTATACTGCATATAATTTTTCTGGTGTGTTTTAGATTTTGTTATATAACCGCAACTCTATACAGCTAAAAGTGGTAAATAACTGGTTAGCTCAGTCTGTCATTTTTTAGGCTGTGTTTGATGCTTTAGTTAACATTATAGCCAAATGTGAAATAATTGTTCTAAACATCTTTCCTTCCTGATATTTCATGATTGAGATTGACTAAGGGACACAGAAAATACAGTGGCACAGTACCAAAGAATCAAGGACTGGGCCAAACAGGTAGCAACTTCGCATACCCAACGAATTGAAGAGGTAGGATCTGGCAGAAAGCTCAAAACCTAAAAGCAAGCTCCACTTGGAAGATACTGCAGAGAAGTAGTCATCTTCTAAAGATCTTAAACACTAGCAATAAAGTAACCTACTATAGGTAATTTGCAAACATCACCCCAGGAATTAAAGAAAGAAAAAATGAGACGACACTTAAACAAGATGCAACCACACACATCCAATTCACCAAAGGCAAACCTAGGGAGCAACGAGGTGGGACAATCCGAAAGCCACCCACCTGGCCTATCTGAAGTGGTAACAACAAAGCAACTGAATGAGGTTCTGGAAAAAATTAAAACAGAAATAATCTCACAGATAACTGCAGAGATAATGTCTACAATGAAGACCATGCTTAAGGACACTATAGCTGATACAGACAAAAAAATAGATGAACTTAAGAAAACTATAGAAACCATGAATGCTCAGCATAGGAAAGAAATGGAATCCATAAGGCAGATTCAAGCAGATACCCAAGAGATAAAAAATTCCATTGAAAGTATTTGTAGCAGAATAAGCCAATGCGAGGACAGGATCTCAGATATAGAAGACAGGCTTGCAATTAGTGATCATGAAATGGAAAAATTCTTAAAAATAGCAAGGGACCATGAAAAATCAATTCAGCAGCTGCTAGATGACTCAAAGATAAACAACTTAAGAATAATTGGAATAAATGAAAAAGCAGGAGATAGCATCAACGACATTAAAACCTTGTTCAAAGACATAATCAGGGAGAACTTTCCTGGAAGAGAAAAGGAATTTGACACCCCTATAAGTGAAGCTTTTAGAACACCAACTAGACATGATCAAAAAAAAACTTCAGCCAGACATATTATAATCAAGATCCCAGAAATTCAACAGAAGGGCAGAATCTTAAAAGCTGTTAGGGAGAAGAGACAAATCACCTATGAAGGAAAACCCATCAGAATCACAGCTGACTTTTCAGCACAAACCCTCAATTCAAGAAGAGCTTGGAATGATGTATTGCAAGCTCTAAAGGAAAATAATTTTGAGCCCAGATTGATGTACCCTGCAAAACTATCTTTCAAAATTGATGGAGAAATAAAATACTTTCATGACAAAGAACATCTGAGAAAATTTATGACCACCAAACCAGCACTCCAAAACGTTCTGAAGGACATTCTAGAAAGAGATAGGAACCCCAACAGAAGGAATCCACCAGGCAGGGCAAATAATTAAATAGCCGGACAAGTCAATACATATCAGTTTTAACCATCAATGTTAACGGTCTCAATTCACCAATCAAAAGGCACAGACTGGCGAAATGGATCAAGAAGCAAGATCCAACAATATGCTGTATACAAGAAACACATTTAATTCAGAAAGAAATTCATAGACTGAAAGTCAAAGGATGGAAAACAATACTCCATGCCACAGGAACCCAGAAAAAAGCAGGGGTAGCTATTCTTTTTGCAGACAAAGTGAACTTCAAGCCAAGAAGGATTCAGAGAGATAAAGACGGTCATTACATCCTTGTAAAGGGAACAATCCAAGAGGAAGAGACAACGATCATAAATATATATGCGTCAAATACCAATGCACCCAGCTATATAAAACAAGTACTAAAGGACATGAAAAATCAAATAAGCACTAATACAATTATATTGGGAGATCTCAATACTCCACTGTCACAAAAAGATAGATCAACTGGACAGAAAATCAATAATGAAATAGTAGAACTGAACCAAACTTTTGAACAAATGGACTTAGTAGATGTCTACAGAGTGTTCCATCCCACAACATCAGAATACACATTTTTCTCAGCTGCACATGGGACGTTCTCCAAAATAGACCACATACTAGCTCATAAAACCTGTTTAAGTAAATGCAAAGGAATTGAAATTATCCCATGCATATTATCAGACCATAGTGCAATGAAATTGGAAATCAATGGCAAAAGATCCCACAAAAACTCCCTAAACACATGGAAATTAAACAGCATCCTCCTGAACAACCAATGGGTCACAGATGAAATTAAAGAAGAAATTAGTCACTTTCTACAACTGAATGATAATGACAGTACAACATACCGGAACTTATGGGATACAATGAAAGCAGTCCTAAGAGGGAAATTTATAGCATTAAATACTTGTATCAGGAAAATAGAGCAAGCGCAAATAAACAACTTAAGGGTGAACCTCGAGCTTCTAGAAAAAGAAGAGCAGGTTAAGCCAAAAGCCCGTACAAGGGAGGAAATTATAAAGATCAGAGCAGAAATTAACGTATTGGAGAATAAAAAAACAATACAAAGAATCAATGAAGCAAAAAGTTGGTTCTTTGAAAGAATAAATAAGATTGACAAACCCTTATCCAACCTTATTAAAAAAAGAAAAGAAAAGACTCAAATCCATGCAATTGAAAATGAAAAGGGTGATATCACGACGGACCCTGCAGAAATCCAGAAGATCATCTATACCTATTTTGAAAATTTATATTCTACTAAGATGGAAAATGCAGAAGAAATGGACAGATTCCTAGATTCGTATGAATTACCAAAGCTGAATCAAGAAGATTTAAAAATCCTAAATAAACCAATATCAACCAATGAAATTGAAGATGTAATTAAAAACCTCCCAACAAAGAAAAGTCCAGGCCCTGATGGATTCACTGCCGAATTCTACAAGAAATTTAGAGAAGACCTAACGCCCCTACTTCTCAAACTTTTCAATGAAATTGAAAGGGAAGCAATACTCCCAAATTCATTCCTGGAAGCAAGCATTACCCTGATACCAAAACCAGAGAAGGACCCAACTAAGAAAGAGAACTACAGGCCAATCTCCCTAATGAACATAGATGCAAAAATCCTTAATAAGATACTGGCCAACAGAATCCAACAAATCATCAAGAAGATTATACACCATGACCAAGTTGGATTCATCCCTGGGATGCAGGGATGGTTCAACATACGTAAATCAATAAATGTAATACAGCATATTAACAGAACCAAAGACAAAAATCACATGATCATCTCAATAGATGCAGAAAAAGCTTTTGACAAAGTCCAGCACCTTTTCATGATAAAAACCCTACAGAAAATTGGAATAGAGGGTCTTTATCTCAATCTGGTAAAAGCTATCTATGACAAACCAACAGCCAATATTATACTAAATGGCCAAAAACTGAAAGCCTTCCCTCTAAAATCAGGAACAAGACAAGGATGTCCACTGTCCCCACTCTTATTCAACATAGTTCTGGAAACTTTAGCCAGAGCGATTAGACAAGAGAAAGAAATAAAAGGAATAATGATTGGAAAGGAAGAAGTTAAATTATCATTATTTGCAGATGACATGATACTCTACACAGAAGATCCCAAAAACTCCACTAAAAAACTGCTAGATTTAATAAGCAAATTCAGTAGTGTAGCTGGATACAAAGTCAATACTCAAAAGTCAATAGCCTTCCTGTACACAAATAACAAACTTACTGAAGAGAAATTAGGGAAACAATACCTTTCACAATAACATCCAAAAAAATGAAATACCTAGGAATCAACCTCACGAAGGATGTAAAAGACCTCTATGCTGAAAACTACAGTACTCTGAAAAAGGAGATTGAAGAGGATATCAGAAAATGGAAAGATATCCCTTGCTCCTGGATAGGAAGAACCAATATAGTGAAAATGGCCATACTTCCAAAATTGTTATACAGATTTAATGCAATTCCAATCAAAATTCCAACAGCATATCTCACAGAATTAGAGAAAACAATCCTAAAATTCATTTGGAATCAGAAGAGACCTAGAATAGCAAAGGCAATTCTGGGCAACAAAGGCAAGGCAGGGGGCATCACAATCCCCGACTTGAAATTATACTATAAAGCTACTGTGATAAAAACAGTGTGGTACTGGCAAAAAAACAGACCTGAAGATCAATGGAACAGATTAGAAGATGCTGAAACAACCCCAGACATACTAAGCCACCTTATCTTTGACAAAGGTGCCAAACACATTCGCTGGAAGAAAGATAGCCTCTTTAATAAATGGTGCTGGAAAAACTGGCTCTACACATGCCGAAGATTAAAACTAGATCCATATCTTTCACCATGCACTAAACTAAATTCAAAATGGATCAGAGATCTAAATATTAAAACAGAAACATTAAATCTGCTGGAAGGTAGGATAGGTAAAACCCTTGGAGACATTGGTGTAGGCAAAGACTTTATGAATAAAAACTCAACCGCACGGGAACTATCCCAAAGAATCAATAACTGGGATCTCATCTTATTAAAAAGCTTTTGCACAGCAAGAGAAACCACCAACAGAGTGAAGAGACAACCCACAATGTGGGAAAAAATGTTTGCCAGCTGTTCCTCAGACAAAGGATTACTATCGAGAACATATAAAGAACTCAAAAAAATCAGACCTCCCAAATTTAAAGACCCACTCCAAAAATGGGCATCTGAGATGAATACACATTTCTCAGATGAAGAAATACTAATGGCAAATAAATATACAAAAAAATGTGCAACATCACTAGTCATTCGAGAGATGCAAATTAAAACAACACTGAGATACCATCTCACCCCAGAAAGAATGGCTACTATAAAGAAATCAACTAATAACAAATGCTGGAGGGGATGTGGGGAAAAAGGAACCCTTCTTCACTGTTGGTGGGAGTGTCGACTGGTACAGCCACTGTGGAAGTCAGTGTGGAGATTCCTCAGAAAACTAGGGTTGGAGGTCCCATTTGACCCAGCTATTCCCCTTCTGGGCATCTTCCCAGAAGAATTAAAAACATCGTACCACAGTGATATATGTGCACCCATGTTTATAGCAGCACAATTTGTAATAGCCAGATCTTGGAAACAACCCAAATGCCCATCAACTGAGGAATGGATAAGAAAGATGTGGTATTTTTATACAATGGAGTACTATTCAGCCATAAAGAAGGATAAACTGGAGACTTTTATAGGTAAATGGATGCAACTCGAGAAAATACTCATAAGTGAAATAAACCAGAAGCACATGTGTAAGCATCGTATTATCTCTCTAGTATGAGAAACTGAAAGAGTAAATAAGATCCAAAATGTACAATAGATATGGTGAATCAAAAAGAAACTGGTCAAAAGGAAAGAGAGACTGGAATAGGGAAAAGAAAGAAGGGAAAGGGAAAAAAACAATTGTATATATATATATATAAGATGGTTAAGATAGATACACTACCATTTTTACTTAGTTCATTGAAGAGTAAGGTTTGTGCCAATAATGTTTGGACAATTGAATGCTAATGTCTGGTGTCCTGAATAACTAACTTAAAGATAGTAATACGTAATGTATTAACCATTGTTACCCTCCTATTATGTTGGTTTGAAAATTTGTTCTTTTGATTTGTTTTGTTTTTTTTCTTCTCTTTAAAAAATAAAAAAAAAAATGATGAAATAAGATAATATTTAAGCACGAACTCTCCAATAATACCTCTGTCTCAAATCAAGGGAACACAAAGTACTAAAAAAGTAACTAATTTCATCTCAGAAGAACTAGGTTTGAGTTCATTCTTCATTGCCCACTAGTTGTGTAGCCATGAACAAGTCATCTAAAACTCTCCAAGCCTCAGTTTCCTTATCCATGAAATAACAATAACAGTATCTACCTCACAGAATGCTGTAAACATTAATGAAAAAGTATATATATGTATAATAGTTATTATTATTGTTGACCATAATAATTTCCTAAAGGTTTTTTCTTCATATGAATAAATATGTGGCATTTAAAACTAAAAAAAAAAAAAAAAAAAAAAAAAAAGAATGTTTTCTCTAGATCTGTGAAGTATGCTAATGGTATTTTGATCGGGATTGCATTAAATCTGTGTAACAGTTTTGGGAGTATGGCCATTTTCACAATGTTGGTTCTTCCTATCCATGAGCAAGGGATATCTTTCCATTTTCTGATATCCTTTTCGATCTCTTTTTTCAGAGTACTGTAATTTTTAATATATAGATCCTTTACATCCTTCGTTAGATTGATTCCTAAGTATTTCATTTTTTTGGATGCTATTGTGAAGAGTGTGGTTTTCCTAATTTCTCTCTCAGTGAGTTTGTTGTTTGTGTACAGGAATGCTATTGATTTTCAAAGGTTGACTTTGTATCCAGCTACACTACTGAATTTGGTTATTAAATCTGGAAGTCTTTTGGTGGAGTTTTTGGGGTCTTCTATGTAAAGTGTCATGTCATCTGTGAAAAATGATAATTTAACTTCTTCCTTTCCTCTCCTTATTCCTTTTATTTCTCTCTCTTGTCTAATTGCTCTGACTAATGTTTCCAGAACTATATAAACAATATTTTAAAAGTTTGTTTTTTCAAACATTTTTCTATATTCATACTTATGTGTTAATATTATATTTTCTTCCTCATAAATTATTTTTCCCAATCATAGTTCATGGGCAAGAACACAGATCCATGTTATAATAGTATTCCTTCATGTAGATACTGTATTTTATTTAGTCCCTCTTTGGTGGATCAGTGGGTTTTTCCTATTTTTTGAAAAAAAAATACTATGGGATTTTTACCCATATGTTTGTATTTTTCCTTAGAATAAATTCCCAAAAGTAAGCATTAGAATAGAGCATTTAAATACCAGTACAGTCATTGGTGCATAGTAAGAGCTCAGTAAAGGGCAGCTAGAAACACACAGCTGAAATTAATAGTAGTATTTTACTTGTTTTCAAGGATCATTTATAAAAGTTAACCAATTCATATACCTTATCAGTGTATAAAAACTATTTCTTCATGATTCTGCCTATCTTTTTAATACTTGATAATTGTGTTATATTACTATTGCTCACCGATACAGTATTTGCAGTTCTCCCCTCCTTCCATGTATCATTTCTCTACCCTCTTGAAGTTAACTGTAGCCAGATGACTGGCTATGGTCAATAGGGAATAGATATGATCTCTTTCATTCCATATAGAAGCATTTAAAAATGTGCACAGCTCTACCCACTCAATCCCCACCCCTGCCACCCTGCCTAAAGAAGGCATATCTTCCATATGATGCTTCTCCAAGACTCTGAATTCACTAAGTTCCAGTTTAGAGAAATGTTGCTCTGAAGAGTTCTCCAGATCTGAAAAGCACTAGTCTAAGAAAATACTTTTGTTATGCTGTCTCTAAAATTCAGTTTGTCAGTTGCCCAGACTCTCAGGAATTCTGTGACTTCAGAACAGGTTAAGTTTCAGGGCTCTCTGAGGCATCTGTGACTTTGCTTGAAAATTGCATGTTACATTTGTATCTTGAAATATGGTTGAAAGTACATAAGAATGTATGCACCAAATTATTAAGCTCCCCTCTTATGTATTCTCCACAGCACTTAGCGTGCTGTGTTTTACCTGATGGGCACTCAAAAGCAGTTCAAACATGATTTTCATAAACTGAAAGCCAAGAGACCTTACAGGTGTTTAAGTTTAATTAACTTACTTTACAAGAGACAACACTGAACTACTGTACTAATGGTGGAAATAACATGATCCCTATAAGAAAGGAACCATCACGAATCTTCCATAGCACTGCAAAGGAAAAGCTCCAAAACCAGCCTCTGAGGATAGCAGAAGCAAATTACTTAATGAGTTCAAAATGTTGTATTTGTTAGACCAGCCTAAATGCTTACATGTTATTGGATAAGGTACTGTTTTTTGAAATGAAAACTAGAATAAAGAACTCACATTTTTGTTCTTTCACCAGCTAGTGTTCCATGTGATCACAGAGTTACTGCAAAAACTTCATGGAATCATTTTATTTCAGAAGAGATGATTAATCAAAAATAGCAAGAGTTAAGCCAATTACAAGTATTTTCCTCCAAGGTAATTGGTGTTACCATACATACTGATAAAATCTACCAGGTTCAGACACATTTTATGAGGCTGCTTCTCTTCTAGGTGTGACAGACTGAATCTTTGAACATCATCATTAAAATCAATGGCAGCCCTAACAGAGTCAGAAGTGTGGAATTGGGTGCACAGCTCTGAAACTGCTCATGTTCATTTAAACCCACTGTTCATTTTGCAAGCAGAATGATTTATCCCATCTGACAGAGTAATCCAAAGAATCTTTCCAGGCCAGACTATTCAGCCCTGAGCCAAAAATTACAAAAAGCTGATAGCTGCATGTTAAATTATATTTTCCTGCACTTGTCAACTCCCTTCTATGTGTGAATCACTAGGTATAACCATGTTAGCTACAGGGATTCATTACTAAGAAATAACCCCGATATGCCCCTAATGGCATTTTAAAATTTAGGTGTTGATTTTGAGTAGTTTGAGAAATTATACATTTGCAGAATTTAAGTCCTCCAAAGCAGTACTTCTCAAATGATCAAAGATAAAGGAACATTTTTTCAGTCCATCACATGTTGATATAACCATAAATTTAAATAAAAATTAGTTACTGAAAAATTAATTAAAAATAGAGACATACAAAGTACTAGCCTCGTTTTTTCCTTATTAGATTCAAGAGACATAAAATTACCCAGTCAACTGCTATAAAGCTTTCTTAACATTCACTCTTGTTGCATACAGTACTTGTCTGCATGTCACAGTTTAAGAGGGACAACTCTGAAGGACTTAGCTGGGTTCTGGTCCAGAATAACTATAGTAGGGGTGATTTGGGCTTTGGGATTTTTTTCCTCTCCATTTTCTTTAATATTTTATCTCCCTGATTGTACTATCAGTAAGATTTGAATCCCATAAACCTGAGGCTTTTATAGGCAAATGGATGCAACTAGAGATGATAGTCATAAGTGAAATAAATTAGACTTGCATTTGTAAACGTCGTATTGTCTCCCTAGTGTAAGAAATTGAAAGAGTAAATAAGATCCAAAATCTACAGTAGATATTGTGAAAGGAAAAGAAACTGCTCAAAAAGAAAGAACAACTGGGATGGGGGAAAGGAGAAAAGAAGGAAGGAGAAAGCAATATATATACAAGATAGGTAAGATAATTATACTACTAATTGCTTTTAGTTCATTGAAAATAACAGTTTAAGCTTATACTGTTAGATCAATTTTGCATGCCTATATCTTGTAATCTGAACAACTACTTTGAAGATAACAGTATGCAATATATTAACCATTGTTAATTTCTTATTATCTTATTCTGAAATTCTGTACCATTGTTCTTATTTTCTTCTCTTTAAAGTAAAAATTAAAAAAAAAAAGTTTCGAATCCCATACCATTAACTTTAGTTCCATTTTTCCCAAAATATATTCAAATAGCAAAGTACATTTGCTGAACATTCTTGGTACTTTGTTTATCTAGTAATTCCTTTATTCAACATTTTACTGAACACAGTTCAGTGCCAGGCACTGCTAGGACATATTAATAAGTGACACACTCACTTCCCCCATCTAAGCTAACTGACAGCTCCTAACTACAGTAGTGCCTCATCTATGGTTTCACTTTCCACAAATCCACCCTGGATCAATCTTGACCCAAAAATAATAAAAAGAAAATTCCAGACATAAATAATCTGTAAGTTTTAAATAACTTTTACTGCAGTTTATTTTTATAACTGCTCTATTTTATTATTAGTTATTGTTTTTACTATGCCTAATTTATAGATTAAAATTAATCATAAGCATGAACATATAAAAAAAAAAAGAGAGTATATATTGGGTTCGGTACTGTCCACAGTTTTAAGCATTCAAATGTCTCAAATACAAGCTCTAACAATCTGACTTTTTTGGCCTACTTGACTGTGGAATAAAATGGGAAAGAAAAAGCTAAACTCTACCCCTACACAACCATGTCATTGCTCTAGGTAATTTCATATTAATCATAAATTTACCTTTACATAATCACTACAATAATTTCTTTTTCCTTCAAGCTTTTCAAGCATAGCTATAACCTCCACTAAAATAGTTGCCCTGGCTTCTTTTACTCCAGGTATAAATGAAACCATAACTAATGCCTATATCAACTGATAATACATTATTCCCAGAAAAAATAACCTCATTAATGTCTCATTCATGTTTTTCATTACTTCAGTTAATTTTGAACAAGCTTACAAATATTTTTCTTTGATGAAGCTGTTCATACGTCACAAATATTTTACCAAGTTTAGTCACAGGTAGTCCAATAAGATGGATGGGATTTATAAGAAATTAAACATGATGTCCAAGGCAAATGTGCAACTTCTTTCTAGATCCAGTGAGCCAGTCAGCTTTTTTTAATAAATTGCAGCGGGAAATACATTAGTACTTTTCATGCTTCCAGATCTGTGTCTGTTACAAATAGGCCTAGAGAAATGTTATTCCAACTGCACAGGAAAAATGTAACTTTATATTTTCATTTTTTTCACACTTACAGTTAGGTCTATATCTCCTACACTTCTCCAAACTCAAAAACTCTTTTTACTTCACATTGCCACAGTATGCACCTGTCAAAATATACACACCCAAGTTTTTTTCAATATAAATTAAAATTTAAAAGATAGATGAGATCACAAAATTCTCACTTTTGTATTCCCCTTCTAGCATAGTAGTTCCATTTTTAATTTCCTTGCTATCCAGTATAACTATGTCGTGTACTTTCCACTGCTTTTCTACATGCAGTTAATCTACATCATCTTTTATTTACTGCTTTTTGTTAATTAAACTTTGCTCAGCATCTTTTGAGAAGCTTGACTTAGCTCAAGTAAAACTTAAAATTAAAGATTTAGTGTCACTTTCACTGAATCAAACTGTATCTAATAGTATCTATGGATGATATTTATTGGACATAAAGTTGATGTATCAAAAAATTTAAATGTTTTTTCAGTAACTATTCCTAGAATAAAACAGTGTTATTAAAAATAATTATAACTGCACGAATATGACAGATATTCTTTCAAGACAGTTTTGTGACTGTGTTTTCTAAGTTGGAGTTGTTTTGTCACTATTATAACCTGTGGTGCAGTATCTTAGCCTTGTACTGCATTTCCCTCCATGTGTTAGGAGACATCCTTTTTATTATACATCTTATTATTTTAGGAGGAGAAGAACATGTTAAACATTTCTTATAGATAAAACTAGACTAACTCACATGATTAGCTACAGAAGATAATTTCAACTGTTTATATTCTGGTAGTTCCAGCCAATTCTTACCCTCTCCCATCAGCCTATTCAGTGGTGAGTTTTAATTTTGTCAAGCTATTAGAGAGTTTACAGAATGTCTAGGACACTTATATTCCCTCCCCTCCACTGGAAATTTACACCAAAATAAATTTTTGTCTTAGAGATAGCCCTATGTTGTCACTGGAAATGACATTAGAGATAACCCCATGTTGTCATTAGAAATGACATTAGAGTTAGCCCCCTGATGTTGGAAATTGCACTGATCTCTCCGTGTGACTATAGGCATATTGTCTGCTTTGAAAAACAAATAAATGAATGTAATACCCCTGAAAAGTCTAACATAAACTTTGAAAACAGTTGCATTTTGTATTTTTATATGAGCTCATACAAATACATTCCTTGATCCATAATAAAAAAATACCCATATGTGAATATTCAGCATAATAAAACAAAATATCAGGACTATGAAGGATCAAAGATCTTTCCATCATTGGATGTTATCTTCTCTCTTGCAACAATGTGACTTATCATGACTTTCATATTTAGGAGAGGTCCCCTGCACATTTTTCAGGAAAAAAAAAATGACGTTTTCTCCCATTCTTAATTTTAAATGTAAAAACCCAAATCTTTAAGAAAAATAAAAAGAACTATTCTGGAATGTCACGATGTTTGCCCAGCCTGCCTCACCACTGTATCTCTGCCCTTCCTTTCCTAGTCTTTTTCGCCACTCCACAATCCACAGGGCATTTACTACAGTTGCCATTCTCCCCACATGAAAGTGTTCGTTAAAGGAACGTACATATGGTCCACCTGGACCCACAAAAGTCTTCCTATTCTTTAAAGTGAGAATTATGTTGCAGAGCCTTAGAAATATATTCAGAATCCTAGAATTACTTTCTAAGCTTCACCAGTGTGATCACAGACTGAGAAAATACCAATTTCCCCCAGGCCAAATCTTAATCCTCTTCTTGAGGAAATCTTGTTCATTTTTATACTAATCGTTAAATTGTCCACTCTAAAACTTACCACTCTCATATCCAAATATGCAACCCAGTAGTCATTCAGATGTGAGAATTAGCCATGATGCAAATAAATAATTAAGGAGCAAATAAAACTAGAAATGAAAATAGAAAATTAAGTCAAATATTATTAAATTGTATACTTTTTTGGGTCATTGGTGCTCACTGCTATTTCATGTATGACTGGAATATTAAAGTAAGGTTATAATGTACATGAAAGCATTTTATAAATTGCAAAAGCACCACTCAGGACCTTGTGAAAACCTAACACTTACTTGAACTAATACAGTTATGGCTTACAAAGGCAGGAAAAATTAGAACTGATAGGTTCCCAGATAGAAACTGCAATGAAGCACTTACTCAAAGTCATCATAGAGCTTCAGTTTTAAGGTAGCCCCAATTTGCATAGAAACATAGGAAGATTGCAGGTATCATTTGTTAATCCTAGTTTGAGAAAAAATGAGGAAACATGGGACAGACCCAAGATCCAGCCTAAAATATCAGTTGTATAAGGGAATCAATGTAAATTTCACTAACCAAGTTTAACATTAATTTCTGGGCTTATTTTAGAAAAACAAGGTCAAAGATAATAGGTTACAAAAGGGAGCCACCAAAGTTCAAATGTCATGCAGGTGGGAAATCGATTTACTGATACCAATTTACCCAGGGAACAACTTTTTCTAGAGAATATTTGCATATTTTTCAACACTGTGAAAATATTGGTCACATACTTTTCTTCTCAGAAGTATTCAGTGATACTTTTTATACCTTAAAGAAGCCAAAATGTATCTTGTTAATGAAGGAAATACAGCTTTTCAAGGTGAATCTTGGAGACTGGGCTAAGCACTTTCTGTTGCTGTAAGAAAAATAATAGTAAATCAACTTAAAAGAGGAAAGATGTATTTTGCCTCACAGTTTCGGAGGTATTGGTCTATGGTCACTTGACTGCATTGCTTCTGGTCCCAGGGTGAGGTAGATCATGGCAGGTAGCATGTAGTGGAGCAATGTGGCTCAGGCTCCACTTGTGACAGCCAGAAGGCAAAACAAGAGTGAGATAGAGGGTCCCCATATCACCTTCAGGGGTATACCCCTAGTGACCTATTTCCTCCAACTAGTCCTCACTTCCCAAGGTTTTTACCACCACCCAATAGTGCCATTTGCTTGGAACCACGCCTTGAACACATGAGCTTTTGTGGAATTCCAGATTCAAACTATATGACTAAGGTATTTTGCATATCAGGAAAGTACAGTGGAAACACATTAAAAACTCTTTATAACATATGATTAATGAACTTTATTTGTCAACCATGAGATCACAATGATTTGTGGTGCATTAAAGGACCCAATTGGATACACAAAATGTAGAAATCACATATGAATTCATGAACCAATGTTCAACTATGATTTTGCTATGTGTGTTTGATTCTTTCAGGGTTATCAGATAAAAAAAAAAGTAGAAGTAAGCAGACCTCACTGAGCATAATCTCATTGCACTGGAATTCTTGCAAAGGCTAGCTCTATTTAGTTGCTATTTCTAATTATGAAGTAGGGCCTGTGCTAATTCTATTATTTTCTCTATCTTAACAAAACTGGCATACAATGATTTTTTTCTCTTTTGAAAAGCAATTTACCTTTAAACATTAACTTTAAACTTTCCTTTTAAATTAAACTAACATGCTAGAAATCTATTTAAGAACACATACATGATAAATTGCAGTCAAGCTCTAATGCCATTTGTATGTCTACCCTACTTCTACCACAGGGACCTCACCTAGAAGTTCCCACTTTACCTTCACTATTTAGCCAAATGCCAATGCTCCAACAGCCCACTTGAGCATGTTAAGTGCTAACAAGGAAGCTAATGCAACACAAGAAAGGCTATGGTAACCAGATGTTGAATGGCTGAGATATCCAGTGCTGCTGCTGATTCTCGAAAATGCTGAAATCTGCAATATTGTGCCTTAGTCTTGCCAAGAAATTAGCAGATTTATAAATCTTAATAATATGAAGGTGGATGGAGATGCTAAGTAACAGTATTGCTGCCAGTTTGCTATCGCTCAGCTGTTATGTCCATAAAAGAACACTGATTCTTCAGCAGATGTAGAAAATAGATCAGTTGACCTTGCACCCATGTATTTGAGGTCCTTGTGTGGATGGATTCATTTGATGACAAAAACGTGCATTTTAGAATTTCACACATTAGAATAAAAATCTTATCTCTGATTCTCAATGAAATGTTTTTAGTATAATTCTAGTTTCATGTGTTATTGTGAAGATTAAAGTGAGGCAACTACAGTCATTTGCTACATGGTAAATGTCTGATCATAATTTTTATTTCCAAGGTACAAAGAATCCAGCTAACTCCCAGGAGGTAGGCATGAGTGTAGATTGCCAGAAAGGTGATGACACCTTCCTGGACACACCAGGACAAATGAGCCTTACACATTAACCTGGCTTGCCCCATTTGCAAGAACACTCATTAGAACAGTGTAGAAAACTTAACTGAAAGAAAACAAAGTCAACCATTTACCCTTTTCCAAAATAGGGCTCTCATGCTCATAGGTGCTACATGAATATATGTAGTGAACATTTCAGCAAAAGCCTCACAGCACACCCAACATCTCTCAAAAACTTACAAAGCTTATTTTTCCATCAGTTTCCATTTCAGTAGCTGTCAGAAGGTCTCACAGCACTGGTAAACTGATACTACTAACCTCTGGGTTCATGGGAAAGCTAAAAGGTCTCCGAGGGTGGCCCTAGAGCGTCACATGAAGTGCAGGCCTGTCACCTCAGCGCCACTGATTGCTTTCAGGCACATGGACAGGAATGCTTTGGCATCCTTATTATGCCACCTGATATTTCAACTGTCCTCAGTAATTCCCAAGGGCTCTTCTACCTCCTCCAGGCAGACCTGAAAGCACATTGGAGCACTCACACTGCCCTTCCTGCCTGTTCACCTCATAACTGCCACCAGAAGCATGGCTGTATGGCTGGTGTCAACAGCACACAGAGCCAGGATCACTACACAGCCAGGATCACTGCAGACCCTTAATCAGAGTTTGTTGAATGATCATCACCCATGGTCATTGGCACAAGATCCAACCAGTTGTGAATCATGGCCTGGCCCTTTGCTTTCTTGGATTTCTGTCAAAAGGAGACTCTAATCCAATTAGAGAATCAATATCCAGAAAATACCAGAGCTGTTTTTGTTCAAGGTTATTATTCTGTGGCATTTTAATGCCTTCATATGACATAAAAGCAATAGTAATGAAATGAAACAACCTGGAATTAATGAAAAGATTGATGTAACATAATACAAAATACAAAAAGAGGATCAGAAAATAACATGAAATTGATTTGAAAATATACTGATTTTTTATCTTTTTAAAGGGGACAAAAATACCTTAAGAAAGGACAAATAAATGTAATATATTATTGAAAATTCTCTAAGATACTTATTTTTTCAATGATAATGTTTAAGTTAACTTCAAATATTGTAACTGGAAAAAAAATTGAAAATTTGATGTCTTCATTTGGGCAAAATAAAATTTGGTTATCTTGGGCCTTGATGGGCTCTTTCATCTCTCACTGTAGGAGGCAGAGAATGAAATCATGCATGCCAAATCAATCTCCCTAATTGCCTTGGTCACCATCACATGCCATTTGGACAAGAGTCTTGCTAAATAGCATCCAAAGGCCAAATAAGATATGACATTGAGAGTAATGCAGCTCCCTGACTTCACCCATGCTGGTGTGATTTGAAGGACAGCAATGTGTGTTGTAAACTCGGAAGGTGCGGAAAGTGCCAGGGTTTATGCAAATATTCACACACTTCTAAAACATCAAAGCTGGAAATGACCTTGGAAGATTATAGTCCTATCTCTTCCTTATCTAGACCAGGAAAGCATTTAATTAGGCTCCTTCTCTGTGCATCCTTCACCCCTGTAGCAGCATTTATTGGCTGGCTACAGAATCTACATGTAATACATAAGCTGTAGATAGATAAAGATATGTATATATTTATATACAGCATCTATATATACATATATATCTATACATAGTATCTATACAAAACATATTATAGTTTATATCTTTTTTCTTTTCTCCCATTTTCTCTTCCACCCTCCAACTCACACACACAGAGCAAGGTATTATTTGAAATTCTTTGGCCATGTTATTCATATATGTATTTCCAAACAACATCAATAAAACTTGGTTGCACTAAGTTACGGAGGTCGAAATGATTTCCATAGCTTGATTCCACAGCAGTCCCAGGGACTTCTTTGAATTCTCCTAAGGCCTTTCCTTCTGTCTCTATCCAGGCCCTAATTTTAGGGGTGCCACTTCTGCTGTGGAGCTTGGCTGGGAGAGTGGGTGTGGGAATTTTCACCTCTCAGCACTAGAGTTGCCTAGGAGCATCTGCAGACCAACACTGCCATCTGCTGTGGGCACCTTCAAAGCAATGACGAAAAATCTGCCAAATACTGTGGGGTGCCTCTGTTCTTCAAAACGCGTCAAACTGCAATTAATCAACATTTATTAAAATTAATTCTAACACATTCATTAACTTTTAAAGGAATTACAAGGCACACAGCATTATTGAATGTCTACACGATGTGATCTCTCCAGGAGAAAGAACTGCATTAATAGAATGGGAGGTACCGAATCCGGGGGCGCAGATACTAAAGTACTGAATTTCTTATACAAAAAAATTCTTAATATACCCGTAAGCCAGGCCTTTAGAAAGCATACATTCAAACTTGCATGCTACCTGTGAAGCCTGCTTATCCTACAACAGTCTGCAAATACTTATATGCGCTGCCATAACCTTTCCAGAAATGATATGGCTCAGAAGTTAGGGGATCTGCGATGTTGTTTAAGAATGTGTCCTCAGGGCCGGCGAGATGGCTCAGCGGCTTAAGCGCCTGCCCGGCAAGCGCGAGGGCCCGAGTTTGACTCCCGGAACCCACATACGAAAAAGGGGCCGGTGATATTGCTCAGCGGCACGGGCGCCTGCTGGCGCATGAGGTCCTGAGGTCGACCCCCCGGTACCCACAAAAAAAAAAAAAGAATGTGTCCTCAGAAAGGTGGGCTTGGTGGCGCATGCCTGTCATCCCAGCACTAGGGAGGCTGAGGCAGGAGTATCACTGTGAATTCAAGGCCAGCCTGAACTACATAGGGAGAGCCTGTCCTCAAAAAAAAAATAAATAAAATCCTTATTAAAAAAAAAAAAAGAAAAAAAAAGAAAAGAACGTCTTCAGAGATCAGGACCTCGGGAGTACTGGTGAGTTATGTCTCTATATCACCTTATCTTTTCTACTGAAAATAGTGATAAACATATGTTCAAACTTCTTTTCACCCTCAATATATTTTAAAAACAGAACCAACTTCAGTCTTTTCCTCCCTTCACATGGAATTCTATTTTTGTAGACTCACAGAAAGAATTTTATTTCTCTTTCTACTGGGAGGTAAAATATTCAAAGATCTGGGCATAAAAGAATAAACTGTTAGAGGTGGCTAGAACAAGAATAGGAAGAAAAGGTGGATTTTGCTTGCTGTTTTCTGACTTTGGATTTTGCTTGCCTCAGAAGTTGTACAACAGCTCCACCTTACGGTGCTTTGTGGAATAACAGGTTGACAGCCCAGTCTGCCCATTGGTGGGCAGGCAATTCTACAAAGGGTTAATCTGGCACGAAGAATAATTGTATCTAAGTATCTCTTCTTTCTTTTATTTTTTAAGATACAAGACTTTAAAAAATTATGCTGAAATATAAAAACCTTACTATTTTATCAGCCAAAAGGTGCTGACTAATCTTTTAGACGGCTTAGATCAATTACGTGCTCTTGGCTAAGTTCCAGTAACTTCGCCAGTCTAACTTTCTATTTGTAAAATGAATGGATTGTTTTATAAATCTACATCATCCAGTATGGTAGCCAGGAGTTACAAGTAGCTATTTAAATTTAGACTAATTCAAATTGAACAAAATTTTAAAACTCAGTTCCTCGGTCATATCAGCCACATTTCAGCAGGCACCTTTCAGTAGCAGACAGCATCGCAGATATGTCACGGCAGGACATTCTATTGGACTACACCACACAGCTAATATTTATGCTTCCTTCCAAACTGAATCAACATGCTTACAACAAAAACACTTCAGGGGCCAATTTGATGAAGGTGAACCACACCAACAGCCATATGAAGAGCAAAACATAGGAGGAAGAGGAAGAGAAAAAAAGGGAAGGTGGAAGGGAAAAAAGATGAGGTCCCAAGTCCAGGCTTTCTGCCACTTTCATTGCTGCTGTCTGATAAGCCATTCGTGTTTCAATTCTAGTCTTCAAACCAACTCATCTGCAAAATGAGGAGAAATCAAGTGCCTGCATCCACAGTCAGCATTACAAACTGAGGGAGGGCCTAATGTGCAGCATAAATTTTCAGTGGTGACAGCTTAGGAAAGAATGTGCTGACAATTCTCCGTTGGCATGTGGAGCACAGCCCACAGCAGGCTGCCTGGTTCTCTTACAGACATTTAGATGATTTTTCTACTCCTACACACTGAAAGTGTTTCCTGAAAAGTCAGTTATGGGTTGGATATCACAACAACTCTGGCACAACTTGGCCCACCACAGTGGGTCTCGGCACAAAGTGTGCCTGGAGCTGCCAGTGCAATGCAGAGGTTTGCTGATGGTACCTGAATGTCCTGGGTTGGAGGCACAGCAAGGTGTCTGTGCTGCGTATGAATGCACCACAAAACCACTGCTCGTCCTGAAGTCACACACATCGCTTGGCTCCAGACCACAGGCCTCTGCCAGGGATCTGGCCAGCAATTGAAGTTCCTGCAGTCAGCTTTCTAATGCTCCCTTTGGTAAGGGAAGGAGATAGGGAGAGCGGCAAACTGTGCCATCACTAAAACCTGGGGCATTTCCTCAGCGTTCCCCAAGGGAAAGTGGAGGCAGAGGTCTAGAGTATTTCAGGTTCCCTGTTGAAAATATCAGGGCTCCACGGCTCTGAGAAGGGCAGTGCCCTCTTAAAAGGTTGGGTGAAGACAATATTGCTTCAGTTTCTCCACATGTTTTCACACCACCATCTATATGTTAGAATGAGGAAGAGGTCACCAAAGTGTTATCCTTCTTCTCCCTCCAGGCAGGGAACTCCTCTTAACCTTCTTGAAATACAGCCAGGCTGGATTTGGCAAGTGAAGAACAGAGCCAGCAAGGAGGCGGGAGTCCCTGTCAGAGGAGGTGAGTAGATTGGTCGCAGGAGGGGAGGGCAGAGACCTGTTTGAAGGACCCCTGCGGCACAACCTCAGTAACACTGAGTAGATCAACCCAGTGAGTGACAATCAGCAGGAAGGGGAGAGAACAGCTCTCAGAGCAAAAGCAGCTCATACATTGTATTGTGGACTTGAGAAAAAGAGACATGACCGGGCTCTGTGTATAACAGCTGCCTTGCAGGGGCCCTGCACCAGGTGGGCCGTGCCCTTCAGTCCCGTCAGACACACAAACTGCGGAGTGTGATTGTGTCTCTTAGCATTGTCTTGAGCACAAAAGACAACAATGGCCACTTAGACCTTTAAACATTTTTCCTTTTTAAAGGGTGCAGCTAAAAAACCAAACTTCTAACTATTCCTATTAGGATTAGTGCTTATCACTTATTTTACGCAGCTACTCCAAGTTTTCCCCATGGGGGGAAAAATGGAAGGAATGCTCCATTCTCTACCGAAAGGATGAGGACAGGAGAGAATTGCAAGGGAAAAAAATACATAGATGAACCCAAGCAGGCTGAGAATGTGAATAGGTTAGGACAAGGCCGAATGCGTTCTTTCAGGTCAGAGGTTAAGTACATGGAAAGTCCCGCTCCAGGGAATTTGGTGCTTCTTCACATGCTCAAGCTGATCTGCCTTTTCCTGGCCAAAGAGGGGCAGAGCCATCGCACTTGGATAAATACAAACACAGCTGTGTAGCAGATTTTGAAACAAAGTTGACTCAGAGCATTTTTATATCCAGTCACCAAGCACTGGATGAAATGTGCTTGGTGAAAGAAAAAAAGATGAAATGTGAGCTGGAAGGATGTGTACACAGACAATCATGCACAAAACTGGGCACTCTCTTAATGACAAGAATTACGCCCTGTCTTACAGCAGTGTAAGCATGGAGATCAAAGTAGTGCAAGTCATGGCCAAGGAAAAGAGACAAAAGCTTAACGAGTTCATTTGTCCAGGCAGCAGATGAGTCCCCTGTCATGGCAGGGCCTTGACACAGCCGACAATGAGACATTAAATGGTTGAAAGGTCATAAAAGTAGCATTGCATGTGACTCTGTTTTCTAATTCAGTGAGAGAGAAACGATGCAGAGATGTTTCAAAAGTCTTCATGAATTGCTGGTGCAACTACTTTTGACAGAAAATTCTTCTGCAACTCATCAAATCATTGAACTTGCTGACAATAAAACAGAGAAGATAAACACTGATTTTATATACCCATGGATTGATTGTTTTTGCTGTTCTTTTGGCTTACCATGGCTGTAGGATTCTTTCCCCTTCAAAAACACAGCAATTACACTAGAAAGTACCTCTTATACTGTATACATAAACTTATACTACCTCTTATACTGTATACATAAACTTATACTATTATAAAGCATCTGTTGGAATTAGAAATCTGGAGGAACTTTCAGCTTCACATTACTACAACAAAATACCTGAGGAAATCTACTTATGAAGTAAAGGGGGCTTATGTTGGCTCATGGTTCTGAAGGTTAAAGTCCAGAATCAGGTGGCCCTGTTGGTTTGGGCCTGTGGTGAGGGTGGCATATCAGGACAGGAATACATTATCCAGCAAACTGCTCATGTTATGAACTGGAAGAGAGGGGTGGAGGATAAGTGTAATCTTACAATCTTTTTCAAGATCGCACCCCCAGTAACCTAAGGACTTCCCACCATGCCCCACCTCTTAATGTCCACAGCACCTCCCAATACTGCCTCCCTAAAGACCATACTCTTAGCAGAGAGGATTGTGGGGAACACTCAACATCTAAACTATAGTAGCTGGGTAGGAAATAGCTGTCTCTAGATTTACCCCTAGTCAGCTGGGTATCCATCTGGAATGAAATGCCATATTAGGTAATCATATTTAGCTACACAGTATCCCCCCAAAAGGTCCTTCAAAATAGAGTGAAGGGTAAAAAGAAGAAAGACTAAGGACAAGAAAATTTAGAAGATGAGAGAATAAAACACAGAACTCAAGCAGCCATCTCTCAGATTATTCCTCAGTGTAGGTGGATTGCACAGTATGGGAAGGGCATCTTAAACACTGAGAACAGTGCTAAAGAGAGTCAGTTTTTATCTCAAATGGAACAGAAACTGGGTTTTGAGTGATATGTCAAAGGGTAAACACTTCATTATTTACTTAATGTAAATCACACATTTGTATTATTTTTGTTCTTCACCCTGACTTTCATCACATTTATATAAGAAGAAAGTTTTCAAAGATCCCTGGCTTCTACCCCAGATTACTGAATGAGATGCCTCAAAACCTCCATTACAGAACACTGTTCTCGATGGTAAAAAGAGAAAGGCATTTATCTTCCTCAGATAAATCTCTAGCCTTGTGACAGTGACAATCTAGAATCGTCACTATTCAAGTAAAGACCATTTTGGCAAAATGCTATGTTTCTCTTCAAAAATATATTTAAGTGCTAATCTGACATTTCTCTGCATGTCCCCTTTTTATATTCTTCTTTATCCAAGTGTAACATACAGTCCTTGATGCAGTCCTTTCAAGTCAATCTTCATCTCTCAGCTGTTTATCCCTTCATTTTCCTTAGGCAGATAATCAGAGTACCTGTCAATCCACGAGGCGGGAAATCATTCAGAAGAAACATTGAAAATAGAGGCGTTGTCTGCTTTCCTGAGGGATGTGAAGAACAAAGGTTAAACAGCACCACCCCCGCAGTCCAAGTGTCCTGTGCTGTCTGTCTCCAATATAAGCACCATGGATTTGAATGGCATTTGTGGGGACTTAAATTGTGGAGTAGCACTTCCCCTGACATGGCAAATCCATTTTTTTTCCTCCCATCACAGGGAAACTGTGCTTGTTCACATCTTAAGCAGCTCTGCTCTTCTCTATATAGGTGAATATTTAAGATGAATGTAATCTTCTTCATTTGAGTAAGTACCAGCAAAGAGACTTATACTTCCGTTTTATTCTACAAAGAATGTTATTTATATGCATGTCCTTTTATTTCTCCAGCTCATTTCTTTATGAATAAATGTGGTAGGCAGGCCTGGAGGGGGTGGTTAAAAGGGTACAGAAAAGCAGAAAAACACCTAATGGAATGCATTACTTTCTGATTTGAGATGTCCTTCATGGATTTAAAATCAGTCTTTACATCTGCAGGGAGGATACAGGTATATTAACTGTGCCTGTGCAAAGCACTGAACCTTGGCTTTTCTTCCTACTGAATCTTCCCAAGGAGCTAAAGTAGGGCAGCAGCCCTGTAGGAATAGTGTCATTTCCCCTCCATTGCAAGTTTCTGTTATATTTGCCATTTTTCCTCTGCTTTGGGGGCCCATGTAAAGACCATGCACCCCCCTCACACACTATGTTTCATCCCACATATTCCATGGGGCCCAGCTATTTATCAGGATGAATCTACAGAGGAGGCAGCTGTGCATTGTCTGCAGCTACCTTGTGGATCTGAGTGAGAAAATTCAGTTGGGAGCTCGCTGTGAAGCCCCAACAACTCTCTTATGCTCATTATTTGTATGAGAACCAGAGTGAAGTGAATAAAGACTGCAGAAAATGTAACTCATGTCTTTATGATGCCTTCTCTGTACCTTTTCCTCCATAGGTGGCTTGCTTAAACAGTCAATGCAGCAGGAGTTTTTTTCTCTTTTCCTTTTAGAATTAGGTTGCAAGGGGTTTCATTGTTGGGCTCTCTTTCTCCTTCAATACAGGTTGTTCAGAGAACTTACATTAAAGCGATATTCTCCATTATTTCCTTGAATTTAATGGCCCCAATCTAATAAAAATCATTTTGTATAAATGTTGTGGTGACTCAATGAAAGTAAATCTAGATTGCCCTTTTTCTCTTTAACAAGGTTTTTTATGTCTCCATGAGGATTTGGGTAATCAAGCAAGTTACTGAGCACATACCATGGGCCAAGCACTGTACTCCGCAGCATGAATTCACAACTACATTTGGTGTTCACAGCAACTATATAACCACTCCAACTTCACAGTGGAGAAACTGAGGCTCCTAGAGTTAAATTACTGGTTCAAGGTCTCAGAATTTAAATGGTGGTTGTTGAACTCGAACCCAGATCATTTGACCCCCATGTTCACCACACTATCACATCACCACTGAGATAGAAAGAAGAGCTTCTTAGGACTATGGTACACCTACATTTCCTATCCCTCTTTGCCTCACAGTTGGGTGGACACAAAGTAAATGACTACTTGCTCCAAGGGTCCTTCAGAGAAGAAACAAGTAAATCAGTACTTGCTAAGAAATGATATACCCCGTGCCATTGTGTGTGTGTTCGTGTGCTACATACTCACGTGAGGTTGTACACTGATTACATCTTCCACCCTGTGTCCATGAAGTGTTCAACTAAGAAACATCCAGGTTACTGTTATTTTCCATTCACTTCTTTAAATTCCAGTGGAAGAGCAAAAACTTATTTCAAAGTGCCAGAAGTGGGTAGATTACACACAATTCAACCCTAAGAGTCTGTCTAATCAATGTACTGGCCCGTATTTTTCACATTTTATGGGACAGCAGGGAAAATTGTTGAGAAAAGCCAATTTGCAGCTGTGTTCTTAATTACGCCTTCTATGTGAAAGGAGGCAAATTTTTCAGCAAGAGACTGCAGCTGCATTCATAAGGCAGGAAGACCCAGTGTTTATAGCAGATAATTGAGTGCCATAGAGGGCCCAGATCCCAAGGTGGACTGAGCGACCACCTCTCTGGGTGGCCCAGTTGAGCCATGTGACTTCTGTGTGTCTCAGTAAAACCTCCTGCCAAAGTATATTCAAGCAGCAGGAGCTCACTGCAAAACAGATGCTCAATGTAGATAGAACTGTCCTGGATAATTATATTCCCCCAAGCCACTGTCACTCACAAAATAGTGGAGTTCAAAAGTTTCTGCCTGCGTTGAGTGTCTTTGAGCTGTTAGCACTGCTGAGTCAGAATTATCTCTTCCACACGTAGGCAGTTTACTTTAGACCGTCATGGAAAGAACAGCATACAACCCTGATGGATCTGTACTGAGTAATACCGGCTATAGAGAGAAGAATGACAGTCCGCCAACTCCAGCATGCAAAAAATGTGATTTAATTTTTCTATAACTGAACTTAATTTTTATTAATATCCCCATTCACCAGGGAGAGGAAAAAGGACAGTTCAGAGATTATCCCCATTTTCCCAGTGATTGCACTCAATTATCAGGTTGCTTACATTGCTTCCAACCAGACATGGGATAGCCACTGTGTCTGAGTTATCCTCTATACGTATTGGCATCCCCTAAGACATCATCATTTCTGCCATGTGTAACAGTTTTCACTGTCGAGTTGACCTTTGTTTCCTAAAGCACTGCTCCTTGGATCAGATAATTCCTCTGCCTCTGGAGCATGAAAATGATTCTGCTCTTGCAGGCAGCTTGAAGAAGCTGTCTAAGGCTTTTCACCTCTCTGGGGCTTCTTTTAGGAATAAGGAAATTATTCTACTGCTCCACCACTGCTGAAGCATAAGGGGAAACTGGTGATTCCCTTGAGTAAGCAGTCGCTAGTGCCCTTCTCAAGGTTCCCCAGTGCTGTCTGAATTTGTGTCTTCCACCATACCTTGAATTCGAGAAGGGATGGCAAAGGGCACAAAGCTCATTTTTCAGGAACATGGAGAATCTAATCTTTTAAACTTTCAAACCTGTGACTCTATTTAAGAAAAACATCCTCTGGACTTAGAAAGAAAGGCAGAAAATTTGTTCAGGATATTTACTAACCTTCAAACCCCTTCAGAGCCTGTGGTTTCTGTTTCTGCTTATAACAGTCCTAACAGAGGATGTTTCCTGGTTCAGACAGAAAGGAACAAGGAGCAATTCAAAACACGTGAGTCAATATTTCAAACACTCCCATTCTAACATCGTTTATTGGTTTTACCTTGAATGTATGTGGAGAAATTTGTCTATTTCCATCCTTCCCAAAACCCTGCCAAGTGAACAAATTTATGATGATGTCTGCCTTAGCGCCTGGAGGCCTTATTTCCAACCAATAAGAACTGGACAGGCACACAGATTGTTGAAATATTGACATTGTTCATACTAGTTAGTTAATAGTCACTGTCCAAGATGGTAAGCATTATTACTGCTACCCTGCTAACCCCGATCCTCCTAAGGAATAAAACTTGGCACATCAAGTGGCTACAGGATTCTTAACCCTAACACTATAAGCAGTATTGATTCTTACCGTCACCTACCAAGTTGTTGAACATTCTGAATTTCACTCCTGCCTTTGTCTTTGATACACAGAGAGATTAGAGTAGGGAAAATAGGTCCAAAATAGGCCTGGCACTTGGAGGTGCGTATCTATCCTTCACGCATAGTCTGGGTCTGTGGGTTACTGAGGAGCTGCCAGAGTGGAACCCCTACTACAAAATTAGAATTCCTGTTGAGATAACATGGTGGATCCTAACTTAATAGTCGCTGATCTTGTGATTTTAACCAAAGGTTTAATCTCTATCCTTATCTCTTTAAGAAATGATGATAATTTCTATATCCCAGGAATAAAATATAAATATCCAAAAGGTATATTGGTGGTCCTTCCTTCCTAGAAAATTCAATCCAAAATATTCTTGGGGCAAAGTAGGAATGCAGGAGGAGAGTGAAAATGGCCCAGCCATACTTGGAGTGTGAGGACCTGGATGATCACTTCACCTAGAGAGATGGAAGGATGTCCCCACTAGCCCACCGATAGATTTGGAGCCTGGGTAGAGTGCAAAGGACATTGATTCAGGGACAGGGGAGGATATACATAGGGAGTTGATCAAATAAAAAATACGTATTGAGAATAATGGAGGCCAAATTTTTCACTGTTGGAGAAAGGAGTTAAAAATATAAAAACAGACAGAACTAGGATAAACATTGAAATGTTATAGTACATTGAAGGTATTAACCATGAAACTCACAGTTTAGTATGTGCTTGCATATTCTCACACACAGCCACATATTTCATAGCTCTGTACAATGAAAGGATCTAATATCAGGACCACCTCAAAAGCACTGAGCACACCTAGTGCCAGATCTTGATTTCTAAATACTATTTTTCACTAAAAGAATGTAGAGGTCCTTCAAAAATTTGGTAAACCAGGTAGAGTAAAAAAAAGAAAAAAACCTGAACTCTTAAGCCAAAAAGTAAAAATGCCTTTAAAATCTAGCAGAAATACATTAAAAGAACAAAGGACAGCTTAAAGGAAACCCATTGGCCAAATCTGCATTAATTTGACCATCAAAATGTATAACAATAACAGTAGATTATGATAAACAACATAACAACCCAGGAGACTACACTGATATATACAGAAATAAATGCAAGGATGGAGAGCTTTTTACAATAAGAATACCAACAAATGTAGGAGACATAACAGAATGAGGAAAATCATCATATTGCAACTGACATAATAATAATCAGTTTAGCTATTCATTAATTAAGCACAAATGGATGCTTAATAATAGGCGAAGTTGAATAAGTAAGATACTTACAACACCTCAAAGTACTATAAAATACATACTAAATATAAAGAAAAAAGAAAGAGTGACTTTACAGTGGATAAACTTTACAAACATCACCTCTGTGAAAAGATTAAACTTAACATCACCAGCACGAGAACAAATAGAATTTATGTCACACCTGACAGGATGCCAGGAACAGAACACAGAATCAGTTCTGTGATATTCTTATCCCAAAATACATAAGCTAAATTTTTGTTATAAAGAAACATCAGACAAAGCCATATGAAGTATTCTCAAAAACAAACCACATGAAATCTTGAAAAGCCTCAATGTCAGAGACAAACTGAGGATTCCAGATAAAAGGAGATTTAAAAAAAAAATGGCGACTAATGCAATGTACAATTCTAAACCAGATTATTTTGTTATAAAAGAAATTATTGGGACAATTGGCAAAACCTTGAATGAAGCAGAGGAGTAGATGGGAGTAACCGATCAATATCGTTTTCCTGACTTTGATGATTATATTGCCCATGTAGAAGAACATCCTTTTCATAGGGAATGAAAACTGGACAAGAGGTAGTGAGCATCCATGCCAGCAACTTACTCTGAAAGGGTCAAGGAAAAAAATGTTCCTTGGTTGCTTCAGTTTTCCTATAAATTTGAAATTATTTTAATGTAAAAGCAAAAATACATAGTGTATATAATTAAGAAAAATATCTTATTATCAAAAAAAGGATTCTGAAGAACTAGAACAGGCAGACAGTTTCCCAAACATATTTCTGTGATGAGCCATTCATCCCACTGGTCTGTGGGAATGCATGGACCTCTGGAGCATGTTGTCTCACCCAGACACATATTTTAGAATACGGAAAAGAAGGAGATCTGGGGAATCAAGGAACAAAGAAAAAGGACTGTTCATAGCACTAACAGAATGTACCTGCGTTATTTAGATGGTTCTAGTGGGCTCATCCAGCATTGCACATTAGAACCACAAACATAGAGCTGTATCTTCAAATCTAAATATTTTAGAATGCTCTAATAATGGCTCAAACCATTGTCACTGTAAGTTCTCCGCCAGAAACAAAAATCAGTTTTAAGTGATTTTAACATCTTGCATTTCTTTAGCCAAATAAAAGCAGCAAAACTAGCCATACTGGAGTTAATTACTTTTCACAGACATACTGGCAATAGCAATCTGACTTCCACTTACTCGAAGAACCCTGATATCTGAAAGACTTCTTAATTACTCACAGAGCTTATGCAAGGCAAACCCCAGCCCAATTCTCACATCTATTTCCACAAAAAAGAACTTCAAATTACTTTCCATGGCTGAATAGAGAAAGTGTCTAAAAATGCTGACCCAAAACTTTTTACTTCCTAATGGTAAAGAAATTGAAACAGATCCAGTAGAGTCATCAAGGAGAAAGGAAAATAAATTAACAAAGTAGAATGTAGTGGTTAAGAGTGTAACAGAAAATGCTCCCCCCTCCAGCCAGTAGCTTCAGTTTCGTAGTTGCCAGGTAGTAGTTCCTGTTCCAGCTCCAGTTGCTTCTGTCTCTTAGAAACAGCTGGTCACTGTGATACATAGCTGGTTACTACGATGCACATTGTATAAACTAATCCCTAATTGACAAGCCATTCTGCCCATGTACTTCCTGCTTGCTTATTCCATGTAAGCCTTAGACCACCAGAGATCAGGGCCTGATATTTTGGGAGTGATCCTGTGATGCCTGTCAACATAAAATAAATCTGCCTCCAAATCCTGGGTGTCATTTTGGTGTTTCTCCTTGCTGTTGCAAGAGCACAAAGTCTAGCGTCAGACCCCCTTGTCTAAAAAATCTTAGATCTACCACCATAGAGCTGTGTGATCTTGGGGAAGTGACTTAACCTCTCTGTGCTCCAAGTCTCTTACTTATATAAGCATTTTATAAAATGCTTATATTGTTTATATTGCAGTTTATTGTAGTTTATGGTGTGTGTTGTTAAGCTAAGCTATGTTATGTTGTTGTTAAGCGTATGTTATGCTTATGTTGTGTGTTTCTAGCTAATCTGACAATAGTATCTACTCTATACAGCTGTGCAAGGTTTAATGGATTATTTTATGCCAAGTGCTTCAAATGGTAATTGGCTCATAAGTGATCAATGAATGTCAGTTATTACTTTAACTGTTACATATGTAGCTGTATATACAGCTTAATGGTAGAGGGCTTGCCTAATAGGCCTAAGGCCATGAGTTCAATCCCTATGAATTGCCAAAAAAAGTAAACACATTTTAATGTATCACTTTTGTTTATGATAGAAGCATTGACTTCAAAACAGGATCCTAAGGTTATTTCTTTAGAGATCTCAAATAAAACCACTACTTTACATTCTAATACATTTTGTTAATCCTTTGAAAATGCTCTATCTAGCTGATCCAAAATATATAATCTTTAAAAGGTTAAAAATGAATTACAACTTGAGAGAGTACAAGGAAAACTGAAGCCAATCTGTTTTAAATTTGGAGTAGAAAAAATACTTTAATTCAGAAGACACAAATAAGATCCTTATCACTGCCCTTTACGAAGAAATTTTACATTCAATTTTTCACTGGGTCTGTGCAGCAATCCTTTAAGATAGGGCGGGAAGATCAAAGACTATTTTTCTTTTACAGAAAAGAAAACTGAAGTTTAAAATAACTGAAGTTAAGGGAATGTTCCATGGTCACATGGAATAGAGCTGGCATGTGATCCATGCTAATTTGTAATGAATCTAAGTCTAAATCAAAGCTCTGAAAAGTGAAGAATGTATGTCACAAAAATGATGGTCAACACACATAATTTAGCGTGGTGGTTAACTCCGTTCCTCCTCCACCATGCAGAAACAGACATCCTTTTCTTGTGGAGATAGCCTCCATTCCTAGAGTCACAGCCATTTTTTAAAAGGCTCCAATCAAAATTTGCATTGAAGACATATTCTTCCACACCTCATAGCCAAGCATCCCAACAGACAGAGTAAAACCAGATTTTACACAAAGTGGGTAAATTTCATTGCTTTAAATGTTTTAAGTAGTTAGGTCAAAGCAAAGTTAGTCTATTGCAAAAGTTATGGCAATACCTTGACTGAATTGTTCAAATTATGTTGTATGATTCTAGCTAATCTGACAATCATCTAACTAGTTTGACCAATAAAGTCAGTAAAAATGGACAGTTCTATCTATGTGTAAAGAAAAATTGTAATAATCTAAGTTTTCTAGAACATTGCAACTTTGATTTCAGACCTCATGGGAATAATCATTTTAAACTTAACAGCAAAAGCATATAAGTGGGATTGAGAGAAAAACAGAAAATGACAGAAACTTTCCTCTTCATATTAACACAATAGGATTTCTCATTTAGCAATTCTGCCGTTGTTTTTTCTAACTAAAACTGATATTGAGGTAAACTGTCTCTTCTCTATCAAATAAAAACAGGAGACAAAGCCAAGATATCAGAAAAGATAGGCATTTTTAAAATCATAGTAATATCAAAATTAAAATAATTTTCTAAAGGAAAACCGGAAGATGGTAATAAAAGAAATTAAAAAAAATTGCAACCCATATAATTGATTTAGCTATCTATGAGGTTGAAAGAATTCCTACTACTTTATAAGAAAGAATAACTCAGAAAAAAAGGCAAGCATTATGAATAGTCAAAGGAAGTTTAAAAGACCGATAAACATGAAAAGATGCTCAGTTTCACTAATCATCAATGATATGCAAATTAAAGCTATATTGCTATATTATTTTCACCTCTCGTACTAGAAAAATTAATAGTAATATGACATTTTAGTGGAACTGTGAATTGCTATAACAATTTTGAAAAGTGATTTAGAAATAGTAATTAAAATTATAAATATACATCTCCTAAGCTCCAAAAAATCTCACCTCAATAAAAATAAAAGCATACATAATTTGATAAATAGATAGGTAGGGCACGAGTTTCCTATTGCTCTAATACATTTCTAAGAACCTACAGCTAGGAATAATACAAATTTATTAGAACAATGCAAATATAATTCTGGAGGTCAGAAGCCCTCACATCAAGGTGTCATAGGGGTATGTTCCTTCTTTACTTCCTGTCCAGCATCCAGAGGCTGTTTTCTTGCCTCTTCCAAGTTGTGGAGGCTACCTGCGCTCCTTGGCTTGTGGCCTGTTCCCTGGGTCAGTCTGACCTTTGTTTCTGCCATCACCTCTCCTTTTCTGACTTTGAACATCCTGTTTCCCCTTAGGAGAGAACCCTTGGGATTGCATTGAACCCAGCTGGATAATTTCTCCATCTCAAAATCCTTATCCAATCTGCAAAATCCCTTCTGTTAGGTAAGATAAAACAAGATATAAAGGTTCCAAGAATTAAGATATTTGATGGAGGGCCAGTGATATAGCTCAGCAGCATAAGCACCTGCCTGGCAAGCACGAGGTCCTGAGTTCGACTCCCAGTACCCACATATAAAAAAATAATAATAATAAAAAATAAAGATATTTGACAGAGCCCATTATTCTGCTTACTAGATTAATACACATACATTTACTATTCAAAACCAATGTTGGAAGAAAAACTCTCTATGACAAAAAATTAAAGTTAGAATCCTACTGTACATCATAACTTAAATTCTGAAGAGACTAAATACTGGAATACAGAAAATACAACTCTTAATCAATTAGAAAAAAGGGAAGTATCATCATAAATGTTTTAGAGAAGTATTCTTATTGAACACAAAATAACCCAGTATTTGTATGTCTGAGAATATACCCTAGAGGAAATCAAATACATAAGTACAAAGAAAAGTACAATTATTTTTATTGCAATAGGATTCGTAGTGGTCAAAACTTTTAAATAACCTAAACATCCATTTATAGGATAACAGATGAATGAAATGTGATATGTTAAGCTAGGAAAGTTTCTGTAGCAGTTAAATAGTGGGAAAATTGCTTATGACTAGTTTTCCAAAACATCGTTAAATTTTTAAAAAATCATTCTAATACTAAAAACCCAGACTTAGAACCCTGTTTTATTCAAAACAGCTAAAGACTCCCAGCAGCCTGTAAGTCCTTCAGTGGCCTAGCACTTATAGTATGTCTTGGACTGCGCTCATCGTGCAGTGCCTTTTGCTCCAGCCACCCTGGCTTCCTGGCTGCCCCTCAATACACAGGCACACTCCCACCTGTGGCTTTTGTACCGGATGTCCTCTCTGCCTGGAAGGCCCTTCTCTACCTATTTCCTTCATTATCTTCAAATCTTTGGTCAAATTCTTCCTAATCAATGAGGAATACCTTAAACACTCAAATTAAAATTGCAATTTAACTCACTCCAACCCCTAATACTCCAGTGCCTTTTTCTATTCTACTGTTTCTTTTTTCATATCACTTAGTTTTTTTCGAGCACACTAAATAATCCAATTTTTGTACTGTGTTTATTGTTTATTCACTCTGCACTAATATAAACCTTATAAGGGACCTAGGATTTTTTTTTTCATCTACCGATGTTTCCCAAGACCTAGAATAGTTCCTGACACATAGTAGGTCACTGAGCACATAGTAAAGAAACACCAAATATATGAAAGTAATAAAATAAATTCCTTATTGTAGAATATCATGAAGATACTTTAAAAATCATCAGCTGGATATCTATCTGCTGATTTCAAAGACGTTTGTGATGGAGAAGGGATAAAATAATATGTACCAGACTCATTATACTGGTTATAAGCAGCTGAAGAAGAGAAAATAATTTTTTAAAAAATAACAAAAGATCAGTCAAATAAAAAAAAAAACTTATTGCATGATATTAAGTAAATATATAGGCTACAAAGATAGACTTATATTTTATTATTGTAGTATCTAAAAAGCTTAAGTAGATATGACCAATTACTAGAAAAATAACTTGGACACATGAAAATATTGATTAGATTTCTTTGGTCAGTTTTTGTCTTATGTTTCTTGTTTTTCTCATAAGTTTTATAATAAAGTAATATTTTTAAAAGAAATAAAATAGAGATACATTGAGCTTTTATATTTTCACAGAGGACTTCAAAAAGGAAGCATTTTCATTGATTTTTAAAGTAGAAAAAACTCCCTGTTTAATGAATATTTTTCACATACAAACACATTCAGGCCTGGAACACATCTCATTCATTCTTCCCTGAGCATTATTAAATGAATATTTCCCAAAATAAATCTCTACTGTGCAGTACAAATCTGCCACTTGAGCCTGTTTAGCATTGGTAACAATAAAATAGGTTCATCCAGTTTCCCTCTCAATAATATTATTATGTTATTTTACCCAAGCTAGATATTTTATAATTATTTTTTTTATTTTAAAGAGAAGAAAAAAACAAAACAAATCAAAAAAGAACAAATTTGGGCCGGTGAGATGGCTCAGCGGCGTAAGCGCCTGCCTTGCAAGCGCGAGGGCCCGAGTTCGACTCCCGGATCCCACATACGAAAAAGGGGCCGGTGATATCGCTCAGTGGCACGGGTGCCTGTTGGCACGCGAGGTCCTGAGGTCGACTCCCCGGTACCCACAAAAAAAAAAAAAAAAAAAAGAACAAATTTTCAAAACAACATAATAGGAGGGTAACAATGGCTAATGCATTATATATTGTTATCTTTAAGTTAGTTATTCAAGATACCAGATATTAGCATTCAATTGTCCAAACATTATTGGCACAAACCTTACTCTTCAATGAACTAAGTAAAATTATTTTTAAAATTACTTTCTGTAACTTTTTCTTATGATCCTTTTTAAAAACAAGTCTTAAGACACTGCTAGAATAAGTTTTCTTCACCTTAATGAATGAAATGAAAAGGAGAACTGAAAAGGAGAAAGTATGGATGGCTGCCCATGGTCACTCAGCCACTTAGGCAAGAACTAGGCCTGGTTACCTTAACTTACACATCAGTGTCTTTCTACTTTTGTCTGTAAAACTCTGGCAGTCACATTTCTACAGCAACTATAAAAAGAACTAGTCAAATATTTTATCAAGAGTCTCCTGTCTTCAGCTGAGGTGATCACTTATCAATTGTTTTTTCTTTGAGATAGAAGAAAAATTGCATTTTATAACCAACAAATTATTGTCACCTCCCAATAGTCATGAGTGGGAAAAAAGATCAGTGTTAATGTTTGTGTCCTCCAAAAGTCACATGTTGACATCCTAGCTTCCAAGATGACTCTGTTAAAAGGTAGAACCTTGGGGGAATAATTAGACCCTGAGGTAGGAATTCATGGCCTACTAAGAAAGAACTCCAGAGAGTATTCTCTCCCCTCCCGCCATGTGGGTTTCATCAAGAAAGCAGCCATCCAAAAGGGAGGAAATAGGCCCCTACCAGACACTGGACTGCTGGCACTTTGATCTTGAACTTCAATAAGATATCAATGTTGCCTAAATCAATCATTTTATGGGATTTTTGTTACATCACCCTGATATGACTAAGACAATCCAGTTATGGAAAATGGCATCTGCATGACTGTATATAATTCGTAACCACCAGAAGAAAAGTGAAGGCAAACTAAATACATTGATACCTCAGTTGTTGAATGGCTCCAAACTCAAACTTTCCACTACTTGAACAGCAAAATTCAAAAAAAAAATCTGCTTCATGTTCATAACTTTGCTCAATAGTTGAATGGAAAATCCAACTTGAAAAAACCCGTATAGGCCCAAGAGTGGATCACACATCGCATCTCGCTGAGGACACAAAGGGGCGACACTTCAGTCCAAGAGCTGCTCTTGCAGACAACATATAGTGCTTGGGTTAGTGTAAAAACATTCGTCATTGTGTTTTTTTTCTTTTTGCACTTAACTTGCATATAATATCATAACCGTGGCTCCAAAGAAAGTTAATGATACCAGCAGTAAAGTTGAGAGGAAAAAAAAGAAATCATTGTGAAATTTGTTAAAATCCTAGAAAAATGAATTTATAAGTGTAATATTTGGTTTTCCATTATTTCTTATGGGAAAAATATGTTTAGTTTTCAAACTTTACGGTGGTCAAATGCGAATTTGGAATGAATTGAGTTTGACGAATAAGTATCATCGTAAAAGTAAATTAATAATGTTGTGAATAAGTGGGAAAATTATTCTTATGGTATTGTTTTCACAAATGTATGTTAAAGATGCCCAATAGTTCTGTCATTTATTTTTCAGTTGAAAAGAATAAATATAAAAACAAAGTTTTTCCCACATTTTTTTTTCTTCTAGAAGAAGCTTACAGAGAGAACAGGTAACTGTGAAAGGCCAGGAATCAAAGGATAAGAAAATAAAAAAGGAATGCGTACATGTGACTGACTAGGAAAGTCTGACCCAGAGTATGTATTGTCTTTAGTGAAGATTTTATCTATGTAACTTATCTAATCTTTTAATTATCTTCCCCCTTAGACAAGCTAATTTTTTATACTCTCATTTTCTACTGGCAAAGAATTACCTGTATTTATGAAATGGATGACTTGCCATTGAGTCTGTAGTCACATAAAGAATGCAAAAGCCAGGGACCATGGCACATGCCTATAATACCAGCTACTCAGGAGGTTGAGGTATGAAGAGCTGAATTTAGAGGCCAGCTTGAGTAACATATGGAAAGCCTGTCTCAAGAAAAAATAATAAGGGCTAGAGATGTAGGTCAGTGGTCGAGTGTCGTTTCCCCAGCTTGCCAAAGCCCTAGGGTCAATCCCTAATGTTATAGACAGCTAAGTTAGGTAGAAATATTATAGGCTGTCAGACAGGGCTAGGCCCTAGAAGGAGCCAGTGCAGATGGCAGGATACATTGCATCAATGGGGGAGACACAGACACAACCTTGAGGGCCAGACCTCAAGATAAAAGATGAAAAGAATGCATCCACCTACCTCCCCTAAGAATAAACAACACTGATTGATATTCTAAATAGGTATGGATCACCTTGGGAAGGTCAGGAAGAGCCATTGACCACCCCCATCCAGGAAAGGCCTCTGTCCTGTTTCATGCCCCCTTGCTACTTGACTTGCTTTCCCATTTGATCCCCATTTAATCAATATTACCTGAGCAATTATGCTCATAATCTTATTGGTTGAGCATAGTTTTGTCCTACCTTGCAATTTCCCATTTTCTCCCACCTTGGACCCACCTCACCTTGTGGTTTTGCTCTGTAAAAATCCCTTCGGAAGGCATGGTCCTCAGCAGCCCACTCAGGACCCCTTCTGTCTCTCTCTCAGACAGCTTTCTTTCCCCAATAAATATATTCTGCACTTAACCTCCATTGTTCCTAGAATTCGTTCTTTGATTTTAGAGAACACAAACTCATACTGGACATCTAGCAGGTTGGGAGTTTCTTTCCCCTGTGTCATAACTACCACAAGAAAGAAATAAAAAAAGAAAGAAAGAAAGAAAACAAACAAACAGAAACAGAGGAAGGAAGGCAGGAATGCAGGAAGGCAGGCAGGAAGGAAAACATACATAACATACTGGGGGATGGAGAAGAACCAGCAGAGACCACTAGGCTGTGTAAAGGCAGCATGGCATGGAATTTATTGTGCCTGGGTGCAGGCAGGCAGAGAATGATAAGACCATCTGCCCCAAACAAAGAGAAGTGTGTCCCTTTTATAGAGATGGAGCCAAGGCAGGGGACATTAGGCAGAAAGATTTTAATAAACATCTGTGGTCAAAGTTCTCTGGCAGTCTTGCACCTCAGTGGGCAGAGTCCTTGAAGTGTCTGGTGTAAATTCTCAGGTGTTTCCAGATGTCTCCAGATGTCCCAGGACCTGCAAAATTCCTAGTCCTATTTTATCTCCTTCACAATAACTTTAGTAATGAGCTGAGTTCCCTGCAGAGAGTAGTGCCTCTGCTGGAAGGCAGGTTGGGGACTGGGAGAGTCAGGTACAATTCGAAACTTACATTTCCTTCTTTTAGTTATTATATAAAAGAAAAGAAAATTTAAAAAAGGGGATAAGGGGGAATGGGTGCCAGTTCTCATGGCTTTTTCCTGTGCATCACATGGGTTAAGCAGGCAACCTAGTGGGAGAGAAATCTTGAGGAACGGGGCTGTATCAAAGAGAAGTCAGCACCAGCCCCTGTCTGCTGGTAATTGCTTATACACAATCCTGTAAAAACTGAGAAGGCATGGAAATCCAGACCTGGGGAGGGATTGGAATGGCCATATAGGTTGCTGCTGACATGGAAATACAGAGCCAACAATCTTTGGCTAGGGTGGAATCGGAGCAGTTTAGTAAAGAATGAATTAACATTAAGGTTTTGTAATAGTGATTTGAACCAATTGAGTGAAGCTGTCAGTCCTATGAATTGGGCGAAAGGTTGTAGGTAAGGGGAGGGGAGTTTAATTAGGGCTGCGGTAAACACGAGCCTGGGGGAAAGTATTTTATTCCTGAGGTAAAAGACAATTGAATTTGAATTGCAGTAAAATTTGAGAGTAAATCTATAGAAAACATATAATAGAATGGCCTTTTTATTTGTCGAACAGGAGGAAAGTAAGAAAAAAGCATTTGGGTGTTCTTGGGAATTCTGGTCAGCCTGACAGAGGGGGTGAGATTGTGACTTTTATGAAGGGGAGAGGTCAGGAGAGAGATAATTGGCTTTAGTCCCCTCAGAGCCTGATCACAAACTGGGTATTGGTGATGGGAGGGATGAGGGTGATATGGCTTTAGGGTGATGGTGAGAGGCATTTGACTGAGAGTCAGGGAAGGTGAGGTGATATCCCAGACCCTAGGGTTTAGATCTTGGAAGGGAATGGGGGCTTTGGGCAAGGTCAGAGAAGGAAAGAAGAAAAAGGCTGAACTGACAGAAGGGACACCATGAATTGTTTAGGTAATATTAATTTAATGGGAAGTACGTCATGTAGTGAGCAGGCATAGAAAGATTAAAGAACTTTTCCAGATAGGTGATGATCCCAGGTCTTGGTTGCTATTGAGATGACTGATGTTTATCTATACTTCATTAGACATGGTTATCATTTAGCTCATCCCTTAGGGAGTACGTAGACCTGGTTTTTGTTGATCTTGAGGCCTGGCTTTTAATGATGCGTCTCTGGCCATAGTTGTAGTGTAGAGAAGGCCAAAGAAACAGTTAAGTAAGTATGGGCCAAACAATGAAATCAACAAGACCATTATGAATATAACCAACAAATATTTTACTAGTAAGACCCAGTAATAGCCTTTTATAAACAGGATAAGAAAGTCTAGGGAATTTTAAAATCTTATATGGCCCTAACCTATCATCTAATATCTTGAATAGTCATAGAGACATTAGAAGGATCAAGAATGTGTATATAGCACTTAGGTTTTATAATGGCACAAGTATTTTTTTTTGTGTGTTGTTGTTGTTAGAATGTCTAATGTCATCTGATTTTTGTAGTACAGCTTGTCTTATTAATATACATATTTAATTTAGGAAAGGGAGAGAACAGTCATGATATCTTTTATAGTGAAGAGCTGCTATTTTGGAGGGCATATAGACAGAGGACAAAAGTTTATCTATATATATATTTTTTGGGGGTGTGTGTGAGTACCGGGGGTCAAACTCAGGACCTCGTGCTTGCGAGCAGGCGCCCATGCCGCTGAGTGATATCACCGGCCCATTTTTTTCTTTGTATGTGGGTACCGGGAGTCAAACTCAGGACCTCACGCTTGCCAGGCAGGCGCTTATGCCGCTGAGCTATTTATATTTTTTATTATACTTTTCTGCTGGGTGTTTAAGACCAAGTTAAAATGAGACCTCTGTTAATTAAAATTGACCTCTTGCTATCTATCAAGGTCAGTTAAGTTTCCTCAGGACTTACCTTGGAACCATGTATAGAGACTCTCAGTTCTTCTGTCAGTGTCAGCCATCAGGATGAGTCACAGCCTTTGCTAGGCCAATTGCTTGCTACAAAAGCATGGGAGACTTTTCTCTCCCGGTGACTCTCCGTAGGCACACTACATACTGTTGATTTCAGTCCTCTTTGATCCATCGGTCTCCCTAGCTAAGAGGATGAGTGATTCACCAGAGTTGTAAGATGTCACTGCAGAGGTTTTCTCATGTCCTGGGTCCATGTTGACCTTGGAGGGCTGGGGTCAAAATATTGGCTATCCTCTTAGCCCAGTTATCTTCTAGTTTTGATAAAAGAAGTTTAGTTACATTAGCATTGTAGTGGGAAAAGAGAGCTTAATTATTATAACTTTATCTGGATATTAAACATTTTGAAATATAAAGTGTAGCCAGAAGACTGTTATTCCTTACCAAGATTGTTGTCCTAGTTGAGTCCCTGTAGAGTGTTAACAGAAAACAGTTATAATTTATAAAGAAAACTTGATAGTAAAAGCCATACATAATATTTTAGCATGACAATTATGATGACGTTATTTGTGTAACACACTTACATCTTTATTTTGGTATAGAGATATACTCTATTTTGATATAAAATCTCTTTTTTAGTCAATCATCTCTATGTAGGACATAGGAAGCTTTCATCTAATTTGTTGTCCTTTAATGGAATGCCATTGAAGAAATCTGTGACATTGTCTGGATTGTATAATACCTATGCATCTCTAAGTGTCGTAACACTTTTATAACGTAAGTGTCACAGAAGTTCCCCCCCTTTAATTATTTTTTGACAGGTGGTCTCATATTGGTTAGACATACACCTCTTATTACAAGTAGCTGGAGCATAAGAGAAAAGCAGATATCTGAATCTAAAAGAAAAAGCTCCTCACTATAAACAATCCCAGTTTTACATTTTAGAAGACCTGTACATCTGGAAGGCATGAATATATTTAATACACCATGAGATTAGCAATAATGAATTGTCATAGCCATGTGAAAAATTTGTTTTTTAATTTATTTTTGTATCTAAAGTATATTTTAATGAGAAAATTGTATTGTTTTATTTATAGAAAACAACCTTTTTAGGATGGCTAATGTAAACATGTCACAATAATATTTTTAACAACATTTTTGGGGTGTCTCCCATAAGGCTTTGGAGATTATTGGGGTCCCCATTAATGAAGAGAGGCGGAAATATGATTTTTCCTAGGCAGCTGCTCCTTTATTCACCAAAGGGAGTCCTGTCCAGTAGTTCCCCCAAGCCTGAAGGGTCCCCATTTAATTACCTTAACAAATTTTTGACGACATATGAGAACAAGATCATAACACTTAACACAAAATTTTGATCAATGAGAGATTTTTGAGTCACTGTACACAGACAAAATTATGCACTACATTTTAAAACCAATTTTAACATTATTTTGACCAGCTGGTAACTTAGATGGAAGCATGTTTTTAATTTTGATGACATTTATCTGTAAGCTGATTTTAATTATAGACAAATGTTTTAAAAATCCAAAAATGTAAAAAAAGAAAAAAACCTTTTTTTTTGAGATCAAATAAAACAGCTCCTTACACATTGGACAGACAAATAAATATACATAAGACAATTTGTTTATAAAATCAGAGTGCACACAAATATATTCGTCAAATCAAATTATAATAACTCTTTTATAGTTTTTAAATTTGTAACTATAAATAGACTAGTCAGAACTTTTGTAGGTCAATTAGCAGAGATCTCTTGTAATAAGAATCAGAAGAAATAAAACTTTTTACACCTGCGAAAGCAAAGGCAGTTTTTTAAGATTTGATAGTTATAGTTGTTGTATAGTCGTGGCTGATGGCCAGAACTGCTGTTTTAATAGCCACATACAATTGTTTCCTCTAATGGGGCAGACTGCTAAAGGTAATTTTAACTGTCTAGGGGAGTGAGCAGGCCAGGTTTGGGTGTAGAAAGAGATTATCTCCGAGAACAGTGGCCAGCCTGCAAGGTGTTCTGGAGAGAAATCACGATGAGAGGTAGTCCTCTGGGGACTGGGACTGTGCCTGTTTTTAATATCTGTTTCTTCATTAAGGGGTCTAAAGTTAACTTTTGGTGAGTGGGAGAAAAGCCGGGGATTTAAGAGTCTCAAGAGAAAGATGTCAGATGCTGGCTGATCTGGGAGAGGTCTGGCGGAGAGGGAGGAACAGGAGGACAAGGGAGTAGCGGTCTGGACTGGGCGTGTGGCAGAGCGGCAAGTGGGAGGCAGGAGAGTGATGGGAGTTGGGAGAGCGAATGACTGAAGGTTAGAGGAGTGGCAGCTTGTGGCTGGGGGGCCTTTGGAAGGTGGCTCTGGGAAGGCTCAGCTGGGCATGGATGAGTTCGACAGTAGAGGCAGTAACCACAGTGTGGTGGCAGCAGGGAGGGGAGGGGTGCATGATGCAGGCTGGCTGGGGATTGTCAGGGCCTGGGACTCTGCAGCAGGTGTGGCTAGGGGTGTGGCCTGCTTGTCTGGGGTCTTGCTGTGGGATGGGGGAATGGGAGGTGTCTCAAGGCAAACAGCAGTGGCAGGAGGGAGTCAGCAAGGGAAAAGTCAGAGAGGAATCGGTGGCAAAATCATTTTTTAGCATTTTATATGTTTATGGTAAAGCTTTTTAAGCCCACAACTTATTGTTAAAGTATTTTTTTTTTAATCTTACATGCCTCCAAAAATGGGAAAGTATAAAGTGGCAGGAAAAGATCAGAAATGAGACCAGAGAAAAGAAATCTTTTCTTCTCATGTTCACAGTGAGTTATTGAAACAACTTGCCTATGAGTCACCACTCTCAGCCTGGAAAGGTGAGAATGGGGAATCTCAAGAACTATGATTGTCTCCTCACCAGAGGCAGATCAGACCAGAAAGGAAACTGAGGCAGATCAGGCTCTACGTTTCCTCTAGAATGTAGAGGAGGATCAGCCCAGTTTGTCTCAGTAAAATCTGTCCTTCAAGTCTTAAGAACGGCCACAGACCTAGCATCATTTAACTGGTGGAAGGAGTCCCGTGGTTTATTAATAGGCATATATATATATATAATATATATATATAATATATATATAGTTGTTGTTGTTGTCTAAAATAAGATTAAAACCCACAGTAGTCACAAGTCAAACAGTCCAAATGAGTGTAAATGTAACATATATAAAACAGGAATACAAGACCTTGTCCTCAAGAGCAAAGATCCCTTTAAAGAAACATCATAAAGTGATTTATAGACGGCACAAACAGTGGCAAACAAGAAAGACAGTTATTATTACCTAATATAATTCAGAAATTAAGAAAAGTAAACTTTTATCTCCTGTTAATATTTTGTATTCAAAAATCAAAAGTGTTGTGTTCTGGTCACCATGAACCATTTGGGCTTCAAATCAGGAGAGAGGTGAATTCGAGATTCCACAGAAGGCAGGCTAGCAGAGGCAGGGGGAGAGGCACAGCCCTCCACTGGGGTACAGAGGAAGGAGTGGAAGAAGAAGGAGAATTTTCCACTGGGAGCAGACAAAGGTAATGGTCACACCTCGTGTGGTAAAATGAGAGCGGCAGCAGCGCCTATACTGAATGTCTTCAGTTAAAGCCAAGGTCATAAGGGAATGTGGGTGAGAGACCAAGGGCAGTCATCACTGCAATCAGTCAGTCACCAAGGGGAGCCAGTCTCCCCATGGAGTGTCCAACTCTGACTAGCACTAGGTTTACAGACACAGAAGGAAAAGGGAGCTTTTTTCTTTCCCAAGGGGTAAGAGAAGAAAACAGAACCGGGAAGCAGTCGACTGTAAAGAGGAAGGAGATTCAGCACAGAAAGGGTTAACGTTCAGATCTGAAAATCTGCGGAGCCTAAAGTGGCAGCTTTGGGAGCATGGCAGAAGTGGCAGGAGTTGTAGGGACCATAATTTGAGGATGTTGCTGGGTGGTCTCACCTTGGGTGGAGCTTCAAGCGAGCTTAAAGCCTTCCAAAGAGAGCCTGTCTCCCTTTCTGGGTTTCACAATCAAATATAACATATATAACATAGAGAGGGGAGGAAGAAGAACCAGCAGAGACCACTAGGCTGTGTAAAGGCAGCATGGCATGGAATTTATTGTGCCTGGGTGCAGGCAGGCAGAGAATGATAAGACCATCTGCCCCAAACAAAGAGAAGTGTGTCCCTTTTATAGAGATGGAGCCAAAGCAGGGGACATTAGGCAGAAAGATTTTAATAAACATCTGTGGTCAAAGTTCTCTGGCAGTCTTGCACCTCAGTGGGCAGAGTCCTTGAAGTGTCTGGTGTAAATTCTCAGGTGTTTCCAGATGTCTCCAGATGTCCCAGGACCTGCAAAATTCCTAGTCCTATTTTATCTCCTTCACAATAACTTCAGTGATGAGCTGAGTTCCCTGCAGAGAGTAGTGCCTCTGCTGGAAGGCGGGTTGGGGACTGGGAGAGTCAGGTCTGGTTTGAGATTTGAACCTTACAGGAAGGAAGGAAGGAAGGAAGGAAGGAAGGAAGGAAGGAAGGAAGGAAGGAAAGAAGGAAGGAAGGAAGGAAGGAAGGAAGGAAGGAAGGGAGGGAGGGAGGGAGGGAGGGAGGGAGGGAGGGAGGAAGGAAGGAAGGAAGAATGAAAGAAAAGAAAGACAGAGGGTAGAAGGAAGGGGAGAAGGGGAGGGAGGGGTGGGAAGAGAAGAGAAGAGAAAAAGAAAAGATCCTCTGCTGTTAATAAAACTGTCATGACTACTATAAGCCTGAGTACACAAAGAATGGCATGGGAAATAGAGAAACTATCATAGGAAAACATAAGAAAAGATCTTTGCAGTACAGAATTGTACGCTATAGTCAGCAATAGCAATCAGAATACCTGATAGTCTTCTATGGAGAATGAAGACCAAATAGAAATGTAGCATCCCAGTGTACATAGCTGACTTCTCACACTTTTGTTAGTGCTTTTATATTTTCATGAGTTACACATACACCCTTCTCTCACCAAAAAGCAAGGTACTCTCCTTCTGGGAAGATAGATTAGGAGAGTTTGTGCTAAGGCTATGAAATAAAAGACATGTGGGAGCAGGAGGACTGAGCGCTCCCGCAAATCAAGAATGATGAAGTGTCAAATTTTAGCCCCAAGAAAATGTCATAAAAAGAACTTCTACCAAACTTAGACTTTTCAAAGTGGCTATAAATTTCTCATTCCTGCCTACTTGTCAACACCCGCCACACTTCCCTCTGGCACATACACACTTTCTCAAGTTGGTAGCTGCCTGTGGGTGGTGATGGTGATTGTAGTGGTTGTTTTAATGGAGTCAGTTTGTTCTGGCTTCACTTTCATTTTATATCAAGAGCCTTTAAGTTACCCTGCACACTTTTATGAAGCTATTTAAGTGAGTATATTAAAAATATAACACAACTGTGTAGAATAGCCTCAAAAAACAATACTTACAGATTTGGGGGATATATTCTGAAAATAATAAGCATTCTCACATTGTACGATTTTATGGTAAAAATTCTCTAAAATGTAGTTAGTTGAATAAAATAAGATGTCCCACAAAGGCAGTGCTTATAGAAGTTATTCTGACAATTTCTATGACTAAGACCAAAATAAAACTTAGTATGATCAAAAAGATAAAGTTACTTCTTTGGAAAATGGTAAACATGAAACTATTCATTCAGAGCCTGGGGGAAGGGGAGATGTCAGGGGACTCTCTCCAAGCCCACAGTCACCTGTGTTAGCTTTTCAGAACTATAACAAAATGCCTGAAATAATAAACTTTAAAGGAGGAAATCTTTATATTTGCTCCCAGTTTTGGAGTTTTCAGCCTATTATTGGCTGGACTTCTACTAAAACAGCACATGATAGCTGACTGTGTGGCTGAGGACACAGCTCACCTTGTAGCAGCTGGGAAGCAGACAGAAGGCAAGCTCAGTATCCTGCAGTCCCTTTCAAGGACACACCCCCAACCACCTACACCTCCCCGCTTCGGGTTCCATCACCTTCCAGTAGCCCCAAACTGAAGACCAAGTCATTGACATATAATTGGTTTCTGGGGACATTTCAGATACAAACTGTGATGCCAGCCTATTAGGGCTTCATTCCTACACATAAGGAAATGCTTTTCTTATCTAAATGTTAGTGTCTTCTAAGATAATAGAGTAACAGATATACTCCTGGGACTGTTGTCAGGTAAAAATACAATCAAATTCGGTTTAAAAAAATGTTTAAAATGTATTAATCACTATTACTTATTAATAAAATTATCAAAGAAAAAGTTTCAAACATGCAAGTTAAACACTGGAGGGGAGGTAAAATAAAGGATTTGGGACTTTTATTCAAGATTACAAAATAGAGGGCCGGGGATAAAGCTCAGCGGCACAGCGTCTGCCTCATTGTGAGTGAGGTTGTGAGTTCGATTCCCGGTACAAAAAAAAAATACAAGATTACAAAATAGCATGATCATTTATAATAAAAATTAAGACAAAGCATCATTTAGTAAGCTAGAGCATTTCAAGCAATGCAATAATAGTAGTAACAGAAACAATACACTTTTGCATCTGTCTTTTAACTTACAAATTAAAAATTCATTTAACCTTCTCAAAGTATGTATTATAGTTCTTGTTTTATAAATAAGGAAAATATTAAGTTACCTCATCAAAGTAGTGCTTCTCTAAATTTCAGAGCCTCACCTGAAATCTAGTCTTCTAACTTCTGCTCATAGAATCTTTTCAAAAAGTGCTATTTAGGGCCAGTGAGATGGCTCAGCGGCATAAGCACCTGCCTGGCAAGCGCGAGGGCCCAAGTTCGACTCCCAGAACCCACACACGAAAAAAGGGCCGGTGATATTGCTCAGCGGCACGGGCGCCTGCTGGCACGCGAGGTCCAGAGGTCGACCCCCGGTACCCACAAAAAAAAAAAAAAATAGTGCTATTTAGCAAGTAGATTTGTTGATGAATCTTATTTATTTATTAAATAATCAGTTCGAGTAGGACATTCTTAAAAGAATAGGTAAGACTGTGAAAAATGGGAGATTTTGTACTATTGCTGAGAATGTAAAATGGTGGTAACCACTGTGGAAAACAGTATGGTGGTTCCTTAAAAATTAAATATAAAACTAAATATTGTCCACCATTCCATTTATGGGTGTACACTCAAAGAGTTAAAAGCAGGAAGTCAAATAGACCTTCACACACTCGTGTTCACAGCAACAGTATTCGCAAAGTCACAAGGCAGAAGCAACCCAGTGTCCATTGACAAACAACTGGACCACCAAAATGTGATATGTACATATCAGATGTGATACATGCATATAAAGGAATATTACTCCTATGAAAAAGAAGGAAATTCTGACACATGGTACATATTGGTAAACCTTGAGGACATTACCTTAAGAATTATCCTAAGTGAAATAAATGAGTCATAAAAGGGCAACGCAATATTCTGCTTCTATGAGGTAACTGGAGTCTTAAATTCTTAGAGTTAGAAAGTGGAGTTAGAATCGTAGTTGCCAGAGTCTGAGCAAAGAGGCAAATTAGGAATTGTCATTTAATGGATACAGGGTTTCAATTTTACAAGATACATAGTCCAGAGATGGATAATGATAATGATTACACAAAAATGCGATTTACTTAATGCTACAGAAAATGTCCACTGAAAAATAGTTAAAATAACAAATTTCTTTTCTTTTTTTTTTTTGTGGGTACCGGGGGTCGACCTCAGGACCTCACACTTGCCAGCAGGCGCCCATGCTACTGAGCAATATCACCGGCCCCTTTTTCGTATGTACCGGGAGTCGAACTCAGGACCTCCCGCTTGCCAGGCAGGCACTTATGCCCCTAAGCTATCTCACCAGCCCCACAAATTTCATTATGTATATTTCCTCACAATTTTAAAATAAATAAAATAGTGTCTTAAGAATATATTCATTTGATGAAAAGTATCTGTGATGATTAATTTTATCTACCAAGTTGTCTGGACTATGACCAGTTGTTGGGTTACACACTAGTCTACATATTACTAAAAGGTATTTTTGAGATCTAATTAACACTTAAAATTAGTTGAATTTAAGTAAAACACATTATCCCCTGTAATGTAAGTGAGCCTCTTCAAAAAAATTGAAGGCCCTTGAAAGAAAGAACTGAGATCATCTGAAAATGTAATTCTGCTTCCAGTCTGCACGTAGAAAGAAATTCTGCAAGAATTCCCAGGCTTTGGACTCAAAACCAAATCAACTCCTACCAGAATTTTCAGTCTATGGCTTGCCAACTTCCATATTTCATAAGCCAATTCCTTAAAATAAGTTCATTCCCTCTCTCTGTCTCTCTCTCTCTGTGTCTCTCTCTGTTTCTCTCTCTCTCTCTCTCTCTCTCTCTCTCTCTCTCTCTCTCTCTCTCATCTTTCTGTCTGTTTTTCTCCTTCCCTCCCTCTGAATGTATGTGAGATATCCTATTCTATTGGTTTCATTTCTCTGGAAATGGAGTATCACACTTAAAACCCTTAAAGAAAAGTAAAGTCTAAAAACAAATAATGTGTTCAGTATTCTTAGCCAGCAGAGAAGTGAAAATTAAAACCACAATAAGGTAACTTTACAAATATATATGAACAGCTAAAATGAAAATTAGTGATAGCAAATGTGCTAGGAAAGATGCAGAGAAACTGGATTACTTATATATTGCTGGTAGGAGTGTAAAATAGTGCTACTGTTCTAGATGGTTTAGCAGTTACTTTCAAAAATAAAAATGGACTTTTTATGTGATCCAGCAAGTATTTGTCACTTTGCTCATTTCTAAGACACAATACCCTACATCCTCAACTTAAAGGAAGAGAGGTTTATTACAGCTCAAGGTTGCCATCCACAGTGGCTGCCTCCAGGGCAGGACAGTGTGGCAGAGGGCCATGGTGGAAGAAGAGCTACTCACATTATGGTGGCCAGCAAGAGAAGTGAGAAGAAGAGAAGGAAGATACATCCTACCAGGTCATACACCCAGTGGCCCACCTCTTCTGACCAAGCCCCACTTCTTCATATCATATTTTCTTATATCACCCCCCAAGATTCAATCATCTTTTAAAATCCTGGCTTAGTACACAAGGCTTTGGGGGGACATCCAGGTACAAACCATAGCTGTACACTTGAGCATATATCTCAAGACTTATTCTCATGGAGATGCTCATACAAAAGTATTCATAGCCGATTCATTCATATTAGCTCAAAACTGCAACCTATCCACATATCCTTCAAAAAATGAATGATTGGGCCGGTGAGATGGCTCAGCGGCATAAGTGCCTGCCTGGCAAGCGCGAGGGCCCAAGTTCGACTCCCAGAACCCACATACGAAAAAGGGGCCGGTGATATCACTCAGTGGCACGGGCGCCTGCTGGCGCACAAGGTCCTGAGGTTGACCCCCGGTATCCACAAAAAAAAAAAAAAAAAAGAGTGATACAACAAACTGTGGTATATCTATATCAGGGAATTAGAAAAAGACAACAAACTATGAATACATGTAACAAATTGAATGAACTACAAAACGACTTATTTTGCATGAAGAAAGTATGTGTCAAGTAATTCATATTATAAGATTCCATCTTTGTAACAATCATGAAACAACAGAATTTAGAGATGGAGAATAACTTAGTGGCTGTCAAGGGTGAGGAATAGGGGAAGAGATGGATATGGTCATGTAGGGAGAATACAAGAGAATCTTGTAACGATGTTCAATTGAGTATCTTGATTGTAGCGGTGATTACATGGTTACAGGTATGCCAAAATACCTGAGAACTGCATGCACATGCACACACACGCACACACACACACACATCTGATCATAAATACAGTAACTTCTAAAATCTGAATAAATATCAGGGATTATGCCAATGTTGTCTTCTTGATGTTGATATTGTCCTATGGTTGTGTGCAACATTGGCTTTGGAGGCTTGAGAAGGGATGCTTGGGACTTAATACATTTTTGTCACCTTTTATGAGCATATAATTATTTCAGATTAAAAGTTTTAAAAGCCTAGTGAAACACGTTTGTTTATTATATATTAATGCAAACTTTCTCCCAGTAGAAAAGCTGACCACAGTTTGAATAAATCATCCTACAGTTTTTTCTATACATGTGCATTTTTCTTTAACCACTTTAAGATCAATTTTTGTCTGTTTAATTTTCAACAATTTATTTCCCAAACAATAAATGCCTGTGTAATGAAACAAAATTATCAGGAGGCAAATTTACATCTATAAAGGCTGTTTATAGGTTTGCAAAATGTAGCTACACAATAATTATAAAACCTAATGAACAAAATAGCCACTCCTCTCATACAAATAATGTGATTCTATTATTTTAACAGTTTATGGCCCAGTTCAAGGGAAGTATGCATTGAGATTAGGAATGCCTCAAACCACTCCACAACCAGATATTTTATCAACTAGGTTGTGCCCTTTCAATACCAATAGATGAGCAATCATGGCAAACAATCTTATTAAGCTACTTTGCATATTTATGAAGACCCTGTAGCTTAATAAACTGTTATAGGGTAATGAAAGTTTATGGAGATCACTAGAAATGTCAGAATAGTACTCCAAAGACATAATAAAACTTCGCAATTCTCATTTAAATCCCAGCCCATGTAAAATAAAAACCAGTCTTTTTTTATTAGCCCTATCTCACTCATAACAAAATCCAATTATCTTATGTAGAGTCCTGTTTGCTTAATATTTAGTTGACTTTACTGAAGGCTTGCCATGGGCTTGAGTGTATGCAATAAATTTAAATGATTTAGGTTTAATTTCATGAAAGTTGACTTCTACTATCTTCAGCTATACATATAAAATGTGGTGATAGAGGAGAGGAGGATGGTGACTAAGATTATAAACAATACCCCATACCAATAAATCTGCAACAACACTATTCCTGAAGCTAAAATATTATGCTACCTCATATCATGTGGTTTGGTATTAGATCATTAATTGCATCATCTTGTTTTAAACATTTTATCAGTTCAGAGATTTTTTCGACAGTGATGACTATTACTGCTTGAACCAGAGTTATAGTTGAGCTTTTATATATCAACTAAAAGCAACTGGTACATAATAATGGTAACATCCTTTAAAAGAAGGAGTCTGTAATTTATGTGTGGGGCTCTAGTTACAGCCTGGCCTTTTTCCTCCAGCAGTGGCATCCACTAATTAGTCGCCTTCCTCTGTGAAGCATGGAGCACTGGGACACCCTAGACCCATTTTCATGGCTAAAGAATATGGAAAATATTGGAATATGTAATCCAAGCCCATCACAGCACATAAAATTAACACAATGATTTCTGAAAAAACTCAAAGAAAAAATGTTTCCAAAAATTGTATTTATAACCCTTTAAATAATTCACAAGCATATAAGTTGCCCTTGAGGAAATCATAGTAGAATTAAAATCTCAGACTAATCAACAGGTTTAGATGGATAAACTTTCTCCATTTCTAAATTTAATTTTCTGTGTAGATGCAGTCAAAAAATGTATAATTATAAATCAAACTGCTACAACCATCTCTTTTTTACAGTTGTATTTACCAATCAATGGATGAAGTTTGAGATAGCTAAAGGCATAGAGAAAAAAGTCAAAGTCTAGGCCAAATCAGAGAGAAAATAAGTATTACATTTCATGCCTCTTACATTAGAGGCAAATTAGTGATTTTTGATAAAGCTCAGTTTATAGTTAACATTTGCATAGATGTGTTTCTCTTTCATATCAAGCTTTCTTCACCAAAACATGCAATCAACTCAAACTGACCTTCCAATGTATCAGCTATAGAAGGAGCCAAATTTAGTTTGCTTTCTTCCTAATAGCAGTTTTTTCACCTTAGTAATTTCCTCTTTCTCTAATCATTTAAAACCAAGTAAGCAAATTTAACACCTTATAAAATTAAATGTGTTGTAAAAATTATACTTCTCTTTAAATTCTATTTAAGCAAATTGGGCCCTTTTGACTTCATTAAATCCTTTCCAAATAATTACTGTAACATCTTTCTAAACTCAACAGGTCCAATATCATCATCTACACTTTATCAGTGAAAAGGCTGAGGCTCATAGAAATTAAGTAATTTTACAAAATATCACAGTAAAAAAGTTATAATAAAAGCTGAATGTATTTTTTTTACCTTCACTATGCTTACTCAGAAATACTCAGCTTATAAATGCACTGTTAATTAAATTCTATCTTAACGTGAAAATTATTTGTACAATAAAGAAATCAATATCATACATCATTTATTTATATTTTAAACTTTAGTTTGATAAACCCCATTGGGTGTTATTATTCTTAGTAACTGAAATATAATATTAAACTTATATTTAATTAATTCAAAGTAGGAAACTTTAAACAGACACCTTTTTAGTGACTTTGATTCTGAAGCCAATTTTGCCTTACTTTTTGGTTTCCCACAGAGCCCATTTCTTAATGATCTTCTTTTTGTGCAACTTAACCATTTCCACGAATCTTTTTAACTTTTTAAAAACTAGGAGTGTGCATTGGTGAAGGAAGTTTAGACACATACCCTTGGAGAACACCACATCTACAGAAGCGTCTTTCACAGGGAAATAGTAAGTTGTATGTTCACTAGGAAATGTTTCTAAAAGATGGCAGGTAAGTGACTTGCTCTAGCAAAATTACTATGATTTGATAATTTTTAACCATCATAAATAAAGTGTCCTATGGAAAAGATGGCTTTTTGTGCTTCACATAAATGTGTCTTACAGGCTATCAGTAGCCTTGTAGAAGACAAATATCTACAGAATAATTAGCCAAGCAAGAAAAGTACATAGTGCCGGTGATAAGGCTCAGCGGCATAAGCGCCTGCTGGCAAGCGCGAGGTCCTGAGGTCAACTTCCGGTACCCACATTAAAAAAAAAAAAAAGAAAAAGAAAAGTATGTTAAAATACTTAAATATTTCTAAAAGGAAATAGGGAAATAGTCAACAGATGTAAGTTAATATCTGTAATTTTTAAAAGCCCTTTTAAAGTTATAAGAAAATAATTTTTTAAATGAATATAAATGGAAACATTCCAAGAAAAATTATTTCTTCTGGAATATGGAAAATTTTCCATTTTCCTGTGGAAAATGTTCAACTTCATTATATTCAAAGAATATTGGCAAGGCTGTGGTAAAGTGTCACAAAGGTGTGCTACTAATGACATTGTGAACTGGAAAAATTCTCTTTAAAAGGAATATGCAGATGTGTAGCAAAGGGTGTAAAAATATTCATGGCATCTGGACCTGATCATACTACACTGAGGACTATTTTCTAGACATGGCAGACACAGGTCACTGAGTTATACTCTGAACTCTTCTCCATAGCCATCTTCTGGCCAAGTACGACCACCTGTCATGATTCTGGTCAAGGAGAGGAAGAGGAAGTCTGCTGAGTGCACCTTCATTCTTCCTTCTTCTTACATTAAATGAGAAAGTAGTAATTGTAGCTGTAGCAACCATCTTCTGGATATAAGAGTAAAAACCAAAAATATTATAGAGATATAGGGCTTAAAGTCATTAAACCATCAAATGAATGTCAAAACTACCACATAATCTCCTAGCCTGCTATATATGGGGAAAAAATTGATTTGTTTAAGTCATTTAGTGATACACAAAGCAATGAATTCAATAGGAGAAAATAACGATGTGCATATGGCTATTCATAGCAGGATTTTTTGTAAAAGGGAAAAAACTAAGAAAACTATTGTCTAATAATAGAAATAATGGAACACACAAATCAGAAGTAAGTGGTCAACTTAAAGATCTTGTATGTAGTGGACTGACTGTATTCATGACCTCAATCATTTTACCCTTTCCTGTATCATTCCATTCACTGTGAAAACTTGCCATTATTCTTAACAAAAAGGCAAGTCTATTTCCCCTTCATTGATTCCAAGTTCAGTCACAAGATTTGTCTTGGACAGTGGATGTCAACAAGCATGACACAAGTAGTCTTAAAAAATACTTCTGTAATTTTACTTTCCCTCAAATTAATATCTCGGCCATGTTCAGGGGAATAATTCCAGGGCTGAGACATGTGGAGTAAAGTCAAGTCTTCCCAACTGTTTGAGCTGAGACCATTCTAAACCATCTAACAATTAGGCAACCTCCAGGCACATGAAGCTGCCTACTGAGATCAGCAGGGCTACCTACAGAGACCACAGCTAACACAAGAGAAAACTAAGATGAGATCAACTGGGCCCACTCCGAAGTAGATAACTCTACAGACCTCTGTAGTAAATAGATATTTACTGGTGCATATCACAGAGGTTTTGTGGTTGCTTGTTACATAGCAGTTACGTGGCAATAGATTAGTGCTACGACGTTAAAAATTGCTAAATTTCACTGGGCATAATAGTGGATGCCTGTAATCCCAGCTACTCAGAAGAATGACAAGTTAGGGGCCATCCTAGGCGATTTAACATGATTCTGTGTCAAAATAAAAAATAAAAAGGTCCAGGGATGTAACTCAGTTGTGACTCCCCCTGGTTTCAATCTCCAGCATGTATCCAAATATGTATTCATCCATTCATTCATCCATTGACCACCCCCAAAGTGCAAGGCATCATGTTCAGTGAAAAGAGGCTAGATATAGAACTATAAATAATTTGTATATGAATGGGGAAAAGGTTGAAAGAATCCAAAGACAAGAAGTTTTTATTTGTTTCTGCCTTCCTGAAACACTGTGCTTATAGGTTGGCAGCATGCACAAAATAGAAAGGTAAATATGAACTAAAAAACTAAAGAAAATGAATGATGTAGAAGTGAGTAAGGAAACATTGACATTAGCATGGACAATCAATCCTTTTCAGGAAAAAGAACACTAGAACAGGTTTGTAGTCTCCAGCAAAAACATTGAAAAAGAGGGAACATTCAAAGATCTCAGATCAAGAAAACTGAGGTATAAAGTCAGGGAAGAAAAGCAGGAGAAAATAAGATGACAAGCACAAGTAGGGGCTTAGCTGAAAGGAAAAGAGGCCACCTCTCCCCCAAAACAGGGAAGAATTCTGGTGACAGATTACATGCTTTTAACCATAAAAGGGCAGGAAGGTGATGAAGCTGCTGCCTGAAGGTCTCTATCTTTTAAGTCTTAAATACAATAAAAATTGTCTAGTGTGAAGAAAGCGAAGTAGGAAGGGGACAAAAAGAGTTTGAAAGAAATAACAGAAATCTATGAAAGAAGACTGAGCATGTGTAACCCAAAGAAGTCCTGAACTGTGATGAAACTTGTCATTATCTATCTCAAAAGGGAAGCTATATTGGAGAATTTTGAAATGCAGTTTGAAGTGACAGTAGAGAAATATCTATGTAAAAGTATTATCTTCATTATTTTCTTTATTACTGGTATTTCTGAAAAGCTTCATTTTAAAAAGTCCTTGTTAATTTATTTAGGGCTCACCATAGATTCAGTAAGACATGGAAATCTAAGTGTAAGGTGTAAACATTAAAATATAGAATAAAAATGCCCAGATGAGAAAAAAATTTAAGTTATCTTCACTCACTTAATTTACAATTATAACTTTAATTAGAACATCTTAACTGCTTCATTACTTGATGTGTTTTCTTACTAATTCTATTTTTGCTACCTTAATAGTTTCTCCCCTGTACTGCATTAAAAGATTCTATACTTGTAAATACCTTATTATCACTTTGGGAATAAAATTACCAAAAGAATGAATCTAATAAGAACTACATATATAAGAGACAAGGGCATATTTGGTCAAAAATATGACATAACTCCCCCACACTTGTTGCTGCCCTATTGTCTTGGAACTGCAGAAAGGATTTTTAAACCATCTTTTTTATTTTTTTTTTTTTTTTTTTTTTGTGGGTACCGGGGGGACGACCTCAGGACCTCACGCGCCAACAGGCACCCGTGCCGCTGAGCGATATCACCGGCCCCTTTTTCGTATGTGGGTTCCGGGAGTCGAACTCGGGCCTTCGCGCTTGCAAGGCAGGCGCTTAAGCCGCTGAGCCGTCTCACCGGCCCAAACCATCTTGAGAAAGAAATATATAAATGATTTAAGAACTAGTTTAACAATCATGCAGTCAAATCTTAGGTTATGAGGAAAAGAATAGAGTGAGGCTGAAAGTTATGGGCATCCAGTTTCCTTGACTTCATCAAGGTAATACGTAAGTTGAATAAACAATATGATTCCTCTTGTAATTATGTATGCCTATATTCTCAGATAAAGGTATGTCTGTATGGACAAACTCAGCAACATTCCCCCCAGGAATTTTTAACATATTTGAAACTGTAACCCCCTGAAAAATGTATATTGTATACACACATTGGAATCTTGCAAATCATTTCAGGAAGTTTACAGATCCCATAAAGTCCATCCAAGTGAACTTGTAGAATTGCTTCTTGTTCAAAAGTTCTAATAAACTGACAAATTCTGAGCCAAACAAACTTTTTTTTTTCCTTTTCAGTGTTGCCTCAGCCTTACTTACAGTGATAGTTGTATGTCACATCCCACTAAAATTAATGTTTCACCTAAAACAGAAAGACACAATCAACAACTGATCACAATGTAGAATTTACAGGAAAATGATGAAAAATGATTTCCCAAATTTGGGACCACTTGGCTAGGTTAAGGACTTCTTAAAAGGGATCAAAGGATTTTTTCTATGGACAAAGCCATAGTTGGAATCCCAAATATTCCCTCCTAGACTGTTCCTTTACCCTAACTCTAGTAAACGGGGGAGGCAGCTAGAAGGTGCATTTTTCAACTTCTGTATTGGAGGCAGAGTAGACTGAGAGCTGATCCTTACCTGGGAAGTCCAGAGGAGCAAATAAGTAACTAACTTTTTTAGTAAGGTATCCAGAAGAGTTACTACTCATAGGAATTGGCCTGTACTCCCGGAAATTATCAGACAAAAGGATATGAAAGTGTTTCCACGCAACAGAGTTTCCCATGCACAAGTAAGAGCCAATGTGAGGTTAGCATCCATCCAAGAGCCAATGTGAGGTTAGCATCCATCCAATCCAGTGGCAGGGAAACACCCAACAACCAAAAAAACGAGGTGGAATTCAGAAATCCAGGGCACAGGGCTGGCAAGATAGCTCCGCGGCATAAGCGCCTGCCCAGCAAGCTCAAGGTGCTGAGTTTGACTCCCGGTACCCACATACAAAAAAAGGGCTGGTGATATCACTCAGCGGCATGGACACCGGCTGGCACATGAGGTCCTGAGTTCTCCCCAGTACCCAAAAAAAAAAAAAAAAAAAAAAAAGAAAGAAATCCAGGGCACACATAAGTGATGCCCCAGATAACCACTGAAATTGATCTGCTTCCCCTTAATCCCCCCAAGGCCACTGCAGATGAGAAATCCATAGGGACAGGAATCATGGAGGAAGCTGTGAAAGACCCTAGGTTGAACCTTAAATGTCTACCTGAGTCAGTTTACACCAGTACATTTCAAGCAGGCACTTATTATATGTTGGGAGCCTTTTTCTTACTGCGCCACCAACATGGCGTGGATAGCCTGCTTCCTATCAGCTGATCCACATTTCTATGTTCCCTTATTAGGGAAGGTTCTGGGCAGCGGGCAGATCCTTGCGGCGGCGCCCAATGGGTGTGCTATTCGTGGCAGAAGGTGATTGGAGATGGATTCCTATATAGGAGAGTGTCCAGGGGAGAAGGAGGAGGAAGCTAAAGAAGCTAGGAGGAAGCTAAGCTAGGTAGGCAGAAGCTAAGCTAAGAAGAAGAAGCTGGAAGAAGCTAGCTTAGCTTGAGAACCGGCTTGGGTGCGACTTCGGTCCCTGTACAGCGTTAATAAATTGTTAATAACAAGTTCCACTTTCGTGTGTTCCTTGCTGGCAAGGGCGCGCAACAAGTGGTGGCCCGTACGGGGAACGAACTCGCGACCTTGGCGTTATCAGCACCAAGGTAGGTTTCGTTTTTACTCTGAGCCGATTCTCCCCAGTGAGGGAGGCCGCTGATAGAGCGGGATTCTCCCCAGTGAGGGAGGCCGCTGATAGAGCGGGAGTGGATCCACTAAACCTCCGGTAAGAGAGGGGCCGCGGGTGTGCGGGGAATTGCTGTGAAGATACTGCGCTCGACGCAGGTTTCATTTTTACTGGCCGGGCGCAACTTAAGCGCCGGCCAAGTTTGAAAAAGTATATCTGCCTAAGCTCTGTAATGGGTGCTGCCTCGTCTCACCAGTCAGTTTTTCTTGCCCTGCAGGAGCTCCTAACTGAGTAAGGACTGCGGGTAAAAGGGAAAACATTTGATGAATTTATAAATGCAATGGTCCGGTGGAAAGATGTATTAACGGGGCAATGGCGTGGCCCCGATCCCGTGCTGGTATGGACACAAGGTTCGGTCTGTGTTTTTCCACAGGAACAAAATGCAGAGCCGGTGTGGGTTCCCGAACGTCTTGCAGTCCATTGACTCATCAACTATACTCGGCAACTGGCGCTTCAGATCGCACAGATTAATGCTAGCAGAGTCACACCTGTTACCGTGCAAAGTTTATGGACTGCTATAACAAGATGGTCTGGATGGGTACAACGATGGGCGGGCTCTATGTCTCTCCTGGGAATCGTGGCTTTGAGTGCCGCCTTCTGCCTCTGGTGTTTGTGCCGCCTGCGGCGACGCCGCCGTAGGGATGTCGCCATGCTCGCTCAGGCCATTACAGCTGTGGATGCTGGTACATCTCCCCAAGTATGGCTGGCTGCCGTTCATTTGTAGCCTATGCAGGATGTAAGGCTAGCTGCACTGCACAGCAGTTGCCCTCGGGGTTGAGGGGACTGCTGGAATGCACGCTCGTATGCATGTGGGTCTGCTCCAAAGCCCCACCCCTGTGAAAAGGGAGCATTGCCAATAGGGATGAAGTAGTATGAGCCTGGCCATCTCATGCTATGTTAATCCGCTTGGCGTTTGCACAACAGGGTACGGGCCTCTACATTCTCCTGCTGTTGTGCCATTTAAAATTAATTAATTAGGGGGAGATGTTGGGAGCCTTTTTCTTACTGCGCCACCAACATGGCGTGGATAGCCTGCTTCCTATCAGCTGATCCGCATTTCTATGTTCCCTTATTAGGGAAGGTTCTGGGCAGCGGGCGGATCCTTGCGGCGGCGCCCAATGGGTGTGCTATTCGTGGCAGAAGGTGATTGGAGATGGATTCCTATATAGGAGAATGTCCAGGGAAGAAGGAGGAGGAAGCTAAAGAAGCTAGGAGGAAGCTAAAGAAGCTAAGAGGAAGTTAAAGAAGCTAAGAGGAAGCTAAGCTAGGTAGGCAGAAGCTAAGCTAAGAAGAAGAAGCTGGAAGAAGCTAGCTTAGCTTGAGAACCGGCTTGGGTGCGACTTCAGTCCCTGTGCAGCGTTAATAAATTGTTAATAACAAGTTCCACTTTCGTGTGTTCCTTGCTGGCAAGGGCGCGCAACAATTATACATCTTACCGCCTCATTTCTCCTCTTTTCTCCTTTTTCTCTAACAAGTATAACAAAAGTCGGTAAGTTGTTGGAAAATGTAAAAACTAATGAAAAGTACAATGACATTCTTTCCCACTGCAGGGAAGTAGTTGAGGGAAAGAATAAAAACTTAATTTTGAAATTTTTATTTGTGAAGTACTGAAGAAAAATTTCTGTTTGTTATTTAACTAACAGTTGAGAAACTATGACTTAAAGTTATTGTCGATATGCCTTCTACCTGTGTAAGCAGAAAAGTCCACTGAACTTGCTCGCATTTTCGCCAGGTAGCAGAAGTAAAACATCTCCCACCAAACACAATTTCAGAAGAGTCAAAGGCAACAAAATCAAAACAGAATTTTAATCATGTCTCTCAATTTATTTGTTCAATTTATAAGTTATAATAACATGAGTATTTAACAGCATTTTGAGGTTGAAAATTCTTGGTATTTATGCCTGATAGGGCAAGGAGAGGAGTTTGTTTAGCTGCCCAATTTTTTTTTTAATTTAATTTTAATATCTTTGGGCAGAATATGCACCTTTCAGTTCAGCCTCATATGTACCCTTCCACCTATATTTCAGAACCACTCACTTCCATTCCTGCCCGGTCAGTGAAGACATGTGAGTTGGAAGAGAGAAGGTCTCCACCTTATAGTAAAGAGGCAGATTCTATTTGTTTTCAATCCATTCAGTTGAAATTTTGACACCAGTATATGCTGGCTTAGTGATCACAGACAAGATACGTAAATTTCTGAACCTCAAATATGTTATCTGAAAAATGTATTAAATATCTACCTCATCAGGTTATTTAGAAGTTAAATAAGATTCTGTGTGCAAGGCACCTAGCAGGAAGGGACAGAACAAAGGAATGTTAGCTCCCTTCCTTCCCTTTATTTTTTACTGCTGAGTTCATTAGATGAGAAAATAGAGTTGTATAAATATATTGTTCATTGCATAGCTTTTCTTTTAGACGTTTTTGAAGGCTTCAGCAAAATTACATTAAGGGAAAATTCCACCTAATTATAAATAATAACCAAAAATTGAGTTGGCCTCAATTAAAACAATTTCAAGCAAGACTCTTCAAAATGTTAAAGTTAAAATATGTGGTAACAGTATAATTAAAAAGTCAAAAGTCTTGTAATTATCTTGGATTTGCAGCGAGTCAAGGTAAATGCATAAAATTTTTTAAATTCTCTCCAAAGGACTGTGTTTACCTTTCACTTGGCTTCATCAATTTTTATTTTTTTGTCTTATTATGGTGCTTTTCAATGACTGTTGCGATAGCTTTAACTACTAAGTGATTAAGCTTTGTCTTTGAATGAGTGATTGTCATGGCAGACTTTTCTAAGAAATGACACAATCTGATTAGTATTGACAACTCACCAAATGATGAGATACTGTGGCTTATTGATAGATCTAGTTCTAGATGAAGGCTGTGTTTATGTTGACAATACTCAGAATTAAAGATGTAAGAGCATCTCAGAAGTAGGTGCAATCCAAGCAGTTACCTAGTCCTATGTGAACCCCTCAATCACATCCTGATAGATGATTATCTTAATTGGAAATGTCCAATAAAATAGAACTCACCATGAGTACCTAATTAAATTTTTTAAATATATAAAGTACTGTAATTTTTAGGACATGTTTGCTTATATTCAACTGAAATCGACTGTCTCATTAGCAGACCCCCTTTTGTCCCTGCCATCTAAGCCCTATTTATAGACTGATTGATCATTTATCTGTTCAGAGGGGCCTCAAAACAGGTCCCTTCAAAGGCTGTGTGTGTGTGTGTGTGTGTGTGTGTGTGTGTGTACATTCACACATGTGTGTTTAACCGCTCTATAAACGAAATCTAGAATAAGAAAAGTTCCCAATGTGGCTGGAGTATCCAGGAAAAATGGGACCCATAATTTATAAAAGAAAATATCCCTCTTTGTATGTCACCAGAATGTTCTTCCAAATGAAGACACTACTGGAAAAGAAGCTGGGGACCCACGTGAACTGCAATGACTTTTGTGATACTAGCTCTAAATATGTTGCCTGTGTTCTCATTTAAACCCAAGTCAGCTACAGAGTTAAGTATTCTTATCACTGCTTTTTTAAATATACATTTGCAGTACATAATGATTACATTTATCATGGGGAGCTACCTCACACACATAACACATCTTTTTTAAATTTTTATTTTATTTGTAGTTTGCAATTCATGTAATTTACAATCATCTTGGAGAATGGTTACATGTACATATTACAGAATGTTTCTTTCTTTTTTTAAATCCTCTTCCTCTTCCCTCCCCCTCTCCCCCTTCTCTTCTGGTTCCTCTATCCCATTTTTCATTCTTATTGATATTATTTGTCTTAGCTCATATTAAGCCATATAATGTTTAGATTAACTGGGGGTTATTAGGTCTTGAACAGGGCATATCTTCATTTTCTTATTTCCCCTTCCCCTCGTACTCACCCCTCACCCTTGTTCCCTTTGACTACTTTCCTATTATCAGCAATTCATCCCCCGTCCCTTTATATCCATCCTTTATCATTTTCTTTATTTGTACTGTGTCTCACTCATATGAGAGATACCATAGAGTATTTGAACATATGTCTGGTTTTTTTCACTCAACATTATATTTTCTAGGTGCATCCGTTTTACTACAAATGTCTCAAATTTATCATTCTTTATAGCCAAGTAGTATTCCATTATATACAGATACCACATTTCCTTTATTCAATCATCTGTTGATGGGTATACAGGCTGCTTCTAGTATTTAGCTATTATGAATTGTGCTTGTATGAACACTGGTTTGCATGTATCACTGTAGTGGGATGACATAAGCTCTTTGGAGAAGATACCTAGCAGGGAGACAGCTGGGTCATGTGGATTTTCTAATTTCAGTTTTTTGAGAAATCTCCATACTGATTTCCATAATGGTTGTACTAGTTTGCATTCCCATCAACAATGAAGGATAATTCCTTTTTCACCACAGCCATGCCAGCATTTCTCATTATTTGATTTCTTAATGATTGCCATTCTTGCTGGAGTAAGATGGAACCTTAGTGCTGTTTTAATATGCACTTCTCTACTGGCCAGAAATGTTAAACGTTTTTCATATATGTTTCGACCATTTGTATTTCTTCTTCTGTGAAGTGTCTATTCATTCCTCTTGCCCATTTCTTGACAGGGTCTTTAATTTTAATTTTGAGTTCTTTGTATATTCTTGATATTAGTCCTCTATCTGAGGAACAGATGGCAAAAATTTTCCCATTCTTTATGTTGTCTCTTCACTCTACTGATTGATTCTTTCGCTGTACAGAAGCTTGTTAGTCTGATATAATCCCATTTGTTGGTTCTTGCTGCTATCGCTCGTGCAATTGAGGTTCTATTTAGAAAATCCTTTCCTACACCTATATCTTCAAGTGTTTTACCTATTTTATCTTCCAGTAAGTTTCAAGTTTCTGTTTTAATGTTTAGATCTTCAATCCATTTTGATTTTAATTTAGTATACAGTGAGAAATAAGGGTCTAGTTTCATCCTTCTGCAAACAGATATGTTAGTAAATCCATCGGTGCTATCTTTTAGTTTTTAACTAACTCTGATTAGCCTTATATTAGGCTTCTTGTTATCATCTAGTAGCTGCTGGATAGTCTTCTCTTCTTTTCTTGTTTTCTTTTTTGGCTTCTTTGAGCTCTGTATCATAATTCACTATTTTTTTCTCAATATCAGACACTCTGTCTTCACAATGGTCATTTCTGCAATGAATGAATTTTTTATTTCAGGAATTTCTGTCTGACATCTTTTTTGAAGATTCCATATCCTTGTTAAATCTGCCATTCAAATTTTGACTGTTTTGGTTAGCTTGTCTAGTTTTTTACATATTTCCCCCAAATTTACCTTTGACATATTGAGTGAAATTGCTGTGAACATTTGGTTCATTTCTTCTTTGAATGCATCTATTTTCTTTGTGCCTTCTATGAACTTTTCATAGAGTTCTGCTACCTGGTATTTGTTTTCTTCTCCATTTGTGACTTCTTGCTCTGCCTTGGGAGAGTTGGATGAACTTGGGGATCTCTTTTGCCTTGCTTCCCCATGCATGCATATATATATATATATATATATATATATATATATATATATATCCCTCTCTTCTTTCTCTCCTGTTTTTGGAGGTTAAGGACTAGAAAAATGAGGAGGCTTTGTGGTTTAAATGAAGATTCAAAGTAGGATGTTGCCTCCCTGTGAATAGTTTTCAGTTTTGTATGTTCAGTGCAAGTATTTACTCCTTTTGTTATTTACTTTAATTGATTTGGACTTTGTCCCCATGTTTTGCTGAAAGAATTACTTCTGGTTGTAACAGCATTAACAGATTTAATTATACAACACTTCTATATGATAATCCTTGCAGTTATACTTCTCCCTCTTTTCTGTCCTCTATGTACACTATGGCTGTTTATTATTTGTGATTGTTCTGCAATGAGGTAAGAGAATGGAAATGGAGGAAAGAGAATGGAAGGTGATTGGGTGAGGAGTATAAGACACTAAATGGGAAGTTTTTAGGGGGGCATAGTGACAGATGAGAAGAAAAGTTTGATGTAGGATCTGATTTTATTGGAGTACTTCTGGTTGAGTTGAAGGGTTAGTATTGAGAGTTTTCAGAGAACATTTGTGGGGGCAAGTGAAAGACACGGGAGAAAGGTTTGCTTTGTAATCAAGGGAAGCTACGTGGGTGTCAGAATACACCACATAGGCTAGAGGACAACAGGCTACAGAAGATACGGAAGAGCTAAAGGTCTAGGATGGGGAGAGTTGAGGGTTAATACTAGAGAAGAAATGAGTGACTATGGAGGAGCTAAGTAAGTGAAATTAAAAAGTTGGGATAAGGAGTTTATGTATTTGGAAAAAGAATATAGAACTAAGGTAATCATATTGCTATGGGGGTTTGAGTTGAAGAAGCCAGATAAGGAGCTGAGATGAGCAAGTGAACCTAGACACTTGTTAAATAAGAGGCAATGGATGAAAAAATACACAAAAGTAAAAACCTAATAAACACAAAAAACCACAAAAGAATGTAACATAGCCCCACACGACTAAATAAATCAAGAAAGAAACAAAAACTCAAACTTACAAAATATCGGATGAAAGCACAGGGTTAACGTTCCCATGAGACATGTGTCTGTGACCCACGTGTAGCTTCTTTGCCAGAGAGTCCGAGAGCTCATTCCCCAGTGACCCCACTGAATCTTCCACTGCAGTGCTGAAGCGAACCCGTACACGGGGCTTCTTTCCACCAGGTTTCAAGGGTTTTTGCAGAGTCTGATCCAGTCTGAGTTCTTGGGTTAGGAACTTTTGCTGTCCCTCTCCCTGGGTGTGATTGTGGAACCTGCAGACTGATTCACTGGCATGAAATTGTCCACTGAGTCAGAAGTATTCCTATGCAATCAAATCAATACAGTAATAACAACCTAATCAATTACAATGGTATCTATCTGGGCAAACTGAGAACGTACCATGAGACTCACTTTTGGATTTCCCTTCATCCTGAAGAAGAAACTCACAGTTATAGTGTAAGCATCATAACAGCCCAAGTATTGATCAACAGTTAATATGCACTAAATGCAGTAGCTATGTTTCCTGTTATGGTTTTTTAAAAAAAGCATTCAACAATAATTTCATAGAATCAGTTATCTGAAGTCCAGATGGTTGAGAACTGGGTAATGCCAGAGGATGGGAAAGAAAAAGATGAAAAAAAGTGGTTTTTGTTTTTTACGTCTTCTGCTATATGATATGGGAAGGAGCAAATAGGAAGGGGGCAGAGGATCCTCATGTTGATAGAGGAAAATTACCTATTTAGATGGGATAACAGGGAGACCTGCGTATAAAAATCAATAGTGAGAAATGGAGATGAGAAAGGATTCTATGCCTAATATAAATATTAGAGAAGTTAAAGGGAGACAGATAATGAAAGGGGAGAAGAAAGGAAAGAAAAATAGAGGAAGGATAAGAAACAAGGAGGAGGGAAAAAGAAGAAGGGGGAAAAATGAGAAAAGAAGGATAAAATGGAAACAAAGCTTTGTAAATAAGGAGGAGAAGAAGGATTGAAGGGAGGGGAGGGGAATGGGGAAAGAAGAGGTTCCAAGATATACCATGTACAGGTACAAATTCCCTATGATGAATGTAATCAATTTGTATATCTAAATTGTACCAATAAACTTAATAATAGAAAAAAAAGTATAAGAAACAGGAGAAAGAAGTCAGGTGAAAAGAAATGGATGAAAGTAGAAGGAATAAAAAGAGACAAGAAGGATTCCCTTACCCTCTATAAACTATATTGGAAGAAAAGGGCAAGAGGAAGAGAAACACACATCCATGCTCACACATACTTGTAAAGAAAAAAAAGGGGCAAATAATGGAACAAAAGTGGGGGGGGTAAGGGCCGGTGAGATGGCTCAGCGACTTAAGCGCCTGCCCGGCAAGCGCGAGGGCCTGAGTTCGACTCCCGGAACCCACATACGAAAAAGGGGCCGGTGATATCGCTCAGCGGCACGGGTGCCTGCTGGCGCGCGAGGTCCTGAGGTCAACCCCCCGGTACCCACAAAAAAAAAAAGTGGGGGGGTGAGCAGAAAAAGGAAAACAGCAAAAAATAAGAATAAAGTTTTCTATTGTTTTGGACACATGGCTGTTTCCTACAACCTAGGAATAAGGAGCAAATCTCAAACCAAGACGCAATTCAGTCACATTGGAAGTCTGAAGTGGCAGTCTACCCCCAGAATGGTGCTGGATGCAGACATCCACCAACAATGGGGATAGGGCACAGTTGTGATTTTCCAATCCACTGTGTGAGTCAGGCTGGATCTGGCTTCCAACTGCATAAGCTGGGTCCATGTTCACCAGCTCCAGACCTTCAGCAGGACTCCCTTGAGCCTGCTCTCCAACCACCAGCTCTCTCTGATGGCTGTCCTTCCCTCCTCTACTCTGGGAACTTGACACTATGGCTGGGAGCCAAGGGGCTACTCTGGGACCCAGGTTTAAGCACTGAGCCCTTTCCTACAGTTGAATCCTCACCAGCTCTTGTTCCACAGTTGTGATAGCAGGCTATGGACTGAGGTCACTGTTTACTGTGGAAGCCCACTCTGGAAGCAGCATCTTGAATTTTGCTTGCAGGTTCCAACTGCTGCTGATTCTTTTGGGCCCCAGGTGGTCCTCTTTTCCTCGTGGAATGTTCTACAGTTGTCTCCAAATAGTGTTCTTTGGATTGGAATCTTCAAAGCAGAATTCAGACATGGTGACTACATTGTTTGGTTAAACTATCTTCCATGTCTTTCCTTTTATGATAGATTCTCCCCTCTGTGTTTCTTGCTGTTGTTCTGAATCTCTCTGACATGGCTCCTCCTCTATTCAGCCACGTTGGATCTTCCAGATCATTCATTCTCAGTGGATTTTTGCTCAACTTCTGTGATATGACTCCTCCTCTAATCAGCCAAGTTGAATCCCCTATCCCAGACTCCTGCTTTGTCCAGGATCAGGTTCATTATTTGGCTGACACTTCCCCATGCAGAGGGGACATAATGCAGTGCCAGCTCCAAGTTAGTGGTGGCTTAGCCAAGGTGTGGAATCCAAAGTTGTGGAGTTGGTCAGGGCCCAACCAATCTGCCTCATAACATATCTTGATTCTTTTTTTAATCCCCCGCCATCCTTCCCTTTTCCTTCCATCTCTTGGTCCCCTTTCCTTTTACAAAAGCTCTATTTCCATTTTTTTCATCCTCTTTCCGTCCCCTTTCTACTCCCTCCATCCATCTCTCGTCCAGATCTCCCTATTATCTATCTTTTATTGGGCTCTTTATTTATGTTTTGGGTTTTTCATATAAAAGAATGCATGTAATATTTAAGCTTGTGTGTCTGACTTATTTCACTGAATATTATGATCTCAAGGTACATCCATTACTTATGAATGCCCTAGATTAATCTATTTTATGGCAAATTACTCTATTATGAGTAAATACCACATTTTCTTTATCCATTCATCTGTTGATGGGTACATAGGCTGCTTCCAAGATTTAGCTATTATGAGTTCTGCTGCTATAAACACAGATATGCATATATCACTATAATATAATAACTTTAACTCTTTTGGGAAGGTACCTAGAAGGAGAACAATTGGGTCAAATGAAATTTCTAGTCTTTTGAGGAATCACCATTTCTTTTAACAGTGAAGAAACTGAAATGTGTAGAGATAAAGTAGCAGTTCAAATTCACACTACTAGTGAAGGGAGCGAGATTTTTACACCACCAGCTGGATCCTAGAGCCCACTCTCTACTTCTGTGCAGTTAGTAACTTTTTCAGCCTCTAGTTACTCAAAAATTTTAATACAAAGTTCCTAGTCTATTTTCTGAGTTTTCCTCTTCAGAGATTACCTATCCAGTCAATAATCATCTTCAGTTCTTCAGTTCGTATTGCACAAGTTAAGCTAACTTTTGTGTCTTGGTCATAGGAATGTGGTACATAGGACAGTTACTCAAGATGGTTTCAACAGTGTAGCTGGTAAAATTCTGAAACGCATCTCTCCTTCTCTCTACCAAACTCCCTCCTCCATTTTCCCTCAGAAGGGGGTACTTGTCAGAGCACCTGTGCATAGTTCAGTTGTTGGGGGATTGAACCGTTTAAGCTGTTACTGGGCTGAAGAACTGTTGGAATGTTTTGTTTTATATTCCTGAAGCCTGGTGGAAACAAATATAACTACTTCTCAGCTAACAAACCAAGCAAGTCCTTCTCAAATTGACAAGACCTAGAGAAAAGAGAACCTGCCAACCCTATTCATAATAATATGGACCACCCCTCAATATCACATGCCACTCACACATGAGGATAAAGGAAAACAACCTGTCAAATCTGAGCTAATACTTACAATTTAATCTATGCATTTAGCCCAGGCAATCTGAAAAGCAGAAGGACTGAATTAATTGACTTTTTTTTTAGCCCAATTTGTTAGATATACCAGTGAGCAGTCTTTGCTGGATCAACCACTCCTCACTTCCTCCTACCCTCAACATGATCCCACTCCTGCTGACCTTAAGTGGTTCCTGCTTCAGGATTGGAAGGTGATCCATATTAACCAGTCTTTGTAATCCCCCCTCCTTCTTGCAGTGATTGGTTTAGAACCCCAGGCTTAAAACAATTAATATCCTCTATGGATCTCTTGGAGAACATTTCTGACTCACGGGCCAAAGAGTATACCTTTTTCCTTGCCTACTGGTAAGGACAAACTTTCCGAATCTTTATTCGAAATGTCTGAAACTAAGAATGATAGTTCATTATCCTCTCATAGAAGATACAAGCTTGTAAAGTAACTCTGCTCCATGTGAATGTCAGATGTCGCAGTTCCTTCTACCTTATTCTTCTGTTCTTTTCCATACCAGACTTCCATCTCAATAACTAAGCAAACCAATAAAACTTCATTCCATCAATGAGAAGGAAAGAGGCAAAGGTATTCCTTCTCTTTCAGGATATTACCAGAAGTTGAATCCATTGCTTCCATCACTTCCCATTAGCAAGTACTTAAGTCCCTTGGCTACATCCAAGTCCAATAGAAACTGGAAAATGTCACCTCCAGCTGGAAAGCCGTGCTTTAAGTTGAGTCCTCCATTAGTATATAGCAAGGAAGAACAGATATTGAGCAACAAGGAAAAATAGATATTGAGCAGCAATTAAAATCTTTAGTACATTGGTGGAGAATTATTTTCTTCTGTACGTGATCAAGGAAGCATATTTCCTTGGATGCTGTGGTAATATCTTAAGATCATGAAAGAAATCAGCCAGAGGAATGCATAAAAGGGGGAAATCCAAGAGTATAGCAGAAAAATAGAACTAGAGCCCTGGTATCCTCAGAACTTAAGCCACCTTACCTCTGGGTAACACATTTTCTTACTAGCTAAATTAAGATTCTCATTAATTGCAATTGAAAGGACTTAACACCTAGACAAGCCAAAACACAAACAGAGGGAAGAAGTTAAGAGGCAAGTGGACCTCAATGATCTCATCATAATCTATCAATGAAGGCTTTAATTTCTCTCACAAGATAGATCAAATTTAACAGTTTTTACTCTAATACAACAAATTCGTAGGCTCCAAGAACACTGACAAGTAATATTTTACAAGAATGCTTTTTATCATCTGTATTTAAAAATAGCTAATTTGATATATATAATAGGATGGACTGGCTGGCCTGTGCTGAATTCCAGGTCTCTTTCAGTGTGGTACACAGTGATATTTCTTAATTAGGGGACTTCATTGTGATCTCCAAGTCTACTGAATTAGTTCACTGTCTTGGTTTTTAAGTAGTGTTCACTGAAACTACAGAAGTGTGAATAATAATATAAAGCAATCAACATTGCACACTTAAAACACCACCTAATATCAGCACAAAGCATAACAATACGAGAAGGAACAGGAAATGTGAAGCTTTCATAATGCTAGGTAATATCCCAATGATCGTTTAAATATCTACACAAAATGCACTGCACTTAAGCTATTCTAAATGTAATCCGTAATTCTATAACCTAGTTTAATTCACTAGTTCATGTTTCAGACAGAACCATATTTATCTTCCCATTACAAAGACTGATTTGTGTTTTTCTCCTGTACAGGGAAATTATTTCTCCTGTTACCTGCAGAAGAAATCATGGCAAATGCTACCTGGATTTCTAAAGTAAAATCTTGCAAGGAACACATACTGTTCAAACAAAATATAAAGACTGTGTTGGTAACATAGAAAGTGTATTTGTCTACACTGTAAAACAATCACCATCTTCATCATCCCCTCCCAATAGCTCCTTCAAAATTCATTTACATATCGAAAAAACTATAGGCCTCTCTACTCTTGCCTGAGTGACTAAGATTTGGATCCCTGCAAATTATTATAATCTGAATTTGAATTTCTTTTGCAACGATTTCACTCAAGTACTTTGGATCATTGTTATGTATCAATGTCTAATACCAACTCTTCTATGTAGCATGAAAGAAAATCTTAGATATTTTCTTTGAATGTAGTGTTCCCTAGGAGCTTCTTATTATATTTCTGAAAGATATTTCTGTTTATCTATTTTATGAACATAAATTCATTTATATTTCATAATAGATTGTATTGATTAGAAACATTCATAAATTTCCTTCACACTTGCCTTATGAAAAGAAATGTAGAGTAATCCCTCAGAATCCATGGGGATTGGTGCTAGACCCCTGGAGATACCAAAATCTGAGGATTACCAAGCCCTTCGTAAAAGGGCACAGTAAGCCAGGAATGGTGGTATTCACTCTGAGATACGGAGGTGCAAGGATGAAAAATTCAAGTCCAGCCTGGGTAACCTAGTGATTTAGCAAGAACCTGTCTCAAAATTAAAAGCAAAAAATGTTTAAAGGGCTAGGGGTATAGTTCAATGTGAAGGTCCTGGGTTCAATTCATCTCTGTATGAATTCCACCAGTGTTCATCAATACCGTACACAGAATGGTAGGGAAACCGAAGCTAGAGAGACAAAGAGAGGGCCACTAGAAATCAGTGGTAGAACATTTTTGGAAGAATTTACTTTACTGGGTTCTCATCCATGTACTCCACATCATTCCCACCACATCCTACTATTGGTAACCTACATATTTACCAACATCTTTTCAAAATATGAAATTCAGATTTTGAATTTCCTATAAGGACCACTGCTGGGAATGGTATTCCTCACTTTACCATGCAAAAAATACTTAATGAAACTTTCAAGATCCTGTTAATACCATCTCCTGTCTTTCACTCTACACTGCCAGCTCCCTATAGTTGGAGATACATTATTCTTATCCAAAGCTATATCCTTAGCAACTGGCACAGGGCCTGCCATGAGGTAGACACTCGACAAATATTTAATAAATGGACAAATAAATTTATTTAAAACATCTCTTCATCTTCCTGGATCACTTTCAATCTCTCTTCTAGTTTAATTAATAAGTACTTTAATTGAAAATTTTAAAAATCATATTATGACTATCTGTCACAGCATCCGATAGCTAGCAAGTGACCAACGTATTTTGGAGGGTAATTATGGCACACACACAAAAAAATAGGCTGGGATTCACAAATCTGGATGCCAGTTTGATAATTAAGATTACATAATTCAGTTTGCTTAGGTTGGACAATCTAGAAACCATGTTTTCAACTACAACCTCAGATTAGAGATGTGCAGACACTGCTTGGGTGTGACTGGGTACACCCTCTCCCCCTTTTCCGACAATCTTGGTCCCTCTTCCTCATCATGTGAATAGCCTTTATTAATGTTTCTTCTGAGTTTCCTTCTTTTTTTTCTGCTATTATTTTCAAAGATATTTTAAATCATTCTCCTGCCTGTAAGGTGTTAGACTCCATATCTCAATTTAAGATCAGTCACTAGCTCCTTAAGCATGTTTTGTAATTTCTTAGCTGATTATTATTGCAATATTAGCACCAGTTTCTAGAATGACAGCCTCCCTAGAAAACTGCATCATAAGAGCCGCAGGCTGACAGTAAGCTACCAATGGCAGGGATTTGAAAGAGTCCTGAAACCAGTGATCTAGGGATAGGCTACATTCCTTAATCCCTTAATTCTTTTTTAAAATGAAGCAATCATTTACTGATAAATAAATTTCTTTCTTTCTTTTTCTAATATCTCTTAAAGTAAATTGTTCCAAATTCAAGGAAAACTTTAAGAAATGACAATATAATTGAATTTTAGGGATATAGAAATGTGCCTTTTGTTAATCATTCTTGTCACCCAATTCCCTTCAAAAATACTCTCCATCAGTTTTCTAATTCCTGAAATTCCAACATCAGATATTCTGTGTGTCGGCCTTGTTTTCTTTTAAATGATAGCTGAAGGATAATGTAATAAAGGATTTTCAGTCACCTGTAGTTCACTTTTCTTGGATATAAATTTTTGTCCTACAAAGATGGAGAACCTAAGTTTGAAGATTTTGGAAATCTAAAGAATGAAAGGGAGGAGGAGGCTCAGAAAATAAACTGAATTTAGAGAAAAACGGAAGTGAATTAAAACCTACAAGTCTCTTATGCAACCAATCTAAAGAACTCCTATAAATCAAAGAGAAAAAGACAGGCAACCAATCAAATTGGGGAACAAAAACATTGAGCAGCCACTTCACAGAAGAGAATATGCAAATAGCCAATCTGCATAGCCAATCAGATGTCCAACACCTGAAGTACTGCTGATCTGCAAAACATAACAGGATGTCAAGGGAAGAAATCAGACATAAAAACGTGTAACTGCATGATTCCATTTCTAAGAAACTCAGGAATATGCAAAATTAATCTAGGGTAATAGATATCAATCAGAGCAGTGGGGTGAAGTGATCTCACTGCCAAATAGCACAAGGAAGCCTTCCACTTGCTAGAAATTTTCCATTTTATGAGGTGGGTTTCATGAGTGTAACAGTATGTTTAAAGTCACCAAAATGATTAAGGGATATAAGGCTATGCCTAGATCACTGGTTTCAGGACTATCAAATCACTGACTGTTAATTCATAGTTTACAGCCAGCCTGGCAATCTTACACGGTATTTGTGTACTTTCTCTGTAGATATATTATAGCTGCATAATTTTTTTTTGGGGGGGGTACCGGGGGTCAACCTCAGGACCTTGCGCGCCAACAGGCACCCGTGCCGCTGAGCGATATCACCGGCCCCTTTTTCGTATGTGGGTTCCGGGAGTCGAACTCGGGTCCTCGCGCTTGCAAGGCAGGCGCTTACGCCGCTGAGCCATCTTACCAGCCCCATAATTTTTTAATCAGTAGTGTTAATGCTATCATTTGTGGGTCCTTGGACATATATTTTGAGTTAGAAGATCCAGCCTTTGAATTTTCTTCTCTTAAAAAAGAGTAGCTGAGGAGGTGATTATCAAGATCTTTCCAGGCCAGGGTAAAAGCTACAATAATAATGCCCCTGTCTTCTTTGGTCCTTGGCTCTGCCAGGTCTCCACTTCTGATTTCCCTATAGAGTTCTTTAGTGTTCTCTCTCCTTATCAATCCAAGGTCCTAGAAACAAGATTTAGGGTCCCACAAGGTATTACTGAATTGTGAAAATGTTGTTCTTAGAATATTTTGTTTAATATTTTTCTCTTGCTGAGGCTGAACCTTTTGAAATAAATCGCTCACCTACTACTCCTTAGGGTAGTTAAATAAGAACATCAATCAACCAAATTGCTGAGTTAAGTGTTTTCTCAATTTCTCCACTAACAGCCATGCCATTTAGGTCTTTGACCATTCCTGAGACAAAAAAGAGATGGAGCAACCATTGCTTTTCCTTAGTTGCCTCTTCTATTCGACTGTGACTTCCTTGAAGACAAGAAATTATCTCATTCATCTTTGTATCCTGGCATCAAGCCTAGTGCCTTGTACATAGTAGGTACTCATTAATTTTTCTTGAATTAAAAAGAATGACTAAGACCTTCACAAAACCTTTCTCCAGAGGCAGTTTTAAGTTGCATTCAACATCGAGGAGAGTGGGCGTTCTACTTTGGCAACAGCTCTGACATTGAATAATTTGGATGTTCCAAAATTCTTGTTGCTCATTTATCCTCAGGGGAAAAAAAGGAAGCAGGGGAGGACTATGTTTGCAGGCTAGGCAGACACATCTAGACTCATCACCCTGAGAGACGGATCAGATGAGGCAGCAATAAGACCAAGGCCACCTGCCCCGACGCTGTCTTGTGACTGCTGATGTTGCCTTAATCACTGAGCCGATGCAATTTCCTGCTGCTAATTCTTGCTATGGTCCACTGGGAGGTCTCATTTGTCACTGTCTTTACCTTTCAGATCAGCAAAACATCCATCTTCAGGTGACCCCTCATTCAGTGCCTTGCTTAGTTATATAAGTAGCACATGGTCAGTGTAGCAATCCAATGCAGTGACCCTGGTGCCTAAATATCAAGGTAAATCCATGTACTTCGGTGTTTTAACACTATTAATAGTGATTTTGAGGAAAGCATGAATCTCAATATTATTTCAGAAGAGTAACATTTTAGTTTTATGTATCTTTTGTAACAATAGTATTATACATCTATATAACTCAGATGCTCCATGGGAAAGCCTTGATTAAATGCATACTTCCAACTACCACTTTCACCTCTGATTTTACAGTGAGCCCAAACTAGTCCTGATTTTACTTTCCCCTCCACTCATAAGCCCCTCAGCCATATAAGCCATACATTCCTGATAGTGAAAAGGAATCTGATACAAAATGCATCCACTCTCACATTTGACTCAAATAGAGCTGGCTTTCTTATTTACTTAACGAATACCTGTTTAGCACTTACTGCATGTCAGATACGGTTCTAAAAGGCTTTGCAAACAAACCTGTTGGGCTCTCTGAAACATGATGAAGAATACAGTATTTCATGAAACCACATCCTTAACTATATAATCTAAGTCTCCATCTTATATGTTTTGCAACAAATTAGATCCTGGGGGTAGGATGTTTTAGTTTTTTGGGGTTTTTTGTTGTTGTTGTTTTGTTTTTTTAAATAAAATTAAGATGGAAACCAAGAAAAGACAATCTGTGAGCACCACCTTGTGGAGAGATCTACAACTACTATGTCAGTTTGGGCACAATCTTCAATTCTTTGCTGAACACATATTTAACATGGTGCCCCTGAGTTTAGAGCAATAAACAGATAAAAATCTCTGACTTGGGCCGGTGAGATGGCTCAGCAGCTTAAGCGCCTGCCCAGCAAGCGCGAGGGCCCGAGTTCGACTCCCGGATCCCACATACGAAAAAGGGGCCGGTGATATCGCTCAGCGGCACGGGCGCCTGCTGGCGCGCGAGGTCCTGAGGTCGACCCCCCGGTACCCACAAAAAAAAAAAAAAATCTCTGACTTTATGGAACTTACTTTCTGTGGGAAGACAGGAAATAAACAAGATCAATACATATACAAAATAACATATTAGGTGGTGATGAGTTCTATGAGAAAATCAAAGTAGGCACAAGAGTTGGAGCATGAAGACTGAAATTAAAAATTGAATGATCCAGCCGAACATCATGACACATACATGTAATCCTACCTGTTAGGTCTGGCTCAAGAAAAGACAAAGAAAATGTTGAGAGAAGCCTTTAATGTGGGGCACGGGAAGGCAGCAGTAGAGTGCATAGGACCTTCAGAGGGGCTGGCTGTGAAACAAAGTATTAATGGGGCTTGTTTAAAGGCAGAGCTTAGAGAGGTGGGCAAAGTGACGTTACAAAGAGGGATTGGCAGATGTTCAGTGTGCACACAAGGTAAGAGGAAGTACTTCCTGCTGGAGCAAGAAGAAGAGAGTGCATGATAAGCTCTCCTCTATGTTGGACCATCGCCATGACGACTAAGCAGCCTCCATATGAGCTAGAACCCATCACTACCTACTCCAGAGGCCGAAGTAAGAGGATTATGAGTTCAAGGCCAGCCTGAGAAACTTCTCACAAAAAGAAAAAGTGATCCAAAAAGACCTCACTGCACAGGTGATACTTGAATCAAGGTTTGTCTTAGTTATTTTTCTCATTGCTGAGACAAAATACCCAACACCCACAAGTTAAGGGAGAAAAAGTTTATTTAGCTCACTGTTGGTAAAGGTGTCAGTCCATAATCAGCAGGCTCCAAGGCAGAGTGGCACATGGCAGAGGGGCAACAGTATTATATACCCACAATAATGCACCTTTATGACAAAACTGGCTTAAGGAAGCAGTTTGTGGGAATTTCAGAAGCTTGACTTTGCCATGTTAAGCTTAAAATATCTCAGCAGGATATGCAATTTGGTGCTCAGAGCTGGCTTTCGGTGATGTATATTTGGTAGTCATCAGGATAGGAGTAGGATAAGAGTTGTATTCAAATTCTGGGGATGGAAGCAATCCAACTCTTGGCTTTTGCTTTTAAAAAAAACAGGAAATACGATATGTTGAAAGTGAAAAGTACTCTGCTGTGCCACTCCTCCACCCTCATAACAGAAAGTGCCTTAACAAGAACCTTAACATCAAATAATTTGACATGATTTTTTCTTCTAACTTCCTAGGTTTATTGGCTCTCAGCCTCCCCAAATTGCTCCAACCCAATGATAGAGATATTACAAAGAAATAGCAAAAAAAAAAAACAAAGAAATAAGAACATAAATGCAAGAGTAAAAACTTTAACTTCCTAAATCTCTTCACTATCTAACCTTCAAATTAGAAAAGGAAAAATACTTCAAGTGTAAGCATCACTTTTTTAACACTTCACAAGTTATCTTATTCTCTCTCTCTGACAAATACAAGCACAGCCATGACTAAAGCAATATTACAACCTAAACAAAAGAACTGCTGAAGGAAGAGAGAAAAGTGAGGAATGGACCAGACTAGCAAATCCTTGGATAAGAAACTAATGGAGTATTTCTGAAACATCATACAGAATGCTGTCTTTGATGAGTTTTAAACCCAAAATAAACTAGGAATCAAGGAATAAAACAAAACTGAACTAATTTCTATAAGAATGTTTGAGACTACACTAATGTACTTTATGAATCTTCAAGAAGTAGATATAAAATATAGCATTTCCGTCATTCATTTGACATAGAACATACTCTTTTTCTACTGACTCATAATAGCAAAATCCAGTAATGATATTCCTCTGAACACAGTTTGGGAAACATTAATATACATATGAATGAAAATCCCAGAAGAAAATGTTTTCAAAGTTGGCAGAGCAAGACCAGATAGTTTCTCCTCACCCACTCCCTGGCTTGATGCACGAAGATTTGCAAATCTGCATAACTATAACCTCATAGAACCAAATTCAGTTTGCATTCAATAAATTCACTTTTTAAAAAAATGAAGACACTGAATTATCCAATATTCACAGTTATTAAACATTCACATTGCAAATGAATTCCCAAATCCCCACCTGCTCCCAGCAATATTATCAGTGAATAACTAGAATTAATTATTATAGAAATGATGATAATGATGCCAAAGAATTTATTCTAATTAAACGTTCTACCATGAAGAAAGGGCTGAAATTTAGATCAATAATGATTTAATTTTATTCTTGAGTCTTTCAGGGACATTCAGTTCTTCCAAGCACAATAACCTGATAAATGGTTGCATTTTTGCTGTGATTGAGCAATAATATCTTATCAACTTTCTTTTTACATTTTACCAAATACCCTAGTTCACATAAGACCAGTTTTATGGACAAACTCTTATACATGGATAAATTTTAAAGATATTTTAGCTAGTTCACCACTCTTTCTGTGTAATCTCCTGAATTAAACTGACATAAGAATAGTTCCATTTTGCTGGAAGGCAGACCTTTGAAGAGAATGAGAAACTGTGAGAAAGGCCTGTCACCATAGTATGTAAGCTCTTAGCTTCACATTCACACAGAAAGAATGACACACAATTATATAAAATACAGAAGATATTTAGAAGAATATGTTTATTAACTCTAAATCTCATTCATATGTTTCCATGCAAATATTAATTCTTTAAATACTATTATAATGCTAAATAAAAAATGTTAGTTACAAAGTTAATATCCACATGTTCTTAAATATATACATATTTTCTAAATTACATGCCTTAACATAGGAATACCCTATGTCATTCAACTTTTTTGCATTATTTTTATAACCATGAAAAAAATAGAGAAGCTATTTTTTAAAAAGAACTGTTCTATTTTTAACTGACTTATTCCCCTAAACTCAAGGTACAGTGCTTAGGACCCAAATTTATGGTGAAATTTCAAAAGTTTCCTCTGGGTACAAAAGAAACCCAGTAAAAATGCTGTCATCTTCGGCACTCACATACACGCCATTCCAATCCTTTGACACCTCCAGCCACACTTGATCTCCTGCATTTAGTTTCAGGATGAGGAGGAGAGAAGCCTGGTCAATTTCCTGGCCATAGAGAGTTTCTCTGGACTTGAACTGCTTCTTATTCTGGGCCATCAGGCTGATCTGAGCAGGCCTGCCCCTCACGGTGACGTGGTAGGAAAACACATATGTCCCAGGAATACTGCAGTTAAATTTCCCAGTGACAGGGCTGTAATCCCCTTGATCATTATACAGAACCTTGTCAAATTTAATAGGGATGTTTGGAGGAGGGAATGACTTCGATAAAGCAACGCTAAAAGCTGACTGTGGGACTTTGGCCACCTCACCCTTGGAGCCCTTGAAGCCCCGCGAGCCCTTTTTCCCAATAGGTCCTCGGACCCCTTTAGTTCCATGCTCACCCTTTGGCCCACCAGGTCCCACCAGGCCGGGAGGACCTAACTCTCCTTTTTCTCCTTTAAGGCCTGGATCACCTTTGGCCCCAGGCAGGCCATCTGGGCCCCTTCTGCCTTCTATTCCAGTGTCTCCTTTGCTGCCTCTTTCTCCTTTCATCCCCTCCTCCCCTTTTTGCCCTTTCCCTCCTCTCTCCCCTGAGTCTCCACAGTAGCCTTTCTCTCCTGTCTCTCCTTTCTCTCCCTTGGCCCCAGGCCCTCCATTCAAGCCTGGGGAGCCCATGGCTCCTCGGTCTCCTTTGTCTCCTTTGGTGCCATTCCCACACAGATCCCCCTTTGAGCCTTTTTGTCCTGTTACTCCAGGAAGGCCAGTGTTTCCTTTATCCCCCTTGGGGCCAAGTCCACCTGAAACAGAAAATTAAATAGCATTTAAGGATCACATAGGCTATAAACAGTATACTATTACCACAGAGCTCAAAAAACATAAATGAAACCTCTTAACTGAGACCTGGAAACCTGGTTCTTCACTCAGTAAGGGTATGCCTAGAAGCCATAAATGCAAAAAACAATTTGTAACACACCATGCTCCCAGAAAGAGAAAAATTAATGCTTCCAAGAAACAATAGCTTATATTCAGAACTCTTATATCTAGTTCGTTTTTTTCTTTTTTACTTTTGAGATAATAAAAAGCATTAGAATTGTAGCTGCTTATTGTATTCCATATGCTTTCCATTTTAGACTAACTAGTTTCCTAAATCTCCACATTGTCTATCTAAACTCAAGATAGGCACAACAACCAAAACCTAGGTATTTTTTCAGGTTTTTATTTTTTCAGTTATTTCAGGTATTTTCTTTCCTTTGACAGCTGGAGACAGGAGCAGACAGGAGCAAAGCTCAAATATTTTTACCTAGCTTTTAAACTCCTGGACCTACTCCATCCAATCACTACACTGAATATTAGAAAAATAATAGTAATTTATATTTCCATCTTACCTCTCTGACAACTTTAAATATCAACCGGAAGAGAACAAAGCACTTTACTGTGCTGATGACTTTACGTAAAAGATACGTTTTGCACTCTACCTTGTTCTCCAGGTTTTCCTGGATATCCTGGAATTCCACTTGTTCCTTGGTCCCCACGTCCTCCCTTTAGTCCTAAAACGATACTAGCATTAACTTTTTCCAACTGTATTACTTATGATATATCTAACATCACTTTTACAACCATGTCGCACTCCATTGTTTCCCTTAATCAAAATGGTTTAAAGGTAAAATAATCTGAGTAAAGAATGCTTTAAAAATCATTAGAAGTATTTAATTCCAATTAATGGTAAATCATTTTAAGGAGATTTGGGAGGTAATGCCTTTAAATAGAATTTGTCTTTCCCCATGACTCCTCATGACTCTTCAAATCTCTCATAAAACTCATGATGTCTGCTTATATTATATATTTGTATTTCTTACTATTATGATTTTTAATTAGCAGCTGAAATATCTTCTTCCTTATATGCCTGAGATATAACACCATCCACCATGCAAGTTTCAGCACAAAGTATGACAATCTGCAATCAGCTAAAGCTAGTCAATACAAAAACCCATCCAGGAATGAAAAATTGTCCTTGACAGAGAGCTTCAAAGAAAAACAATTTTCATTTCATGTTGGAACAATTTTCATACACTCTTAGGGAAAATTATAAAACTATGGAAAATCATATTTGAAAAACATTGAAAGAACTAGATCGTCATATATTTGCCATATTTCCATACAATGTATTTTTATATAAAGCCTTACTGGAAGCCTAACGTGCTACAGGGCAACCATCCTATTACAGATTAATTTTAACTGTAAATGAAAATAGCGATAATACTAGTATCAACAATAGCTAATTGTTAGATAATTGTAAGTGAGAATTTACTTTACACCAAACATTAGTCCAAACTCTTAACATTTTTTAAAAGTCTGGTCTTTTTTAATTTAATATAATTTTATTTGATATTAATATCATCTCATATAACAGTGAGGTTTATATAACAGCACATTTCATCAACTGGAATTTTTTTTTTACAAGAGTTTATAGCACAGCACTCCCCTTCAAGAATGGAAAAGAAGATATTTTTTCATCACTTTTATCACAGAAAAAAAGTTATAAGAAAATTTAAAAATTTGTAGTGTCAAAATTAACTGTATATAACCATGGTGGCATCAATTTACCAGCTATATTATGTTTGATATGACTAACATTTTGTTTCATGTTTTGTTAGGGAAAAAGAAATCCTAGATCAAATTAAAAGTGATGAGAATAGACCCTCTCTAATTTTGAATACTACAGAAATCTCACCATGGATTACTCAGTAGAATTTTCTAAGCAGCTAGCTCCCCTATTACTAATCTACATAAAATATACAACTTAGAATTTCAACCATAGCCCATCAGGGAAATATCTGGATGCATTCTGAGAAAATCCAAATGTGAATGGAAAGGACCAACACTCTTCCTGGTCCTCTTCAATAATTAAACACCAACCTTCACCCACAGAATTATCTAGGTTCTCAAGTTTATATAAGGAGTTTAATTGCTTATACTGAATTTATTCAGTCGAGTAATGATTACCCAGAATGTAGTCATTCAATTCATTTTTTTAACTTTCAGTCTTAATAAAAAGTGCAAGTTAAGTCTGGAAGTAAAAGGAAAGTAGAGTTGCCACTTTATAGGGACTGGCTGAATGAATTTCTACTTTTGATCCTTCATCAAAGCATATTCTTAAGAACCTTATCTTATGATACTTCCCACTATTTTCTTCTATTTCCAGAAATCTAGTTTCCAAAATGTATGAATTGCTGGGGAAGTTCATCACTAATCTTTATTTCACAGGGTTTTCTGCTAACATAATTCACCCACGAAAGGATTAAATATTTCCAAGAACGAAAATCACATAACTGATAAGTGTGAAGTAGCTCTTTCTTACCTTAGTATGTTTTTTGAGTAATTACTTCTCCAAATGATCTAGCAGAAATGAGTTAGGCAGTTCCAGAGCCATGTGGAGGGTGATCTATAGATGATATTAGGTCTTTTGACATGTGACACTGAGGCTAAAACATTGAACTTGATGGATAGGTGATATTTCTACAGGATGCTGGTATTCACTAAGGAATTTCTAAATGTTCCTGTGAATTTTTAACTTTTCTCAGTACCTTCAAGCACTTACAGAAACATGGATTTTATGAAGCACAAAACTTTTTTATTGATACATTTATGGAGTTATAGAATTTCTGAGCTGGAAAAGATCTATGGAAGCACCATAACTACAAACCTTCTTTGGTAGTAAGCAGGGTATAAATAAATATTTAATCCATTCCCCTCAATTTCCAGGCAAGGCAAAATGACTGGCCCAAAGTTACTGCTATATTAGTAACTTAATACTTCTGCTTTAATTCAATTCTCTACCCACCTCTGGTACTGCCTCTGATTTCAGAATGGAAAAAAAGAAATGTCTAATTCTCCTTAGCAGACAGACTATACACCTAACCTGAATATTCTAGATTATTGCTTGCTATAGTTAATTCCATCTAATATGAAATTAATTTGCATCACAAGAAAGAAAATTACAGCATTTATAGGAAAAAATCCCTCTCCAAAGACTTTACCTTAAAGTTTCCAGTCACTGAGTCAGACAAGTGGACAATGAGATGGAAATGCCATGTTAGAAACACTCCGTGTGTGTGTGTGTGTGTGTGTGTGTGTGTGTGTGTTCCCTGATAAGCACAAAATTTCTCAGTTGGCTATTTATAAACATTTTCATGTCAGATTAACTCACAATATGCTTTACCAAGTTCTTAACATTTTTACAATTTGACCTACCTTCAAGAACCTTGTATTTACTTAGAAAATTAATCTCCTGATAAATGATGCAGAATATCCCTAGAGTTTTGGTATAAAATAAAATAAATTACCTACCCTTTTCTCCTTTGTGACCTTTTGGCCCTTGGGGTCCAACGACTCCTGGTGGGCCTGGAATCCCCATATCACCAACCTCTCCTTTAAGACCTGGAAATAGGGTTTTAAAACCATCAAGATGGAAAAATTCTCTTTTAAAGTTCATTAGTTTATGGGGAGGTGGAAAAAGTCATTTCATTGAAACTAATAACTGTCAAATGCCTTGATGATAAAATCTGGTGAAAATAAACTATTACAGACTTCTAAGGGCAATATTTTTGTGTGATTTGCAATTTTGTACTACCTGAATAGATAAATTGAGCCCATTAGTACTTGTCACTGTGTTCGTGGCAGTGATCAAATGATTCAGGGAAGCAGCACTATATCAAACAACAAGAACAGAATGATTATCTGACATTTAACCTCATGTGTACCACACTTTCAAATTGGAAGTAAAAACACAATATCTAACACTTTTACATTTCCTATCCATTCGCTTAGTCTTTCATTCAGGAACTATTCCTGAGGCCAACTATTAGGAACGCAACCATCAACACGCCAGCAGTCTCCACTCCTACAGAGCTGAGAATCTATGAAAGATAAACATTGAACAAATACACAAATAAATAGAAATAGTCACATTGTAGTTAATACATAAAGGAAAATGGGAAGGTCATATGGTAAGTTATGGTAAAAAGCACTTAACTAACATTTATGGGCTCAGAAGAGAACTCCCTGAGAAAATAGCATTAAGCAGAGACCCAGTGAAAGGACTGTAATTTCCCAAGGAAGAAACTAGAAGGCAATTATTTCAGGAAAAGCAAGAATGGAGAAGACCATGTGTGTTTATGCCACTGAAAGGAGAGCACTGTGGGTGGAGGTGGTGGTCAAGAATGAGAGGAGAGGGCCAGGGATATGGCTTAGCGGCACAGTACCTGCCTGGCAAGTGCAAGGTCCTGAGTTCGATTCCCTATACCAAAAATGAAAGGAGTCTGAGAGAGTGGTAATGTGAAAGAAAAAAACAGTAGACATTTTCCCATGAGCTGCGACCCTTACTCACATTTTTCTGTGACCTGTAATTATGAAACCCATGAAATCTGTTTACTGTACAAACCTTCCAGATCAAGGGGCGTTCAGCCTCTTGAATAGAAAACCTTGCACAAACATGAGATGGACCAGTGACCACAGACTCAAAGACCCAATCCCAAAATAGCAGACCCTTAACTTCCTCGTTCCCTGGAACACCTTATAAACCCTCCCTCTGTAACACAGAGCTGCTTCTGGCACTTCGGAGCCAAGGACTCCCTCAACCTTTATCTTACATGAAATCCGTCCTTGCTACAAGTTTTTCTTTCTCTCTCCTTTTATTTGTACACAAAAGTCAGATCGTGCAGGGCTCAGACTTCAACAAGTATCCTTGCTCCATCAGGCAGTCCAGGTCCCTCCCTCTTACCTAGGATAATTATTCTTCCAGCAGCCACAGTCCTGTTCAAGGCATAACAATTTCTTCCCAGATGAAATACTTTAAGGCTAATTTCTTTGAAAGGTAACCATACAAATATATGCAGTCAATGAAATTATAATATTTTACCTTAATTATTATAACTAAGACCAATGGAATGGAGAAAATTATACTCAATGGAATTCTTCATTGAAGGAATATTATATTTGTTTGGAAGAAAACCTTTAATATATTGCTTGCAGGTTCAAATAACCAAAGGTGATGGTTAAACTCCTCTGTCTAGAGAATAAAAGGCAGCAGGTGGAGGAAGAAAGAAGAAGCAGAAGAGTGGGAGCAAGCAAGATAGCCAATTATGTTTCACTGTGTGATGTCTGCCCTCCCTATGGTACCCAAAGGCTAGATGTGGTTCACTATTGTGTCCAGGTGGGCACCAGGACCCGGTGGAGAGGGGGGCTGCCCATTCCATCTAGGTGAGTGTACGTTCAGGTGTGATTCATGTCCGTGCCAAAAGGCTGCACTGAGGGGAAAGCTGTGGCTTTAAGGTGCACTCCCGGATTTTGACTCCAGGTTCTGCACCCTCGGGTGTTGCAGCATGTGGACTTGCCGAACACTTCCTGATCAAATCACCAGGTGACATGTAATAATATTTTTAATGACTTTATAATGTCCAACCATTCTTAATATTTAGTACCCCTTATTATAACTTAACTAAAAGTGAGAACCGGGAGATAAAATTTGAAACAGAATTTTGTCTTTGCTGACCATCAGATATATCTGCATACTTCAAGACATGTTCATTCAGAAACTCTATAAAGTTAGTCTGATGACTTTTAAAAGTAAATAAGGCAAGGGGCCGGTGAGATGGCTCAGCGGCATAAGCGCCTGCCTTGCAAGCGCGAGGGCCCGAGTTCGACTCCCAGATCCCACATACGAAAAAGGGGCCGGTGATATCGCTCAGCGGCACGGGTGCCTGTTGGCGCGCGAGGTCCTGAGGTCGACCCCCCGGTACCCACAAAAAAAAAAAAAAAAAAGTAAATAAGGCAAAATATGTTCTCAAGGTGTGTATTTTTTTGTTTGTTGTGACAAAGGATGGAAAACAATGAAGAAAAATTAAAATAACTTAATTTAAATAGGTTTATTTTTCTCTTTCAAGTTTGCTTAATGCTGCTCTTACATGAGATTTCCTGTGGTGAGGGTTGGGGTGGGGGAAGGAGAGGAGAAGTAGTGCCTTTAAAAACACTGGGAAAGCTGGAATAAATATATCTCTCTGAATCTCAAAACAGGATCCTCAATATTACGCTCAGGCTATTCCACAAAACAGGACCACACTCCTACCACAGCTAACTAGAAAAATAAAAATAGTTTTTTGAGCCTTTATTCTACTCCAGGCACCCCACTGAGTTCTTGTATGTATTTACCCATTCATCTTTATGATTCCACAAAGTCAATATTATTCTAACCCCATTTTTACCATTTTGGAAACTGAGACTTAAACAAATGAAGCTTTCCTAAGGCAGTACTGTGATGGACTCAACATTCGGAGCTCTTAAGAACAATGCTTTATGGCAGAACCAGTCAGATTGAGACATATGAGATCCCCAGACAGACTAACAACTGGGCGTACATTCAAAATATTGGTCACATGGATTGAGAGGAGAAGGTGAACTCTGAGAGCAGCACAGGCAAATGCACTACTGGGTGAAACAAAAGCCCTGATATTACAGAAATCAGAGCCTTAGAGGGAGGTTTAGAGACCAGCTGTGTATACTTGGCAGTGTCTTTGGAATTTTCACCCCCAAACAGCTTGCCAGTCAAACAGGATACTAAAAGAAGTTCTGGTAAATATGACTTTTTTGGTTTCATTACATTTTCAGTAATGTGTAAACAATGACACCACTGCCCATTTTCTTTACCCCTTAATCCAGCCCTGCATAAGTACTGAGCATATTTCTCAAAATATCGCTAAAATGGCGTGAAGTGAATGAAAAGCTTAGCAAAGGCACATCATTACTGATTTTATAACTTTAAATTCTTTGAGCAAGAAGCAACAAACATTTATATGTATATTTTCAGGGACTAGTGAATTTGAAATAGTCATTCTGATCTTAATTTTAATTCAATTCTCTCTGCTCTGACATGTGAAAGTCAAAATGTTTTACAATAAAACTGAGAGTATATTCATTAGGTATATATTAAAGACATCTGAAATTTTGAAATACATAACCACTGCATTCAGTGGAGGAAACTGCCGAGCAAGAGTGCTGCGTTGCTTCCGAATGTCAACGAGCAGCAAACTGACTCCTGTGCTTCACTCTCTACCTCACAGGAGTTCCATTTCTAAACCTAACTACAAATAGCACTCAGAAAAATCCATCAGTCAGCACACATTCTTACCGGCAACAGAATTTTCATTTACCTTTTTTAAATCGGCCGTTAATGAAAAGATTGTGCTGGTAATAAACCTGTGCAGTTGCAGAACTACAGCCTAGTGCTGGGATCAGTAGTCCCTGCATGGCTCCAGCCAGCACTGTCCACTAGAACTTTCTTCAATGGCAGTAATGTTCTGTTGTATCTGCACTGCCCAACAGAGTAGCTACTGGCTACTCATGGCTATTGAGGACTTGAAATGTGGCTGTGACTGTTGAACTGAATTTTTTACCGTATTGAATTTTAATTTTAATATTTATTAATAACCACACATGTGGCTTGTGGCTACCACACTGGGAAGTACAGCATCCATGTGCATTTGTCACAACGTCACATGAAATCCTGTCATCATTCGAATGACAATATAAAACCCCCAGAGCAATTCATGCCCCAACCCACCTCTCTAAGGAGTACAGATGAGAAACTAGGCTTCATATATTTTCAAATACCTGGTTTTCCAGTCTTTCCTGGTTCTCCTTTCTGCCCAGCAACATGTGAACAGCAATGACAACAATTCAAAAAGAAATCAACTGTGTCAAGAGTGAAGTTTTCAAAGGGAAAGCGAGTGGCCATGGGAAAGTCAGAGTCCAATGCCGCTGGGTCCATGGTGGGTTCTACCATCGCAGCCATTTCTGTGAGTGGAGTCCCCTGTCCTTCCCAAGATGAGCCACTAGATAGCTTTACACCCTTTGGCATCTCTTTCCCATCAGATTTCTTTGTAAATTTGGTATATGGTGTGGTCTTTGCTGCCGCTTCCATACCAGCAATAGCCAAAATAATTAAAAAGGCACAAAGCCAAGAAAACATCCACATATTTGAAGCTGGAAGACATAATAGGAAAATACACACAAATTATATGAGGTCCAAATTTTAAAAACTCAGTGATGTGAATATATACTTATATGAAAGAAAAACATACATGAAATATAAGAATGAATAGTGAACATAATATAGAATAAGATTTGGGAGATAATTGTGTGTAAGTGTAAGCTTAAATCACAACAGAATGTTTTATTTATTTTAAGTATTTATCACAAGAAACATTTTGCTTCAGTTCTCCTTTCTGGTTGTTTTCTCAGTGTAACATGTTTGAAAATAGTGCTTTCAGTCATTCAGATTATCTTGCCAATAGCAAACATGATCTATAATAAATGCAACGTGACTTAATAGCTCATATACCCTGTAGAAAGCAAATATGTATAATTTCCTGGCTGACCTCACTCAGATTTATAGGAATCAAATACCTTTGTATTAGAAGGAGATGAAATATATTGAGCTGAATAGTTTATTCCAGCAAACTCAATTATTCCAAGAAAAAATACTGGTGAAGTAGTCTTTAAATCTACCAGGGATAATGGTCCTGTTGTGAGAGCACTCTTTCGGAATTATAATAAATGGAGAGGGAGATAATAAAAAAATAATAAATTTAAATATATGCTATGTCCTTACATTCTTTACACGTCATTTAACTCTCCAACTTTTTGCTTTATAGTTTGGGACCTTACTGTGAAAATTCAGATTTATACTTGCATTATTTTAATGAGGCAGTGTGGTTACTCTTATTAAAGTTTTTGATCAACATCCAAAATAATACAAGCCTCCAGATGAAGTGAGATTGTGAAAGTTCATATTATTCCATTCCCCACCAGTTTCTAGCAGTCTCATGGCTGCTAACAGATAGCCAAGGTTATAAATCCATGTCTTATGATACAAAAATGAAGTAGTAATTGGTATAGTAAGAGAATTAAAATAAGGATATTAAAAATACCAGCTATGCATATAGCCGTTTTGAAGAGCAGACACTTTACATCATCAGTTTTAAAACAGCTACACCGGGTAGGTGACCCACCATTACTGATCTTCATAGATGACTCAACAGGCATCAAGGAGTTACATACTTTACCCAAATTCATACAACCAGCAAATGATGGATTTAGCACTTAAATCCAGTTTAATTCCTAAATCCTTTCCCACAAATCATGTGGCATTTAAAAGGATGGGATTAAAGAACAGCAAATCCAGGGCTGCTCAATGGAACAGAGCTGTGGAGGAGACATATAAATCAGAGCAGATGGGACGAGACAAAGAAAAGGTGCTTCCTTTCCAAAATCATATAAAAAACCCAAAATAAAAACTTCCTTCATGTTTCCTTTGCTACCATGTTCATCCATGCAACCAATATTTACTAAATATCAAATGTCACAAACAGTAAGAAATTATATATGATGACACCAAGGATAAGCCATGGTTTCTGTCCTCAAGCAGATTATAGTCTAGTAAGAAAACATGAGAGACAACAAAAGCAAAAAGAGGAAAGTTTGAAGGGTAAAGCCAATCACACAATCTCTGTCCAGGTACAGACCACTGCCCCACACACATGCCCCTTCTGTCCCTAAAATGAACAGCCAAAACCTGGTTACCATGCATAAACCAGTGAAACACAGCTCCAGCACCAACTAGACAATAGAATATTATTTGAACATAAAATAATTGAACTTTGGGCCAGTGAGATAGCTCAGCGGCATAAGTCCCTGCCTGGCAAGTGCGAGGTCCTGAGTTTGACTCCCGGTAACCACATATGAAAAAAGGGCCAGTGATATCGCTCAGCGGCACAGGTGCCTGCTGGCGCACGAGGTCCTGAGTTTGACCCCCAGTATCCACAAAAAAAAAAAATTGAACTTTAATTAGTTCATAAATTTACACTCAATAATCATTTGTTCAATAAACATTTATTTGAGCATCTAAAAAGTCTTGTGCTGGGTTCTAGAATAAAAAGATAAGTAAAACCCAATCCCATCCCTAAAGATCTTTTCTGTAATAATCATTCAAATATAACCAGGCTGGCATCTTTAGGCTATAAAGAAATCAGAGATCAGGCAGAAAGACCAAAGTGAAATATTAGTAGGCTTTAATTCTCTCATTACTTTACTATATGAAACATTAAGATTTGCAGAATGCTGGTTGTTAATGCTCTAGGATATTTGCTATGTCATTTTTAAAAGGTGAACTCATGTGGGGAAATAAGCTTTTTTTTTTCCTTCCGAGAGTATGTAGTGTTATTCTTCCATATGTACTGTACAAAGTTTTTTGACCCTGCAAACATGTTGTGATAGGATCGTGGTAAGCTAGTCCTGAGGAGGCAAGCAAGAGAAAGCTGGAGGGAAGGGCACTGTTATGGTTTGGGTTTAAATTGTACCCCAAAAGTGCCATGTGTTTAGAGGTAGGACTTTGAGAAGGTGATTGGATCACGTGCATGCTATACCCACCAGTGGATTAATCATGGTCGAAAGACGTGGGGTCACTGGGTGCATGACCTGGAAAGGTACAGTGTCCTTGTCCCAGGATCTTCCTTTCTCCCTCTGCTTCCTGACTGTCATGTGGTGAACAGCTTTCCTCTACTATGCCTTTCCACTATGTCGTTTCGGCCTTGGAGCCAGCCAACTATGGACTGAAACTTCTAAAACCATAAGCCAAAATAAACCTTCTGTCTTTTAAGTTTCAGATTTGAGCTATTTTTTCCCAGTGATAGAAAATACGGGATCCAACATTGAGAATCTAGTAGGTGTTGTCCTAGGACTTTATAATTATTATGTCAATTATGTCTGATAAGAATCATGCAAAATAATAAAGTACTATGCTCACATAATGGGTTATAAATTGGAGGGACAGACAGGTTAAGTAACCTGCCCAAGATGACAGTGTTAGTAAGTAGTGGCACTGGGATTAAAATGTAGGTCCACTTAACTCTGAATACACCCAAGCACTTCTCACTGTGTCATGCTTGCCTGGAGTTTAATGAAGGACCAGATAAACTAGCAAAGTAAACTGGAGTGGGATCCTTCGAAGAGTTCAAATCAGACACTCTGTAAAAATACAGTGGCCTCTTGCGGATAAGAACTGGGAAATTAATGAGAAAGATGAGGAAAGCTGGCTCTGACAATGGTACACATTGGAGGTGTGCAAAGTTATAGAAGGAACATAGCATATCCAACATGAGGGGAAATGTATATGAAAAAGAAGGAACAGAGCCAACCAGTCCAAGGAAGGTGTTTAGTGTCCCTGAGGCTTGAATTGTCCTCATATGTGTTTTTCTTGCACTGTGGATTCCTGCTTCTCAGTTTCAATATAGATGTTAAAAGACAGTATTGTCAACACGAAGACTATGATAAGGCTCCCCAAGAATTTGGAACTAAGGAAAACACAAAGCCCTTTTTCAAGGGAGTGGAGCAAGTATTGGTAGGAGCCTGATGATGGTGCAAGAATATTGTTTCTTTTTATAACAATAATACTAGAAATGGGGCCTCACTATGTTTCCCAGGCTGTCCTCGAACTCACAACCTTCCTGGTTTGGGTCTCCAAAGAGGTAGGATTAAAGGATGCACCACAATGCCAGCCTTCGTTTCTTCTTTATTGGAATTTTGTTCATGTATGTGAAAGTACATAAGAAGCTAACCTAATAAGACTTCCACAATGACTCAAGTTAGTAAGGGCTTCTTTAATCTAGATGTAGAAATGTTTGCATAGAAATGTTGTTAGTTAAACTGCTTCTCTAAGACCAAAGTAATGAATCTTTAGCTTCTCTCTGTGCATGTTAGTAGTGCAGTGAGATCTTAGTCCCAACTTCTGATCAAACAGCTTGACTGAGATGAAGCTGGTTGTACTGAACTGCTTTCTCTGTATGGAGACACAGAAGGAAAAGAGAACTATTATAAGAGGTCTGAACCGTAGTCAAGAAATGAGATGATTCAGGCTTGTTCTTAGGATGTTGGCAGCCCCCTGTGCTTTTTCCATTTAAATAAGTAATCAAGAGTGATGTTGAGAGTTAGGAACAGCAGCCAAGAGGGACCATTAACATCATTAACATCACATCCATTTCAGGCCTATTCACCCTGCAAAAGGATGAACACACAGAGCATGTTGCCAAGGATGTCAGGAGAAGGAAAACAGAGAGGGCGGTTCCTGCCACTACTTCCATCTCCTTCCTCTGAAGAATTAAATCCATCAAACAATTCTGTTTTCCTTTTTAAGGGCCTTGCTGTTGTGCTGTCAGTGCTTTGCAGCCACAAGAGACAGTTTCCAAGAAGCTGACTCCTCCTGCCTTAGTTCTTCTGGTAACCTCCAGTAGTCAGGCCTTCTGAGCTCAGGCCTTGAGTCATTCACAGATATGTGCCGCCTCAAAAGGAAGGGGGAGGAACATTGTAACTACCAATCCCCACTTTCCTTTTTTTTTTTTTTTTTTTAATGTGGGTACCAGGAGTCGACCTCAGGACCTTGCACTTGCCAGGCAGGCGCTTATGCAGAGGAGCTATCTCACCGGCCCCCATTTTATTTTTAAAAGCAATTCCAGAGTGACTGTAATCAGCTCTGATAGGCTTCGCACGTTCCCTTGTGTAGATAGATGCAGCAAAAGCATCATAACTTCTATTGTCCGGTGAGAGGCTATTTCTTTCAATGTCAAAATAAGTGAATCCATTACAATTTTATTAAACATATTGAAGATAACATTACATTCTAGCAACTTAAACGCTTCTTGTATTTGACAAGTACGCAATAAAATAAAAACATATTCTCAGCATTTCTTCTGTCAGATGGAAAAGGATTGGCTCTGGTTCAGAGTATAGCATAATAAAGAGCCCAGCTGCATAAGTGGGTACTCTTTTCTCCTTTGGCGCATGCCACTCCTTCTTCAGCTCCTCCTCTTCTCCTCCCACACTGCCTTACATTGAAGCAATAAGTCAAGAAGCAGAACATTACAAATGGCACTGAAGCCCCATGGTACAGTGCTGGGGATGGAGAAGAACTGCACTTAGGAGAGCAATCAAGCTAGGGCACGACAAAGTAATAATTCAGGTGACTGGCTGCTGAAAAGATGAAGTCACCTGCATGGATGAGTAGTCAGGTAAAAACGTAGGTTAAATTTAGGCACAAAAATAAGCCCTAGCTCCACATCTCCGGAGTCTAAAATTGAAACCTGTAAGAATGGGATTAGGCAAAACAAGAACGAAATTATTACTTGGTTTTGTCTTTTTTATTTCCCTCACAGTGATTCTGAGTATGTCTGCCATAGTGCTTTTCTTTTTTTAGAGATTAAGAGAACTAAAGGAGGTGGGGAAAGGAGACAGTATGAATCTGTGAGTGTGTGGCTGCATAATGAGCCAAAAGGAAATTCTTCAGACAGATATATTCCACTGAGTAAAAAAATTTTAAAAAATTAAAAAAAAAAAAAAGCGACAGGGGACTGTGTGCAGGGTGAGGAAAGTAGGCATATGGGGACTCTGCCTATTAATTTTTCCATAAACTTAAAATTGCTCTAAAAAATAAAGTCCACCAATTAAAAAAAAAAAAAAGAATGGAATGGGACCGAAACATGTTGATTGATTTTTCTTCCTTATTTATTAGTTGAGCCTGACAGCAGTAAAAAACCTATCAAAGGTGTTATTGCAAACCTCAATTTTAAAACTTGTATCTGTTTCTAATATATTTTTGTTAAGCACTGGCATGTTAAAAAAAATCCATGATTAAGTCAAACCAGGATCCATGTTAGAAACTTTCTCTATGAAGTAGAGATTTCACTAAGATTTTCCTACTTCCTTGATATGAATTATGTAAGCACTTGTTAAAATCAATACAACCTAACCTATGGAAACCACCTTTTCTTGGAGACCGAGCAGAATGCTGCCCCACCATAGGGAATGGGTATGGAAAAGAAGCCAAAGTGACCTCACTCTTGCTCTTCCCAGGCCATCAAAGTGATCCAGGGCTTCCCCAACAGAAGGGTTAGGAAGTTTCAGGGTACAGAATCTAATGGATTGGTGAGATTCAAAGAAAAGGGGTTTGTCTTTGAAATAAAAGATAGTTTTGTGTAACATGATACATGGAATTGTCAACACTAGCACCTTTTTGTATGTCATTAGGCTAGCTTCTCACTTTTGAAAGATCTGTGATTTATCTTATCAGCTTAATTCCATGCCCAGGTATAAGGAACTCTGATATGAATTATAACTATTAGAGATACAGATGAAATAAATGTTCCATTTATAAAAATATTTCCAATCACCAAACTTTCTTTTGCTTTCATTTCTGCAATGAGATCTCCCATTTTATTTTTAAATCCAGAAAGATCTAAACCTACTCCAGTGCTTAAAAATATTAAACAAACATCAGAAATATCAGATGTTTGAGAATGTAACACCAAAATATATCAGTTCATCTCTTGCCCATTGGAATGTGAATTAATTGCAGTCATTCAGCACCATGAACCAAGGTAAGAGCAGGCCACGTAGAAACTTTTTGATCAAGGTACCAAGAGAAATCAATCTAGGCTGATGGGCAGCAGAGTTGGTACTGATCCAGATTCCAGCTCTCAAAAAAGCTCTTTAAAAATTTCTTACTTCTTACCTCTCATAAAGCCATTTACATATCGTCATGGAATAAAACATGGAAGATATGGGCCACACAGCAGTTCTCTGGGTTGTCCTGGTGTGCTTAACCTAGCTAGCACTTACCTGCTTGTGCTCTAACTCTGGCATCCGCCTCAAAGACTTTATCATGGGTCTTGATTCATAAAAACAAATTGGTTCATGAAACTGGGATCAGTACTTACCCACTAGGGCTCAGTATTTTTACATTTAAAACACTACATGGGCCAGCTCTAGACTCTTCTCTAGCTCTAAAGTACTAAAAAAATTTTCCAACGAATTCTGATTAGTCAGTCAGTGCTAGAGAATTAAATACTGTTACATCTTCATTTTGTCACCTGGCCATGACTTTAGAGTCAGCTCCTGGAAAGCTCTGCCTGTGGCAGTGCTTGGGAAGCCCTTTAGAGGTCAAGGTCTCTCCCAGAATGAGTTGAGAATCCCAGAATAACAGATATCTAAGAAGTATCAGGTTTGGTATCAGGCCAGAGAAGAACAGAGGGAGTCTGTCCCTGAAAAATTACCAAGAGGCTAATGCATCACGTGAAAAACAGCAGTCACTTCCTCTTTCAGGACAGCCCTGCTATTTAATACCCACAAAGACCAAGGACAAAGAATGGCATTGTATAAGCACTGTAACTCAAGCAATTAGCCAGGTAATGGTCTGTGGTGTTCATTATAGCAGAACGTCCATTAAAGCACTTGGAAGGAGATTATGCAAAGCACTTAGATTTCAAATCTTATAAACTACCCAGTGAGACTAAATTATAGTAAATGTCATATTACTATAGTAGGTAAATGAAAATAAAGTTTCTTTTCTAATATAAACCCTTGCCTAAAATCTCATAAATGCCTGAAATTGGAATGAGCAGCCAAGTGCCTAGTCTTTATTCAACAAGAAAAAAAATGGGATAAGATGTCATGTTTGAATTGAATACCTTTTTTCCTACCTTTGGCCTAATTAAATAATGCCTTGCATTTTTTTAGTTAATTGTTCTTTAAAGGTTCAAAAATATACTTATTAATTTTTGTTTCAGATTTCTGCCAACAGACTTGAGGAGAGAGGAATGGATAAAATGTGAATTTCAGAAAGAAAATTGTTTCTTAGAAAAATCTTTACTTGAGATTTCTTCCACTAATTATTTGCCTGAATTCATTCTCACAGAAGCATAGCATTTTTTTCAACACAGATATATTATTAGAAATACTGACTTCTGCAAATTAGAAAATGAATGACAGTTTCTTTATAGAATTTCAAAATACAAATAGAATTTAGCATCCAAATAGACGGCCATAATGATTATCTCTGAAAAATGGTAAAAAGAGCATAATATATAAAAATTAATCTCTGTTCTAAAAACCCTAAAGTAAGGTTTAATGCTGTAGTTAATTTTTATTCATGAATTATAAATTCTTTACAAGAAAGAGCGAAAATACAATGATCAATAGATCAACAAATATAATGTTCCACTGGTTCTATCACAAGAAACTAAACACATATTAAATTTTTATTATTATTCATAATTGTTCTGTTATACCACAGGCATAACATATTTTTAAAAGCAAAATATCTTTTCCCTTTACCAGGTAATTATTATGATAGAAGTCACATTTTTAATACATCATCTGAATGATGAGCTATTATAATCTAAATAAAATTTGATTTTTTAGAAGCTTCCTCACACATCATTTCTGAAAGGTGATTAATTATTGGATGGTATAAAACTATTTAGTTCTACCCCAGTAATGCCAATATTTTACATGATTCCTTGTTTAAAATTTGTTTTTCCTACTTATCACACAGATATTCACAAATTTAGTAGCTCTAAAATTAGGAATGATTCTATACTTCATGCTACAAATTTCTACATTTCAAAAATCAATACAAAAAATAGGTTTAATACCAGAGAGGAAAAACTGCCTTTTATCAATTTCAGAATTTTACCATTTCTATTCATATTCTTATATCCTTGAGGCACATTATATTAACAGAAACTTTTTAAGCCTGGAATCTTATTGTAAAGGGCCTGATGGAAGATAAAATAAATCAATGTTTGCAATCATCTCCTACCTTATGGATGTTCCCTTATCAGCAGTCCTTCCCCTGGATAGCACACTGAAAAATTCAATCTCATTTATCATTAGACAGGGGTCTGCTTTATTTCTTTGAACGTTTGTCCTTACCCAATAAGATGTGAGTGCCCTGTGATAATGGGAGTGGTAACTTACTCACTCTAGAGAAAGACTCTGAAATCTGATGGAATGCAAATGTCCTGGGACTATTGAAGTCTTACTTCTTCCCCAGCCTGATTTTGTCGACCATCCTTGGTTTACAGGATTATCTTTCATCTTACTACTTTAAGGTTTTGACACCATAGTGCCCACTGTCCTCTGTTATTTGGGTGGCATTTGGGTATTCGAAGGCATCTGTTTCATTGCTGACTGAGCCCTCACTTTAGGAAAGCTGCCATGTAGTTCTGAATCAAACCTTCTCCACCCCCTTGGATAAGCCTGCACCCCACTGAGAACTGGCAAGACTTGCTGATTGATTTCAAGAAAATATCTTTGTCATTATTTGGAGCTACAGCGAGATATTCCCAAGGACTTACAAATTTAAAAATACTATTGGCCTCTTTATTCATTTGTTCAACAGCATTCATGAGAATCTGGCAATTGCCAGCAGTGTTCTAGGTGCTGGGCATAAAGCAGGAGAATAACCCACCAGGTCCATGTTTCACAGATTATATCCCAATGGGAAACACAACCAAAAATTAAAACATAAGTATTTAAACAGTAAATATCAGACATTAAGAAACTAATAAGCAGTATGCACAAACTAAAGTAAAATAAAACAGAATGACTGACTTTCTTAGATTGGGTGCCCAAGGAAGGCCCTTCTACAAGCTTCCCTCTAAACTACTGCAATCTGAATGACAAATGGTGCCATGCAGGTAAAGAAAATCAGAGGAGGAAGGAAGAGTCTCCAGTTATGGAGACACTGAGATGGCAATAAGCATTGGACTGCCTTGGCAACACAAAATGAATTAGAGCAAAAACACAGAAGAAGAAACAAGCAAGCAAATAAACAAATTAAATCCCTGACCAGCAAAACTGTGATATGATAGAATATATTAGCACATCTAATATACAACTTATGGAAGAAGGCTCATCAGCCACCAAAATATTTTAAAAAGAAGGAAAGCATAAGGCACAAACAGGGTGACTATCCATCCAGACAGTCCCAAGGAAGCTGAACCAATGGGACTTAAATATTCCAGTCCCATTTGTAAGTTGCTCCCCATTATGAGCTGGATGCAGCTGATTAGTTTAACCATGAAATATTTGATTAATGTAAGTCCACTCTGATTCCACACTCACCACGCACTTTCTGATTCTTCCCTTCAAGAGAATGTACTGATTCTAAGAGTTCAAATGATTCAATACAGTGATTGTTCATGGCAAGTTACAAAGGAGGCCTCCAATTGTCATTTGAATTCCTTGTGGCCTTTCCACTTGGAGATAACACCGTGGTCATGCTGACACAACTACAGCAGCCCGTTTGGTAAAATTCTCATTTTAAATTAATGGGCATTCTGGTAGCTATCTTTCTTCTCCTTATTTTTGTTTTTTCTGAGACATCACTACTGGGCACAGATGAGTTCAGTTTTAATCAAGCTACTTTCTAGAGTACCCCTACCCAGCCTCAATTGTATAGGACTTTTTTTTTTTTTTTTTTTTTTTGTGGGTACCGGGGGGTCGACCTCAGGACCTCGCGCGCCAACAGGCACCCGTGCCGCTGAGCGATATCACCGGCCCCTTTTTTCGTATGTGGGTTCCGGGAGTCGAACTCGGGCCCTCGCGCTTGCAAGGCAGGCGCTTATGCCGCTGAGCCATCTCACCGGCCCTGTATAGGACTTTTTTCATAGATTTTTAACTACACAAGTAATATATAAGTATATTTCTCTCTACAAGCAACAAAACATACAACACTCCATTGATGCCTCCTGTTCTCACAGTCTTGAGATGAGGACTGTTACCATATATGAATCCTTCTTTTAGGCATTTATATTATATGTCTACTTATATCTACCAATAAAAAATAGGTAGTATTGCTCTTTTATGTTCAACAAATAGTTCACATTGTATATCTTGCTCCATAACTTGCTTTCATATATCTTGGAGAATTTTCCACATCAGAACACATAGATCTCCTTTCATCTCTTTAACTGTTGCATAGCATTCCATTTGCTGAGGACCAGCCTGATGCAGTGCAGAGCAGGCAATAATTGATATTAATAAATTGGCATAAAATAAATTGAGAGTCTGTCCTAGGCCTAAGTGACTTGAGGTGAGGCCTGCGGCTGGTGTGGGGATGAAATTAATCCCCAGGCCAAAGGCCAGGACCAAAACCAGCAAATGGTGCGTGAAGTCCTGGCACCTCAGAGCAAGAGAAACACAACAGCTGAGGACTTCAACTTGCCCAAACTCCTTCTAGCTCAGTAGTCACAGTTAGCAGGTAATCAGGTTACTAGTTAACCATGAACTGTTCCTGTGTGCTTTTCCGAAAATGCTTTGTTCTTCAAATCCTTGAGCCTTGCCTGCATCAGCCGTTCACCCCATCTCTTCCTGTAGCCCATCAGCACACTCCTCAATCAAGTTGTGCACCTAATAAAAGCCAGGGATACTGTGCCTTGTGGTCTTAGTCCTTCATTGGGTTTTGACCATCCCGGTTCCACTTGTAACTGAAATATATATATCTAGTCTGTGTTTTTCTCCTTTGTCCTATCCCTGAGCAGGAGGTCAGTGGTCCTAGGCCAGGGCCCTGATACCATTATACAGATGAACTACACTTTTGTTAGCTATCCATCAATTGAACGTCATTTAGACTCTTTCCAGTTGTTTGACCTCCGCAAAATGTTTCAGTAACTATCCTTCCAGACGCTTAGCTGTGCTCACAAAATAGTTTCCCTAGAGTAGCTCCAGGAAGGGGAGCTACCAAATGACAGCTTCTAGATCTAGGCTCTCCTATGGTCTGTAAGTAGAACACCTGAATCAGAATCACAGGGGTGCTTATTAAAAATAAAGAAGAAAATAATAATAAAGTGAAAAGCAGCCTTTTGGTCCCACTTCAGAATCTGAGCCACAATCCATGGATGCAAGAGTCCGAAGCTATTTTATTTCAGCGCCTTAGGTGGTTTTCACATACATTTGTAGAACTTTTGGGTGAGGTGACTCTCAGGTGACTTCCAGCTCTAAAAATGTACTAAAATGTCTATTGCCAATTACTTCCACGTACAACACATCTCATTTGGAGCTTTATATATGTTTCTCGTTGAACTATAACTTTTGTAGTATAAAACCAGAGCTGACTTGCAATTAAATCTGGAGTCCAGACACATCTATCAAGATACCTGAGGATCCACACTGTGGGTTCAAGGCCAGCATGGGCTACACAGTGAGTTCAAGGCCAACGTGAACTACATAGCAAGACCCTGTCTCAAAAAAGAAAAAGCCACATGAGGACCCATAGACAGTGCTTCACTCCCAAGTATGTTATACATCAAAGGAGTCCTCTTTTGCCCCCTCCACATCCTGTGATTCTCCTCCCCATTTATTCATCTGTTTCAGTCAGGACCTGTTCCTAAAGAGTTCTGACTCCCTAATGCACACTACCCCTACTAGAGTATAACTGACCTGCTACTCTGACACTCTATTTTTCCTGCTGTAATTATTACCAAGTCAGTCTCAGTAGCCTTTGTCCTTAGAGAAGGGAAGAGGAAGAGAAGAAAAATGAACAAAGGCCCATGTCTGTCATTGACCAGAAAGGTTATACAGGAGCTACAAATATAAATACACTGATAATGGTATTTAATTAATAATGTCATAGTTAATGAGCCTTGTGAAGCAAACACTATTATCCCCACTTTATAGATGAGAAACCAAACATAGAGGAGTTAAAAAATTTGGTAAGATAAGTGGCCAAGAAGGGAAAGACCCAGCATTCAAACCTAGGTCTGTGTGGTGCCAAAGCTCACCTGCCAACCTGCTTTATACTGTTTTCCTTCTTGAATGCACATGTGTCTGTGATTTTTATCTTTCCTTCATCCTGGGTATTTACTCAAGACTACTGCTGAAGTACAAGGAACAACCTTGAGTGTGAAGTTTAAAAGACTGTAGACCGCAGAAATCTTCATCAATTCATCTGAAAGTGTTCAGCAGGCATAACACACTATGCTGAGTCACATTAGGAATTCATGCCAATCTATAACTCTTTCCACTCCCTGGCACGCCAGCTCTGGATGGATTTATGTACCACTAAACTTAGATAGTTTAAAATACTTCATTGCCTGAGCCCTCAGTAATGCTGATAAAATATATGCAGCTGCACTTATAAATCATTATCTTTACTTACATTTAATAAAATTGAAAATAATGTTTTCCAAGAAGTTGTTGGACAGTTTCAATTCACTATGGCCTGGCTCTGGTTGCTATTTTATGCTCCGTATTCCTACACTATTATCTCCTTTGCCAAAGTATTAGATTACTTTGTTTGGATCATTTTTACACACTTCTTTTAAGATAAAAGTAAAAGAATTTTTGTCATTTATAAGTTATTTCAAATTTAGTTGAATGAAATACTGCTCTTTCCATGGACTAAATGTTTGTGTACCCCCAGAATTCATATCTTGAAACTCTAAATTTCCAATGCAATTAGGGTGGAGATGGTCATAAAGGGAAGTCCTTATGAATGGAGTCAGTGGCCTTATAACAAGATATATAAGAAATTCTCTATCTCCCCTGTCTTCTCTCTCTCTTTCTTTCTCCTCTTTTCTTCTCCTTCCTCTTCCCCTTCTTCTCCTTTCTTCCTCTTCTTCTTCTTCCCCTTCTCTTTCTCCTTTTCCTTCTTCTCTCTGTCTCTTTCTGTCTGTCTCTGTCTCTGTCTGTCTCGCTCTCTGTCTCTCTCTCTTTCTTTCTCTCTTCTCTTTACTCTCTCTCTTTCTCAAAAGACAAAAAGGGCTCTTACCAGAAAACAAATAGGCTGGAACCCTGATTTTAGATTTCTTAGCCTCCCAAATAGTGAGCAATAAATTACTGTTTTTTAAGCCATCCACTCTGTAAGGGATTTTTGCAAGAGCAGTCTAAACTGACTAAGACAGCTAAAATATTTATGAGCTAAGTATCATGATGCTCACAAGTTATTTTCAGTGGCCCCCAAGACTTAGAGAAAGGGAGATAAAACAAAAAAAGCACAATATTAACAACTGTTGAATTTAAGCAAAGAGCATACAAGTACTCATTGTATTCTTCTTTCATTTCTCTGTAGATTTCAGATTTTGACATCTAAAAAGTTGAAAGTATATTAATCAAACCCTACTGTATAACAAATCCTGCTATATAATCAAACCTCGCTATATAACAAACATCTCTAAGTATCTCAGTGGTTTACAAAGAAAATATTTATTCATTTCTCACTCAAGAGTTTACACATTGGCTGGATATTACTATTTCAAATTGTAGTCCAGGTTTGTGTTTGATGTGTCTCTCATACTGAGGCCAGCAGCTACCCAATGTATCCTTAACTTATAGCCAATGGCAGTATGCAAGAGGGTGTGAAAAACAATGTCCCCAAATTAGAATCAGCACAATCATTTCTTTCCAAATTTCATGTGCCAGAGCAAGACACATGGTCAAGCCCAATAGGTCTGGGAATCACGTTATACCAAAAGTACACATAGCAAGTGTAACAGAGGAAAAGATCTGTTAGCAAATAATGCAATCTACATCAGGAGAACTGTACATGGGACAGGTATCAGAGGAAGAGGAGAGTGTTTATACCCAACACAGCACAAAATTTAAAAACAAAATACAGTTTTTAAAAATTAAAGGAAGCCTTACTAAAGAAATCATGTTACAAAGCACTATCTGATGGAGGCATAAATATATGTAAACACTCTTACATGCTTTGTTTGATGATGGGTGTGTGCAGTGAAGAAAGTTATTTTGATAAGGACTTAGTTTAAGTTTTAGCAACTTTCCAACCCCTCCAGGTCTCAAAGAAGATCTAATTCACCATCACTGAAGTAAAATATCCACCAGTAACTCTGAGATAAAATCCAACCCTCAGCTGTGCCTCTAACTTATCACTTATTTTGCAATAAATAGTTATCTTCCCATGACTGAGAATCATAACCTTCAGATTGACAGTTTTGTACTAAACAGTGTCACAATAGTACCTTTTCTTTACCATCACAATCAATGATCATCTAAAGAAGTCCTTCCATGTATTAAACTTTCTTTTTGCAGGGAGTGGCAAGGACAGTTCGGGGTGTCAAACCCAAGACTTCAGGCATGCTAGGCCACTAAGGCACACACCAAGCCCTATACGTATTAAATATTAAAAAAGAAAATGTGTCAAGGTGAAATTCAAATTATGAATAGCAGAAATATATATATATATATATAATTTTCAAATAACTTCATAAAATATTTTTTGTTCCTCTTCAGGGTAACATTTATACTCAACATAATTTATTAGAAGGAAAACAATGAAGGCCTAGAATAAAGCTGCTTTTATAAAACAGCTACATCACTGAGCAGATTATATTCCTGACCCTGAATGGAAAAAGCTTGTCAGCTTTCTTTCTTTCCAAGTAAATGGGTTCTGTTGGGCTTCAGTCCCAAAAGCCTCTCTGCTTTAGCTCCCTTTATCGCTCCCTGACCTTTTGTCCCCAGATGTGTATCTCAGGTAACAGTTCGGCACACTTGACCCTGGCTACTTTGATCAAACACAAAGGAAAAATGAGTTACAGGAGAAATTTTCCTTGCTCAGTATACAACAGAAAATTTTTCCTAGCTTTTTATTTTTAAGAACATAATTTTTCCTTAAACTTACCTATTTAAAAATTAAAGTTTCATTGGTACCATGGAGTTCTGAAAGTTCCAAACTGTTTGGAATTAATCTTACTCTTTATAAAATTTTAATTGCGATAAAGTTTTGTTACATCTTCCCTCTTACTGAAAATGTCATTGCAAAAATATTCATTTGTTTTGAGCTCTGGGAAAATTATAAACATTATAGCTGAAAATTTAAGTGGTGGAGAGTATCCTTCTATTTTGTAATTTAATGTGTAAATAAAGTCAAAATTTAAGAACTAGACATTTCACTCTGCTTGCTCATCATTCAAGTTGACTGCCAGAAGAAAAGAAAGATTATCTTTTTGGTTGCTTCAAACCTTCTTTAAAACCATTTAGCTTTTTTCCCATTGATTCAAGCAATAAAAGACCTAATGTTCCTTGGACAACTTATATTTGAAAATGCTTTTTGCTTCCTGAAAATATTCAAGTTTTATAACATTGAGGATTTTTTTTTTTCAATAAAATAGAGTTCCAGAATATAGGCAAATCTCCCACCAGGGACCTTTGAAATAGTGCAATTTATCAGCAATTCAATTTAAACACTAAAAATAGTTTTTTTTATGACATACATTCTTCTAAGGTCTGATAGATTTATACTTCCCCTCTATAAAATTAATTAATATTTGCTACTACGCATCCATTACTATTATACATTAATATCTAACTATTTTAAATACCTGCTAAGGTATCAATTAAAATGAAAACCTTTTCAGTTATTTGAGTTCAGTCAAAGCAGTGACTTCATTCATATGTAAATAGTCCTATTGTTAGGTCTGGTGAGTCTGGGGTCTGGGAGGTCCCCGGACTCACCCTCTCTGGGCTTATCTTTCTCTCTCTCTGAAGTAAAAAGAGGAAGAAGAGTCAGAGAAGACCAGTGCAAAGCAAAAATACTTTATTGCAGCTGTTGCAAGAGAAAGTGGTACTAAGCCACTCTAGAGGAGTGGGGGCACCCAGAGCTGTGTCCAAGATGAATCTGGGGCTGCGATCCTGTTTAATAGAGTAGGGGTTCCATCTCTGCCACCCTGAGTGCCAACATGTGATTGATTGGATATTGGGCTTATTGCTAGGGGTTTGGTCTTGTGGGCTAATAAGAGGGTGTGGGTAAGCAAGGCAACCTGCACTAGGAGGAACAGTGTTGCCCACACAGAAGCAGATATCGAAAGCACACACTGTCAGCTCTAAAACACAAAGCTGCTTGAAAACTGCTTGCTGCTCATAGCCACACAGAGGCTGTTTTCCTACCCTCTAAAAAGGGCCCGGGTCTTTATTTTAATCCTCCGTAGGAGTTCCTTCTATCCTTACACTATGTACCTACAAAACAGCTCCAACAATATTGATGATGGATCAAAAATAAAATATATGTATAAGCTTATTCTTTCCTATTTCTAAGTTACCCTAAGAGTAACTACTTAAGTTTTACCCGCTTCTACATCTGTATACAACACCCCACCCAAAGTTAGAGGCCCAAGACTCCAACAAGTGAGACATCTGGGTGAAATGCACCCAGCAAGGCCATCAGCATCAGGCTGTGCAAGGCCTTGCAGGGCAGTGCACACAGTCCAGTGTACCCAGGGCTCAAGACATGGAGTCAGAGTTTATCCTCCAGCTTTAAGACTTACTGATGTTTTTCCTGTTGGCTTTTGGATTTACTTGGTACCAGTCATCCCTTTGTTCTTGCCTATTTCTCCACTTTGGAATAGAAACATCTAGCCTATTCCTGTTTCATCATATTATAAAAGCTAGTAACTTGTTAATTTCCCAGCCCCACAGCTAACGAGGAATTATCTTAAGGGTGAATTATTCCTAAAGTCTCACTCATATATGATTCAGATGGGACGCTGGATTTTGAACTTTTGAGTTGCTGCTGCAATGATTAAAGACATTGGGACTATTGGGATGGAATAAATTTATCTTACACGTGAGAAAAATATGAACTTTGGAAGCCAAGAACAGTAATATATGATTTGAATGCGGCTCCCAAAGTTCATGTTTTAGAAACTTAATCCCTAATGTAAGAGTTGACGAATGAAATCTTTAAGGGGTGATTACGTCAAGAGGATTACGCTATTATAACAGAAATGATTGTCACAGAAATGGCTTCCTGAAAAAAGGAAGTGTTCAGCCCTTTTCCTCCTCTTGTGCTATCTTGCACTTTCTGCCATATGACACAAGATGATATAACCCTTGCCAAATGTGAACTCCTTCAATTTGGAGTGTCCAGCCTCCAAAACAGTGAGAAATGTCTACTGATTATGAATTATTCAGCCTGTAGTATTCTGTTACAACAACACAAAACAGACTAAGATATGCAGACCCAGGAAAAGCTCTGAAAGCTGTCCTTTGTGAGAGAAATTTAAATGCATATACAAAGGAAATCTTCAACATTTTAGATTACCAAAAAAAGACTTTACTAGTATAATTCCAATCCCCATTCTATAATTGGGAAAAGACCCTATCTATTTCCAGGGTTCTGTTCCTAAGATATTCCTGAGGACCTCCAGTATGTTTAATCTAAAGAGTTAGCTCCAGATTATTGCTGTGTGAGCCTCCTCAGACATTCCCACAATGCATGAAGTTTCTGCCAATAGCAGTCAGAGTCAGTAGCAAATCCAGACCAATTTGCTACTATAGTTCACTCAGTGCTGGGCCACAGATGCACAATCATGGGTTACATTCTGCCTTGAATCAGGTTCCCCTGAGAAGTGCTCTAAGTCTAGCCAAACTATACCCCTTTCATTCACTTCCCCAAAACACCACTAAAAGCAAGCTTTCCTAATAAAACATTTCAATTTCTTAATTTATTCACTCTTAAACAAACCTAAATAGAGCACACTAATAATCCTGATTGAATATCTCTTAGGAAAACTATTTCTTTCCTCTCTTTTGTAAAATGTATATGTGTAATTTACACTACTAAATAGAACACAATTCACGCATTCTTTTATCTGAGAGCAACTGGGGGGCATTTACTTATCTTACCTGGAATGAAAGAGCCTTTTCTGAAAAATTTCCTTTAACAAATGTAATCATCTCTTTACCGCCATAAAATCAAACTATAGCAATTCTGAAAGGAACAGTGTCCTCAGTTAATCTTTTAAAAGGTAATATCCCTGCTATATAAGCCATTTTTAATCTAAAAAGTGTTTTCTTACTTTAAAATTCACTCAAGAATTTTTAAATTAAATTTTATACAAGTATTTTTATAAATACTACCTATAGTTGGTGCAAAATTCTAAATTATACAAAGCAGACCACTCTCATAGCCTGTTTTTCTCAGAAACAGCCACTTTCAGTGGTGTTCTGTGATTTCTTATAGAGATTAGAGAACCAAGGAAAATTTACCAACATAATACTTTTTTGGAAGCTTCCTGAATCAACTTCTTCACCTTAAGATTAAGATCCACTTCCCACAGGTTAACATTCTATTATTTTCCAATTTCTACATTTGCTCCCAGTCTCTATAATTGTTTTGACCTGCAACCACACAATCAGTTAGGCTCTTTTCACTGATTTTATTCCTTTCCCCTCTAAGATGCTGTTTAACTTGTAATAGTAGCTTGTTTTTGCAGAATGGAGAAGTTGTATATTTGGTTAAATTTTGCTTGCTTTCCTTATGTAATATATTTAGCTACTTATTTAAATTTTCCTGGGATTATGCATTGCAGTACAAAGAACATGTGTAGAGAATCAAAAGCTGTGAAGGGTCTGTGATTTTAACCTACTTGCAAATTAATACATTAGCCTCCCACAGTCTAATGGATCCTAGTAGAAGAAATGAGACTCCTGGGTCAGAGACAAAGGACAACTCATTGCTCAGAGCAATAGCAATAATCAGAGCATTAACATTTGTGCCAGTTTCCTAGGCCTCATTTCTTACAGTGTGACATCAAGAGGGCAAATGATAACTGTTAATGTAGTATAGTGCACCCTAGAAGAAAAACCCTCAGCATAGATTTATAATGGGCAGTAAACTTATCTGATCTATGCTCCTGAAGAAGGCATTTTTTTATGCTTTCCCACTGCTCTTGAAGGAGACACTATCTTTATCTTTCATGGCTGTTTATCACAAAAACATTCTAAAAAAGACAGTTCATATCAAAAGCAGTCAAGTCCTCAGCTCACAAGATGTGCAGAAATGGGTTATCTCCAAATATGGAGTGTTTACAATGTGCTAGGCACTGGTAAAAAATCTAATTCTTTGATTTAACAAAGTTTTATTGAGTACTCACTTAATTCCAAGGACAATAACAGATGTCCACTAAAGGGGACAATGTATGTGAAAGAATTTTTAAATTTTGGAAAGACAAGTATGAGCTAGTTTTCCTACTGCCATAATTGATTTAGCTTTTTAGTATTTGCCAATAGTAGTTATTGTGCCTTTTTCTGATGCTGGTTTTCTTCCAATGTCTGTAAGGATCTTTTATCTCCACAACAGTTGTTTAGCTGAAAAGCCGTAATACTAAAGCTTCCTTTCTTTTGTTTCCTTTGCACGAAACAGACTAACAGATTTCTTCCCATAGGCAGATTTCCTGGGGCTTTCAATTGTCTAATTTCATAATTGGAAAAGAGAGAAGCTAGTTGGGTTGGGATTTTAAAATGCAAAATTATTCAATTATAAAATTAAATAATACCTGGATGTTATGGCTTGTATCTAGATGTCTCCCCAAAGCCTCATAGGTGGGGAGTTTTGAAGGTGGCTGGATTAGGGTGTGTGAATGTGTATTAAGGATGTGATACTGAGATTAAGGCTGTGGATAATGGAACCCCCTGAGTGTGTGTGGCACCAAACAATGGTCTTACAGCCTGAATGGAATATAAAGGAAGAAAGGAAAGGCAGGCTTCCTGCTTGCTGCTTGCTTCTCACTACCTTCTACTTGCCATGCCATGGACTGTTTCTCCTCTGCAAAGCCCCTCTGCCATGCCGTCCTGCATTGAAACCAGCCAACTATGAACGGAAACCACTACAAACTGTGAGCTAAAGTAAACCTTTCTTCCTTTAATTTTGAGTGTTAGGTATTTTGTCTCGGCAAAAAGAAAAGTAACTAAGACATCGACTTTAAGAAATGTTAACCCAGATGGGCATGGTTGCATATATTTGTAATCCCAGAAATCTGGGATGCTGTGGCAGGAGGATTGCAAGTTTGAATTTAGCCTGTGCAATTCAGCAAAATCCTGTCTCAAAATAAAATAATTTTTTTTTTAAATGGTTGAGAATGTAGCTCATTGTGAAAGTTCTGGGTTAGGTTTCACGGGTGGGTGGGAAGGAGGAAGAGAAGGAGGAGGAGGAGGAAGAGAAGGATGAGGAAGAGGAGAAAGAAAGGCAGAGAGAGGCAGAAAAAAGAAAGAGAGAGGAAGAGAGAGGAAGAAAGAAAAAGAAGGAAGGAAGGAAAAAGAAAGAAAGAAAGAAAGAAAGAAAGAAAGAAAGAAAGAAAGAAAGAAAGAAAGAAAGAAAGAAAGAAAGAAAAGAAAAGAAAAGAAAAGAAAGGAAAGAAAGGAAAGAAAGGAAAGAAAGAAAGAAAGAAAGAAAGAAAGAAAGAAAGAAAGAAAGAAAGAAAGAAAAAAAAGGTAGGTTAGGCCAAAGATTTTCCCATTGGATTTTGTTCTATTTCACTTATCCAGGTTTTGATATGGTATATATTTAATTATGGTGTTAACTACAATAAATAAGAAGTTACTAGAATTGGGTGTGGTGTGGCAGCACATGCTTGTAGTCCTAACACTCTGAGGGGCTGAGGCAGGAAGATCACATATTCAAGCCCGCCTGAGCAACTTAGTAATTTAGCAAAACCCTGTGTCAAAATAAAAAATAAATAAAGGTGGACAGATATCTCAGTGCAAAGGCCCTTGGTTCAACCCCTGGTACAACAGCAACAACAAAAGAATTTATTGGTAGCTGAATATTTTTAACATATATTTATTTTAAAAACTTACAAGGTGAAAAAGTCTACTGTGCAAATTTATATATATTATGTTATACTATAAACATGTAGTAGTAAAATTTAAAAAGTACTTTAGGCAAGAGAATATAATTTTAAAATTCTTTTTAGTGTTTATTTTCTTTTTTATAACTTATTGAAATATAATTGAGATTAAACTGCATATAGTATTTAAAGGTGTTTCAAGTACCTGTAAAACCATTACATGATGAATATGAAGAATGTTCACCAGCTAAAGTTTTCAAGTATCTATTTGTAATCCTTTCTTCCCTCCACCTTATCCTTAGGCCACTAGTGATTTGTCTTATGCCAGTATAGAGACATTGTCATTCTCTAGAATTACAACTAAATGAAATACAATATACCCCCACGAAGTCGCGGTTCAGAGTTCACGACCTCAGTCCTTCATGATTTTTCCTTAGACCCTAACTAATAATTGTTCTTGGAAACCCCTGCAATTTCGTGGAAACCATAAATATCCTCCACAATTGTTTTTATGGCGGGAGGGTTGCGAGTAGCTGATCTGCCAGCGCTACTCAATTCTCCTTGCTGCTGATTGGCTGCTGCCCCATAACCCATCTCTGGCAGATGCGCCAGCGCTCCCGCATCCTAGCAGGTTGCTGTACTGTGTGTAGCTATCTCCAGTGTTCTCAGTCTTTTTCTTCTTAAAGCTCTAAGATCCCTAAGATGCCACCAAAATGCCCTGCACCTTCTAAGGCTTTATTAATACAGTATTTTAGTAAATTAAATTACATAACTTTGGGAGACATAGCATATTTAGGGTTTAAACTATAAAAATAGGGATTTATAGGCATTTTTCTGACCATATCTGAAATTTGCAGTTTTTCACAATTCATGGGTGCTCTAGGAATGTAACCCCCACGAATTTTGGGGGTCCACTGTATACAGTATGTACTATTTTTTTCTTCTGGTTTTTTTCACTAGCATAATTTTGAAAATTTATTAATGTTGGCATCTGTATCAATAATTATTTTTCTGACTAGTATTCCACTGTGTAGATATTCCACAATTTATTTATCCATTCACCTGTTGGTGGACATTAGGGTTGGTTGCATTTTGGAGCTGTAACAGAGCTATCATAAACATTATTATATACAAGTCTTCATGTAGGTATATCATTTCCCTTGGGCAATAAATAATAGTTTGGTTCAGTCAAAATGTACACATTATATGCTTAACTTTTTAATAAACTACAAATGTATCGTCCAGAGTAATTATATCATTTTATGTGCCCATGAGCAGAAAGTATAAGCGTTCCAGTTCTTCCAAATGCTTATCAAGTCTTAGTACAGTTGTGTATTTTAATTTTGCCATCTAGTGGGTGTATAGAGATATCTAATTATAGTTTTAATTTGCATTTCCCTAATGACTAATGATACTAAGCATCTCGTCACATGTTTATTGGCCGTCTGTATATCATCTTTGGTGAGGTATCTATTCAAGTATTTTGCCCATTTTTTTCACAATTCTCTTCTAAGTAGGTTGTAAACATTGTAGATATCTATGTAACACACATATATACACATACATATATATACACATACACATATATGTATATATGTGTGTCTAATTCCAGACTCCTCGCTTTTTCATATTGATCTATATGTCTATCTTATGCCAATATGACACTGTTTTGACTATTTTAGTCATATAAAATTTCTTGAAATCCAGTATCACTAATAGGAAAACTCAGTGTTTTTCCTTTTCTCTTAGTCAACAATTAACACAGAACACTTCTGTGATCCTACATATGTGGAGGTGTTTTCTCTCACAAAGCAATTCTGCAGCAGAATTGCTTTCCCTTAAAAAGGGACATAGAGGACATAAGCTGGATGCCTCTAATTCAACTCAATTTTGACACTGTCTACCTGCAGATGGTGTCAGACCCCACAGGTTAAGGGCTCAGTCCCACAATACCACCCCCAATGTATAATGCCAATCGTAACCCTCAGGTTGCTGTCTGTACCTCTGATCAACCAGCTATCAACTGGAGTTCCCATGACCCTTGCCTCAATTTGATTAATTCAGAAAGCTGTTCACAGAATTTAGGTAACGCTTTACTTACATTTACTGGTTTATTATGAAGGCTATTACAAAAAATACAGAGGGAAATGTCATCCAAAGAAGCTCAGATGTTTTATAAAGCAAAAAAGTGCTTATATGACATCATAGAATTACAATTTGGGCAGCACAATTTCTAGTGGAAAGAAGAATATATCCCATTAGGAAGAAGATCCTTTTAAGGAGAAAAAAAAGGAAATTTAAGTGGGTCACCTAGGTCCTTTATTAAGAATTATGATTAGAGGATAACTTTACTTCTCTAGCTCATTAGTCTAACACAAAACAGTTCAGACCTCGTTGTTATAGGAAAGAGTTTAGTTTATACAAACCTCAGGATGTTCTTTCTCAGCGAATAATTTTCTTTTGGCACATCAGCAAGTTCCTAGAGTGGTCGCCTCAGCACGAGATGAGTCTGGGTCACAAAATGTTGTCACTGCTGGTGGTTTTCTTTGACAGCAGAAAAGTTGCATAGGGCAAAGCGTGTGGAGAGGGGCACAGAGCCTCAATGTCCCCTCCAGGCACACCACCCTCCAGGAGCTGGCACATGTCTAACTCTCCGGAAACTTTCTCAGCACTCTCCTTGTAGGGTTTCATGGCAGTATCATCACAGAGACGTGGTTGTTGAAATCATTGGCCATGAGCCATTGGCTCTTCTTCCCTCTCTTGGAGGTTTAAGGGTGATGCTAAATGTCTGAATCTTCAAACCATACTTTGGTCTATCTGGTGACAAGTGTCTTGGTCTTCCAGTGACCAGTCACAATCTGGAAGCTATTGATGGCTTTAATCTCATTAGCATTCAAAAGATACTGTTATCACTCGAGAGAGTCCAAAGGTTTTAGGAGCTTTATGGTAGGAAATGGACAAGACTAGGTAGCAATATGCATCAGCTAAGATGGGGATATCCTATGAGATGCATAATTAGGCCACTTTGTCATTGTGCAAACATTGTAGAGTGCACTTAACACAAACTAAGACTGATACCATGGCACTAGCTGATATAATCTTAGAGGACCATCATGTTTTATGTGCTTTGTATTGCCTAATGTCCAAAATGTCATTATACAATGCCTAATTGTATTATATATATATTTATATATATATATATATATTTATATACACACACACACACACACATATATATATATATATCCTAAAAGAAATCATAACATCACAAATGTAAAAAAAATTTATTGTTTCTCAAAACTATTCTGGCTGCCTATGTCTATTGCCTTTCCACTTAAATTTTAAGTCAGCTTATCAATTTCTGCTAAAATTTCTTTCAGAGATTTTGATTAGCATTTAGTTAGTATTGATCAATTTAGGAGGAATTAACATCATAACAACATTAGCTCTTTCACTATATAATCCTAATAAATTCCTCTATTTATTTATGGCTTTAAATTTTCTCAGTGTTTTATCATATTTAGTATACAGGTCTCAAAAAACTTTTATCAAACTTATCCCTAAGTACTTCATATTTTGATAATACTATTAAAAATATTTTTAAATTTAAATTTATAATTTTTTGCCTTATATTATGTTAACATATTTATCAAGCTTATAAAATCATTCCAAAACATGTAAGCTAGCAGAGTTCATGTTATATTTTTACGGTAACTATCCCAAGTACCAATTTCATAGTAAAATACTATAATTAATTAGTTAATTAATTAATTGAATCATACCCAAGGCACAAGAAAAAATGTTTAAGAATTAAAAGGCCACTTTTTTAGTAGGGGAGGGAAAAATGACTTTACCTTCTTAAATTCTTTGACTGGGCTACAAATCAAATTGACATAAAACATGTCAGCAGAAAAATTGTATTTTTAATGTATATTTATTTTTACTTGACACCATATACACACTATGGAGTATAGTGGGATATGTCAGTATGTGTAGTGGTCAGATCGAGGTATTTAGCACGTCTTTCACCTCAGACATTTCTTTGTGTTGGGAACATTCAAACTCCTCTCTACTAGCTATTTAAAAATATTCTATTAATTGTTGTTAATCATGAATAACCTACTTATTCTTATGTGGCTTAGAACATCATAAATTACTCCTGCTATCCAATGACACCTCTGTACCTATCAACTGTCCTCTCTCCATCCCTCCCTCATAACAGAATTTCATTCTTTCAGCTGAACAATATTACTAATATGTTTTTTCTTTATCCATTCATCTGTTGATGTACTACAGTGCTGTTATGAAAAACCCCCCAAGTACCCCAAGCCCCAATAAACTGTGAATACAGCTAGCCCTCCTGGAGATTCCCATTTGGGCCCCACCATTTTCCATGGAGATGTGACACCTGCTAAACAAACAGCTCCCGCCACCCCACCCTCTCAGTGAATCATGTGGAACAGCTGCAGCTGTCCTACACCCCACGCTCACCTCATCACAGGCCTGCAGCTCCCATTGAGACAGCACTGCCCTCGTACCTCTTCAGGTTAGTCTAGGGCTCCCGCTGGTGTACTGAAGCCTCTGTGCTATAGGACAGACTCTATAAAAGACTTGCTCTTGTGGTCCCATGTGTCTGCTCATGACTTATTTCTCAGGTGGTGTGGCCTTGGAAGGTCCTGTAAACCTACTCAGAATTCTTACAAAGCGCTCATCTCAAAAGATGGAGCAGTTAACACTAGGGCCTGTTAGCCCCAAAGAGATCCAGAGACCTGCAGCCAGTAAAGATCAGCGGCAGAGACTAGCACCCGGCAGAGTTAACGTACAACATCCAGCACAAGCCACTGTTAAATAGCGGTGGCTGGCTGTGGCAGAGAGCAGCAGCCAGCTCTGTCAATCAAGAGCATCCAGCATTATGTTGTCCTGGGGTAGCATCAGGGCTGCTAGCCGAGCTGTACCTTGCCAATTCAAGGTTATTATCTTTTTTTGATGTGCGTGTGAGTACCAGGGGTCGACCTCAGGACCTCGCACACCAGCAGGCACCCATGCCGCTGAGCAATATCACTGGCCCTTTTCTCGTATGTGGGTTTCAGGAGTCGAACTCAGGCCCTCGCACTTGCCAGGCAGGCGCTTACGCCGCTGAGCTATCTCACCGGCCCTCAAGGTTATTATCTGAATCAAGCAAAAGAACTTAACTGATTAGTAATAGATATATGGTTTTTTCACTACCATTTATTGAAGACTTTCTCCAACATTGTTTCTGCCTTTTGAGAAATGAGTTGCTTCTAAATACATTGATTTATTTCTGGGTTCTTGTGGTACATTGACAGCTGGTGGTCAACTTGTAACACCCAGCTAAACTGAATCAGTGTGGTGCTGGGTGTGGAGGGCCCACCTGAGGACTGTTGCCAACAACATAAAAAGGAGAACTGGAGAGGAAGAGGTGGTGCTGTTGGTTCTCCTGGAGGAACTTGTCGTGCTGGCTTTCCTGATATGAGCTTGGCTGTTCTCATTGTAGGAGGAGCTTGGAACCTCATTGTCGCTGAGGATGGCTGCAGTTCTTTTCAAGGGAGCTCTGGTCCTTACTTTGAGTGTCGCTTCCTGGCTCCAGTACAGATTCCTCAGTCTGCTGGTATAGATCCTGCATCCTGCTGATGCAGACTTTCTAGCATCCACCACTGACCTTTGGGCCTACCCAATGCAGATTCGTGAAACAGACTTGCATGAGACATTGTCATGGGTTCTGGGCCTCCAGCTGGACTCGTGGGGGGCATTGCATGTGTTCTAGGTCTTCAGCTGGACTCAAGCAGGACATTGCTGTGGAATCCAGGCCCTCAGCCAGATTCTTTGGGTCTTTAGTGTATGGACAGATTCCTTGCACTCTTTTGTATTTGACTCTTTGGGTGACTATTATAAAATAATCCTACAAAATTATGCATCCTGTATTAAATCATTTCCCTTGCAAACTCTGGCTACAACAATTCTCTATTATGCTCCATTTTTTTTGTTTCTATTGTTATGCCAGTACCATACTGTTTTGGTTACCATAGCTTTGTAGTATGTTTTGGACTCTAGAGTTATTCTTTGTGCTCAGGATTGCTTTGGCTATCTGGGATATTTTGTGGTTCCAAGTCAATTTCCTGATTGTTTCTTCATGTCATTCATATTTTAACAGGAATTGCACTGATTCTGTATATTACTTAATGATTGATGTTTTAATATTAATTCTTCCAGACAATGAGCATGAGATTTTCTCCATATTTTTCTCTTCCATGTCTTTCATCAGTCTTGTGTAATTTTCATTAGAGATCATTCACTTTATTGGTTAAATACATTCTTATGGTTTTTTCTTTATTCTTTTTCTTTTTTCTTCTTTTTTAGTAGCTATAATGAATGGAATTGTTTTCTTGACTACTTTCTTAGTGTTTTCATTATTAGTGAATAAAAAATTACTGATATTTTTGTCTGTGGATTTCTTTTATTCTGCAACTAATACTGAATTTGCTTATCAGTTCTAATAGTTTTTTGGTAGTCATTATATTTTTCTATGTAAAAAATCATGTCATCTACAAATGGGGATAATTTGAACTCATCTTTTCCTATTTGAATGATCTTTGTTTCTTTTCTACATTATTATTATTTTTTTTTGGGGGGTACCGGGGTCGACCTCAGGACCTCGTGTGCCAGCAGGCTCCCGTGCCGCTGAGCAATATCACCGGCCCTTTTTTTGTACGTGGGTTCCGGGAGTTGAACTCGGGCCCTTGCGCTTGCCAGGCAGGTGCTTACGCCGCTGAGCCATCTCACCGGCCCTCTACATTATTTTTGATAAGATTTCCAAGACTGTATTGCATAAGAATGATAAAAGTGTACATCTTTATCTTGTTTCCAGTCTTGGAGGAAATCATTTCAGAATCTCCCTATTTAGTATAATGTAAATTGTGGGTTTGTCATAAACAGCCATTTTTCACAGGGTTACATTTTTCTACATGTCACAGTTTATGATACTTATCAGAAAGATGTTGACTTTTATTGAATTCCTTTTCTACACTTTTGAGATGTTCATATCATTATTGTCCTTAATTCTGTTGAATTCTGTATTGTGTTAATTAATTTGCAAATGTTTGCATCTTGGGGATATTTCCCACTTTTTCATGTGCTACTAGATTTGATTTGCTAGTATTTGTTGAGAATTTTTGCATTTATGTTTATCAGAGATATTGACTTTTAGTTTTGGGGTTTTGTTTTGTTGTGTCCTTTTTCACTTTTGTGATCAGGGTAATTCTGGCCTCATAGAATGATTATAGGAATGTACTCTCCCTTTCATTTCTTTGTTTAAGAAGAATTGGTATTAGTTTTTCTTTAAAAGCTTGGTAAAACTCAACAATGAAGCCATCTGGTCCTGGTCTCCGGTTTTGGAGACACTTTTTATTACTAGTTTAATCTGATTCCTTGTTTTTGGAATGTTCATGTTTTCTGTATCCTAATGGTTCAATTTTGGTAAGTGGATTAGTCAGCTTTCCTGTTGTTGGGACATAATACCTGACATCCACAATTTAAAAGGAGAGAGGTTTATTTTGGCTCACAGTTTCAGAGATTTCAGTTCATGTTTGTATGGCTCTGAGGCAGACACATCTTTGTATAGCAAAGCTCCTGAACTTTTTGCATTGAAGAGGCAGAGAGCAGGAGAAGAGACTGGGACCAAATATAAGTACCCAAGGTCACATCCCCATGATCCACTTTCTTCAACTAGGCCCACCTCCTTACAGCTTGTTCAGTTATGAACTCATTAGTGAGTTAATCCACTGATGAAGTTAGTACCCTCACAATCCAATCACCTCCCCAGAAATCTCTTAATATATTCAAACTGACAATGCAGGTTAACTGGCATTAGATCGTATGTCTGGAGATTTATCCATTTCCTCTAGGTTTTCCAAATTACTGGCATGTAGTTGTCCATAATAGTACTACTGGTCCTTTGTATGTTTGTGGTATCAGCTGCAATGTCACCTTTTTCATCTCTGATTTTATTTATTTGAATTTTCTCTTTTTTTCTTGATTATGCTAGTGAAGTTTGGTCCATTGTTTATCTTGTCCAAAAAACGAATCTTCATTTTATTGATCTTTCATATTGTTTTTGTCTTTATTTTGCTTATTTCCATTCTTCATCTTTATTTTTTTCCTTCCACTAATTTGAGATTTGACTTTGTTGCTTTTCTTTTGTTTTTATTTATTTATTTTCTGTTTGCAGTACATGACATTTACATTCACCTTGGGGAGTAGATACATTTACATAATACTTTTTTTAGCCCCCTTCCCCTTCCTACTCGTCTCTTTCCCTCTAAATTCCCTTTTCCAATTTTCATTCTTTTTCTTATTATTCTTGGTTCATATTTATGACATATAATGCTGACATTCATTGAGGTTATTAGTTTCCTGTACATGGCGTACCTTAGTTCTCCTTACTTTCCCCTTCCTTTTCCCTTCACCCTCAGTTTCCTGGCCCTCTTCCCATTTGCAAGAAGTCTATCCCCTTGTTTCCTTCTGTCCATCCTTTATTATGCTCTTTGTTTGTACTTTGTCTTGCTCTAATGAGAGATTCCACACAGTATTTAATCTATGTGTCTGATTTATTTCACCCAACATTATATTTTCCAGGTGAGTCCATTTCCCCACAAATGTCATAAATTTATCTTTCTTTATACCTAAGTAGTACTCCACTATACATAGATACCACATTTTTAATCTGTTTATCTGTTGATGGGCATACAGGATGCTTCCAGTATTTAGCTATTATAAATCATGCTGTTATAAACATGGGTATGCATGTATCACTGTAGTATGATGTCTTTCCTTATGACCCAGCTATTTCCCTTCTAGGTATCTTTCCCAAAGAGCTAAAGACATCTTATTGCCTTCCTAGTTCTTTGAGTTACACTATTAGGTTATTTTAAATCTTACCTTTTTTTTGATGTAGGCACTTATCACTCTAAATTTTCCTCTAAGTATTATTTCTGTTATATCTTGTAGGTTTCGGTGTATTGTTTTTACTATCATTTCTTACAAGAAAAACTTTAATATCTTATTTTCCTCGTGTTCTTCAAGAGAATATTTAATGTCCATGCATTTGTGTAATTTCTAATGCTCTTATTGATTTCTAGTTTCATTCCATTGTGGTCAGATAATATACATGCAGTGCCTTAATTTATTGAGATTTGTCTGTGGCCTAACATTTGATCTATCCTGGAAAATATTCTATTTCCTGGTGAGAAAACTATATAAATTTCAGTTTTTGAATAAAATATGTGTAAGTATCTATAAAATCGATTTGGTCTTGAACACAGTTCAACTCCAATGTTCCTTCACTGTTTTGTTTTGTTTTTGGCTGAGTGGTCTTTCCCTTAATAAAAGTAGGTCATTTCAATGCCAAGGATTTTTTATTACAGTCTATCTCTCCTTTCATGTCTAATAATATTTACTTTATATATTTGGGTACACCAACATTGAGTGCACATTTATTTACAACTATTTCTTCTCACTGAATTGATCGTTTTAGTATTTAGTTACCTCTTTGTCTCTTTTTACAGTTTTTTACTTAAAATCTGTTTCATTTGATATACTCACAGCTACTCCTGTTTGTTTTTTGTTTCTATTCACATGGTAAGTCCATTGCTTCATTTTTAACCTATGTGTGTTTTTAATGGTAAAGTGAATGTCTTTAGGCAGCATATCATTGGGTCTACTTTTTAATGCATTTCATCCATCTACATCTTTTCATTAGGGAATTTAATTCACTTACATTCAAGCTTATTATTGATAAGTAAAGACATACTCCAGTCATTCTGTTAATTTTTTTCTGGTTGTTTTGTTTAGCTTTGCTCCTTTCTTATTCTCTTGTTCATAGTTGTGTTGTGGCAATTTTCTATATTGAGAGGGCCTGATTCTCTTCTCTTTCATATGTGTTCTCTACTAGCGAGTTTTGTACTTTTGTGTGTTTTCCTCATATTGGTTATCATTCTTTCACTTCTAGTGGAGTGCTACCTTAAGCATTCCTTGTAAGGTCAGTCTGGTGACGACAATTTCCTTCAGTTTTGTTTTGTCTTGAAAGGACTTTATTTCTCCCTCGTTGTTTCTTTGTTTGTTTGTTTTATTTTGGTTTTTTGTTTTTTGAGACAGGGTCTCACTATGTAGTCCAAGCTGACCTTGAACTCACGGCAATCCTGCCTCAGCCGCTGGAGTGCTAAGATTGATTACAAGCCTGCACCACCACACCCAGCCTTCTCCTTCATTTTTGACAGATAGCTTTGATGGTTTTAGTATTCTTGGTTGATAGATTTTCTTCTTTGAAGACTTTATCAATATTATCTCATTCTCTTCTTTCATATAAGTTTTCTGCTGAGAAGCCTGCTGTTAGTCTAATGGAGACTCTCTTTTATGTGACCTGATGCTTTTCCTTGACCGTTTTTAGAATTCTGTCTTTTACTTGTATTTTTGACAGTTTGACTATAATATGCCTTGGACAGGATCTTTTTTGGTCAAATCTATTAAGGGTCCTTTGAGATTCCTGGACCTGGATGTTTATATCTTTCCCAAGGTTTGCCTTTTCTTTTCTCATCTTCTGAAATACTCATAATGTAAATGATTGTTCATTTACACAATAATATCTGATAAGTTTTGTAGGGTTTCTTTGTTCTTTTTATTTATTTTGTCTGACTGGATTCTTTCAAAAGAATCTTCTCTCTGCTGGTAAGACTCTTGACTATATATATATATATATTTTTTTTTTTTTTCTTTTTTTACTTATTCAGTTCTTTAAATTCAAAATTTCTGTTCTGGTCCTCTTTATGATCTCTACCTTTTTGCTAACTTTCTCAGTCATATCATGAATTGTTTTCTTTATTTCATTAATTTTCTGTATTCTCTTTCTTTTAATTAATTAAATTTATTGGTACATTTTAGGTATACATAATAATCACACTCATCATAGGGAATTTGTACCTGTACATGTCTTGATTTTTTTTCCCATTTCCCTACCCTCCCTTCAACCCCTCTTCCCCTCCTTCAACCCCCTTTCCCCTACTTATTTATAAAAGTTTGGTTTCCATTTTTTCCTTCTTTTCTTGTTTTATTCTTTTCCCTTCCTTCCCCCACCCCTTGTGAACATTTTCTTCCTATTTTCTGTACTCTCCATATTTTTTTTGGAGAATCTCATCTTAAAAAACATCATTTCAAATTCTCTGTCAGACAATTCATTTTCCTTTCCTTTGATATCTTTTACTAGTGTTATTGTGCTCCTTTGGAGAGGTCATGTTACCTTGTCTTCTCATGCTTCTTGTGTCCCTATCTTAGAATTTGTACATCTGGTGGGTCATTTCCTCTACCAACTTTACAGGATGGATTTTATAATAAAAGACTTTCTGTTAGCTATGTGCCCAGAGTGTTGGTTACATGTGGTGCATTTGGCTTTGTTTCCAGATGGATACTTTTGTGTAATGTCTATGTGACTTCCTTGGCTATAATCCGCTTTGGGGATGTCTGCTCATGTCTAAGTGGCCCAGGCCACAGAGGTTTTAGAATTGCATCACCAGCTGGGATGCAACTCCCTTAGGTAAGTCAGGTTCACTGGCACTTCTGGATATCATACATCCAGCTGCAGGATAGAGATGCCCATCAGTTTCTGTGAGTTATTTGAGTACAGAACCACCCTAATGGGCCCAGTTGGACGAGGGTATCTGTCAGTGTCAGAGCCATACAGGGGCACCTGTCACTGTCCAAGGGCCACATAAATGACTTCACTCAGCCTCTGGGGCTGACATGTTCAGAGAGGTGTGCCCAGCTGCTTCCGGGGTTGAGAGTGGATGAAGCTGTAAATCTGTTTCTCACGGGTTGAGTTGTCCAAGATCCTAGGAATGGGCTGTTGAACTGCTTCTTGAGGCTAAAGAAGGATAGGCAGGGTTGTCTTGTTGCCTTCTATGGATTTTGGTGGTGGCCAAGTCATTCCGAAAAGGCTGCTTATCTGTATCCTTGAGCCACTGCAGTTTGAGCCACTCAGGGATGTTTGCCTGTCTGTTTCCCAAAGCAAAAGTGCATGGGCAAAGCCACCTGGTGTTTCCTGGAGCAGAAGGTGGTGGGCAGGGCCATCTGGCTACTTCTGGTACACCAGGAGTGTGCAAGGCTGCCCAACTGTTTTCTAGGGTTCTCAGCAGGTTTATCTACTCAGGATAATCCACCCAAGTGCCTTGCAGTGCCATGGAGTGTGGGCAGACCGTCCTGGCTGGGTTGGCAGAGCTCCTGGGGACAGCTGTCTTGTTGTTTCACAGCAAGTAAAACCATTCTTAGTTGATGGATGGATTCAACTCAAAAAAGGCTAGATTTTACCTGCATGCTATTGTGTGTGTCTACCCCTTACCTAAGACTGATTTGACTCTTTACTTGATACCCTCAGAGTAAAGACGCCTTTTTACTCTGGCTATTTGTAACAAAATCTACTACTGGCACAATGTGAGCTCCAAGTACCGTTTTGTCTATTCCTTTCTGGATAAACATTCAAAAGGCAGAAATCTCTCCTTGTGCAGCTCTCTCTTCAGCACTCTGCCCACCCATCATAATTCCACTGGCCCCATGAACTCGGAATTCTGTCTCCTCAGCTAAAGCTGCATCCCAGTTTCTGTCTGGGCTTCTCTTCCCTGCACTAAGACTGAAACTCTCTTTCTCCTTTCAGTTCATCTTGTTTGCTGTTTTCTCATAAGTCACTCTCCTGCCTGCTTGTTGTCCAATATCTAAAGACCATTGCTTCCGTCATTTTGTCTGATTAGTTATTTAAGGTGAATATTGTTCCTGTTACTCCATCACAGACAGAAATGGAAGTCAAGAATATAATTTTTATGTTTATTTATATAATAGTAAATAATGATTTAAATTCAAGAAAAAGCATCACAGCTTGCCTTCTTACAACTTACATAAATCAAATTATATTCATAAATTACATGAATGACAAGAAGAAAATATGACTCTAGGAAAATAAATTTATGTTAAGTATAAATTTTTTAAAATAACTATTTTTTTTTAATATGCAGGTACCGGGAGTTGAACTCAGGACCTCACGCTTGCCAGGCAGGCACTTATGCCGCTCAGCTATATCACCGGCCCGTAACCATTACTAAATGACAAATTTTCATTTACTTGTAATATTTTCAGAAAATGAAAAAATAATTAAAATTAGTATTAGCTATAAAGGGGAATTTATAGGATATGCCTCACCTAGATACTATAATTAGGAAATACTCATTTTTATTAAAAAATTTTTAAATGGGAGTCTTACATCAAATTCAGTAATTAAGTAAGCATTATATTCAGAATATCAACTTGGCTTTTAGAAAAGAATAAAAAGAGTTTCACTTCTTTAAAACTAGAACAGCAATCAGTGTTGTATATTTAAAGCTTTTAAATGTATAAAGTAAATAAATTCAACTTCTATAGATCTTTTAAGAACCATCAGCTAATTTCTTTGAATACCTGTAATGACTTCGTTCCTACTTTGTTTAGAATGCCAATTATTCCAAATGGCATATTCACCATAATTTTAAGCCTTCCTTATTTTAAACTATTTCAACTTGTGCTGATACTGCTTTCCATCAATTAAGCTAAAAATGTACCTTAAATATTCAATGCTACAACTTAAATTACATGAGCAATAACATTTCATCCATGAAGCTCCAAGAAAAAGTTTTTCATAGAATTTTACTAACTATATTTCTACTAAATGTAAAAATAATAATACTTCTAAAAAGAATTTTCCATTAAAATGACACTTCTAAAGTGATAAATTCACACAAGTCTACCTTCATTGGAAGATATTAAAAGTCATTATAGTGCTAATCAAATAATACAACTTCATATTCTTATTTATCAACAAAAAGCATCTTTTTCACAGGGTTTAATTTATTTTATCATAGACATTTTTGAAAACAAAGAAATATAAAATACATATTCCCTGCTTCCATGGAGCTGACAATCTAGTTGTAAAACAAGGCATATAAACATATAAATAATAGAGTAGATTTAATAAGCAATTTGCAATTTAGTGCAAAACAATGCTGTTTTTTTAAAATCTCCTACACCAGGAATTTTACTAATCCTCTCCAAAATTATTTAGGATAGGAAAATTAAACAGAATCCTCTGATGGCAAATAACATTTCTCCCTGCCTCCTTGCTTCCCATTATCTTTTTATCTGTCTCTGTCTTGTTCTTCCTGTTCTCTCTCTCTCTCTCTCTCTCTCTCCCTCCCTCCCTCTCTTTCTCTCTCTCTCTTATTTTCTACTCTTTTCAGATTAGCTTCATTTCCTCAAATTAGCCACTGCTCAAACCTGAAACTCCATTCAGAGCTGTCTGGGAGCTTATGTCTTTATACTTCCACAATCAGGGGGAAAAAAGGTGGCTTTTTTCCTTCTGCTTCACTTAAAAAATCTAAATCTGATCACTCAGACTTAGATCAAACATTCACTTTAGAGAAATTACTGTGAACATAAAGATGAAAAGCTACCATCAATGTAGACAGAGGGACTGTTTTTTTAGAGTTTTTTTTACTACTAGAAGAAGAGACAGCAAGTAAGACCACCTGAAGATATGTTTACAGTTAATAACACAGTAACAATTTTGAGGAAAAAAAAAAAAGTTATTTGTCTTACTTTTTGAGTTTGGTGATTAAATATGTATGAGTTGGCTTTCCATCATTGTTATAAAATAACTGAGATAAACAATTTCAAAGGGCAAAAGAGTTTTTTGGCTTATAGTTTCAGAGGTTTAAGTCCATGGTTGCTCACCCCTGCTGCTTTGGGCCTGTGGCAACACAGCACATCATGCTGAGATTGTGTTCTCAGCCTCTTCACCTCATGTGGACTGAGAAGCAAAGGAAGAGACAGGAAGGAGTCCAGGTCCCATTAACCCTTCAAGGGCATACGTCCAATGACCTAACTTCCACCCCCCAGGCCCCAACTACTAAATGCTCCATTACCCCCCACTAGCTCTACAATCTGGTGACCAAACTTTTAACACACGAAACTTTGGGGGACATTCCTAATTCAAACTGTAGTGATATGTTTCTATATCCCCTAGGTTTCTTATAAAATGATTATAAAAAATCAAACAAGGGTTGACACACTATGGCCCATGGGCCAAATGTGACCTACTTCCTGCTTTTCAAATTTTGGTAGAACAAATCTAAGCCTTCTATTTACATATTGTCTACAGCTCTTTCCATGCTACAACAACAGAGTTGAGTACTTGTGAGAGCGATTATATGATCTATAAAACCTAAAGCACTTACTGCCTGATCTTTTATGAAAAAAAGGTTGCAGATTCCTTATATTCAGTTAATTACATTCATTAGATTCAGTTCCATTATCTAGCCCAAAATAATTTATATTTATTCTGCATATTTTTTGCATCATATTATTCATATACTACTTTATTTTCCCATATTTAGTGATATTCAGATACATTAATCAGGAAAATTTAAACATAAAGGGCCACATGATCCAGAAATAATTCTCCTAGGTACATAACCAAGAGAACTGGAAATACATATCCATACAAAAACATCCACATAAGTGCTCTTAGCATTATGCGTGATAGCCAAAATTAAAACACACAAATATCTATCAACTAATGAATGGATAGAGAAAGTGTGGTATATTCATACAATGATATTTATTCAACAAGTAAAGAAAATGAAATATTGATACATGCTGCAATATGGGTGATCATAATAGCATTATGGTAATTGAAATAAGTCATATTAAATGACCTCATTTATATGAAATATCCACCACAAAAATCGAGACACAAAGTAGATGGTTACCAAAGTTTGTTGGCAAAGAGAAGTGAGGAACTACTGCTAATAAACCTTGGGTTTCTTTTTGGAGTGAGGAAAAGTGTTCTGGAATTGGGCAGTTGTTAAATAAAATTTACAGGAGGTTATTGGTTTGAACTGAGTTCCTGCTGTACAGCCAACAGACTGAACCAAAATAGAGTCACTCATGCTAAAGTTCCATGTCACAAAACCAAAACTAAGTTTTTTATCTGACTTTCCAAGAAATCAGGAGAGAAAGAGATAATAATCAAATGCCCAGACAGGCTAGTTTTAGCTGATATGGTAAGGGATTCATCTTTGCTTTAATCTTTATAAGTAACTGAAACAACCAATCCACTTTTTCATTCTGATTCTACTTTCTTCAGCATTTTTCTCTCCATAAAACCAATATCCTCTGCTCAGCTCATCAGAATACTCATTCTGTATTATAGGATGAAAATAATACAAAATCAAAAATAAAGATTTGTTTAGATATTTCAACAAATTTGTTTGAATTTTGTTTTTTGACATAGTGGTGATGTTGTACAACTTTGTGACTCTGCTGAAAAACCACCGAACTGTATACTTTCAAGAATAAATTTTATGGGCCGGTGAGACGGCTCAGCGGCGTAAGCGCCTGCCTTGCAAGCGCGAAGGCCCGAGTTCGACTCCCGGAACCCACATACGAAAAAGGGGCCGGTGATATCGCTCAGCGGCACGGGTGCCTGTTGGCGCGTGAGGTCCTGAGGTCGTCCCCCCGGTACCCAAAAAAAAAAAAAAAAAAAAAAAAAGAATAAATTTTATTCAAACTTAATCATTTCTCAACAAAACTAATTTTAATAAACAGGAAATCAGAGGATTCAGGTTCTATTAGTCTGATTCCTCCATTAGAATTCTTGTTATCAATGTTTTCCTCATGCTTTTATTATTTATACGTGAGCGTTGCCTGTAAGTATTATTTCATCAAAAGTCACAAATAGTGAATTTCTAATTCTACCATTCTGTTTGCATCTATTAGCTGTAATTTTTGTATAAAGAACTTTTCCTCATCAACTGTAGGAGTACATAAATACACAATTCATACAAGTACAGCAGTATGAATTTGGTTCTTTTCCTTTTTCAGTTTTTCAGAGAAATCATAAGTGCTCTGGCAACCTCCAGTGGTGAGTGATGAGATATTTTGTTTGTTTTGATTTGTTAGCATTCCAGACTTACTCCTTAAATTTTTCCATTCAACACAGTCATTATTTTGGATGCTCGAATTCTCCCGTCCTCTAGGAGCTCCTTTCTGGTTGTCCTATGTGCTTTTTTTTTTTTTTTTTTTTTTTTATGTGGGCACCAGGAGTCGACCTCAGGACCTCACGCTTGCCAGCAGGTGCTTGTGCCACTGAGCAATACCACCGGCCCTTTTTTTCCTTTATGTGTGTTCGGGGAGTCAAACTCAGGGCCTCGCGCTTGCCAGGCAGGCGCTTATGCCGCTGAGCTGGCTCACCGGCCCTATCCTATGCCCTTTGTTGTGACTTCACTAGACTTTTCTTATAGCAGCTTTAATAAGATATAAGTTGTGGGGGTGTTGGCCAGAGTTATATGTGAGATGGATATGCAGAGATAAGGGACTTTGGGGGCCACAATCCCAAATCCTCCTGGAATACATGGTTAAAGATTAAAAGATGGCCTACAGGGCCATAAATTCACGTAGGAGCAAAGCACACTGGCTTAAGGAAAATATATTCTGGCCCTTGTCCTCCCCATACTGTGATTTACTACTTATATTGACTTTAAGATCAGGCACGTAGTAGATCTGTCCTTACCCTGTCCTCTACACGAATTCCTGCACAGACGTCCTGCTTTTGTCCTTTAACCTTGCATCCTGATTTTATCAATAAAAAGCCATAGAAGCTTCAGATAGGGGCTGTTTTTTCCTGAGACTTTCACACTGAGGGTTTTCAGTTAATGCAGCCCCTCTAAGGACCTCTTGGAGTTAAAACTGGACAGGGACTCCAAGTAATCTCTCATCCTTCGTGCGGCACCACATTCATGAACTGCAACAAGTCATATTCTATACAATTCACCCTTCTTTTTTTGTGTGTGGGTACTGGGGGTCAAACTCAGGACCTCGCGCGCCAGCAGGCGCCAGTGCCACTGAGTGACATCACCAGCCCTTTTTTCATATGTGGGTACAGGGAGTCGAACTCAGGACCACGCGCTTGCCAGGCAGGCGCTTATGCCGCTGAGCTATCTCACCGGCCCAATTCACCCATTTAAAATATACGATTCAATCATCTTTTGAATATTCACAGAATTGTATGATCATCACAAATAACTAATTTTAGGACATTTTTATTACTGCAAAAGAAACTCAATATTCACGAAAAGCAATTCAATATTTCTCCTAGTTCCCACTCCACCTACTGCCTTAAGAACCATTAATCTACTTTCTGACTTTACAGAATGCCCTATAGTAGACATTACATATAAAGTAACTCAATATGTGATCTTTTGTGTAGGGCTTTTTTTCATTTACCATGACTTTATGGATTATTTCCATTGCAGCATATATCTGAATATGGACAAATAATATGCTATTGTATGGATAGCCCACGTGTTATTTTTTCATTAACCAGTTGATGGACACTTAGGTTGATTCCACTTTTTTAGTATTATGAATAGCACGTCCATCAACATTTGTGTATGCATTTTTAGGTAAATATGCTTTAATTTTCTCAGATATATAACCAATACGAGAGTTTCTGGTTATATTTTAGCTCTATGTAAACTTTTTGGGGGAACAGTTAGATTGCTTTCCAGACAGGCTGCACCATTTTTTTTACCCTATCTATACCAGTAGGGCATAAAATCCTAATTTATCCAATCATTGATTATACACTGTTTGAAGTGTTAACTCATTACAGTTTTATTTATGTGTTTCTAAAGGAAATAGATATCAAACATCTTTTTGTGTGCTTGTGGGTCATTTTTATACCTTCTCTGAGGAAACATCCATTTAGATCCTTTTTCCATTTTTAATCAGGATTTTTCTTTTTATTATGGATTTATGAGCGTTAATGATATATTCTGGATACAAATCCTTAGATACATGAGTTGCAGGTTTTTTTCATTCTGTTGTTTATCTTTTCATTTTCTTGATTACATCCTTAGAAGTACCCATGTTTTTAATTTTGATGAAATCCAATTAATTCATGTTTTTTTCTTTTTTGGCTTGTGGTTTGGGAGTTTTTAATTTTGATGAAATCCAATTAATCTATTTTTTTTTTCTTTTTTAGCTTGTAGTTTGGGAGTAATAGCTAAGAAATCATTGTTTAACTCAAGGTCATATGTGTATATTTTCTTCCACAACTTTTACATATTTATCTCTTACATTTAGATCCACAATCATTTTGAATTAATTTTGTGAATGCTCACTTTTCACCTAAACCCAAGAGTGATATCTCCTTGTATTCACAGCTTGGACTTGCACTCAAGAAGAGATTATATAAGGTATACACCAACGGACAAGAATCTGGAATTCTGCCTTCCACATTTAGCAAACAAATAATGCCACAATGAAGAGCTCTGCACATATGTTATTTTGTACTTTTGCCAATGCATCTTCAGGACAGATTCTTAGAAAGATCACGTATGTGTAATTTTACTGCATAGTGCCAATGTTTTCTCTTCAGAGGCTCATCAATTTTGCATTCTCATTAACAATGTAAGAATCAGCCTGGTTTCCAACAGCTTTAGTGACAGAGTATGTTGTCAAACTGTTGGGGTTTGCCAATCCTATTGATAATAAATGGTATCTTGTTATAATTTAAATTTACATTTTTCTTTTTTTGAGAGAGTTTGAACATTTTTTACTTAAAAATGTTTAAGAGTCATTTTGAACTTTGCAAGTTATGTGTTCAAACATCTTACATGTTTAGACATTGAATGAGAAAAGAAAAAGGAATTGAGTTACCCTAAAATACATTTATTGAAATCCTAACTCTAGTAATTTATAACGTGACAATACTTGGAGATAATATATTTAAATGGTAAATAATTTAAAATGACATGATGTAAAGTGAGCTGTAATGTCTTATGACCATTGTTCTTATAAGAAAGGGAGATTAGGACATGTATACGCACAGAGGAAATGACAGGGAGAATACAGCATTTCACAAGCCAAGGAGAGAGATCTTCAGAAGAAAGTAACCTTTCCAACACATGATTTTGGGCTTCTAGCCTTCAGAACCTTGAGGCAATAAATTTCTGTTGTTTAAGCCTTCCAGTCTATGGTGTTTTGTCATGACAGACCTAGCAAATCTGTACAATTATGAGCTTGCTTTCTTCTAAAAGAATCTAAAAATGTTCATTACTCCTTTCATATACAGTTCACCTGATTATTTTGAATATTTACTGCTGTCACATAGGCCACACTAAAGAAAAAAGCACTTTCTATTAAAAAAAATCATTTTTGTCACTATTGCAGATTATTGTGATTTCTGTTTTTCTTTTGTCTTTCTGGCATATTATCACCATATTAATTCCATCCGCTGTTCATGCCTACTTCCCTGCATGCAAGCCATGAAACCCAGATGCTTGTCCTCCAGCACCCTTGGCAGTCAAAACGTGGGCTACTCTCAGACACTTGGCCGGCTCAGTGCAGCAGCCTGGCATAGTGAATTTGGGCAAAAAAGTGGGAATGGTAGAGAATCCATTATGGGGGCAACAGCAGCTGGGTCCAGTGTTCAGTGCCTTTGGCAGCAAAGGTGAAGCTGAGATACCCAGGCCCCTGTACCTGTACAGGGAGCAGAGTTCTTTCCTGAGGTTGGTTCTACGGTATGGTCTTGGCCATGGCCCTAACTGCCTGGTTCTCTTTGTTCCTGCTGGTTTTGTAAGGCTTGTTCTCCAGCCTACCTGGGAACTAGGAGCAGTCTCATTTTCTTAAATAACATCCTTTTTTGCTTTATCAACTCTGACTGGTACATTTTCATTTTTCTTACAGAAATTAATGGCAATTTCCTGAAATTTTTAAAATAAATCAAAATCATTCCAACGAAATATAAATTAGCTTAATAACTGCTCAGAAGGGCCGGTGAGATGGCTCAGCGGCTTAAGCGCCTGCCCGGCAAGCGCGAGAGCCCGAGTTCGACTCCCGGATCCCACATACGAAAAAGGGGCCGGTGATATCGCTCAGCGGCACGGGCGCCTGTTGGTGCGCGAGGTCCTGAGATCGACCCCCCGGTACCCACAAAAAAAAAAAAAAACTACTTTAAAAAAAAATAATAATAATAACTGCTCAGAAATGAGAACTCTAATGTTGTTTGACAAGAAAAAGAAGTTAAAATTACAGTGATCTTTGACATAACACATTTTTCAGCTTTAATATCCAATTTATTTCAACTTGTTATTTCTAATAAGTCCTTAATCACAAAGATGTGCATTATTATAACCTTTAAGACAGTTGGAGGTCTCACTACTGCCTTGATCTTTACATAAAATTTCCTTGTACTCAATAATTTCACTACCCATAGGAAGCCAAAGCTCTTCCTCAAGGGTTCTGCTATTCTTGCAGCAACTAGTTATCTGCCCAGAATCCCTCCAGCTCTAAGTCCGAGCTCCTTAGGTTCCGCATCATTCCACCCAACACTGACTCTTACACCCTACTCACTTACTAAGCTTTTCTGACATTAACAGATTTGACTGAATTTTTTGAGTGATTCAAACTGAGGCGTCAAATTAAGCAGTGTTGCAGTGTTGGGGGTTTTTTTGTTCTGCTTTTTGTTTTTAATTTTTGTTTAAGAGTTTGTTTTGGCCCTGGGAATTGAACGCAGGGCCTAACATGTGCTAAGCATGCACTATACTACTGAGCTGCACTCCCTAACCCAACAATGTTCCTGATCTTGATCCAAGGTCTACCATTTCATTAGCTACAAATATTTCTCTTTCTACTAAACAAAGAGGTTCATTCTCTGAAGTGTTGGGGCTCAATTGTACCCCTAGATCTATGGCCTTTTACTCAACAGTAATCATTGTACTTCATTTTTGTTGTTTTTACACCACTTCTCAGTACTGATCCTCTCTAATCTATCAGGAACATCCAAATTTCCTTGAAAAGATCAGAGTAAGAAAGGCAGTCATGCAAAAAAGAAAATATGGCACAAAAATTTTAGTTTTATTAGGCTTTGGGGTTAATGTTCACCTCTTGATTTCTACTATATGCCTAAAATCTGTTAAGGGTCAAAACAGAAAGACATTGAAGGAAACAGGGTATTGAATTTAATCCATAATAGTTTATTAGCAAAATGAAAGAGAGGCAGTCAATTTGACCCTTGCCGTCTTGTGGGGACTAAATGAAAGTTACCTGGGTAGGGAGGTGACAGGAATGAGAGTATGTTCTAGAACATTACCTCATAGGAAGTGAAAGAAGGAGCTCAGTCATGAGGGTGGGTGGTGACAAGTGAAAGAACAAGGTTACAATCAAGAGAAGCCAAGTCTACAAAGTCCATTCCACAAGGAGCCTGACCACCCATGGCCATTCCAGTGAGACCTACAGGAAGTTGAGTGACTACACTGAGGGATTCTGTCAGTTTCTTCCCATTGCTGATGGGAGAGGGCTGTTGCCCACACATCAGTGGGCCATTCATCTGGCATAGCCAATCCAAAATGTGCCACCTTTTTTCAAAATCCCAAGATTTGCAAAGTACCCCAGAAAGAAAGGTTCTTGAACACCAACAGTGAGTTGGAAGTATAGAGGGCCAAAGTCATCAATTCCCACCTTTGGGTGAAGATAAAAAGTGGCACAATCGATCCTATTTATGCATTTATCAAAACACAAAAGATAATTCATTAAAAGACAATTCTCTCTGAAGGAAATTTTTGATCCAGTTCTTTTTTTGTTTTGTTTTGTTTTTTTTGTTTTTTTTTTTTTTTGTGGGTACCGGGGGGTCGACCTCAGGACCTCGCGCGCCAGCAGGCGCCCGTGCCGCTGAGCGATATCACCGGCCCCTTTTTCGTATGTGGGTTCCGGGAGTCGAACTCGGGCCCTTGCGCTTGCCGGGCAGGCACTTAAGCCACTGAGCCATGTCACCGGCCCAGATCCAGTTCTTAATGTTATAGCATTTTCCCTAAAGTAAGTGGAATGAGAGCTACCATCACTCAGTTTTTTCCAGATTAGAATAAGTCTGTGTCGAACACCACCAGAATTCTTCAGGATTCTAAATGACTATGAATCGAGTTTTCTTTTGTCCTCACATCAGTGAGGATATCTTTAGCAAAGTCTGATTCATTGGTGCTATCTTTTTTGGCAAGGAAGGAATTGCAAATCCGATTCCTATTTTAAGGTTTTCTGGGCAAAGTAACATGCAGAACCCTACTATATTGCCAGGAATCTATATATCAGTATTTCCTCATCTTTTCTATTTCTAGAATATCAGAAAGTTCACATACTGGACCAACTGCAGCAATAGCTTTGTCAGAGATCTTGTACTTTTCAGTAGCACCCATCTTGTCACTGCAGAGCCTTAAAACAAAAGATTTCCCAAAAGCATGTGACCAAAAATATTACCAGGTAAGTCAAGCTGGAAATGAGCTACTCCAGTGACAAAACTATTCTAAGAATAGACTTACTTTCCCTTTCTCTCAATGAAAAGGAAATTTCTATGTCACATCCTGCCACTTGTTACAAAATTTGTTCTTGGAAAAGCCAATAAACTATAGAACAGAGAAAAACTTTGTATCTGACTTCCTTTTCCTGATAAAACTTCTTGAAAAGATGCCACAGTTAAGAATTTAACACTTTTCATAACAATAACCACAACTTCTTTCAGGATTTTTGACAGGGTTTTTGATGCCAACACACGCCTGTGTCAAAATCAGTGAGTCACTAACATGCCACAGAGCAGCAGAGCCAAGTGCGGTGCCAAACATCACCTGGGAATCGTCTGTGTACTGGGAATCAAGATTCTTTTAGGCAAAGTTTCGCTTGGCTAAGAAATACTGCACCATTCTGAAACCATTGTCAATGTTTATAGTCTCCAAAAGAGGTTCATGAAATGGGAATTCTTTGATGGCATGACATGCACATACCAGTAAAAATCAGGCACTGGCTGCCTGATACATCGTTAGTTGTGTGGAGGAAGCTTAAGCGGCAGCTCCATGATCAGCTGTGAAACACCAGGAAAATGTCAGTAGTGACATAGAGTAGCACATAATTTAGGAGAGATTCTGCCTCAATTATCTCCCCCTGCTTCAACCCACTGTCAGCCTGACCATTCCCAGTGTATGTTGGTTTATCAAGATCTCTAGACTTGTCTGGCTTCTTTCCTTCCTAGTGCAAATAACATTCTAGCCAGTCAAGTCAAGGCTTTTGTTGGGGTCAAACACAAGTAGATACAAAATCCTATCTGTTACAAATCAAATCTTTTTCCCAAGAGAAAGCTCCATGTCCTCCAAAGCATTTCAGAATGGTCAGACCTGAGGTATTTCCTTACTTCAGTTTGGCATCTTGGATCCCAGTGGCAATAACTCAGAAACACAGTAACATGCCAGCTTCTGTGTTGGTGATGAAAGGGAAAGCCAATGAAGTACACATTTCATTAGTTCATTCCTGTAAGTGTCTCAAAACATGGGCCTCTTCTCATTCCTGCTACGCTAATTGAACGAGCTGAATTTTCAGCTATTATAGGCAGAGATAGTTTCCCTGCCTCCTTAGGTTTCCAACACAGCTCAGCAAAGCATATTTCTAGCTTTCCCCATGCAAGGTTGGATATTTCCATCCATGTCCCCTCACTTTTTTCTCCCATAAGGAGAGAATGCCCAAAGGATTGGTCACCAGCCTATATTTTATTAGCCAATGAGCCTCCTTCTTAAACAGCTTGCAGTCACATTTCAGTGCTTCTCTTCCATTTTGTTTCTTTAGTCTAATTTGTACATTTCTGCGTCCCTGTTCTCTGGAGCAAGTGCTCCACAATCCCTGTGTTCCCACAGCGTTTCCTGAGACTAAGAAGACAAATCTGGTCAAAATCTTCTCTACAGACCCACCCACCTTTCTTTCAAAATGCTTGTTTATGCTTCTGGCCTGGATAACTTCACCTGTCCTCTAACTTAATTTCCCAGAAAAACGTTGTGTAAAGGGTATTCATCAAGGGTTCAAACAGAAAAGTAAAAAGGACTCTAGTTATTTAAAATGGAAAAGATTTTAATACATGGAATTAAACTAGCAGATTATTGGAGACCTACAGGAGATGGACAAAATGTCACTCAGAGATTGAACCCTACAGGAAGGCATGCTGCTCTGTTCTGAGCAGTAGAACAGCAACTACAGGGGTCACAGTCACTGCTTCTGCTGTCACTATTCCTGCCACTGACACCCTGCAGCATTCACAGGTACACATCACTATTCCTGCTGGATCTAGAAGTCAAAAGGCTCCATCTTCTACCTCCTTCTCATGGAATAGGAGTCCCTCTCCCCAAAAGAACTTACCAGGAAATCAGTGACAAGAGCATCTGAAAAATGCAGTCTTCAAGGCTTCTGCCTCAACGACACAGGGTAAGCATGGGATTGAGTACTGCTAGACAATACCTGGTACATTGCAAAGTTAAGGCTATTTAATAAGCAGGCCTGTTGTTTTCTTTCCCGCTGTCTTGTGTATTGTCCTCAGCCAGAACTTCATAATAAAGGAGGAATGAGAGTGGAATTTGGGCACCAAAACCATATCTTAATTCTTAATATTTGTTATATATTTGTCAAAAGCAAATGTAGCAATTTCAACTTGCTCTCACTCAAATAAGATTTTTATTGTCTTTATAGTAAACACATGCAGGCACACATGTTTCGTAAAACACAGAAGGAATCTCCTATGGCCCAAACCTAAAACACTAACAGGGCGGTTCGAAGCTATTCCTAGGAGCTGTGCAGAAGACAGGCCAGAAGTGTATTTGCAGGTAGTGAGTCTGAGAGACCTGAGTGAAGGTTGACTCGAAAGGACAGGAGGTGAGGATTTGAAATGAAGATTTATTGGAGGTGAGAATGGAGCATTTGATTCATTTTCCTCTGAGAAAATGGGATGGAGGAGAAAGTAAGGATGAGAAGTAGGAGAAAGTAGACCCAATTTAACAGTGGGGATGCCTAATAAAATATCATATTTTACTTGGTTTAAAATGTTGTGATAAGACTCCTTTACATTCATACATGTTGAGTGGAATTTTAAAAGAACAAAGAGCTGAGTTACACATTCAAGTTAATGCCAGAGAAGAGTTAAAGAAAAAGCCATAAATTGCAGAATGGAGAACAAAGCGTTAAAAAATTCAGGGAATTGGTTCTGAGAGGATCAGAGCATATATGCCCTTGGAGATGTCACAGAGACCTTGGGACAGGCACTGAGCTTTTCCAGAGTACAGAGCAGAGGCTAAATCACACCTTTCTAGCTCTTAAGGACAACAAACTCCTTCGGATACCTAGCTATACATTTGACCTGTTGGAAGTTTGGTGCAATAGGAATTCTATTAATACCAACAAAAATACCTGCTGTGATCCCATTGGTGGTATGGGCCTCCCTTTGCTGGCCCTTTTTGCTACCACTGTACTATGTCCATGGGTCTAGCCTCTACCTACATATCACAGCCAGGAAAGGGAATTCAGAGGCTTTGGCCAATGGTTCCTTACTAAGAGGCAGCTTTGCGCTTTTACATAGATCTATGTCATTTTATGTAGATCTAACATTCAAAATGGCCTCTGGCCACTTAGTAGGAAGTCCTTGACTGGTTAGCAGTGGTTAGATTTGGGGCCTAAATATTAGCCTGCATGGTTTCATTGTCTTTAAACATATTGTGTCACAGACAGGTGTGGGAAGTTAGATGTCGCAGTCACTTTCCTTGTCTCTGGGACAAAATACCTAACACCTCCAACCTAAAGGAAAAGAGGTTTATTTTGGCTCACAGTTTGTAGAAGTTTCAGTTCTTGCACTGTTGGATGACTCCAAGGCAGGACAGCATGGCAGAGGAGAAGCTGCTCACATCATGGCGATCCAGAAGCAAAGAGCCAAAGGAGGAGCTAGGGAGGGAGACAAACCCTTCCAGGTCATGCCCCTATGATCCACCTCTTCCAACCCAACTCCACCTCAACAGCAAGTCAGTTATAAGGTCTCATAATCCAGTCACCTTCCCAAACCCCACCTTGAGTGCATGAGGCTTTGGGGGAACTTCTAGATATAAACTATAACATTAGTGTTAGTAAAGGTTACAAATGCCATCCACAGATAGGGAGAAGAAGATAAAGAAAATATTAGGTGCTGATTCTTCATCTTCTATTGAGACACTTTCCTATTAGCTCTTTGCCTGCAATCACAGCCACTTGCTAGATTAGAGATGCACCTACTTGATGAAGGACAAAGAAAGGTCACCCAGGCATTCAGAAAGGGACATTTAAGCCAGGATGTACAAACTTCATTGTGGTAAGTATATATATTTTTAATTTGGAGGGTGGTTAGAAGTGATTAGGCTTTCCAAGCTATTACATTCATGGTCATATTTTCTTGGATATTTTCCAACTTTATTATATCCATTACTATCTAACACAAAGGGTCAGTAAGCATGATGACAAGCCAAGTTCACTTTAATTCACATCAATAAATCATGGATGTTAGGACAAAATAACAAATTATCTGCTCATAATCAGCTACAGTACACAGCATTTGAGATGAAACAATATCACAATAATATAATTCTATATCTGAACAAAAACATTTTCCCACAAGTTTTCTTTTGAAAACACACAAAGAAGGCTGGTGTGATGGCTCAGCAGCATAAGCGCCTGCCTGGCAAGCACGAGGTCCTGAGTTTGACTCCCGGAACCGACATGCGAAAAACAGGCCAGTGATATCGCTCAGTGGCACAGGCCTATGCTGGTGCATGAGGTCCTGAGTTTGACCCCCGGTACCCACACACACAAAAAAAAAAAAAAAAACCACAAAGAAAAAAATGTCTAACTGTGTCGCTATCTGGCTTTCAAACTCCTGAAGTGCCCCAGAGGGCCATTCATTGGTCAAGCTTAAAAGCTGCTACATAGATTTTTTGAGTACTTTCCAGTGACAAGCACTGTGCTAAGTACTAAAGAAATAAAAATAATATAAATTTAAATTTAAAATCTAAATAAAAATGCACTTAACACCATTTTATTTACTTTAAGAATCCTTTGTTTCTTTGTACAGAATACTAACAGATCTTGGTCATTGGTAGCAGATAAGATTTTGATGTTTCTAAAGATTTTAGGTAAAATGTGATTGTACACAGTCATCGCTTTTGTATGGCCTTCCCCTTACTACAGCACTATAAGAGTTTGCACTGCCCTCTCCCGCTCTATCTCTTGCCAGGATATATCTGGAGCCATGTGCGGACACTGCTAGAAGGCAGCCATCCAGAAGGGGACAAGTGGACCCACAGCAAACAGCTAACCTGCTGGCACTTCATCTTGGACTTCCCTACCTTCATAACTGTGAAATAAATGTTTGTTTTTAGACACCTAGTCTATGTCTCTGTTGCTTCGTTATAGCAGCCTGAACTAAGGTAATATTCAAGGCTCCAGGGCATAGCTTTCATCATCAGAAATAGGAAATTTAAAAATAACCTATAAAGTTGATTTAATAATTTATAACCCAATTTTTATGGAACTACACAATTCAATAGTAGTAACATACTTAAGGTAAAAGAGAAAAAAAAATGCTGGGAAAGGATTTAGGCAATGAATGGCAACCACCAAAAAGAAAAGGATCGTAACACTGATTTTCTCCTGGTATCTTCTCTTTTGTTTCCAGCACAGTACAGGTTGAGGTATTTCTAGAAAACAGACAATTTGACAGCCCAGTGCAAAGCCTTTTTTTGAACCAACCAGCTGAATCATTAGAAAACAGATTTCTTCTGTTTTATTTCATGTTTCTCTAAAATGACACCTAGTTTATAGCGCTAAATTGTTTTTAAATGATTGGTTCTCTGGGAGCAATAATGCATGAATTCTGTGCTTGATGATTAATATTATTTTCCACTCCATCTATCTCACTGTGGAAAATGGCGACAGCAGTGGATGTTACAGCAGGCTGGAAACGCTGGTCAAACCCGGCCATCTGTGCCTGGATCAGTTTCAGAGCTTTTTTAAGGGAGTTTGGATGAACAGAGGAGGTTTGTTTAAAATGCTTTGCTGTGCTGCAAGACCAATAACTGATTGCACGGTGCTAAAGACAGAACAGGGTTATAGACACCCAGACAGCTCATTAGAGAACTTATATTAGCAAATTAGAAGTCAAACCCCTGAAAGAAACCAGGCGATATATGCTACTGTGAAAGTGACTTAAATTCTCCAAACCCCAAAAGGAAGCCTTTAACAGCTTTTCACATTTATTCACATATGCTGTTACATAACACAAATAAAGGAAAAATAATGGTTGAAAGGCATGATTTTAGGGCAAAAATCCAAATCTCTCAAAATATGTGGGAGAAGATTGTAAGTACAGCATACTACTATGGTGGAGTATTAACATACAACTAATTTGCTAGACTTGCATTTATATAAAGTAACAAATTTTTAAATAAAGAATTTTTGTGTCTTCTTTGCCTGACTTTTTACTCACTTTTTTTACTCATTTTCCTTTAGGAAAAGAACCAATAGATTATGAAATTACATTAGAATAATTAAGAGAGATGAGGCAAATGAGATGTCATCTAGTATTTGAAGTAAAAATGCTTTGTTTTTTAATAGAAATCCACCTTGAAATACAGCATATGTTGAAATTAGAATAACAAGTTTTCTCTTATCCTATGGACAGGGCAAGATGTGCCTTTATTCTACTCTACAAAACATTCACTAAATATTGTAACTTACATATCATTTCCTTATGATCAAATGTCATATGGATTAGATTTAATTATAAACTTTAACAATATATATGCTTAAATTTGATTGCTATCGTAAAAGTCTTAGAAATCTTTCTAGGAATTTTCAGTAACCCAAAGATTTTGTAAAGTGAACAGAAAAGACTCTTTGTTACTCAGAAAAATTCACTTGATCTGATAAATTGACCTCAGGTTACAGAATCACTAGATGTCTCTGAGCCTGTCCCAAATTTCCTCCACATGCTCTATTGTCACATAGAAAATATCAGTTTTTATCAGGAACACTTCTACCTTTTAATGCAAGCTCAGGCCACCACCATCTACTCCACAGGAAGGTGTGTATTTCCATGAAAAATTAATAAGCCCCTTTTTTGAGATTCTAGAGACCGAATCATCATTCAACATCTTGAAACTATAACCAATGAATTTATAGTCTAACGACTCTTAATCTGATAATCTCTGTCAAACTTGGGTCCAAATATTGAGTTTATGATTTACTTGCAATGCTGCCTCAGGAGAGTTGCTTATTCCTCTGAGGCTGTTCCTTCACCTGTAAAATGGAGAAAACTGTATCAACCTTGTAAATTGTTGTGAGAATTAAAGATAATCTAAGTAAACACCAAGCACCAGAGAGATGGCAGATATAGTTGGTGATTGCAGTGGTCTGGATATTAATTGTGTGACCCCTCCGCCCCCAAGGATTCATGTATTGAAGTTTCATTCAAATTGTGAACAATTAAAAGGACAAAACTTAATCCAACTATGGCATTTGAGGGGTGATTAGGATTAAATAAGGGCATGAGAGTGAAATCCCATAATTGAAATTCTAGTGGCGTTATAGGGAGAGGGAGAGAGAACAGAGAGGGGACACACACATGTGCTGTGTCTCAGGCCATGGGAAACCCTGGCTTCTTAGGACTCTGCCAGCAAAAAGGCCGTCACCAGATGCAGTCCCTCAACCTTGTTCTTGATCCAGAACCATGAGCTTAAAACTCGTCTTTAAAACTTACTCAGTCCGGAGTAGTGTGTTATTAATAACAGAAAATAGATGGGTCCAACGCCTAATCGAGTATTAAGCTAATGAAAATTGCTATTAAGTTCTTGATTATTCTGAAACTAGATTCTATTAATTTTACTATTCGTACATAAAGTCTTCTTTTGCCACTAAAAAATATTTTTCTAAGATTAATTTGCGCTTGATTCCATTTGGATTGGCATGTGTATTTGTCCCCTCTTGTCCACCATTTTTCTTTCCACAGTTTCCATTACCTGAAGTCAACTGCAGTCCAAACATATTACATGGAAATTTGCAGAAATAGTTCATATGTTTTAAATATCTTTTATTACACAGCATTGTTATAGTTGCTCTATTTCATTATTAGTTTTTGTTGTTAATCTCTCACTATGCTTAATTTATAAGTGTTATCATAAGTAAGTTGTATACAAAAAACAATATTCGAGGTATTTTCAAAAAATATTGTGTTTTATTTTTAAAAATTTATTACAATAAACATACATTGACATTAATCACCCTCAAAATACTCTCCCTTGCTTCAAACATACTTTTCCCATCATTCTTGCCACTTTAAGAAGCAGTTCTTTTTTTTTTTTTGTGGGTACCGGGGGAGGAGGGGACTGTCGAACTCAGGACCTCACGTGCCAGCAGGCGCCCGTACCGCTGAGCTATCTCACCGGCCCTATGAAGCAGTTCTGGAAGCCCTCTTTTTGTCTTTAAGAGGTGTGATCAAATATACAGTGAATGATGCTGAGTGCCATCCAACAGAAAGGCAGGATTATAAAAACGTGTCATTATCCACCTTATTTACCAGATCTGTCACCATGCAACTTCTGAATCTTCCCCAAAGTCAAAATGACCATGAATGGTAATTTTTTAAAATTGAATCAGGTATCAAGAAGACCATGCCAGCACAATTAAAGACGCAAAAGAAGACTTTCAAAACTGCTTCAGAAAGTGGCAAGAAATATGGGATAAATTTGTTTGAAGTAAGGGGGAATATTTGAGGGTGATTAATGGCAGTGGGTCTTTTACTATAACAAATTTTTAAAATTCAAACATTCACTGTATTTTTATCACACCTTATGTATATGGTATGGTGATACCTACAGTTTCAGTCATCTGCTGGGGGGCTCAGAATATATACCCAGTGGCTAAGGACAGATTTCTGTAGCTGGCTAGGGCTACCGTGCCAAAGTACTGCACTACAAACTAGGTGGCTTATACACCAGAAAGTATCTCTAAATCTCAAGGCTGAAGTCCAATATCAAATGTCTTAAGATTTATTTCCTCTGAGCTGAGAGTAAGATTCAGTTCCACGCCTCTCCCCTAGCTTCTGGTCATTTGCTGCAATTTCCGGCAGCAAAATTTGGCTTGTAGAACTGTCACCCTGATCTCTTCTGCCCTCATTTTCACATGGTCTTCTCCCTGTGTGCAAGATTATACCCAATTCCCCCTTTTTATAAAGACACCAGTCAGATTAAATTGGAGCCCACCCTACTCCAGTATGATTGCATCTTCACTGCTCACATCTGCAATGACCTTGTTTCCAAAGAAGGTCACATTTTGAGGTAGGGAATTAGGGCTTCCACCTATGAGTTTTATAGGACATGGTTCAACCTATTACAGAAGATTATAACACTTTTATTATTTCCCAAGCATTCAGGAACATGAACTCCAAAGAAAACAAAGAAGACCTAATTATAACTTTGGTTGTCAGCCTTTTTACATTGCACACACCCTGTGCTAGACTGTGATTATGTAACGTTATGTACATAGGAAAAAGGACCTGACTGTCCTACAGAAGAGAAAATCTTATCCCAGGATTTTATCTGACATTTTTAAAGTAGAAACAAGTATTGTTTACTTGCACTTATTCTAACAAATATTCCGCTTAAAATCACTTCGTTGGTAGGATGGTATTTCAGAAACTTTGTAGAGGAAATTTTAAAATGGCATAGCTTGAGTCCGATAGTGTGGTTCAGCGGTAGAGCACTTGCCTATCATGTGCTGAGGCCCTGAGTTCCATCTCCAGCATCACCATTAAAAAAAAAAAATGGAGACATAGCTTGATCATAAACATAATGATAAACTGCAAATAAATGCATGATGTGATTCAAAACAAGGGAGCCAAGCACTGAGCTTGAAATGATCTTTATTATGAGAAAATTTGGGGAAGTAGATTTTTTTTTAACTGTGATTTTCTTTTTCTCTTGTTCAAAGAAGTTATCCATACATGATTCTAAAGAAGTTATCCACATATGATTCTTTTTTTTTTTTTTTTTTAAGTGGGAAGAAAATAAACAAAAGTTTTGCCATGAAAAGAAAGCAGTATCCACCTTTCTCTCTGCCTCCCAGCCACCACAGTTTCCCTCCCTGGAGACAGTTTCTTTGGTCTTCGCTTTTAGAATCAATGACACATAAATTCACACAACAAAGAGCAGCTGTGCATGACCCTGCGCCTGACTTTTCTCCCTATATCCTGTACCTGGAAGACCTTGTCAGATTAGTAGCGGTTTCATTTGTGTAACAACCGCATTCACTGCATTCCAGAATCAGGATTCCTCTTTGGTAGGAATTCTATCTACATAAGGAATGTGGTGTTCTCACAGTTATACAGTGTGCTTCTCCAGCCCAGCCCATTCTCCTTCGCTGAGGAACCGGAAGGCAGGGGCCCTGCCTACAAGACAATATCAGCGGAAAGGACAGACTTAATCAGGGCTTTCAATGGCACCTTGTGCTGGAGAAGCTCTGCTCACTACAAACTTAAAAAACAACCATAAAGTTCAAGAATTGTTGCTTCCCCACCCAGCCTTGCTCCTAAAATTTACAAGTGAATGTATACACATTTTTTCTTTAAAAAAAATCATGTGCGCACACGCACACACACACACACACACACACACACACACGGAAAATTTGTCTAGAAATCCAAACTTCCATGTCTGGTTACAACTCAGAAAATACTTCCAGGAGTATATTTGTACATTTTAAAGTAGCCTATTTGCCTTTGTTAATGCTGTATTTTTAAAAGTATTTCATTTTATTTTATTCTATTTTACTCTTCCTTATTATTCTAGTAATCACTTAAGGCAGTACAAAGGCTCCTAGTGCCTTGTAAACGTGATGAATAACACAGATTTTTATATTTGCTTGGAAAGTCACAGATTTTTAAGGCTACTTTTAAATATCAAGACAGTCTTGTCTTGCACACAAGTGGAAGCAATTTGTAGATTACCTGGTTATTGTTCTAGTCTTGTAAAGTTTTCACAAATTTGTACCTATTCAATTCAATTCAGTAAAAGTTATACAATGTCCTGTGTCAAATCTTTTAACAGAGAAAATTAATAATTATTTTTCTCTGCTATTTATTATATTTTAATTACAAAAGTAATTTATGCACTTCGTAGATTTTTTTAAAAAACAAAGACTAGCCCAACACATTAAGTAATCCATAACCAGCACTGACATTTTAGCCATTACACTGTTGTTATGGTTTGTGTCTAAATGTTGCCCCAAAGCCTCATGCAGTCATGGGAGCCAGCTCCTAGAGTTTGTGATTGATTCATGGTCCAATGCTGGATTATGGATGTAAGTGCTACACCCAACCTTGGGTGGGTAGCCTGCATATAATATAAGGGAAGAAAAGAGGCTTGCTCTTATCCCCTTTTTGCTCTTGCTGCTTTTGCTGTCTTTTGCCACCTTGAAATGTTGCCCCTCACCATGCCACCCTGCCTCGGAGCCAGCTGATTACGGACTAAGACCTCTACAAACTGTGGGCTAAATAAACTTTTCCTCCCTTAATATTGAGCATTGGGTATTTTGTCTCAGCAAAGAAAGAAAAGTAACTGAGACAGCTGTCAAATTTTTTCCTACACACAAGATATATTAATGTTTTAGCAAATTCAGGATCATACCATATATATTAAATGAGGAACTGCTTTTTCTACCCAATTATATGTGCTGGATATTTCTACATCATGTATTCTACAACACAATTGCTAATAGTGATATAGAGAAAAATACAACTCCCAACCTGCTAGATGTCAGATATGCCAAGTTCATGCCCCTAGAAATTCAACAATGAATTCCAAAGGACAAAGAAGGTTAAGAGTAGGAAAGGTTTATCAGGGAATAGGAATAGCTCCTGAGAGACAGAAGGAGTCCCAGAAGTGGGTTGCACCGAAGCACTTTGTCAGGGATAATTTATACAGCAAAGTCACAAATGTGGGTACAACATGGGTCAAACTATAATCAACCTATAGGATTGCAAGTATAGCTGCTTAGCTAATATTTATTCAATAAGGAAGAGGGGCGTGTAGCAAGGTCATATGACTAGCATCATTAACCTTGGTTTATTTATGACCCCTAAAACAGGAACAATTTGGGGAAAGGATGGGTCCAGGTGTTCTGGTCACCCACCTGGGTGTCTGATGCATATCTGGATTTAATGGACTGTGTGGTACTAATTACATTATAATCTCAAGTTTCCATTTATCCCTTAGGGAATTAGGCAAGTCTGGCCCTTGTAACTTTAATCTTGGGCCCTTGCCTTTTTCAGATGTATCCCCAGCCACAGTTCTGATGTGTTCTCATCTGTTGCACTGACTTCCTCAAGAGCCTGTCCCATCTGACTGCCTATTAATTTCTACCTAACTTAAATGCCTATAAGACTTTCTCGTTCAGTTCCTTACCCCACATTCCACACAACCATTATCCTGATTTCTATCCCATTTTGTTTTTCTTAACTTTATATAAATGGAATTCTGCAGTCCTTAACATAATGCTTTTGAGTTTCATTGGTATTGTTGCATGTATCAGTAACTTGTTCTCAAATTTTTATTGATTTGATAGATGTAAACAGTATACAACTTTTCACTAAAATTGCATTTTTGGATTGCTAATGAAATTTAAACACTTTTATCAGAACTTCATTGGTCATGTAGTTTTTATACAATGTTTATGTAAGGATTTTAACTAGTGATTAGTATTTTTAATATTAAGTAAAAATGTTAACACAACATTATAAGGTCAGATGACAAATTGGAAATAGCAAATTCCTAGGCATTTCCTGGTCTAAAGGAATTGTCAATAAATGATTCTAAAATGCTATGTCTCATTTTAACCAGTAGAGAGCAATAGTAGCTCATCTATTTTCTTGCTGGCGCCACACTACCTCAGTTTCACTAGGAAGAATCTGAAAAATATTTGCAAAGAGTAAAGTTAAATACTTCATCATGTAAATAATACATTATTATATAAAAACACAATTTTCTATTTAACGTGCTTCAACACATGAAAATATATAAATGGAATTTCAATACTTATAATCCTATCAGTACCTCAAATGAAAGCCATGTTTTTATTAGCATTCATTATTACATCAACTTAAATTATCATTACTTACTATATTTACAGTATAATTTACAATGAAAGTTGTATAAAACCATTAGCACAAACTGAGGAAAAGTAATTTACTCTAAAAAGCCTTTGTTTGTTGTTTGTTTTTGTTTGTGTTTGGTGTTTTGAGACACAGTCTTGCCATGTAATCCAGTTAGCCTCTAATTTGCTCTGCAGCCCAGGCTGGCAATCTTCCTGCCTCGGTCTCCTGAGTGCTGGCATTACAGTTATACATTACCATACCTGGCTTGAAAAGACATTCTTGGGCCAGTGAGATGGCTCAGTGGCGTAAGCACCTGCCTGGCAAGCACGAGGGCCCGAATTCAACTCCCAGAACCCACATATGAAAAAGGGGCCGGCGATATCGCTCAGAGGCATGGGCGCCTGCTCGCGTGCGAGGTCCTGAGGTTGACCCCCGGTACCCACAAAAAAAAAAGGCATTCTTGAAAAACAACCAGTTTAATTCTTGATTCTAAATATTTTGTTCCCATGTAGCTGACCATGTGCTATAAGATAAAACCTGATTTTTCCCCATTTAATAAAGATTTATTGATCACCTACATTTGCAAGGCATTCTTCTGGGTTCTGAGGCCATAGTAATAAAATAAATAAAATTTAAAAATTAAATTAAATTAAATTATAAAAAACAAATGCTGATCTCAGGGAGTTTACACACAAAAGGGCTGAGACAGGGAGGATAAAGAAATCCATGTGCCTTCTGTACATGTTAGAATACAATGGGTGCTGAGGAAGAATATAAGCCAGAACAGGGAATGCAACACATTGGGCCAGGGAGGAATATGGTTTTAATAGAGCAGCCAGGGAGGCTTCACCCATGACCTGACATCTGAGCAAGGAGGTTAAGGAATTTGGAGTAAAGTAAATCTGAAAAAAGATGATTTCAAGCAGGGAAAGAAGCATCAAGTTCAAGAGCTGAGTGGTGAGAGACAGTGAAGCATCCAGGGTAGCCATAGAGAGAGCCCACGAAGGGGACCAGGGAAGTCATGGGAGGCCAGAGGTGAACAAGCTGGGCAAATTGGAGCCTGCACTTTGAATAGATGAAGAAAAGCTGAGATTTTTCAAGGACAGGCAGGACATGCTCTACATGCATAAAAGAAAGTCTCTGACAACCATCTCTAGAACAGACTGGAGAAAGACAAGGGCAGAAACACGGAGACTAGCTAGGAAGGAACTACAATTAAGTGGGTAAGAAACAGGTTATTTGTCCTTGGTGACAGCAGCAGAGAGAAAGTTTAGCAGCAAATGAGGTAGTGATGAGCTACTGAATTGGTAGTTATTTAGGGAAACAGGCATTCAAGGAGGAAGGCTGGGTTACAAATATCAATTTGAGAGATATCTATGTAGAGATAGAACAAGATCCTAAAGGCAATAAAGTACAAGAAGAAAAGAAAATGGGTCGGAAAATCTAAGACTGGCACAATTCAATGCTTAGAAGTCAGAATAATCAGATACTAGCAAAGATTCTGCAAACAAGGTAGGAGACGTAGGAGAAAAACCAAGAATGAAGTACTTGGAAGCCAGCTACTTCAAGGACCAAAGAGGGGCCATATCTGAGGGCAAGGATGGCCCCTTGACATTAGCAGAATGGAGCTCTTGGTGACCTTGACAAGTACAAGGTTTATGAAATGGTGGGGCCAGAAGCCCAGTCAAGGACTACAGAGATCAAGAATGACACTGGAGGCCACAGGTTATTTTGAGGAATGAAGAAATAGCTGGAGGATGACAGATCAAATAACATTTTCAACAGGTGGGAGAAACGATAGCATTATTTTACTCTATCAGCAGTAGAGAGGGGAAATCGGATGCTGCAGGAAAGATGGGAAACTTCCCAAACCAGTGTCCCTGAGCAGGCCAAGGAAATGAGTCTCAGTGCCCAAAAGTGAGAGTGAGCCACCTTCCATACACGCGACATGGGCCCAGCAGCCAGGAGGTAGGGAGCACTTTTGATTAAGAAAATAGACACTGACTATGTTCAATAAAAATACATTGTATAGTTGAAAATTGCTAAGAAAATAGATTGTAATTGTTCTCACCACAAATAAATATTTTAGGTAATGCAATTTTAACTAACTTGATTTTGCCCTTCTACAACACAGTACATGTTTTTTTGTTTGTTTGTTTGTTTTGGTTTTTGGGTTTTTTTCCCCACTCAAATACAGCATATGTTTAAAAATCATGTTAGACACCAAAAACATGTCATTTTTATTGTCATTTAAAAAATAAATAAGAAAAAACTTTATATTTTTTTCAGGGCCTGCATCATGCATGATCATCAGTATTAGATATTAAAATTTTAAGAGCCGCTGATGTAGTTCAGCGGCATAAGCACCTGCCCCAGCAAACGCGAGGTCCTGAGTTCGACTCCCAGTACCTGCCTATAAAAAAAAATTTAAGACATATTTGCTAATTTGACAAATGTGAAATGATATTGTTGGGTTTTGTCTTCATTTACATTTTTAATAAAGCAGTGGGATAATTTTTAATATAAAAAAGAAAAAAAGGTGAGAATCACTGTTATCTTATCTCTTTATTCACAATTTACTGGAAAATGTGCCCTATAGAAGTTGTTTATAAACCAATATATCTAACAAACAGACTTGGACTGCTTCACAACCTACAAGGTTGTGGGCTCTCACTTGTTCAGACAGCGATACTTTCCACAGCTGCCAGGACCCAAGTTTCACATGGAAGAAATCCAAGGTAATAAAACTGATTTCAAAAGTCATTATCATCATCACAGAGAGACTTTCACAAGAAAACCAGCTGCAAAAACAAGCAGGGCAGCAGGCTGTCGGGTTATTCATGAGGGCGAGGCAGGATGATCGCAAGTTTGAGACCAGCCTGGACAAAGTGAGATCCTGTCTTAAAATTAAACAAAAAGGGCCGACAAAGTGGTACATGCCTGTTATCCCAGCACTTGGGAGGCTGAGGCAAGAGGATTACTGCAAATTCAAGATCAGACTGGGCTACATAGCAAGATCCTGTCTCAAAAAAAAAAAGAAAAAAATTAAACAAGAAAGATTAGTGATATAGGGAGGTAGCTCAGTGGTAGAATACTTGCCTAGCATGTGTGAGGCCCTGGGCTCAATCTCCAGTACCCCAAAAAATGTTAAAAAGAAAGAACAGCTGGGCCATTACTCCTAATACCTCCTGCAAAACAGGGAAACTGTACTAACCGATTCCTTTGTGCTCCCAGCCAATTTGTTGCAAATGTGAAGTAGGAAAAAATAATTGCCTGGGTGGGGCCAAAATGGACTATACTACTTCTACAAATTAACAATTTTAAAATATTTCAAATTTTATTAGATTTAAGGTTTATGAGCTATACTTGCTGACTGGACAGATACACTTGTTCCAGATTTCTGTATGATTCATACCTTGGCATCATTCTGGTTTCTGCTGAAAAGTCACCATCTCATACAACTTAACCACACATTTCTCACTTCGAGTCTGTCTACCAACCCATCATTCTCTTTCCTGATTTGCTTTACTTTCTCAATGGGCTTGCATTCCTAAAATTCTATGGACTGTTTGCTTGCTTGTTCTCTAGCCTCCTTCCTGAGAGCAGGTATCTTGCTGAACTTGTTCGCTATTCTCTCAACACCCCGAATGCAGCACATGGAGAGAAGCTGGTTCATAAGTAATTTGTTGAGTAAATGAATCAATATGAATCAATTTTAACAGAAGATGAGGAAAAGAGTGCTGGAACTGGCAAGAACCATGCAATACTGGGGACGTACTTACACTGAAACTGAATTTCAGTTTACCTGAAATTCAAACTTAACTAAGCATCCTGTATTTCATTTGGAAACTCTATTTTATTTTATTTTTTTTTATTTTTTGTGGGTACCAGGAGTCGACCTCAGGACCTGGCACACCAGCAGGCGTCCATGCCGCTGAGCGATATCACCGGCCCTTTTTTCGTATGTGGGTTCCGGGAGTCGAACTTGGGCCCTCGCGTTTGCCAGGCAGGCGCTTATGCCGCTGAGCCATCTCACCGGCCCCGGAAACTCTATTTTAAATGTCATTGGAACCCCAGCCATGGTAGAGCAATGCAATCGGGAGGTGGTATGATATAGAGGGAAAAGAGTTGGAGAAAGGCTCATCTAGATAAGCCTCTGATTGTATTCTTGTTGAATGTTGGTTTAGGAAACTTACTCTTTCATATGCTGTAAAGAAATATGATTCAAATATGTGCTCGATAAATGCTGTGTGCTAAGCACAGGGCTATCCAATAAAGGTTATTCTGCAATGGAACAAACTGTCGTATATCTTTTTCCTTAGCCTTTATTGACTTCTTGCAAATTAATGATTTTCTCAAAGTGCTATCTACTCATTCTTGCCAAGAATCATGCTAGTCAATTCTTACTTATAGCTGAAGGACAAGTGTATCTGTGGAAAAGATTTACTTACATGCAAAATGGATCTTTCAGTCCAAGTGTTATGAAGGTATTTTTCTCCACCCTTTTGATAACACTCTCAGAGTAATTTAAGATCACAGATTCATGAACTTGTATTGCTTCCATATATTCTACTATCCTCATCTATAGATGTTTTATTATTTAAAAATACCCATATTCCCATTGCCTTCCATCTTTTCCTGGCAAACATTTGTAATTTTTTTCCCCTTGAGTCTCCAAGAGTATATATTGTCCACAAAGCTGTCTTTTCATTTTTTGTATGGACCTTTGTCCAGTTAGCAGCATTTAGTTAATATTCTGTTACTTCAGACTCTACAATTCTATTCCACACCATTTCTTTCATGAAGGAAGGATGAAGTATGAGGTTCAAATAGCATAAATTCATTAACAATCTCTTGTAAGACCTGATGGAATTTAAAATCCCTCTACAGTCTCTTTTTAAAATAAACATTTTATCTCTAAAATGTGATTCCTTTATATCTATTTCCTCAAAAGGAAAAATTTTTAATTACTTTCAAGAAGTGTTTACCAACTTTTATCTACCTAAATTACCAGTGTATCTCTAGCATTCCTAAGAAGCTCGTTCATTACATAATTTTTTAAAATTTTAAAATAAAAATACCGGACCAGTGAGATAGCTCAGCAGCATAAGCACCTGCCTGGCAAGTGCAAGGTCCTGAGTTCGACTCCTGGTACCCACATAAAGGAAAAAAAGGCCAGTGATATTGTTCAGTGACACAAGTGCTTGCTGGCAGGCGTGAGGTCCTGAGGTCGACTCCTGGTACCCACATAAAAAAATAATAATAAAATAAAATAAAATAAAATTACCTAACCATTTTCTCCAGGTTTTGATGTCAGCCCAAAAGCAAGCCATCAGAATGGGTCTGGAGGCTGCAGAAATGCCATGAGTGAGGAAGAATGCATGGGATTTATTTCAGAAAGTAAATGACTCATGGAATTCAAGGAAAATAAAAGTATATTTGGAAAATTCAAGACCAGCATTATTAACAAGTATGCTTGTCTTATGCAATAGTGAGTACACATCTTTAATTACTTTAATGATCTTTAACATCAAACAGCGAGTACACAATCTCTGGCTTCAAAAGGTGAGCCCTGCCCTGTGAAATTTATCACATAAAACCTGTTTTATCTTGTCTCTTTTAAAAATGGATCTGTAAGTGCTATTACCTAGTTGAATAAAGCTTCTCTATGAATCGATTTCATTTTAAATTCTTTAGGAATTCATCCAAATACTAATGTAATTTTTGGCACAAATAGTAATTTGCAGGGTTATGGGGAATGAGCAAAGGAATAACTTTCCATTTTGTCATTTCCAGGTAGCATATGTCCTTTTGCATATTGATAACCTCCCAGGAAAACATTGGAGATTATTTCTAGAGTCTCATTATTGAAGTCACAAGTAGCTATCTGGTGAAGAAATTTGCATAGTGACTATTAAAGGTATTATTTTAAGAAGTAGTTTCTAACCAAGATAAATTTTATTCAATTAAATTGATAAAAATATCCTTTATATTTTGTTTCTCATACATTCTTTTTAATACTTACATAACAGTTTAATTTTCTTACATATATGACTTAGATTCACAATCAATAAATCTCTGCTTTGGTACCATTGTAGTTTTAAAGGGAAAAACGAAAGAGTTGTGAAAAACAGTATATATATATATATATATATATATATATATATATATATATATAAATGTATATACATATGAATATGTATATACAAAGAAATTCCAGGGAAAATAGGTATAAATAGGAGTGGTAATTTTCTCACACTGTCAGGCCTACTTAAGCCCCTTAGTTAAACATCTTTGAAATGTACTGTAATTGTTAACCAGGATATAAAATGTCACTGAGAAAACCACAGCTTTTTAGTAACTGGAAATTTTTCAGTCATTTTGTTTTTATTTCAAAATCCTCCTTCCTATAACAAAGAAACATGAATATTTCTCTATAATGTCCTGTAGTTCTTGTTGACACATGTTTAAATATACTTACCACAAACAAACTTCCGCCTACTCTTATCTATCCCAGCACACACACACACACACACACACACACACACACACACTACAAACTAAGACAAAAATTATGTCCTACTATTTTTAATCTTCCAAAATTCTTATTCCAGTGTAGACAATAGGTGCTTGATAAGTGTTTATCAAGTTACATTGATTTGTCTTAATAAATTAGCTGATATTTTCTGTAGAAAAAAAATCCAGGGAGGTAACATATGGTCAACCTGACCCAAGCAAAGACTTGAGAAAAAGGAGTTGTCAGAAAAGTATTAAAGTACTTCAAAATTTTATAGTTCTTTAACATTGACATGATATGCAGTCAAAATGTTATGCTGTATTTGTTTGTTTGGTTTTTTTGAGATAAGGTCTCACTGTGTAGCCCAGGTTGGCCTTGAGCTTGTTATATTACCCCAGCTGGCCTCCCACCTCAGCCTCTTGAGTGCTGGCATTACAGGTATGCACCCCTACATCTGGCTTTAATATATTCTTAATCAGTACTGTTATTATATCAAGGTTCAGCAGAAACTTTGTGAAAAGTCAATATGGCAAATTTTCAAGGTTCTAGATTACCTATTCAGAATCTAGGGCTGTGTTGACAAAAGGTATGTCAAAGAGACTGATTACATGGGCTTCTGATTAAATTAGGATTGGATGAATATTACTGCCTTCTTTTGTAATACCTCTCCACTGAATGTTCAGTGCAAGAAAGCTGAGTTTAATTGTGTTACCAGGTTTCAAAAAGTATGACTATCCTTCCAGATTCTACCCACTCTTCTCACTAAGGCAGTTTCCTTTCATTAAAAAGATAAGTGTTGCCTCTTATTCTATCAAGAGTGGACTCTAAATTAAAGACCTTGGAAAAGCAATGCACATATGAAATGAAGTTAAATGGATACAGCTTGCTTTGATGAAGCCAAGTAACCAAAAGAAAAAGGAGGAAGGTTAAGAGAGAAATGGAGAAAAAGAAGAAGGTACCAAAGAAGTGGAAGAAACTTCAATGAAAATGAAGGGACAAATAGAGAACACATGAGTTTTTGTGAATTTTAAGGCATTAAATTGAGCCAGGTATGTCTCTACTCGATATGGTCACCCCAACGTGCTTGTCATCCTACCTCGCCCTCTGCAGTTCTCATAGAACGGCATCAGTGCTTCTTAAAGTTGAACAGGTCTATGCATATTTTATTGAAATGCAGATTTGACCAAGGCATGGAGTTCCAGCTATTCAACAAGATGAGGCAGGAGAATAGTAACTTTACAGCCAACCTGGGTAACTTAGAGAGACCCTGTCACAAAATCAAACAAACAAACAAACAAAAGGTGCAGATTCTGGCCCACCGTGTCTTGAGTGGGGAATGAGCATCTCCCAAGTTGGGAGATGGAGAACCACACTGTGAATGGTAAAGCATTGGCACACTAAGCAAGGAACTAGTTTTATTGTCATCAAACATAAAGAGGGGCTTCTCAACCTTAGTTCTACTGACATTTTGGGCTGGAGAATTCTCCATTTTGAGGGGCTTTCTTGTGCAGTATAGCACGTTAAACAGTATCTCTGTCTTCTACCCACTAAAAGCCAGTAGAATCCCATCTCCTAATCATGACAATCAAAAATATCTCCTGATATTGCTAATTCCTCCTGGAAGGCAAAATCTCTCCACTGAGAACCATCAAAACAGAAGATAGGTTGGGACTATTTTAGTAGGGGGACTGTTGCTAGGTAAAATGCATGCTTCTTTGTAAAAAGCAGCACTATGCTTATAGCTTCTAACATCAATTCTGTGCCAGCTTTGACCCTTATCAGTAACAGTGTGGGAAAGAGTGGTAAAAACCCTCACACCAACACCTCAGATGAAAACATTACAACTCAGCCAACTGCAGCCTGGCCTCCCTCCAGGAGAGACTCTCATCCCAGAACCACCCCCTCCATTTGCTGTGGAGCTGGCAGGTACTCAGAATATTCCTGGCATCCAAAAGAAATACAATTCTTGGTACCTATTCTTAGCCTTTGCTACAGGTTGAATTAGTAGATTTTCTTATTATTTTCAGGCATGTTAAATCAGTCACATAAAAAAGTGCTGTTATATTTTTTTCATTAATTAAATTTATTGGTACAGTTCCGATATACGTACTGATCACATTCATCATATGGAACTTGTACTCGGACATGATATACCCCGATTCTTATTTTTACCCATTCCCCTCCTCTCCATTCTGCCCTCTTTCCCTTCTTATTTACAAAAGCTTTGTTTCCACTTTATCTTTCTTTTCCCATGTTTTTCTTTTCTCTCCCTTTCCCCCTCCTTTGTGCCCCTTCCCACTGAACGTTTTCTTCCTATTTTGCAATATCTGTTGTACGCTTTGGTCCTTATTCACATTTTCAGTTTTCACACCAGAGAAGCAATGCAATATTTACACGTGTCCAATTTATTTCACTTAAAAATATCGTCTCTAGGTGCATCCATTTACCTATAAATATCTCAACTTTTTCATCTTTATGGCAGAGTAGTACTCCATTGTATTAAAAAAAAAACACCTTTATCTATTCATCAGTTGATGAGCATTTGGGCTATTTCCAATATTTAGCTGTTACAAACTGTGCTGCTATGAACATGGATGTGCACAGAACTAGGAAAAATATTACTAAAATTCATTTGGAACCAGAAGAGACATAAAATAGCAAAAGTAATTCTGGGCAATAAAGACAAGGCAGGGAGGATCACAATCCCTGACTTGAAATTATACTACAGAGCTACTCTGATAAAGACATCATGGTAGTGGCAACAAAACAGACCCAAGGATCAATGGAACAGATTAGAAGATGCAGAAAGAACTCCAAACACACTCAGCCACTTTATCTTCCACAAGAGGGCCAAACACCCTCAGTGGAAGACAGACAGCCTCTTTAATAAATAGTGCTGGAAAAACTGGCTGTCCACATGCCAAAAAGTAAACCTGGACCCATGTCTCTCACCATGCATTAAACTAAAATCAAAATGAATCAAAGATCTAAATATTAAAATAGAAACACTAAATCTGCTGGAAGAGAAAATAGGTAGAACTCTTGAAGACATTGGTGCAGGCAAAGACTTTATAAACAAAACTCTAATTGCACAGGAAATATTACAAAGAATCAACTGGGATCTCATCTTATTAAAAAGCTTCTGCACTGTAAAAGTAATCAACAGAATAAAGAGACAACTCACAGTCTGGGGAAAAAAAATTGCCAGCTGTTCCTCAGACAAAAGACTGATATCTAGAATATATAAAGAACTGAGAAGAATCAACCCCCCCAAATTTAAAGACCCAATCCAAAAATGGGCATCTGAAATGAATATATACTTCTCAGATGAAGAAGTACAAACAGCAAATAAATATATGAAAAAATGTTCAGCATCACTGGTCATTTGAGAGATGCAAGTTAAAACAACACTGAGATTCCATCTCACTCCAGAAATAATGGCTATTATCAAGAAATCAACCAATAACAAATGTTGGCGGGGCTGTATGGAAAAAGGAACTCTTCTCCACTGTTGATGGGAGCATAGACTGCTGCAACCTCTGTGGAAATTAGTGTAGATTCTCAAAAAACTAAGACTACAGGTTCCATTTGACCCAGCTATTTCACTTCTTGGTATCTTCCCAAAAGAATGAAAAGCATCATACCACAGTGAAAAAGTGCTGTTTTAATATCACCTATGATTCATTTCTTTCTTGCACTTCAGGAAGCAAATAGCAAATATGTCTTAGTAGATGTCAAAACCAGGAGAAGTGAAGCTGGTACATACGATGCATTCAGTTTCTTCTTCCTGTGAAAAAGGCCTGTAAAGATATAATTTCCTTATGCTTCAAACTTTCAGTCTCTGAGGAGCAGAGGGTAACTCCTTTTCTTAGGACTTTTACTAAAGATGGCTTTGAGATGTATATGTCTCTCCCACACCGGAGGTTCCTTCTCAAAGGCCTTCGAGGTGTAATCTTTGAAATGTAATCATGAGGATAGAAGCCTAACTGATAACTAGCATACTCAGCTGGCTTAATCAAATTCGCACTGACAAATTTTTCAGATTTTCACTTGATCCCCATCTCTCTCTCGCTCTCTCTCACTTTCTCTGCTACTATCTCTCTTTGCAATGATGGATGTATTTCATATGGCAATGGTTCATGAGTACATGCAAATATTCAGACTCATCAAGATACATACATTAAAGTGTACAATTTTTTTACATATCAACTATAGCACAATAGAGCTATAAAATATAGAATCAATAAATAATGTAAATATATTACAAGTTTTTATAGGTAACTTTTAGGCATACACAATAAAATCTTATTGGAAAATTAAAAATACAATAAGACAAAACACCCAGTCATCTCTGCACAAACTGGAAGAGTTCACCTCTTTATTGCCAGAAATCACTTCATAAAGCCTGTTTTCACCATTTTAACTAAAGCTTAGCTTTGTTCATCTTTGGTAACAGTGAAGATGAGCCTCTGAGACAATGGCAGTATTACCCTCTTATGATGTCTTCCAGGTTATTCTTAGACAATGATTAGCGTCCTCTTCCCTATCTCCCTACAACACTTCCACTGCACACCACCAGCCTCTCTTTGCCTACTTCAGCCTCCAATGTGTGAGCGCCTCTGGTGTCAGCACTCATCATAGCTATTCCTAAGGACAGACTGGCTCCACACCTCTGGAGAGGTTCTGGTAACTGGAATAGCCCCCACTGCATCTAATTCCGCTCAAAAATTGTGATTACTCAGGGCTGGTGAGATAGCTCAGCGGCATAAGCACCTGCCTGGCAAGCGTAAGGTCCTGAGTTTGACTCCTGGTACCCACATACGAAAAAAGGGCCGGTGATATCACTCAGCGGCACAGGTGCCTGCTGACACGCGAGGTCCTGAGTTCGACCCCCGATACCCACAAAAAAAATAAAATAAAATTGTGAGTACTCAGAAACTGTGACCAGAACCTGCAGCTCCTGCCAGCAAATTCTTGCTGAAGTTCCTGCCCCTCCCAGGTGTTATGGGAGAAGAAAGGTCCTCCCAGGAGGGAGGCAATGGAAACTCTGCTCATGGTCCTGCTCCTTCCTCTGTGTGTCCTGCATTCAGCAGATCAGAGATGTAAGAAATGGAAAGGCCTCCCTCAGAGCTCCTTCGGTACAATCTCTTTATTTTAAAGTTGAGGAGTGAAGAGCAATGATCCAGGGGTCATTACGACTACAACCACCATGTCTACTTTTACTTTTGCATGTCTCTGCACCAAAACTATTTCAAAAACTTCACAAATGGCCCTTTTCTTCCCAATTTTTCAGAGGATGATGCTGAAATTAAAAAAAAAAAAAAAAAGTAAGAGTCTTGTCTGAAGTTATGTAGCCACCAAGTAGCAGGGCTGAAAATCAAATCCAATTTTAAAAATATTTTAGCAAATTCCTAAACATTTCTCAGTCTAGAAAATTTTTAAATAACTAACTGCCTTATGCCCCAAGTCTACTAAAATATTTAGATCACCACCCGCTCTGTTAGATACATTTTTTTTTAAAGTGTGCAAACTGGTCAGTCCTGAAGCTATGGTAAAGAGGGCTACAAAATGTAGTAAGAAATTATCACAGAAAAATTTTCTGTGGACCTACCCTCAATCACATTTTCCTTAAATTTGACTAAATTCAAGTAATATATGAAAATGATAAGATAATGTATTCTCCTGAGAAATGCTAAAGCAATGAATTTTATTTGTCTCACTATAATGAAAACCTCGTTTGGCAAAGAATCCTGCAAATATCAAAAGTTTCACAAAGGGGCAACACAAGGCCATCACATAGGCGAGACTTTTTTTTTTTTTTGTGGGTACCAGGGGTCGACCTCAGGACCTCGCACACCAGCAGGCGCCCGTGCTGCTGAGGGATACTGCCAGCCCTTTTTTTTCTTTATGTGGGTACAGGGAGTCAAACTCAGGACCTCGCGCTTGCCAGGCAGGCGCTTATGCTGCTGAGCTATCTTGCTGGCTCTTTTTTTTTTTTTTTTAACATGATAATTCATCTCTTTAACTTCCAGAATGTCCAGAGCCCCCTTTGACTCCCAAAATAATTTTCCAAGCATTGATTTTTTAAATTACTGCCAAGAATTTCAAGTTCTGCAAAACCTTCCCAGGACTACCACAGATAAACAACAGAAGAATTAAAGAATGAAATGACTGGAGTTTGACCCACGCTGTTTATCGCGGAAGGCAAGTGCCAACTACCAGTGTAACACTGTGTCTGTACACTGCTTAAGCAAAATTTTAAGAGTTGATTAAAAACACAGTTAATTCAAAGGACTACCGTTACCTGTTTGGCTCCAAGATCTTCAAGACAACATTTATTTTCGAAACATAAAGCAGGATATAACCAACTGCTGGCAGTGTCCGTCCCTATGATCCAGATGTACAAGGAAATCAAAGTCTCAGGTAAAATCTTTATTCAACTGCAGCTTGCCCTACGCAGGGATTGGAGTCCACTTAGAGACACTGCTCAAAACCAGTGGGGCCTGGCTGGGCAAGCTGCTTCTGGAAAGGAATTTCCGGCAGATCTCAATAAACTAGTAGCCTGTATACACATCTAATGCCAAAAAAATCGATACAGTATAGATTAAAATCATGTGTTTGAAAATGCTTCTTGGTGCAACTAACTTTTTTGAAGATGATTTTATGGTTTATTATGAAAATTATGTTGTACCAATGATTTCCCTGCTCTTCACCTTCAAGGTAGAAATTCCAAATGTTAAGTCTTAGCATTCCCTGATAATGCCTGTTGACATAAATGAGTCAACCATGAAAATCTTGCTTTGTACATCATACTCAAAAACAACTAACTCTGTACTCTGCATTAGAGGTTATGACTTTATGTAAATGTACTACTTAATAGTTTGAGTCAATGTATATTTTCTCATTTGTTTATCTCCTGAACTAATTCTGAAAGCATTTTAAAATTCTGTTATTCAAGGTTCTTTGCTTACATAAGGGCAATTTTTCCAAAACCCCCCAAATGGGAAATATTTAAAATCAAATAAATAAAACAACTTGGAGATTCTCAAGTTGCGTCATCAGTGGGTGTCACTAAAGAAGTTACAGAGAAAAGACTAAGTATTGAAACTTAACCATAAAATGAACTTTCAAATGGGAGACCCTGGGTGACAAAAACCTGTTTAGCGTTTACACAGATTATATATATTCTGGAGACAAGGGAGGAAAACCATACCATTCTAGAAAATTCATCAGCTGGGAAGGAAAAAATACATAACCCTTAGTCAGAGTCATAACAGGCCCAACCCTTGAGAAAGAAAAATAGTATGTTGGACCTGGACTCATCCATCTACTGAGTCAATATTTGCACATTCTAAATTTGCAGGTATCAAATGTACATATCTGCTTTGAGAAGAATTTTTGGAGCTGGGAAATATGTTTGCTATTCTTAGTGACAACCATATGATATCCCCTGACATTCCCTCCACCATAAATGAAAATTCCTTTAGAGAAATTTGAATTCTTATATTTTAAAGATTCTTAATATTATGTTAAGAAACACATAGCTGGAAACAAGAGAATTCTTATACCTCTAGGTTCCACAGCCCTCCAGGAAGCTTCACTTCTGATAGAATTCTGAAAGCTGACTGGCAAAGTACAAAAGGAACATTCTTAAGAAGCAATGAGATCTGGGTGTGGTGGTACATGCCTGTAATTGCAGCACTCGGGAGGCTGAGGCAGAAGGATCACTGTGAATTCAAGGCCAGCCTGGGCTAGTGAGTTCAAGGCCATCTGTACTACATAGACAGACCCTGTCTCAAAAATGTTCTATTTGTTTTCAAAGAAAATTTCATGACAATAGTGTTGTGAGAGAAAGCAGCTCTATTTTGGGCATCAGAAATAAAGGTATAAATCATAAATATGAGTGCTATTTCAGGGAAAGTAAATAGTATGTTTGAAATAAGAGTTGTCACCTGGTTGTGGCTCTGGAGTTGTGGCCCCTGTGGAGTTGTGGGGTTGTGGCCCTTTTTACTAGCCTTTTTGGTGTGTGACTGCAAAAAAGCCATAGCATCATTGCAACAACCTTTTCCTTTTAAACCTCATCTAAATATATATATATTAGATATATATATATATATCCCAATTTCCTCAAACCCTGGGATGTATTAGTTTTGTGTCTATGAAGTTTTAAGACCAACTTTCTCATGTAGTGAGAGTGTAGCCTCATGTAATAACTACAATCCAGTCTTTGCTCTAGTGAGGTAGCTTAGCCCATTTGTGCTGCTGTAGCAAAATACCTGAGAATGGGTAATTTCTAAAAAACATAAATTTATTTTCTCATGGTTCTGAAGACTGGAAAGTCCAAGATCAAGACCAGGTAGTGTCTTGTGAAGCCAGTGCCTCATAGACGGCGCCATCTGGATGTCCTCACACAGTGTGTCCTCGCATGGAAGGGGAGAGAGGAAGAAAAGGGGCCTAGAGTAGTTCCCTCCAGTCCTTTAACAAGCATTAATTCATTCATGAGGCAGAGCCCTCCTGACTCAGTCACTTCCCAAAAGTCCTACCTCCTATACTGCCACATTAAGGTTTAAGTTTCAACACATGAATTTTGGGGGCATATTCAGACTATACTGGCATCCTCGTACCCAATCCGAGAAAGCTGATCATTAGCCTGGTTCATGTCTCCCATCTCTCAACCTAATTACTTGTGTGCTACTTTTCAGTAGGCTCCACCCACCTGAACTCGGTCCTTAATATTAGTCTGAAACATAGTCAGAATTTCTGTCTAATTATATGCCAGTCTGCAAGCCTGCTATTTCACCAACCCAGCAAACATCAGAATTGCTTATGGTGTTCTGACCTTTCGAGGAAGTATAAGCAGATAAAATGCATCTTCTGCGTGAGAGTTCCCACTCTTAACCACCACTTTCAGTCACTTATTCATCCTTTCATATCCCCTTGCCCTGTATTTCCACATCAGGGGTTATTTTCCACATCCAAGTTCTGCACACTGCACCCCTCCTGCCATAGGACCCCAAGGAAGAGCTGAAATTGGCATCCCTGTTGGGCTTCTCCACAGAGGTACCAGACACTTTCCCCACCCTAGAGATGGTTGCCATCAAGCACTGAAGGTAACCTCACAATTTAATAAAAGTTTCTCATACCATTTCCTCAGGCATGAGGAAATATTGTAAAACAACTAGATTGTCAAGAATGTAGGTTTTTATGTCAGTAAAATATAGATAAGCCCTGAACATTTGGTTAGATGAAAGCAGGAACTTTCTCTACACCAAGGAAAGAAGTTCAACTGGATTCAATATGTCATAGACCACTGATAGAGGCTTTGGTGCAAAGGTTAGCATGACTGAGGAGGGGTTTATAATACTAGCCTGGAATATTGGACTAGGAAATGTCTAAAAGCAAAATAATCAACTGTGCCAAAGAACAAGTTCAACAAATTGACTTTAAAGATCTAATCAGCAGAATTTATGAATCAGGCAACATCCCATCTATAAAATTTATGAAGTTCTGATGAGTAAGCAGAGGGGGTAGGCTTTATAGGTAAAAGACTGAAAAAAGCAGAAATAAGAAACAAAAGTCATTGCAAAGTTGCTTTTCTTATAGAGTCAAAGGAGAAGGGGACTTTCTTAACATTCAGCTTCTCTTTGACTGGACCCCTTTGGGCTAGTTGTTGTGAATCTCATGTGTTTTGGAAAACCGGCCAGTTTCTAAATTCTGAGTTGTTTTTTTTTTTTTGTTTTGTTTTGTTTTGTTTGTTTTCTTTTTTCTAAGTTCTCTCTGATTGGGCGGCACCTAGCACAAGTGACTCCATTCTGTTCTGTTGGGTCCCAGTGCAGGAGCTCAGTCCAAAACAACAGCCTTCCATCAATTTTATTTAACAACTAAAAGTCTAGTATAATTATCCAGCAAGGAAATCACAAAAATCTGAATGAGAGAAAAGTAAAGGTAATTCAGATATATGAATATAGACCTCACAAAGAACTCATAAGAACAGGGCAAAGTATGCACAAATGTAATAAACTTGGGGCTTTCAAGCCCGATTCCAGTTTCAGCAGTGGAACCAAGAGCAGAAATCTTTTGATTTAATGTAAATCTGTTACAAGCAGAAATGACAGTGGTCTTAAATGTAAGATGTTTCCAGTTGTTCATTCAACAAGCATTTATTTGGTACTTCCAATCTGCTAGACCTCAAGAAATCATAAACAATTAGATAAGGTCCAGGTCCTCCAGCAATTCACAATGAGTTCTATGACTTATGGGTCATTATTTAGGTTTCCTCATTTCTAGAATATTGAATTGGTACTCAGTTTTCATTAGTCATCTCCTTCATAACAAGTTATTAAGCAACTATCACTATATAAATATGTACTTTCTTCAAGCCATCACTAGCCACTGCTATGGTATGAATATTTATCTTACTCCCATTTGTAGCTACTTGTCAAAGAATACAGTTATAGAACACCATTTCAGATGGCAGAATTTGAGACACGCCTGAGAACCAGAAGCAATATTCCTTTCACAGATTTGCCAAAATCCTCAGGTATTTCTTAGATGAAATTCTGAGTGCAAGGCATTATGCTGTGTTGTACTTAGTCACAAGTAACCGAGCTCATTAATCTGAAGCATGTATTTTTTTTTTTGAAGATTTCAGGTAATTTATTGATGTGATATATTTTACATTAAAATCCTTACACTCACACATTATATACTAGAATATAAATGTTGTACTAACTTTTCATTTTAAATGGAAGACTGAAAATAAATTTAGTGCTATGGTATGCAGGAGCATTTGTAAGGATCTGGGGGAAGCAGGTGAATGTATGTATTCTTAGATACACTCCACAGAAAGCTTGGGCTCTTTGAGGTGAGTCCATTCCAAAATCAGGCCTCAGAGACTTTAAGTCTTAGGATGAAAGCAACAACCCAGGATCGCTTGATGAGATACAGAGCTCAGATTTCCTGGGCATCAGTATATTTTTTTAAAAAACTTCTTTCTAGTCTCTCTACATTCAGTTTTAGTGGAAATTATAAGTGTATGTTCCTTTGAGTTCTGAGCCTATTGGGTACAGCTTATAAACTTAAGAGCTCCCCGAAATCAAAGAAAGAACCACGACTAGAAGGACTGCACAGCAGCTGACACTAGCGTGTATGAGGTTAAAGCAGTTGTGAAGATTCTGCCACTGTGCGCAGAGCACACTGCCCATCCATCCCTGACATACCGCAAGCAAAATGTCAGCAGCTTTTGGTCTCGCCTCACATCACAAAGCCTTTAAAGAATTCAGTAGCCCAAACATTTTTGCCCTTCTGGGAGATCTGTGTAAATCCTGGCTCAAAGTGAGCCACCTCCGTAGTACCCATAGATAAATCCAGACGGAAGAGTGACTTTGGATCTCTTAAGCTGAAATAAGAAAATCTGGTTCAAGCGGCATGAGTTTTTGCTGATAAAGATAATGGATTTACAAGAACAAACATAAAATTGTTCAAATCAGTAGTCGTTTTACTTTTCTCTAATCTTAAGGATTTAGTTTTGGCCTTTCCACAATCTTCCTGAAAGCTTTATCCTGTTGTCAAAGATTCTTATTTCAAATAAAAACTTAAGAATCATTGACAATGACCCAAAAGGTGAGGGCCAAGATATTTTTTAAGTACTGTTGATGTTTTTGTATCATTATGTTTCTACTTCTAGCTTCTACTTTCCCCATTTGCACTTCAATTTCTCAAATTCCAAATTTATAAACCAACCCGTCTAACCTTAAATGAAAAAAGCTCTTTCCTATCTAAAGAACTTTAAGATATTTTAGGATAGAAACTGATTAAAATCAAAACTTCTGTATTACATGAAATCTTCTGGATGGGTCATGATTACTTTGAAAGTAAAACCTGAAGAGAAAAACTTTATTATTCTTCCAAGATCTTAGAATATGAAGAGAAAGTTCTGTCTTTTGTGCTTTTCCTTTAAACTCAGATCCAATTACATTTTAAGAATTAATCATAAATAAATGGAACCAAGCAAAGAATACAGAATTCTTATTTCCAACTTGTTTATCTAAATGATTACTCTAATAGGAACCAAAGGAAAAGTCAATAGCAGTTGCAGGCAGCCTCTCTGTGCTCTGGAATCCAGACAGCTGGAACATAGCTACTTAGCGAGGTGAAAAAGAAGTAGAGCTCTGGGAATCAGGAAAGAGGTGATAGGAAAAATAAAAATCACAGAAACAGAAAGGCATTGTAGAGGAAAGAACAAAGCAGTCTACAACTCCAACTCTGGCTTCTGGAGAAAAGGGGAACCCAACTCTGCACAACGTAAGCCCTACGAGGGCCAGGAGCCCTAGAGACGACCAAGGGATCTGCAGCGCTAGCCTCAGGAAAAAGTCCACAGTTATTGCCAGCTGTAAATCCAGTGTGGGAGTTTACTCCGAGAGTGACTCTTCTCACCTGGAAGGCTAGCTTTGGAGAAGAGGGGCCTTTCGAGAAACAATTCACCTCTTGACTAAACCTCTGATGTTACGTGCCTCCATCTTTGTGTTATATTTGTACTTTCTACAATTTAGCTCTTACTCCTATAACTTTGATGTCTCTAGAACTTCAATTCCACAGTGATGTCAAAGGCAGGCATTTCTTCCTCCCCAGAAAGCAGCTGTATGCAAAGGCACTAACAAAACAAGGGATGTAGTCCCTGTACAAAACAAGGGATTTCCTAGTTAACATAAATGTAAGCTTATATCTTATGGTACACGCCTGTAATCCCAAGACTCAGGTGACTGCGACAGGAGGATCAAGAGTTTGAGACCAGACTGGGCTACATAGACCTGTCTTGAAAAAACAAAAAAAGGGAAAAAAAAAAAAATGTTAGCTAATTTCCCACAATTCCTTCTGATGAGAAATAGTGATGTCAACTCTGTACCAAGCATCTCTGTCACCAAACAGTTGTCAAGTTTGACTGCAATAACAGAAAATTGTCAGAATTCAAAACAGGGAGAAAGACATTTTTACATGAGATTGTACAGGAAATGAAGACTGTCAGGAAATTGCTTCTAATTAATTACATTTTTTGTGGCCAGCTTTCATCAAGAAGGAATAAATTAGTCAGCATAAGATTGCAAGGACAAGAGTGAGAAATGAAGGGAACTTGAGATTTCCACATTTTATTCTGGAGCTCCCTACTTGCTTACTTGATTGACTGATTGGTATATGGACATTGGTCACTGGACAGTCATTCTAATGGGTTTCTTTCTTTTTTCTCTTTTTATATTAATTAATTAATTTAAAAGTGAGGTGTTGTTATGTTGCTCAGGCAGGCCTTGAACTCCTGGGCTCAAGCAATCTTCCTACCTCAGCCTTCTGAGTATCTGGACTACAGAAATATTCCAGTATCCCTGGTTCATGCTGAGGTATTTAATGTGTATCATTTTGTTTGTATATGTTCATACAAATGAATATTTTTGTTTTGTGTACATATGTTTTTCATTTTAATATCTATAAATGGCATCTGGTTTTCTATTTCATTCTATTTTTGTACTTTTTTTCATGAAGCTGTAGGATGTTAACTTTCATACATGTTATTATCTATAGGTGTATATCATGCTCCATGGTATGAATTTGCCACATTCACCTATTCCAAATATGGAACCCTTGATTCCCCTCAGTGCACTGAATAACACTGAAATATCCTGTCATGTGTGCCCTTTATGGACCTATGTAAGTGTTCACACACACAAACACACACACACACACACACACACATCTCAGGAGTATTGCTGAGTTGTGGAAATTTCTTTCATTAAAGACAAATCGTTAATTTTTTTAATCAGTTTTTGCCATTTGATTTGTGATTTTTAAGATTGGTTATAAAAAGATCCCTCCCTGCAAAATCTTTGCTGCCTATTTATCCAACAGATAATTAATATCCAGAATAAATAATGAACTCAAAAAACAACAGGAAAAAAATACAAGCAATCCAATAAAAATGGGCAAATGATCTGAATGGATACTTCTCAAAAGAAGAAATATAAACGGCCAACAAATATATTTTTTAAATGCTCAGTATCTTTAGCCATCAGAGACATGCAAATCAAAACTACACTGCGATTCCATCTCACCCCAGTTAGAAGGGCTATCACAGAAAAAAAAAAAAAAAAAAAAAATAGATGCTGTGATGACCCAAAGGAAGTAAAGCCAGCATACAAAAGAGATACTTGCACACTCATGGTTCTTGTGGGACTGTTTACAATAGCCAAGATATGAACCAGACTAGGTGCCAGTTAAAGAATGAATGGAGAAAGAAAATGTGCTGTGCATAAACAACAGAGAATTACTCGGCCATAAAGAAGAATAAGATCATGTCCTTTGCAGGGAAGTAGATGGAACTGAAGAATATCATGTTAAGTGAAATAAGCCAAACTCAGAAAGAGAAGTATTGTTTTCTTTCATATGTGGCAACTAACAAAAAATTAAAAAAAAAAAAAAGAAAGAAAGTTGAAGAACTTCAAGGGACTGAGATAGGGGTCAGGGGAAGAAAGGAGAAAGGAAAAGGCAGAAGTAGGGAGGCTGGGTGTGATCAGCGCATGGTATATGCACGTATGGAAATAATTCCCTTAATGTGTATAATTAATATACTAGTTATTACTATACTAATAAAATAGTCTTTCCCTGCCCCTGTTCTGCAAGGATATTCTAGAATTTAATCTACTAACTTTATATTTATACCTGTCACATTTAGACAGAGGTCTCAGGCAGCATCACTTCCTTGGTTTTTAGAAGGCCCTCGATGGAGCTCCCTCCAGGTAAGCCAGGCTGTCCCTGTGGATGTTCTGCCTCAAATAGGCAGAGCTAAGAAAGATCTACAGCGACAATCCTGGGTGGTCCCTTTGATTATTTTCCTCCTCATTGACCCAAATCTTTGGCTTTTTTTTTAACTACTCTGATGGTAACAAAAGGTCCCACAAATAAACTTTACATTTTGCCTGAAGTCATTTATTTCCTCCCTGAAAAAGAATGGGAAAAGAGTCAGGTGTGGTGGCACGTGCCTCTAATCCTAGCACTCTGTAAGACTGAAGCAGGAAGACCACAGGTCACAGATTTGAGCCCAGCCTAGGCAACTTAGTAACTTAGCAAGACCCTGTCTCAAAATAAAATATTTTAAAAAGGCTGGGGATATAGCTTAGTGTGAGTACCCCAGGTTCAATCCCCAATACCACAAAAGAGGGAAAAGAAGCACGAAAATAGGACAGCAAGATGAGCACACCCATCTACTGGTGCTGTGCAAGTATAGCAGCAGCAAGCTCAGGAATAGCACCAATATTTGAGGTCTCCTATTACATTACCTCAAACTCCTGTAGCTTTTAAATAAAGTGGGCATATGATTTTCCCAGAGTTTGACACTCTTGAAATTATTTCTTTTTGTGCCTGACCATACTTGGGTATAACAGTAGTGTTGTCTTCCACGGGCAACAGCTAGTCACAGTCAGGTGACTCTTGCACCAGAAAGAGAGACTGAGTGGCAATGGCGAGCTGACTGAAGACACAGCTTTATAACTTTAAAATATTGAGGTGGAGAGTGTGTAGGCCTGCTTTTACCCTGCTGAATCTGATCAAATATCAATAATCAATTTCTAAGAAATATTAACTCACAGATGTATGTTAAATCAAAGCCCAGTGAGTCAATTGGCGAAGTCCAGAATATAAAATCTCTATGGGACAAATAGCAAATAAATTGCATGAGAGAAGAAAAAAGAGGCCATAGAAACTATACATTAAAAGAGATCTTAGGGGCCGGTAAGATAGCTCAGCGGCATAAGCGCATGCCTGGCAAGCACGAGGTCCTGAGTCCGACTCCCAGAACCCACATAAAGGGAAAAAAAAAGGCCAGTGATATCACTCAGCAGCACAAGCGCCTGCCGGCAAGCATGAGGTCCTGAGGTCGACTCCCGGTACCCACATAAAAAAAAAAAAAAAAAAAGAGAGAGAGATTTCAGAAAGTCTTCAACCAGTTGCACTGGGTGGCTCTTGCTTGGGTTGGAGTGAGATGATCATAAAAACCATTCATGAAATAGTAGGGGTGATTTGAATACTGACCAAGGAATTATTGTTAGTGTTTTAAACATGTGTGTTTAATGTCTTTAATGGTGTTAAAGTTACATTTAAAAATAACTTTTATCTTTTAGAACTACCCACTGAGGGCTAGGGGCGTATCTCAACAGTAGAGAGCTTGCCTAGCATGTATAAGGCCATAGTTTTGAACTCCAGCACCACAAACAATAAAAAGAAGAAATATGCATTGAATTACTAATGGTTTGCCTGATGTGATTGTATCTGGGATTTACTTCAAAATAATCTAGTGTTAAGGAAAAGACATCGGGGGATACGAAACAAAGGTAATGAAACAAGATTGGTGAAGAATTTATCCCTGGTGAATCTGATGGTCTATAAAATACAGTGTGCCTTTCAAAATATAGAATGCTCTGCTCTATAAAACATGGTTTCTAAAAACAATGGAAGGATGATGACTAATGGTGGTAAGGAAGCAGAGGAGCAGACTTAGGTTCTTAGAAGTTGTTCTGGTTAAATTGTAGAAGAGAGATTGGAGAGTGTATGTCTTAGTTACTTGTTCTCATCACTAAGACATAATATCCAACACCCACAAGTTAAAGAAGGAAAGATTTATTTCAGCTCACAATTTGTAGAGGTTTCAGTCCATAGTCAGCTGGATCCAAGACAGGCTGGCATGGCAGAAGGACATCATAGAGGAAAAACAACAGTTCATGGTGTGACAGGCAGGAGGCAGCAAAAGCAGCAAGTGGCAAAGCAGTGAGCCTCCCTTTCCCTTTTATCCCATTCAGGCTACAGACATTTTTGGTGGTGCCACCCATACCCAAGGTGGGTCTTCCCATTACTCACACCTAGAGCCATGATAAACCAATTAGTGGACTAATCTGGTACCACACACCCTTAATCCCAGCATCAAAACCTTGATCTACATTCACACACCCTAGATCCAGCTACCGCCTAAAAGCCCCACCTATGACCACATGAGGCTTTGGGGGGCATTACAGACAAGCCATAACAGTGTATATCTGGTGAGGATTTTGAAAGTTTTTTTCAGAAGGATGCTGGTGGCTCACAGAATCATTAGAAGGACTGGAGAGGAAGGTTCAAGGCTGAACATTTAAGAAAACACACCCGAAACTATGCCATAGAACTGCCCTGATCAAGAATCTGTCTGCCCTGCCACCACCAACCCATCAAAGCCACTTCTATGCTAGAATCCCTACCTAACAACCACTACCACCCCCAGACACAGAGAGCTTGGTGCAGGACCCTGTTCAGCAAAATGGATCGCACATGATCTACCTTCTACCAGCTGCCCACTGCTGAATCTAGCTGTCAGGTGTGGGTGAGCTGATACAAAGCATTCTCCATTCTGCCTTGGAGGTATGGGACTCGGAGGCGGGAAAGTTTCAAAAAGTGGCCAGGAAGTTTAGTGGGTGCTATGCAGCCAGAAAACCTGGTGGACATCCAGCCAGGTGTCAGGCATGGAAGAGGGAGCCCAGGCTTCTGGAAAGACTGGGTGACAGGCGTCCAATGCACAGCTGTGAGGATTGGCCTTTTGTGACCTAAGCAGGGAAGAGGGAAGCACACAGGCCCTGAGGCAAAGAAAGAGAGGAATGGACTCAACAAACGTCCATCTTGTTGGTTGACAGAACACAGGGAGTGGGTGTTTTAACCACATTTCAAAATATAAAGATTCCATGAATAAACATTATGAAACCACACAGGCAAAAATTGCTTAAAAATCAAGTCAGAATCAAAACAGAAAATACACCAGTACCCCTTGTATGCATGATAATAGGTGAAAAGATGTTCTAGTCACTCATGGACTTTGCTAACCTTATAAATCAGACAAGCAACTCAGTCTTACCTATTTCTTTCCTCTCACTTGTCCCTGCCTTCTTTCCTCCCTCCCTCCTTCTCTTCCTTCCTTCTTTCTATTCTTTCTTCCTGCCAAGTTTATATAATAGACTAGAAGAAAAATACTGTATCTTGTGCAAATAAATGCTATGTCTATAGAAATTTAAGCAACTTAATTTTTTGAGCCAAATGTTTTCCACATGTTAAATACATCAAAACATCTGCATAGCGAGACGGTTTATAAGGAAAGCAACTCCAAATCCAGAATGAGCTTTCACTTAAACCTCACCTTACCAGCTGGGCAACCTTGAGCAAATCATTAACACTAGCAGAACCCCACTGGCAGTGTTCTCCTTTGTCAAATTGTAATAAAACTGCTTTATTTTTTGTGAAGCTCAGCACAAATGTTTGAACGTGTTGTCTTCTCTTTGCCACTTCCTGCACACCCATGCCACCCCCTCCAACTACAGGTGTCTTCTAGGCCATCATTTTAAATGTTATCTATTCTCTGCTGACAACTGTATTTATATAACCAGCCCTGATTTCTCCCCTGGTAGGCTCTTCATAGACAGAAGTTACAAAAATGATTATAGGCGTCATTATTCCTACTACTTGGGCAAAGGTTTAAATTCTTTGAGCAAAATGAAAGGCATAATTCTTGATTTTAAAATGTTCATGTTTTACTATTTTATAAAAGATTTTGTTACATTTATTTTATGGCTTAGTTTTTTCATCTTAGATAGCCTCCATAGAAGGCTATCAGTTTAAACGTCAATTTTAGCCAGGTGTGGTGGTGCACACCTGTAATCCCAGCACTCAGAGAGGCAGAGGCTGCACAATTTCAAGGCCAGCCTGGAATACGTAATGAGTTCAAGGCCAGCCTGAACTACCTAGCAACACCTTGTCTCAAAACCAAAAAATGAAGTTCAACCTTACATGTTGATATGATCATAAAAATGCTTTTGACCATTAAATTTTACCTTATTCTTATAAGAACTTTTAACTGTTTCCTGTATGTATTTGTCCAGAAGAATGAGCATTTATTAGTTGGCATATTAGTTGGCATATGCAAGATCCATCTGTTCTTGGGCGTTCAATAATACAAATCGATGGGAGAAATGTTTTCAGTTGGTACCACAGATCCTGCCTTCTCTCCTGAATGACAAGTGTCCCTCCTCCCCTACTGGGGCTCTGCTCCTCTCCCCTCTTTGCCTCGAGGACAACATTCCATTGATTCTCCCCACTCTCCTGAATCTTCAGTTTCTCCCTCATTAACAATGACTGGATCCTTGTCTTGAGCATAAAGTATGTCTTAATATCACCTATTGAAAAAAAAAGCCATGGTTGGTTCTCCACACCTGTAATTCTAGCGCTCAGGAGGCTGAGGCAGGAGTGTTGCAAATTCAGTTCAAAACGAGCCTGGTCTACATAGTGAGATCCTGTCACACACACAAAAAAATCAACAACAACAAAAACCCTTTCCCTTAATCTTGTCTCCCCTTTCAGCTTCTGCTTTATTCTTAGCTCCCCTTTATAGAAAAACTCTAAAAGATAGATTAAGCTTCATTTTCCATTCTCTTTCAAGCTCACTTTAACCCTCCTTCATCCCGTCATGTCTGTCAAACGATTCTCATCCACCATCTTCAGCCACACCAAACCTGATGGTCAGGCCTTCATACTCATCACTCCATTTTGACCCAACTGCCTACACTCATCTTCCCAAATCACCATGACTACTCGTTCCTGGATTTTCAATTCCAACTTACTTTATTTCTTCTAGGCCCAACTTCTAATTATAGAAGCCCATGACTAGATCTTCAGTGTTTTTCTTTCCAGCTCCTCCACACCCATGCCCCACCACACCATAGCTCTCTTCTAAGCCATAGTTTTCAAAGTTGCCTATGCTGAAAACCATATTTATATCTCCAGGCCCAACTTCTCCCCTGAGCACTGACTCCACTACCAACATCTACATTTGAGGATCAAAGTTAACATGTCCAAAAGGGAACACCAGTTTTCCCCTTAGTAATTTTTACATCTTGATGAAGTGTGTGGGGAGTGGGAGATCTAAGGATACTAGTAGTTTTGCAAAAGAGCCTCTAAGTATGTGTAGGTTCTGTGAATATTCAATTACAGTCACCAAATGGAGAGCTAAAGATCGACAAGACGGGACCTCCACCATCAAGAAGCTCAGTATAGTAGTATAAAGTCACAGCTTTAACTTCTGCGATCAGCCTTGACATCAGCTACTTACCAATTATCCAAACTTGGCAGCTTAACTTCTTGCCTTCAGTTTCCTCATCTGTAACATGAGGACAACAGCAGAAATTATACTTTCCTCATATGGTTGTTATGAGAATCAAATTATTATCTATATCTCTGTATCGATCTGTCTATATGAAATTGATGATTACAGAGTGTGGCACATCGACAAACACTCAGTAAATGTTAACTTTTAAATAAGTGTCTAAAATCATATTCTCTATTGTTACCTGAAATTCTAAAAGTCTCTTTGTATTTATGAAAGTGGAGAAAGATGTATAAATAAATGTGGAAATTATGCAATACACTTAAAAGTGATACACAGTGTCAGACACAGTGGTGCACATCTGTAATACCAGCACTTGGAAGGCTGAGGCAGGAGGATCACTGTGAGTGCGAGGCTGGCCTGGGCCACATAGTGAGTTCAAGCTCTAAGTATGTGTAGGTTCTGTGAATTACTCAATTACAGTCACCAAAAGGAGAGCTGAAAAATCGACAAGACGGGACCTCCACCATCAAGAAGCTCAGTATAGTAGTATAAAGTCATAGCTTTAACTTCTGTGATCAGCCTCGACATCAGCTACTTGAACTACATAGAGACCCTGTCTCAAGAAAAAAAAAAAAAGTGATACTTAAAATTAGTTCTGAAAGAAAATGTTTTCCAATAAAAAGTCCAAAGCAAGCAATTGCCATATATACATCAATTGCATAGGACCGCCTTTGTTCTCTCTCGCCTATGCTTACTCCTTTTAACTTATTTTATCTCTGCTTATGGGTCATTTCTTTCCTCTCAGATGTTCTTCAATAAAAAAGGGCGCCCCACACTCAGAGGCATATTCATTCTTCCTGCCTCCCACACACAAAAGATCTGTTACATTAAAACCTGAGCCAGAAGAGCAACAGCATTTAAAGGACAATTATGGAAAGCCATAAATGAGGCACATCATTTAGTCTCCAGCATAAATACTTTTCCAGACTTTTTGAACTGTTTTTTCTCTCCAGACACAAGCACCGAGTGTTTAGGAGTATGTCCCCTCCTTGGTAAATATTGAAGGAAAGTGATAGGAAGAAAGCAAAGCTGTTTTTGCAAAGGAGCAAATACTCCTTCAATCACTTGATAGCAGTTTATTTTCAGTCTGGGTTGGGAAAGGTCAGGGATCTCATGTACCCTTTGAAATTTCCTTTAGAAGCTTTTACTGACAAAGCTAATCATCCAACCTTAAGTTCTTCTACAACTCTTCCCAACTTTTGCTCTGACCACAGTGTAATCAGTTTTACTAAGTCATGAACATAAAAATTTTCCCAAGATTTTATTTGACAGCAGATTTTACTTCAAATTATGTGGTATAAACACAAATACATTTTAAACAAATCTTTGCATTCCCATAAAATATTGAAAAAAATGAACTCAAATTTCACATCGAATCCTGAGGTATATGACACCAAGTGCTATTTCTGGGTTATACATGAAGAAGCAGACCAGGACATTACTAAATCTGTAACAGAGCAGAAGCGGGGTGATGTAAGCCAAATAATAAGGCTCTCTCTCCTTTTGTTTTTCCTACGAGCTTTATTTAACCATGAGGTCTAACCAGCATTCTCTACAAAGGACATCTCCTTGAATATGCTTGTCTTGTTCTTGAGAAAAAAGGCAAAGGAATCTCTTTAAAGGACATATGCATCTCTATTTTCTCACCTCTCTTAAAGCAAAGAAATCCATCCGTGTACCTCCCTTGCTTTATTTTTATGAGGATTTTACTGACAAGCTTATAGATCTATAAATGAGAATTTATCTTAAAAAATAGAGAAGGATTCAATTTCCCATACAATGGAACTCCTACAGCAAGGTTAACATCAATATAACTTTGTAATGCTCACTTAAACACACCCTTCAGATAGCACAGAAAGGAGAGCCAGGAACTTCCAGAAAGCATCAAACCCCATCTCTTTCAGATGATGACTCAGAGGGAGTGGAATGCCCAAGCTTACACAGCAAATGTATGGAAACACTAGATTAAACAGAGCCTCATCTTATTTCACATCCATCCTATTTTCCCTTTGTCTCTAGGACAAGTTTTCATCCTAGAACATCTTCAGACATCCAGTAACCTAAGCCAGTAACATCCAGCTCCTCTGCTTGGGCTCAACCCGCGGTCCATCCTCTGTAACCCATCTACTCCACCTAAGAAACTAAGGCTTAACCAAGGCTTACCCCTGAGTAGACTGAATTCCTGAATTTTGTCATTCTGTGCCTTTTTCCATCAAAGATGAACCAGGATAAGATCAAATTCTAAGGTCAGATAAGGTAGAACTTCTGGTCAGGGCCAAAGCCAAATCAGCCTCAGAAAATGGGAAGTGAGGAAAACAGAGGATCTGGAAAATAGACATAGCATAACATTCTTACTGTCCAACAGCCTTATAGTAATGATCAAAAGAAGTAACAGAAACAGCCCAGATATCTCTCAATAACAACAACAACAACAACAACAAAAAATAAGCAAAATATGGTATACCCTTATGTATAGTACAATAATACTCAGAAACAAAAAGGAACAAGTTACTTATATATGTAACAACACCAATTGAACTCAAAAGCATTATGTTAAGAACTGCAGAATTTCATTTATATAAAGTTCTATAGCAAAAAAAAACCAGTGGTGGTAGAAATCAGGATAATGGTTGTGTGCAGTATGGGGTAAGGAATTGATTGAGAAGGTCTTATAGGCAGTCAAGTTAGATAGAAATTTATAGGCGGCCAGATAGGACAGGCCCTCGAAGTCAATGCAAAAGATGAGAACACATCAAAATTGTGGCTGGGGTACCTCTGAAGAAGGCAAGGCCTTGAAAGTAAAGTTACAATGGCCAGATTTGCATACTTCCTTAAGGGATAAATGGAAACTTGAGATCATACTGTCATTGGTACCACACAGTCCATTAAATCCAGATATGCATCAGACACCCAGGTGGGTGACCAGAACACCTGGACCCATCCCTTCCCCAAATTGTTCCTGTTTTAGGGGTCATAAATAAACCAAGGTTAATGATGCTAGTCATATGACCTTGCTACATGCCCCGCTTCCTTATTGGATCAATATTCGTTAAGCAGCTATACTTGTAATCCTATAGGTTGATTATAGTTTGACCCATGTTGTACCCACATTTGTGACTTTGCTGTATAAATTATCCCTGACAAAGTGCTTCGGTGCAACCCACTTCTGGTACCCCTCTTGTCTCTCAGGATCTCTCTCTCAATAAAACTTTCCTATTCTTAACCTCCTTTGCCCTTTGGAATTCATTCAATTTCAGGAGACACAGACTTGGCACATCTGATATCTAGAAGGTTAAGAGTTATATTTCTCCTATATCAAGGGAATACAAAAATATTTTCTGAGTCAGTGGAAATAGTCTGTATCATGACAGAAGTGTATGCATTTGTCAAAACTTATAGAAAATAGGGCCGGTGAGATGGCTCAGCGGCATAAGCGCCTGCCTGGCAAGTGCAAGGGCCCAAGTTCAACTCCCAGAACCCACATACAAAAAAAGGGCCGGTGATATCGCTCAGTGGCACGGGCACCTGCTGGCGCATGACGTCCTGAGGTCGACCCCCGGTACCCACAAAAAAAAAAAAAAAGAAAGAAAAACTGATAGAAAATAAAACAAGATCTATACATTTCACCAAATACAAATTGTATCTCTATTTAAAAAGACAATGAGGGGGCTGAGGATATTGTTCAGTGGTAGAGTTCTTGCCTTGTATGCACAAGGCCCTGGGTTCGATCCCCAGCACCACCAAAAAAAAAAAAAACTAAAAAGATAATAAAACTTGAAAATTTTAGTAGCTAGAACTCTGTAGAAGTGTAAAATGCCACAGTTGCTCACTGAAATATTTATCCTTTTTCCATTACTGCTTGGTCAGATAATCTCATATGAGTGATTTGTGGTGGCTTCAAAAAATGCACTTAATTGTAGTTGCTTTCATTATACAGAATTTAGGGCTGTATCTGAATATAGGAATTTCTGGGCAAAGTAAAGAGCACACAAATAAAGCAATACTAAGTTTAGAAATAATGAGTCATATTCTAATAGCAAAGTGGCATATGGGCAATTCCACAGCATATACACATTCCTCTAAATCAGACTCCCTAGCTTTCCATAGGAAGGGAAGTTGCTATTTAAAATTTAGTTGAAGAAAAGCAAATAGCAATAAAAAATAATAGCCATGTGTATTGAATATATCAACCTCTTCCAAAAGTTCTTGGTTCTGTTCACAAAAGCCCTACAAAGCCAATAGCCTTGTCTCTGTTAATTAATGGCAGGTGAGGAAACACCCAGAGACCAAGACTGTGGGAAAGAATAGATTTAATTTTGTCTAAGTACAAGCAGGTTGAAATCAGAGTGATATCAGCAAATATCTGAGGGGATGCTAAGTATAGCTAGGGTTTGGTGCAGGGGATCATAGTCCCAAGGAATTTGGATGAAATGTTTGAGGTCAAAACTGCAAGGACAGTCAGCACAGGTGAGCGTATAAAGCTGGGTCTTCCAGGGTCAGGGAGACTGCAGGTCCAGTTCTAAATTTCTTTATGGCCACCACTTCTGTTTGCTGAGGGCAGCATGGATTCCTGTTGCTTGCAGAGGGCACCATGTATATTGGGAAGGTCTTTCTTAGGTCAGGCCTGATGGTCTCTATTTCAAAGACAAGAAAATCAAGGCATAAGAATGACTAAATTACTTACAGTAAGACACACACCACAAATTCAAATCTGTGTGTCTGACTCCATATAAAATTACCCCCTTATTATTTTAATTAGTTATCTTCACAATAATAGGTAACTTAATCTTATTACACAATAGTCATCAATAGTAATACCTAATATTTTTGACCCCTTATCAATGGCCAGGGCACTAAACAGGCATCAACTCATCAAATTCTTAAAACAAGTTTAAAATGTAGACATTATCACCAGTCTGGTTTTACAAATGAATCAACTGACAGAGAGAAGTAAAAGAATTTTCCTTAAGTCCTATGGGCCAGGATTTGTGTCCATAGTTTAGACTCAAAGGCTACGTGATCATTTCAACCATTGTACTGACTTTTCTCAAGGCCAATGAACGGCTGGCTTACCTCTGGGAAATTCAAAATGCAAAACACCATAGAATAGAATTTAAACCTTTCTTTCAGAAAAGAGTGGAAACATTTTCAAATTTCCTAGGAAGGATCTGCAACCAGAGGCTAGTCCTAGTTTAAGACACGATATATGTCTTCTATTCTGTTTGATTCATAAGAATAAGTAGGGACTATCAGTGTAACTATAGTGGATGAAGACATAACAGAAATTTACAAATCTTTACTTACAAGTATCTAAAAATGTCACAAGGTCAGGAAATGACTCCATGATAATGAACAATCCTTTAAAAATGTCATTCATCTAGTTCAGTGATTCATGCTACCACCTTTAAGGATGTGTCATATTCCAAAGTAACTATTCAGTGTGCACTAATGGTTTTAAGAAGAGCATAGGAGAGGGAAGACAGACCATGAACCTGAAAAAAGAAGGAACAAAGAAACCCTAGTGTCTCTGATACTCCCCAGCTTCTTCCTCCTCCTAGAGAATTACTGACCCAAGATTCATGATTCTATTACAGGGTTCTCAAGGTTTTACAGGCATCAGAATCACCTGGACCAGGGGAATTTCTATCAAGTTCCCAGGTAAAGTTAACACTGCTGCCCTGAAACCCAAAGACTGAGAATCTCTGGCTTATATCAATCCATACCAACTTCTGCTTAAACACCTCCAACCACAAGAGACACTGAAGTAAAACTAACACTGCCCACTAAACAAAGCAGGAAGTTATTATTTCATTTCCTGACAATAAGGAGATGCTACCAAGTGTTAAGTATAAAAAAGTTTTTATTAATGAGTTATGTTCAATATAGTCCTCAAAACATTAGCTAGAGCATTAAGACAAGAGAAAGAAATAAAAGGGATATGGCTAGGGAAGGAAGTTAAATTATCATTTTTTACTGATGACACGATCCTCTACATAGAAGATCCCAAAAATTCCACCAAAAGACTCCTAGAACTAATATCCAAATTCAATAACATAGCAGGATACAAAGTCAACACCCAAAAATTAATAGTGTTCCTGTACACCAATAACAAACTCAACAAAAGGGAAACGAGGGAAAGAATATCCTTCACAATAGCATTAACAAAAATGAAATACTTAGGAATTAACATAACCAAAGAAGTTAAAGACCTCTACAATGAAAACTATAGTGCTCTGTAAAATAAGATTGAAGAGGATATCAGAAAATGGAATGCTATCCCCTGTTCCTGGATAGGCAGAACAAATATAATCAAAATGGCCATATTTCCAAAATTGTTACATAGATTTAATGCAATCCCAATAAAAATACAATAATATTCCTTACAGAACCAGAGAAAGCAATCCTAAAATTTATATGGAACCAAAAGAGACCTAGAATAGCAAAAGCAATTCTGGACAATGAGGGCAAGGCAAGGAGTATCACATTCCTGGACTTCAGGTTATACTACAAAGCTACAGTGATAAAAACAGCATGATACTGGCAAAAAACCAACCAAACAAAAAGACTCAGGAATCAATGGAACAGAAAAGAAGACACAGAAACAATTCTAGGCACCCTCAGATATGTTATTTTTGACAAAGGGGCCAAATCCCTTCACTGAGGAAAGAAGGCCTCTTTAACAAATGGTGCTGAGAGACCCATATCTCTCACCATGCACTAAACTAAAATCAAAATGGAGCAGACAGGCTGGTGAGTTGGCTCAGCAGCATAAACGCCTGCCTGGCAAGCACAAAGTCCTGAGTTCGACTCCCGGTACCCGCATATAAAAAAAAAATGGAGCAGAGACCTAAACATTAGAATGAAAACAATCTCCTGGAAGAAAAAATTGGTAAACCTTTTGAAGATATAGGTGTAGGCAAAGACTTTCTGAAGAAAACTTTCCGAACAGTTGCACAAGAAATAATACCAAGAATCAACAAAGGAGATCACATCAAATTAAAAAGGAAACCAGCAACAGAATGAAGAGATGACCTACAAAATGGGGGGAAAAAATTTGCCAGCTATTCCTTAGACAAAGGAATAATATCTAGAATATATAAAGAATTCAAAAAAATTAGACCCCCCCCAAATTTAAAGACACAATTAAAAAATTGTTGTCTGAAATGAATAGACACTTCTCAGATGAAGAGATATAAATGGCTAAGAAATACATGAAAAAGTGCTCAGCATTGCTGACTATTAGAGAAATGCAAATTAAAACAACACTGAGATTCCATCTCACTCCAGAAAGAATGACTATCATCAAGAAATCAACCAATAACAAATTCTGGTGAGGCTGTGAAAAGGAACCCCTCTCCATAGTTGGTGGGACTGTCAACCGATAAAACCACAGCGGAGATCAGTATAGAGAGTCCTCAAAAATTAAAAATAGAAATTCCATTTGGCCCACCTTACTTCTCTTCTAGGTATCTTCCCAAAAGGGTTAAAGACATCATACCACAGTGATGTATGCATATCCATGTTTATAGCGGTGTGATTCATAATAGCTGAATCTTGGCAGCTGCCTATGTTCTATCTACAGATGAATGGATGAAGAAAGTGTGGCATTTATACACAAGAAAGTACTACAGTACTATGAAAAAGGATAGATTTGAGTCATTTGTAGGAAAATGTGTACACCTTGAGACCATAATGTTAAATGAAATAACTCAGACACACAAGCTTAAATATCACGTGGTTTCGTTTATATGAAAAAATACATATATAAAATATGAAATTTAAAAAATAGGAAAAAAGAGAGAGAAATAAAAAAGGGATTGTAATCCATCATGGACAATGTATCTAAAAGTGTACTTTAACTTAGTACAATTATCTTACATGTTTTATATGTTCTTTGGCTTATCAGTCTGATTTTCAATCTGTAGATATAATTAACTTTATAAGGTCTTATAAGATAAATAAATGAATCTAAAGCTGGAAAAATAAAAGGGGGGTGGAGGGAAGGGGGAAAAGAGAAGAATTGAAAGTGTTATGTAAGTGTACTAATTCCCTACAGTGAATGTAATAATTATATACTGCAAACACATACTAATAATGAAAAAAATGAAGTCTAAACATGTTACTTCTACAATAAAAACAGACTTAGCCATAGCTAGTATTTCACTAGAATATAAAAAGGCAGACTCTATTTTTTTATGTAACACCAGAAAGCCCAGTTCAAAACTGCCCATGTACAAGCTTTGTGCTTTGTCAGGAGAAAACTGTTGACCAAGAAGCGAAGGTGCAGGTTCTGCATAAACAGTAACAGCCTATCAGTTGAGCTCATTTAGCTTAACCAGTCTCTAGCTCCAGTTCACAGTCAGAAGCAGAGATCAATAGGAGCTCTGTAACGCTTTCCTGTCAGTCTTCAGACTTTCTTTGCACAAACGATTAAGGATGGGCAGGGTTCAGTAGTGTGGCAGACATAACTTGTGCCTGCTGGCTCATTACAGCTCGATTCTGTTACAAAGCCAAATAAATTGCACTTGTTAGAGGGTGTCTATGTTTTCCTGGACTTGGGGTTGTTTTAGAGATTCACTCTCACTCCCTCTTCTTACAAACTACCAAATCCTAGATGTGAAAGAGGCTTTAAGTATTTCATAGTTTAATTCCTCATCAGCCTGCGTTGCAAGAATCTTTCCTATGACATTCTTGGGAGAGGTAAATATGAGCGTCTCTAAGCCAGAAAGGAAGACAGAGATCTTCAGGACTTCGTGTCAGAGTAACTTTACCTGGCTCCCAGACCTCTTCCTTCTGTGTCACGCCTGTGTTTCAAATCTTTAAACCAAAGGTATCTCGGACAGTCTTAGAAGATAGTGAAGACTGCACATTTAAATAAATGAACACACAAAACGTGAAAAAGACATGGAGGGAGGAAGCCAGCCGGTGTGTCACCACTGTATAATAAATCCATGACAGCTGGACGTAGAAGCTCAATAATCATTTCCTAGATGAATTAGTCTTCCAGTAGGCCATCATAGGTATTTGCAGCTCTGATAATATTTTTATAATTTTCCAAAATTACCCTAAATTGTGTGCTTATCGATGAGGATCCCATGAAGAGGCAAAGACACAGTTTTGGCTTCAGACCAAAAGGATCTGTTTTGTACCTGAAATACTTGCTAGTGAGGGCCGGGGATATAGCTAAGCAGCACAGTGCCTGCCTGGTAAGCGTGAAGTCGTGAGTTCAATTCCCAGTACCAAAAAAACTTGCTAGTGACACCAAAGAAACACTTCAAATAGCCAGCAGAAATTTAAACTGTATTAAGCAATAAATGCAAATGTGAAATATTCATGTTGTAAAATCTTTGAATTTTTAGTTGGAATCAGATCACAGTAAAGCTCTCTCTTACTTGCTTATTTATTTATTGGTGCTGGAGGTTAAACTCAGGGCTTTGCACATGGTAGGCAAATGCTTTACTACTGAGCTATATCCCAAACTCCAAAAAGCTCTCTTCTTATATGAACATAAAATCTACTCAGAAAGAAAATTGGAAGCTTATTTAGCCCATTTAATCCTAGATGGTAATTTTGCCACTTAAAAAATTCATTATTAACTCTACCATTAAGTAAAAAAGAAAACTTAATAATCACTGAGCATCTGCTATGTACAAGGCAATGGGAAACAGTCATTACAAACATCATCTTATTCACTGGATTGATAGGTGCTGTATTCAGCTAATCTAGATATCCTGATATCTATTAAGCAACAGTAAGCCAACCAAGTAACTTTTGTATTAATTTAAATTAAGTGACACAACAGTCATAAAGTTGAAGAATAAATTTCTAACATCTAGCACAAACTTCATACCTGTGTTAAACGATGAGAATTAAAGAAAATAAGCATTGACTTCAGTACATAACAGCAAAAAAGATACTTTTTTCCCAGTCTAGTCAGGAATATGGTTTGTTATAACTGAAGCATGGGCATTAATTAATTTTTTATAGACAAAAAGTCAATGAAAAGACTACAAATAATTTTTAAGAAAGTTACAGGGAGGGCAAGGATGGTCATCCCATTCTTCAGAGGAGATCAAGAGACCCAAAATCTTCCCAAAATATAAGAGGGGGCACGCAAATAAAACTACAATGTTGGGCCGGTGAGATGGCTCAGCGGCGTAAGCGCCTGCCTTGCAAGCGCGAGGGCCCGAGTTCGACTTCCGGATCCCACATACGAAAAAGGGGCCGGTGATATCGCTCAGCGGCACGGGTGCCTGTTGGCGCGCGAGGTCCTGAGGTCGACCCCCCGGTACCCACAAAAAAAAAAAAAAAAACTACAATGTTTACCAGAAGAGTTAAAAAACTGGATGTCACCTGAACACATCTGCCATTAAATCTCTCCCCCCTCTCTCATGTTCTATCCTGTCTCTCTCACTAGCTGAACCAATTTTATTCTTTTAGTTTTGGAGGGGAAAAGTCTGTTTTTGTCTCTCCCGGTCTCTTTGTTTATTTGTTTTGAGACAGAGTCTCCCTATGCCCAAACAGATCTCAAACTTGGGCTCAAGTGATACTCCTGCCTCAACATCATGGTCTTTGATTGGAAACTTTCATAGTTCCCCTTAAGAATGCTTTGCCTTTTTGTATGCTTCAGTCTTCTTTAAAACTTCGAGGTCTTATAATTAATAAAAATAGTATCGAAATGCACTGTGTCCAGTAAACTTGTTCTAAGCCTCCATGAAAGACAATTTTAAGGTGGATTCATGAAAAGAATGATTTTCACAGCCATGGAGAAGAAGTGCACACTGCAAGAGGGTAGGCATCTAAGAAGGCTTGGCCACTTGTAAAGCCAATCGTTGAATTTTTAAAAAGACATAGTTAAAGAAAAACCCCAGTTTAGGAAATTTGGAACAAATAATATGTACAACCATTGAGGTATAGTGACTCTTTACTAGAACCACTATATTGCTTCAATATAAAGAATAAAAACGTGAAGCAGAAAAAAACATTTTGAAGAAAAAAGACAGAATTTGCCTGAACATAGGACATTTTTCAAAGGTAAAGACAAATTCTATCTCTAGCATTCATGTCATTTCAGCAATTGATCTACCTCTTAATTACTCCTCCTTTGGCTATTATTTATTGCAAAATCAGGAGAGGGCTTACCATTTTTTTTCATTTGTTTTTACCTCAAATGCCTTTGGGGAGTTGAGGCTGCCAGGGAAAAGGAAAAGGATAGTATCTTCTTGCCTCTGCAACTTCTAAACTTAGAGACAGCCTCTGAACCAAATGCTTCAACAGGGAAGACATAAATGTTGATTATATTGCTAACTGAAAATGCTTGCCGTGCTTATGAATATCAAGGAACAAAATTGCACTGGACCTTCAGAACCACCCTCAAGTCCTATCACGGGTTCAAATACATGATTTTTGTTATTTGGCCCTCAAAATAAAGTTCTTTAGTGCTAAAACCAATGAGTCTCACTGGAAGGATTAAACTTAATTGTCAACTTGATTGCCTTTGGAATCACCTACAGGATTAATAAAGCACACTTCTGGATGTTTCTGTGTGGGCCATACAGGCCTGACCATGGGTACTATATTTGCTTCCTGGCCCCTTCCTCTCTGGTTCCCAGGCTCTGCTTCCTGGCTACTATGAATTAAGGCAGCTTTGCTCTGTCATGCCTTCTGCCATGATGTTCCTGCCTGAAGCCAGCCAACCATGGACTGAATCCTCTGAAACTGTGCATCAAATAAAACCTCTTCTTTAAATTATAAGCATGGGGTTCTTTGTACCAGCAACAGGAAAGCTCACTAATACATTCACTCTGACCACGCTCTCCTGAGACTTCAAATATCCTTAATTCTCACAAGAAGTTAGGTTTTTCACTCTTATAGTCTCCAAAGACCTCTCAGAGAGAATTCTGATTATGCCCCTTATGTGCTACATTCAAACAGTCACCGCAGAAAAAATAGCTCTCACTCTTGAAAGCTGAAAGCTATTAACTATAATTGAACATATATTATTCATTAAGTGTGATGAAAATGCCTATTACTAAAATTGTATCTTAACTCTCCTTTGCAAAAATAATAATCTGATTCTTTTCTTTCTAAGAAGCTATGAGCTTATTTGAAACTACAGTGAAAAATCAAATCCTTCTAATTTCTATTTAATTTTCTCCTGAATTAAAGTTGAAGATACACTATGGAAATGCAGCTATGTAACAAAAGCCTTCCTTGTCACTGTTTGCCCCTTCTAAGAAACTTCTGAGTAGACTTTGGATTTGCTCTATCTTCTTCAAATAAACTCTCTTAGCAATGTTAATGGGAACAGGGATAACAGGAAATGAAACCTAAGTAATTGAAATATTTTACTATAACTATTCACGTTAGCCAGGCATGGCGGCACACACCTATAATCTCAGCACTCTGGAGGCTGAGGCAGGAAGCTCACCATGAGTTCAAGGCCAGCCTAGGCTACATAGTAAGTTCAGGGCCAACCTGAACTAGATAGCAAGAAAAAAAAAAAAATTCATGTTACATCTTAGCTAGTATTACTGGAGCTGTTGGCAAATTAAGAACAAAAACCAAATGAAAAACTTTCTTAAGATTCCCTCTCACTTATTAACTAAATGACTTCCTAACTAAGCAACTTGCTCATTCTAACCTTAAATTCAGAATTCAGGCTCTAGTTCAGCAAAATTACAAATTTCATGGACCTCTAGAATGCTTTGAATATAATAGAACCACAAATTTAATTACATCTATATGTGTCAAGAGTGTATTTCATGGCCTTCATCATCCATTAGTTTTACTCTTAAACAAGTCATAAAACAATTGATATGTGCTTAACAGTAGTTCAACTTACATCTTCATCTATGGGTTCTTTTGCTTCACTCCTCTTTCAGAAATCCTCTACTCCTCTACTTATGTTTTTCTACAGAGAATAAATGTCACAGGTTTAACTTGACTTCTTTAGTCAACACTTTCTGAAGTATAGAGTTTTCTTTCAATCATTTTTAATTTAAAATTTTCTGCTTCTCAGGTCCAAGCAACCATCATGATTCACTCAATTCAGACCTGAATGGCATAACTCAGGCACAGTGGTTCCTTCCAGGCCACAATGTCTGTCTGACTCCTTGGTACCAAGAATCTCTCTTATTGTATTTTCTGTTCTCATCATCAAGAAATCCGTGGTTGGAATCCTTTGCTCTCATCAATGAGAGCTGCATGATCAGTAGCTTATACACAGCACAGCACTCTTCTCTTGGTCCATCTGGCCACCTCACCTTCACAATGCCTTTCTGGTTGGTAAGTGTTCTCAGTCAATGCTAGGCAGTTTTACTCTACTCTCCTTTCAGTTGTGGTAATCTAAACTTGTTCCATGCCCTCCTAAGAGTGTCTATCAAATGCTAAACTAAATGCTTAACTGGATGCTCAATTCTAAATTCTGAAGCAGAGACAACATTCTAAGACAAGTTAACTCATTCCAGACAGCCTTACCTTTGAAACACAAGTAGAGAAGACAACCTAGAAAGTTTGTTACATCTTAAACATCATTTGTGGGTGTCACACCTTAACTTCCATTAAGTTAAGATTCTTGTATCCTCACATCAATGTCATTGAAGCATGCTATGAAGTTAGCTTTAAGTCTCCTTTCCAAATGCTTACTAATTCAGATGTTCAAGAAAGAAATACATCTCCCAAGTTAAATTCCTCTTTTAGCCCTAAAGGAACTGGATGATATGACATTGTATATTTTTAATGTAATCCATAAAAATCACTTAGGGTCACACCTTTTTTCTCTTGATCTTTCTTATGTCCTTTTTTTTGCCTTAAAAGCTTTTAAAATTAGTATATTACTATGGGGAAATATTGAGCTGTACTCCATTATTTTTAATTTGACATTGACTATCTTTAACCATGTAAATTAACTCTCTTGCCCTTAATATATTATCCAACACTAAACTTTCTTATTGAATGGGGTTAATGGTATACCATAGCATTCTGTTTTCTTCATGGTATACCATAGCAAAAAAGGAAATAGTACGGTAAACTTTCTATAGATATGAAAGATATTTTTATCAGTTCACTTCAACAAACATAGAGATTCCCAAACATAATTCCAGATACTAAATCATGCATAAAATATCTAGGGGTGCAGACCTGACCAAGACATAGATATGAGCTTTCATAAGCTTCATTCACATTTGAGGCTTAAAACAATAGTTTACTAAAAGAAGTACAAACTTTCATAATGCAAACTTTAAGATTTTTTTTATGTGGGTACCAGGAGTCGAACTCAGGACCTCACACTTGCCAGTGGGCACTTGTGCTGCTGAGCAATATCACCAGCCCTTTTTTTCCTTTATGTGGGTACCGGGAGTCAAACTCATGACCTCGCACTTGTCAGGCAGGCGCTTGTGCCACTGAGCTATCTCACCAGCCCCAAACTTCAAGATTCTGTTCAAAAAAATAAAGACCTAAAGAAATGGGAAATCCTCCCATGTTCCTGGATCAGAAATCCTGATATTAAGATGATATACTTCCCAAATTAATCTATAGACTGAATCTGTAGAACAAGATAACAATGCCTATCAAGATTCCAGGGGCCGGTGAGATGGCTCAGAGGCGTAAGCGCCTGCCTGGCAAGCGCGAGGGCCCGAGTTCGACTCCCAGATCCCACATACAAAAAAGGGGACGGTGATATCACTCAGCGGCACGGGTGCCTGTTGGCGTGCGAGGTCCTGAGGTCGACCCCCCGGTACCCACAAAAAAAAAAAAAAAAAAGAAAGTATGACCACCAAGAACCTTCTCTGAAAAATTCGTTAATGATTTACTGCAGTCAACAGAAAATTTAAAAGAGTTAGGAGATAACTGTATGAGAGATTTGATGGTAATCATTAAAACTACTTCAGAAGCATTAAGTCTAAAATTGTTACATACAGAGTAATAAACTTAAATGCAAAATAGATTTGTAAGCTAGATATAAAATTTTCAGTTTATGTACTTTTAAACTGTCAAAGTGCATGCCAAATATTCAAAGTATTGGGCAAGTAAATACTGTTTTACTTTTGTCATGTAATGATGTAGATAAAGATGCATGTTGTTAAGCTAAATGTGTGTTAGATAAAAGTGCTTTGTCATTGTGGACAGGACAAGTAAAGTAAAGATATTATAAATGTTAATCTGACGAAAATTGGAAAATGCTATGGTTTTAGCATATGGTTTTATTTCCCTTAGAAAAAATTGCCAAGTTTATAATATTAATACTGATAATGTAAGGAAAAAATTTCCAAAGCATTTGTTGGAGAGGGGTGGGTATGTTTGAAATACTGAATTAGGAAAACTGGTAATTACTGCATCGGATGGTAGTTCTTATATGTCAATTTGTCATTGAGTTGTGGAAAAACAGAACATATACATTCCAAGTTTCTGGAATTGATAAGCAGTAAAAAAATCAAGAAAAAAGTGGCAAAAGAAAAACATCAAGGAAGGGAGTGTTAAAATTTGTATAAAAGATGTTGACAGAGATATAGGTGAATTATAGTCTAAAGTGTTTAAATTCCCAATTAATAAAATTCAGATTGAATAAAAAAATCAATTTCTGGGGGCCGGTGAGATAGCTCAGTGGCATAAGCGCAAGCGCAAGGTCCTGAGTTCGACTCCCGGTACCCACATACAAAAAAAGGGCCGGTGATATCGCTCAGCAGCACAGACACCTGCTGGTGCATGAGGTCCTGAGTTCTATCCCCGGTACCCACAAAAAAAAAAAATCAATTTCTGTCCAAGATACTCACATTTATATAAAATAAAAGATAAAAGTACTTAAAGGTAATAGAAACTGTTTAGGTCATAGAAATGGAGAGCAACTTTTATTAGGCAGAAATAAGGTTATTACAAAATATTTTGCATTTAAGACTTTATGTGGCATTCATATGTAAGATTTTTGTTCTGTATCTTAATGTGGGTGGTAGTTTTACTGCTGTAAACTGATATACGCACATATATTTTAAAACACATTTAAAATTAGTGCATTTCATGTACTTAAAATTTATTGAGTAATCCTTCAATTAAAGAGAATATATGTAGCAAAAAAAATCAAAATTGAAGAACCAACATTTCATAATTTCAAAACTTTTTGCAATAAAGCTACAGTAATTAAAACAGTATAGTACTGGCATAAAGCTAGATTTCTTCATCAGTGGAATGGAAGTGAGTATCCAGAAATAATCCTTTATGTTCACAGTCAATTGATTTTGGTAAAAGTACTAAGACAGTTCATTTAAGAAAGAATATTGTTTCCAATAGATAGTTCTGGGACAATTTGCAAAAGAATGTATTTGGATACCTACCTCACACCCTACACAAATTAACTTATAATGGAGAATACACCTAAATGTAAGAGTTGAAACTCTAAAACTCCTAGAAGAAAACATAGAAGTAAATCTGCACAGTCTTAGGTTAGACAATGGTTTCCTTACATACAATGTTAAATCCATAAGAAACCACAGGGAAAAATAAGAGATAAGTTAGCCTTCATCATAACTTGAATGATCAAAACGATACCATCAAGAAAGTGAACAAACAGCCCACAAGTTGAGAGAAAATCTTTACATGGTTTGTATCTAACAATTGGCTTATATCCAGAATATATAAAGAATTCTTACAACACCATAGTAAAATGACAAATAACCCTATTTGAAAATGGCTAAATAATAAATAAATAAAATAAAATGGGCAAAAAATTTGAAGAGACATTTCTGTAAAGATGCACAAATTTTTATTAGGCAAAAGTAAGGGTATTACAAGATATTTCATATTTAAAACTTTATGTGGCAATAACTACATAAAAGAAGGCACAGTGTCATTATTCATTAGGGAAATGAAAATCAAAATCATGATTAGATACCATTTCACACTCATCAGAATGACAAAAATCACAAAGATTAACAAGCGTTAGCCAAAGGGTGAAGAAATGACAATTTTATTTATTACTGGCTGGAATGAAAAATAATGAAACCATCTTAGACAATAGTTGACAGTAGCTCAAAAAGTAAAACAGATTTATCACATGACTCAGCATTCCATTCCTGGGTATTTACCTAGAAAAACAAAAATATATGTTCTCACAAAAACTCATATATGAATGTTCATACCAGCATTGTGCTTAGTAGTCAGAAAGCAGAAACAATCCAAATGCCCATCAGCTGATGATATAAACAAAATGTAGTGTAACCACACATTAGAACATTAAAGGAAACAGACCAGTGAGGTGCCTCAGAGGCATAAGCGCCTGCCGGCAAACGCGAGGGCCCAAGTTCGACTCCCGGAACCCACATACGAAAAAAGGGGCCGGTGATATCGCTCAGCGGCAGGGGCGCCTGCTGGCGCGCGAGGTCCTGAGGTCGACCCCCCGGTACCCACAAAAAAAAAAAAAAAAAAGAACATTAAAGGAAAGAAGTACTGATACACACGACAACATGAATGAACCTTGAGAATGTTGCACTAGGTGAAAGAAATCATTCACAGAAAATCACATGTCTTGTGATTTCAATTACATGAAATGTCCAAAATAGTCAAATCTATACAGACAAAAAATAGATCACTGGTTGTCTAGGGTTGGGAGTTGTGTGGGAGAATTGAAAGAGACTGCTACTGAGAGTGGGGTTTCTTTTGGGGGTCATAAAAATGTTCTGGAAATAAGTAGAAGTGATGATTACATAATTCTCTGAACTTGCCAGAAGTCACTGAACCGTAGCTTATAAATGAGAGAACTGTTATGTTAATTATGGATGGATAACACTACTTTTTAAAAGTATAATAAATAAAGAATATGGCATTTGTTAACAAAACAAAAAGATAGAAATTCATATAGACTTTTGGTTGCTAGTGGTGGTGAGAATCTGTTTTTATTTACACAGGTGATTGCATGTTGTGACCTGTCTGGTTTTGAAACGTCTGGTCCTGCTGGGAAGAATTTTCTTAGATAATCTTTATGTGTCTTGGGATACTTCTTCAAATTCCCCTGATGTGTGCCACCAGGCTATTACATGAACTTAACAAGAAGGTCATTTTTTAGATATTGAAAACGGAGATACAACTACCTAAGAAGGACCATGGCTTTATTTCCAATTGCCACTGTTTTTCATGAGCTTCTTTTTCTGTTTAATCTTGACATCTGAATGGTCTTATTGTCTTATTTTCTTATTTTCATTCTGTGGTTGCTCTTGTATCCCTAATAGCAACTCTGACCTGAAAGTTTATTTGACAGGAATTAAAATAATACCTTTACAGTAAATGCCAAATTCTACACATAAAAATGTCATGACACTAGAACAGCTAGCTGTGACTTTTCATAGTAAGTAAGAGTCAAAGAAAGATGTTTTGTTGAAACCAAGTAACATCTCGGTGGGAATGGGACTAGATCTTTGCTCCTTTCTCATTACACAGCTAGCTATTCACTACAGCTAGTCTTCCACCAACTGATTAAGGATAAGGAAGTAATGGGGAAATTGGCTGCTAAATTGAAAGCCTTTAAAGAAACAGTAAGTCTCTTAGTAAAGAACAGGCAGAGTAAGTATGTTCTGGGTAGAGACCAGGTTACATGCTATAATCCAAAGTAAAACTGTTGGGTAATCCAAATGTTTGATCACTTTAAACTCCATCAGTAGTTCAAATATTAAGCATTCTATTGTTATCATTAAGCTCTGTCTCTGGCTCTGTCCCTGTCTCTCTCTCTCAAAATGGTAATCTTTTTCTTTAAGCTAATTTCTACTTTCAAAACTTACAGATCCTTGTTTCTTATCAAATATTGTTTTTAATAAGTCTATTAAAGAAGTAAGAAGTGCAGCGTTGTGTCTCCTAATTTATCATACTGAATTAAGGATATTTTATTTTGGCCTGGAATATTGGGGTGTCAGCCCACTTGGGGGGACCCAAGGGAGATTTTCAATAGTAAGGTCCCAAGGTTAAAGAACACATGTGTACAAGACGTCAGCAACCACAGCAAACAGCACTGAGCAGAGCACAAGAGCACAAGAGCAAGAGCCAGAGCCGCCTGCATCTTTATTGTATAATTCTTATACAGGTTGATAGCTCATATTTACATTCCTACAGAGTGCGATAACTAGCGCATGCATGTTTACCTGTGCTAAGTCATGGTTACATAACTATATCCCACTGCGCTCTTGTGCTAGACAAGTGGGGTCACGTCCTCAGGTGTCCTTAGACACCCCCGAGCTCTGAAGCAGTCTGAGTGGTTCCCCACATGGTGTAAGGAATGAGTTTCCCTAAAAAAATCATTCATAGGAAGCACAACAGAGTAAGTCATAGTTACATACCATAAAAACGGAGGAAGGGATGCAGAAAAGGAGGGAGAAAGAGGTAAAGGAAGAAGGAATGGACAGAGGAGAAGCTAGTCATATTCCCAAAAGAGTAGTTAACAGTGTAGGCTGTAGGTCAGGTGTGGTGGCACATTTATGGGAACTTCACTCAAAATCAGGCACTCTTCTACATGCCTCTTGTATATTATTAAAATAATTCAATATATTTGGTATCCTTCATGGTAGAGGAGAACATAGAGGTTTCAGAGAGATTTAAATTTTCACAATTAAATCTAGGAAATCTGGCTCTAACATTATCTTTACCAGTACATCACGGCCACCTTCTCTAAGAAAAAGGATATAGGAGCAACCATAGAAAAATTGTTTAAAGTGTGTCAACACAGTACTGTATGGGGTGCAAAAAACAAGCTTGGATCCAACTCTTAAAAGTTATGCCACCTTGGAGCATTTCCCTTCCAAATACTCCTTACTTGTCCAGAGTAGCTACCTGCCATATCTCTCTCTTTTTCCCCTTCCTCCCACCTTTAAATTAATTGTCTCCTTATATTTTTAAGAAATTTTGTATCATCTTAAAGAATTATAACCTCTTTGGTTCTTGGTTTATTATTTATAAAAATGAGATTAAAGCCTTCTTCCTTAGAAACTTGTGAGAAAAAACAATGGTTTGTGAAAATCTTGGTGGCAGTAGATAATTCAGTCATTATCCTCATTATTTGCTGTATCAGTCTGTTTTGTTTTGTTTTGTTTTGTTTTGTTTTGAGACAGAGTCTTGCTATGTAGTTCAGGCTGGCCTTGAACTCACTATGTAGCCCAGGCTAGCCTCAAACTCACTGTGATATTCCTGCCTTAGCGTCCTGAGTGCTGGGATTAGAAGCATGTGGCGCCAAGCCCAGCTTTTATTGTCTTTCTTTTGAGCTTCATACAGAATTCAAATGCAGAAGTCATGAAAGTTTTCTGCTTTGTTTTTCCTTTCTTTTTCAGATCATTTAGTACATGTTTGTAGTACATAATGTGTACACTGCTTGTGTGGAGTTGCTAAATGTACATAATACATCTTTATTCCTTTTTTCATCCCTTTTCCTTTCCTGTCTCTCTCTTCCCTCCACACCTCCAGCTCTTGATCCTCTTCTCCTTTGAGAAAGAGCTATCTGCCTACTTTGCTTTAGCTATCTTTTATTTTGTTCTTTATTTGTACTTTGGGTTTCTCATATAAGAAAAACCATGTGATATTTAAACTTCTGTGTCTGCTTTATTTATGGTTTCAAAGTGCATTTAGCTTCCTACGAATGACTCAAGTTTATCTTTCTTTGTGGCAGAGTAGTATCCATTGTATAAACACCCCATTTTCTTCATTCATCTGGTGTTGGACGTGTAGGCTGCTTCCATGACTTAGCTATTATGAATTGTGTCACTATAGACATAGGTATGCAAAAGGTGTGCATGTATCACTATAAGATGATGTCTTTAGCTCTTTTGGGAAGATACCTAGAAGGAGAACAGCTAAGTCAAATGGAATTTCTATTTCTAGTTTTTTGAGAGATCTTTATACTGATTCCCATAATAGTTATATTAGTTTATATTCCCACCAACAATGCAGAATGGTTCCTTCCCCCTCCCACTTCTGCAGCCTGGCCAGCATTTGTTATTACTTGATTTCTTGATGAAAGGCATTCTTTCTGGGGTAAGATGGAATCGCAGTGTTGTTTTAATTTACATTTCTCTAATGGCCAATGAGGTTAAGTATTTCTTCATGTATTTATTGACCATTTATACTTCTTCTGTGAAGTGTTTATTCATTTCTCTTGCCCATATTTTGAATGGTCTTTTATTTGGAAGGGGAGTCCAATTTTTTGACTTCTTTATATATTCTAGGTATGAGTCCTCTGTCTGAGGAATAGCTGGAAAAAAATTTTCCCCATTCTATAGGTTGCCTTCTCACTCTGTTGGTTGTTTCTTTTACTGTGCAGAAGCTTTTTAATTTGATATGATCCCATTTGTTGATTCTCAGTACTATTTCCTATGCATCTGGGGTTCTGTTCAGAAGCCCTTGCCTACATCTATGACTTCAAGAGTTTCACATATTTTATCTTCTAGCAGATTGTTTCTGTCTTCCATTTAGATCTTTGATCCATTTTGGTTTCAGTTTAGTGCATAGTGAGAGATATGAGTCTAGATTCAGTCTTCGGCATGTGGATAACCATTTTTCCCAGCATCATTTATTAAAGAGGCTATTTTTTCTCTGGTGTATGTTTTCTGGCTCTCTGTCAAAGATCAAATAATTAAATGTGCTTGGAGTTACTTCTACATCCTCCATTCTGTTCCATTGAGCCTCATGTCTGGTGTTTTTTGTTTCATTTTGTTTTGTTTTGTTTTGCTAGCACCATGCTATTTTTATCACATAACTTCATGTCCAGGATTTTGGTGCCTCCTTCTTTGCTCCTGTTGCCCAAGATTGCTTTTGCTTTTCTGGGTCTCTTCTGGTTCCATATGAATTTCAGGATCGTTTTTTCCAGTTGTGTGAAGAATGCTGTTGGCATTTTGATTGGGATTGTGTTAAATCTATATATCAGTTTTGGAATGGTGGTCATTTTGATTGTATTTGCTCAGCCTACCCAGGAACAGGGGATATCTTTCCATTTTCTGATGCCCTCTTCAATTTCCTTTTTAAAGTGCTATAGTTTTCTTTGTAGAGGTCTTTAACTTCTTTAGCTACATTAATTCCTAAATTTATTTTTCTTTTGTGCTATTTTGAATAGTATTTTTGTCCTAATTTTCTCAGTAGGTTCGTTATTAGTATACAGGAACACTATTGATTTTTGTGTTGATTTTGTATCCTGCTACATTTCTGAATTTGGTTATTAATTTCTAAACATCTTTTAGTGGATTTTGGGGGTCTTCTATGTAGAGGATCATGTTGTCTCCAAACAATGGTAATTTGACTTCTTCCTTTTCTATCCCTTTTTTTTTTTTGGAACTGAGAATCAAACTCAGGACCTTGCGCTTGCCAGGCAGGCGCTGTGCCACTGAGCTTACCCCTGGCCCTATCCCTTTTATTTCTTTTTCTTGCCTAACTGCTCTCTCTAATGTTTCAGGTATTATGTTAAACAGAAGTGGTGATAGTGCACATATACTAAAACAAAAATATTGGTGATAATAGTAGGACATATTCAATGCATCTTTTTAACAACATAGCAATGAGAGGAAAATGTTTTTCATTTTACATAGAAAGAGAATTATTCACTTATTCTGAGAAAACAAGATAATATAAGATCACTAGTAGAACCAGGAAAGTTGGCAAATGTCTGTAATTTCAGCTATTTGGCAGACTGAAGCAGAAGGATCACAAGTTCAAGGCCAGCCTGGGCAACTCAGTGAGGCCATATCTCAAAATAAAAAATAAAACGGTTGGGATATAGCTTAGTGGTAGAGCATTCCTGGGTTCAGTTCCCAGTACAGAAAAAAAAATTATTGATAAGACTTTCCTTATACTAGCCAAAAGGAAATTGAGATGATGTATAAAAGCATTCCCATAACTTATCCAAGATCCTGGGTTCCTTTACAATATGATGCAGCTTTTGTGGTATTGGGGATTGAACCCAAGGCTTCTTGCATGCAAGGCAAGTGTTCTACCATTGAGCTACCTCCCACTCCTGCAGTTTTGTAGCTACCTGGGACAATCTCCAACCTGAGGTAACCAACTCACTTATTGACACATCACTTAATATAAAAGTGCATTATTATGTCCATGGCTAATGAATAGACAAATAAAATGTGCTATGCAGATATATCAGACTATTATTCAGCTTTAGAAAGGAAAGAAATTCTGACATATGCTACAACATAAATTAACCTTGAGAAGATTTTGCTTATGGAAATTAGCCACAAAAAATACAAATACTGTATGATTAACTTACTTAAGGCAGTTAGAATAGTCAAAAGCATAAAAACAGAAAGTAGAATGGTGGTTGCCAGAAGCCAGAAGGAGGAAAGAACAGAGACTTATTGTTTAATGGGCACAGAGTTTTGGTTTTACAAGAAAATATTGTGGAGATGGATGGTAGTGAGGGTTGCACAACATTATAAATGTATTTAATCCCAATGAATTACATGTTATACAATGGATTCAGTGATAAATTTTATGGCATTGTACCACAATAAAAAATGATGTCACCCAAAAAAGTGCAATGTGAGTATAACTTGACATAAGTAACACTGTCAAATGTTTAAAAATGCAATAACAGGGCTGGTGAGATGGCTCAGCGGCGTAAGCGCCTGCCCGGCAAGCGCAAGGGCCCGAGTTCGACTCCTGGAACCCACATACGAAAAAGGGGCCAGTGATATCGCACAGCGGCACAGGCACGTGCTGGCGCGCGAGGTCCTGAGGTCGAACCCTGGTACCCACAAAAAAAAATGCAATAACAATTTATTACTGCAAAATTTGTAATAGAGAAAAAAGTAAACAACATTAATATCTGCCACCATATGGAAATGATTGAATGAATCATGATAACAAGTTGATAGGACACTATACAACCATTAAAATGATGCTGAAGTAGCAAAGCAGGGTGTAAAATTTTGTGTAGAGTATGATCTAAATTGTGTAAAAAGAATGGCATGTTTGATCATGAGCACAGTGTTACCTTAATAATCAGAACTAAGTTCTTTATTTAAATACCATTGACAATGGAGAAAGGGCATTATCTGTTCTGTTAAATAAAAAACACAGTTTGAGAAGAAAATATGGTTTTGATATTTTTTGTTGCTGACATGGGCATTTTACACCGATGTTCAGTAAGTCAACTCTGAATGTGAAATTCCAAATTGGTAAGGAAATGTCCCATGTTATATTTCCTAGTTTCAACAGTTCAACCACGGATCTCTCAAGTTTCCTTTCAAGCAATCATGTTTCTAACACCTCAGTCTGTCTTGGCTGACAAGTCACCAATTCCAGTTACTATCACCAATAAAACTGTTTTATCAATGGCTAGGAAAGATGGATATTTTCAAGTAAGAACTGAGGGATGAATAAGAAGTGGTAACTACAGATAGAGCTTAAAACCAGCTGCAAGGGAAAAGGTATTATGGGGCCAGTGAGATGGCTCAGCAGCGTAAGCGCCTGCCTGGCAAGCACGAGGGCCCGAGTTCGACTCCGGTAGTCCACATACGAAAAAAGGGCCGATGATATCGCTCAGCGGCACGGGCGCCTACTGGCGCGCGAGGTCCTGAGGTCGACCCCCGGTACCCACAAAAAAAAAAAAAGAAAAGGTATTATGAACATTAATTTAAATAAGAACCCATGCCATAATGGAAAAATATATATTCTTCCACTCTGCAGTCGTGCTACCTTGACATTTTCATTGAATTAACCAAATGCTTTCAACAGGACATGGAAACAGACTTCTCAGGCTCAAAATGTTTTTGTATTCTAATTTTTTTTATCATTGGAATTATGATAATCACCTGGCATGGTGGCAAAGGATTATAATCCCAGCTGCTTGGGAGGCTGAGGCAGGAGGAAAGCAAGTTTGAGGCCAGTTGGAGCAACTTAGGGAGATCTTGTCTCAAAATACTAAAAAAGGCTGAAGACATAGTTTTGTGGTAGAGTGCCCTTGATTCAGTCTCCAGTACTAAAAAATAAATAAATAATAGTAATCATTATACTCCACTGAAGTACTTAGCAACATGCCTGGTATATGGGAATTGCTTAAATAATCTGTCTAGAATGAACATATGAATACACTTAATATAACAGAAACTATTCAGTATAGACATAATGTTTTATGTCATTAAAATATAAAGTAATTTGGGCTTTGGCCTCCAAATCAAATTACAAGATTGAAAGTCCAAGAAGATGTACTATATTCATCTGGTAATTTTGTGTGCTCCTTCATAACACAGGTATACTACAAGTAATTTCAGATTGACTGGCAGGACTATTGGCACAAATACCTATAGTATAAAGAACTATGAGTGGCTAAGTACACATAAAAGGAATTTCAGAAAGTTAGAAGCCATTCAGTACAATCACCATAAAGCAAAGACTTGGGAAAGTTACCTGGTTCCATCTGAGGTGCAAAACTAGTTGGTAACTCTGTGAAGACTATATTAAAACACATAAGCTTCCTTACTATATGACAATACCTTCGAATATCTTTAGAATTCTACTGAGAATTATAAAAGCATTCTAATTTGGAAGAGTACCAGAATCTTTCAGCCATCATAAAAATAAATGGTACAAATATAGCAAGGTTGTAGAGAAAAATAGAAAAGGTTAAATATCCACACTGTGAAATCAAATCAGAAAAAAAGTAAAATTTTCCTCAAATTTTTGTTCTTACTTACTAGTTTTCTTTTTTCTCCTTTTTGATAAGATAAATAAGAGGACAAAAGTTAATAAGTAAGAGGAGGTGTTGTTGATATAGTAAGGAGGAATCTTTCTTTTCTTTAGATTCTGTTTATTTTTAATTATCTTCTGTATCTTCCCTAAATAGATGTAGCTACTTAAAAATAAACAAGGTATGTAAAGATAGTTTTCGGTGCTGTTTTAGAATAGATGCTATAGGAAATATTTCGTTGAACTGGTTTTATTGGGGCTCCTGAGGTCTCTTTATTGTTAAGACAGTGGTAGCCTTTTAAGAGCAAGAATTGTGCCATTATGAGAAATCTCTTAATGTTAATGATTGATGGGTAAAGCCACATTACTCTCGTAATGGAATGCTGTTTTTCCAATGTTTAGAACAAACTACTGAGTCTCATTATTAACTGGACCTTTATTCTAATTTTACATTCTAGAATGTTTAAGGGTTACGGTTTTCCTCATTGAAAGACTTCAGCCTAAAAATATGCATATCTGTAAAATTAGAACCAATGTCACTCATGCATAGCTTCACAGGAACTCAAAAAATGTGTTAAAGAAAGCATAAAGGAAGAAGGAACTGAGGGAGGGAAGAAGGGAAGAATAAAGGGAGGAATTATAAAAGAAGGACTGAGCTACTTCCAAATTTAGTGTGCAGGCAGGGTCTTCCCCAAGTCATGATCCTTGGGTTTCTCTGATTACTGAAATCATGGCATAAGTGATAGGTTACATAAAGGAGGGTAGAGTTCCACTCAAAAAACAAAAACAGGGCCGGTGATATGGCTCAGCGGCATAAGCGCCTGCCTGGCAAGCGTGAGGTCCTGAGTTCGACTCCCAGTACCCACATAAAGGAAAAAAAGGGTGGTGATATTGTTCAGTGGCACAAGCGCCTGCTGGCAAGCGCGAGGTCCTGAGTTCAACTCCTGGTCCCCACGTAAAGGAAAAAAAAAGAAAAAACAGGAGAATGGTGAATGAACAGAAGAAAAGTTCCCTAAAAAGATGGTATTTAGGGAAAGCAGAAAGACAGAAAGAGAGAGGAGAAGAAGAGGAAGAGATAGGAAAAAAAAAATACTATATCATAAGTAGTAGTTTGTAAATGGTGTTTCACTTAATCTTCAAATGAACCCTGTGAAGTCAATGTTATTCCTACTTCAAAACTGAGAAAATCAAATGCAGGGATAGTAGATAACTTATTTCAGACTACAAATCTGGTTAGTAGAAAGAGCTGGGTCTTGAACCCACAGCTGGTTTGCACCAAAGTCCACATTCTCCTACCATGCCATCATGGTTAGTTATGCAGGCTTGAGAAAAACTCACATCTCAACATCAGTCTTTTCTCCTTCCTGGAAGTCTAAACTCCAAAAGCACTCTAACGATCATTCTGGGTCATAAATGCAGCATTACAAAGTGATCCAGTTACCTTCACTGTAATATCTGTCACCAATGCTCCCACGTAACCTGAGGGAATAATTCTACTTTAGTTGTTATGTCACCATTGCTTATGATAATGATGATGAAAGGACTGGCTCAAAATGTTCAGTGGATTCAGCTATCATTACTTTATATACTTCTGTCATGGGCTGGGTGTGAGGGTCTCTGAGCTGAAATAAGGAATTCAACCCACCTCTTTAAAATAAGTATGTAGGTTCACTGACTCTCGTCACGGAAAAAGGATTTTTAGGCCTTGTCAGTAAAAGAGGCATGAGAAAGATTTATTAGAGGTAGATATAGGATGCCCTCATGAGCGGAGTGTGGGTTCTCAAAGGAATGAGGCAAGTTACAAGCCAGGGTAGGGTACATTTAAAGCCTGTTTTTAATGTGGGTGATCTCGGATATGTATTCTCACTGTCTGCCAGGTTACAGTAAAAGCCAGCTATAAGGGTTTGAAGTGGAGATATGGGTTTGAAGTTAAGACACACTGTCTCCAATGCAGCTGCTTTCTGGGCTGGAAGAAAAGGCAATTTGCAGGTGAAAAGTATCTGGTGCCTAGGAATTTATAGATTATTATAAAGGACTTTTAGGAATTTAACACTATTCTCTGTAAGGATGGCAGGAGGGGGTCACACACTAAGGTGGCCTCCAGAAGCAGGAAAAGAGCTTGTTCTGAAGCTGAAGTCTTTCTTAAAAGTACAGTTTTAAATTCTTGATTTCTTGGTCTCCTTTCAGGAGACAGTACGTCTTAATTTCAAACCCATATCTCCACTTCAAACCCATATAGCTGGCTTGCACTGTAACTTGCAGACAGTGAGAATACACATCCGAGATCACCCACATTAAAAACAGGCTTTAAATTTACCCTACACTGGCTTACATGTAACATGCCTCATTTCTTTGAGCACTCACACTCGCTTTTGAGAGCATCCTATATCTACCTCTAAGAAATCTTTCTCATGCCTCTTTTACTCATGCATCCTAAAAATCCTTTTTCCGTGATGAGAGTCGGCAAACCTACATACCTATTTTAAACCTACGTACCTTATTTCAGCCTCAAAGACCCTCACACCCAGACCCTGACATCTTTCTTGGCGAGCCAGCTAGGAGGTAAAAACAGAGAGGCATCCTTTTGTAAGTCCAGCCAAATGGCTTATTTATTTATTTATTTATTTATTTTCTTTCTTTGTCCCCACTTTCTCCCAACCCCTTTGCCTTGGGAGCTTTATTTTCTCCACGTCATAGTTCTCTCTGAAGTATAGTTTTTCTCCCAAGCATAGTTTTCTTTCAACCCCTTTGCCTCTCAAGTATAGTTTCCCAGTAGTTTGGTTTTTCTTCCTCTCTCTCTCTCCTATTCAGAATTTCATCTGTCAAAAATCTCAAACCCTTTAGCTTTCTTTTCTGTTGTTTACCAAAAAAGAGCTAGAAGGTAAAGGAGGCTAATGCCTTCCACCACATGGGAGCAAGGAAGCGTGTATGTGATCTGTACTGAGGAAAAATCTCCAGACCTCTAAGGCCCTCTGAGTTCCTCGTGTATGTTACAAGTCTCTAGATTTAGAGAACTTAGGGAAAGATTTTTTGAGTAAAGCCCAGCTGTTGTATACAACTTTTCCTGCTTCCTTGATCTGTTGTTAAAATAGCCATGTTCCAGTAACAAGGATGCTTGTACCAGCCATGACAAAAAAAAACAAAGCAAAGCTGCCACCCCAGGGAGGTCTTGACTCTGGGAAATGGGGCAGGCCATCACATGACCCCTATTTTGGGGCATGTCTGCAATGTGACCCCAGTTTGGAGTAGGCCACTTATGTGGCCTGATGCCAGTTTGGGTTGTACTTGTAGCATGACCCCAGTTCCCATTTTTCTTTTTCTTTTATCTCTTTACAAAAATACACAAGGAAAATCTGAGAGATGTACACCTTTCTACAATATGGGTAACTCGGTATCTATCCCTAAAACATCACCTTTCGGCTGTATTATGAGAAAGTGGGACCTTTTTAAAAAATAAATTTTAAAAAGAAAGATGATTTTTCTTTACAATTCAATATGAGGTCAATATATGTTAAAAAGTAGAGACATGGACTCAAAATGGCACCATAAATTTTAATAAAATATTACAGCTTGATCTATTTTATGAAAAAAAGAAAAAATTTTAAAAATCCCATATGTCCCCATATCAAGACCTCAAATTACATAGATCTTATATAATCTCTTATGCCCATGTGCCAGTAGGGCCAACTACAACAGAGCCAGACCTAATAAAAGTTTTAAATTCTTAAGTGCTCCAAACAAAACACCCCAGATACCCAGAGCACCAACAGCAGAGCCAGCAGAGGGTTCAGAGCCCCAGAGGAAGGCTCCAAATCTAGTTCATCTCCTTCCTGTACTAGATTCTCTCCCAGGGCCACTTCCCCCACCCCACCTCCTTATCAACCTTTCTACCTCCCATTACCAAAAAAATCCAGCCCTGCTGGTGTAACAGAAAGTGGCATTTCTTACCATCCCAATGATTCAAAAGCTAATATGTGCCCACTTCAAAAAGTCTCAGGTGGGGAACATGTGTTATAAGAATACATGTCCCCTTCTCCATGAGTGATCTGGCCCAGACTAAACAAAACTTGGGGCAGTTCTCAAAAGACCCAGACAGATTCATAAGTAAATTTCAGACTTTGGTTATAACTTATAATCTAACTTAGACAGATCTTCACATACAGTTTTCTACTTGCTGCACCCCTTTAAAAAAAATGCCCATATATGGGCCACAAAACAGGTGAAGGCCAATAAACTGCCAGAGAAGTCTCAAAAATAATGACAGAAATATGGATATAGTTTCAGTGCCTAAAAGAGAACCTGATTGGGAATACTAAATTAGAGATGAGGGCCAAAAAAAAAAAAAAGTAATGAAATGATTACTCTAAAATTGCTAAAATAAAAAAAGTACATGAGTAAGTCAATCAATTATAAAAAGAATAGAAAACTTACCCAAGACAAAGAAAAAAAATCCTGCTTTATTTCTGGGGTACTTAACTAAAACCCTCTGTAAATATACTAACACTGAGCTCAACTTACAGGCCAGACAAGTTTTATTAAAAACATATTTTATTAGCCAGTCTGCCCCAGATATTCACAAAAAAAACTTCAAAAACAGGCTATGCATCCTCAGAGCCTTATTAATAAACTTTTCAACTTGGCCTTCTGGGTCTTTGACAACAGAGACAAAATCGTGACAAGTACCACAGCCCAAAAGACACAAAAACAGGCTCAACTTATTGCTTTGACATTAAAAAAACAAAACCCTGCCTCCTCAAAATGATCCAGAGACTCCACCTAGAAAGAAGAAAAATAAAAGACCATATGGCTGCTACCATTACAGAGAACCTAAACACTTACAAAAAAGCTACAATAAACTAGGCCCTTCTTCACCTGGGATGTGCCCCACTATAAAGTGGGGAGACACTGGAAGTAAGAATGCCCTTTCCTCGGAAGGTGAGAGAGGCCATCTACTCCCATGTTGGCTGCCCTAAAAACTTAAAGGTGTTCCAGTTCTCTCAAAGCCCCTTTCACCAAAGTAGGCATTGCCTTAGACAAGCCTCAAATAATTATTGATGTGACAGATAAAAATATAAGTTTTATTTTAGATACTGGGGCTTATAAATCTGCCTTACTCAAATCCCCTGGACCCTTTCCTAATAAGACCTGTATTGTAACTGGTGTTGATGTTATCCGTAGGGCCAAATGCTTTACAATGCCTCTAACCTATAGATATAGAAAATTAATTTTCAGTCAGGTTTTCCTAGTTTTCCCAAAATGTCCTACTCCTTTATTAAAAAGAGATATTTTGCTTCTTTAGGGACAACTCTTTATCTGACACCAAAATATTCATCCCCCCCTTTTTTTTGAGAACATTAATATCAGGCCCACCAGACAATATATTTAGAGACATACCTAAATTTTTTTTATCAGAGATAGACCCACAGGTTTGAGGTATTAAAATCCCAAAAAGGGCAATTCATGCCCAGGCTGTTGTCATTTCCTTAAAAGACCCAAATAACTACCCTCATGAAAGACAACATCCTATTAAACCAGAGGCCGGCCAGGGACTTCAGCCTCTGATTTCTAAATTCCTCAAGCATGGTCTTTAGTCTGTTGACATTCCCCATGCTATATCCCCATCCTTCCAATACTAAAACCAAATAAAACATATCAACTTGTCCAAGACTTATGAGCTATTAATAAAGCTATAATTGCACTCCATTCTATAGTTCCTATCCCATATACTATTTTAACCCAAATACCAAGTAAAACTACATGGTGTACTGTCTTAGATATTAAAGATTCTTTTTTCTGCATCCCATTACATCCTGATTCACAATACCTGTTCGCTTTTAAATAGACTGATCCTGATACTATAAGAACTGCCCAATATACTTGAACCACCTCAGGGGTTCAGAGGCAGCCCCCACTTACTTAAAAAAGCTCTGGCAAAAAGATTGAAGTCTCTAACCTTAAAAAATGGGGCACTGCTCCAATATATAAATGATCTTCTTATTTATAACTTCATGAAGCTAAACTCCGATAAAAACACTGCTAAAATTTTAAATTTCTTAGGGGCTGCAAGGTACTGTGTGTGCCCCAAAAGGCTCAGCTATCTCAACAAAGAGTTAAGTATTTAAGACATACCTTAATCCCAGGGGAACAAACTCTTACACCTAAAAAAAAGGCTTGTCTTAAAGCTACAGATTTCCTTAAAAGCACAATTTTAAATTCTCAATTTCTCGGACTTCTACTGACTTGTAGTTCTTTTATCCTACCTCATTTCTACTGTCAAATTCTAAACAACTCTGCCTTGTTCTTTAAATCTTATTCCCATCTACTTAAACCATGGTGATAATCACTGGTTATTTCACAAGTTCTAGTAACCAGCAACAACAGAGAATCCTCTTGGGAGGGGGATGGGGGATGTCAATTGAAGTTTTTTTTAAATCCTTATCTGTGGTTATATGTAACCCTTCCTGTCTAATGTTATTTGTATCTTCTCTATGTCTTGATTTTTTATTTGTTTCCTAATCTCTTTAGAAAATAACTTTTTTTCTTTTACTGATAATGTCTCCTGGATTTTTTAAACTTTCTTATTTTATTGATTTCTGATTTTATCTTTATTTATTAACGTAATTCTTTTTTAGTTTTTCTAAGTCTAGATTGTACATTGTATTACAATACATACACTTAATGATATATAAACATTCACTGTACAATCGTGTGTAAGCAATAAAACAAAAAATTGGAATAAACAAATACATACATCTAGTGTTATATGATTTCATGAGTTGGGCTTTTCTACACTCTCCCAGTTTTGTTATGTAAGGCCTCTGCTTTTATGGAATACACTGTACTCCATAAATATGTACAATTATTATGTATTAATCAAAGATGCTTTAAATCAATTAAGGAAATTTAAGTGTTAACTATTCTGATTTAATATTTATAACTACATAAGTATCAGATTATCACACTGTACACCATAAATCTGTGCAATTAAAATGAAATTTCAAAGTATTATAATATTTTATTTGTGCTTCCTTTTAATCCAGATCTAAAGCATCTTTAAATTTCCAATTGTATATCAATAAGAAAATTTTTCGTTGTAATTTCATCCTTTTTTTGTGTGTGTGTGGTACTAGGGATTGAACTCAGGGCCTTATGCATGCTAGGCAAGCACTCTACCACTGAGCTACATCCCCAGCTCTTATTCTATTTGGTGGATGATGCAGTCTGTATGATCTCTGTCTTTTAAGTTGTGTTGACCTTTATTTTGTGACTCGGTTCTATGTTTGTATGGAAAGCATAGAACATCTACTCTCCATTTCAGAGTGCACAAAGGTGTGCCTGTGTGTGGTTACATTTCATGTATGTTATTGAAGATAATTTTTGATGGTCTGAATACTGCTGCCAGCCGTGCCAGTTTCTCCCAATCTCCAGCTGAAGTTGTTGCCAGGCCTCACTCATATCCACTTCACAAACCTATGGCAGGAAGAGCTGCTCCAGCATTTCCACATGGACACTCACAGTGGGGGCGTGTCACGATCTAACTGGGGACTAGATAACGAACACTAATGATGGAGAAGCTAGTGTAAATAATAGTGACCTCTCCACACATGAGTTGGTGAGCCCAGACCAGTCCTTTCTCAGGCTTTCTACTTCCTCCTTTCCGTACCCTGGGTGGTCATATCCGCCCTGCCAACATTCCAAGGTGTGTCGGGAGAAGCCAAGAGATAAGGAAAGTGACCAGCATAAAGTGATAAAGAAATAAACATACTAGCAGTGGTTGCTAATACACACAACTGCTGAAGGGAAAGACAACTATATAAAATGGCTAACACAGGCTCCAAGCAGGTACTGCTTCTATTGGTTCCCTTCCCTGTCCCCAGCCTCCTTCAGCTCCCTCGGGGGAAACCCTCCCTCCTGCAGGAAGACGCCACTGCCCAGTGATAAGGTGAGCCTCCGTCTCAGCGCGGCAGCCTGGAACCCGCTGAAAGCGCGCTGCGACGAGGAGCAGAAACCTGCCAGCAGCTCAGATTCGCTCTTCAGCACAATCAGCCCCGGCAGAGCATGTGCAAAGACTCCTCCTTCCGCAGTGGGGGCCGAACGGCAGATGCTACCCAAATGCTCATTAATCAAAGGAGGCTTTCGCCCCCGGACGCCTCTGGGCCTAGGGCAGAAAGAATCTCGCCACGGAGCTACAGGGTGGGGGGAGCGGCCGTCCTCCGAGCCCCTAGCGAGCAGCCGCGGCATGAAATGTAAGCACTGCCTGAGTCGAAGGAGAGAAGCGCTTGATGGTGTTCTGAATGCGGGTTTCCAGGGAAGATGCTCCTGGGGTCCCGCGCCTCCTCCGGAAGCTGCTTCCGCTGCGTGGAGCCGAGCGCAGGGCGCTGCAGCCGCAGCAGCCGGGGCCGCGCCGCGCACCTCTGCACCAGCCGCCGCCTCGCCCCTCAGCCCTCGCTCCTAATTTGCCCTCCTGCTGCAGTCAGGCCCAAATTAATTCTCTGCACCTGTGAGTGAGCACGCACAAGTTCTCCAGACACGATCCTTCGTGGGGGGGCAGTTTTTCAACCATTGACCTCGCAGCCACCTGGGGGAAGGGGGCAGGGAGGAAGTGGGGCGGGGAGGCATTTGCCGGGTCAGAGGCACCGAACATTCGCTGGCAATGCTAAAAGGGTTCGCCTTCTTCGGTTTCCGACGAATACAGCGGGATGCCTTCTCGGCTGACTGCTGCCCTGGCCCGAGCCCTGGCTCACTTCGCAGCCTGATGAGTTCAGACCGCAGTCGCCAGGCTCCTTTGCCCGCCTGTCAAAGTCTGCAGACTGAGGGGCGCCGCGCGCAGGCTTCTTCCTGAGCGGTTCAACGCCGGCTTAGGTTAAAGCCTCCGAACTCTCACCTTGGCACCTCCTGTTTATCCTCCTTCACGCCCCCATCATCACCCCATACACACACACACACACACAACCAGCAAAGGAAGTGCCCCTTTGGTAGTGTCGGGGCTCCCAGCCCAAGCGAGGGGGAGGGCGCCTCCCCGTCCCCTCCTCCCCATCCCTGCCTCGGCTCGGGGTTTTACTGCAGCAGCTGGAGGTGACAGCGACGCCTCAGCCTCCTCCTCAATTGCTTTCGGAGCCCGGGTTTCCCCTGCATCGGGAAAGCGCCTCCTGCTAAGAGGCTGGTCCTCGAAGAAGTGAGAACGAGCTACAGATAATCACATTTTAAAATGTAGAAGTCGCTGCGCTGCATTCCTCCGAGACGAGCGTGATCTCCCAGGACAGTGGCAGCGCCTGGGAAGTTGGGACCGCAGAGCGGGGGGGAGGAGAGTGGTGCAGCCGGCGTACTCTTCTGGAAGGAAGGAGTCGCGGGGAGCACTGCGGTTGGACACAAGTTTGCGTAAGAGTGTTTTCCTTTTGTCAATAATTAATCACCGGAATCGGTCTGGCAGAATTGGAGTTTTAGCAATAATACAGAAGGCGGGGCCGAACACCTAACTCTGGGAGTCTCCGGGTGCCCCGCGCACTGAGCAGCTCAGAGCAGCTGGGGAGGAGCCAGAGCATCCGAGCTCAGCTAAAGCCGCAGGGAAGTACCCGCGACCTGGAGGTAAGCATCTTCCAAAATATCTACTTCGACTGTAGAGCAGCTCGAGTAGGACGGAATTCCAGTCTTTACAGAAGGAAGGAGATTATTAGTAAGCTTTAATGCAATGTATCCGTTTATTATTTAACTGCATTACAATTTTTTAAATGAAATGGATTTTTCCATTTGCCTTGTACTATGTTGGAAACTAAGATGTTTCACTCAGCAGAAGCCAAACTTTGATACTGAAACTTTTTCAGCCAAAAGAAAATTATTATTTCCATTACTTATCCACGTTTGTTCGTTAATAACTATTCAAGAAAAATATCTTTGGGATATGCTAGGTTTTCTTAAATATTTGTCTTTGTCTAGTTTCATGCCATTATGCAATACTTTTTTTTGCCAATAAATTACTTTAGGCAATAACATATAGAAGTCAACTACCAAAAAGGTGAAGAATTTTCAGCACAGAATGGATTTTAACACTTTTCATGATTATTAAGCAGTATGTGTTTCCTCAAAAATGCCTAAGTGATCATTTATAAATAACCAAACTTCAGCAACTAAGGAGTATGATGAACTTTGCATACGACTGGGAAAGGGGATTAGAGCAGATAGATTACAGTGAGATTTGAGTGAGATTCTAGATTCTAGATTGGTTTGAATTAAAGTGGCAGTCAACTAGTTGTCAATTACAGATGAGCCTAGCTCATGATCAAATAAAGAATTTGAGGAATAGTTAAATGTAAAATCTTAGTCCTCAAAGTCGTAATAAATGCATCAAGGAAGTTGACAAGGTTGTTTTTCTAAAAGACTTCGTGGTACAGTAGCTATTTTGAATTAAACCAAAATTAAGAAATATGTGGTCATTTTTTCTAATGAACTTTTAAAATTTATGCATAAAACTGTTGAAGTTTTAATAAGTCGACTTCCACCTCTGAATTATTACTGTGCTTCTTTAAAAGCCATCCTTTTAGTGACTTTCAATAACTATGATTTTGTACATAGACTACTGCTAGGCCACCAACACACTGTAGCATGAAATGCACTGTCAGTCTTATTTAAATATTTCTCTACAACTACTTAATAACAATAAATTAATATGGATTGTCAAGCCAATGCCCAGGTGGTTTAGAATTTTACTGGATATGAAGTTGAAAGTCAGCCAGTTCTCAACTTTCACTGGTTTTCTTAATCCACTGTTTATAAATTTGCAAATATTTTTATAAAACCATCCTTTACACTTCTCTAAGCAATTTTACCCCTACTGTGTCAGCATAAACTATTTTAACACCATCTATACAAGAAGCAGAGTCTTCATTAAATATTACCTAAATGGGATTCAACTTCTAGAACAGTGGCATGGAAATCATTGCAAACCCACTACTTACAAAACAACAATAAATGGTAAAACTTGTCTCTGGATGTTATCCTGAAGTAATATAGCAAATGAATAAATATTTATTCAAGACAATCTATAGCATAAGAACAGCAAGAGTTGGTGGCATTTGATCCAAAATCCATTTCCCACCCTTCTCTATCCGGGTGTGATCATGATTCACCTGGCTGAATGGTGCTTCATTCTGAGTAAATACAGCAAAGAACATGGTATTCTCTCTCAACCTAGACTCCAGTCTGCAGCTACAGTAGATTTCAAGAAGAAGCAGACCACCAACACTTCTCATCCTCTTCAGATTTCCATTGCACAAGCTTTACTGCAGGCAAGACCAACTGAGAAGTCTGAGGCTTTCTTCAGCCACCATCCCACCCGCCACTCTTATGGCCAAAAATGAGCTTAACAATAAAAAAAAAATTTAATTAGACAAAGGATTTGAAATGACATTTTGCCAAACAAGATATACAGTTGTTATGGTTATAACAAAAAAAAAAAAACACATAATAACAAGTGTTGGAGAAGATGTGGAGAAATTAGATTTGGAAGTAGAACTTGGTGATAGAATGCTCACCTAGCATATGCAAGCCCTGGGGTTGATCCTCAAAACACACACACACACATGAAGTTTGCAGAGAATTTGAAACTGTCGTGCATTGCTGCTGGGGGTGTAAAATGATGGCATTGCTGGAGAAGACAGTTCAGTAGTTTCTCAAAAAGTTGCACAGAGTTACCAAATTACTCAGCAATTCCATTTCTAGGCATATATTGAAGACAACTGAAAACTTACATCCATGGAAGAACTGATACACAAATGCTCATAGCAACATTACTCATAGTCCAAAAAGTGAAAGCAATCCTATTATCCATTGAATGAATCCACAATCAGCAAATCTATAGAGACACAAAGTAGACTAATTTTGCCAGAGGCTGGAGTGGAAGGGAGGGTTGGAGAGAAATGGGGAGTGACTGCTAAAGGTTATATAGGGTGTCTTTGGGGGTAATGCAAATGGTCTAAAACTGACTATGGTTATGACTGTGTAACTATGAATGTCATACTACTAAAAACTATTAAATCATACACTTTAAATTAGGTGACTCGTATTCTGTTCATTATATCTCACCAAAGCAGCTCTAAAACATTATCCAAGGTAAAAAAGAATAAATGAGTGTAAAGCTTGAAATTCCTAGTTCCCCATGTACCACTAGACCAATAGCTTACATGAGGCTTTTTTCCCAAGGGGACGCATTGAAATATATGAAATAATTAAAAATGGCACAGGTATTACATGGCTATATGATTTGCATGCACATATTTGCACACCTGCCCAAGATTCCTTCTATTTAAAAAATAAATCAGATGTCATTAACATAGACCTATAGAGAATTTGTGTTCAATGTCATACCCTTTTGGATTCATCCATTCATTATACTACTCCAGAACCTGTTAGGACAATTGCTCCTCCTGCTTATAGAAAAACCTAGACTCATCTGTTCCTCAGGCTGAATGTTGAGTTTGTGATGGCCCACACTCAGTGAGAGGGGGAGGTGCCTGAATCTCAGTAAAAAGTACGCTTGTCCCTGCTCGTATCAGACAGTTTCATTAAATTAGATTGGCTCCAGGGCTGGTGAGATGGCTCAGTGGCATAAGCACCTGCCTGGCAAGCACGAGGGCCCGAGTTCGACTTCCGGAACCCACATACGAAAAAAGGGCCGGTGGTATCGCTCAGCGGCACAGGCGCCTGCTGGTGCATGAGGTCCTGAGGTCAACACCCAGTACCCACAAAAAAAAAAAAAAAAAAAAAAAAAAAAAATTAGATTGGCTCCAAAGGCTAGAGTCTTGGAGGAGCCAGAGGAGACGCCACTATAGAACTCAGCACACTGGCATATCCTTCCTGGAAAGCATCTGCTGTACGTACCATGATCTCAAATGCAGGAGAAGCTCCTAAACAATTAATTCATTTCTCTAGTCATCTGTTATGTTTTGGGATCTCGCAAGCTTCCTGAGACTGTACTAAGAATCACAGAATTGGGGGATAATGCTTTGTCCTGAAATGGTGATATAAAATTAGCGAGTCTCAGAATCTCATGGGGTGATGCCCACCTGCATGTGCTGCTGGAATAGTTATGAGTGCACTGAACCAAACTGTACCCTTATCTTAAGGAAGCAAATCTACTTGCTTCAGGAAACCTCAAGCATTTTTCATTCTCACCGGCATAGGCTTATCCTTCTCCACACATGTTTTGAAGAGCAAACCATGCTGATAGAAATAAGTTCTGTCACCACTTTTGTAGAGGTCCTATTGTCATATTTTGTGCAATTAAAAGGTTTCTACAGAACAATTTTTAATGTCTAACCATTTGTCTATGAGTTAAATACATATAGGAAAGTTAAATCATTGTTATTTTTTGTATTTTGTTTTCATCCAGATTAAGATTCCATTTATTCAACTGATATTTATTTTACATCTATGCTACACCAGGACACTTTTGGGCCGTGGATAAGTAATAAACATAACAGACCAAAATTCCTGCTTCAAGGAGCTTAAGTTACAGCAGGGATGTCAAACATCATCAACCACAAGTGAACGTGTCCTTTAAGGAAAGGAGATAAGAGTTCTGGAGAAAAATGAAAGAGAACACAGTGAGGTACACTTTTAAATTGTGATACCAGGCTAGCAAGTAAGATTCCATAATTACATAATATAAAGATCACGCACAAACCTGGCCACTGTTCTGGTACTGAGATGGAGTAGATAACAGGTCCCGGGGAAATTCTTTCCAGGGTCCCAGGGAACAAAGAATTGGACAGGACACACAGAAAAGGTAGCAGGGTATAAATTTTTGAAGGTAGAAAAGAAGTACACTCTGCAGACTAACAGCAGGCCAGTGGCCAGACTCATAGCCCATGAGGATAAGGGAAGGGGGTCTTATAAATCTGGAATTCCTGGATTGGCTTCTTTCTCATGCAAATAAGGCATTGGGATGGTTGTCCTATGAAAAACTCACTCGGCCTGGTGCCAGATTTAAATTGTCCTGTCAAAGGCTTTCTTGGTTTTATGCCAGATGTAATGAAAAATTGAAAATAGCACTTTTCTGATTGGTTCCACGCACGGTGCTCAGGAGTTGCGGTCATCCTGGATCTTGTGTTCCACACGTGTGCCCTGGATCTCCATGACTTTGACACATTATTACCAGTTGTTTGACTGATTTTGCCTCAGCCCTAACCTCATACTTCAATGAGCCACAAGGATTGCCAGTTCCAAATTAACTGCTTTCTTCCCCTTGAGACTTTGGTTTCTTCTTCACATTAGTGTCAACCACCAGCATCGTTCTGCTATCTAGATATTCCATTGTTTCATGAAGGGAAATATATTATCCCCAACACATCCGAAGCAGGCACAAGGAAGAAATAGCCCAGCACCTGCACTGAAGAATTACAACCTAAATAAAACATGGTCCTATGATAACAAAAATTCTCACTCGCTCAAGTAAATAATCAGCCTGGGCGCTGAGTTTCCTGTTGGCCTTTTTCTCTAGTTTTGCTATGAATTCTTGCAGCCTTCCAAGATATCACGTATAAATAATTAAGATCTTGTTCCTCATAGTTAAAAGCTCTTGAAGAGTGAGAGTAGAGAAAAGCAAGGGGAAGAAAACCTTAAGGGTCATCTCAAAAGGTTAAAGGAGGACACATCTTTCCAAATTACAGAGAATAAGTAGAGCATCAAATCCCACAGATCAACTAGGGGGGGAAAGGGAAGAAAAAAGCAACCAGAGAGTCTTTATCTCACCAGATGGTCCCAGAATTTCCACTCAGGTAACCTAGTTTAAAAGGTATCCAAAGAGGCCTTGTTCTAGTAAAATATAATGGGTGCGGCGGTGTTCCTGGAATAGACCTTTTAGATAAAGGTTTAAAAGGAGCAGGAACTAGATTTTGTAAGTCAAAAAAAAAAAGACCATTTATATCAAGCTTGAGGGAGAGTGTTAAAGAACATTCAGAATAAAAACACAAATAAGTAAAAAAAAAAATCCTGCTATAATGGAGCATTAGAATTCTCATTCATTTATTCACCAATTTAATTCAGCAGCTACTATGTACCACTAGGGGAACAAGACAAAAGAAGACCATGTTTGAAAGACCTTTCTTCATAAAGTTTAGGTAATATGGCTTTGGGATCAAAATAGCTGAAGAACACAGAGATGAGAATGAGAACTTTCCCACCTGCTATACTAATTGCAACATTTTCTCCTCCTATTGTCCTACTCCTGTGCCCCAAGCTACCCAACACTTCCCTGTCATAGCACCAACTATGCCAAGTGAGGATGTTTACTTGACTGTCCCTCTTACTTTCTAGAAAGTGGCTTGAGGATAGTGATCATAACAATCTTACTGAAACTTATAACCCTTCTCCATCCTTACTAAATACTTCCTTGAATGTCTGGCTGGCTAGCTGGATGGATGGATGGAAGGATGCAGAGATGGAGGGATAGATGAGTAGTCAAATAGTTGGATGATTTGCCAGGTTATGATTAGAATTATTTTTGCATAAAAAGAAAGCCTGGCAGAGTGGTTAAGAGCATGTGTACTTCATTTACTATGAAACCAATCTTTAAATTGTCCAGCACCTCAGTTTCCTCATTTGTAAATTAGGTATAAAAATAGTGCTTCCACTATAGTGTCATAAAGTGAGCTGTATAAGGTAATACCTACAAAGTGCTTAGTAAATTTCTAGAGGATAAATTGCTCAATAAATATCTACTATTGTTAGCACCATAAAATAGCGGATTCCAGGGTGACAAGTTGCCACTGAAGTACTGCATCCCTTCTCTTCAGCTCCATTATAATCAAACAGTGTCAGTCATTCTGAGCTAAAGTTACACTGAGTTGAAGATCTGTGAAAAGATTAAAAAGAAAATTTGGGGATACATCTGAGTTGCATATTGAACAAAAAATTAAAACAACCAGAAAAAAAAAAAAAAAGGAAAATTCTCAACATGGCGTGTCCAGAGCCATTTGTCAGGAGAAATAATATCTCTATTGCACTCACACCTAGCTCCTCTCACCCCCATGGACAGGCAGTACCGGTCCCTGCTCATGATCTGGAACGGACACCCGTGCCTTACAGAATGTTATGCCAGTAAGCGTCAGTGAGTTTTCACTGACGTAGGAGAAGAAAGAAAAGCAAAAGCAAATCCTATTTGAAATTAAGTCTTACCCAACCCTAAAGTACTAAATTACCTTTTTTTTGCTTCTTTTGAAAAATCTAATAATCTTTTCTTTGCAAAACCTTTAGTCAAAATTATCGCAGCCCCTCCTCATACAGAACTATCTAGTCCCTTCTAAATAAAAACAGCTAACCCATGACCACCTTATGAAATCTCAGTAACTTTAATGCTTCCCTCTGCTTCTGTCAGCGATGATACCCTTGAGCTCTTCCCCAACCAACGGGATCTCATGGGGAATTTAAAATCCTGCTTAATCAGTTTATTTTAATTACTCAGACGGGAGCCGCTGATGGCCCTGGGAACTCCGACTTGGCAGCCTCGGCGCATGACGGAGTTAATACCTGGTATGTTCCCCGGCCCACACCCCGCCCACGATACGTGAGCTATTCCAATCAACAGCAGAACCTTCCTTTTGTCTCAAAATTTTCTGTTATTATCATGAGAACGTAAATGCTATGTATCTGTTTGGAAAGAGAATTTTAAGCTTTTTAAGCTTAATAGACTTAATAGACTTAAACCTGACGCAATATCCACATAAATATATACACTTACCTTCTTACCTGCCTTGTCTGATAAACAGCAGCCAGATAAATGACTCAAGTCTTCACACTAAAAGGGATAACAGTAACAAGTGAAGATTTTTTTGGATTTTTCTTTTTGTATACCATTTATAAATCCTCTGCTGTCCTCCCATAGAATGCTGAGGAGTATCACATTAGTGCCTTGCAAGTTCTAGGCTCATATTAGTAGCACAATAAATATTTGTGGTATAAACAGAATAAATCTTGAGTGGACTTAAAATTTAGCCAAATGAAGTCATTAGAGAGATGATTTTTAAGTGTAACAATATAAGCTGGGAGTGGTGGTACATGACTCTAATGTCAGCTACTCAAGAGGCTGAGGCAGGAGGATCACAAGTTTGAAGCCAGTCCGTGTAATTTAGTGACACGATCTCAAAATAAAAACTGAAAAGGGTTGTGAATGCAGCATAGTGGTAGAGAGTCCCTAAGTTTTATCCTCAGTATTACAAAATAATAATAACAACAACAATAATAATATAAAAACTATACAACAAAATAGAAAAATTATTTCAGTAAAATTAATTGAAAAAAAACAGAATATGAATTAAATACATACCATAATTACAACCAACTTTAAAGGAAAAAATGCATAGGAAAAACCTCCAAAATGTGAACAATACCTTTTGTTTTTGTTGTACTTATTCGTTTTGCAGTATTGGGGATTGAACCTAGGGCCTTTCACTGAGCTACATCCCCAGCCCTTTTTTATGTTGGGATGGGATCTGGTCAAGTTGCCAGATTGCCCAGGCTGGGCTCAAACTTGTGATCCTCCTGCCTCAGCCTCCTAGAGAGCTGGGATTATAGGAGTGCACCACCATATCAAGTCATGTTTATTTTTAAGATGGTAAAATTATTGAGTGTCTATATTTTTGTAATATTTTGTAACTTTTTATTATACTATTTCAAGGGGAATATTTTACTTTTACAGTATCAAGTATGGTTTTAACAATGGTCAGAACTATTAATAAACAAAGCAATTCTTCCTTTTTCTTAAAAACCAAGCTATGTACATAGTAACATTTCTCTTAAAGTTGTCAACAAACACTTCTGATTTAGCTATCTGTATTTCCTCTACCTTTACTAATGAGTATATAAAAATCAATTTTTTGTCACTGCAATCATCACGACAGTCTGATTACGCTATTTCTAGAGGAATTCCTAAAAATTTTACATTTGTGCTTTTCTAAAAGTTTTTTAAGTTAAACATACTGCCTACAAAGGTAATGAACATAAAATTCAAAAATGAATAAATAACAAGTCTTCCTACCTAGTATTAGCAACAATAAACTCTAAGAATTGATTAAAATTGATTCCCTATTTCAAAATTATAAAATAAGTTAATTCTGTTACTTTAAAATGAAAATTTATGTACTGTATTTTGTGTATATGTATATATGTAAATGATACTAAATATATAGTCATTTAACTACTAATAGTATGATATTATGCAATAAAAAATTCAACAACTTCTTATACACATGGCCTAAGCTCTCCATTTAATAAGCAAATATAGTATCACTACTACTCACTACATTAGATGCTAATGTAGTGCCTACTCGATATCGTGGGGTTTGTGAATAATATATGTTTCATAGCCCCATGTTCTTTTATAATGCTTTAAATAAATTATTTTACAAGCTGGTTGTATAACCTATTAATCTACTTATCTGTAACAATAAAAAATGCAACCTTTTAAGAGATAAAAACTGCAACCTGATCATCTCCACTCTCACAATTACTGATTTTGATTAGATATAGCTTCTAATTTGTTTCTAATTTATAGAACTATTAAAATCAATTCTAACATATATGGGTTCTGGGGAAAGAGAATAGTTAATGCTGTGGGATACAAATTTGTTTTTTGGGAGGAAAAAAACAAAAAAATGGTTAAGGAACAGAGCGAAAAGCTTAATAAAACTTAATGTGAACTATTCACCAAAGCATTGTTACTGGGTAAGGTGGCAGGGTAGTGGAACCTTTACTCCCTCACTTAATTCAGTGCATTTGAGGTGGGAGATTCTCACTTAATATTTGGCAGGATGCTTGAGAGAACACTATCGCATGTGCTTAATCTCCAGAGAATGGTAAACTGCTCATCCTTTATGAACTCATCCATTGAAGAGTAATTTTATGAACTTAGGGCCACTTTATTGATTGGAAAATTAAGCATAGAAAGAAGACACCATGGACTCTAATACTCTAGTTGCCAACCTTTCTCACTCCTCTGGGCTGCAGATGCCATATCTACTCCACAAAGATCTTGGGCCTTAAAATTTTAATGTGTTTTATTATGTAAAATTACAAACAAAGAAAAAATAAAACAAGTTGACCCTGTTCTGGTTTTGATGGGCAGGAAAATCAGGTTATAATTTAGTACAAAATTGTTTCATAAGTTTCTTCATGTAGGAGAAAACAAACACAATGCAGACACAAAACATGACGCTGTGCCACTGTGACTACTCACTTCCTTCAGGTATTTTCTTTCTCCCAGACTCATGAAAATCACCACCGTATCCGCTCACATCATCGGTCTCTTAGGAGTCAACAGAGTCACCAAAAAGGGGCGTCTTTTTTATTTTTTAAAGAGAAAATAAATAGAACAAAATTTCAAAACAACATAATAGGACGGTAACAATGGTTAATACATTACATATTGTTATCTTTAAATTAGTTACTCAGGATACAAAATATCAGCATTCAATTGTCCAAACAATATTAGCACAAACCTTTCTTTTCAATGAACTATGCAAAATTAGTAGTGTATCTATCTTAACTATCATATATATATATATATATATATATATACACATATATATATAATTTTTTCTTTTCAAAAATGGGTCTCTTAAATAAGAGGATATAAAAGACATGTAGAAAATAAGAAAAGCAAGAAATAATTGAAATATAAGTTACTATATTTGAGCCTTTACTGAGATGTGACATGATTAAGCATTCTTTGTCAGTGTTGTGTGGCTTAATCTTTACAACAGTGCAGAAATAATTAATCATCTCCATGTTACTCATGTTGTAATTTGATGTACAAAGAGATAAAACAACATCCTGAATATCATGCAATAGCAAGTTTTAGTTTACCAATTTCAAAATCCACATTCTTTCACTATGAAAAAAAGTTTTTAACAAAGCAAATTATTCTCTCATGGTACATTTAATTCTATAATAGAAACAGGTTCTTCAAGATGGTGAAATTTTAGTAATCTCTTCTTAAAACTTTCCTCCTCCACAGCAACCTACAGAAGGTGTGGTCTGGTCTCTGTACCATCTTTCTAATGAAGTTCTCAGTATCACAAGTAACCCATTCCCCCTTATTTTTCATTTATTTACTTATTTTTTACCCTGTTGGGGATGGAAGCCAGGGCCTCACATGCTAGGCATGCAGTCCACCACTGAGCAGCCCTGGTCCCCATTCCCCTTTCAATAGCTTTTATTGTTTACATTGTTTTCTGAGATTTGCCTTTGAAAACAATAAGCCAGTTCTAAACTTTCTGCACGACAGCCCAAAACATCATTGTAAGACTATTTAAACCAAGCTGGGTACATGGCACGTGCCTGTAGTCCTGACACTTAAAGGCTGAAGCAGGAGGACCACAAGTTCAAGTCCCGCTTGACAACCTTGAGAGACTCTGTCTTGAAATAAAAAGGGGTAGGAGATGTAGCTTGAGGCAAAGGCTGTGGATTCGATCCCCAAAACTGCAAAAAAAAAAAAGAAAAGAAAAGTGAGGAATCAGATATTTAAGTCACTTAAGACTTCTGGGACACATTTCTTCCTATGGATGTGCTCTGCTGGCTGGCTGGAATGACCACTTCCGGCAGCTAAAAGGAGACGCTAATAAAGGACAAGAGTGTTGCCCCCTTTTCTCAGCTGTAGCACTGTAAATCTATAAATATATAAAAAATATTGAATCACTTATTTATTTGTCAAACATATCACAACACTGCTGGCTCACAATGAACTTGAAGTCAAGAAAAATTTACTTGAACTGCTATTAACAGTTTCCCCTCATATTAGTCTTGAGTAATTAACTTTTTGAACTAATGCACAGGACCTTTTTTCTCCTTCAAAGTTTTGTCCTCAGACCTTCTCGAGCACTGAAGTGTGCTGTCTCTGTTACCCATGCCTATAATTTGCAGTCATCTGCAAACTTGACCCTCCATGCTTTCCATGCCTTCATTTAATTGGACTAAAAGGCCACTCTGGTCAGGACAAAATCCAAAGCCCCAGGTTCACTATTGAAGACCCACTAATGACTTTTATGATACTTCACCAATTATAAAACACTTTCACAATAATATTCTCAACTCCTCTATGCATAACACACTGTCATTATTCCACGTGTGAAGAAAAAGACCTAAGAAAAACTATAAGACTTCTCTGATATGATGCAGCTAGTAAATGATAAGATAGGAAACAAGCTTTGGGGCTTATAACTGTTTCCAGTCAAAGGCAAGTTTTTATTCATTATTGTTGTTATTTTATTTATTTATTTTTTGGTGATGGGGATCAAACCCAAAGCCTTGCTCATGCTACCTTTCACACATTCTACCATGGAGCTATACCCTCCTCGGTCCCCAAAGACAGATTTTGAAACACAAATATTTACCTAATCTCTCTTCCCTTTCTTCTTCCTGTGATACCAACAGACACTAATTAAAAATCAAAGGAATGCAGAGATTCCATCTTACTCCAACAAGCACAGCTATCATTAAAGGCACAAAACACCAAATGCTGGCAAGGATGTGAAGAAAAAGGAACACTTCCACTCTATTGGTGAAAATATAAACTAGTATAAACACTAAGAAAAAACTAAAAACAGAAATTCCATTTGACTCAGCTATACCTCTCATGGGTATCATCCCAAAAGAGTTAAAGACAACATCACGTTGCAGGGATACATGCACACCCATGTTTATAGCAGCACATGGTACCTTGGTTCATGAATGCTTCTGTTTGTGAACAATTTGGTTCACAAACAAAAAGGTTTGGCAAAATTCTGTTTTTGTTTCTTTGCAAACTTTACATCAGGTGACAAATGACTGCAGCCATCTTTCCTGCACAAACACAAACATGGCCATCTTTTCCAAAATCATGGAACAAATTAAGTTGGTGAACCAAAGTACCACTGTAATTCTCAATTGCTAAATTATGGGAACAGCCTAGATGCCCTTCAGCAGATGAATGGATAAAGAAAATGTGGTATAGATACACAATGTATTATTACTGAGCCATAAAGAAAGATAAATTGAGTCACTTGTAGGAAAATGGAATGCTCTTGAGACCATAATATTAAGTGAAATAAATCAGACACAGAGGTTAAATGTCACATGGTTTGTCTTATATGAGAAATCCAAAACACAAATAGTTACAGAGTAAAATAAAGGAGAAATTGTAGGAAAGAGAGAGGTAGATTTTTTTGGAGATGGGGAAGGGGATCTGGAGAATGGGGCAAAGTGAAGGGTGGGGTTGAAAAGATCAAAACTGATCAAGATAATTGAGAGATAGATAGATGATAGATGATGACAGATAGATATAGATACATAGATATCAATTCCCCAAAAGGAATGGAATTATTACATATCACTATATAGATATATAGATATAGCAAAATAGGTAGATATAGATAGATAGATGATAGGTAGATAGATAGATAGATAGATAGATAGATAGATAGATAGATAGATAGATAGAGATAGATAGATAGATAGATAGATAGATAGATAGATAGATAGATAGATAGATAGAGATAGAGATAGAAGGTATTAGAAGCTGAGCCCGGAACCTCCCCTCACTCTCACACATACCCACTTCCCTTCTGCTTTTCTACCATGAGGCAAAGCAGCATGTGGCGCTTGCCAGATCGTGGTCCCTGATCTTGGCCCTTCCAGCATCCAGAACAATGATCCAAATCAAACCATTTTCCTTTGTTAAAAAAATAAAATCAAAATAAAATCAAAGAAATATTTTCTACATGCTAAACCAACCCCAAAATATGAAGCAGATTAAACCTCTGGCAGCCGAGGGACGGTTCATAGCTCCTGTCTCCTTGTCCTACCTCAACATCCCCTCAGCCCTGGCACCTGCAGCACCTTGAACCCTCAGAGTACAGAAATCACTAGCCAGTGATGTGTTCCTATTTGTGAGTGATTATTTATCCAAATGGTTTAATGACATTTTACATGGAACAGAATTGTTTTAATGTTTGAAGATACCTTGAGGTTTATTTAATTCAAATTCTTATTTCACAGATGAAGCAGTAGTAACCCAGAAAGGAGAATTAACCCATACAGTTCATTCTGAGGGAAAGTGAAGCAGAAAACCAGACCTGGACACTCCCGGCAAGGTACATTGCTCTGATTGTGTCCTGGAGTCTTGTTTTTAGAAATCTGACCTTTTTGACTGCAAGATGACATCATTAGCAAGGTGAAGCTCCTAATTCTGTCTTATTAAGCAATCAACAAATATGTATAATATACTGGATATTACATTGGCATTTAAGATGATATAAATGAATAAAATGTGGTAATTAGCTTTAGTTATTTGTATCTGGGAATACAAGGTGCTGCAAGTAGCAGGGTTGAGGGGAGGCCTGAGATAGGACACCCGAAACAGTGGTTCTTAGCTTACAGATAGTACAAGCTTCTTTGAAATGTGTGCAGAAAGACTTTCATTTAAGCAAAATTTTCATAAACTGCCACCCTTTCCCTATGCAAGTCCTTAGTCTCCAGGTTAAGAATGCCTTGGCCGGGGCCGGTGAGATGGCTCAGCGGCTTAAGCGCCTGCCCAGCAAGCGCGAGGGCCCGAGTTCGACTCCCGGAACCCACGTACGAAAAAGGGGCCGGTGATATAGCTCAGTGGCACAGGCGCCTGCTGGCGCATGAGGTCCTGAGGTCGACCCCCCGGTACCCACAAAAAAAAAAAAAAAAAGAATGCCTTGGCCAAGAAGAAACCAGTCTTCGTACAAGTGCCAAGGTCAGAATTACATAGCACCAGCTACTGCCTTATGTATAGGTCTTTTGGTTAAGACTGCTTCTGTTTCAACATCCTTCATCTTTTATTTAAATGGACGGCATCTTATCCTGAAAGTCCTTGGTACAAAAGAGGAGTAAGTCTTAATAAGCATTTAATTAACTAAGTGGAACAAAGTAGGAAAGTACACTAAATTGAAAACATTGTCTTTCAAAAATGTTAATAATGAAAGTGAGAATGATCCTTGTTCACAATAGGACACTCATTTTCTTTCTTTTTGTCCTCATTATTATTCTTAAGAAAAAAAGAAAGAAGAATAAATAGCAACCTAGACTGCTACTACTTGTCTGCCCACTCTTACATCTAGAGTAACAGCGACCTACCAGCCAGTGCAAGAAGGGGTGGCGGCTGTGGACAAAAAGGAATAGGTTTATCTTGCGAATGGTTGCTTCCTAATCTTTCCCTTATTACTGCAATATTTCAAGAGATTTATGGTTCTGAAATGACTGGAAATAACTTCTTCATTTCAAAATATTCTGGAAAACTCCAATTTTACTTTAAAGTTATTGGTAATGAAGCTTGATTTTACAAATTCAAAAAATATTTCTTGGTTACTTAGCATTTGTAAAATTGATTCTAGGAGGCAATGTGGTGTGACAGAAAGAACATTTTGGAGTGAGAACATCATAGACTGAATCCTAATGTTGTTTCCAACTTGGCTTCTTTTTTCTGTTTTGTTTTTTGTTTTGTTTTTTTGTTTTTTCATTTTCTTGTTTTTCTTTTTGAGACAGAGTCTCACTATGTAGTGTAGGCTGGCCTTGAACTCCGAGTGATCCTCCTGCCTCAGACTCCTGAGTGCTGAGATTATAGGCACGAATCACCATGCCCAGGTTTCCAACTTGGCTTCTAAAAATAAGCAAGGTACAAAATTTACTGAGCCTCAGTTTCTTCATTTTTGAATTGAGGTGACACATTTGAGCTGCTTGGTATATTTCTTACCCAGCAAAGAACAGTTTTCTAAGTTGCTAAGGCTTTTTGTCTCCTTTATGGCAGCCACATGAGAACTGAACATTCTGTAGAATAATCTTTCTAAAACCAGTAACTGATAAAGATCATGTGTTCTGCCTTAAAGATGATCCCACTCTGTTACGTTCTTTCTCTGGTTCTTCATAGTTTGGCAATAGTATATTAGTGTAGTATGATAGTGATCATAATAGCTAACATTCACTTAGCTCTTCGTAGGTATTATTCTAAATGCTTTACACTTTTTAATCTTCTTAGCAGGTATAGGAATGAAGTTCTGTTAGCACCACTGTTTTCCAGTTGAGGAAATTGAGGGTAAAAGTGGTTAAAGCTTATCCAGAGCCACATAGTTAGTTGGGACAGAGGTGAGGTTCAACTCCAGACAGAACCTAGAGCCCAAGTATGCAACCACTCCAGTGCTCTGTCTCCCAGCAAGATTATCTCCCAGCCCCCACATAGTCACCAGGATACCTTGAGCCTCAGCTTCTTCCTCTTCAAAATAGGGACGATGTAAGTTAAGAATTCATCCTTGGGCCAGGGGTATAGCTCAATGCCACAGTGCCTACCTGGAAGCACGAGGTCCTGAGTTCAATTCCTGGCACAAACAAAAAAGAATTCACCCTTGGCCCACCACACCGTCATGCCATGGTGCTGTCTCTGTTCTTTGAATGGAGTTCCATGTTACAAGATTCTAGTGCTTTCACTGATCTCCGTATTTGATTCCTAGGGCTCCTGTAACAAACTACCACAGATTTGGTGGCTCAAACAGCATAAATGTATTCTCTGATAGTCCCAGAGGTAGAAGTCTGAAGTCAAGTTGTTGGCAGGGCTGCTCCCTCCAAGGGCTCTAGGGAGAGTCTTTCCTTGCCTCTTTCAGCTTCTGGTGGCTTCAGGCAGTCCTTGCTGGTGGCTACATAACTCCAGTCTCTGCCTCTGTCCTCACGTGGTCTTCTCCTCTGTGTCTCCTTTCAAAAGACAGTGTCACTGTGATATTTAGTGCTGATCTAGGTAATTTGAGATACTCCTATAAAAATTCTTAATTACATCTAAACCTTTTCTTCTAAATAAAGTTACACTTACCAGTTTCAGGACACAGACATATCTTTTGGGGGGCTGCCATCCAACCTATAACAATATCTTGATCCAAATATTAGAAGATACTCTTTTGGTATTATTCCTACCATCAAGCATGCATCTATTCAAAGAGAAAATACAATTTAGGCCTATAGTAAAAGTAGCTTACAAAATCTGTCAAAAGTATATATTTTTTTAATATGGTCAATTGCCATTAGCTTTCTCTACATTTACCTGAGAATCAACAAAGTTCTTAGGAAATAAACAATTGTTTCCTATTTAAAAGAAAAACAAGCTTGGGCTCAGGAGCCCTCCACTATGCAATAGGAGCACGTAGGTAGCCAGGTCCTGTGGAGAAGATGAGGGGTGCAGCCAGGTAATACGTCCACACTACATGTAGTCCCCAGGAAAAAGAGAAAGGGAAAATGCTATTGGAATGGCCTTTGCTGACCCTACAAGATTCCCTTTGGTAAAAGTGTGGGAGTAAGTGCTCAGCTGGTATGCTCCTGACAAATCAATATAATACCTTTCACCCTCAAATTGCTCCTTGGATAAAAGTGTTCTGTTTTTGAAGAATCATCAAGTATAATCATGATTGGTAAGGACGAGAGGATGAGATAAAAGTTTAATTTTTCAGGCTTCTAGCTATTAAGACAAACAGAGTCTTAGAAACAAACAATAAGCAAGTGGCCCCTTTACCACTCTGTGGGTTTGATGGATGAGAAAGACCTGAGGAAAAGGAGAAAAAGGCAAAACTGTCCCCATGAACATGGAACACTATTGCCAGAAAAGGGGTTTATACCAGCAGTAGAAAAGTAGTTTCAGCCAAACATTTAGCTGCTTTTCCACTCTTAGTCCCATTTAAGTACTCTACATGTTAGGGTCTTATGAACCCTTTTTTCAAAAGCAGGTAGCATATCATAGGACTTATAATTCCCACAAATATTGTAGCAGTGAAGTTACTGGAATTTTACTGATGCCACAAATGAACCGAAACATGTCAACTCTTCTCAGAAGATTCTTTGGAATTTCACAGTTTTGAGTTTTCCTCTTGTATCCTAAAAGCCAAGAAGGAACCTCAAGTGGAACCTGAAAATTATTATTTTGAAGGCTTTTAGGATTGTTTGTTTACTCAGCTGTTGATAGCACACCCATGCTATTTAGCTAGACTAGGTTTCACTCCAACTTGAGACTCTCAATGACTTTTCGAAAAATATTGCTCAGACTATTTTAAGTTTAATTTAAAACATCAGTCCTAATAGTTAGCATTCGGGTTATTCATTGAAATTTTTAAATTGTGGCTAAAAAAAAAAAAACAACCATACCATCCCAGCCATTTTTAAGAGTACAATTCAGTAGCATTAAGTATATTCACATTGTTAGGTGATCAATCTCCAGAGCTTTATCACCTTGCAGAACTGGTAATCATTGTAATTTCTGTCTCCATGAGGTTAGCTATTCTAGCTACCTCGAAGAAGTAAAATCACACAGCATTTTCTTTTGTGAGTAGGTTACTGCATGTCAACAACAAGATTAATTCATGTTGTAGCAGTATGTCAGAATTTTCTTTTTTGAGGCTGAATAATATTCCATTATATGTATATATCACCTTTTATTAATCAGATGTTTTGATGATGAATATTTGAGTTTCTTTACCTTTTGAACACTATCAATGATGCTGCTGTGAACATAGATGTACATTCAATGACTTTAAAAAATAACTTCTAATGACTTCAAAGCCACTGTGTTGCAGTTTTTTTCACTTTTTACTTCTAAAAACAATTTGGTTACCCTTGGCAATATCTCAGAAGTAAAATGCCATTCAGAAGCTATGTACTTTCTTCTTTATAGAATAACAGGTTTTTTAAAACAAATATTAATAAAGAATCTCATCCCAAGAAGAGCATGGTAGCTAAACCTTGGCCCGGAAGCCCACTCTCCATTCCAGTACTGCCAGAAATAAGCAGGGATATTTGCCCTGTTTCCATGTTGGTACGTGAAAGTACAATAGAAACAAGACAAGACCTGTCATCCTCCAACCTGTTACAGATTTCTCATCCTATTTATAACATCTCAGTATTAGTATACTTGCCACTCTTTTTAGTTTCAAAATAAATACCTTCTTTTTGACAGCCACACATTGAAATCAAACTAATCTGAGTTTAGTATACATTAAATTATTATAAACATTTTCATTAAAATCATATTCCATATTTTCTTTCCAAGACAAGACTCCTTCACTCATAAATTCCTCTGAAGTCTGTCAGATTATGCAAAAAGCAAGGACTGCTCTGAAATTACAGTTATTCCACACACCATGTTGCACCAAGGCATCAGTTAATAGTTGGACTGAAAAAACATGTTTTCTGTTTTTCTGCTTTTGTTGGTGTTAGTGAAAACTATAGGCAAAAATGTTGGTTCACATAGCCATAAACACTCTATACCAACAACAACTTGGTTACACTGTCAGTGAGAAGTTTTTCTTTCAGTACATTACTTCCATAATTCACTTCCAAGTACAAGGTTATGAAATTTAATTAGAGTAACTTTAGTTTCCTGAAAGCAATACATACTTTGACTGACACTTGTTCGTTTCTTCCTCTCTGGGGAGTCTCTAGAATTATCCAACTCATCCTGAATGTATGAAGAAAGTCCCTTAATTGCCCTATGGTTGTTTAATTTTCTTCCTTGGGTTTGGTTTATCACAGACTTTTAGGCTGGTGTTTCAGCTCACTCTAAAGGCTTGAATTTCAAGTTTCACTTCTGATACTCTCTCTGCTGTCAACCTGAGAAGCTGGTTAGCAAAAGAAGGCTGGCAAGTATTCTAAGATAGAAAGGAAATTCCCAGGAAGGTATTAGCAAGCATGGAACTTTCTATACCACACAGATGACATTGGCGTTACCCACAGAAAAATTACAGCACAATATCTGGATGTGGAAAGACAGTAAATTACTGCTATACCTAATTTTACACAGATACAGTATGAGATTCTGCCATTAACAATACGAATCTTACTCATGTCTTCAATAAATAAGAAATTATGCGTCTGTACCTCCGTGAGTCAAATTGTGCTCACATGAAGAAGCAACTTGTAATGAAGCCTCTACGACAAGAACTACCATGCGAGGTCGTGCAGTGCATCCCACAGAGCAGTGTTAGTGGCCTTGTTCAAGACACATTTGAAAATTTCCCTTTAAAGTAGTGGTTTGCAGTAATGGCCACATGGATTGATTTTATTTGTTTACTTGTTTCTTTATTTATTTGTACTAGGCAATTCAGTTAGCAAGCATAAATAAGACCTGAGGTTTTTTCATATAAAATATACAAACTACTCAATTGTCAAAGACATTGTTATAGGATGTACCACAAAGATTCTTCACGTCTATAATTTAGCAAAATCTTACGTATAGTTTGCAGCTATAGCAATCTACAAGTAACAAAAACAGATACTACTATTGCTATGATTGTATTACTTCCAAAGAGCCAGAAACCCATCCCTATGCTCCATACTACATCACTGAGACAGCTTAGAGGCAATTATCAAGTATCTTCACTTTACATGGAGACACTGTGACATGAAAGATTTGGAACTTACCCAAGGATACCAACAAAAAAATAAATAAATAGAAGGAAAGAGGGTAAGAGGAAAGAGAAAGGAAAGAAAACACAAGATTACTATAATGCAGTTCAGATCTCCAGATGTTCCGTGCCTGAATTTTTTTTCCACTGGAGCCATTTTTCTACCTATTAATCTTAAATTACTATTCACCTACTATACATACTTGCAAAAGCCATTTTAGTGTGATTTAAATCCATTTCACAAGTGTTTCTTATTTCCCACAGGGTCCATGAACTTTTAACATTATGAGAAACTAGAAAAGTATTTGTTAGACACTTTTTTTTTTTTAATGAACACTAGCTCTCATCCATCTTCTAAAAGGCAGGTGGTACTGAGTTTGCAGAAAGTAATCTGTGTGAACATTGCCTGAAAGCAGACAATGTGAATTCATAAGCACCTTATATGGACCCCCCACTGTGGTGCTGGGGAAATATTAAATAACTCCAAGTGTGGTTGCTGCCTTCAGAAACCACACAGTGTGGTCCGTCAGCCAACCAACCAACTAATTAACCAGCTACACACTGGGGATAAAGAAAGGAATGTCATACATTCCCAGTATTATACATGCCTAGTTTTACTACACTGTAAGTGCTGAAATGCTGCTACAATGGTTAACACATAAAAAGCAATGTATTTTCTTTGGTGGGGAGAGAGTTCCTCAGAGAATGTTTCATAGAAAAGTGTTTATAGGAGCTATCTGAAAAATAGGATTTTACCTAGCAGAGAAGGGGCACAAGAGAATTTCTAGGAAAGAAAAGAATGTAAACTAAAATATGGAAGCTTTAGCATTAATGACATTTAGCAGAAGAGTTGAAAAAAGCTGGATAGGTGGAGAAATCAAACTGTGCAGGGCCTTAAACACATGTTTCATTTCATAGGAAATGGAGACCCATTGAAAGTTTCAAGCAGATAAATTAATATGTCAGTTTGGAAAAGGATGATTTTAAGCTGAAAAAGAGATAAGCTGGTGAGTTATTTCATTAGTCACAACAAGAGATGGAGATACTCCACCTCACTGTTCAGTAAAATCTTCTGTAATGATGGAGATATACTATATCTGTGCTGTCAAACATAGTAGGCATTTGCTTTCTCTCACTGATCACTAGAAATTTAAGTTTCCAAGTGTGCCTAGTGGCTGCCATATTGGACAATACAAAACAAAGAAGCTAGCACTGAGTTAAGCCTGAAAGTAAGGGTTTTTCCAATGGCAAGGTGCAATTGGTGGGTAAAGAAATTTATGTGGTAAGAATGGGGATGCAGTTCAGTGGCAGAGCACTTGCTTAGCATGTGCAAGATCCTGGGTTTGATCTCAAGCACAAAAATATCTATGTGGTGGTAAGTCACAATTGGAAGAGTTTTCATGAAAGAAGAGAATGAAATAGAGTGGAATGGACTAGAACCAATATAATAGAAAAAATAGAAAAGAAAATATTAGCATGCACTACAAAGTATTATTCTGAGATGTTTGTTTCAGTTGTATGACTGTGTGCCATTATGTACCCTGCCATTGTTTACCACAAGGTAAACTATATTTTCCCTCTTTATTGTGTTTAAAATATTTAAAGCCAGTTTCTTATAGAAGAGCATTATTCACCTATATACAAGAGTTATTGGGGAAAGTTTTCTGGAAGGGAAGAACAGCATAAGCAATGTTAACCTGAGTTTAGAATAAAGATAACTCTGGACCTTTCAAGACTTTTCTTTTGAGATTTTTAAATGGGCTTTATTTTTAGAACAGTTTTAGACTTACAGAAAAATCAGGAACATAGTACAGAATTCCTCTGTACCCTGCACTCAGTTTCCCCTCTTGAAATCTTAATTAATGCATCACATATGATAAAATGAGTGAGGCAATATTAGTATGCTATTATTAACTAAATTCCTTGCTTTAGATTTATTTAGCTTGTATCATTTTTATGACTCAGGATTCCATCTGAGATACCACATTGTAATTAGTCATTGATTTCCTTAAATTTCTCTGAGCTGTGACCATTTTTTACATTCTGCTTGTTTTTTGGTGACTTTGAGAATTTTGAGGGACCTTGGTCAAGTATCTTGTAGGACAGCTCTTTACTGAAACTTATCTAATTTCATCATGATTAGATTTATGGGTTATTGAGAAGACTACAGAGGTAAAGTACCACTTTCATGGCATCATCTGTATTATTATCAACATCATTAACCACTATCAATGTTGACCTTGTTCAACTGGGTAATGCTTAATAGGCTTCTCCACTGTAAAATTAATTTTTATCCTCCTTTCTGTACTGTACTCTTTAGAAAGAAGTCACTGAGCTCCTAATTTTGTTTCATAAATAAATTACTTAAAGAAAGGTTTGCACTTGAGTAAGTCATACTGAGTTCTTTCTAAAGAGATCTACTTCTGAGTATAGACATAGCCTCTTTTTAGATACAGAATGTCTCTCTGGAACAGGCTGGACACTTTTTATCACTTCTCAGATTTCGGGTTCAAAATATAAAGCACAAAAAAGCTGAGTAATTGAACAGAATTCCAAAATGAACTGGGAAGTAGTTATCCCCAAATCAATTGTGGGTTCTGACTTTCAGCTTTTGCTTTTGATTCTGATGTTTCAGAAGTAAATTTAACCCAAAACATGTTAGGTCTTTTTTAACCAGGAAGGAAGTTAATTTTTAGAAAGGGAAACCCCTTATTTGTAAAATCCAATAATGTGGAGTACTTTTTTTTTTTTTTAGGCAAGGGAGGGCTACAATATCACATCTTCTGCAAAACTCCAAGTAAATGCCACTGTCCCACATTACCTGAAACCCATCTTCCATTGAAATTGCCTAACTTCTTACCACTTCTATTCCCAAGAACAGAAAATAACAGAGAACTTCATGAGCAAGTCTAGCCACCACCTCTCCTACATGTTCCCCTTACACTGGTTTCACATCCTGACTCAAACAAAGATGTTCATGTTAGTAGGTGTGTGTTTATACTTGCTACACTTGCTTAGTTTCTTATCTATTCAGGTCAGAGCTGGACCCCCAAACAATGTGGGTTCCAGACCATCTCCCTCTCAGTCTGGGAGAGGAGATGAAACTATTTCTCCGTACCCACTGTGCAGAAATCTAGTGAGAGAAAAATCTTTACCTGCTGATCAAAGGGTAGCGACATTCAAAAATAATTTTTTAAAAATAGCAACTAACTCTCAATTTAATTATGACATAACTTTTTAGAGAAATTCCAAGTCTTTAAATTCTTCACTGTCCCAGTGTTCCTATTCTATCATTGGATTCTGTTTGGGATTCCATCTCCTCCTTTTGGGTCTCAAGACACTAATGATCCTTCTCTCTCTTTCGCCCCCTAATCTGGCAAAGCTCCTCTTTGGGCCTTTCCTCCACACTAATACATGTTACTAATAAGAATCATAGGTTTTACCAGTTCCCAGTAATATTTACAATAAATACACATTCAGCCCCTCAGTGACAGAACAAGAATCTTAACAACAGAACATCAGGAAGAAGTCCTATGTAAGGATGGGTTAGGGTCTGGGGAAACTGAAAGAAAGGGGAGCTGGGGCTTTCCAGATGTCCTTCACATCTGGCTCCATTCTCTTCACTTGGCCTTAGTAGAACACAGAAAATCTCCACTAGAATTTCTACTTCTTGTTCCAATGTCAATTCACAGAATCGATGTGAATTCATGCCAATGCCACATGCATCAGTCACTTGAACTTGGTTTGACAACTAAATTAATGTCGGCCAACTTAATATCAGTTTAATATTACCCCGTGGCTTGGTCCTTTTCTTTAAAATGAGTGATTCGGTTTGGGAGAGCTATATAGTCTATCCAGCTACTAGCACTCTAGGATTCACTTTAACAACCCTAAACAGTACAGATTATTATCTCCCTTCTGCAGGTAGGAAAGTGAGACCAAGGACAATTAAGTAACTACCCAAGGTTGTATAGCCAGTAAGTAGAAGAAACAGACTTTGAGTCAAGGTCTATCCCTACTCCCATATATTCTGCATTATGCCAGTAAAATAAAAATACTTCCTAAACTATAAGTAATCCTATGAAAGTATAAATTGTTTTCTTATTATTAAGAAGACGCTGATAAATTAAATCCATTAGACATGTTAGAATATGGTACTACCGTGGTTGTCTCTGAAGAAGATTTTACCATGGTTTTAAAACCACAGCACAAAGAAAGAGCCTTCCCCTGGGCTTGAGGACCCATTTCTCCAGTAACAATGCTGACTTTATCTGATCTCCCACTTTTTACAGGGAACTTCAAGCGCTTTATTTTCCACTGGGAAACTACAGTCCTCCTGAGAACTACAGTCCCCCAGATGATGGCTCCTTTAGAAGCCCCTGCCCTCCCCTCCACCCAAGAATATCATCTTGGTGTGTCTAGGCTGCTGTAATGGTACTGTACAGTGTTTCCCTATCAGCCATAGGAAAACACTTCTCCCGGTTCTGGAGGCTGAAAGGCTAGGACTAAGGCTTCACAGAAGCAGCATCTAACGAGGGCCTCTTCCTGGTTCGTAGACAGCTGTCTTCTTCTCACTGCGTCCTCACTCAGCAGAAGGGGAAAGGGAGCTTTCTGGCGTCCCTCTAATTCCACTCATGAGGGCTTTGCCTTGATGTCATCACCTTCCAGAACCCTGGGCACTTAATATGATCATTTTGGGGTAAAGATTTCAACACAGAATTTGGGGCATCTGCACATTTAGCCTATAGCAGGTGTCATCAGATGGGTTCAGCATCCAGGCCAGGAGCCCACGGAGATACGCCGCAGTCTGCTCCGTCAGTGCCGCTTCCGAATGAATGCACAAGCTCATTAAAGATCTAAGTGATCTAAGTGAGTTTTAAAAGTCATCAAGTTGGCCGGTGAGATGGCTCAGCGGTGTAAGCGCCTGCCTGGCAACCGCGAGGTCCTGAATTCGACCCCCGATACCCACAAAAATAAAAAAGTCATCAAGTTTAGAGGATTTTTTTTTTTTAAAGAAAGAAACTGCTCTCTCCTTTCCTACACATGGGAAATTACCTTGTAAAAAACACATAACTAAACACAAGAAGATTCACAGTGTATTTGAGTAAATTTCAAGTGCTTGGCTGGGATATGGCATTAGGTCTTTAAAGAAGTGCGTAAATTAATTTTGTGTTCCATTGTGAAAAACCAAGGTTTTAAAATATTTCCTGCAATTTAGTTCTAGGTTACTTACAAATAATTAATTTTGTGGCATTTCTATCATCTTATTTCCCCAAACTAGCCTAGCCTATTTCCCCAGCTCCCTTAACATTTTTTCATTTAGTGTGCATTCCCAATCCCTCATTCACTGTGTGCTTGTTATATGATCCAGAAGAGCCTCTCCTGTCTGCAGTGCCTTTTAGGACGGAATCTTTCTTTTTTTTTTTTTTTTTTGTGGGTATCAGGGGGTCGACCTCAGGACCTCGCGCGCCAACAGGCACCCCTGCCGCTGAGCGATATCACCGGCCCCTTTTTCGTATGTGGGTTCCGGGGGTCGAACTCGGGCCCTCGCGCTTGCGAGGCAGGCGCTTATGCCGCTGAGCCATCTCACCGGCCCTAGGACGGAATCTTTCTGTGGCTATCACTACTCGTGTTTATTCAGTGAATGAATAAATTTTCCTACCCGCAGTACTAATCAAATAGTCTAAAATGTTTCATATTTAATAATGCATGTCATCGCATAAGAGATAATAAAGTGGACTCACAAGAAAGGAGAAATATATTACCTAAGTCAATCCAAAACCTAAAAATAATGCATATTCTAACAATAGATTATAGCAGATGGCCTACCAATAATAACCAACTCTGTCTCTTCTCACCTTTTCAAGAAAAAAACTAATAAGCAACATTTAAATTTGCTTCTCATCAATAAGAGAAAAATGAAACAAAGAAATGGGGGCAATCAACGCTCTTTGTGGAATAACAGGCTTCATGAGATTAAATCATGATGCGACAATAAAAGCAATTTCCATATATCAGAGCTGGCTACTTAGAGGGCTGAGAAATGAAAGACTGTGGAAACACAAGAAGAAAATGTTTAAATCCTAATTTATTAAGTTGTTCGCAATATGGTAGTGTATATAAAATAGCCAGATTTCAAATCATTGCAAATTTGGACTATTTGTGAGCAAGGTCTTACCATATGTCCCCCTTTGGTGTAATACATGTTGTCTGCTTCTCATCTGTTATTTCTTTGATTGATTGCTTGATTGAGTGATTGACTTTCAGCAGCTTAAAATAATGAACATTGATTATCTCACAGCTTCTAAGGCTCAGGAATCTGGACACAGCTTAACTTGGTGCCTGTGGCTCCAGACCTCTCCCAAGGCCATAATCAATGTCCACCAGAACTGCCTAAGCAATGGATTAATTTTTAAAAGGAAAACAATGGCCTGGAGATTAATTAGTACACTTTAAACACTACAATATGGAGAAAATCAATGATATATCCAAATGAACAATATTATCCTATTTATAAAATTGAAAGGAGTACTAAAAATATTTTAAACAAATTCCCAGTACACAGTTAATTCTAAAAGAGTGATGCCTATAAGAAAAGTAGAGGCATAGATTTTTTTAAATGACTGGTATCCAAAATCATTTCAACTTGCCTTTAGAATGCAGTGTGTCACATAAACTAAACTCTTCCTCCTCTCCAACCCACAACATCCTCTCACTATTAATAACCAAGGGGCCTCCCTCACTCATAGGTTAAAGACTAGATAGTTAACCTTTCCCTCCACTTCTGGATGCAGGGTGGCCATCCTGCTTCTTCAGTTTTACCACACTCCCTATTCTTCCCTGGCCCCTTGACCACCTACCTCCAAGTTCCTTCCCACCTCTAATTTTTGCACAAGTTGTACCCTGCATGTAGGCCATTCTCCCAGACCTATATTCACTTTATGTGTTTGGATCATAACCATTCTTGAATGTTATCTCCTGAGACACACACTCACACTGGATCAGGATTCCCAAATCCCCTTATACACTACACTTTCCTCCAGGACCCTTAACATAACGGACAATTACATATTTGTATATATTATCTGATTATTATCTTTGTCCCCAGCTGGTCCACACTTCCTAGGGGGAAGGACTGCATCTGTCTGAACGTTCATTACCTCACCTTTATCCAGTGCAGCCTGGCACTGGATAGGTAATTAATGGACTCCACGCTCCCTATCAGCTACCTAGAATTGCCCTAAACTCTGATCAGTTAGGAGAAAGCAGGTGTGGGTGCCCATGCAGAAAACTTTTAAAAATTAAATTGCCTGGGACAGTCTAAAAGCTGAAATAGTGATAACTCCTAATTTTCACTATTTCAGCCTATCTGTAGAAAATGTTCATGCCAGGATAATCTCACTCACTGAAATTATCACTGTGCCATAGTTGGAATATTTGTTATGCCCCTTCCAAAATTCATGTTGCAATCTAATCTCCAAAGCAATAGTATTAAGAGGTGGAGCCTTTAGAAAGTGGTTAGGTAATTAGGGCTTCTCCTCCCTTGTGGATGGGATTTAGGCTCTTACAAAGAAGGCTGCACACAGCATTCACATTTTTTGCACTTCCATCTGTGGTAGAAATGCCATGTAAGGACACAGCCTTCAAGTTGCTGTCTTAGAAGCAGAAACAGGGTCTCCGCCAGACATCAAACCTGCTGGCACTCTGATCTTGGACTTCTCAACCACAGAACTGTGAGAAATGAATTTCTTTTATTTATAAATTATATGTTTCTAGGGTTTTGTTGTAACAGCACAAATGGACTAACACACTCCTTCTGTTACTCATTTCTTCCTACACTTAACCCTATTCTTTGCTCCTTTTCTGCAGTCAGAACTGGTAAAAAAAAAAAAAAAAAAAAAAAAGGAAAGAAAGAAAGAAAGAAAAGTTGGAGGTAACATCTCCCTGAAGTTCACCCACCAGGATCAGGCATTTACATCTAATTATTTAGTTCCACTGTAGCTTCTGGAATGCTGGGAGGCTGACTTTTCTTTTCGTGGGAAAGTAAAACTGCTTCCATTTTGTATTACCTGTTTATCTGAATTTTCCTGTCCTTATTACAGATAACTGTGACCTGGTCATACATGGACTTTTCCTTTTAAGATTTTGTAGAAATGGTCCTTTTCAAATATATTGCTTTTTTCTCAAACCCAAGCTCTATGAAAATCAACAATAGCTAACTGCATCCCACTAACATTGGGACTATGAGTGCTCTATGATTATTTTTAAATTGCTTATTTCTCATTCATTTATTTGTTTAGTAAATATTTATGGGTGACAATCTTTATGCCAAGAATCGGTCTAGGATCAGTGTACAAATAGTGTGTCTCCCTATAGGCTAAAGATTCCACAGTCTTAGACAGTGAAAGCATCCTGCTTCTAACTCAAAAAAGGATTAAACAAAAGATATTTTCATGTCAAAAAATAAAAGTGATCTTCAAAACATTTTACCTGTGACAGGAATAGTAAAAATTATCAAAACAGACTTTAGGGCCGGTGAGATGGCTCAGCGGCATAAGCGCCTGCCTTGCAAGCGCGAGGGCCCGAGTTCAACTCCCGGATCCCACATACGAAAAAGGGGCTGGTGATATCGCTCAGAGGCACGGGCGCCTGCTGGCGCGCGAGGTCCTGAGGTCGACCCCCCGGTACCCACAAAAAAAAAAAAAAAAAAAAAAACAGACTTTAGTGATGTGATTCTCAGGAGTAAGCAGAGGGGCCTGAGATGAGCCTGAGTTCCCACAGGCACCCACTCCAGTATCTACAGAGTTCTGCAAGATCTTTCCAGGAATCTAAAAAATGATAGGTGCTCTTCTTTCAGAAAGTTTTACATGTGGTTATAACTACAGTCCCATCGGAAGGCCGACGAAACACTTTTAGAGGGTTTTCCTAAATTTTGCGTCCCCAAACCAAATGACCAACCAAGGGTACCTTCAGAGAGTCCCATTTGTTTTAGGGGTCTTGAAGACCACCCACATGTTCAGTGGTTAAATAGAACCCTGATGGCAAACCTTTTAGAGACCAAGTGCCAAACTGCAACCCAAAACCCACTTATTTATCACAAAGTGTCAACACTACAGTTAAACCTGAATATTGAAGTTTTAGTTTAGAAAAAAAAAAACCTCATAATTACATCTTTTGTCTTAAATGAAAAGCACAATAACACCCATGCCACAGGTTCACCACCACTGAACTAGAAAGACCCACGGGACTCAACATATACTGTATTTGCACTCAGAGCCAAGATATTACAGCAAAAGTATATACAACAGCATCAGCAGGAAAAGAAGACACAGGAGAAATCCACGTGTAGGCTTCTGACATTCCCATGAGTGAACGTACCGAGTGCACTCCTTTCTCTACCAGCAATAAGCTCACTGGTGCCATGCGATCATGGTAAATAACTGACACTTTACCTCGTACTCTATCGCTCAGCATTGACATTCAATAGGTTAGAGGTATTAAATGCATTTTTTTTAAACTTACAATACTTTCAATTTACCATGTATTTATTGGGAAGTAACTCCATCCTAAGTCAAAGAGCATCTGTATGTGCCATGTCTTTGCATGAGAAATGCCCATTAGAGACTCACTGACCAAGGCACCTTATACCGGGGTTTATGAAGTGGGCACTGGGCACACTTTGTCTGGAAATTTATAAAATTTCAGACTACCAGGATATAGTAGATTTTCACCATAAATTACATTGTTTGTATGGAGTCTAATCACATTGAGACATTCTAACCTTTTAGAGAATGGAGTAAGCAATTTCAAAAGCCGAATTCTCAGATACCAGCCAAGGGCCAAACTAATTAGGCAGACCATTCTGAAAATAGCAGCTTCAGGATTGCTATATTAACTTTTCTGCATACCATTCTCTAATTTTTCTGCCAGAATGTGTTGTCAGAAATAGAAAGTTCTTTATTATCCCTATTTGTATGTATACATGGATAAAGAAAATGTGGTTAGAATCCATTTTAGGTAGTTTTATCACTAGAATTATTACTAGCAATTATCATTTTACATAGATACTACTAATAATACAATTTCTGTAAATTATAGCAATTATTGTTAATGGTTGTGACAATATTTTTGTGATTAATATATTGTATATCATTTCAATGTTGTATTCATATTAATAATCATTTCAGTGATCTTTTACATTCTTTTGCAGATTTTAGTACGCTGAAGTCATGAAAATTTAAGGAAATTCTGTTTGGTTCCTTATTTTATATTTCTTCTACTCTATTACCTTTCTTTACAGAGTGGACTTTCTACAACTTGAAGGAGCATTGTGAGCATGGATTTCAGGCGTGTGAAAGAATATTTCTCTTGGCTCTACTATCAATACCAAATCATTACATGCTGTGCTGTCTTGGAGCCCTGGGAGCAATCCATGTTCAACACCATTGTACTAACCATTTTTGCTATGGTGGTGTACACTGCCTACGTCTTCGTCCCGATCCACGTTCGCCTGGCTTGGGAATTTTTCTCAAAAATATGTGGATATCACAGTACAATTTCTGATTGATCTGATTTGCACTCTGTGAAATGGCATTGCACTTTTATGTTGCTTGCAACTTATTGATTTAGGTGCCATCTTTCACTCTCTTCTGTATGCACTCTTACATACTGCCTGGGGTTTCAGATAGATGTCTCTCTAGTTTCTTTTGTATATGCTACATTGCGCTTCAGACTATAGAAAATACAATGCCTTTACCTCACATACCATGTTCACTCAATGAGAATCTATCACTTTATTTTTTTTAATTAAAATGGCTTCATACAAATTTTTTCTGGAAAATAAATTCGTAAGAGACCCTACCAGAATTATATTAAAATGCTCCCTTGACATCTATTCTATACTGAAGGATATACTACAAAAAAAAAAATAATCCTTCATAGGCTACTGTCAGAGGTATCCTATCCTTGTTTACAATGTATAAAAAGATGTGAATAAATTATGTTGACCCATTAAAGTCTTATTTTCTACTAAACTGCTACTACCTAAAATTCTTTTACTTCTTTTAACTAAATTTACTTAAAATTCTTTTACCTAAATGCAAAAGAACTGTCTGGGGAAAATTATTTTCTTTCAGACATGGTTCATAAGTTGTTTCAAATATTTAAAATCAACAATGTTAATTTTAGATAAACAAGTAAGTATTATAATACATAAAAAGAAGCAAAATACAATGAAAGTAAATTCAGATATTGTGACTTTTGATGTTGCTTTGCCTTTGCATGATGCTGGGGAGGTGGAGAGAAAAAATTGTTTCTTTTCTATGCTTTCACTCAGTAGAGAAAAAACAAAAACATGTATTGAGTACAGGAAGAAAAGCTAATAGATAGGCTGGAAGTGATAGTCTACCCGCAGGAACTCAACACCTCCAGTTAAACGCTTTGATGCAGTGGCTCCTCAGCAGAGCAGAAACAAAATTTATTAAATTTCCTTCAAAAAGTTTATCTTAAAAGCAAATATAAGTTTTTAATTATACTGCTGAATCAAATGTGAATGTCAAAGACCAAGCCTTGCAGCTTTTCTTTCCTCTTAATAAATATTAATGTTACTAATTCTGGAGGGTAGTAATATAAATTGGGTTTGGACAATATTTGTGCCTTTGTTGTTTTAGGGGGAAAAAAAATCCAAGGAGAGTTTAGAAAGAAAGATGTTTGGTGTGCCAAATTAACTTGCATGTTTGTTAAAAAGCAAACAAACACATGTTTTGAAGAGAAACCAAGTCTGAATATGTTTTGTTGACTTTTGCAAAATAATATTAAGTTTAATTTTATAAGTAAAATATTCACTTCAGATTTGCTTTTTCCTCATATTATACTACTTATCTAATTGATCCATCATATCTCCTCAATTTATTGCTTACTAGTCTAATGTGGTAACTGATCTTAAAATGGCAGAATAAAGCCAACATTTACCGAGGAACATCTCCACACAGACACGTTCCCCATGTTGAAGTAGGTATTACGGTCTCCCGCTTACAAGTAAGGACCCTGGAACTTAGAAAAAGTTACATTTCTTCTTTGTGGTCCATTAGCTACTAACAGCACAGCAAGGATGCAAATCCAGGTTAAGACCATACTGAAACAGGCAAATATTTGCCACATGGAAACCCATAAGAAGACAACATGAAAGGCAACAGGATGGAGGTCACCAATATGTTAGAAAACAGAATTCCATCAAATAAGAAGGGTAGAGCATGAAGAGATGGCCAAAGTTGGAAGAACAAAGCCCAGATCCCCGCTGCCACCTTTGCTGCTGTAGAGAAGCATTCTTCTCTATGCACTCTTACACACTGCCTGGGGTTCCAGATAGATGTCTCTCTAGTTTCTTTTGTATATGCTACATTGTGCTTCAGACTATAGAAAATACAATGCCTTTACCTCACATACCATGTTCACTCAATGAGAATCTATCACTTTATTTTTTTTAAAGTGCTGTTTTAGGGTGCAGTTGACCCATTTCTATGCCTCCTAAACCCACTTTGCAAGCTTGCTGCCATTTTTAAGTATTTAACAGAAGATTCTCGGTGAAGCATGAACTTGAATGCATTCCCAGTTCACTGTGAATCCAACACCTTTATGCACCTGGACCCCTGCTAAGTACTCTTGGAATATAATTACTTACATACTGCTTGACCTTCTCCAAGCCCTCCTTCTAAAAATAAACATGAATAGATACAGTAAAGCTTAATAGAGGATTATTGCAAAGCACCATTTGAAGATAACCATTACTTCTAAATAATCAAAAATAATGAAGAGTACAAAAATATAATCAAACATAGTTTGAAAAAACCTAGCAATGTACACCAGGAAAGAAAAAAAACCTCTCCCTGGCCTCCCTGTTCTGTTGATTCTCTGAACTTGGCAGAGATGCTCTTTGCGCTGACCACAGATCTCCTAGGTTAGAAGCACTATTTAAGTACTTTTCCTTTGCTTCTATTAGTTAGATATTTCAATGGTGTGTATCCAACCTTAAAAACAAGAAAAGCCAAAAGTTCCATGGTTCTAGTGAACTTGCAGTCACTCACTGAACTGTGAATCATAAAATGTTTTTCCCTGGTGTTGGCAAAAACAACAATTGCTTTTGTGTACTTGTGTGACCAAACAACAAAAACAAAACAAAAATGCCAAAAAATAAGGCAGGCTTAATATAATATTACTGATGCATCTGGATTACTTGTGGAAAAAATTCACTAGTCTACATTTTCTAATTTTTCCATCATTAATATATTCAGTTCCTGTCACTACTGTGCTCCTGGAAGGCAGGGATTGGTCCTTATTTCAGAATCCCCAGTATCTAGCCCAGTGGTTGGTACAGATCTTAGCAGAAATACATCCCAGGGAATAGTATGAAACTCCTCATACCCTGGGCCCACACAAAAATGAGGAAGCTCAGTGTATGTGCTGGACGAACCTAAGAATGACAGCTTCTGGTTGCCACACCCATTCATTCACTAAACAAATTTAGTAAAAGTCAACCACACATGCTGTCAGCACAGCCTCTGCCTAGAGCAACCACACACACACACACGCACACGCACACACACAAGACACGTACACTTCCTGGTTGGCACAGCCCCTGTGGAGGAGGGCGCCCTGTCGCTGAGATCAGATGAATCCTCGCTTGGATTGCCCAAGACCCAGAGCAAGGGGTGAAGGCAGTTGAGGGTGAGGGAGGAGAAGGAAGAGATAGGAGGGAAGAAAAAGAGGGAGGGAAAAGGGAAGAAATGTTTTCCTTTTGTTTTCTAAACTTAAACCGGGATGGTCTCACAAATGCAAAAAAAGACAAAACTACAACAAATTTTAAATCTAATTGCAGGGCCGGTGAGATAGCTCAGTGGCATAAGCGCCTGCCTGGCAAGCACGAGGTCCTGAGTTCGACTCCCGGTACCCACATACGAAAAAAGGGCCGGTGATATCGCTCAGCGGCACGGGCACCTGCTGGTGCGTGAGGTTCTGAGTTCGACCCCCGGTACCCACAAAAAAAAAAAATCTGATTGGCTTTTAGTAGGGATTCTAGAATTAAGCAACATCTCATTCTACAAAATAGAATAGCTGTTCCAACAAGCTGAGAAGAGACAGCGGGGATTATAGGCAGAAAATGTCTGAAGAAAGCAGATATAAGAACAAAAAACAGATTGGTTGTTTCAAAGTTACTTTTCTTATGGGGTCAAGGCAGAAGGAACTTTTTTATCATGCTAACTAGGTAAAGGGGGCCCCTTCTGACTGGTTGCTACAATTCTTCTAATTTTGTTTTAGTTTTTTTAAACTGGCCATTTCTAAATACAATCTGATTGTGTTGTACCTAGCATGAGTGACTTCATTCCTTTCTGGTTTGGTCTGTCAGAGCCTAAAGCAGGAGCTCAGTGTAAAACAATGGCCTCCCATGAACTTTATTTAATACAAGTAAATTACAATTTTTTTCTGACCTCATTCATCTTTCACCTCATGACCTATATCTAAATGTTTTACATCTTTGTCCTTATTCATACTTCAGTTTCTTTTGTTTAAAATAATTCACTTTTAGGGGCCGGGGATATAGCTCAGCAGCACAGCACCTACCTGGCAAGAGTGAGGTTGTGAGTTTGAGTCCCAGTACCAAAAAAAAAAAAAAAAATTCAGTTTTTCTCAAAGTTAAAATAAATCTTCTGAACAAGGAGCCTGTCCTCCAGGGAGCCCGTGTCTTCCTTCCTCTAAATCCTCTCTGGTAGGTTTCCCTCTGTCTCACCCCACCCCCTGGCCACTTCATCACTATTTCTACACATTTAACAACTTCATCTAGAAAACTGGGGGTGGAGTAAGTCACTCCAGAGTTTCTTCCAATTTAAAACAAAATCTGTATTTTATGAAATTCTAGTACTCCTGGCACTTCAGCTGTCTGTAGATTTTGCTGGCTGTTGATAGGAAGCTGACCCGTCTCTGAAATGCTATCTATAGTGTTTGTAATCCCAGTACCATCATTGTTGGGGATAAAATAGTCATAAATAATAACAAACACTAAGTAGACAAAACCTCAAATAGTAGTCAATCAGTCCTTAATGTGAGATTCAGGTGAGAAATTCAAAGGGCATGGTTTTTATGGGAGAGGTTCCTGTCAGTCTGCACTTCAGTAACCCCTATCCTCACCCCTTCCTCTCCTTCCACTACCTCAGTTCTTGTAACCCTTTTATGGCCCTCATCCTGTCGACTCTTATATTCAGCCCCCAGGAGAGGAGAGGTCACTGTCTTTCTACAACCTCAGTTTTCACCACTGAATGGAAAGGACATGGAAAAATTAGAGGTGGAAAGAGATGGCTTGGGGTGTGGGGAGCAGTGCATGTCCTAGTATAGCCAATAGGTAAAATATCCCGGAGCTCAGCTGTCAAAATGAAATCTTCTAATATCTGTCTCTCCCACCTTACTGCACAAAGGCAGTACTCCGTCCTGAGTTACATTTAACCGAGCTAGGGAAAGCACACTGCTCCAAAGAAGGAGAGCAAAAAGAGAATCCACGGCCCACAGGTGCATACTCCGTGCCTCTTGTGTCAGCTGCTACAGCTGCTCAGGTGTCAGGAGAGCACAGGCCATGTTTTGTTTTGTTTTGTTTCGTTTTGTTTTGTTTTTGCACTGGGTATTCTTGCTAAAGTTCATTAGGTGGATAGAACAATGAATTAATGAAATGCTTTTTATGCTTCCAGGTTAGAGGCTGAATCATATTCCAGACATGATTTGTCACTAGAATTTGTATTGAGCCATTCACTTATAAGGTGAACTTTTAAGCATCTGAAGGTGAAGGTTTTGGGAGACTAACATTCCTCCTTTGTAATCTCCCACGAATGTACTTCTCTCTTGCTTGTACATTTACTCTCACATCAAACTTCTTAACATTTTTAAATAAAAGGAAAGGAATTTTTAAAAATCTGATGCATTAGTAAAGATCTGTGACTATGTTGCTCCTCAAATACTGGACCACTGGTTTTCAGCTCTGGCTGTACATTAGAATTATCTGGAAGCTTTAAAACTACTAATGCCTGGTCCCATCCAGAAAAATTAAACTGGAATCTTTGGGAAGGGACTCCCAACATGAAAAGCTGTGCAAGTGATTCTAGTATTTGGCCAAGATTGAGAACTACTTCCCCAGACTTCTGCTAGATGTTCATTAAGTAACTGAGATGCAACATGGGGCTAGATCCTTTACTTCCTCTCTCCCACTCACTGGGTTCTCTGACCATGTGTTTCTATGGTAAGGTCAAGTCACCACTGTTTCTCTAGATACAGTCTTAATCACTACAAATACCGCTTACCTACTATTCTTCCATAAAAGTACCCAAGGTTCCCATAAGAACTTGCAGTGCTGAGTAGTTAACATCACACTCCCTGCGGAATTTTGTTCCACATAATGATGTCTTCAATCATTTCATCATGCATCATTTAAGAGCAGTAATATATCAAAATTTATGCTTACAGGCATGAAGCAATAAGTACACATTAGTCTGCTGCTGATGAGCTTGGTAGAGCTTTTTCATTTGCAACTTGAGGGCAAGATCATGTTGCAATAATTTGGTTAAACCAGATGGATTGCACCATCAGTGCTGCAGAGCATGTAAAGCTGTGTGTATTTCACAGTGATGTCCTGGCACCTCATGGATGAATGATTGTACCTTGCTTCCTTTTGTTTTTAATCTCGCAGCTATACATCTTTAGTGTACCATACCTTTGTATGTATATGTACACAAAAACATATATAACTTGATACATATATATGTACATGATTTTTAATAATCTAAGACCATAGCAATATAATTTGTGGCAGAAACCATCCTAATTAGAAGCTAAGATAACCAAGTAATATGTGTGATTAGCAAGATAATCACAAATTGGAGAGTGGAGTTACCCAGCCTCTACTTCTTGCTCTGGCTAGCTGTGTGTAGCCCTGGACGAGTCACTACACTTCTCTGGCCCTTGTCTTTTCTACTGTGAAGTGAAAGAATAACTTGGGGATGGAATATGTGCTTTATCCCTCATTGACTCTTCAGTTACTGAGAAAGCCCCCCTTAGGGGTCGTCTTACAAAGATTTCTGGGGCTACATCTGCTCACTAGAGAGATTACCATCATCCACATATCAGTGACTATCATAAAGTCAGGAGAAGGGAAGCAGAATTTAAGTTTCACTGGACCAAAGACCATAGAATTGCTTTTCATCCCCATTGTAGTGGCTGGAAATCAATAAAAACAAAATGAAAATACCTATTTACAGCACCTTAACTAATCAGCCATATAAAAATGTGTGCACACACAATGTCAGCTTGCTTCTATCTACCCAATTAAACTTATCCTTCAACTCCATGTCAAATTCTACCTCTTCTACCGGGCCAACCACATACCATAACAATAAATAGCTAATATTTTATGGCATGTACTGTATGTCAGACACTGTCCTAAACCTTTTGCCTATGTAACATATTAAATCCCCAAAACATTCCTGTCAGGTAGATACTATTATTATCCCCTTTCTACAGTGGGGAAAGCCCAGGCACAGAGTATTTGATTCATTGAAGGTCACACACCATGAGAGACCTGGAATTTGAACTGAAGCCATCTCCTCCAGAGACAATGTGTAGCCACTGAAGGAAATATCCATATCAGCTTTTCCATACTCCACGCCTCATTTTCTCTTGAACTCTACCATTCACTTAGTCTGTGTGTTCACAGGAGATCAATCAACATCATAAGCACTTCGAGATATAGACAGAACACTATATAGGGTGACCGCCCATCCCAGTTTGTGCAGCCATTGCCTTTAAGCAGGACTGAAGGTGAGAAAATTCAGAGAAGGCTTCTTACTGAAAATTATGCCTGAGCTACATCTTAAAGGATAGAGCAATTGGCCACCTTTAAGTCAACAATTAAAATCATTTTGCTCTCCAATATAAATATCCCCCCTTGCTAATTGGTTATATTAGTTGGGCCCCAAAAGACATACTTTTGTAAATAGAGTTGACCATCCCTCCCCCAAATTGAAAGAAAAGTTAAAATTACTAGGAAAAATAAAGTTCAGATCTGCTAAACTGTTTGTCATACACAAGTCTTACATTGTTCCTTCCAGGTGATGTTCTTGGTCTGTTGGAAAAGGAGGGAAAGATTCATGAAAAAAAAATTTTATGCGTGCTGGGGATAGAACCCAGGGCCTTACTAATATTGTTAAGCACATGTCCTGAGCCGCACATCCAGCCCAGAAATCCTTGATTAGGAAAGGAGGAAATATTTCAAGACAAAAGAAAGTGAGAGAAATAGTTCCTTCTCACAGGATGGAGCTTCCGACTCTCCATATCAAAGGTAAAGAATCAGTAACTCCTTGAGGATATGAGGGAAACATGCTACATTTTGGTGAGTTCAGACTCATAAAATCTCATTCCACTTATATACTCTGAGACCTAGTTCTGGGATGGTTCAGCTAACAAGAAAGCAATGAGAGAGAATTAAAAAGGGCTCTATTGGAATGCTATTTTATTTTTGCTGTGGTGATCTCACTTTTTAGTTAATAGTCACATTGTTCAAACTTATAATGGGTAATTTTTAACCCTATCACGAAGATACTCTTATTTCAAAGACATGCAAAGACACAAGTCTTACAAAACCTAATTACCTGAGGCCCAATAACATTGAGAACCTCAAAAAAGAAATGTTAGGGAAGATGATGCTTCTTATTTCCTCAAGGCTGCTCCAGGTGACCCTGAATTAATTGCCACAATAGGACACTCAAGCCAAGCTTAGTCGATATGCTTTAAAGACAATCCATATACCCTGGAAATTGTAAACAGAAGTTACCTGCCTCCTGAATGAGGGGCAGACAAAAAGTGAGACTGAGTAGGATGATAAGTCTTACCAGTCTAAGAAACCAACACAGAGACAGGAAACCAGCCAGAGATTTCAATTTATCCAACTGAGTTAAAAATAGAGATCAGAATCTGGGCTAAAGGGAAGATAATCAGGAGCTTCAGAAAACAGAAATATGGTGTCAAGATCAAGTGAGAAACTGCAGAAGCTGGAGTGGGATATCTGGACACTCCTTGGTTTCTACTGCTAGTAACAAATGTCTGCAGAGACCAAATTCTCAGCTACCCTTGGAAGGTTAGAGCGAAGGTGACTTTTGAGCAAACTAACTCGATTTCTCAGTGTCAGTGCTAAACACAAGCTGAGCCACTTTCAAAGCACACTCATTCTGGACTTTGAAAGAGGTACTTTTGAGAGGAGAAGACTCAAGGAGCAGCAGAACAAGTTTCTGCCTGATATCATCTACAGTCGGTGCCCACGTGAAGAAGGCTCTACAAGTTATAGCAAATCTCTGCACATACCCATCTGTGCACTTCTCCACAAGTGGGAATATCTTATATAAAGATGTCATAACCTTTCCTCTATTAACTATTTTAGCAAACCCTTTTTTCTCGGGACAAAGGTAACTTGGGAACTAGCCTATTTGAATGACCACAAGTCCCATAATAGAACACTTTCTTGCTCTTGAAATTTTCATGATGTGTGACATGTTTTGTTCAGAGTCAATTCTTCCTTTAGACAATAAGCACTAAGAAGGCAGGGATTTGTGTGCACTGTTATATCCTCATCACCTGAAACTCTATCCGGAACCCAGCAGGTCCTCCCGAAATCTTCTCTAAAGAAATTATACCCACTTAGAAAGTTGTGAGCACTGAAAAAACACACGGCAAGTACTATCACAGTGCCAGCAACTCAGTCAGTATTTGTTGAACTGTGTCTTAGTTACTTTTCTTTTATTGCTGAGACAAAATACCCAACACCCAGAGTTAAAGGGGGAAAGGTTTATTTAGGTTGCAATTTGTAGAGGTTTCAGTCCATAATTGGCTGGCTCCAAGGCAGGGTGGCACATGGCAGAGGGACAACAGTTCATGGTGGCATAAGACAGCAAAAATAAGTGAAAGCAAGAAGGGGAAAACAAACCTCTTTCTGCCTCTTTTATTTTATCCAGTCTACTCATATTAGGGCAATGCCAATCCACTTAGTGGACTGATCCAACAATCACTCATCTTTAATCCCAGCACCCTTAATCCCAGCATTGCACTATGAATCAATCACGAACTCTAGATTCAGTTGCCTCCAAAAAAAACCCCATCTAAAAGTGCATGAGTCTTTGGGGGGGCATCTAGACAGAAACCATAAACATCCCGCCCCTGGTCCCCCAAAGACTCATGTACATTTCTTTACACAAAATGTATTTAGTCCATCTCTGAGAGTTGCCGAAGTCCTAACAGTTTCAGCATTGCTGAAAAGTCCAAGTCCCAAGTCTCCTCTGAGATTTAAGGTAAAATCTTAGCTGTGACCTCCTGTACAAATGAAAAGAAAGTTAAACACTTCCAATATTCAATGGCACAAGAGACATTACAAACAGGGGGATACAAAGTAATGGGACCAAAGCAAGTCCAAAATCCACCAGAGCCGACATTAAATCCTGTAATTCCATGTGCAGCATCTGAGGCAATTTGTGGTAAGATATGAACTCCCAATGGCTTGGGAGGCTCCCCCTTCCCCAGGGCACTTCTGGTGGCTGTAACTCCCATGGCTTCTCTCTTTGGCCTGCTCTGCTCCCTCCTTGCAGTTTTCCTAAGATGATTCACATTCCTGACTCTCTGTCAAGCCATAACTCACATCTGGAGCCCAACAGCCAGTGCAGTCCTTCTTCCCAGCAGAAACCTCCTGAGCCTGGTCTTCACCTGCCAGATTTCTATCAGCTTTCTGGTCTTCTGAGCTCTGACCAGAATCTCCCATACAGAACAGCCTAAGGCTTTGCATTGCTACTTTTTCAGCTGGCATCTCCAAATCTTTCCAATCCTTTCCCACAAGCCATTCCCAAAGGCTCCTGAACCACATGGTCAGGTATAGTCATAGCAATGACCACACTTCTCTTGTACCAAAGTCTGTCTTAGTTACTAAGACAAAATATCCAACACCCAAAGTTAAAAGGGGAAAGGTTTATTTAGCTCACAGTTTATGGAGGTTTCAGTCCATAATTGCCTAGCTCCAAGTCAGGGCGGCACATGGCGGAGGGGCAACAGTTTATGGTGGCAGAAGACAACAAATGCGGCAAGAGCAAGAAGGAGAAATAAGCCTCTTTCTGCCCTTTTTCTTTTATCCAGTCTACTTGGATGAGGGCAGTGCTAATCCAAGTAGTGGACTGATCCAACAATCACTCATCCTTAATCCCAGCACCCTTAATCCCAGCATTGCACTATGGATCAATCACACACTCCAGATTCAGTTGCCTCCCAAAAATCCCCATCTAAAAGTACATGAGGCTTTGTGGGGGCATCTAGACACAAACCATTACAAACTGAGTGGGAAAGTTAAGAAGTTTCTACTTCACTCACTCTTGCCCCTTCCAACTGCTTTTTGGCTTTCTTGCATTTCCATACTTTTGAAATTGTTAGTCAGTGCTTTAGTTATTGGATTATAGTTATTCTCCAACTCTTCCCTTTCCACTCTATTGCACCATTCCCCTAGAAACTCTCATAATGAACAACTGCTAGACTTACTCCTCCTCAGTGCCTGTGACCTCATCACTACAGATTCTCCTGCAACTCTCCTGCACTTTCTTCTTTTGGCCGCTGACTCTTGCTTTTCTTGACCTTCTGCCTCTTTTCTTTCATTAAGGTTGGATTTATTAAGGCCAGCCTGGGCTACATGAGGAGTTCAAGGCCAGCCTGACTACAAAGTAAGACCCTGTCTCAAAAAACAAAACAAAAAAGTGATTGGACTAGGCTTCCATTACTACATCTTGCTAATAAGTCCTAAATTTTCAGATCTTCTGTATTTACCTGATCTGTAGTCTCCTATTCCTAACACCCTGGAAATATTTTTCCTCCTTTGTTTTCACAAAGCATTGCCTCCTCCCTCAACCACAGTCTGTATGCAATCCTCCAGATATGTTCTGCCTGCTACAGACTCCCTTCGGATAAGATCTACCCAGCACAAGTCCTAGCACGAAGCAGGCGATAGATGTGTCTGTTGAATGAACGAATGAGTTCGTGAAATTTTACTAAACATTTTCATTTAAATCATTGCACTATTTCAAATTTTACATCAAAATGATGTCTTTTTTCTTCCAAATTCATCTGTGTCCTGAATTTCCTGCTGTTAATATTAGCATCTACCCACTTGAGCTTAAAATCTTCAAGTTTTCTTTGACTTCCCTCCATTTCCCTCATATTTAACAAATATTGCACATTGCTTATCACAATCCAGGTCACACATCCTCACTGTCAATACACAAACCCAGCAAGCCTCAGGTCCCATTGGGATTTTCACAAAGTTTCCCTTCCTCAAGCATGCAAAGACTTGCTCTTACCAGCTGCAGACTTTTAGTCTAATATCATCAAACTGTTTCTCAGAACTCTCCAGAATCCAGTCTCCTGTCCTCCCTAACTATGGATTCAACCTCAGGTCCACACTTACTACCCAGTCTACACGGGTTGTTCATGTCACAGACCACTCAAGCTCCAGCTTGTTTGTTCCCTACATGGAATATTTCCTTCCTCACCATCTATGAAATTCCGCTATAATTAAAGGCTGAAATCAAGTAATTTCTCAAATTTATTGTGTCCAGACCTGTTCCTATCTCCCTTTCCTCCATGACCTCCAGACTTAAATTCTGCACCATGACCTCACTAAAGGTTTGATTTAGGATTTTGCCATGATTTTTCCATGTTCATTTGTTTCAGCTGAGAGATTCCAGTTTTAGGGAGGACAGGACCATGACCTGAACCCTCAGCAAGTAGTTCAGTAGACAGTGATTGGTTATTTTTATTAATTTTGATATAACTACCACTCATTTAAAAAATGAGAAACATTCCCCAGAAGCAGAATACACAGAAAACTGGAGGGAATTAAGACTCATTTTATCTCCTTGTAATGATGGAAATGAATTTCCAAAAGGAAAAATTATGTGCTCAGAATTTTCTAACAATATCATTTAAAATGCAATTTTGAAACTTTACTTGTCAAGGAAAAGCAAAATATTTTGGTGGAGAATGGAAAAGGGAGGGCAAAATAAAATTATAATTCCTTATGCAAAATATGATATACATACACATGCTCGCAAAGATTTTTATCCTGTCAGTGTCACTCCTTCTTTAAAGATGGTCCTAAAGTCTTCACACGTTTTACCCTTCTTAAGGGAAAATCTGCCCCAAGTATGTCTCTTAATGGGTTTTTTAATATTTTAATTTTAAATAATTTTAGGCTTGCCAAAGAGTTGCAAAAACAGCACAAAGAGTTTTCATTTGCCCTTCACCTATATTCTAATGTCAACATACTATATAGTCACAGGACAATTATTGCAACCAAAAAACTGACATTATTACACTACTAGCTGAACTATAAATCTTACTTGTATTTCTCCAGTTTTTCCCTTAATGTCTCATGTCTGTTCCAGGAGAAATTTAGGACCCAACATTGCAATGGACTCTCCTCAATTTTCTCCAATCTGTGATAGTTTTCAGTCTTTTCTTATATTCTGTGATCTTGACACTTAATAAGTGTTAGTCAGCTATTTTGTAGAATGGCCCTCAATTTGGGTTTATCTGATGCTTTCTCTTTTCATGATTAGATAGAGGTTGTGTGCCTTTTTGGCAAAACTACTGCAAAAATGACACTGTATCCTACTCAGTTCATCATGTCCTCCTGTGGAATTGTCTCAATACCAGTAACATTAACTTTGACCTCTTGGGTATGGTGGTATCCGTTGGGTTTCTTCCTTCAAATTCATTATTCCTCCCTTTTTAATTGATAAATATCCCCAGAGGAAATACTTTGTGACTATATGAAAATCCTATTTCTCCTCAAACTTCCACCCACTAATTTTATCCATCAGTAGATCTTCTCTGCAAGAGTTATTATTATGGAATTTGCCTAGTGATGGTTTTATCTTTCCCCCATTTCTTCCATATTTACTAATTGGATCCTTCTGGAAGGTTATGTGTTTCTTATTATATTAGTGATTTTTTGTTCCTCAGCAGGTGTCTAGTATGGAGAGCATAGTCCTGACAGCCTTAAGAATCCCTGCCTAGTTATAGCTCTCCCCCTGGTGGGTCTTCATCAACTCACATATGTACCTGTCAAATAGCATGCCTGACAGAAAAAAGGAAGTGAAAAGAAATGTAGGGAAAAAAAAAAAAAGAGAAAAAGAAAGAAAAGTTAACCTTTTTTGTATTTTCCTTAACTATACATTATTTTGAAAGCGAGTAGTATTTTAAGAGAATACTATGCTTTCAAAAATATATCAATATTAAGCCCCAAAGAAAGATCTAGAAACAAACATATTTCTGGCCTTTATACCACCTAGGTGAGTTACACAGCAGGATAATGCATTTATGAGGTTATTACATGCCATAGAATCACCATTATGGCACTTACTTATCTTTTATAGCAAGCATATCATAGAACAGGACAAAAGGGCCTCAAGTTACAGTACAAACTAGGAAAAGGGATAATTTGGAAGGCTGACATCAATCTGGCAGGGACCCGATATCTACAGAAAAAGAATTAGTTTAAGCCTGTCAGCAGACAAAGGACATATCCCCCTGCCTTGGAACAAGGAAGGACTAAACTTGTACAGAATACAAAATATGTTACCCCATGCTCAACACCAACTTCCTTGCTAGCAGCAGACAGAATACCTGTTAAGAAATTGGTGCAAAACTTTCTTTTCCGTGAACTAAGAGAAACTAGCTGTATAACTATCATAACTATCTTGTGTATTGTTTGGACAAGCTATCATGCCTACATCTTGTACTCTGAATAATTACTACAAAGATGACAATACGCAATATATTAATTATTGTAACTCTCCTACTAACCTGTTTTGAAACTCTGTTCTATTGTTATTTTTATCTTTTTTCTCTTTAAAATAAAAAAAGAAAAGAAATTGATGAGGTGGCAGTTTTCTCTCCACTCCAGTGGTTCTTACCTACCTGCCCCAATCAAGATTATCTTTATGCCCCATGCACGAAGGTAAAACATAGTGCTTAGTGGTCTTCACACTGCGAAATGCTCACTGCTCCAGACCCATTGGGTGGGTGGGGTACCATCACTGTGCCTTGATAACCTTGAGAGATTATTTCAATGTTGTATTCCCGTATGACTGATACTCTTTTAAAGAAATAACAGACAGATTCTAGATCAATCTGGATGACTACTTAATACCAACAAATATCCACTAATTCTAGTGTCTGCATTTTTGCACTGCGGCTAGTAATCAATTTATAATCAATTGATCATTTAATCATTGACAGCATTTAACTTCTATGTGTTAATAGGCATAATTGAAGGTACTTAAGATGACATATCCTAATATCCAAATGATAACATTCTAGAAGTGTTATTGTACTAATTAAAAATTAATTAATTTTAACCAATTATGATAAATATTGAGATTTGCAATGGTCGGCTTGAAAGACATTGTCATGTGCTAAAACTGAGTTTTCTGAAGTCACTGAATATACTAGTAGGCTTATATACAGCATCATGAAAATGGCAGCATGCTCTAATATAACTGGAGAAAGCTAATGAGGAAAGAATTGAGACAGACCTAGTATGGGAATGAGGTACCAAGGACACGTGGAGGCCAAATTCATTCATCTTGTGCTGTACAAACAAAAGTTGAATGATTGTTTGAAAAAGGAAAAATGTGTGAAAGAACTGAGTCATATTATATCCAGGAATTCAGACATAGTGGCATGGTTGTTAGTATATGTACAAAATACCGTATATGAATTATTTTTGTGTATTCACCTTTGTACTAACCAGTTTGCAAAGGTTCATTACCAAAATATAAATTGTAGAGACACATGGAAAATATTTCTGTTAGATGATTCTTTTTCAATATTTCAGTATTGTTTGGGCATGCACTATTATCTTGATTGCTTATAAGCTCAAAAGAGTATATTTGAGGCTGGGGATGTAATTCATCAGTAAAGCACTTGCCTAGCCTGTGTGAGGCCTTGGGTTCAATCCCCAGTAATAGAGGGGATAGGAAGGAAGGGGTGGGGGAAGGGGAGAGAGGTTAAGGAGGGAAGGAGGGAGGAAATTTTTTATTATTTTACCAGAAAATAATACTGATAATGATTTAAAGGTAGTCTTTCATACTCAAAATCAAAAAGATCAGGTCAAAAAATTAAATATGAATAAAAAAAGAATATATAAATAAAATATCTTCCTATTATCAAACAATCTTTGATGATTTTATTTCATTTACATTAAACTGCATTGCATTAACATTGACAATTTAATTTTTAATTTAAAATATTTATCATTCCTTAATTCATTTTGGCTGTATAGTTGTTTACCACCTAAAAGCACAAGGAAGTTTTATCCCTAATTACATGTCTGTATGCATTTAACCCACAATATAATAAAATAATTCCATTTATTATGGGAGGGAGAGGTCCAAAGTGAAAGAAAAAAATTCCAAAGTGAAAAGAATATAAAGACACTAACAAAATGATCCTGTTTATGGTGGCTGTCTGAGAGCAACAGACTTTGGGCAAGTCATTTAATTTCTCTAGGCCTCAGTTTTCCTTTTCTGTAAGAATAACTATCTATGTGCTTATGTATATGTGAACTTCTAAATGTGTAGGGAACAAAGATCTGGAAAGAAACTCACCCCACTGATAACTTCTGAGAAAGCAAGGGATTTGGGGAATAGAAATGGAAAGGACTAAGCTGAACTCTCTACCATTTCTGCAATGTTTGCATTTTATGAAAATATATACATTTAATTAAGTAAAATATGCCATGTTTCATATATTAAAAAGACCAGGAGATTACTTAAATGGTGAAAAGGACAGACTTTAGCTTGCAAAAACTGCAGACTAAACTTTGATTCTGGTGCTTCTTATGAAAACTTAAGCAAAGCATCTCTCCATTCCTGTTTTCCATCTAAAAGATTGGAGTGATATTGGCTATGGGAATATTGTGAGGTGTAAATAAAATAAAGTACACAATTTGGTGAACACAATGCCTGGCCCATGGGGAATGTCCAACACATAAAAGCCACTACTTTTTATTATTCTAGTAACTACTATTACTTACACCTGTTTTATGAGATTAGGTTTACTCTGGAAATAGCCAAATGGTCTACCTGATCTATGCCATGGTTCTCTGCTGGACATTGCTATTTGCCCCTCAGGCCCACACATCCTCCTTCATATGCTCTGTGCCTTGGGAAGACTAAACCTTAAGACTTGTATCAACAGATTCCATGACTGCCAGCCTCCAGATAAGTTCTGTCCACGCGTTAAGCTGGTAGGAAGGAGACTGAAAGGTGAGCTAAGAGAAAAGTCAGGTATTAATTTTCACAGCATCCTTCCAACTAGGGAGCCATTGGTTGGATGTTCCTCTTCTAAAGCCTACAGCTTTAGTCCTGAGCCCCCTCTGGCTTCTGAAAAGCCCTCCCTCCTGTTGCCCCTTCAGGCATAGGGCAGTCAGGCCTCTCCAAGGTTTCTGGCTTCAGCATTCTGCACTATCTCTTGTTTTTCCTTACTAAGTAAACAGTCCCTTTAACCCTGCAAATGACCCAGTTAGAGGGCAGCATCTGTTTCTTCGCAGACTCCTATGTGCTCACTGTTGCATAGTATGGCTCTAGTACATAATCCAGCTCCATAGAGACAACTTCACTGCAGGGAACTTCCAGTGGAAATTCCTGCAAATCTCAACAGATCAGTCTTATGCTTAGGCAACATAGGGAGAATGTTACATTGTGTCATTTCAGGAAAATGGAAAAAAAAATCCCTCTGCTGCTGGTCCGGGAGATTTCACCACCGTGGTAACTATAGCTCGTGTATTGATGGTTATAAAAAAAAAAAAAAGAGAGAGTTTTCTAATTATAGGTTATAATTCCATATATTCAGAACTTCTCTGCAAAAGCAAAGGATGGTATCCTTGAAAATGTAATTTTCTTATGCCAAGTTCTTTCCTCGTTGTCAAATTCTTTTCTCTGCCTGTGAGTTGCTTGCCAGCAGGTATATAGGCAATGTGCCTGGACAGTGAGCATCAGCTAAACAATAGCATATCTGGCCACTGGTCACACTCTCCTGTCACCCAGCTCCAAAAGTTCCACTTTCCTGTTCAAAATGCTATGGTGGACACTCATTTTATTTAATAATCACTATTGTAGAACTTACTATGTACTGGTTACTGGTCTTAGAAATTTATAAAGATTAACTCGCTTTATCACCACAATCTCCCTATGATTTTTAAGATAAGGAAACTCTCCCTCCCATATTTTTAAAATAAGGAAACTGAGGGACAAAAATAATATGTAAACAGTCCCCAAGTTATATAGCTAGTAAACTGAAGCACTAGTGTGAAACCCAGAAAGTCTGGCTCCTGGTCTGTGCTTTTGACCAGTTGGCGCAGATTTTTTTTTGTAGTACATGTTTGTGACATATGATGAATATGTTGATATGTACACATAGTGCGGCTTAAATCTTTTTACTTCCTCTTCTCCCCTCCTTCTTTTCTCCCTCCATCCTTAGGTGCTCTTCCCATCTGCAAAAAGTCTACCTCCCGGGCTGGTGAGATGGCTCAGCGGCGTAAGCGTCTGCCTTGCAAGCGCGAGGGCCAGAGTTCGACTCCCGGAACCCACATACGAAAAAGGGGCCGGTGATATCGCTCAGTGGCACGGGTGCCTGTTGGCGCGCGAGGTCCTGAGGTTGTCCCCCTGGTACCCACAAAAAAAAAAAAAAAAAAAAAAAGTCTACCTCCCTATTTCCTATCATTTCTTTTATTTTGTTCTATAAATTATTTGTACTTTGAGTTTCTCATGTAAGAGAAACCATGCAATATTTAACCTTCTGTGTTTATTTCACTTAGCATTATGGTCTCCAGGTGCATTGATTTTCCCACAAATGACTCAAATTCATCTTTCCTTATGGTTCAGTAGTACTGCATTGTGTGTATATATACCAGTTTTTTATCCATTCATCTGTTGATGGATATACAGGCTGTTTCCAAGATTTAGCCATTGTGAGTTGTGCAGGTACACACATGAGTATACATGTATCGCTGTAATATGATGTGTTTAACTCCTTCAGGAAGATACCAGACTTTTGCATTTCTCCACAACAAAGATTCGATAACTTTTCCAGCGTTATCTCACATCATCTACTCAGTAACCATTCGCCCAACAAAAATCTATGGAACACCTTGTAAAGCCAAGGCCTAGTAAAAAGACAAGACTTTAGAAAACAATTCATCAACAATAACATGGATAAATAAATGGTGGCAAGTTTTCAGAGTGGAATGATATGCAGCAATGAACTTGAGCAAGTCACAACCGTAGGCAACAGCCCAGCCAGCCGGCGAAGACTGAGGCTGCAAACGCAGTCGTGGAGGAGCAGCACCATCAGCCAAGGGCAAGGAGCATCCAGGGAAGCACTGGGGAACACAGGCTGCAAAGCAGGAGCTGCCCTGCTGACCCTTCACCCTCTGACCCCGAGAGCAATGTCAGCATAGCTTTCTTCAGTGTCTTTCCAAGTAGCCGGGTATATTGTTTGCTTGCTACCTCATGGTTCAACAGTTCCTCTTGAAATAAAAACAATAGAAGGATACCTTGATCCGCCTTAGAATTTTTGAAAAGAAAAACCTGAAGTATCGCATAAAAATAAACACTGAAATCCTGTGTCTTACTAAAGCGATCTCTGGCAGATGTTGGCATTCCAGGGCCTGTCCTGCCTGCAGAGAACACAGTCCTGCAGTATGTGCCACATAAACCCAGTGAGTTGGTGGGAAATAGTAAGTTTCCACCACTGCTGAAAAACAAAGAGTGCTACTAGTGCTGAATTAGAATTAAATAAATGCCTTTATATTTGTATCTAAAATCCTTAAAAAGAGAGTCTGGATTACTGGCATGGATTAAACAACTATGTGTGTCTTACTAAACTACTGCTAAATCAGTTTACTACTAAATTAGTTTCTTACTAAACTACTGCTTATGCTTGATGATTTGTCTAGTCAAATAATCATTTATATAGAAATTAAGTCTGCTAAGAATTAAAAGAAAGCTTATAATAATACAATCAGTACTTCCGATTTTTATTAATAAAGTCAAAATATTTAGAATAGACTCAAAACTATTTCTTTGAACATCAATATTTTCAACAAAATCTACACATTGTTAAGTATATTGTTTTTCAAGAGAATAAAAGCCTTCAAACACAAAAGAACACATACTTTACAATTTAATTTCTGTAATGTTCAAAAACTGGGCATAGTTATTCCATGCTATTAGAGGTCAAAATAATAGATCTCCTTAAGTGTGGGAAGTGACAAGGAGGAAGCATAATGGGGCTTTGAGGGTCCTAGCAATTCTCTTCTTGATCTGGGTGCTCATTATATGTAACCATTTTGTCTGTAAAAATGAATCAAGGGCTGGTGTGTGGCTCAGTGGTGAGCCCTTACTTAACATGCACAGGGCCCCACATCACTAAAAAATCATCCATACACTCATATACTCATACACTTTTGTGCATGAGTCCATACACTCATGCACTTTTGATTTGCACTTTTTTCTGTGTGTGCATTTCAATAAAAATTGTACTTAGAAACATAAACAATTGAAAATTACTAATTTTGAGGGCTAAATGTATATCAATCACTATATTTAGCTCCTTACATACATTGTCTTCATTATCTCCACAAAACCCTCTGAAGTTGGTATATTATTAACAGCTTTTCCTCTCTTGCCTGTCCCATGTTTTTCTCTGTACAATTACACTCATTTTTTTCCAAGGACTCAACATATTAGGAAACTACTTTACTTGTTTGTGAGTTTGTTTATTGTCCCCCCCATTGGAATATATGGAAGGACTTGATCTTTTTATTCACCACTATAGCTCCTGTGCTAGCTGAGTGCCTAGAATACAACAGTTCTTCAGTAGGTATTAACAGGTACTGAATATGTGAGCATCAGAATTTTGTAAAGACAAAGAATCTAATGTACGTGAGGCAATCACAGGTGGAATCAACTTGAATTGGCTACTCAGAAACATGCTTTCTAAGGATACAAGTTCTCCAGAATGGCTGGAGACTGGAGAAGACTGGAAGACCCATGCTGCAGAAGGAAGAGCCAGAGCTAGGGCAAGGGTGTCCAGGCTGAGGTGGGCTTGGCTCGCTGCAGGAATGAGAAAGGCCAGTGGACCTTGAGCACAGGAGTCAGGAGCTGGCACTGCCCAAGACACTCTTCACATTTCTGCCTCCATGTCTTTCCTCCCGCCAGGCCCTCTGCCTCTAAAAGGGAAGCCTCTAAAATCCTATCCAGCATTCAAGGCTCATTTCAAGTTTCCATCTCTCCTGAGGACTCCAGCCCCAAAGTAGGTGCGATAGTGTTTCTATAACCCTCTTTGAAGGCCTCACAGCAGCCTGCCTTTACTTCTTCCATGGCATTGTCTTCATTCTACTTTGTTTTGCTTATGTGTACATGTAGCTAATCCTCTTATCTATATAACAAGCAACTTAAAGACAAAAAAAATTGTCTTCTCATCTTTTTGGTACATTCATTCCACTGTTAGCATAGTGCAAATATTGTCCAACATGATCTGAACTAGAGTCTTGTCATAATTTGACAAATGTGAGAGGTACAAAAATAGAAGGAAGCACCGAGTATATAAAAGCAGTTTGCTTTATAAGTAAGCCTAATGGCTTTTTTATGCTTAAGAAAATGCTAAATGTCTTACTTTCTTAAATGTTCCCAAGTAAAACCTCAATAAATAAGGCTCTGCCTTGTCATCAAATAGTTTGATTTTGGGGGTTTTGTTTGTTTGTTTGTTTGTTCTGTTCTACTGTTGTTTCTCATTTTCCCATTTCACTCTAGCTGTCAGTCTTTTGGTAAGCATATATCAAAACCCGGAGTAATTTGACAGAGAATATTCTCCTTCCTTCACACAATAATATTCCTGATGATTTATGTCACTGTAACTAAATGACACAACCATTCCTCAGTCTCAAATCTAATGCTGTTTTTCTCTCATAACGATAGAGGTACACCCTCCAGACAGCTGCTTGACCTTCCTACCGTATCTTACATCTGCCTTCCTCACAATTGGACCATTGTGCAGGTTTCTCACTGGGTTTATATACTCTTTTTCCCCTAAGAAATCTTTTGGACATTTATGTTCTATTCTCCTTCTCTGCAATACCAAAGAAAAAGCAATAAATAACTAAAGGTCAAATGGTTCTTCCCACTTAGTAATTTTGATTAGTGCCAAGACAACTTCAGCAACTCTCCCCGTATAAGAGTAACTGTTTGTAGTTTATAAATCTGCTGTCAATTTTTTGAATAATCCCTATATTCCTTTTCTTTTCCTAAGCATAATGGGTATTATCTCCCATGTTTATCTAGCCGTTAGTGCTCTCCTTACCGTGCCCATTATGGTGATTAGGCTTACTATGGTGAAAGGCATTGACTGGATCTTCCTTCTACGTAAATCACAGATAAGCCAAAATTTGCCAAGGATATTTATTATTTATATCCTTTGTAGCTCCAAACAGCATTTGAGATCATTTGCAATGAAAATTTATAGGAAAGTTAATTAAAAGAAAAATAAAAACAGAAGTCATTTTTTTAGAGTCAAGAATAAGATAATTATTGTCACAGAGCATAAAATTTGGCTGGAAATTTTCTGGCACACTAATGAAAAGAGTACAAAGCTCTTATCATGAGACCAAGTAAACCACATGAGTTCTTCCTTCAACAAAAATCTATTTAACTAATATTTGTGAAAGACTCATAACACCTTAGCAGCACATTCACTTCGTGGATACAAGGACAGACCTGAAGAGCACAGCATCCAGTGGAGTAGACGGGCATATAAAATGTGACCATGGTGTGAGGTAAATTCAGTGATTGCTATCTACACGGAATGTCAGTGGGAACCCTCACTGGAGTCAGGAGTAGTTGCCTCTTTGGAGGGAAAAGCAGACTGCACAGGACAGAATTCACATTCAGGGTCTCCATGAACCAGAGGCTTAAGCTAGAACACATCATGTGCCAGGAACACTTGAAGCTTCAATTAAAAAAAAAAAAAAAAAAAAAAAAAACTGCAGTTTGTATTAAGCAAACATTCTCAATTTGTGTAAAATTTTAATTGTTTCCTCTTTGAGGAATGACATTACATTTGGAGTATTTCAGGTTCAAAAATCCATTAAATTTGAAATGACTGGACGCATGCATACCTAGAATAAAAACATATTCTTGGAGATATAAAATATAAAACACAGGCTATGCTGCTCTATTTGAGAGCAGTTCACACAACCTGAAGTTTTAAGATTGTATTTTTAATTGACATTGGGATCAATGTGGCCAATGGGAAAATTTGATCCAAAGAACTCAACAAAGTTTTCATGAGGGATGGTGAAAAGCCCACCCAGTCTCAGCCTCTCCCTTGGGAATGATAAAAATGAGCCTACAAGAGAAAACAGCTGGGAGCAACATCACCCAGTTTTGGAGGGAAGCTAAGATAACCAGATGCACTGAGCTGTCATCATTTCGCAGGGGACACTCAGGCTGCTAGGGGTTCCCAAACACTGAGCGGTGCTCTCACGCAGGGAACCCTCTAAACATCCCCAGCTGCTTTAGTTGGAATGTTTGTGTTCCTCCAAAATTCCTCTGCTGAATTTTAATCCCTCATGTGGTGGCATTAAGAGGTGGGGCCTTTGGGTGTTGATGAGGTAATAAGTGCTCTGCCCTCAAGAATGGGATTAATGCCCCTATAAAGAAAAACCTTGAAGGATCCGTAGCCCCTCCACAGTAAGAATACAGGAAGGAGGAACCGTGTGTGGAGAACAGGGCCTCATCCAATACCAAACCTTCTGGCAGTTTGATCTTGTATTTCCAGCCTTTGGAACCTTGAGCAATACATTTCTGTCATTTATAGATTGCCCAGCCTCAGTTATTTCATTATAGCAGCCCAAAGGGAATAAGACACAAGCCTTGGATATGCTGGGAGGCAGGGTAATATCTGGCTTGCCAACCTCTTGACTATTGTGGTGGGCTGAATAATGTTTACCTAGATATATCCACCTCCTAATCCCTAGAAACTGTGACTATGCTACCTTACATAGCAAAAGGGACCTTGTGGATGTGATTAAACCAAGGATCTCAAGATGCGGGATGATTCTAGATGTTCCAGGTGGGCACAAAGTAAACATAATGGTGCTTCTAAAAGAGAGGTAGAGGGCTGGGGGTTAGCTCAGTGGTGCAGCGCCTGCCCCCCACACCCCCCAAGAAAAAAGAGAGAGAGAGAAGTGGAAAGAATCACAGAGAGAAGGCAGTGTGACATCAGAAGCTGAGATCGCAGTGACATGATTTAAAGGAAAGGGGCACCAGCCAAGGAATATAGGCAACCACTAGAAAAATGAAGGCGGCAAGGAAATGTCTTGCTGACACCTTGGTAGTAATCAAGTGAAACTGATTTGAGAACTAAAGGATAAATTTGTGTTGTTCTTAGCCACTACGTTTGTGGAAATTTATTATAGCAGCAATGAGGAACTAATACAATAATTCCTTTGTCCTCCCTCCTTGTCTGACAATGTGAACCACCATATGCCTGCCTTAGGTTCTTTCAGAGGGCAAGGAAGATACAAGACCAAGCATGCAGGTTTCTGTACACACACACACTAGGAAGAGCAGGACATCCATTCAGCACCTGTGATAAGAGTAGAAAAGAGACATCGAAAGACACTGGTCCCTGGGAGTTGTGAGTGCTGAGAGAGAAAGCCTCTGTCTAAGGCCTGCTTCTCTAGTAGATGAGGAAGGATCAAATAACAAGTGAGTGTGGACCACAACTTCGCACTGCTTCTCTCTAAAGAAAACCAATTTGTCCATAAATTCTAGAAGGAACAAATTACTTGGGTTCTTATGGTAATGGAGATTCATAATATAACAGGAAATGTCCTCAAACAGCAACTGTGTAGAGACATTCTTAAAACATCAAGAAAATCTTTTTCGCAACGGGTTTGCCGCGAGAGCACAGGAGTAGTGAAAACACCACTAAATCAAAGCCAACATGGGAAAGGAAAAGACTCACATTAATATCGCCGTCATTGGACACGTGGATTCTGGCAAGTCCACAACCACCGGCCATCTGATCTACAAATGTGGTGGCATCGACAAAAGAACCATTGAAAAATTTGAGAAGGAGGCTGCTGAGATGGGGAAGGGTTCCTTCAAGTATGCCTGGGTCTTGGATAAACTGAAAGCCGAGCGTGAGCGTGTATCACCATTGACATCTCCCTGTGGAAATTTGAGACCAGCAAGTATTACGTGACTATTATTGATGCCCCTGGACACAGAGACTTTATCAAAAACATGATTACAGGCACATCTCAGGCTGACTGTGCTGTCCTGATCGTTGCTGCTGGTGTTGGTGAATTCGAAGCTGGTATCTCCAAGAACGGGCAGACCCGTGAGCGTGCCCTTCTGGCTTACACACTGGGTGTGAAACAACTAATTGTTGGTGTTAACAAAATGGATTCCACAGAGCCACCCTACAGCCAGAAGATATATGAAGAAATTGTTAAGGAAGTCAGCACCTACATTAAGAAAATCGGCTACAACCCTGACACTGTAGCTTTTGTGCCAATTTCTGGCTGGAATGGTGACAACATGCTGGAGCCAAGTGCTAATATGCCTTGGTTCAAGGGATGGAAGGTCACTCGTAAAGATGGCAATGCCAGTGGAACCACACTGCTTGAAGCTTTGGATTGCATCCTTCCACCCGCTCGCCCAACTGACAAGCCTTTGCGGCTGCCCCTCCAGGATGTCTACAAAATTGGTGGTATTGGTACCGTCCCTGTGGGCCGAGTGGAGACTGGTGTTCTCAAACCTGGCATGGTGGTCACCTTCGCTCCAGTCAATGTCACAACTGAAGTAAAGTCTGTTGAAATGCACCATGAAGCTTTGAGTGAAGCTCTTCCTGGGGACAACGTGGGCTTCAATGTCAAGAACATGTCTGTCAAAGATGTTCGTCATGGCAACATTGCTGGTGACAGCAAAAATGACCCACCAATGGAAGCAGCTGGTTTCACTGCTCAGGTGATTATCCTGAATCATCCCGGCCAGATAAGTGCTGGCTATGCCCCTGTACTGGATTGTCACACAGCTCACATTGCTTGCAAGTTTGCTGAGCTGAAAGAAAAGATTGCTCGCCGGTCTGGTAAGAAGCTGGAAGATGGGCCCAAATTTTTGAAGTCTGGTGATGCTGCCATTGTTGACATGGTTCCAGGAAAGCCCATGTGTGTTGAGAGCTTCTCGGACTATCCACCTCTGGGTCGTTTCGCTGTTCGCGATATGAGACAGACAGTTGCTGTGGGTGTCATCAAAGCAAGCGGACAAGAAGGCTGCTGGAGCTGGCAAGGTCACCAAGTCTGCCCAGAAAGCCCAGAAGGCTAAATGAATATTATCCCTAACACCTGCCACCCCAGTCGTAATCAGTGGCAGAAGACCGGTCTCAGAACTGTTTCTCCCAATTGGCCATTTAAGTTTAATAGTGAAAGACTGGTTAATGATAACAATGCATCGTAAAACCTTCAGAAGGAAAGGAGAATGTTTTGTGGACCATTTTTTTTGTGTGTGTGGCAGTTTTTTAAGTTATTAGTTTTTAAAATCAACACTTTTTAATGGAAACAACTTGACCAAAAATCTGTCACAGAATTTTGAGGCCCATTAAAACAAAGTTTAATGAGAAACTTGTGTCTCTCTTGGTCAACACAACTTAGTTCCTTATACCCTGTTTCTGGTGTTAACCCTAAACTTGAATATAATTATGGCTGCTTTATATCTGGGAAGGGGAAGCTGTGTGAGTAGTAAAGAGGTATGGGGGAGGGCTGTGTTGATGCACCAGTTAATACAGCAGTACTTCTGTATCGTGTAATTCATAATGTAGGAAACTTACAAAACGTCAAATCTATGTTACCTGGTTTTAACTGTAAACTTGTTAATGTGTATTCTCAAACACTGTCCTGTGGGATCTTAAAGCGTGTAATGCTTAGGAAATGCTGAAATATACCCAGGTTTTAGGAAAAATGGAAATTTGTTTGATAACAGGATGTATGTTCCGTACAGCATGCATAAGGCCTTGGATTTGTCAGGACTTCAGTGGGGGGAAATAGCAAGGATGGGTGGGGAGTTTAATGTGGACAGGCTAATCTGGAGGTCACTGAATATAAATGAAGAAAAGGGGCACATTGGCAGGACAGGGAATTAAGTCAGTGCCTTGGCACAGATCTACAACCCCAGCTATTTAGAGACAGACTTAGGATCCTTCTTTTGGGAGTACTCCCTGGCCAGAGTCACACTTTGAAAAGTAACTTCTCTAGTTTGAAATGGTCTAAAATATTTCAGACACCAGTAATTTTAAAAGGGAATATTCAGGGTTAGCTGGTCAAGGAATTTGAAGTGCCAATAGGACATAAATCAGGTGACAGGCTTAAAAGATAATTTGCTTTGATTGTTGATTGACTTTTTAGCCATTGGTGAAACACCTGTATATCAAATAGTATCTGACAGCCTAGAACAGTGTTATTGGTAAAGAGTGGAGTTGGATCAGCATTGCAAAATTTCATCCTGAGGAAAGATTTTAATACAGTTTGAAAGACTAGCAAAATTATATAGGACATGTTCTATAAGGCAAATTTATGCTAAGCAGATTTTAAACTTTATAGTTGCAGGCTACCTGCAGTGTGTTATGAATTCAGTGGGTACTCAGTGATGTACCAGGGCCATATATAACCAACCTATAAATTTGCCACCATAGGTAAGAATTTAATGATTTTATTGCTTTACTTCACTTTAGGTCTAAACTGGATAAAATGCTTTGCTACTTAATGGTAAGAGTGTGAGGCATTGAGGGCTATAAATCAAATGACTAAAAAAAAAAAAAAAAAAGAATCAAGAAAAAAGGAGACCATAAAAATTTAACGACAGCCCAAAGAAAGAAGGTTTTATTTTTTGTTGTTGTTGTTTTGTTTTGTTTTTGCTTTTTGAGAAAGGATCTCACCATGCAGTTCAGGTTCTCGCTTGAACTCACTATGTAGCCCAGGCTCGCCTCAAACTAATGGCGATCCTCCTACCTCAGCCTCCCGAGTGTCAGGATTACAGGCATGCACCACCACACCTGGCTCTCTAGAAAGAAGGTTTTATAAGAACAAGACAAATTGACTCAGAATATGCTATTTGTGCCAATCCAACTTGATAAAAAGTATACATTATTTAGAGCACCTGGCTGAATTGCCAAAAGTGATTCAAGGAAAACAAACATTATTTTTAAAAAATTGGCTTTAAAAATCACTGCATTAGGAATGACATCTAAAAATTTTTTAAAACACAAAGAAATTGAACAGGGCTTCTCCTGTGTGGCTAGAACCTGTTTATAAACTGCTAAGTCTCTTGATCATAACAAGTAGGGCAGATTTGAAAATCTCCCAAGGGAGGTACTCGAGGGCACCAACTCTGGGCAGTTCAATTCTAAACTGAGTATTACTGGATTTATGCTCTACTGTAGATCCGGGTGTGTTTAGTGAGAGGACCAAGTAATCTGATATAATTATACCATGAAGGAAATTTTAAAACTTAATGTCTGCCACTATATTCAAGGACAAGAAAGGCAGGCACAGCCTGTTCCCATAATTAGAGAGTGGCAAAACCCAGCTAGCCTTGACATTCCAACGCCAGCCGCAGTGTGTAAGATAAGTGTAACTCAGACACAAACTGCATCTTGTTACGTTAACCTGTTCCAAAATTTCAAGGAGATATCACCCGGAGACAGCTCGGCTCGGTCTAAGACAGTGATTGATTCTTCCTGCTCACTACAGCCCTGACCTCCCTGCTATAGGATAGAAAACTTCCAATTAACTTGCCCAAAATAAGTCTGCCTCACAATGTATAGGACAATGTGTAGCGAACTATAGAATATCCTGTTATGACCCTTCTCGTATTTCCTGCTAACAACCTATATAAGCCACTGTTTAACCCCAAAACAGGGCTGGTGATCTGGAACTCAGCTTCCCCCAGCCCGCCGGCGTAAATAAAGCTGTCAGCCTTCCCAGTGCCTCTGGTGCTGTGTGTCTTCCATCTGGCTCAGTCCTGTTTTTCTGCAACAATACTGATCAGAGAGAAATTATATTTGTATATTGTGAATTTCTTTTTTAAAATAGAATGTTGATAATTACCCAGAGTTGACTACACTTATAGAATTCTAACAATCCATTTCTCTGCAGAAATGGATGAATATTCTGACGTGATTAAGCTTTCATCTTTGGTAACCTAGGTCCTCCTTTTACAATGCCCTAACATCAATGCCTAAGGGTAAAAATGTGAGGTGGGGGTAAAGCATTTTTAACTCTCCCCACTGGCCACATACAGCTCTCTCTAGTCCCACATCTCATGCAGCTGAGTCCACAAACTCAGAGTTGCAAGACATTTATTATTCTTTCATTCTTTTTATGTTAAGTTATTCTTTTAACTCAGTTTAACTTCTTTTTGAGCTTCCATCTTACTGGGCTGGAAGGATACACAGCCACAGGCCTCAGGACTCCATCCTGTGCTCCCAGAATCTTAGGCTGTGGAAAGTGTCAGGAGTAGACTGCCTCTAAGATATCCATTGCCTCAAGCGAAGGTCCCTAGAATTTCAAGTTCTTCCTGTTGCTTCCTGATCTATATGGGGTAGTGAGAGTCTCTGTAAACCTGCCCCAAACAGCTTTCTTTCTCTAGTGTCTCGTGACCTTCCCAGAATACCCCCTCAAAATTAGGAAACTACTATTTCTCAATTGCTTCACTTGTAAACTGGGAATACAGTCTAATTCTTGAGGTTATTGTGAGAAAAAAATAAATATATGCCAAGCTTTTAGAATAGTATCTTTCTATAAGAATCTCATGTTTTTTTGACAGTCACTAAGAGGCAAGCTCCATGAAGGCAAGGATTTTTATCTACTTGTTCATTGCTCTTAGAACAGTGCCTGGTATAAAAGGAGTAGGTGGGCGTTGAAAGATTCAGGGCACATTTCTTCCTCTGCCCTGAGTACTTCAGAGCTCTATTCGCAGGTTCCTTCCTTCCAGCCCTGGAAAATGTGTTACCAAAAAATCATTTTTTTTAGGATTTCTAGCCAATATTTTGTTTATGTGCTTTCAGCCCTCACATTTCCCATTTATGCTCCCAAAGCCAGGAAGATATGCAGATTATTTCTGCAAAAATATTCCCACATAGAGGCAAAGGACAGACTCTATCTGCTTGAATGGAAGGAAGGGAAAGGAGGAAATATAGGGAAAAAAAAGGGGGTTAAAATTCTCAAAACATCATCCTACCTCAAGAACTTTAGCTCCTTATTTTTTTAAACTTTCAGTTTTGCATGAATGACTCCTATGCTTGTACAAAATTATAGGGCTTTTTCTCTTAATGGTAATATGAAACACAACTCACACTTATTCACAAATCAACTGAATACAATGTGTGAGTAATGGCCTTGTCACCATACTGCCTATGCTGAGCAGAGTTTCCTCCTGGCTTCCCTTAGAGAGGATGGGCCTGGCTCTTGGGCATTCATAACATGGGAGTCCTATCAGTGAGCAATTTGCCTTGTTTGATAAAATGTCTACTCTAGTTGTTAAGTACACACATCCCATATCCAAACACACCATATCTACTTTCTGAACACAGGTGGGGCAAGTAGGTCATAGGAGACTCCCAGCAAATAAGATTTTATAATAAAGCTCCCCTTCTCCACCCTTCTTCCCCTTCACCCAGCTGGTAGAAAGTTTAGAAGCTGTTCATTAGCCAAAGCTTTCTGGGTTTCTTTGCCAAAAGACACACCCAGGAAGGCTCTTTTGCCCATATCCAATTACACCAGCCCTTTTGCTGGCTAAGGAGCCCTCCTCAGTTTTCATTTCCACGAAGGGCCCTAAAATCTGGGTGCCGAGTTAATTTGGCTTCTTCTGGAATGGCAACACTGGAGCCTACAATTTATTACTAATATTTATGATGAAATCGTTAAACACTCATTTCAAAATAGCCCTGTGGTTGGTTTGGAGTTTTATTTTAAGCAAGTTATATTTTCTTGTTTTTAGTTTATCAAGTCAAAGTTGAGATTAGATTTTAGTCTATCCTGTGCTGCCTGGAGGGAAAAATGGTGAATTATATTACTAGCCAAGAATCTCTGCCTCAGTGTAAATATTCTCCATCCAGTATTATACTATACTCACACGGCAAATACTGGCAAGGACTGGAAATAACATAATGTAGAAGCAAAAGCCCTGGATAAAAGTTATAATAACTGCATCCCAAATTATGGCCTTAATATTGTTTGTCCTTGGGGAAGTCAGTGACCTGTCTGTGTTCAGTTTCCCCATCTATATGTTATTTTTATATTTTTTTCATATCCTGTAATTATATTTGCAGTATGGTAGGCTATTCATTGACTGTAGAATCTATCCCTTTCGGAGGAAGATATTACCTAAAATCGTCATCTTCCTTGCCCAAAGATGCTTCTTTTTAAACTTCATAGTGGAAACAATAATTCTAAAATCTTTCCACTACGTTTTTATAGCAAAAGCAAATCTTGGAGGTGGGTGACCAATGTATCTCAATTTGCCCAGGACTTTACCATTTTGTCACTGGAAGCTTAAGAGTCCTCCTCAGTCCCAGGACAATCAGGGATCGCACTACTTGGAAGTTTCATGATGAACCATAGTGCAGTGATAACAGAGGTGGGGGGGAAGACTGTGAGAAAGAATGGGTGTTTTAGTAATCTAGTAACAAATCACCTCTAAAAAGTGATTTAAGAGCAGTCATGTTTTTGCTCATGAACCTGAGCACTGAATAGCTTAGCTGGGAGGTCCTCACTCAGGGTGTCTCTTGAGGTTGCAATCAGTGAATGACACTGCCATCATCTTGAAGGTTTCTTAGCTCATGTCAGCTCCTGGGTTGGGCACACATGAACAGCTAATAACATATGTTTTTCAGGTCTCTCTGTTTCTGTTTCCACATGATGTCCCCGAAGGAAAGCCTCAGGGAAGGTAGACTCCTCGTATGGTGGCCGAAGGTCCTCAAGTAAGACCTAAGTGGAATCAGCATTTCCTATTCTAGCCTCATCTCACACAGCATCACTTCTTCCATATCTTTTTTGTGAAGGAGTCACAAAAGCCCAGGAAATGAGTCTCCAGGAAGGACCACAAGGCCGACTGAACCCAGAGAATAGAGTAAGGTTTTCCAGAGGCAGAACAGCAAAGCGCCCCAAACCTCACTGCCTGACTAACCTGATAAGGAGGATCACCAAGGAGGACAGAGTAGCCAGGGAGCAGTCAAACAGCTGGGCCTCTCCTCCATGCCACTGTGAGGTCATATGAGCCATTGCCACAGAAGCAGGTGAAGAGAAGTAAAACCTGGGAGTGATTCAAGGACAAGACTAAGGATGTGAATTTGAGCAACTAGGTAGGACCACATCCTAAGGTAAGGAAGTCTAGAAAGGAATAGCTTTAGGGAGAGCATGGGTGGAGTAAGGAATGGTTTATTAGAGAAGGTAAATACACACTGAGATCAGAAAAAGCAGGAATATACTCATTTTAGTAAAGCAATAAACAAAGGCCTTACCCAAGTGTTGACATTTAAGGAGAGGTGTGAAAGGTATGAGGAACAAGCACCAACAAAGGGCATTCCAGATAGAAGGAAAGATGCAAAGCAAATGCAGTCATGTGAAAGAGATGAGTTAACTGGCAGTTTTAAAGTCCTGGTTCCATCTTTGTCTCCACTCCCATGAGAAAAATCAAGTCAGTTATGGTGGGTGGGTTCTTTTTTACACGTCTAAGTTACAGTATGAAAAATGGATACCACTTCTTTGATTACTTCACTCCCTGGGCTCTAGTAACAGTGGCTCCATTTGGCTCCCTCTGATTTGCCAGGCATTTCCCCTCGCTTGAGTCCTTGCACTTGTGGTTCCCTTTATCTGGAATGTTCTTTCCTGAATCCTTTCACCTTTCAGCTCTCACCTTAGGTGTGAACTTCTTTTTTGGTTTTGGATTTTTGAGACAGGTCTTGCTACGTAGTCTAGGCTGGCCTCAAAGTCACTATGTTGCCCAGGCTGGCCTCAAACTTCCCGTCCTCCTACCTCAGCCTCTTGAGTCCTGGGATTATAGGTCTGAGTACTACAATAAAAAGCATGGGCCAGTATACCCAGCTGAAATATCACCTTCTCTACGAGACCTTCATTTACTGACTTATCGAAATGGGTGTACTTTTATATTTTCTGACCTCCCTAACCTGTCTTCTCAAGACTTCCCCATCTCAGAAAACAGTTTAACATATTTGATTGAGTCAAAAGCCACGGTCTTGATCAATCTCTCTTTTGCCTTTACAACGCTGACATTTCTGCCTCCAAATATATATCCTAAATCCATTCCCTTCTCTCACTCACCTTTGTCCTATTCTAGGCCGTATCCTTCTTGCCTACCCTGAAGGTAGTGACCCCATAACTAACCTTGCTTCCATTCTTGCCTCCCTACACATCATTCCATGTTACATCCAGAAAAATATTTTTTAAATATAGATTGGATCTTTCAACTACTCTGTTTAAGTAGCCACAAGGCCTGCAGGACCTCAGCCTTGCTGAGCTCTCAACATAACAGCACATCTCCAACCCTAAACATGGGACCCCACTGTCACCTTCCTGCCTCAGGCCTTGGCTTTTCCTCTACCTGAAACAATCACTCCCAGTATCTCAACACAGATGATTTCTTTTCATCATTTAGGCTTTAGCTTAAATGTTATCTCCTTGGGAAAATGACTACTCTGATCCTCCCTAGTAATCCCCAGAGTTCTCCTTGGTCTTCTTTTCTTTACAGAAAAGAATTAATGCTGAGATGAAATTGCCAGCTAATCAGTTACTTATTGTCTACTCCCTCTTCCACATGTATACTTATTTATGTAAGCTCCCTGGGAGGTCCCTATATCCTCAGCACTCAGAACAACATCTGGCTCAGGGGTGATGTTGATGAATTAAAAAAGTATTAGATGAATGAACACATGAATGAATGGAGAACACTTATTCTCTGAAGAAAGGGCATTTTCTTCTGGTCTCAGTTTCTTCACCTATAAAATGAGGCTAGTTAATAAGGCAATCTCTAGGGCTCCTTTGAGTCTAGTCTGGGATTTTTTCTGTAATTGAATGGGCACTCTCCTAGTTGCTTCAGTAAGGGCAACTTTTCTCCACAGATAGCAACTATTTCAATCTTCTCCTAAATTATCCATTAATGTCTGCAAAGAGAGAGTAAAATTTTATTAGTTAATAATACAGTTGACACTTGACAAGAAAAGAAAGGCAGGACCAAGCAAAATATAAGTCCTTCACTACAACAAATGTTGGAATAAATTATCTATGCTCAGAGTTTATATCTGGCATTTAGTTTTGCTTTGATTTGGCTTCTCTGGGCTGAAGCCCAACAAGTAAATGCAAGAAAATACAGAATCAAGATTTTATTAACTACAAATGGTTTGTGGTATTCCTGCCTGGGGCAATATTCTTTACTGTCAGCAGTACATGGTTTTCAATTTCATTTGTTTCTCAAGTTCTTCCTGACACCCCACCACCACCATCTACTAGGTAGAAGAAATACTCTTACCTTGACAGAGTTCCCAGCTACATGACTTCAGTTTAGTACCTACCAGTGAACAGCAGTAGGAGAACTTCCCTTTGATGAACTAAGTGACTAAATTCTCTTTAAGCTTCACAATAATCATATTTCAAGCCAATCCCCATGGTCCATTTTACCATATATAAACACACCCAGCTTCAGAGGCTAAGTCATAAAAGAATAAGCTTTGGGGAAAAGTAAAAGCTTGATTTTAAAAAATACTAACTAAAAAGAAATCTCAGCTCTCTATGGAAGAATTCCCTACTCTCTTCTGTAGTTTTGTAATCAAATCCATCTTTCAAGTTTACTCCAGAAGCTTCTTTCTCCACTAAATTTCTCCCCAGTCACCCAGGCCACTATAAAATCTCCTTCTTCTAAATTCCCATGGACTTTTTGTGGAATTACTCAATTTGTTTGACTCAGGCTTTACACGTGGCTTTTTATATATGCTCACCTCCCAGTAAATTATCTTTCCCTCTACTGTGAGGCACTTACAGGACAAGAGCTTCTCACTCCCTAGGACACTTAGCAAGCCTAATATCACAGTATTTTCAGTGTCATCATTGTCTTTTTTCAAATTATTGATAAAGGACACATTTTCAACTATTAAGAAGCATTTTACTTAACACTTAGATTTTTTACTTTGTGTTTTAAAATAATCATAGACTCACAGGAAGCTGCAAAATAGTATATAAAGTCATCATAATCTTCATCCAGCTTCCCCTAAACGAGCAAAGTAACTAAGACAGTAACATCTTACTACAATATCAAAACAGGAAACTGACTTTAGTATAATACCATTAACTTGACTGTAGACCTTATTCAGTTTTTACCAGTTTTTACAGATGCACACTTATTTTTGTCTGTATGTGTAGTTCTATATAATTTTATCTCATATATGTTAGTCAGCTCTCTGTTACTGTGACATAATACTTGAAATAAAAAACTTATAAAGGAAGAAGTTTTATCTCCACTTACAGTTTCAGTCCATGATTGGTTAGCCCTGTTTTGGGCAGCCCATGCCAAGGTATCACATCGTGGCAGAGAGCACATAGCAAAACAAAGATGCTCATCTTATGGTGGCCAGGAAGCAAAACAAACAAAAAACAGAGAAGAAATGAAGGTCCCACAATCCACTTCAGGGGCCTTCCCTCCATGACCATAACACCTCCCACTATGCCTCAACTCTTAAAGTTTCCACCACAATAGTGCCAAGCTGCAAACTAAGGCTTTAACCATCTTTGGCGTATATTTACAATCCAAACTATAACAACATGTACATGTGTATGTAACCATCACAATACAAATTCAGTACTGTTCCATTACCACAAAAGAACCCCCCCATACTATTCTTTTGCATCCATGCCCACTTCCCATGCATGTCTCTGCTTCCTTACAACTACTAATCTGCTCTCTGTCTCTACAGTTTTGTCATTTCAAAAATGTTATGTAATGGAATTACATAATACATACCCTTTTGAAATTGGCTTTTTGTTTTTTACTCAGCATAATGCCCCTGAGATTCATCCAGGTTGGTGCAGGTTACCAAGAATTTCTTCCTTCCTATGGCTGAGTAAAAGTTAATTATATAGATGTACTGCAGTTTGCCTGTTTCCAGCTTTTAGCATTTACATACAAAGTCACATATATATGACGTTATGTACTATTGACTTTATGTACTATTTTGCTTAGTCATATATATATATATCTCCACTTATACAAGTTTGTGTGAACTTAAGTTTTCATTTCTCTGAGATAAATGCCCAAGAGCACAATTGCTGGATCAGATTCCCAGTGATGTATGAGAAATCCAGTTTTTCTGCATTATCTCCAACATTTAGTATTATCACTATTTTAGCTCATCTGATAGGTGTATAGTGATCTCGTCGTGGTTTTAATTGGCATTTTCTTAATGGCTAATAATGTTAACTATCTTTTAATGTGCTTATTTAACATTAGTATCTCTTCTTTGGTGAAAATACCTATTTGAGTCTTTTACCCATCTTCTAATTTGACTGTTGGTTTTTTACTGTTGAGTTTGAGAGTTCCTTGTGTATAGCTTCATCAAATATGGTGCACAAATGTTGACCCTCAGTCTGTTGCTTGTCTTTTCAAGCTCTTAACAGTGTCTTTTTTTTGTGGGTACCGGGGGGTCGACCTCAGGACCTCACGCGCCAGCAGTCGCCCGTGCCGCTGAGCGATATCACCGGCCCTTTTTTCGTATGTGGGTTCCGGGAGTCGAACTCGGGCCCTTGCACTTGCCAGGCAGGCGCTTACGCCGCTGAGCCATCTCACCAGCCCAACAGTGTCTTTTATAGCACAAAAGCTTCCAATTTTGAGGCAGATCCACTTATCAACTTCTTTTATAGATGGTGCTTTCGGTAGCATGTCTAAGAACACTTCACCTATCCCTAGATGTAAATGATTTTCCCCAATGCTTTCTTTTAGAAGTTTTTGTAGTTTTACATTTTATACTTAAATCGATGATCCTTTTTTGAAAAATTTTATTATAAGGTATCAGCATGAAGTTATGGCTTTTTTTTTTTTTAGCCTGTGCATGCCCATTTCTAGAGCACCGTTTGTTGAAAAACTTTCTTTCCTCTATTGAAATGCTTTGCTTCTTTGTCAAAGATCAGATGGGCAGTATGTACCAACAAAAGTTGAACATGGATACTGAAACAGGTACACGAACACATATATTCACAGCAATGTTGTGGTATATGTATACATACTGTGATATATCTATATAGTGCAATACTATTTGGTCACAAAAAGGAAGAAAGAATTGATATATGCTAAAAGGTATATGGGAGTCAAAAATATTATGCTGAGTGAAAGAAGCCAGATAGAAAACACAACATATTGCACAATTCCATTTATATGGAATATCCAAAATGGTAAATCCATAGAAACAGAACAAAGATGGGTACTTAACAGCAGTAGGAGGGAATCAACAAAGGAATAGGTAGAGGATTTCCTCTTGGGGTGATGAAAGTGTTTGGAACTAGATAGTGTTTGGCAATTGTTCTGGGGTTTTCTCAGAGGCACACAGCCCTGGGCCCCCATATAGTCACAGGTTCCTTTCACTGTTACTTTCAGGTAGAGGCTTACTGAACTAACACAATTGGCACAGGGTCTCCAGAAGCTGAAGATTTGCTCAAAACCAATACACATGATCACTTTCATTTTCTGCTTATTCATCTTACTGTTTCAAAAAATCTCCTTCCAGTATTAAATTAATATGTGTATTATTTAAAATTGCATGCCTGATTTAAGTGGGAAAAGGAGAGTTTTAATCTTCCTTTTACTCCACGGAGTTATTTAGAGTGGGGATTACTATCAAAATACTTAGGTTTTCAGAGCTTCACTTATTTTCAGTTTTTACACTAGAGAAAAAGCTTCTAGAAGGCATTTCAAAGACGCACAAAAACTCTGACTAAAAGCTGTCTCTGTGGAGCTATGGGACATTCCAGTCTTCCATTCACAGAAGGCTGGGCCTGTAATTGGGTTTCTTCGCCAGTCAGGCTGGAGGTTAATTGGAGAGTACAGTCCCGTCTCACGCTTGTGCCTAACCAACTAGAGAGCTCAGTTGTGTCAAATACACAATTTGCTGACTTTGTGGATCTGATATGAAGACTGATTCTTTTTACTGCCTCAGCCTCAAATGCTGACAGTGAGATGATAAAGAGAATCAGTTCATGTCAGATTGCTGCTCAGAATCTTCCACTGACCTCTGAACAAAGACCAACGGGCCAGCGTGTTCTACAAGCCCCTTGGCTTTCTGGTTTCCTCTGACACTTTCTCCTCCAATCTTGAGTCCCACTCACCCTCATATCAAAATATTTGTGGTGGTTCACACTTTTAAATCCATAACTCTGTGAGACTGAGGCAAAAGGATTGCAAGTTAAAGGCCAGCCTGAGCAACTTTGTGACTTTGTGAGATCTTGTCTCAAAATTAAAAAATGAAAAAAGGACTGTGGATGTAGCTCACTATGAAGGCCTTGGTTTCAGTCCCCGGTACCAGAAAAAAAAAAAAAAATAGTTTGCCCTTCCAATACTTTGCTCTGTTCTTTCTCAGCCTCATGCCTTTGCATATGCTGCCATTCTTCAGTTTAACTCAGGATAATCCCACTTGCAAAGCTGTCGACCCTTCACAGCTGGGTTAGGAATCTCTATAGCAGTGTTCCTCATTCCATGGCAATTTAGCTGGGCTACAATTTTCTATTGATTTGGCTTTCTCTCTCATAAGACTAAAGACAAAGTTTGTGCTGGGAATATAGTAGGTTCTCAACAAATGTTTTTATAAATTAATGTGCTTATTAATTCATTGTTTTATGAGCTATTTCTTGAGCTCTGATTTTACAGCAGGTGCTGTTTTCAACATGCAAATATAGCACTTTATAAGGCAAAGTATCTGCCTTCTTGGAGTTTATATTACAATGAAGGAAGGAGAAAATAAATAAATAAATATGCACATATTTATGTAACTTTCAGGCTGTTCTGAAGTACATTAAGGAAAACAAACAGAATGAATGAGTAAATAATGAATGAATGAATGAATGACTCAGAGCTCAAAATCAGGCAGTTCTAACTATATTGTCACAGAAGAAAATTGCTACGAATTCAAACTGGAAAGCACATGGATTTATTTATAACTTATACACATTCTACAAATATTTACTGAGAGCCTCCTAGGTGCCAGCCACTGCTCTAGATATGGGATTCAGCAAGATCAGAATTGCCTGTCCTAGTGAATCTTGCATGTTAGTGTCAGCAGGTAAACATATACCATGTCAGATGGTGATAAGTGCTTTGGGGAAAAATAAAGCAAGGAAAAAGACAAGTTCTTGGGTGTGTGTGAAGAGGTGGGAATTTATTAGTATTGTAATAAATCAGGGAAATTTTTATAAATAAAGCAACTGTTACGGCTTGTGTCTAAATATCCCCCCAAAGCCTCATGCAGTCATAGGTGGGTCTTGTTCAGAGGTGGCTGGATCTAGAGTGAGTGATGCTGGGATTAAGTGTGTGTGATTACTAAATTAATACACTGATTAATCCACTACCCTAAGCCAGGTAGCCTAGATAGAATATAAAAGAGCAGAAAGAAGCTGCTATTGTTGTGTGGCTTGTCACTTGCTTGCTTTTGCTGTCTTCTACCTGCCATAAACTCTTTCTCCTCTGCAATGCACCTCTGCCATGCTACCCTGCCTTGGAACTAGCCAACTAAGGACTGAAACCTCTACAAATTGAGGTTTATTTAACATTTCCTCCTTTAACTTCTGGTGTCGGGTATTTTTTCTCAGCAACAAGAAAAGTAACTAAGACAGCAACTTTTGAGCAGAGAGGTAAAGGAGGTGAGGCAGGGAGCTGAGTGCAGGATAAGCAGGCCAGTCAAAGAGAACTGCGATAGAAAGACCTCTGCACAGGCTGAAGTTTCTGAGCTGAAACCTGTTCCCACTGTGCAGAAGACGTGAGGGCTGCAGTGGCGAGGGCACAGAGCAAGAGCCAGACACAACCAGCTGTGAGACTCAGGACCCCACTTATTAGTTGTGTGGCTTTAACAAAGTTTTTCACCCCTTAAGTTTCCAGTTCTTTATTTATACAACTAATACCTACCTAAAAACACTGTCGCAATTCTCCAGTGGGATGATAGACTCTACATTCTGTGCTTTATAAAATATAATAAATATTAAGTGACTGTGAGTGAGTGTGTGTGTGTGTGTGTGTGTGTGTTGCTAAGCAAGTGCAAATGTTACTTTTAACTATCTTCTCATATACCTGTCTTCTAAGATTGTCAGAAATGTTAATTTGATCACTTAATACCAGTGATGCCAAAAGCACTTGTTATATCTAAATACACCACAAAATTATAGAATTCTTAGTTTATACAGTAGGTTTATATTATACAACTATATATTTATATAATATTATTTATATAATATAACTTACCAAACATTTGTTCAAACAGCATTTCTGGAAAGATTTATTTCTGATCACTATCAGTATCTAGATTTCTCACATACATTAAATTTTTCAATATTGATATTTAGTTTTGTTGTTTCATGTACACTATAGTATGTATTACAATATAGTCACATATGAAAGCCATGGTTAGGTATACTATGGATAATACAAAGAATTTTAAGTGTAATTCTGTAATATGTAAGTTACATAATGTCACATAATGAGCACTTGGCAGCAGCTTTCACCATATTTTTCTTAGCACACCCTGTAAAGACATGAAAGGACTTCAGATTGCTTCAGAAAATGAATGATTGGATAAGCATGTTTCAAGGCGGGGAGGGATCTTGCTTAGATTAATGGCAATGTGTCTTTTATTGTAATAATGTTTTTTAATTTAAACATTCACTGTGTATTTTGATCATACCTCATACAAACCTGAAATGAAAGCAAATTTATAAAGTCTTTATATGATATTATTCCAGTGTACAAAGATTATATGAGCATGAAATACACCAAAATCTTACGTACGATTAGTGGGCAATTTATTTTTTTAATCTCAAAACTATCAATCCATACTTGCCTTGTGCTCTGTCTTGTTGGGGCCAACCAGATAAACTGGGATGTATTGTTGGACACTCCAATGAAGGACTGCATCTCCCACAGAAACCCATTCTCTTACAAAAATCCCTCCTTAAACCAGAGCCAGAAGTCTCAGGCACAATGAAAGCCCAGCAGCATGGACATTTGGAAGGGAGGTAGGTAAGCTTTTCAGTTCCTTAGACCACACCAAATAAAAACAGGGACTTCAGTTAGTGTTCATTTGGGTGCCAGGCTTTCTGATATTGTTGTACAATGATGACCTCTTAATTCTTTAACAGCCCTATGAGTTAGTTATGAGTATTATTCTTATTACATAGATGAACAAACTGAAGCTCAGCAAGGTTACATAACTTGCTCAAGGGCATACAGCTAACAAATGATAGAGCCAGGATCCAAATGCAGACAACACTCCAGGTGACTCATAAATCCACACTGACTACTACAATCTTTCACCCATTTTAATGCTAGACAGCATTAAAAAATCAATCCCTGTGTGCCTCCTCATCTTAGGGCCCTCTGTTGCAACGTCCTTCATGGAGAGTTAGGAGTATAAAATCCAATAGAAACAATCTAGGTGGAACTCGTGGGAGCCATTTGGTAGTTCTGGGGCCGGCATTCTGGCTTTGTAACTCTGGGAAAGTCATAATCTTTCCAGCCTTGACTTCTGTCCTGGGTAAAAGGGTAATAGTATCTGAACTGCTGGCATCTCAGGGTGGCTTGAAGATCAAAGCAGACAAAACACATTATAGGCCTGGGAAGACTCTCAGGTGCCATTCAGATAGTGGAAGGTATTATTAGTCAAAACAGCAGCAGGGGACTCTCAGAATGCTAAGATGGGACAAGATTGGTCTGAGAAGCTCTCCCAGTGTCATTCTCAAGGAATGCACTACCTGTCCCAGAGACACTGGCTCCAGCTGAAGCCTGATAGCAGTGATGTGCTGCTGGGAGGAGGCACCCATGTGCTCCCCTGTGCAGCAGGTTATGTGGAAACAGCCAACAGTGGGTGGGCAGTGACACTCACAGAGGTGCGCTGAATGATGGCACACCGGAAACCCAAGCCTCTCCTGCAGGGCCAGTCTCAGAACACATGCTGACACTCTGGAAATTTCCAGATTCAGAGGGGGAATTCAGGCACCCATACCACATAGCTACATGGTAAGCCCCTCCTAAACATCTTCTCCAAGCCCCACAGCATTCTGCCAGTGCTTCATTTTATAGTTAAGAAACTTGAGGTTTTCCCAGGTACAAAGAGTAAATTAAGATATCATGACACAGTTTTTTCCCTTCCTTTCTGTTCTGATAAAGTTACCTAAACTCTTGGGTTCAGTCCTATAAATGAAGGAAGTTAACAAATCAGAGCATTTCTGGGTTTCTGCTGATGTGTTAGATAAGTAAAATAGAAATTGACTTAAAATATTTTATTAAAAAGCAAAAGATGTATCATTGTTTTGAGATCAACCTATGGCAACCAACTCTTATGAAAATCATGTGAATTTAGTAGGAAATGGTTTTGCTTATTTTTTTCCTCAGTGAAAGGGGAAATGTTTTGATTTGGAGTGTTTTGTTTTGTTTTGTTTTGATTTTGGGGGGGTTGTTTGTTTATTTGAGACGAGGTCTTGCTATGTAGTTCAGGCTGGCCTTGAACTCATTGTGTAGCACAGGCCTCAAACTCATGACAATCTTCTTGCCTCAGCTTCCTGCATGCCAGAATTATAGGACCCACCATCCCTGGCTTGTTTTGATTTTTTTAATTAAGAAAAATAATAGGGACATGCTTAGCATGTTCAAGGCTCTGGGTTCAAATCTGCAGCATCAAGGAGAAAAACGAAAGAAATATTTATTAAAAATATGACACATTCTTGATGTCAATGATGCATAAATAGCTCAGACAATTCCCTGAGGTTGTTTAACACAAACAAATTGTCTCTCACGATGAGCAGACAATTCACGATGAAATAAACGTAAATTTTTATCAAGTATCTGGACCCTCACAAATAATCAAAAAAATTCAAATTGAAATAATGAGATCCTATTTTACCTATTAAACAAGTAGAGGTTTAAAAATTCCAACATTTCTATTGGTGTCAGGTTTTCTATTAGCATATGTTTGTAACACATCTGGATCTTCTTCAATCCCTTTACCTCCCCCTTTCTATTTCCTCCCCTCCCCCTAGTCTACTTCCCCACATCTAAGAATCTATTTTCTGGTTTCTTATCATCTCGCCTTTATTTTATTCATGTGTTTCCTTATATTTTAGGTTTTTCATATAAAAGAAAACATTCGATATTAAACTTTCTTAGTCTGGCTTATTTTACACATAGTCACATACATTACCTTGCAAATGACATGATTTCATTTTTCTTATGGGGAGATAATATTTCATTGTGTATATGTATGACATTTTCTTCATTCATTCATCTGCTGATGGGTATCTAGGCTGTTTCAACAACTTAGCGATCGTGAATTGTACCTCTATAAACATGAGTATTCATTTATCACTATAGTATGCTGTTTTCAATTCTTTGGGGGATATGCCTGGAGTGGTAGAGCTGAATTAAATGGTATTTCTATTTTTAGTTTTTTGCAGAATCTTCATACTGATTTCCATAGTTCTAGTTTACAATCCCACCAACAATGTAGAAGCCTCCCCAAACCCCTCCAAACCCCCACCCCACACCCTGGTCAGCTTTCATTGTTTTTGTATTCTTTTTTTTTTTTTTTTGTGGGTACCGGGGTGTCGACCTCAGGACCTCGCGCACCAGCAGGCGCCCGTGCTGCTGAGTGATATCACCGGCCCCTTTTACATATGTGGGTTCCGGGAGTCGAACTCGGGCCCTCGCACTTGCCGGGCAGGCGCTTAAGCCACTGAGCCATCTCACCGGCCCTGTTTTTGTATTCTTGATGATAGCCATTCTGACTGGGGTGAGATGGAATCAATGTCATTTTGATTTGCATTTCTCTGATAGCTAAAGATGATGAATTTTTTTCATATACTTATTGGCCATTAGTACTTCTTTTCAAAAGCATTTATTCAGTTCAATTGCTCATTTTTTATTGGGTTATTTTGGGGGGTTAATTTTTTAAGTTTTTTGTATATTCTAGATATTAATTCTCTATCAGAAGAGTAGCTACGGGGGAGTTGTTTTTGTTTTTGTTTCTGTTTGTTTTTTCTCATTCTTTAGGTTGTCTCTTCACTCTGTTAATTGTTTCCTTTGCTGTGTGAAAACTTGTTAATTTGATGTAATCTCATTTGGTGATTCTTGGTTATTTCCTGTGCTATTGAAGTCCTACCCAGGAAATCTTTACCAGTGCCATGGTTTCAGGTATTTCCTGTATATCAGCTTCCAGGAGTCTCAAAGTTTCATATTTAGGTCTTTAGTCCATTTGATTTGATTTTAGTACAGGGTGAGAGATAAGAATATAGTTTTAATCTTCTGCCGATGGATATCCAATTTTCTCAGCACCATTTGCTAAAGAGGTTGTCTTTTCTCCAGCGTATGTTTTGGTCAACTTCATCAAAAAACCAGATGGCTGCAGATCCTTGAGTATTTTTCTTTTCTGATTTTGTTTTGTTTTTGTTTTGTTTTGTTTTGTTTTGTTTTTTCTGTGTCATTTCTTCTCTTCCACTAGTCTGTGAGGTATAATAGAAAAGTATGGCAAATGTTTAATTTTTTTATGTTATTATAGTAAAAGATATATTATCACTAGTCCCCCTTAAATTACCCCCCCCACTTCAAACACACTTATTTCATAATTCTTGCCACTTTCTGAAGCAGCTGAATATGCTTGGGGTTCTTTCTGCACCCTCTGTTCTATTCCATTGATTTTCAAGTCTGTTTTTGTGCCAGTACTATGCTGTTTTTATCACTGTAGCTTTGTAATAAAGCTAAGACAAAGAAGAAAATCATGAAGATCAGACTAGAAATTAATGAAATTGAGACTAAAAATGACAACACAAAGAATCAATGAACCAAAGATCTGGTTTATGAAAGAATAAACAAAATAAATCAACCCTTAGCCAATCTTACCAAAAAAAGGAAAGAAAAGACCCAAATCAATGCAATTACAAATGAAAAAAGGTGAAATCACAATGGACACTGCCAAAATCAAAAACATTAACAACTACTTCCCACATTATACACCAGTAAATTGGAGAATTCAGAAGAAATGGATAGATTACTAGAAACATATGAGTTACCAAAATGAAACCGAGAACATATTAAAACCCTGAGTAACCCAATAACAGGCAGTGAAATTGAAGTAGTAAAATCTATCAACTAAGAAAAGTTCAGGTCCCAACAGACTCACTGCTGAATTCTACAGGAACTTCAGGGAAGATCTAACATCAATACTTCTCAAACTCTTCAATGAAATTGATATGACAGGAGCTCTCCCAAAGTCATTCCTGGAAGCTAGCACCACCCTGATTCCAAAACCAGACAAGGATCCAACCAAAAACAGAGAACTACATGGAAATATCTTTAATGAACACAGATGCAACCACCTTCAACAAGATACTGGCAAACAGAATGCAACAAATCAGCAAAAATATTATATACATCATCATCAAGTAGACTTCACCCCAGGGATGCAAGAACGGTTGGGCAGAAGCAAATAAATGTAATACATCATACAAACAGACGCAAGGACAAAAATCAAATAATCATCTCAATACACTCAGCAAAAGCTTTTGGCAAAATCCAATGTTCATTCATATTTTTTTAAACACCCTGACAAATATAAATATAGAACGTCCTTTTCTTAAATTGATAAAAGTCATTATAGTAAATCTACTGCCAACATCATATTAAATGTAGAAAAACTGGAAGCTTCCCTGTAAAATCAGAAATAAGACAAGAATATCTAGTATCCCTGCACCTATTCAATATAGTACTTGAAATAGCCAGAGAAATCAAGCAACACAGAGAAATAAAAGGAAAGGAAAAAGTCAAATTATCATTATTTGGAGATGATATGATCCTCTATACAGAAGGCCTAAAAAGCTCCACCAAAAGACTCCTAGAGCCAGGGATACAGCTCAGCGGCACAGTACCTGCCTGGCAAGCGCAAGGTCGTTAAGTTAGATTCCCGGTAACAAAAAAAAAAAGACTCCTAGAATTCAGCAATATTACAAGATACAAAATCCACACACAAAAATCAACAATATATTCAAAATGTCCATACTTCCAAAACCAATATACATATCCAACATAATCTCAATCAAAATGTAACAGCATTCCTCACAGAACTGGAAAAAAGAACACTAAAATTTATATGGAACCAGAGGAGATCCAGAACAGCTAAAGCAGTCCTGGATAACAAGAGCAAAACAGGAGGCATCACAGTGCTAGAATTGAAGTTGTATTACAAAGCTACAGTGATTTAAAAAAAAAAAAATAGCATGGTACTGGCATAAAAACAGGCATGTAGATCAATGGAAGAGAATGGAGGATGTAGAAACAACCCCAGGTACATGTAACTATCTGACCGGAGACAAAAGGGCCAAAAACATAAATGGAGGAGTGCTCACTTCAGCAGCACATATACTAAAACATACACTGGAGGAAAGATAGCCTCTTTAATAAATGGTGCTAGGAAAACCAGCTATCCACATGCTGAAGATTGAATCTAGACCCATATCTCTCACCATGTAGTAAACTAAAATCAATATGGATCAAGGAACTAAATGTTAAAACAGGATCACTTAATTTACCAGAAGATAAAATACATAAAATTCTTGAAGCCATCAGCATAGGCAAGTGTTTTCTGAACAGAACCTGAACTGGACAAAAAATAACAGCAGAAATCAACAAATGGATTTATATCAAATTAAAAAGCTTCTGCACAGCAAAGGAAACAACAACAGAGTGAAGAGACAACCTACAGAATGGGAACAAATTTGTCAGCTATTCCTCAGACAGAGGACTAATATCTAAAGTATATAAATGTCTTGGTTACTTTTCTCTCGTTGCTAAGACAAAATACCCAACACCCAAAATTAAAGGGGGACAGGTTCATTTACCTCACAGTTTGTACAGGTTTCAGTCCACAACCAGCTGGCTCCAAGGCAGAGTGGCATGGCAGGGGGGCAATAGTTCATGGCAGAAAAAGCAACAGGAGAGAGACAGAGAAGACTTTTTCTGTCCCTTATATTGTAAGCAGGCTACCCACCCTAGGGTGGATGTACAACTCACACACTTAATCCCAGCATTGGACCATAAATCAATCACAAACTTTAGATTCAGCTGAAAACCCTGCCCTCCATAACCCCATGAGGCTTTAGGGGTGACATCCAGACACAAACCATAACAATAAAGAACTCAAAAAATTAGTGCCACCCCAACAAAAAACCCAATTAAAAAACAGACAACTGAAATGAATACATTTCTCAGAAGTACAAGTAGCCAATAAATACATAAAAATATACTCAACAACTCTGGTCATTAAAAAATCAAAACAGCACAGATGTCACCTTTCTCCAGTAAAAATGGCCATCATCAACAAATCAAATGATAACAAATGCTGGTGAGGCTATGAGGAAAGAGGAACCCTTTTACATTGTTGGTGTAGCCACTATGGAAATCAGTACAACCACTATGTACAACCACTATGGAAATCAGTAAGGAGAGTCCTCAAAAAACTAAAACAAGAAATTCCATTTGACCCAACTATCCCCTTTCTAGGTATCCTCCCAAGAGCTGAAGACATCATATTACAGTGATACAAGCATACTCATGTTCATAGCAGCACAACTTATAATAGCCAAATCTTGGGTGTGACCTAATCTCCATCAACAGATGAATGGATAAAGAAAATGTGGTGTTTATACACAATTGAATACTACTCCGCCATATGAAAGGATAAACTTGAGGCAGTTGTAGGAAAATGGATGCACCTTGAGACCATAATGATAAGTGAGATAAATCAGACACACAAGCTTAAATATTGTATGGTTTATCTTATACAAGAAACCCAAAACATAAAGAGCAAAATAAAAGACAGATTATAGGAAATAGGGAGGTAGGTCTTTTGCAAATGGGAAGGGAACTAAGAGATGGAGGGAAAGAGTAGGGAGGGGAAGAAAAAGGAATGAAAAAAGAATTAAGATACACTATGAATATATACCAACTACCCGCAAGGAATGTAATCATTATATACTGCATATATGTATTAATAAAGAAATAAAAATTGAAAAAAATAAAAATAAAGCTTCACATATAGTTACAAAGTCATTTTCATAAAACTATTTCATCAAAACACTCAGCAATGTTAAATGTTGATTCATCTGCTATGTCTCATAACTGTCAGACTGATGCACCATTATAAAAGTCAGCAGGAGAGAAAACTTTAGCAGGAGGCTTTGATAATCTGTAAACTAGTTATAAAAATCCTCAATAATTAAGCAGTTCTAATAATGTGGCAGAAAGTGAAATAATCTGAAGAAAAGCTTCAAAGAACCAAACTAACATCTTTGAAAGTTGGGAGCCTTCTCACACACCATGCCCCTCAATCCTCTGAATGGCCTTGTGAGGAATACATTACCCTCATTTTGCAGATGAGGAATCTCTGACCTTGACCAAGGTTAAAGCAGCTTGCATCTGTCCAGCTGTGATCGCTATCTCATGTACTCTTTTCTCAGCATCACCTCTCTTCACAAAGGTCAGTGACTCAACATGTTTATAGGGTAGAAAAAGTTACCAAACGTGCGGGCTATTTTAAAAGGCTTTCTTTCAATTTTCTTAACTGAATCATCTTCTTTTTGCAGAACCTGAAGTGATCCTAAAAACAAAAGAAATAAATGCTCATTTCCTGAGACGCTAGACTGTTGAGCAACTGAGAAGCCAAGGTCTGTGGAGGGGGAAATCCACTTACCAAGCAGAGGTAGCAGGGGGAGGCAGCTCCCTCCTTACTGTTCTCCCTTCCCTGCCATCTCTGTGAAGCCCATCACTGGCAGTACTGAGGATTTTAGAAAATGAGAACTTCGCCTTTGTTGTTGCTTTTGTTCACTATTCATATGGTTTTGGTTTGGTTTGGTTTCCAATAAGCTATATCTATATGGGGGGAGCGAAATTGTGAGGGCTCAATACAGCCCCAATACAAGGCAACTGACTGGAGATCATGATGAGCTAGATCTCAGCCAAATCCTGCAGCTTTTTGTTTTACTTTAAATTAAAGAATGGTAAATAATGGGCCGGTGAGATGGCTCAGCGGCTTAAGCGCCTGCCCGGCAAGCGCAAGGGCCCAAGTTCGACTCCCGGATCCCACATACGAAAAAGGGGCCGGTGATATCGCTCAGTGGCACGGGCGCCTGCTGGCGTGCGAGGTCCTGAGGTCGACCCCCCGGTACCCACAAAAAAAAAAAAAAAAGAATGGTAAATAATAATAAAAATTAAGGTTTCCATGGTGCTTATATGTATCAGTTGTATGCTATACATTTTACATGTGAACATTGTCCTACTTACTCCTCATGACTCTAAGACATATACTTTTTTTTTTTTTTTTTTTTTTTTTTTTTGGTGGGTACCGGGGGGACGACCTCAGGACCTCGCGCGCCAGGAGGCGCCCGTGCCACTGAGCGATATCACCGGCCCCTTTTTCGTATGTGGGATCCGGGAGTCGAACTCGGGCCCTCGCGCTTGCAAGGCAGGCGCTTACGCCGCTGAGCCATCTCACCGGCCCTAAGACATATACTTTTTATGATTTATTTTACAGATGAAGAGGCTGAGGACCAAGCCCCCAGATAGGTGGTGGTGATCAGGATATAAACTGTTTGTGTGATCTCAGTTCATGCACCCAGTGCCATGCTACATGGCCATATGGGCTACAGTAGTCAGGGCTGGTTTCAGGAAGAAGCCTGCTTCTTTCCCCTTCCCCCAGCTCCAGAGGTAGTCTGAGTACGAACAAAGGGAGAAGGGCTATGGTTGGGAAATGGAGAAATGGGAATCCTTGTCCTGCCAGGCCAGGCGGGAGGGTGGCTTTTCCCAGAGCCAGGGCAGTTTGCTTCACAGTCCTAAACTGCTAAGTACTCTGTACTTCCTTTAAAAGGTATTTCTATTCATTCATTACTCCCTATTTCTAGAATGTAAGGTAATTATAATGATATATAAAATACAGTAACATGAAAGAAAAAGAAATGAGTGAGACTTCAAATAGTCAGTGGCCACTGGTCATTCAAGAGATGCAAATTAAAACAATGCTGAGATTCCATCTCACTGCTGAAAGAATGGCTATTATCAAGAAATCAACCAATATCAAATGCTGTCAGGGCTGTGGTGGGAGTGTAGACTGGTGCAACCACTGTGGAAATCAGTGTGGGGATTCCTCAAAAACTAGGACTAGAGGTTCCATTTGACCCAGCTCTCCCCCTTTTTAGTATCTTCCCAAAAGAATTAAAAGCATTATACCACAGCAATATATGCACATCCATGTTTTTAGTGGCATAGTTTATAATAGCTAAATCTTGGAAACAGCCCAAATGTCCATCAACCAATGAATGGATAAAGATGTGGTTTTTTTATATAATGGAGTATTACTCTGTCATAAAGAAGGATAGGCTCGAGACATTTCTAACTAAATGGACCCACCTCGAAACCATACGCTTAAGTGAAATAAATTGGACACACTTGTAAATACTGCATGGTTTCTCTGGTGTGAGAAACTGAAAGTGTAAATAAGGACCAAAATGTATAATAGATATTATGAAATAGGAAGAAAATATCCAAATGAGAAGGGGAACAAGGGAGGGGGGAGGATGAAAGGAAAGAAGGGACAAGAAAAAAAGAATATAAGGAAAAAATGGAAACAAAGCTTTTGTAGATAAAGAGGGGAGGGGTTTTGAAGGGAGAGGAGGGAATGGGAAAAAGAGAAGAAAAAGGATATATCATGTACAGGTACAAACTCCCTATGATGAGTGTTATCATTATATATATATATATCCAAAATGTACCAATACAATAAAAAGTAAAAAAAAAAAAAATTCAGTGGCCAACATAAAATCATGATCAATAATTGTCAAATATCATAATGTTCTTTAGATTAAAATAAACCAACTGTTCAAGACAAGCACAATATCAGTGTGAAGATAAGAAAAATATTTTCTCCTGATAGCAAAGTGGTACAGTGTAATAAAATGACCAATGCCCTCCACATCTCCAAGGAATGAGACATGGCAGCAGAGGAGAGGGGTTAAGCACAAGAACTCTGGAGCCAGACTGCCTGGGTTCCACAAGCTACACCTGTCTGGGCCTCAGTTTCTTCATCCATGAATGAGGAAGGAGGAAGACATAGAGGATTAATTGAGATAGTGAAAGTAAAGCTTTGATAACATCGTCTGTCATGTAGGAAGCACTACACATACATGTGTTGATGTTATCGTCAACCTGTTTTCAACGCTCCAGGCACCTCCTTCCTCAGGACTTCTGTATCCACTGCTCCCTCCGCCAGGCACTCTCTGTCCAAGGCACACATGGTGTGCTCCTTCCCCTCCTTCAAGCCTTTACTCTCACACCACTTTCTCAGCATGGCCTTCCCACACAATATTTAAAACTGGATGCTTTTCCTGTTTCTCACCAAACGAACAGCCTACATGTCCTGCCTTGACTTACTTTCCTCCACAGCACTTTTCATGTAAAGAATAAATCACTCTATTTCTTTTGTTTTTTCACTATCTTCTTCCATTAAATGAAATTCTGTTTTATCTACTGGTGTATTCCTAACAGGTACAACAGAGCATGATAGAGTAAACACCTAATAAACATGTGTTGATGGTTGAATAACCAACAAACTCATTCATCACTTTATAGCCAATTTCAGAGTCTCTTCAAAATACCTGTAATGATAAGTCAGTCACTAGAAAGGTGAACTGCTAAGTTTTCTGGACTTTTTAACCTCACAGTAACAATTCAGAAAAGATATTGAAAGTCTTACAAAATTTTGTGGTGATAAAGGTAATTCCACTGTGGTGCCTGGTGACAGTACTGTTTTATACACTTCAAGTGAATTCAGAATTGGTGATTAACAGTCATTTATGGTGAGTGCATAGCTAAAGGAATAGTCAAAATGCAGAGTAAAGCATTACTGGAATCAAGTCATCATCAATTTTTTAACAGACGCATAAAAATGTAAAAATT